>MNCL01000006.1:1384159-2768319 GCA_001932985.1 Proctacanthus coquilletti
TTATTTGCAGTTGCTCCCTGTTGCTTTGCATGCCGAAAACTTGGAGGTGTCCCTGTGTACAATCAGACTGAGCTCCCCTAGTGCGCGCAGTGGTGGGGAATGGGCGATGTTATTTCGCAGTTGGTTCCATAAAGCGTTTTACAACAAATTGTTGAACGCAATAAAATGGAATTAAAGTTCTCTTCTGGCAACCAGACTGTTCCTGCTGTACCGAAACTTTCCCTATTTCACTTACCGGGGGCAAGATGTGCTAAGACTGTTTGAAATCATCTTGAAGATGAAAAATAAAGCTCAGCAAGAGATCTACAGATGGCAAAAAAATTCTGTAATTGATCCATGGATGTGTTTCCTCACTTGTGGACTGTCAGTTCCATTCACCAATAGGAAGAAATATTTTGTCAGTAAATTACAGGCGTTTCAGGAAACTCGGAGGGTATGGGTAATTTATCAGGAATCGCCTGAAGGACCAGCATTTTTATTGAAAGGGATCCTCGATGGAGATTTTTGCTGTTTGTATAGATTTCTTTCAAATTTTAGCATTTAGGTACGAACGCTATAATGCGGGAATCCTCATTTATTTACATGGTAAAGATACCTTTGAGATGTCTGATGATTTTTAAGTGCTCCATTTGCAGGTCCATATCGATGACCCAAGAGGTGTCTAGCAATTATCCACGTTCAAAAATCTGTCCCTTGGGGCTCTTGAGTTTCGCTTTTTCTGATGCTCGGGGGTAAGCCATACACAAATTTCAGTCAGTCTATCTCCTATATAATCATCGAGATATGGAACTGGAAGACCTGCAAATGAAGCCTCAAAGACCTTTGGCATTTCAGTGGTAGATATTTCTACACTTGACGACGTATCCGTATATTTATCTTTGGATGGAGGTTGATTAGGTTAAGGCAACTCTTATCAAATCGCGTAAATTTGCTGTAGCAACAACTCTACTGTGATATTTTTGCCAGTATCGATTTTATCTTATTAGGAAACAACCCTAGGGTAGGTTTTTTTTTCTTTTAAATATTTTAATTGCATTTCATTAATAAGTTGAGATCGCTGAATATTCTTAGCATCAGTGGATAAATGGTAATATGATGTTAATTAAATTTTAGGATCAATAATTATCTTCTGCAGGAAGTTAAACATAGAATTGAATACATGTGTACATATGTACTTCCAAAATATTGGATTAAAATTCTTCGTATTATCTATAGCAATAAATTATTAGTTTTTTTATCAATATATTAAGATATAACAGTATTATATGAACAAAGTATCTAAAACATCTAGTGCAATTGTCATTTTTTCTTACGTATTTTAAAAACGTGTGGAAGTCTCTTATAAGTCTCTAATTTAATCAGGACTGAAGGCTTGGAATTTGCTATTCTTAACTATGCAGAGTCGTGCAACTATCAAAAACCATGTAAAAGAGATAAGAAAATTGGATCTTGTTCTTTAAGGAAATTTGAGTTAAAATTCCGAAATAATCGACACGTGAAAATTGATCGATTTTCGTGTCTGCAACAAGATATAATAATTTAGAACAAGTTTTTATAATTTTTTATTGAATTTTATTGAACTTTATTGAATTTGAGGGCCTTTCTAGGGGAAAATGTTTTATTTAGCATTTTTGATGGTCTACTAGAATAAAAACTTCTAGCCAATAAGGTCCTTGGCCAAATACGTGGGTTAGGCTTACGAAGTCTAAAGTCTCAAGGGGAAAATATGATGGCTGAAATTTCACTCGATACGCGCTCACATCAATCAGATCTGCGGACGTTAACCGAATTGCTTCTTAAAGTACTCGTATATTTATTTTCTGCTATGGCGTCACAGCAGTCCAGGTCGTTTCTTCTTGGCTATTTCGGGTGATTTGGGGGATGCAGTGGAGTCGAAACCGAATATCCTAATGCTACCAATTTTCCTATCCATCATGTGAAAATAATGCGAACTCTGACGCACTTGCTCCTGGAGAAGTTCGAATCACTTCTCGGGGTGACTGAATCCTACTTAAGTTTCACCCTTCTTTCTTTAAGGTTATATTCAAATTTATAAATACGAGCGATCTGTACACTGAAGAAGAAAGAGGTACGTGTCAGATACGATTTAATTGGTGGTTAAATTCCTTCAATATGATTCATTTTTTAACATTTGGCGCGTAACAAAAAAGTTTAGGGGAACTTATAAGATATATTATCAATTGCAGATTAGTACATTATTTTAATTAATTTGATACAGAGAGCATTTCTAAGTATTGTAATTTTAGTATTTTTTATTTATCCTTTATTTCTCAATGCATTCAATTATGTAACCAACTCAACTAATTCACGTACTTAAATCCACAAAAGTGTGACACATGCAACTAATTCAAATTCTGAGAAATACACTATTATTCCAGTTGCTCCATGAATTTGCACAAAACATTCTCACGTAACGAAAATATGTGAAAATAACCACGACGTAATTTGTCAATATTTCTTTGTCAACTTATGAGATAAAATTTGATTTCGTTTTAATGCAGTAAATTCTATAGTAAAATTAATCTTTAATTTGAGTATTGTCCAACATTTACAATTGTATTTTTACAATTTTAATTTTATAGCTGAAATGTGTTTTATATTTATTCTCTAATTTTATTCTTTTGTAGATATTAATATAGCACGAATATTCATTCAGGTAGGTAATTCTGTGAAAGGTTTTACTTGAAATTTTCTATGTTGCTACTTAACAAATTTCAAAAATAACTTTTTAATTTTAATAAAGTAAGAAGGAATGCTTGTTTATCTTGTTATCCTCAATTTTTTTCATTGTGTTTATATAAAAACGAGATTTCATTTTAAATTGCGACTCGACATTATTTGATTGAATAGACATGCCTTTTATATTTGCGGACTTGTTTTTATCCTCTTTCATAATACTTGAAAAGGTCAAATCATAAAAGCTCCTTGAATTACATAACACACAGGTAACTGTGCCCGAATTTTATTCGTTGGAAACAGATATTTGTTTAAATTCTCTACTTTTCTCAAAGCGTAGAATTTTAAACATAGTTTTTATTGGATACCAGTAATCTTCCTGCCTCAGTGATTTAACGAACATGGTAATTATTACACCAAACTCGTTGTTTTCTCGATATATGCCGCAAACATTGGTAATGTCCGAGCTAAGGATAAGTTAAAAATAGAAGCATTCCACATAGAAACAAAGTCTGGATTACCAATATATTGATTTAATTACTTCAATTTAAACCTACGTTCTGTCCATTTGATTTATCGCATTTAATAATGACATGAAATCCCTGAAGTGCCTGGAAATAATTCGTTCTCTTGTCCAAGTTCTCTATCAGTATTAATATTATTATATGGGGTGTGTAATTGATGTACGTTATAAATAACGACGTGTAATATTTATTAGGCTTTCAGTAAAATACGCGCAGGAAAAAGGAAAATTTAACAAGAAGCATCACAGTAACCAAAAGTTTCAGACAAAGCAGAACTTAGTGTTGGATTGTGGATTGTGGATTTCGAACCAGAAATCGAAGTTCTATGTCCATTGAGTATTCTAAAACTTAGTAACAAGAGGACACTCCAAAATTCAAAATAATTTCACTTTGTGGCACTTGTTCGAATGTGGAGAGCGTCGCTAGAATGTCATGTAGGATTTTTTGATCACCTTTTCGTTGCGTTATAATAAAAATAAGAACTAGCATATGAATCGAAAATATTGCTCAAGGTGTTTAAAATACGAATGTGGTACACGCGAGAAAACACTTGCGAAAATTTAATTTTGATGGAGATTTAATTATCGACAAAATTCCAAAATCCATACAGTTTTGTACCTACCTAAGCACATTGCTTTGAAAATGGCCCCGGAAAAGTAAATTTATTTATTCGCTGGCTCATCTTCACGCTGACCAATTTTGAACGAATACTAAAGGCGATATTGGAAATAGTTGTGGCATCATGCTGCTAAGTATTAATAAACAACCAATTAATATACCGCTAATGCAATTAATATGTACGTACGTGTGTAGGTTGTTTACATATTTACATGAAAGGAAAATCAACCCGTGGCTCAAAATAAGGGACAAATTGAGATGGGGATATGTCGTGAATTTATAATATTATTATTATAATATTATTATTATTATTAATTTTTTTTTGTTTAATGAAAGTTATTGTATTATTAGTTATTTTTTTTTTATTCTTATATTGGTTCAAAAATTCATCATTCGGAGGAACTCCCTGGGCACAAGTAAAGTACAATGAATGATTTTAATTTTTTACTTAAGATTTCGTTATATAATTTTATTTGGCATGATTTCACTTTTTCTATACTAAGCTTTATTTCAACTAGACTGAGTAAAAATTATACGTTTGTGTTTGTTTTTTGATGTAATCGATTTGAACAAGACTTTGCTTACTCCACTACTTATTCCAGAAACAAGTGGCACACAGACGTGCCGGAATCTAAAGCCCAGTTTATTCTGCGTTAGTTCTCTGAGTACTCTTCCGTTGGGTTACAGTGCGGAGAAAAATGCAGTAGTAGTTTTAGTATATTTGTCCAGGCAGCATTTTAATTTCAATAATAGTTGCAGTTAATGCCATCACAATTGCGAAGGTATTGGGAAGGACGCTGCACGGAAACACCGCAGATGAATGAATAAATAATACTACAGATTTTCTGCTCCTAGCGAAACTGAAATAGCTACACGACGAGTAGTTGACCCAAAAAGTGACCGAAAACAGTATTTTTGCCGATTTAGCCATTTTCCATTTTAAATTCTGCGAATTTAATTGAAATACTGAGAGAGATCGATATGAGGATAAATATTTAATTTCGTGGCCTGTTTGGCAGTTGAGATTTTTACTCAATTTACTATTAATATAATTTAATGATTTTCAGAATTGCCTATAAATTGTAGTAAAGCTACTTTGAATCAGCATAAAATGCATTAGAATTATATACTAAAAGATCGTATTCATTTATTATTTATATGTTTACATAGTGTCTAAGCAGTTTTTTCACGTTCTGTGTACGAAGTAAAAATCGATATATTATTATTATACTGAAATATAAAATATAAACAGGCAATTCGATTTCTGTGGGTATTATACGTTTGCAGAACAAGGCTAAGTTTATATGTGCTTGAAGTATTTAAGTATTTAAGATATTTCATTAACTATTGATAATGGTCAGGATGGTGCGAAAAGCCTTTTTCAAGCGTACATTGATTCTATGGGATGGACTAATTAACCTGTGTTCTGAAATGCGCTTTAGAAGATCAATGATTTTATTTTTTGTTTTCGCAATATTTTCATATAAATTCATTTGATCTGATAGTTAAAAATGAATTTGAGTATGATGTTTAATTTTCAAAACTTTTAATGATTTGTAATTTGATCGGCACACAAATTATTTTATTTTAATATATATTTTCCTTTTAAAATTCAATAACAGTGTAATATAAATTTTAAGGATCGAAGATGCTAGCCTGTCTAGAAAACTTAATTCTTGTAATAGTTTTAACAAATTATCCGGCGGAAACAGCAGAAATGTTCGCAAATGAAATTACTACTATTTCATCGAAGACTTTCTGTTGCCTTGTAATTAAATAATTATTAATTAGTTAACCATCAGAATATATTTAACCAACCAATAAGTCCGTCACAAGCTCTCAAATATTTTAATGGCTATTTTTTAATATTTAGAACGATGATTGCGGTCAGCTTTATCGCAACCACAGCAATGCACGTAATTAAAAACTTGGGCAAACAATTAAGTATTATAAAGTTTCTCTTGCCGGAAAAATTCTAAAAGCCGCAAAAGTTCGCGTTCAACATTGTCTGAAACATTCTCAAGAAAATTGTACTCGTTCGGCTGGCCATTTTCGTGCCTGAGGAATTCCGATGATTTGCCGATGTGGATTTGGAAGTAGGTAATGAAAAATGACTCGTGTTCCCTTTAAGCCGTCGAATTCTTGCAAATTCATCTTTAATAGGCCTTTAGTAGCATAGAAAATTTAAATATGCTATAGAAATTTCTATTCGCAGGTAACAACACGTTAGTAGTATGCACCACATCTACTTTAAATATTTAGGGCAGCTAGCGCCTGGTATTCTATAATTTTCATTATAATTATCTATTTCAATATAAGTCTAAAAGTTTTCGAAATTATAACGTGAGTAAAATAGTCAGAAAATGCTGTTTCAAAGAATGTGGCCACAATTTAGAGACTTTCGATTCAATGAACAGCAAAGTATTTCGTAAAATTAATAAATCTGTTTTTTCTTCAGTGTTTTTGTTTTTTCCATTTTGGCTGCGGTCTTAATCTCCGATAAAAGTCCTTTAGAAAGTTTTCAAAACAATTAAAGTCACAAATTTCAAGAGCGACTGTAGAATGATTTGAAAATTATTTGAAATCGATTTACCTAGTCGAATTACATCTTATGTGTGTAGAAATGAGGTTAAATGGAAATCGTGACCTGCAGCAAATAAATCCGCAATTCTAACGTATCGATTAACATCGTGGTGTCAATAGACGTTCATCCAAATGCGGATATTAATTTCACTGAACCGGAATCGATCTCGGTGTGCGTAAAATTGCCTGACTAACCTGTGCCGCTTTGTATAATATACCTTCTAGCTATTTTATTTACGAACTCATTTTAGATGGAGTGGCATCTACGCTTACTGAGTTTTGGTTAATTTCCGAGAACACCCTTTTATAGCTCGCTTTATGTGAAAATTTACGAATACTACGTGTTTTTAAGTAGGAAAAGAAACTGAGTCAACTATGGCTTTGAAAATTGTTTCCCATTTCGTAGTAATATAATGGTCATATTAATAAAACCTTGAGGCTATAAGATGCTGAGAGATACATGAAATCTTTTATGGTGTGTAATGTCTATTTAAAAAAGCAGGACCGAACAAAAAGTGTTATCTTTCATATCAGTGACAATACTACGTATATTTTTTCTAGAGATTGAAGTCACTAAAAAAAAGACATAAGAAAGTTACTATCCTGTCGAAGGTAAGGTAAAGGTATCAATATATCAAAAGTAGGCTAAAGAATAGCGGATTTTTAATTTAAATTATACTTTTATATATGTTTGTGTTGGTTTTAGTTGTATTTTTATTACATAAGTTATGCATAAACATGCACGAATAAAGATTGCTGAAAAACTCCAAAACCTTTACAAAATTTACACCTAGCGAGAATGAAAATTTTACAACGTTGAAGGTTAGTACAATGAATTAACACAATTTTCGAAAATTGCAAGAAATTTTTATATCTTTGAATGTAAATGTCGAAAAGTTTTTAATTTTTTGATAGAATTCTACTATTACTGCATTAATTAAATAAATAAAACAATTGTCGGGCAGTTTTATCTCTGTACGTATTAGCACCGCAAATTCAGAAAAAGCAAATGCCACTATATCAAATAAATTTAAGTTAATTAATAGTCAGAAAATGTTAGAAGAAGTAGGATAATTGAGTATATATGATCTTTCTACAAAGGTCCACATTTTCAAACATGTTCTGGTTTATTCATTTGCTGAAACTGAAATCGAGAAGTAACATTTTCCTCTGACCTGTTCGGCTCTTGTAAAAATTTGTTTAATTATTTCAGCGAAACATGAGAAAAGGTCGATCGAAATTCGTCCAGTGGATCTTTAGTTGCACGGATATGTAAATATTCAGCGTGGTAAACAAATAGATGTTGAATTTTATTTAATAGTATTGATTAACATTGCAAAGCATCCACAAATCAAGCTGATGAACGAATAGACCCGGGTGGTAATTTCAGTAATCTATTTGCAGTAGCAGAATAACGAAGGTAATTATTGTTGAAATGAAAGCCATGGAGAACTCGTTATTCAAGCGGAACATCCCGAAAATACAGATGATGTCTGGGTTAAGAATCAGTTGAAGTTGATAACATTCTAGCTGAAAGTAAACTTAGCGTTAAAGCAATCTATAGACTATTGAAATTTAAATATTTTATAGTACCTTCTGTTGTATGGATTTGTCTAATATAGTCGCGGCTTGTAGATCCAGAAGTAGTTGAAAGTATTGCATTGAGTTTCCCAAATTTTTTGTAATATTATAAACTGCTATTTCAAACATGAACATTGTACATAGCGCAATAATTGATAAACAGGTATAGCACTTACAAAGCTGATTGAGAAAAAAGATAAGTTTAATGAGCTGTATTGATAACATTAAAAATTGAAACAATTCTCGCAGTGTACAACCATTTTTCCAAATGTTTGAATGTAAAAATCTGATGATGTCGATTTTGTCACTATATTTGCACCGACATTGATTTAGAAAAATTCTCTTATCAAAGCAGGTACGCACCACCTGAATCTCATTGCAAATATTCTTTGAGTAACGTTCAAGGTGCTTCAGTTCCGTTGACAGAAGCACCATAAATGCAAAGAACATTAGAGTTATTATAAACATGCAAGTAGAAGAGAACTGTCGGAAAAGGTCAGGTAAAAGAGAGCTATTGGTCCTAGTTGATCTGCTGAGAATGATGCCGAAAAATAGAAGCCTCCTCGACACGTTGCATATTCCATAAACTAGCAAAATAGTAACTTGCCAAAATTCAAAATCAATTTCACTTTCTGTTAATTGTATCACTTTATTGAAGACAATTAATATGCTATTTAGGATTTTTCTAGTGTCCTTTTGTTGTGTTGTGAAAAACATGAGGATTAACACTATAACTAAAAGAGTAAAGTATACCACCTTAACATTTTCTTGAAAATTTTTTAGAAAGGACGAACTGGGCGTCTTGTTTTGAGTAACAATCACAGTTAATCCAAATGTAGTTGCAAAGGTGCAAACACATGCACTGTATAAGGAAAACATAGTCGAAGACTCAATCCTAGTAAAGTTTCCTTCACCTTTGAAATAGCAAAATCCGCACAACTTTATACAAAAACCAATCGCCCACAAAATTTTCCAAAAAGTTATGTTGGTTCGGTTTCCCATTTTAAAGATCACCACGTATGAAACAAATTCGCAAACACTAATGCAGACAAGTAATACAACACAAATATATTTTTTAGTCTTTGGGCGTCAAAATAATTACTAAATTTATTATTTATAATCTTATAAGGTACATGTTTTATGATGTTTACAATTTAATAGCAAAGTAAAGTGATTGGATTTGGTTAGCGAAGGTAAGCTTTTATATTATTAATACATATAAATTGTTTAGAAATACAAAAGTTAAGTTTTAGTTAGACTTAATTTTTAACGAGTTTGAATTTTATTAATTAATAGTGACTTGGTCTGTGATAAACGCATAAAATTGTTCTGCAAATACACTGCAATTTAATTTTGACTTTTGTGACCTTTGGAAAATGAGATCATAAACAATAAATGTTTAAATAAACATCGAAATAAAATGTGTTTCAGTTTTAGTGATTAAACTTGAATTATTTAAATATAAGCCTCATTAATTTGTTTGTATTAGAAGCATAATAAATGTAATGGTTGTTGAACAAATCGTCATTATAAATTCATTGCCCTGTTTAAATATTCCACAAATGTTGATCACATTTAAATTAAGAATAAGTTGAAAATAGAAGCACTCTAGCTGGAATTAAGTTACAAAGTATTAAGAATTTAAATTAGGGATGTTCTTACATTTCGTTCCATTGATTTATTCAGTTTAATATTCGTTCGCAGCTTGTAAATCACCTTCATATAATTCGATTGACTGTCAAAATTTGCTATTATAACTAAAACAATTATACCAGAAGTGTAAAAAATTCATAGAAACATTGTTAATAAAGAGAAATATTTAATGCTTTTGTAATATAATTGAAGACGAAATATAAATCTCGTGAAGTTTATTGTTAGCATTGGAATTTTAAATAATTGGCAAAAATTAGAAGCACTTTTCCAAATGTTCGAATGTGGACATCGAATATTGTCGATTTTGTTGCTGTATTCATTTTGCAATTTCAGAAGCATTCTTCTATCACTGAGGCAAGCACGCATTGTGTCTTTGAAAATATTCTCAAAATAATCTTCAAGTTGCTAAATTCTGCCGAAATAAGCATAACAAATGAAAGGTATAAATGTAAAGTATTCAACACCAAAAACCTGAAAATAACCCCAAAATTTGCGACAAAGCATCGATAATGGCTGTGGCTTGATTCATTAAAATAATACTAAAAAATGAGAATCTCCTAAATCCATTTGTTATTTCATAAAAAGGCAGTGTGTTAACTTGCCATGACTTAAAAGTGATTTTTTTTGTATTAATCGCTAAAGTGTATGTCGTAATGAAAATATGTTCTTTAGAACAATTCTGCACCCTTTCCATTGGGTTATAACAAGAATGGCTATCATCGCGTTAAACATTGAAATCTAACCAAGTAGCCCGAAAATGTTGTATAACTTCTGCAGAGGACAAATCTTGACCAGGAACTCCAACTAATGACGTTAAAACCACTAAACTTCCAAAACATGCATTGTACACAGAAAATATTGTTGGACATTTAATTGCCTTAAAGTGTTTATAATCGACAAAATACCAAAGACCACACAACTTCGCACTTAAAAACATTACCCAAAAAATTTTATTCGTTCGGCTAGTCATTTTAGGTACTCCAAGTACGCTGACAACCTCAGACTGTTCTTTTCGAACTTTTTGATATCTGATAAATTTATTATTAATATATTTTTAATTCATTTGAGAACGTTCATGGAAAGTGATATTGTCTAAGATCTTATAGATTCTATGAGGTTGGATTTAAGAAAATAAGTTGTATTAAAAAATTTCAGAATTTTCTGAAAAGAAAACAATAGAACTTTAAACCTGGAGGTCAACATTTACTAATGACTACTCAATTCACTCATAGGTAATTAAAAACGATATGGGGATTCACATAAAATCAACTAACAACGTGTTTTTTGTACTCTAAATACGCAAAAGAACGAGTTGCATTTATGAAAATGCAGTGAAGTATTATTATTTGTAAATAATCTTTCAATACTTAACTTCATACTACGTAAAAAGTTTAATTGTTTTTCATGAGGCTGTATCGGAAAGCGTTGTTATCAATTATAATTACTGCGGTAATGTCGATAAGACATTACTAATTACGAATAAAAGCACAATGCAATCGGACCACTTAAACATTCTTAGTTTATAATTCAGTTCTGGTTTGCTTAACCGAAAATATTTAAGGTGATCAACGAAAATGCGTTTTGCGAGGTCGTCGGTACCCGCAAGCCTTTTCATTCGCGCCGGTGAGAAACTGAGTGCCATGTTGCGTTCTGCCGGAATATTTTTCTATTGCACTTCCTCTGGGAATTTTACGTGCATGACCGCATGGTTTTGCGTCTGCATGGGACAGGTGAGAAAATTTATGGCACATTTCGAAAAATAAGTATAAAACCAAAGAATAAAACTTTTATCAAATTATGAAAGGCACGTAAGATTCTGCTTTTTCATGATTTTAGAGAATATAAACGGAAGCAATAAACCACAGAGAGCCACAGAGAACCACCATATTGGTATAAAACTTGCTGGTTTGAAAATTCACGGAATTTTAGTACTAGCCGGATCTGCCTTTTTTTTATAAGCTATAAGCGACCATAAAATGTGGTGGTTTCAGTTAAATTATAATTCACAAATATTAATATTAATAAATCTTATTTTATAATGTAATTTTTAATTTTTTTAAAGTGATTATGTTTTCCTTCGAATATTTTAAAAGCAGTTTATATCTTATTATTTAATTGATGTATATATTAATTTATATTACCCTGTGATACAGTGAACATTGCTCCTAATAATTCCTCTGAAATTCTAATCCTGCAGAAATTCTAATATTCTTTATAGATCGATGATCTTCGAGGAAATCCGCCGAATTTCCGTGAATGTGCGTTTGATTTTCAAGAAGAATTGCTCAAGAAGAATTTGTAATGAAGGTCTTCGGGAACATATAACATTCAGGAAGGAGTTATACTATAATGAATTTTGAAACATTTCTCATAATAAGCATCGGGGGTAAGTTAAAAAGCAATCAATAACCCTATTTAATATGGTTGCAATCAATCAATAATCGGTTATTTAGCTCTAGTGATCTGGAAGTTATATAATCTTTTCTTTCTCTAATAATAACAAGTGGTTTGCTCTTTTCTAATCCCAAAAAATTAATTTTTTGTGTTGTGGCATATCCTCAAAAACGGAGAGTAATGTTGAATAATGAAAAAGTGAAATGTTAATGGCAACGTTAATTGCTAATCTATTTTCATTAATTTAAATTCGTTTTACTTTTGTAATTTATTTTACGACAAGAAGGATATCACTTCATCATTTTAATGATTGCTTTTAAATTATGATTTCCGAATACATGGATGTAGTCAGTCCGCCGGAAAAAGGAAAAATTGGTAATCAATTTTACAAAAATGCGCATTTATAGTGATAGGGATGTTTTTTGAGGAACAGCGGCGGCTTAGGATAATTGAATCAGCGATAAAATCAGCATTTTTCACTCATGGACCTCCTCGAACTTTTTCCTAAGTGAGTGAATTGAAGGGAATTAATCACCTGTAAGAATGTATCTCAGGAAATTCTACGTTTTCGACGTTTCAGTTGTTGATATCGACTAACACAGTCATGGTCTGTTACTAGTTGAATCGTCTCATCTTGTGGAATTCTTACCCACTGTAAGTCCCGAAGGATACCCGTGACCATTCTACACATTTCCAGTGGGCACATGCGCCGTCCTCGTGTCCTTTCTGAAGACATATACCAGTACACGGCGGTTGTGCCGGATAAGGAAAAACATAGAAAATTCCCCAACAATACACTCACCTGGCTCCACACAGGAGTACGGAAGGAATCAGCGAGCACGGGCTGCCCAGGGTTAAGATTGCTGAAGGGACCTAGTTAGAGATGAGCTTTTGATTGGGTTGCATTTCGCTTCCTTCCGATCGGTGAAAAGTTTATTATTTGGAATAAATATAGGTGTAAAATGCGGCCAGTACCTAGCATTAGTGTGTTTTCATTTGGTTTTGCTTTTTATTAAATCGCCATTGCTAAGAAGTTGCGTTCCGGTGTTGTTCTATACTGTCCTTGCGTATGGTAAAGTAAACTGAAAATTTTGAAATTTAAGCTCCTCGAAGGTGTTCAAGACCTGTGTTCCCTCTGCGCCCTGTGCTGTATCTACCATCGCATACAGAACACTCCACTAGTGGATCATCGGCTTCGGGTGCAAGAGGAAAGCCCACAGTGTGGCACAAGGTGAAGCTGGGGTTCCGTGGTGTAGTGTAGCAAGTATTCTGGATGCGCAACCAGTGTTTGAACCAACCTCGTAGTTACAGGGTGTGTAACGAGATGCAGGTAGATCTCCTGTAAGTGCTTGTAGGTTCAAATTGGAGAAAAACAAAACTCTCTTCTTTTGAAACAGAAAGAAAAGACCTTGAGCAGTTGTTCAACAGGAGTTTTCTCACTTGTCCGGTGCTGTGCATTCGGTGTGGATAGTAACGTGCAGGGTGCTGAAGATCCAACAGGTTATTAAAATGGCTTAACTGATGTCAGCCTGAACATAATCTGGATTAGCACACGTTCACAGTTACCACGATAAAAGTGTACGTTCCAAAAGAAATTGAATGGTGTAAAAACGTGGATTCACGGCAGCATTAAAATATCTTTTTTGATTATAGTCGTGCGAAGAGTTGTAGGTTCGTGCAAGGTTTATTGACATATTCCGACTGAACAAGTGTCTAGAATATACGTACACTAATTAAAAGCAAACAATTTAAATAAAGAAAAATCAAACCATTGCAGAAGGTGATCCTTCAAAGGTCCTACACAGTCCAATGTACCAAAAAAGGTGAGTGTATAGTTGATTGTAATATGTCGCAGTATTCAAGGTCACTGGCGGAGTGCCTCTGAGTTACAGAAGTAATCGATCGCATCCGTTTGTTACTTCTAATACGTATTACTGGAGCAGACGGTGCTTCTGTGCTTTTCGTGTTTGGGAGCTCTAAAAGGGACCCTCGCCGGCGATTTTGGGAATATTTTCAACACTTGTCGAACTGTGTCATTTGGTTAGGGCGCGAGGTGACGGTATTACCTTGTTTATAGTTGCTTTCCTTAACAAATAATAAATCTTATTATGAGGAGAAATTGCCCACTACCCTTAGTATTTCAATTTTAAGTGGGTGCTCGTTATAGTCGAAGTAGGTACCTAAAACTCCAATTCCGAAATGGGAATGAGCAACACCACGAAACAAAGTTTTGCAGCCATCTGCGCAACCTACATATACCTTCATACGCCTCAAGTGCTAGTAAAAGTAAAAAGTCGTCCCAGTTGTTTCATAGCTTTGTTTATTTTATTGGGCTCCCGTCTTTTCGAAGGTATGCTTTTAGCTTGCAATTTTTGATGGTCGCCGGTAGGTAAATGTTTGCTTATATTTCGGAGAGGAGAACTAATAGAGGCAATGAGTAGTCAAGGTATTTGTTTTTACTGGCAATATAATGAAAAGTGTAATAATTCCTTATACTGTTTTTACAATTTCGTACTTAAAGACAACTTTTACATTTCCGTTTCCAGAAGCGCTTTTTTATCCCTTGTGTTTTATAATATAAAACATATAAGTATAAAAATATATAAATATCATAAATTTTCTTAACTTTATTAGGTATATTATTATTTTTTGCTAACAGTTTTGTATCATATTTTGATGTTTTTCTAAAAAAATGTGGTAAAGGTGCTTTAAATACAATAAGTAAATTGAGTTTTTAAGATATATTTAGTGAGAGTGAGTATAAAAATATATACAGAAATGTATACCACTAATTATATCAAGTAAATCAAATAAAATAATCAAAGATACAATAACATTTATTTACCGTCCATGCACTATTGTGTTCAGAGAGATCGTGTTTTAAGTGTTTTGTGTTATCTTGCCAAATTATATCTAAGCCACATCCTTGGAAAATGTAGACAATAGACTATTTCAACACATATTAAATATAAATACTTTAAATAATTAATCTTCTTGTAAAAGTAATAGTACAAAGGTAATCATTGTTGAAATTAACCCTAAAATAAATTCGTTATTTAATTCGATCATGCCGTAAATGTTAAGAAAGTTCGAATTAAGAATAAAATAATATTATACCACTATGTTCAAATTAAATATTTTCTTACATTTCGCTCCATTAGGTTATTTAATGGAGCAATTGTGCTCAGCTTTTGAAGCGCCTCAAAATAATCTCCTGGCCTTCCTAAATTTTTTATAAGGGTCAGTGTTACAAAATTCAATGCATGCGTAGAACAGAAAAATATCATAACAGGTTCAAGTTTCTCTGTACTTAGATAAATATGAAGCAATATTAAAAAAAAAGCAGTGTGAAAAATATTACTAATACTGAAGATTGAAATATATCACAGAAATCATTCATATTTTTCCACATTCGCAGTCGCAGTAGTTACGCTGCCTTAGTAAATACAATTTCCTTTTACTAAAGTACGTATTCAACTCTAGAAATTGATCCCATATTTTATTTAAACCGATCGTGAGTTGTTTAAACTCTGTCGGTATAAAAACCACAAACATAAACAATATTTGTTTGGAGATCCAAGTTGAAACGGCAATCAATAGTACTCATGATGTCAGCCAAATATTATAATTAATAATAACCAATAATAAATATTTTAAACAAATACCGAAGACAAAAAATAATACACCAACTTGTTTTAGAATAGTAAGAAGAATTCCCAAGATGGCTCTTCGTGTTCTCTTCTTGATGAAGGCTAGCAAACCTAAAATCTAATAGACAAATTGCTGTAATGTAGTTTAAAAATATAAAATGTGACTTCAGACTATTCCCAAATATGTCATTAAAGTGTCTAAACAACAGAAGTGACATCGTAAGAATAAAGATAAAAACGCAAACCCCACCAAGACAAAAAGGAGATAAGTAGCGTCACTATTTTAAATTTCTCGTTACTAGCAAAAGACAGGAAACTTTTTACATTGACACGTCATCCAGAAAATGGCCCAAAAGGTGTTCTTCGTCCGGTTAGCCATTACTGCGCTTTCCGCATTGCCTTTTCCCAAGTACTGAATGAATAAGCTTCAATAAGTTATTTGAAAATCAATTTAAAATTAGTTATTCGTACACCCATTTTAATGTAATAGTATATAATGAAATATTAATGCTTTTCGTTAAACTAAAATTGTTCATTGTGCCACTCACTAGATTTACGTAATTTCATTTGGCATGCAATGGCGACGAGCATTGAAAAGACAAGCGGGAAACTTTTAATTCGCAATAGTTTTATTTTATGAAAATTATTATGACCTCTTTTAATTTCACCGTCCATTATTATTATTTTAGTAAATACGTATCTTTGTTATCTTTTATATTATGGTGCAGTAAACGCTGAGGGATTTTCGGGAAATGGTATATAAAATTTAAGGAAATAATTTTTGAGTTGTGAGTACATATTAAAACAACATGTTGATAGCTATAGAATGAATAATTTTAATGAAATGAGAACATCATTTCATAGCTTTTGAATGAGTTTTATGTCGTGTTTAATTATCAGTAATCTTGTTGTATGAATAATAAAACGAAGGTGATCATTGTTGCAATAAAAGCCAAAATAGATTCATTATTCAAATTGAGAAAAAATCTGATGAATTAAATGTTTTCTTACATTGCGCTCCACTCTGTTGCTTAGTGATTTAAGTGCATGTAGTTTCTATAATTATATAATATAATTTTGACGCCTGCTCAAATTTGCCACGAGAGTAAGAATTACTAATCCGGTATGAGGGCAGAGCAGATAATTATTAAACCGAAGTTATATTTTGGAATAATTGTAAGTTGAACAAGTAAAAAGGTAAAATGCGGCTAGGCTTATTATCAAAATTAAATTAAAAATAATACACCTGCAGATTTTTAAATGCAAAACTCTCTCAAATTTCTGCAATTTGATTATTGTATTCACCTTGCCATTGCACGTACCACTTTCTTTTAATAGAACGCGAATTAAATTCTTTAAGCTAGAAATTTTCTTGAAACAAATCTCAAGACTCCGTCTACTCTGGTGTCTAGAACTTAAAGAAATTACTAGTGATGGGCCTTATTTCAAATTCTACTCTGCTTTACGATAATTGTAAAACCATAAAGAAAATTGATCCTCCAATGTGTAGAACCATTTGAGCGGATTTTAGACGCAAAAAATTTTATTTGTTCGATTTCCCATTCTCGCGATTTCAGCAGTCACTTGTTTAAATTACAGGCGACTATAAATGACTATTATTCTATTGCGATTACTTGAATTAATTTTGATTCAAAGGAATTGTAGATTGCTAAAGAGGAACTATCTGCAGAGTCTTTATTTTCTACCAAGTTTAAAGTCAACAAATTAATTCTTCGACAATGACCGGTGGATAATTTTATTGTTTTATTTTATTTGTTATATCGTTATATGTGACGATTTTGTGTTAACTGAAGAACACAGCATTTTACTTGCATATACCTTACTTAAAATACACATTTAAGTATCATTAACTGTTTATTGGAATGTTCTACCATACTAAGATCTTTGATTTTCTTATTTAAAATTCATATATTATTACTAGAAATAAGTTTCCTTTTAAGAGCATTCCAATTATTTTTGTTATTTTCCAGTTCATTGGAATTTCTCTAATACTTAAAAATTAAATTTTATAATAATGTAATAAATTTACTACTCTTAAATTGGTTTCACTAAGTGTTATATGCGAAAACGTAGAACGAATTAGCCTTATGTTGTATACTTTTCCAAAGCGTTGTTAAAAACATAGGAGTTAATATGGAAATTGTCGTGAAGAAATCTATAAATACAAAATTTAAATACAAGTTTTGGGTGCTTTAAGAGAAGTTATCAATGCTCCTGTTAATTGTACAAAGAAATTACTTTTAAGTTTTTGTTCTTTTTCCAAAAATAAAATCTTTTAAAATTATTATTCTTAATTGGTCCACACTTTAAAGATTAGTAAAATTCTGGTGCTAATTTCGTAAAAATAATTACTTGTATAATATAATCCTTCTTCTGTTTTCAAAAATTAAGGTTTCATATTTGATAAAATTTGAAGAAATAATTGCTTCTCTTTTTGAATATTTTTTTTGCAAAAAAACATTTAAAGGTATTTTGAAAAGTTTTAATATGTGCAATTTCTTGTGAAATATAAATTTAAATTAGTGACTTTTTCGTTGTATGTAGGTTTTCGGTTTTCAAAAACCAATTTTTGGCATTCAGCTATTAAATTTTAGTGCTCACGTTTGAGCGTTGCTCAAATTAATTAATTGATTATTTTAATTAGCTTTTATCCTTTTAATAACGATGTGTTTTAGTTTTCTCATAGCGTGATATGTATTTTGGCTTTTTATAATTAATTAACTTTTTAAATACCATGGTATATGTAAGTATTTTTTGTTTACATAAATTTAACCTTTATTTTATTTATATTTTATTCTTAAAATGAGTAACAAAATCTTTCTTGAAGTAGAAGTCTAGAAAATTTAATGATTGTAGTAGTAAACAAACCCTAAAGCTAATGAATTTGCTTAAATAGGAGAATACCACAAATACTAAAGACGCCCAGAATGAGTTGAGCATGAAAACATCTTATTTAAAAGTAAATATCAATTAGCAGCTATTAATTAGTGTGCTTATTTTAACAATATTTTTACATTCCATTTCACTGCTCTGTTTGGCGGAGTTATGTTATAAAATTTTTGGAACGTCTCAAAATATCTTTTGTGCCTTTTTAAACATGCAATAAATTAATGTGATAACGGAAGTTTGCCAGGTAAAACAATAAATATAACAAGGTGATCTGCTAATAATACAACTTGAAATAAATCACGAAAGTTAGAATCACTTTTCCAGATCTTTGAGTGGATGTTTGCAATGTTGTCAATGTGGTGTTGTGTCTAGATTTGTAGTTGTATACGATGTTTACCTTCAATTCATGTTATTAAGTGTTCTGTTTATCTGATAATCTGTTCGAAATAAATTTAGGATTCTAATTGAATGTAGGATAAAGTTCCTAATCACGTTTTCACTTTGTTTCAGTACAGAAATACAAAAACTGATTATACGCTTAGTGTTTGCATGTTTGTTAATTGACGGAAAATCTTCTTTTATTCCTAAAAATTTCTAGAAAATTGAGGAAAACACAAAAGAAAAAAATGTATACGCTAAATATTTATTTATATTTATATAATTAAATCAACAATCTTTGTTATATTTTCAACAATTGAGTGCTTCAAGCTAAACTGAAAGAAAGCCAGTAAAGCTGGAGTAATTTTTATTTAAGTTTTATTCTTTGTTTAGAAATTATTAAACCACTAGTTATTATTATAGAGTATAATATAGATAGACAATATCAAATATTTGAAATGCATCTAAATTCCTTTTGTATTGTGTTATTTTTAGCAACTAAAAATTACCGAGTTGCTTTAACATTGGAGACATAAAAAAGTCAATCAGACATTTCAGAGTTTTATGACACTATAGTTGTTTTAGTTTACTTCAAAAATTAAAAAGATACCCTTTGTTTGTATTCAATTATATGTTCATTTAAATCAAAAATCTCTCTGTAGTAGAAGTAAAATGATACGAACAAATAATACTAATAATACAAACTCATTATTTAGCGACATGTCAAAGACATTAATCGAATTAAAAATTTTGTTAAGTTTTTCACTAAATTTATATTGAAATTGCATGATAAATTGTTTACTTTTAAAGCATCCGATAACTTCGTTAAAACCATCACAAATTTTATTCAGATAAATTTCGATTTGTTTTATTTTCGCACTGCAAAGAAAAAGAAAGTTTGAGTAAACATTTACAACCATGTCATACATAACACTAGACTAATTTTAAAACACGAAAGACGGACAGTATGGATATGGAATGTTACTAACCTGATTAGTGTAATTTTTTTTATATTACTAATGCAATGTAGGCACAAAATACATACGTGTCTCAATTCAAAAGTAGTTTCACTTAGTGTTAGTCTCTTCACTGCATGGGAAAGCATTGTATGTTGCGCGATTTTTTGTTTTATATTGTAATAAGCATCATGACTAGCGTATTAGGATACAAATGTAGCTTATGAAAACGAAATGTTCCCTTAAACCCTTATTCAAAATGTCTTCAGCAATTAAATCCTCATATATTGTTAAAATGACCAAACATACACTCTACACTCTGCACAATTTTGCATGTAATAACGTCATTGAAAAAGAAATTCCGAAAAACTGTGTTCGTTCGCTTGCCCATTACTAACATTTTACGCTATGACTATGCAACAGGCACTGACCAGTGTGTGGTTAAAGCTTCTGGTTTATTAAAAAATCTTCTATTGATCTGTTTCTAAGGCAGGATAATTGTCGTATAATCGATATAAACTTTGAGATTGTGGATTTGATTATGCGTATATTTTTCAATGCATTCAAAGCCCACGAAAAGAAGAGTTAATTAAATTGCACGATAAAATAGTGAAATAAATCGTTTTTTGGTGATATTTTTGAATTTTTGCGGAAAACGTTAGGATTCGAATTTCGTTGTTAAAATCTGGTGACAAAATTTAACATAGATACAAATAGAGCCTTTTATTAACTAAAAAGAACAATTAGGTATTGTGGTTAAAATATTGATCTTTCTCCCATCGCCTTGACGAATTTATCTTTGAAAATGTGTAAAAAATATTCGAAAGAAAAAAGGGAGGTCATAATTAGTGAATTTTTAGGTAAAGTTTCCTAATCAAAAATTTCGATCAGGCGCAGAACAGTTACAAAAATGTTTTATAAATATAATTAAGTGGAATATTTAGCTTTGAAATTTTGCTTATGAAAAAATAAAACGAAATGTTACTTTGTCTTAATTAAACATTTATTTCAAATCAAATTATTTATTTATTTTTAATATAGCACTTTATTTTCGTTAGTGAATTCTGTTGGTTATATTTGAAATATGAAAGAAAAAGGTAAGCTATTGAGCAATATACACATAAATCCTCTTTTTTTATCTTATAAAACAAGTTGTAGATTTAATTTTATTGGATTTTTAGTTAAATGGGAATTTTTTCTAATCTTTACTGTGGATTTAAGTAGCATAGTAAAAATGGCCAAACTTCGGTAGCAGCAAAACTTTTTCATTCTTCAGCAATTTTCGACCCAAGCGGGGTAATTTGTTTACTTTTCTAATTGCAAAGTTACACAATTGGAGCAAAATATCCCTTAATTTCTTTAGGGCTCCGACACACCAACACAAAAATGTTTTCATGTTATGATTTTATACGGATTTTTTTTTTTTTCTCTTAGGGCGATTTTTTACTTAGAAGTTTTCGGTGTTTTAAAGAGAGATTCGTAAAGAAATGCTACCTGTAAAATTGGGTCAAGGTGTTTCTAAATAACGATTATGCCAAGAAATCGTAATTTTATAATAGGCTTATACTATTGAGCCCATGCGAATATTTCGCACTTAAAGGCAATTAGTGTGGTAAATTCTTAAGATACATAACTGCGAATCTTATTTAAGCTTGGATAGGTGTAGCTGAAATAAAGAAATCCCTTGTTTGTAAATTGCGCATTTTTCAAGAGGGACAAAAAGATATTACAATTAGCATTAAAAATTTTTAACTTTCACTTCAATAAAACAAAACTTATTGAAGCCGTCTGCCACAAAGCCGTCTTTAGCCTGAGGAATAAAAAACAATTTAATTCACATTTAATAATCCCGCAATAAAAATTGGAAAATTGATTCTCAAGCCAAAGCGACATAAAAGAACCAAGCACCAAGTCAGCCGATTCATTTGCAATTTGACTTTCCATATCGGCGTATGCCGTGCGGAGGATGTCTTGATGATTTATGTTACTTTTAACTCCAATTTTTAAATAAACAGTGCGTTATTATGTTATTAAAGCACAACTCCTTTTGCAATGGTACCTCATTTATTGATTTTAAAGTTATTAAGTTATTAGTTAAAGTTGTTAAGTGTGAAGGGAAAAAGGGATCTTTGAATTTTTTTACCCTGGAGAAGATGTGATTTTCGTATAAGTGTCCTAATTATTTCGTACACAAATTAAAAACGAGAAAAGTAGGAGTGATAATTAAGTATAATAAATATAAGATTTCTATCAAAGTATTAAACCTTCTTCAAAACGTTGTCCCTAAAAAATATACAATTATAGTAAGTATTTATTTGATTTTCGTGGTAGGTGTTTACTTAAAGATTGTTATGAAGGGCCATCGTGTTGACAACTTTTTTATATATTTAGCTATTATATTATTTCATATTGTCATTAGAATTCCGACACAACATCAGTAAAGATTGGTCAAGGTCTTATTAAAATAATGAAACCATAGTAAAAACTTTGTTCGTGAGTAGTTCAAAGTTAAAAAGTTATTAAAAAATCGGATTAAAAGTAAAGTAATGCACTTAGAGTTTTCTAAAAAACTTTCTCGGTTGTCTTTGGTAATTACTGCATGACGTGGAAACTGGTAAGACAGACAAACAGATCTAGTAAGTGAAAGTGCAAAGTTTTAATCATATCAGCCAGAAGTTCTCGCCAAGTCAAGCATGTATTTAAAAATATATAAAAAAATGTATAATATGACAATATCAATGGAAATATGACTTAGGAGTATGCGGTAAATATATCATAAAAATGCGTTGATTTAATTAATGATCCCACGCATAAGTCAGCTTGTTTTCAGGTTGAGAACGATTCCGGTGTTCAAACAAAGTGCTATAA
Source organism: Proctacanthus coquilletti (assembly GCA_001932985.1). Taxonomy (NCBI): domain Eukaryota; kingdom Metazoa; phylum Arthropoda; class Insecta; order Diptera; family Asilidae; genus Proctacanthus; species Proctacanthus coquilletti. The sequence continues at coordinate 1,406,972 of MNCL01000006.1, forward strand.
GCAATCTTCCAAAACGTACCCTTTTCCCAAAGGCGATTGCCATTAGAAGCAGGACAGGACAGCTGGTACCTGTCCGAAGGTGCTTCAGACATAATTGTGACTTATTTAAACAGGAACGCAATTACGGCACAGGTCAGACAAACATACGCGAGTGTCCCGAATTACTTAAAAAGTGTGTTGTCCGCGGTATAGCATGTAATTGTGCCAAGAGGCATTTCTTATCGGCAAACGTGACGTTATACTATGCGCCATTATGGCTCCTTTGGATCATTCCACTTGAAGTCGTTCCGGCCGGAGCGGGGCGGGCCTATTGTCTAATCATGTATAATTTTCCTAGCTCAGTGGAGCAAAACTGTTTAGCTTCACATTTATTGCAAACATTACAAAGGATTTGATCAGACCTTGTTTTATCCTACATCTCCCACACGAGCCAGCTTCATCGTCGTAATCTTTGACCAACAGGTTGCCCGACAATAACGTACAGCCATTATATCTCCGGGCCAGCACACTCTTACGACGGTGGGGGTGGGGAGCTACCTCACTGGGTATGGAGCTAGGTTCCCGGGAGAGGGAAAAATATTGAGGTGCCCTTGAGAGCAGTAAAAAGTAAAAAGTTTTATGTAGTGCTTACGATATAAACCAAGCAATAAAAGGACTGAAAGCTTTTTCATAATCCCGAGAAGACATACACCTACAAGCATGTCCCGGGCCCGGGACTCGGGCTGACGGTCCTGTGGGTTGCGAGAAGAGTTCCTTATTCTTGGCTCCTTTGCTTTTACGAGTACATAAGACCCTTAGCCATCTGCACCGCCGATATTGAATTCAGATGCTGCCCACCTATGGGGGATTCTTCCTGTTGACGGTGAGGGTCGTGACAAAAGACACAGAAGGCATTTTCTGTCGAATAAAGAACGCTTTTTGTCTATGTAAATATTTTTATATATTTAGATCCTCGACACTAGATGCACTAGGAAACCTTTTACTTGTTGATCTTTCACCTTCCCCTCGGTTTTGAGGTTTTCTTTTGTGGGGAAGTTTTAAAACTTAGAAATAACTCCGTCAAGTGTGCCTGAGTTTGCTAGAAGGGGCCGCAACGAAGGTGTTTTCTATAAACTCGAATTCGATTTTACATTTATTGCGTCATGCCGAGAGTGTGAATAGACTTCGCGAATGGTGGGGGTTGACGCCAGCCGCGCGGTATTCCTGGAGTTTTCGAATTGTTTGTCCTTAACTCTTCGTTCTAGTGAAAACGTGGGACTGAATAATTTTGCGTCATTCAAATTCAAAGGACAAGGAAAAGTTCTCCTTATAAAGCAGCTGCCCTCACCTATTGCAAATGTACCTCCCAGTTTTATTAAATTTTCTCACTTTTCTCAAATAACTTTCAGTTTTACAAATGACAAACCATTGAAAGCATTTTCTCGTTTTCATTCTACGTTATCGGGAAATCGGAAGCATTGTCAAATTTATACAATTACAGAATTTCTTGCTAAATGCTGAAATATTTGTAAGATGGATTTTAATAAATTTCTTAGCCTTTCCGAAAGTACAGTATGGATTGTCCTTGAAGTTAAAAGTTCAACTATTTTGAAATTTGAAAAATATACCTTAATTTACATCATATAAAAGTAATCGTTATCATAGAATGATTTTGTGAAGTAGGTTGGAAACAATATAAATACATAAACTTATATTAATGTAAGCAATTCTGAGACATACTTTAAAATTCACGTGTTTTTATTATACTGGAAAAGATAAAAACAAAGCTTCTAACAGAGAGATTCAACGAAAATAAGCAACATTTTGAATAGTTTGGGTTCTACTAAAGATAAAAACCGAGAAATTATACTTCGGTTGTCTAGACAGACAGACATTGTAGTGGTTTATATGTTTGCAAAAAAAAAAACAAAAACGCCAGGCAGTTTCAGATCATTTGAATAGGCGGAATGTTACAAACTTGAACTTTAAATGGGAATGGGAAGATTTTTATATTCGCTCATGAATTATTTTTATGGGCTGACATTTTAATAATATAAACTCGGCTTTGTTGTCATTGGTTTTATTTATTTTATTGAACATCTAGAATTGAGTTGAGTCATTGGAACCGAATGTCACCAAAATGAATTAAATTAAAAATTGCAAATTCTTGAAATTAAATACTCGTAACATATAAAAATAAATAAAATTATGGTTTCTCTGCTGAATTAAATATAGTTTTATATGCACTCGTTAGAAATAAGTAGATTTCTCGGGAATTCATTTATTTTAAATATAGATGTCTAAATTTTAACCAGTAACAAAACATATAATTTATAAAAGTTTAAAATTTAAGTTGAAAGTGCAATGGCAGAATTTTGCTTTACAGCGCTTTCACTACAGCATTTCATGGTAATGAGGCTGGTGAAAGCATAACGATACTCTGAGCCTTTGCCTTCATTAAAAAGGGGCTCTTGCTCTGTTATATTCTGAGGTGTTTGTACAGCGGTCACCCGTGAGTACAGGTAAACAGCGAAAGGTGCAGAAAAGAATCACTACATTTCAATTAGTAGCCCGCATCACTCGTAAGACTTTTCGCAAAATGTCATCCTGCATATTTTTACCTTCATGGCTACTTAATTATGGGGCTGTTACGCCATCAAATGATAACCGTGATGCTCTAATTGTTTTCAATTACAAAATGTGAAACTTCTCTGGAGCCAAGGAACAGCTCCTTTTTGTTGAAGAATCAAACTTTTTAAGGAGAACGCTTGGTGAGAAACGAGGAAGCAATTAACTTGAGTTAATAATGGAGTTCCTTAACTTTGCGGTGAGGTAGAAAACAATGAATTACGAAGTAATACGGGTATTTTCTTCGTCACAACTGAAGGAAAAAAGCATATATACCGCATATACACAACAAGGTAGGGACAAATGCATTGTTATGAGGGAGTAGGGCGAATTTATCGTCAGTCAATGTAAAACTTCTTTGACGTAAGAAGTATGGCACAATATTATTTACTAGCTTTCCAGAGGAAAAAATCGATTTCTTCAGGTGCTCCGGAGCTTTCTACCTTTGTTCTCCTATACGGGGAGGACCTGAGCAGGATATTCGCATTTTGAGTAACAATTAGGATTGACGGCATTGTTGCCAAAAATCGGTGAGAATTATTTTCCATTATATGTCCGCATTTAGAAAGCGCTCAAGACGGGTGTGCTCATCGCATTCGACAAATGGATGCCGTAGAAATCTGAGAATAACTGCACGAGATCGGGAGCAGATGCTAAAAATTTCCATCTGAAAGATAAATGATGTGCTCCAGCATTGGCAGCATCCAGTTCCTGGTAGGTGGAACGTGCGCCGAGGCCATTAATATAATAAAAGGGTGCGAAACTATAGTCAGCGCCTGTTAGGGATGTCGAAACTGGAATTTATTGTTTTGGGAAGTCCAATATTTTCAAATAAATGTTTTGGGAGCAAATAAAAAGTTATTGTGCCGTAAAATAATGGCGAGGAATAGGCACCTATCTACCCAGAGAGGCTCTTAAATTTATTTATTTATATCTGTTTCGTATAATGTTCGCATAAAGACTATGATTAATTGTGATCAAAACCTCAGATATTGAAGCGTATCATTTCCGTCAGGTATTTTCAAGATGATTGGCTTCACCATCAAAAGGAGTGCACTAACATAGAAAGTAGTGAAGTGTAGTGATTTTTCCACTAATGAACGGAGAAATTGGCTGTGAGCTTCACACGGTAGGAGGTAGAGTATCTATCCTTTTTCTGGTTTTTGTTAAGCATTTGGATTGATGATACTATAACTGCAAGGCCAGTTGGGTATTGAATAGCAACTACTGAGTCGGAGCAAGTGAAATCCTGATTCTGATTGCTCAAGAAAGAATGATTCAAGCTTACCTCGTCCTGCTGGATATTGGGTATTCAGACAGGATATAGGAATGGAACTCATTTCCTAGAGGAATTGTATAGAGGAGATCTGGAACGAAAAGCCACGAAGGAAAAGAATAAGCAATTTTTATGAAGACAATATGCGTCAAAATTAAAGATTTTTTCCTGTTAACATTAGAGCTAGTTGATTAAAAGACGACCGTGAAACGTATTTGAATGAGTATTGAATTTTATGTGGATAGCACTTGAATGGAATGAATTTAATATACATATTTAATTTTATGCATTTTAGTCTAAATTAAGGTAAATCAGTGATAGTTTCAAAAAGACAAATTAAGAAAGTTCACAATTTTACTTTGTTTTTTATTAAAACCAATTGAATATTATGCAAATATTGATTTGGCATCTACTCGTATAAAAAGCACAATCAAATTCATCTTAATAGTTTAAAGTTTCAAATAAGTTTAAGGCTTGTACCCTTCTTTTGTAATTCGAAATTTCAAAAATCATTTATACATGCATGAGCTCAAGCTCGCAATAATAAAAGATTTAATAATTTTAAACTATAAGTTTAAATATGGATGTAAATTTTGTCAGTGCTGTACCTTAACAAGTATATTAGCTTTTGTTACGATTCTTTTATTTCGACTACATTGTCAATGTGGATGTACAGACTAACCCACTGGATCCATATGCATGTTGCATATGTTGAGCAAATGAAGCGCGTACAGGTCTCGGGCTTGGCGCACTCGTTTAACCATTTCGACGAATACGTTGTAAATATACAAATCAACAGGAACACGCAAACAAACTATAGAACAAATTTATACGGAATAATATTGGCAATTCCCATAAATTTGTTGACGTTTTATTAGACATAGATAGGGCATAAAATGTTAATTCATATGCATTTTTAATACGAAAAGTATTTTTAGAAACATGTTTTGGTGGGTCCATAACTTAGCTTGTGGCTTACTTTTGGCGATAGTGAAAAATGTGTTTTAAGTAACTGATAATAATTGATAATTTTCATAGTTGTACTACTAATTTTCATAGTTGTATTTTCATAGTTTGTATTTTGGGTATCAATGCTCCTTTTACGTTCGAATATTTTAAAACAAAACAATTATAAAGTTTTTTGTGAAAGTTCAAAGAGTTTGCCTTAGCCGATAGTAGATCTATCTTTTGTGCTAAAATTTGAAACCACGAAACTCAGCAAAACTCCCAATAGCTAATAGAATTTTCGTGCGCTAATTTGCAACAGCTGTAGTATTTGCTCTACCCTGATCTCGTTCGTTTCGTGCTTATTACTTCCGAAGTTGCTGCTAAGTTTGCTCTGAGAGCAAACAGTGATGCTGCAAGAAAATGCGGTTTTAGCGCCTGCATACATAGATAAGGTGGTACTTTCCTTACCTGAGGATATTCTCGGATTTGGCCGCTCATCCGTTAGTTGTCTTGGGTGCGCCTTTGAGCGAATTCAACAAACACATCAACACTTCCTCTGTTACTAAACAGAAATGATAAAAGTTTTCTGAACAACATTCATGACAATTGCAAACTCTTAGGCGAAAGTTGCTTTATTTGTATCATCCGTGTCCCCGCAGAACCCGACTGGTTTCTTGACGGTTACTTTGAGACGGTGGGATGATAGTACCCGCTCTCCACCAATTATGCAAGGAATTTACCAGAGTCCCATACTCTGGCAAAAGTTAAATAGAAAGCTTCTCGAGAGCCGCAAAAAAGTACCAAAACGGGGTTGTTGTCAGGCCCTATAAGACGTAGGCCCTCGTTCGCACGGAAGGGGTCTTCCTTCGTCTTATATTAAGCAAATTACTTTACTTGGAAAATCATACAATATTTGCCGGCGGGCCTGAAAGTTGTGACTTGTTTCGCAAAGAAGTCACTCCAGGAATGAGCGCTCCAGAATTGAAAGGGCACACATTGTTTCCCGCAACGAAGACGACCTCCTTGAAGAGAATGGAAGACGTTGTCGAAGCATGGGTACCTTTAACTTTAATTTCTTACTTCGAGGGCATCACTTAATTAGCGCATTTATTACACGAAATCGCTGCGTGAAATCGAAGTGGAGTCTGGACTGTCTCCAGCTCGGAATCTGTGTTCATTTTGCTCCTGCTGGTAGAGCTATTTATTTTCTGAACATTTGTAATAAATCTAACCCTTCCGGGGTACCTTTGGACGGATAATCAATGGCGGGATTGATGGCGCTCTTTATATTCGTCATGTCAACGTGGAAGTTCTTATTCCATTATTAACATTTCATGTTATTGTTCCAGGGCACTAATGTACTCTGTTCTGAGAGATGGTAATAATTAATTGTGTCCATTGCCCCAAAACACGCAATTACGGCCGCGGCCACAAATCATCGCGTTAAGCTCGTTTATAGATTTTTTTAAGGGCGAAAATGCTGACCGGGCTCCAATAGAATTAATGGTCCATTCGGGAGAGATTTCGTGTAATTATGGGCGACCATCGTTGTAGTTTGCTGTATTCAAGTAATATTTGCAAACTCTTAATATTATCACCCTGAGCGAGCGCCAGCCTCAGTAAGATAATATTTGGTGTGGAAAGCAATAAAACAGTTTTACTCTAAGTGTAATTTATGACCGTTATGATGACCACCATGTCACACTTTTATTTCGACCTTTTAAGCTGAAATTAGTATTGGTGTTTTGGCTTTGGAAAATAATTAGAAAATACATTTAAAAATGTCTGTATTGGATTAGGTTTATAATTCAAAAACGATTTTTAGATCCTAGTAGTAGACTCATAATCAAGATTGGAGAAATTTTCCAAGTTCTCGTTCTAAGCCATTCTATGAGTTCCCAATTGATTCTGCACACTTATTCGAAAATTACGAACATGTTCTATTTTTACAGAATAAATTTTGTGGCTTTCGCAACTTGACAATTTTGAAACAACAACTCCTATGGCACAATAATTTCTTTTATAAAAATTTTTATGTTGCTAGCATTTACAATAGTAGTGACTTTACAAATGCTCTTAATACACCTACATAAATCTTAATTAAAACATCAGAAGCGTCGACCATATTGTACAAAACTATATTGAAACACGAATAATTTTAAGTTAGCTAATTTCAAATCAATTGTTCCAAAGCATATGACGAGAGTACCTAGAGAATCATCGAATGCGACCATTAAAATTTACGCGCAACAAATCGAATTCAGATTTTATTCGCCTTTTAGTGGCCAATTAAGGTAATGGGTGGTTTTCCACGTAATTCACATTCAACAGTCTCTTTTATGTGTGAATTGTTTGAAAAGTTCGGTTTATATAAAAAATTTATTAATTGCCATCATGACTTACTTTTATTTCAATATTCATAACTTGTTAAAATAAACGATTTATTTAGTATGAGTAGAATTATATATAATTTTTCTCATATAAATAAAATAATAAATACGAAAAGTTTATCACTGGCATCAGAGAGGGAGCAAACAATTTTACTGAAATTAGTAAAGGTATGTTCTCTTATTTATGGGAATTGTTAATTACGGAAATCTGTGCCGAAGGTTTCCGTAAGGGTTTGGTCTACAATCCTTTAGATATTATTGATATCGCCTGTAATCAATAACTTTTCAAATATTTAATTTCGATTTCGAAAACATTAAATTTTAGGAATGTGTAAAATGCGTGTCAGTCTATTATTTACGTAAATAATTTTATGTATGTTCTCTATTTTCACAGCAATAATAGCATTATTGGAATTTGTTAGGCTTTTCTAAAATGTCGACCATGTAAGTATTAATAATATCATGAATATATGACGATACCAAGCACACATAGTACACGTTAATTCGATAGCTGCATGACTGCTTAGTGGTTCCTTTTAAATCAAATAAACACAATTTCGTTTAAAGTTAGCATAAGTCAGATATTGACTACTAAAATGTCACCTAATTGGTACTATTGGCTTTCACAGTATTTTCAAATTAGTATCGACTGGATTTAATTGGTATCAGTGAACCATTTACCGAGCACAAACGGCAAACACTTCAACCGAGTAACTAGGCATATTTGCAGCAATTTTAAAACAATTCGGAGAATCCATTAATGGAGCCGCATATCGAGGACGGTTCTGCAAAGTATTGATTTCCCTTCAAGGCCCACTTCGACGTTGTATCTGTAAAAATGACGAACGAATTCCATTGTGGATGCTCTTGTATGTCCAATATTGGAGCAACCAGCAATTCCGAGGGCTTCCGCGAAAAGTCTATGAATTAAATATTGCCCAGAGTGTGCTATTGAAGAAGATTAACAGTGGGAGAAAATTTAATCCTCTGGAATATTAAAATTATTAAACGCAAAGCAGTGAATCAAAGACGCTTTATGATTTTAATTAATTTCCTATTTTTATTGCTTTAAAACATGTTGCCGAAAAGCTTGTAATGAAATCAAACTGTTGCACATTTAAGAAAAATAAAAGTGCTGTTGTCAGACGATGGAACAGTCTTCGGAACACTCAGAAGACGTTAAAGTGAAATTTATAAAATATTTAACCGTGTTGAGTGAGTGAATGTAAATAGGAAATTTGGAGAAAGTATGGCGTTTTAGGAGTGTCATTAATTATTGTAATTGGTTTCAATGACATAGAATCTTTTGTATTGTTAATTAATTCATGGTTAATTTTTTATACAATACTTTTTTGCAATTTGCTTTACTTAAAAAAAAATTAAATTTATATTATACATATGCGCAGTAACTACTTTAAGTGCAACCTGATCACAACCAATTTTTAAATTTTTAATTAAACTGTATACTGAAATATGAAGGATTTTTAACAAAAACAAAATCTTCCTTAAACTAAAACATTAAAAGGTATAAAGATACTTTGATATTTGAAAATCGTAAGAGATAATTAAAACTGATATGAAACCTTAAAGATGTCTTAGAAGATAACAAAAGTTATATTTTTCCGATTCTCATGTCGAATTTTGGAGGAGATTTTATTTGTTTTATCAAATTGTTTTATTAAAAATTTGTCTAAAAGTAACTATCAAATCTCATCATCTTTATAAAGGTCATAACACAGAAATATCTTTTACAACTTAAAAACCTTCTCACTAAAGTTTTCTGTAGAGCAAGCAGTTTATGTTTCGCCGCCAGACGCAACTCGATACTGCATGCATCGAGCACGCGACATGCAGGAAGCACGCGGCATTGCACACCTGAGAGCTTTCGTTAGAAGTAATTTAAGGTTATTAAATTTTGTCAATTCAATTTTAGCTAAGGGCCATGGCTAAGTACAATTTCAACATTTACTTTGTCCATATAAGTTCCAGTGGTTCAAGCATCGCAAGCAATTTTCAAGGTCTGAGGTTTTTCAGACAAAGTAAGGTAAAGCATCTTACAGGAACTTTTATTAAGATATGTTGACTGAATTACCAAAAATGTCAATAATGCCTATTGTTGAAAATATTCAAAAAAGTTTTATAATCTTCTTTAAACGACTAAAAGTTTAGAAATTTGAATATTTTACAATGTTTTCAGTTTTTACTAGAACAATGGTTTGTTATAATACGACAAAGCCCTAGTAGGGTTCTGGACACATAATTATTCGGTGCGATAGACCCTGCCATCGGGCTGTTTGAAGCAAACAGCCGCTGAACATGCGAAAGTTCATTTTGCGAGGAACTAATTTGCTGTATTCTCGCGCTTTCAATGAGTTCGCGTAAAATGTTCATTGCATGCTTGTTCCTTGTTTGCTCTAAAGCGCAAAGTAAAAATGGAGTGATGGAATGTTCTTGCCTTGCTCTGAGCGAAGGTCTAATTGGCTGCTTTATTTTCACCAAATTGGCCAAAAGTTTGACCGAACACCACTGGGCCTTTGCAACCCTTGACATATCTCCATTTCCAATTCCCAACAGGTTTTTCAAACAGCCTACCTCTGGTGCGAGCGCAGGCAAGTTCGTATTGTGAAAATCGGAAGTGTTTATCGTCGCTTCATTGATTTTCGCAACATTATTAATCCTTGGGGCCATATATCCCAAAGAGAACCTTTTTCTGCTCTGCAGAACTTTGACGGCTACTTTCATTAATTATCGCAGACGACTGATTGTCTGAGAGGAAAACTACACATGAACTCGATCTAGGCCCGGCCAAAGATAAATACGAACACATTTGGCCGGGAAATTTTAGCCCTTGGGCTCAAGTAATTTTATTACTTTATGTTGGGCCGAACTCCAAAAATGAGCCCCATTCAATCAGCCGAACATAAATGGGCTTCAGAACGTCAGTCAAATGGATACATGCTGTCTCAAGATCCGAATTGACACCTCACTCCCAATCGACGCCGGGGCTTTAAATATTAAACCAGATTTGTTTCCCGTGTACGTAACGAGCTTAAAAATAGGTTACGTTACGCTCCAACTTGATTATGGTAATTTACCAGACAGTCGTGTAAACTGATTTACCAAAAATGAATTTGCACTGGAGCACATTGGAAAATGGCATTAAAATTAAACTAGTTAGTAACTAAAATGCGGCTGACGGCTGCGGAAGGGGTTTATCTTCCCATCCCCGGTAAGTGTCATGCGAATTTTCAGATTTCACGCATGTACGTTGAAATCAATAAAGCGGATGGTGTGCCACATTAGACCACGGAATTATCTAAGCGGCGTCAGATTTGAATATTAATGCGATGACTTCGTAAGTCCTGTACTAGTGGCCGGATTATATCTGCCTAGAGCGCGTGTATTATATTTTTATTTGGATAAAATGGCAGGATTTTGCGCTTATGCGTGCTATACTGCCACTATGCACGACAACACTGTTCCACTTCGGTCTAGTGAAAAATAATTCCAGCAAGTTAAAGCATCGTAGATCTTCAAATAGAGGAATATTTAAACACATTTTTCAGCGCCTCTTCGCTGCACATTCTTTTAGTTCTTTTATAAGTTTTATGAACCGATTTCGTAGGGACAATTTTGCTCTATTTTATACAATGGGGTTATAACAGTAACATGATATGCAAAAATACCATATGTAAAAACGGGAAGGTATTTTATAAATACCATGCGATTATGATCTTCGCTCTAAGAATAAAACGGAAAATATAAAAAAGTTATATTGACTAAAATCGTCAAAAGAGTAAATTGTTATTTTGGAAAATATTCCCAAGAAAATGATTGACAATTGTTTAAACATTTGCTGGTTGGATAAAAATTCGATAGATAACAAATGCTGGCAACATAAGTTCATTTTACATGTTCTTAATGTGAAATTTAATATAAATTTATTACATTTAATAATACTGAAACCTGAGTTTTCTTTCGAATCGTAATTTGATTTCATACGAGTTTAAAGACGTCTACCATATATGGATTTGCTGTTACTAATCTCGTAAATATATTTTTATTTATTTTTCTTTTAAAATATTTACTTAAAATTATTTTGGTTCTGAAACGTTTTTTCAAAATATTAATTTAAAAAAATATTCAAAAGTGAGGTTTAGTTTTGTATGTTTTAAAAACTTTTATTACAATAAAAATGGAATGAAATGATTTGTGATGATGTAAATTCATTTATAACATACTCTAATTTTGTGTTGTTTTAAAATTTATATATTTCCCTTAACTAAATAAAGTTAATTATATTAAATAGAAAATTTTCTTGATCAAAATCGTTTCCTTCTGTTTAAAGTTTAAGATTTAGGTTTCATGGTAACTTACTAGTGAAAAATTATTTTGTGAATTCATTCATTCCAATCATTTGGTGAATTACAATTTCCCTATTTAATAAAAAGCCTTCAATGCCTATAAAACACAATACAATTTAATTTTAATATTTGGGCCATAAATCTTTGGTTTATTTTTGGCGAAGTCTTTGGGGCAAAGGGCAATTGCATAATTAAAAAGGCAAAAGCGCTTTATCTCTCCCGATAAATTATTCCCTCCGAATTTCACACGAAGGATGAACAGGCCGGCCGGAAGGGCCGAAATCTTTGAAAGCTTGTGTGGGTCGGCATAGGCACAAATCTTTTCAAAAGAAATGCCGCGAATAAAATTAATTCGGGGAATTCGCGGAGGTCACTTTCCCTTGAAAGGTGCACGCGGACGGAATTTAATTCGGTGGAAATGTACTGAAACGAAGCGTGTTATATTAAAATTTAATTGCATGCAAAATTGCATTAATGAAAACGAGGTGCCATAAACCACTACCGTTCGCATCCGGAGATTTCCATTGGGACTTAATTGCGCATTAAATTAACTTTGTACTTATTTAAAGGTAATTGCAGTGGAGTCGCAGTTTTTCCAGTGTGAGTGGTACATTGGCTCGAGTGAGCAAATTGAGATTTCTTCTTAAATGGGAGTCGTCTGCTTCGGAGGACGATAAAGAAATCAATATGTGTTGCTCAGGTATAAAATGGTTTAAAATTGGAACGAAATTTGGTAAAGCTGTTGAACGTATCGTAAATAAGTGCGGGCTGCGTGACTGATTAGTCAGAAACACTTTATGTATTTCATATGTAAATGGCGGTGAAGCACGTCTTCACGTTACCCGATCCTTGTTCCACATGCTAACAATGCTTTCACCAGAAATGTTTCCATTTGTCACACAATATCAGTAATTTTCATTTCTTCTTATTTTGCACTTAAATCTAGCGTCTTGCGTACCTGTGTAATTGGAATGATGGATGGAAATGGGAAATATCCCCGTTCGCAACGCGAACGAACCGATATAATCGTGCTCATTAAATCTTCATTTTTTTCAAGTTAAACAAACAGAACTTCCCGGCCAGTGCGCCGGTAAATGTGTGTTCCCTTTCAGGTAGCGATTGTTGATCTTATCGATTTGTTTGCGTTGGAATTCGAGCTACATTGGTTACTCCAACAGGTAGAATACTACGTTAGAAATTTATCATAACAAACTATAGAATAGTATTAAAACAAATTATACAGATTACACCTACATTTCGCGCCATTCTGCGTCATTATTTTTTGAACTTATTGATTTTTAAAATAAAATTTTCGGGACACTAATTATTAGTTTTACTACACTTCAATACGTCGTAGGTTTTTGTGTGGTTTTTACTACTGTGAGGCTTTTACTAGTTACTACTGCTAAGACTCTTTTAGTCTTTCTGCCACCGCGTGGAACTCTTACATGTAACTGAGATAAATGGTAACTTATATCCTTGCAATAATTCTAAGTAATCTAAATATTAGCCAGGTCTTTTCCATGCTTGTAGGTTGAAAGCATTTCAAACGAATGAATATATAAACATTTGGATGTCGTTTTATTTTTATGCATTGCTATTAATAGTCAAAATTCACAAAGAAACAAGTAATTATATGTCCAAATTTGAACTTTAATTTCACAAACATACAGAAAACGAGTTTTGAAGTAAATTAGCAGCTATATTGAAACTCATGTTACATAAAATCCTGACATCTTTAAGAAAAGTGATACTCTATTTGACTGACTAAGGGAGGACAATTTTTTTTCGCTCATAAAAATTATTTCTAAACGTTGATTGTTAGAATGGTTTTATAAAGTACTGTTTTTCTCCCTTACAGTACAGAATCCTAAGAAGTAATATAAATATATTAAATAACATTTAGTGGAAATATACAAAAGTTTGAAAACATAGTTTTTTAGTGTTTCCTACAAAAATTAGAAAAACAAAATAGATGAAATCATCTCGGTGCCTGCCTGTCTGTCTGGCATAAGCATTTTATTCAGAGTTTGTTGGACGTAGAAAGTTGAAGCTTGCCGTACTTGTCGACGGTAGGAGTCCAATGACGGACGTAAAGTTCGAAAAGTTTAATTTAGATTTTAAAAGATGGTTTAAAGAGTAAAAGAGGATCATAAAATAGCATGAATTTAATTATATTATGATATGGAACGCTTCTCCTGTAAGTCCAACGACATTTTATTAATTTTGCCACTACTAAATCATGTTTTGCAATATGCTCTTGTCTTATAATATATACATGTTTGTATAATTAAAAATCGCCTTGTCTTCGGTTTTTGCCCCCGAAAAAACTATAGCTCTATATGACAGTGTCACACATTATTTCTGAAAAGCCAGAGGAAAATTAACATCTAGAAAAATGAGCATTTTGAATAGGTATTATAGATATCAAGGTGATTTGTAACAATATTTTGCACAGTGCAACTTCACCCTCGAGAATTGAACGCTCTACTCTGCTCCAACAATAAGAAGTCAGCAGCGAGTGATCCGTGTGATGTAGCCAAGATGATGGCACCTGAAATTATCCCCTGCTGCATAATGGCAATATAGACATGCAAATTACGATATCCGAGGATAAAGAGATGCTTCACTGCCTTCTAATAAACATGCAAACGATAGACTTATGGAGCAGATAGAACCTTCGACGGGCTTTCTTTCTTCGCCCGGAGATTTTTGCTGTTTTGCTCGTCTTACCTTGGAGTTTTCCAGTTATCAGTCTCGACGGAGAGAAGCAAAAATAAGAAAAGCACATTTTTCCACATAACCAGCTGACTGTGAATTTTTGTGTGACAGCTCAATTTCAGCCCTTTTCAACGGAAAAAAGGCACACAAATCCTGTTCATGCTTGGATAGCCAAATTCTAAATCTGAACGAGCTCCTGGGGCAACGCCACATTTAAGGGGATAGGACAGCCCAATGTGGAATCTTACTTGAGTATCATCCAGGTTGACTGCAAGTACCTTTTACCGTGACATTATTCACCTACATGACGCTACACATCCGTTGCGCACGTTGAAAAAATACATTAAAATCGGAAAAGAGCGCGTGGCAGACACAAGGACATAATACTTCCATTAGGTAGAAGACACATTAACCCTATGAAATAAAAGTTTACGAATCAAAGGCAGTAAATTTCACACTTATGGGGCCCCAGATAACTCCGATTCCGTCGCCTTTCGTGGTATGGAAGAACATTAATTTTATCAAGGACGCGAAGGGACGCAACAAGTGAATTCTGGCAGAGCAATAGACGATTCTAGTGCAGCGCTATCGGGGCCGAGGCTAGACCATATAAAAGACAGACGGCCTTAATTTTATATAAGGCCTTAAATAAGGCCTCCCGCACGACATGATAAATATGGCTTCCTTTCGGCAACACGACCGAATAAAATAACCATGAGATTTACTCACTGCCTTGGGTTGTATGCCAGAGCAGCGCTTCCTTCACACAAATGCGGTCATCAGCAAAAAGATTGAATTTCAAATGCGTGGCACTTTTGAATATATGCAGACCTCGAGTCCCTTCTATCTGCATTATTCTTCACACACTTTTTTGGATCGCGGATAAACTCGGGGTCACTGTAATCATATGCTTGATAAGATTTGAATGATGTGCCTTGTAAAGAAATGATATTTGTTCTCTGAAGTTAGAAAACAAATTTCTAGGTATTACGTGTGGCAAATAAGTTGAAAAAACTTCATGCTCTGGAAATAGGTTTTAGAACAATGGCTAGAGGTCTCAACAATGAGTTTCAAATTTTAGTGAAGAAGTAGTTTTTTCCATTGTTCTAGTATTTCGCTCAGTTTAAAAGAGAGAAAATCCGACATATATGCACATCCGACCTTTTTGAGAATCATTAAAATAGCTTAATTTCATATTTTATATTGTTTTGTTAAGTTTGTAGGAACTTACAGGTTTTCTGGTTTTTAGTGATAGACTTTTAGATGCTTGAAAAGAATTGACATGAAGTTTGAGTGTTATATTAATAAAGAAAAAGATATAATTTTAAAAATTATAATTTAATGTTTTTAGAAGTAAAACTATAAAAGATATGTACAAATATTAGATACAATATCTTTGTTTATCTTTTCCCTATATTTCTTTTTTCAATGTCGTTTAAAAATCTCAATTAACTTTCCATTTTAATTTACGAACTTTATTATTAAAAATATCAGTTATGTTTGTTAAAAGGACCAGTAAAAGAAATAGACTCGTAGATAATTATGAATTAAATTTTAGAATATACCCATGAAGTATTGTTTTTGCCTTCAAATAAATAATTTTGTGTGCAATTTGATAGATTGATCATCTCTTTTTCAAATTAAAACATTTTCTTTCCACTTTGGGAATTTGAATTGTTAGCCTTAACTGAGAGAGACTATAAATCTTTGTCAGCAGCATCTAGAAAATAGTTGCTTGCACGGTGGAATCTAGGTGTTGCATTTTTTCTTCATTTTGAGCAGAATGCCACAAAAGTGATTTATAACTTGATTTATTTGCTAGGTTGAATAGCTCTCCCTAATGCGGTTTATTCATCGGACTTGGCTTCATTTGCCTATAACTACTTCTTGCAGGCTTAGCATTCACCTGAAAGGTGTTTTTTTAAGGTGACTGGAAAATATTGAACACTTTAGCAATTTGTAATTTTTCTTATTTTTAGAAGAAGGGAATTGTACATTCTGTAAGATCCGCGCCTCAAACAGCTTTCGAATAGAATTTTTTTTAATGGTTCGAATACAAATAAATATTTAATTTTTATTCGATTGATTTAGAATTTTCGGAAAGTCTTCTTTTTTAAATAAATAAAGGGATTTTAAATTTGAAGGGATTTTGTAGAATTCTTGAATTTTTGAAAGTTTACAAAATTTCTATATATTTCTTTACGACTTACGTTTTTTCCATTGTTGTAAAGAGATTCCTACAAAAGATGGTGCCACTCCTTAAACAATATTGAGCTTTAAGGGAATTCTTGATGAGTTATGGTTCGAGGAAAGTCTCTAATTAAATGTGAATGATGCGCGAGTAGTATGAGTAATGCCTTTGATTGAGTATAATTAGCCGTCGAATGGTGTTGATACCTCATCAGTGTCTTGCAACACTATCTTTTTCTGATTGTTATTATTACTTTCGTTCCGATCGAAATTTCGCAGGCTAATGGCTTCCGCTGCTAATGATTATCGTCACTGTTGTCTCATTAGGGAATGTTTTTGGTCTACAGGCCCACAATGTGTGAATATGTTTTCATGTGTGTGACTCATGTGAGCTCTGAGGGCGGGAGCTTATTGATTTACGTTTCAAGTGACATAATACCGTTACACGATGTTACTTAGAAGGCTAATTAAACTCTGCCCTCGCAATTCTTTAAACCCCAAACGAGAAGTGTTTCGGCTTTGGCGATACCTTTGACTTCGAGAGCCCATTTTCGTTGATTAGCAGGTTTCAGGCAATCAAGTCTCGTCAAATGTGTGCTAATTGGCAATTGGTTTGCGACAGGGTTATGTTCAGCTGGCGCTTTACCCCGCGCCTCTCCCAGCATTGAGATATACCGCCTAGAGGTATGACCTTCAGTGAAATGGTCGAAATTGCACTCGGATTTCAGAGGCTTACTCGGGAACGGGTCCCGAAGTTATTTGCTTTGAAATAGAATTTCTTCCCGGGTTCTGAAAATGAAGTTGGACAGCACCTCCTGGAGGAAACTCGGACTGTATCAGATAGCAATAAAGCAAAAGAATCCTCCCCCAAATTAGGGATTAGGCCTACTGCCATGTGGTTGGTGAGCATATTTTTCTCTGGGGATAACATCAATATAGCCTGGAGTGGATTACACGTCCGCCATATGTACACGCATAAGCGATGCTCAAAAGGTTTATGGGCTTATTATAGAAAAGTTATTTAGACAAAAGGTCCTAATCAAGGAGATATCACCCCGACTACGTCATAACGTCCATCTCCTTTTGGAGTTTTGGGCAGTACTTTGTTTTATTTTCTTTATTTTATTTACTTTGCAAGGAGTAGTATATTCCGGGCAATGGTTCTTCGAAATGGGGAGATCTTCTCCGGGTTCATACTCCGGACAGCTCAATGGAAATTTAAGACCGCAGCTTTAAGTCAGCTTTGCTGCGATGCTGTAGCGACTTAAATTATTTTGGACGTCTCTCCTGTGACGTCGAGAACAGAATTCGAAAATATCTGATATCGGAATGGATGAATATTTTACGAGTTTTTGTGGCTGTGGTTGACGATTGTAGGTTTTCTTTTTTCAAGTGCCGGACAATAATAGGAAGACAGATGGCTATCCAGATGCGAGGATATTTTGGAATGATCTCTGCTTCCACGATTCTGCTTACAGTGAATTTAAATTTTAATGGAATTTTTAGAAAACTAATAAAGGTCTGACATTTGTTATGAATATAAATACAAAATTTTCATACCTGTACACTTATTGGAGACATCAGTAAGTTCTATAGTGTCCCATTTTTTTAGTATTTATAAACTGTATGAAAGAATTTCCCACATTTTCGTCTGTCCGTATTTGAAAATACTTTCTTTAAGTTAACTGATACACTAAATTAGTATTTATCATTTAAAAACTATAGAGAATTTCTTGATTATGTTTCCTCATTGCTTTTAGTTTATTACAAAAGTTCCATCTCGTAAGACTATTTTGAGATTTTTTTGTAAATAGGCGTAAATGTGTTTCGAAATAATCAAAGGTCGTTATTGACTTGAAAATCCTTATCCCTCGATGGATATATATAATTGAAACGCCTAATAATATTATCAGTATTTCAAGATATTTTTCTAGTACTTATATATCCTCAATCGCATGTGACGATTGGTGTTCAAAAAGGCATTATTTGGTGTTTTTTAATCTTTCTTGTAGTTAATTGTTTGAGCTTTAATAACGGATTATAAAATACAAATGATATAAGAATAAGGCGTACTGAAGTGTCCTGTAAATAAAATACCTGCTTATAAATTATCGATTAAAGAAGTTGGAGGTACAATTAAGTAAGTCCATTAATTTATATTACGTTGATGGCAATTAAACGCCTAATCTATGCTATCATCCTAATCTCTATTATAAATCATGTAATAAATGTGTTAATGATATTTCCCTGACTTGTTTTTCTGTAGTCATTTGAATATAAAGAATTCGCGTCTTATAGAATTTGTTCAGCTGTACGTGAGTAGTAAATGTAAAGTGAATAAAAAACTTTTGAGAATTTGTGATTTCTCGACAATCCGAATACATTTAGAGTGAACAACTTTATTTTGGCGAACTTATGATGGCGAAGAAGCGTTTTAAATTAAAACTCCCCCAAAGTTCTGGCTCATCGTTCATAAGCCTGTTTTGTCTGGCACGTGCTAAATTCTTCAGGATAACATTAATGGCCTTCTGTCAAGATGTTAAAGAGTGTCACAAACTTTGGCCCTGGGAGACGAAGAATAGCAAACTCCAATTGATTTTCTGATTTTGGAGGCGAGGCGTAATGTATTTTCAGGATGATACCGGCTAATTTATGACGGAGGGTAGATACAAAATGTATGTCTTAGATTTGTGTGTAGGTGGAGCCTGAGATAGAATGAATCGAACTCGACAATTTGAGGGGTTTTTAAGTGTTAGATCAGCCCACCTTATTTTGGTCCACATATAATCGAAGAAATTCTCGAAGCGATTTGTTTTGGTAAGCTTTTTGCACTATTACTTCGGCTGTCAAACTCAATTTGGTTGGTCATGATTTATAGCGAAGAATATCTTCTGATCTTTGATATTTTCTACTTAGTTGTCTTGCTGTAAATTATATTGAGAGCTCAGATCCGAAATAGAAAGTTTCTGGATTTTTACTATTCGCAATTAAAGAGAAACTTTTGAAAATATAAATTGGGGTGAAATTTCTGGTCCTGCCAAAGTTCGCCATCCAGAAGGGAAAAGTTTGTGAAGTACACACAATATAGGACGCTTTTGCTTGAAAAACTCCTTCAGACAAAAATGCCTGGCTCTTGTTGCTTTATATCGGTTTTTTTAAAGCATCGACCTTCGAGCATTATATTCTTCTAGTTTTACGCGAAACTGATATCCAACAGGGAAAAACTGCAAAATTGCAGAGCATAGTTTGCCCGTAACTTAGCCGTCCTCGAAATAGCAACGAATTTCATCCCTAGTTTCAGTTCCAGAACAACAATATACAACTATATCCTTTTAAAAGCGTTTAGCGGCTTATGAACAGCATAAATTAAAGTTATGGCATGCTGCACCAAGTAATAATAGGTGTTTTTCCCAAATTATTAAGGCAAAAAAAGGAGGTTCGCATTACATGTATGACTAAGCGTATTCTCAAGTTTCTCAATTAATTTAACTTTGGGATTTTAGGATAGGATCGGTTCGGCGACTGTGTAAAAACGTTACTTTACTGAACGCCAAAGTTTGAGGAAGTATACTAACTACATCCACCTGCGCTCACGTTTTATGTGCTCGATACTCACTTCGGGGATTTTAATAATTCTGTCCCCTTACCTGCAGAAACTCAAATAAATCTTCCAGGCATTATGGCAAAAAGCTTGTGCCACGTGCTCCGTCGGATATTTTTGCTCCATTAGCTGAATTACTCTTCACGCGGTTCCCTGTTTAATTCGAGAGTTATTTATTTAAATGGAGACGTGTGTGTGTGTGTGTGTGTCTATTGGTGGTACACGAGCTGTTTAATTTAAAAACCTCTCCTGCTTCTAGAAATTATTTCAATTTCCTCAGGTTTTTATATATGCGAATTATTTTAGCGCTAAATAATGAATTCCCTAACTTACTACAAAACTACTACTATGAAAATTGTATTTCTGGACAATGTGGGAAAATGACGTACCCATACCTACAAACATAATTAATAATAATTTCATCGAATTATTTATAAATTGTCGTTATATTAAAAAAACATACGTAAATTATAACTATTTGTTATATATTTGATATTTTAGACTGGTTAATTTAGATTTTTTCTTGACATATATGTAGTTTTATAACTGAATGCGTGGCATCTGATGTAGATGAATCTATACTTGTGAAGTTATGGGTCCAAATCCCAATGCAACTATTAAGGAATTAAATGAGAATGGAAAAGGGCGAAGTAGTACTAGAATTAAATTAATCTTAATATAATTGGAGGACCTAAAAAGAAACAGACAGGCCCATAATTTTTAAGGAAATATTGTGCTCAACAGACATTTTCAAAAATATTACAAAAGTTTGATGAAATATATAAATGAAAATTCAATCCCGAAATATTTACGATAACTCAAGGTTTTAGATTAAAAGGTCCAGAAAATCGATATTTCGAAAAGAGGAATAATTTCATCTTAAGGCAGCTTGTTCAAATTACTTTAAAAAATTGCTTTTTCAAGATAAAACATTTGCATCTTTCTTTTGACTGAAAATATTAAGTCAGCTATGATAAAGATTAATTTTCCTTATGTACTTTATAGAATTTTTTTTGTATTTAAGACAATGAAGCCATTAGAACTTTAAACGTTAAATAACCTCCAAGTTATATGTCGTTAAAAGTACATACACCATTTCGAGCAATTTCCATTAACATTTAATTAACAATACTGTTAAATTTTTTTTTCCAAATGTGATTTATTTAAGACAAGTCAATCCTTAAATCCAGTTTTAATAACAGCGTCTCAGTAAACAACATTTCTTTTGTGCGAAAGCCGCTTTATGAAATCGCACGTGTCTTTGTTTTTAACAGGCCGTCATTATTTTAATTCTTTCCCAAGATGAAATGTTTATCTCCTCTTTCCTTATTTATTTCCAAATTTTATGGTCAGCTTATGCAAATCGTCAGAGAATATTCGTGTCTTAGCCATAGAACACCATCAACAATTCGTCTCAGGTTCAGACGGATATTTAATATTTCCGCCAGCTATTTAGCATTCCAGCTCCATTACAGATTATCTACGTAATGAGCACTTGGTTCGCTTACGTAAGCCTTACGTAACGTCGCTATTCCCATTTAGACGTCTCAACCCATAAATACTTGTCGGTTCCAATTCCTACGACTGTGGTGTGTAGAAAACTCTCCCTAATTAAATAAGCAAGTCACATAATAGCTTGAAATCTTCACACGATGAAATTTAAAATCCCTAAAATTCCTGACTGCTTCTAGGCGGGAAAACTTCATACGCTCCAGCTGTGACGGGACCCGTTCCGGAATCAAAAACAAAATTTCGTAATGCTCATTTCCGAGTGAACGCTCGCGTTTCGTCCTTTCATTTCATTAAACATTTCATTCGATAAGATTCCAGCTGGGTAAATTGAATAGAAGTGTCCGAGGCCCCAGAGGGAGTAGAGAGGGGCGGTCGCCCAGTCGGGCGCGTTTTAAAAACACGGAAATTAAAGCCGGGTGTCTTCCTTTTCATCCCGGTTCCAATGCCGCAACGTGCGCAATTCAAGAAACGGCTCCACACGCACCATTTTCCCGAAATTGACATAATTTCGGTCGATTTCGAATTTAGGCACTGGCAGAACAATTTGCTGGAAGACTAGGCATGTACTGATGGCGAAAGCTGCTCGCCATTTCCAACAAACAGCCTAACTCATATACATATCTACTTTCGATTTCGGTTCGGGATGAGAAAAGTCAGATTTGATTTTGTAGCCTTGCGTTTGACTTCGACCCAATGCTTTGCCTACATGGAAAGATCAAGGGTGAGGTTTGGGTTGCTATATAAAGATTTAGATCAGGATATAACTAATTCTCCAAACTCACTAATTCTCTAAACTAGTTACAAATAGCTTCTTCTGCAAGGCCGATTTTGATATGTGGATTTGGGTTGTATAGGCAAAATATCGAAATGTAATTCTCCGTGCGTAAAACTATTTCATAATTAAAGTAAATTGAAATTTATATTTTAATAGCAATTAGAACATTTCCCAACCACATTGAAATTTGTTAAAATTGCTTGGTGATAATATAAGATTTTTATCCTTGACCTCTGTGAAACCACTTTACTGAAAATAAAATATGATGATATTACTTTTCAAAAAACAATAGAAAAGTGTAGGATTCATTCCGCACCTATAAATACTATTTAGCGTCTTTATTATCGTTGGTATTTTTTATTTTAGCGTAATCTCTAAACGTTACTACCTGTCCATGAACTCGACGTGGGAGTATAGCTCTCTGGGCGAGTAAAGACTTATAAATGAATTCCCATAAATAACCGCAAATGCAGGCACTTTTTTTAATCCGTGCCTGCTGTCGCATTTCACCTGTTAATGGAACTAAATCGCTGCCGCTACCAGGACTTTTGCGAATAAAATTTTAATAATCCTCGCGTTATCCCGGACGTACATTATTCTTACTTCACTTTTTACGTTCATAGCTGCGCTAGGACTTGGGGCTCGCTACAGAGTAAATATTCGGCGAAGCGCGACGGACCTCCGCTCCGATTTAAAATTCAAATTTCGCCATGCTTACCGTCTGCACGGAATGGTTAATGAACTAATTAAAATCCGGGCTCGTTTTTCCTAGACCAATATTTGTATCAACAGGTTATAATCCTTGTTTTCTAGCTGAGCTCACACAGCGTGCTGTAAGCAAGAAATTGCACATTAAGAAAACTCCTCCTGGAACCTTTGGCTCCCCTGGATGCCCTGAAAACAGGGGCGAATTTGTACGCAATTTGGCATAAGGTCTCAGTGCCGCAGCAGGGCGGGGACAATCCGGAACTCAATCATCAACCAAAGTAAGCGAAATAACGCATCAAAGGCAAACGTTCGCCGTCGTTCGTTGTTCGGCAGTCTATTTTACGAGGATATGTCTCGGTCCCTCATCCCTGCTCGGGCCCTCCCCGAAGAAGCCACAAATATTGTCCTCGCTATGTGTGCTTGCGATGCTCCCGACGATGGAGCAAATAAGTCCCGGGAATAAAATAAATTCACTTCGGCAGACAGTGGCATCCATCGTTTTCGTTCGCTCCTTTTGTATCTTGTATCGTCAGCAAAGTTGCCGGCCCTGGATCCCTCAAGGACTCCAGGACTCCAAGACTCGACGACGTAAAACATTCTCGGATGGAATAGGCCCCAACAACTGTCGTTAAAAGATGCTGATTTCGGCTTTGATGTGTCTCAGCATTTACTTTTCTGTCTTTTGATGGCGTCTGGAGGAGTCAGCCTTAGCTTATGGGCAATTGAAATGGCCTAAGTATATGCATTCCTAGAGAAAAGAGACCTCTTACACGGTCCGGGGCGGAGGATGAGTTGTTTACAATAAACAAATTATCTCACATAAATTGGGAGATAGGATCGACGTATTACTTACGCCCACTGTGGTTTTTTTGGAAGTAGGAATTTGGAGATAGACTTCAAATGATATAAATTACCGAATTACAACATATGAGAAATCCATGCATAGAAGTCATAAGGGTTTTCATTCAGAGAACATTTATTGAGAGATTAATATAATAGATGTTTGATAAAGTGGAAAGAGTTTAATTTTATGTTGTATGCCTTCAAAGACATTTTGCTTTTTGAGTACATTCAATTAATGTACATATCGGTATGATGTCTACCTTTTAGATGGACTCATATCATGTCTGAATAGGCATTTACTTTCCATTTCTTTCTATGCGTGTTAAACTCCTCTTTTAGAAAACAACTTTTCTTTACCTTTTACATTTTTAATTTGTTAAAAAATGAAATTAAAACGTTAATTTTCAATATTTATGTATAATGTATATTGTACTAATTCAGGATTGGATAGTTTTAATTGTGTGATATTTATAAGGTAGTCTACTAATAGCACCAATGAAGACAAATTTATATAAACATAAATATAACTACTCTTAAGAACTGACTGCTTTCACTAGTTCAATTTTCTGAAGTATTACTCAACTTTTCTGAAAGATATTGCAAGTAGTCATGTAATTTTCCCGAACATATTTTATACTCTTGTAACTAAATTGGAAGACTTTTGGAACTTACTTATTTCGTATGGTTCGTTACGACGTTGACGACCTACTTCGTTCAAGCATGAGAAAATTCAAAGCCATCAGCGACAAATTTAAGAAAACAGGGCTCCGAAGAAATTGAAAAACAAGTGAGCCTTCTTGTCGAACTGAGAACTTACTGGAGCAATTCGGTCTTATTAGTGTTGCTACAAGAACGTAATTTAACGAATAATACAATTCAACTGGAATCCTGTTTATTAATAAAAGTCATATACAGGAGTTCTCAAAGTACAAGGATACTGTGAAAACTAGAAGTATATCTTTTTCCAGAAAACTAAGTGGAAAACTTAAGGTATGCTCTTAATGCAGGCGAAAGTACTCAGGGCGACTAGGGCTAGAAGGGATTACATTCCTTTCATAAGTTTATGGCTCTTGTTCTTGGTGTTGTTTGGATTGTTCCCGAGTAAACTGATTTTCCAGCTTATCCTAGTTATGAATATTAAATGAACCTATTGTGGTGAAAAAATTGAAATTTAAATGAGTTTCACTTCCTACGCCTATTAAGTGTTTCGCGAAGTTCGCCGAACGAAATAACCTGTCCAAATTTAGCATAATATTGTTCTCGATAAAAATTCAAATTGTGTCGCGTTTAAATTCGACTCGAACTTTTTATTTCCAGTTTCCATTTAAACTTTTATTCTTTTTCTGTGAGTGTCGAAAATCTTGAAAGATTTACAGAGTTTTTTGCTTTTCCTTGAAAAAGCTCCCCAGGCCCCGTTGGCAAGTTGATTTGTGGCCGTGAGGTGGATGTCTCGGCACGAAAAATGCTTTTTGCATTCTTCGAGTAATTCTATAAATCATTTAGACAGTGATTTGATTTGTAGCTTTCTGCAAAATGTGTCACTTACAATTACCAATATTGCAGTTCAATCGAAATTCAAATTCTACGCAGTGTGCCGTGTGCGTGCGTGCGTGCCAAACATGCCTGTTGTCGCATTTGACCATAAAATTGGCTTATTCGTGGTGTTGTTGGACGAGGCACCAGGCCACGCATAATGTCTGTCAACGTTTTGTTACCCAGGCACCTATTCAACGTTCCGAGAGCACCTAATTCGGGCTCCTGAACCGAGTAACTAAATTCAACCGCCATTCGCTTCCCGTCCTGGTCCCGGAGGAATTTCCACAGAGAGTACATCTTGATGGGAAAATGGGTCACACGCGGAAATGCGTTGTGGGCGGGAACAGTGCGCTGGTTCCTAATGGAACTCGGCTGCGACATAGAGCGGTTTTACCACGACAAAGCGTTCATCAACCTTGTGGCTGTCGAAATATGTTGCTAGTGCGTGGGGTGCCTACGGGCGACGGAGGGTGTGCTTCACTAAATAACAACTTCCAGAATCATTGCAGAACAACTGTGCGGAATATAGGCCGTATTATACAGGGTGGCAGCAATTTTGTGGGAAGGTGAACCTATTGATTTACATGTTGTCGCCTTAGTATGATGATGTATAATGTGCCTTACGGCCGATATCGGTCGACATTACAAATTCAATGGGTTAGTGGATGCTCTCTGACTGTTAAATTATTTTTACGACCTAATTTCCTGCCAGGAGAGGACAACAGTCATAAAATTGACGAATAGTCGTCGTTTTGTGCCTGCCATTGCCCGGTAGTCGCTTCTTTCATTACTAGACCACCGAAGGAATTCCATAAAAATTTATGGCCAATCAGTCCGTACACCCGAAAGAGTCGTCTGAATGGGGTGTTTTATGGAAACTTCAGATACTTCAAAGAATCGCGTCATAATTGAATTTGTTAGATTGTGCTATGCATAAAAAGGAAGAGGCAAAAGTTTCGCGAATGAGCCATTATATTTCATTTCAGCTGCTATGCGAATCGGTCCTTCTAAGAAGTCTTATGAAGGGTTTGAGGCAACGCACAGTGGGGGAAAATTTAAGGTAAAG
Source organism: Proctacanthus coquilletti (assembly GCA_001932985.1). Classification (NCBI taxonomy): domain Eukaryota; kingdom Metazoa; phylum Arthropoda; class Insecta; order Diptera; family Asilidae; genus Proctacanthus; species Proctacanthus coquilletti. The sequence continues at coordinate 1,433,509 of MNCL01000006.1, forward strand.
GAGGAGTATTTGGTAAGCCTATTCAAAATATCGTATAAGTTCTATGAGTAGCTATTTCCAGAAGAGCGAATTTATATTGTAATTTTTAATATTCATTTTACATAAATGCATATTGATTACTTCATTATCTGAATATTTGACGGATTTTTGAAAGATATTATCTTCACGATATGGTAAAAACCACGTAGTTTTTAAGTGGCTTTATAGACAAATATAGTATTACTATTTACGAATTTTTTCCTCCATTTTGGTTAAATTTCTCGTATCTGAATTATCAATTATTACGATTATAATTTTTTATCCAATAATACCAACAACTCAATACCGTTATTGCTTTTAATTACATGGTGTCAAACTAACACCACACTATTTCCAAACTAAATACAAAGAAGTTCTATGAAAACATATGATAGGCAATCGTATTAACCACAATAACTTAGGTGTGTTATTTCCACTAATTTGAAACTTATACTCCAATAAAGATCCATATGTCAGACGTCGTCTTTTGAGTAGGAAATTTCAAGTATAACGTGAAAATATCTAATAAAGCAGATTTGACAGATATTAGATTTAATAATTGACGGATTCTTTCTACAAGTTTTGACATGCGAAGCAAATAAACACATCCCCTAATCCCAACCCAGGCAACTTCAAAGCAAAGTTTAATATTAGATGCCCTGAAATACGTTCATTAGATGTAATCAAGCAAGAATTTTAGCCCTCGTCTACGTCGCTGCGAAAGGCATTTTAATATCTCCTCTCGTTCCTGACTAGGAAAAGCAAAATTGCTCTTTAAATTCCGTAGATTAAAAAATACACGAACTGCTAAGGAAGTTAAGACAGGAGGGGGCGGAGCATCTACTCTCTAGACCGATTAAAAAAACGCTTACTTTTAATCGTATAGATTTTCCGCGTCGGCAAATTCCCCTGTATCCAACCGGGAACACGCCCTGCGTCCGAGCAGGATACCTGCGACCCGCGGTATTGTAATCCTGGGAAAGCTCCGCAGTATGGAAGCCGGGTTCCCGGGTGACTTCAGGGCAAGAGGTTATTTTCATATACTTAAGCCGTGAATTGCTGGGATGATCTTCAATTTGCAGGAAGTACTAAACTGAATTGCTGGGTAATTAAATATCGAGTGGATACACGGAGTTCCCGAAAAGCGTCCCGCGTAGTGTTGCTCTTGCCGACCTTCATTAAATCCGCAAATTTATTCTTATTTACCCTCGGATTAAAAAATATTGGTCGGGGTATTTAAAAAGAACTCGTATTTTCATTTGCTCGGCATTTATTGACATACAGACATACGCCGGTGGCACGAACGCGTTTTTAGGGGACTGTGTAAGTGGAGCATAAATGGAAAAATGTCAATTAAAATTACAAACGTCTGACGATACGAAGAATTTTATTAAATATTTTTTCAATAGAAATTCTTAAAATTACAGCTAATACACAAGCCTGTTTTTAATTTCCTTTTAAATCTCTCCTTACAAAAGACGTATTTAATTAAAAAAAAATTACTTATGATTTTTCTGGGAATTACAAGCATCCAATGAGTTTCTCAATATCTACTTATTTGTATTCGTGCAATGCGCACCTTTACTTTAGGTACTGTAGTATAATTAATTAATTAATTAGTGTTTTTCACTATATTTTGTTTTACTGTTATCGATGTTATTGTATAAACTTTGTTTACACAACTTATTTATTGCCAATAATGTATCAAAAATGTACATTCTTTTATATATATCAGCATCACAAAACTACATAAAGAATAAGTTTTTAAACCTTAATAATGAAAATTTTGAACTCTTGATTTTTTAGATTTAATTTTTCCATATATTTAAATTGTTGTCTTTAAAGATCTATTTTAAAATTTTCTTCAAAAAGGTAAGCGTTGTTCTATTGAAAAGGAAAATACCATTTTTAGTTCGACATTTAAATAGTATAACTAAGGAATTACAAGAACGCTACTCTTTTTTTTTTTTAAATTGATTTGGTTAGAATTTGCACTAATGAAGAAAATATTAAGGTAAAAGGTCTGTGTGGAATTTTCAGAGCACGAGTTTCGCCATAATCACATTTACAAAAGATTTTCTATGTCCTTATTAAAGTACATAAAGTAATACCCCGAAAAAGTATTCCCTTAAGTAAAAAATTTAATAAATAGAATATACGGAAAAAGCCAAAGCATCTATAGTATATACGAGGTACCTCGTTTCGCATGCAGGATATCTTAGGGATCAATTGGGAAGGCCAAAATTGAAACAAGGGGAGAATTGATGGAAGAGCAGGGCCAACTCCCAATGGTTTTCGACTTAACGAGCCTTCTTGGAATGTTTTAAGCAATCACAGAGCTCTATTTATGTGTTTTGCGAGAGCAGTAATAATAAAAGCAAAGTGAGATAAATCATGTCCATTAAGAGATAGTTCCAAGTCAATACTAGCACAAGCAAATACATTGTTTAGATATTTGAATTTAAATTTAAGGAATTTATTGCGAAGTATTAACTTTTTAAAGTCTTTTGCGATGAAATTTTTGTTTCTGCTTTTTCGTCGCGGTCACATCAAATTTAAATTTACGAAAATTCGGTATGAAAAGATGTCGCACTTTCAGAATTTGTTTGTGTGCCGAAAGAGCTGCGAATTTTATTAGTTCTTCATGTGGGAGTACCTGTCGAGCTTACTGATAAAACGTTAATCTCGTTCCTTTGAGCGAAATATTTTATTTATTTATCTGTTTGTTTTAAAAGGCTGCTCAGGTCCTGTTTTAAAGGGCTTACCATAATGAAGCTTCCGGCGGGAAAAGTGTATGTTTGTCAGTTTTTTCGCGGAAAGCGAGAAAGCACTGCGCAAATTTCACTTATTACACTTTTTCCTCTTTTAGATGTTTGTAATATTAATTCCACGCCAACTCGTTCTTGTTTTTTTCGGGGTTCCATTCAGCGAGACCACATGTCGGCAGTGAATTTTTCACATTACAAAAATGTTTTTTCTACAATTTATAACCTAGGGAAATCTCGTACCTTGTTATTTTCAAACAGGAACTTTTGGGTGGCCTCGACATTCTTTACAATTTTCATCTTTCACGTTTTCCTCCAAACCAAAGTTTATTGTTTAAATAGATTTACTTCCGAGTGGTGTGAACATATATGGGGGCGGCGTAGCGTAATGACGCGTTCATATTGATATGTATTCGGCAGATCGGCTTCTTTTCAAGGGTGCGCAAAAACATTCATTAGGTGAAAAATCTTCATAACGACTGCGGATATTTTGACCTAGTTTGGTGAAGTAAACATTACTCTTTCCAAAGGACATAAAAAAGTTGTGTCTGCTGTTAGTAAACTTTTTAATAAAGGGAAACCTATTCAGTCGGAAAATTATGCCATGGTAATCGTGGTGATGCGATACAATACGCGGAAATAGTATGCTTAAGGTTAACCACCAGCGCCAGGAAAACTTTTCCAAGCAATTGAACCTCAAAATTGTTTCGCATTCTTTGCATTTGTTTCTCTTTGGCAATTTTTTCATATTGTAAATAATCGTTGCATGAAAAATGATTTTATTATATTTATTTTTAGAAATATTTATAGTAATTGTACAATTAAATAAATTTCTTGAATTTTTTATATACTTTTATTAATTCACAAACCATATTATAAAGAATAGCTTAAATCTATTGGTTCAAAAATTTATTAGTTAGTTTATTTAACAGTGAAAGTTAGACAGTAAGTTTTTAAAGATCTTATTTTATTTGTTTTATAAAATTCTATTAATTGCACAACAGCACTGGTCACTACTAAAAAGACGCTGGAATTAAATGTGCAATAATTATAGTATAATGTTTGTAAATCATTGTACCTATAATTTCTGGTTTTCGCCGTATTGACAAACGGTTTGATTATCTAGAGTCATTTCATTTGTCGCTTTTAAAATTTATTGAGTCGAGTAGGAGAAATAATATTGTAATTTTCAAGACTTTATAAATCGCAGAAATTTGAAAAACATGTTAGTTTATTTTCAAAGCCAGAAAGGAATTTTCCTCCTTGTAAAAGGTATAAAAGATGTACTCGAAGTAAGCAGGAGAAAATTATTAACTACTAACCATAACCAAATACCGAGTTTAGTAAAAATACCGCGTTTCATAATGAAAGAACATATTTTATCTAGGAACCTGCTCTTTCAATACAAAAAGCTCTTGGAAAGTAAAATTTTATGCAAATGAAATCGTTAGTTTTCGAGATATCTATATCTAGTATCGATTTTTAAGAACACACTTGAAAGTGTGGATAAATTTCCTCGTGAGATATTCTGGGGTATGCTTGGTGCTGACAGTAAACACCATCGTAAAATTGTAGTATACATTTTTACTGACTTCATTAAAGACATGTGTATTTATCTTAAGATATAAATAAGCATAGAAGTACACTGAACTTCTTATGGTATTTTTCTTAACCAAACATCTTATAAAATTTTTCCATAAAATTATACATTTAAGATATGCGTGAGTAAGTAGAATGTTTAAAAATGTTGCATGAAAAATTTACAGGTCTTAATTTTAAGTAAGGGACCGTTTTTCCGTTCAAATATCCCTAGTAGTTGGAATTTCTTAAAATCATGGAACCGTAGTTGTATTATATTCTTTTTTGTAGTTTCCCTAAACTAAAACTACTCCATTTGCAGGGTAAATCTCTAAATACCTGCTTTATGGTTTTTCCCACTATAAATAATAAATATAGAAAACTTTGTCCTTTAAAAACAGTGCCTCACCTCCTCGACGGGAACGCTTTGTTACGGGAAGGTGAATATTAAGCACCGAGAAGGAAACCTTTTTAAGCTGAAAGCCTTACTCACTGCCCTTCATTTTGGTACGAATAAATCGCCTTAGAGATACTCAAGGTGGAGGAACTTGGGACCTATATTACACCATGAAGGTGCAAATAATTAAAAGTTAACTAACAAAAAGTAGTTAGTCCTATAAAATTTTATTAAACCAGAAGCAACCTAAGATTATTTCTCCTGACCTTGTATCGTTCCTAAATAAATATTTTATTCAAATTATTGACTAGAACCAAATATCATTTCCTTTCCCTTGCTCTTTGGCATAGTGCTTTAATATTTCTTAAGCCGCTTGTTCATGTAAACAATTGTTGTCAACGTTGTTTTGGGAAAAATATTTCCCATACAAACCCCTTTTAACATAATAACGAGGACTGGTGGTCGTTTCAAAGATAATAAACATAAGAGCTCTATAAAAAGGGTATTTTTATCTAGACCAGAATTTACTGTCCATTGAGAGTGTCATCAAAGGAAGATTCATTGAGTGATGAAGGTATTTTTTCAGTTTTGGGAAATGAGTTGAGGACCGCAATATTTCACTCAATAAAACCAGTTCTAATTGCGTGTATTGACTGTCCTATAGACCTAGAATCCCGTGGGTTTGCAGTTATGAATTGCAGCCTATTTTCAACTCCCTGGAGCCAAAAAATTTTATTCGAGCGTAACGTGACCAAATTTTAAATCGCTATCTAAAAGGAAGAAAAAGTGATAATAGAAAAAAACGAGGTTATGGCTCTGAAAGCGTCATCAATTTTGGCACAACCCGCAGCTGCCGCAACATCTCAGGTTACTTTGCAAGATAAGGCAATTGAGGTAGCACCTGAGCTTATTACGTACGAACCACTGCCGCAGTATACCTATCCAAATTAATCGAGGTAATCTCTTGACGAAATTCTACACGTAGTTGTAAGGCTGTAAGATAGTGAGATTGTCAACTTCTTTTGCAAGATTGCATCCCGTCTTTTTCTTAAGTGTCACTCCCGTCTTTTTCTTAAGTGTCAGATTTTTTCAACTAATCGTATTGTTTTAACTAACGTTGGAGGTACAGGAATTAATTATTATCTTGCATACGAATTGACGTAAAGTTAAGGAAGTAAATATAGCATCCTTTTCGCGAGAACAGCAATTAAGAAAATTAACCAAAATTCAAAAGATAATATACAAACTTGGGAAATTGAAGTGTAGTTGTGATTGATTCAATTTCCCGTGCAACCCCTTTGCATTAATTGACATCCAATGTCAAATAGACTAGAATAGGATTATGTAATTTGTACTGCTGAGGATAATGCCTCTGATATTTGCATATTTGGCGGTCGCATTTTCAATTAGACCTTAATTGGAAGCAACGTACGATCTAATGTACTTAAACGGGCAAATTGAATCTTTCATTATTTAAAGACTAACCACCTGCATAAGGCTATTTAGAGGCTTTTTAATATTACATGATTTTATGTTGGTGCTTAGAGTACAGGTTCGTTTCAAGCTGCATCATTTATTCGAAACTCGTTCCCTGTTCGGAGAGTTCCTGCCCTTTTTTCTTCAGGGAATGGGGTAGCCATTACAGTGCATGCTGTTTCGCTACTGACCTTCTTTGCTGAAGATCTCGTGACAACTATAATAAACTTTATTTCTAAGCGCACGATGATGCTTCCTTTGCAATGCACCTGCAGTTGTAAGTTTTTAGAGTTTCTACGAGATGATGTGAACTTTTCTTCTCTGTTCCACGAAACCTCGTTAAAGTGAAAAATGTATAGCCATTAGTTAGTAGGTCATTCAGAAGTATTGCGTAAAGGAGACAAATCTAGAGTCATTTAGTCATTTAGTATGGGACGACGATCCACACCTTCGCTTATTGGGTTTACCTTGGTCGCTCAGTTTCTATAATGAAATTATAATAAAATTATAATTCTGACGGTAGCTTTAAGTGCCAGTGGACTGTGGAATTATGCATGAATTCCTGTTGGCAGTAGGACAAACAACCTAAAGTGCATATTCTGCAGATAATTTAGTTTCAAAAGATCCTTGAGGAAGTAATTAAAACTTAATGCTAGTTGGCTTAGGATTGGATTTGTGCTTTGACGTCTTTACTTCTAATTGGGAAGCAGAGCCCTTATCCTTTTGACACACCTCTGCAAGTTGCAATTTACGGCATGTGGTGAAATGGATTCGTTTAATTTTAAGGTGATTATGTTATTTTAAACTTGGGATGAAGTGGGATAGAAACTTGATTCTCACGAATTTCAAGGTATCATGTACTTAAAAGAACTAGCATCTTAAGTTGATTTTGATCAAATAATCTACTATGGCTTTTTGCTTAGTATTTCTATCTATTAATATACCGAACAAATCGCATGTTATGCATTTTTTTCGCATTATTTTCAATCATAAAGACTATTATCAACGCTTTCTGTTAGATTTTTGTTTTAACTTTAAAAAATATTATTTCAACATGGAAAATCTTTCTCAATAAATTTTTCTTAGTATGTTTGGAGTCTTATGTATAAAAAAGTAACTTGTTTATAATTCGTAAATTAAATGATTGAAAACTGAGAAATTTTTGATATTAAGAAAATAGTTAATGAAATCTTTTTAGCCTGTTTCATTTATTTCCATTTGTAAGACTCTTAAAATATAAGAACATCTTGTACAAAGTATCTAGAGACTTATTGGCTCTTTAATATTAATGTATACAGTAGCCTTAAGCATCGTTCTACGGAAGGATGTATTTTAGATTTAAGCTAATAATCCATGTACTGGCGAAAGCCAATAAAACTTTTTAAGTAGCACTTCAATGTACGTAAACTCCTTAGCAATTTCAGATTTTAATTTGATGCCTTAAATGTTCCTTCTTTTTATGGGAGTTGCTTACTTCAACCATCAAACTCCATACCAAGTGCGTTTTCATTTGAATTGCAAGTCGCGCATTTTGATATATTTACATAATTTAGCAGAAGCAGGTGGCAAAAATCCAGGTGAAATTGCTTGACGCTATAAAAACTTTAGAATTGGAAATTCCATCACAAAGGACGCATTAAGCCGGTGTAGTCCTGAGTGGCCAGAGTTTTTGATAAAGTGCTAGGAGCCAAGAATCATGCTAGATTTTATCTGCGACTTATTTGTCTGCAAAGTTTTATTGCAATACATTTCGGAAAGAGGGGGACGGAAGGGGTACGCTGATTTAAGATGAAGATTATATCCATGCGGGAGTATGTTTCTCGTTGTAATCGACTACAATGTCTTGGATTGTTTACCCTCCAGGAAACTTCAGCTTCTTCGCTGCTGGCCAAGTGGCCGTCAACTATGCTACAAAGTGTTGAAAGTTTACTTAAAGTCGGATCTTGAGCTAGCCCGGCTTCATTTCTAATTAGTAGTTATGGCAATGGCAGTCCTGGGGAACTTTTCTTTGGCTTGTGTTTTCTCCGATTTATTCGCAAACTTTCTTCATTGTGAACAATGGGTCCATTAGATCCATGTCATGGCTGTGGCATCCCTTACTCATCTTCATACATATCTGTCCTTTACTTTGCCTATTTTCCTTATTTTCCCCATATTCCCGAACACCGCCGGTTAGCTGATGAGCTGAGCACTTTGTCGACAGTCGCACGATTTTCTTGATTTGGGTTCCATCACCTCTTTGGTTCCACCGCCGACACCCGACGCCTACTTCTGGCGCTTCAAGAGCCACTGTGAACGACGCCTTAATTGCGTAATTTAATTGGATTTATGTAAAGCAGATTTGGAGTAATGTGAACAGGGCTGAAGAGGGCGAGCATAGGCAAAAGCCATATCTAAAATTAATTTCCGCAGCTCTGACCCGGAGAGCTGGCTTTTAGACAATTCGAAATTTTGATTTGTCTTCTAAGTGTAAGAAGAATCATATTAAATTACACGAATTATGCAAAAATTTGTTTTCGTCTGCGCTGGGAAATTAACGCCGCGGGGAAAAGCTGAGTGATGGATTGTGGCTGCGAATGAGTTTTGCTTTAAGTGATTGTGGCTTTAAGACTCTTAAGGCATTTTTGGTATTAATGATATCATCGGTCTTATAATTGAATTTATGAGGAGGTGGGATGGAGATAAATAGGGACCTTTTTTGGAATGAACCTATGCTTTCAATATTGTGAATTAAAAAGCAAACTGTAAATTCAGTTATTCAATTTTTCTTTTCGCTGTTTCGCCTAAATGTCCCATGTATGCCTTTGGGTGCGATGTAATCAGCAAGTCATCCGACTGGTGCAACTCTGACTCACATTGATGTGATATTCAAAACATCATGTGTATTGAAGGGATAGTAATTATCTGGAACGCTGTTTCCAAAGCTGGAAATAAACTCGGTCAGAGGAGTAGAAGTTTGCAGCCTTATTGACCATGCCAACTAACATGGGTCAATATACCCGAAAGTTAGACTATTTGACAAAGTTACTGTATCACAAATATATACAGATATCGTTGGACATACATGTGTATAATAAGGGGATAGACAACGTGCCTCCTGGCTCTATTACCAGAGAGATCCGATACGTTTATCCTTTTACCCAGCAGCTTTGCAGTTACTCTTTGAAGTACAACTTCATTTTACTTAAAGAGTCTATTCGATTTTTCCACTCGCATGTCATACTTATTTACGCTACGCAAATTTTGTAAACGTCTGACGCTGACTGATACACAAATTTTTATTACCATTTTCTTTTATTATATGTGGTTTTAGTTTACCCTATCAGAATCGGTGAATTAAAACTGCTTTCAATGAGAACTGATATCTGCTTTACTTTTTTTCTATAATTTAATAAAGAAAATAGTTAAATTTATAATTATAAAAATTATAAGTGAAATTTTTCGAAAAATTTTCCTTTCAAAGGTGGTTCTTTTCATTGCACTTATCATAACTTCAAAGCCTTTTCTCTAGTTTTTGATCACAATGTACTAAAGTAAGCAGTTTCGAGTCCCGACGGTCTTGTTATTACTCGATATTCCTTATTTTAGAAATTCGAGTGTATGTGGCAAAATGTTTGGTATAACACAGAAGCTTTTGAAAGAATAATACTTTAAAAAGAGTCTAGCCATTTTAATCATAGTAAGCTATTATTTAAAAAAAATATATTTTTATAGTTTCAGCTAATGCAAAAACTAAAAATCAAACTTATAATTCTATTAAGTTTCATATACTGATCGCATTATGGAATTATTCGGCGGAGATTTAACAGTACTTCAATTTATTTGATTAACGTCGCATGCCAAAACGAAAATATGTTTTGAACTCTCGCTCATGTTAGTCCTTTAAAAGAAGCAAACAAATAACTTTCCTTCCTACGCAGTTGGATGTTTGGACCAGACCGCCGTTAAAATTGAGCATTCATCTTAAGAATCTTCTACAAACAGCTCATTAAGGAGTACGCTTACGCATAGATACATGACGCACGCCCGATTCCCCGTCAATAAGTCGGAAGGAAACTCCCTTCGCAACTTCGCACTAAGCGCGATTTTAATAAAACGGCAAGAAATTGGTAATTTGATGAGAAACACAGTGGGAGTCGGGTTTAGCCCATATGAGACGCATTGAGCTGTGTCGCCCACTCGCAAATAGGGGTGATTATTATCGGTAATATCCGATGAACAGCAGTCATAATTTATCGTAACAAGATCCTGAAATTCCCAATTGCGAAAGTCCTATTTTTATGTCTTACGCATCGTCTTGTGGACGCTGCTCCAGCCGGCGATTTACTTCGTGCTTCCTGAGCCTGTTATAAATTACTACCATTGTATAGGATAAAATCAATAAACATTTGTGTCGGGACGCCTGGAGACACTTGGCCAGCAATAAGCCCTCTTCAGGACCGTCACCTTGTTCCCAAGAGGACACTGACTTGTATACCTGCATATGAATGGCAAACACTTTCCACTGGGGTGTAAAGGCTCTAGATCTCACCTGAAGATATTTCCCAAAATGAAATTTGTTAACAATTCAGGCGCGCACACATGTGTGATCTGACGATACCGCTTTCGGTATTCATCCGAAGGGATTCTTGATTGTTGTCCTTTTACAAAATAGTAAATAGGGCTAGACGAAATTTATTATATGTCCTTTCTCCTAACTAACCCATAATCGATTTAGCTTTTTGTTCCGATAAAGCAATTTTATGTAGAAATCATTCGTAATAACGATAATTTTAAAAAAGTGGATATATATCTTTTTTAATACGTTATTTAGTATTTTATAGTGAACATATGACTTACAATAAAGATTCTTAGATTTGATTGTTTTTATAAATGTGACCACTCTTTTGGTTTATTTTATTTTGTATTCTCGCAATTTAGTTTAGAAATATGCATAAATTTGATACATGTAATGAATAGTGAACTACACACACAACAATTTTTAGTTTTACTTCCGCTTAGAACAATCATTAGAACTATTAAACACCTGTGAGACAATCCGGTAAGTCAAGGCCAGCCTCAGTTTTCTCATTCGTAGCGAGCTTTGATGACCTCTACTGCTTCTACTATTTCCTGCATACGAATCTAGTTCTCCTAAATATTTCCACATCAAAGAGCTGCTGCCAACGCAGGACCGATTTGGGCTGAATCCTCTAATTCCAGAGGCTGTATGCTCCAAATTGAAATAAATTTCCCAGGCAGGATGAATAGTACTCCTCCTGCTTGTTTTAAATTTAATGGCCCTACTCTGAAAAATATATTACTTTCAAGAAAATCCCTCACGTGTAGCCAAAGCATATGGACCGCGAGACGTGGGGAATAAACCATTAAAATGTTGGAAGCCGCTCTGAATGTATTTTATGTGGCGACGCCCTCGCACGACAACTTGACTTTGCTATTCCTCTTCCAGGAATTTCTAGGTGAATCAATGTTTTCCCACATTTACTTTGGCTCCATTTGTCAAGCAAGTCACATTTAAGTTGGGACTTATTTCTAATTAAAGCGCTTGGGTCATTGAAAGTTATGTGGACGTTGCATTTAATCGTCCCTTAACGTCCCTTAAGCCTGGGAGTGGCTTTGAAATTCATCTGGATGGAAAAATGATTAAAGGTGAACCTGTAAACGATTTACATTAATTTAGATTTTTCACTAGTTTAATAGCCCATAAAATATGTAATAAAAAATTTTAAGTACTTCTAAAACAATTCATTAAATATAAAAAAATATCGATATCGATGTAAATTATATGATTAAAAAAATTTCCAAATTAATTTAATTGATTAAATTAAATTTACATAATTAAATGAGAAATATTTTTTAACTTTTTCCGTTAAATAAAAGACAAAGGATTTTAACAATAGATTTGGAATTTTGACGTAATACTCCACGTGTTTTTTTTGTTGGAAAAACAGATGTAAGTTTTATTTTATGATGACATATTTAATAAAATAGGAGTCGTTTCAAAAAGTGATAATATTAGTGATAAATAAAAGCAAACTAAATGTTGACAGGTTATTAGTGTCTATAAATCAGAATGACCCTTCGATCAAAAGGCAATGAACTGAATTTTAATGGAATTAAAGAAAAATGTAATCTAAGAATATTTTGATAAATCTACGACTACGACTCACTAGTACGCTATTGCTTAAAAACAAGTTAGTGTGCCTAAAATATAGATTAAATGACGAAAACAGGTTATTTATGGCCTTAAAATGATAAAATAACAAGGTAGCTAATAGTTATATGTTTTTTAACTCTCTGGAGGTATACACGATCGACTATATGATAAAAGTTAACTAACCATTTGTTTATTCATCCTAAAGTGTTGTTCTAAGAGTACCATGTCAGTGGTTAATTATTCCATAGTATATTTTATATATTTCGAGGACAAAGTAACTAAATAATGTTTATTTAAGTGATCTTTAGGATCACAAGATAACTTAGTATGCTCCTCCGGCAACATATTTTTTACCATGGATCCATGTCCTAGAGCACCAGAATTTTAACGGCTAAAAGAATAGAACAAGAAATTTGATTTCGCTTTGACGGTTTGTAAAGCAAGTTCATTTTATTACTTAATTCTAACCAAGGTTTTGCTACGCGTTTGTAAAAGATAATTAATTGTTCGGTGTATGTGAGTGTTGGGAAAGTTTACTACTTAAAACTTTCATTACACAGAGCACTTAGCATTCCAGATAACAACAACAAAGTGGCTAAAGTGTCGGCTAAAAAATCTATTAGGAGCACAACTGCTCTAAATATTGCTCGATGTTTACCGGTGAAACGTGGAACTCTAGAGTGGGCAATTTACGTGCAAGAGCTGAACTTTTCCCATGTTTTGCTTAAATATCCATTACAGCATGTCTTTCGTTCCCCTAGATAAATGTTAAAAGCTTGTTTTCTTCCTCGTTATTTCCACATTTTTTTAATAGAGATCCTTTGAAAACTTCCCTTTATTGAAGTCACTTGTGACAAACGCTTTTTATTCTCCCTCCACTCCCGGACTACCTATGCAATTACTTGACCGATCCCTTGACTTCTTCTGCTGTCGTCAGTGAAGAAGATTCAATTGAAGACGGAAACGAATCGGACTTTGTGCACAACACTTCAAGGCGTTAATTCATTTTGAATTTCAATTAACTTAACGTTTTTAAAAGGGACGAGACGGCGGAAATTATTTTTCAGTTTTCTACGGAAAAGAGGAATCCGAGTCTACTAAGAAAAATGCAAAGGACAGGCACGTTGTTGCGTTAAATGAAAATCAGTCCGAGTGTACTCAGTGTAAGCTAAAGGGCTAGCAAAGATTTTGACTTTTTGGAAACTAAATATACAGGGGAATGATTACAAGTTAATATATAAAAAATCACCTTGGACAAGCACTAGAGAGCTTTTAAATTAAATATCTGCTTGAGAAACACCCAAAAGGAGTTTCATAATGAAGTAAAGTGCGGGTTTTAATATTACATTAGAAAATTTTGCAGAAAACGGACTTTTATTAAGAATATTTAAGTCGACTCTTTTTGCTAAATATTAGCATTGTTCTACTGACATATTTTGCGTCCACAGCTTTAAGAAAGAATTAAGCCACTTTACACATACGTGAGGGGTTCGTATCGTCTCTAACATTTTAATACACCATCAAGCACTCAGGTAATATCTTTTCATGACGGTGTGTTGCCCTCTCGTTAAAAAGTGAAGAAAGATATGGAATACCAGTGATGGTACCAATGTAGTGACCACGTGCTTTGAACGGTATTTTCTATCGTCCTTCACTTTACGTATGTATGATATTTTAGTGGCGTCAGACGCATAAAAAATACTTTGAGGTCCTACTTTTCGCAGCTTAAAGTAAGAAAATGGAAACTTTATAGACAGAGATTTTGTTATTTGGCCACCTGCTCTTATCTGTAACCTGTTTTCTAAGTAGAAAATTTTACTTTTATTTTAGGAATATTCATATAAGCTTCATTTAGTAGTTAATACGGTTTTAAATATACAATTTTTTATAATTACACATGGTTTAACTTTACTCAACTATAGAGTATTTAAAAATAAACAAAAAGTTCCAAAAATATAATAAACTTTTAAGATTATATAATTGCTTTTGTCCACCTTGTGTTTGTTGGAACATATCGCTACTTCGAACACAGGATTTACTGGTGTTATCTAAGCAAAATCTTTCAGTTTCACTCGAATATTTTGAATTGCAAGCGTTCAAAAAATAGTTGTTCAAAATTATAACTTGTGTAGACATGTAAGCTTGCTATTTTCAATTATTCTATCAAGTTATTAAATTCTCCTACTTAGCCAATTTAATTACCGATAGCAATAAAAAATAGGTTTAGCATTCTATTCAGTCTGGTGCAGTCTTCTCGGATTGCTTAAAGTTTTTAGTTTTCGGTGAACAGTAGCCTGCTTATGAGTGTTAAAACTGCTGCAAGATTCCGTATTTACAATATTCTCTGTACTTTTAATAAATTATTACATGTATGCTCTCATTAGAATGTAATATAATTAATGTAAATTTTGCTCTATTCTTTTTTCAAGGTTTCAAGGGATCCAACAGAACCAGATTACAACAATTCAAACAATGAACTTATACTGGCTATAGGAGTTGGAAACCTACGATACAATCCCATATCAGCATCATCCTCATCTATGATATGATAACACAATTAAATACGTGTGCACGTATGAATCCGTAATGTTACCTCCTGAATCAACCGGGAACGTGTAAGTAAGTACAAACCGATATGCAATGCACCCACAAAGTTCGACTGGGCAGGTTTCCATGTAATCAAACAATGCACTAATTTGCATTGCATGGTTGGCATCGATAAAACCTTGCAGTACCAAACAATAGCGAACAATGGCGGAATACCAGAACATGCACCAGGACCAGTAAGGATCGAGATCGTAATAAATCGGGGGATTACTTGATTCATCGAAGCCAGAAGCCCACATACACCAAATTCAAAATGTTGCCCACAAATGTGATGTCCTTCATGAAGAAGGTGAGTACCAGGTTCCCTAAGGTTTCTCTTTCCTATACGAATTAGGGTAACACAACCCCCGGGTGGCGGCTAAGACGATGAATTTCATAAGCACAATTCCTCCTTAGCTTAATTTGCAAATTAAATGGAACCAATTAACGGACTACGATTAATTTTGCCATTTGTGCAAATATTTGATGGTGATACCACCACCGCTCTAGGGAGCCCCTTCAAAGCCATTAGCAATTTTCCTCTGACGCCGACCTTTCATCTCTGCTAATAGGATATAACCGTAGGCGAACGCAATTATATTGATCTCAAGGCCGAGATGAGCGGAGATTGAATGAGTTCCTTCTTTCTCGTCTTAAGATGGTGCTGAGCGACCCACCACCAGAGCGAGCACTCAGCCATATGCAAATTTCAATTTTCTGCGTCATTGCCTTTCAGCTAGTTTTGCATCATAGCCATAACCAGCTCCTTTTCTCAGAAGCTGCTTTTACCGCCGAAGGTTTTAATTTAATATTTTTCACAGGGAGGAGATCTGCTCAAGGTGACCTATAGGAAAATTCCCCCAAACGTTTTCTAGAGAATGCCTTGCTTACGAAATAGATTAAGTGAAAATATCAATTTATCGAATTTATTCACCTGCTGGCTAAGCTTTCTACGGAAATAAAGTTTGATGTGTGTTGCTTCAGGGTTTCATAGACCTCTATTATGTGAAACTGGCGTCCCGATACACTGGGTGACAAGTTTTTCAGGTGATGGTTTTTTGGAAAGGGAAAGCATTTGCCTGTGACATTAATCACATCAGCAATTATCATACAACAAAAGATCATAAATTTACGTAACTTCTGGTAGTAAAAATAATTTTACCATTCGAATAGCCAGCATGGAATTTATTCGAGCCAAACTGGATATTGACCTTAATTGATTATAATAAAATGGCTTTTGCCCTCAGCTTCGTTAGCTATCTAAAAATTAAACTCCGAAGAAAACCCTTGCCTTTCTCTGCTAACAAGACTAATTAATATTAGTATTTAGGGGTAAAAACCTCAGTTTTTAGGAAATTGGGCAATTTATTGTTTTGGGTAAGTAATGCTAACAAAATTAATTGATTAATCTAAATATAAATTGTTCAAGTAACTGATTTTATGAGCTACTTTAAAAATTGTTCTTTATACTGACTTTTTAATTAGTCTTCACAATTTTCCCACTTAGTTACCCACCTCTAATATGAGGCAATCTCAGCAATTCATTTCCTATTTGTATATTGAAATAAAAATGAGAACAAAATTGCTTGATGAACGTGTTCAAACATTTGCTCAACTGTTCGCTAGTGAGTTCTGCTATTGTACAGGAAATGGCTGAAAATGTACCTTAACTGGGCCAGCCGTTGTTTACCTGATGCACAGAAAGTCCAGTCGTACAGACGTATAAATTGGAAATCGTCAAACATTTTCTCATCAATATGCAGAAAAACCAGCAAATAGCAGCGCAATAAATAAAATATGGGCATTCGATCGCTGTCAGATTGGTTCATGGAGGGCGGGTGTATTTTAATAATTCCTCACACGTATCTCGAATTCAGTGCAAGGAGGAAAACCGCACTTATATTTCACGTGAACAGATTTTATTTTAAGGGCGAATTGAAATATGGCTGTCGTTCTACTTCTTCCTGAGCGCCAAAAGGCATTCCTTGTCGAATAAATTCCCACCAAAAATATATTTTTTTAGCTCTGCGCGAAGTTCCGAATCGATTACTTGAATTATTCGATTCGATTCAGTCCCGGCTGGAGATTTGTGGCAGATATACCACAGGGTGTTTCTGGCGTATTTTTCTTGCGTGCTTCTGATTGCTCAGCGCCGTGAAGAATGTTATCATTTATAAAAGGCGACAGGCGACACTCACCTGTTATAGTGCCCTTTAATGTCCCTCTCGCCTCTGTCTGTTTGTCTGTCTCCCGTCAATTTCCCGTCATTAGTTTTGCTTGTCAGCACTTACCGATTTTCTTAAATTGCCGCGGAAACGCGACGAGCTACAGGTTTCGTGTCGATCCAAGCGGAGGGCATTTGGCTAATTGATAGGGAATTCCTGAAAATAAATTTTCGGAATGCTTTTGGAATTGATCTAAGGTAGGAAACCGAACGTTAATTAAAAGGCTAAAAAAGTTCTAAAATCGACGGAAGCTATCGTTGTGACCATAAGTGAGCTTGTTTGTGCAAAATAGGTTCTTTGTTTAATTGGTTTTTCTAGCATCTGAGAACCTTTCGATGTTTACTTCATGGGCTCAGTGAAGTGGAAGATTCCTTTTGGTACAATTCAATGAAATTCAAATTCGTCAAATGACTTTAGTTGAAAATGGCCTAACTTTAAAACTTAAACGTTTCACACAAATCGAAAGAGTATTGTTTACATTGACAACAGGTCAACAAGGGGCCCTTAAAATATGTTCTTTTTCTTCCGCGTTGCTCGCTAAAAAAACACCATGCTATTTATAAGTCCAGCTATGAGCGAAAACAATTTTCTTTTCACTACTTCTTTAAATCACAGAAACATCGTGATCGATTATTTCTCAACAAAGAAGATATTTCTTCAGAGGCAGACTGTGGACGTAATCTGTGAAGGCTATAAAGCTCCGTCATATCTCTTCCTCGTGCCGTCCCTGTCACTCGAATCTCAGATTTTTCAATTTATCATCTTATGCTAAGTTCTTTGTAAGACCGCAACACAATGCGCAACTGAAGTCCATCTATTTTTGAATTCGATATTAATGGAATAAATTCTGACACGGGGGAAGAATTCGTTTTCAACTCTGATGTTCTTGTTTAACGACCCTCCTCGTCTGTCCCTCAACCCTTAAATGTGTGGGGTATTCTTAAAGCTAAAGAGGCATCATCTTTTAAGGCAGACTGCCAATTTTCATGATAAAAAATAAATAAAAAAATGTTTAGCTGTGGAGATAGGTTAGGTCGTTTTAGGTCTATTCAGAAATATCTTCGGAGGGTGGTTGTATTTTCGATATTTTTTCTGAGGTTTTAGAAGCGATTTTAATTAAAAAGTTTTCAGAAGTTTTTTTTTCTATTTAAAGAGGTGAAACGTGGTGAAAAGCCGCTTTACTTTTAATTATAGCCTGAAAAACTTAAATAAAGCATTTATATTTATTAATACTGGGCGAAAGACTGTGGTTGTTTAGAAAATGCTTGAGGTCGTTTTTTTGTTTTTTGGGTTTTTGAAGATTTAATAAAGCTTTGAAAACTCCATACCTAACAACTAAGTCTTAAAGGCTGAGTTTTTTAAAAATTCCTAATTTGTTTACTTTTTTGTTTGCTTCTTCAGATGTTCAATTCTATTTTTAGGTTAATTTTGTACTTTCGATTAAAATAAACTGTCGTCATAAGATTGAAGAGTTATAAAAATTGATAGAGTTTTTAAAATATAACGTGATTTGAAAACTTTGTCAGATCATGCGATTTATATGGACTTTGTTAAATCTACAATGCTGAAAATTTCCTTGTCATCTTTGGTGGAGACACCCTATCGCTTTTCACACGCACTTCAGGATTTCCCTACTTGTACAGTCATTTATCTCTGCGAGGACATTTTACATAAAGAGTTTTTTATATAGACATTTTTAAATTTATATTAACAAGATTAAAGTCGAGTAAAGTATACCGGCAATAATATATGCAGTGAAAATAAGAAAAAGAAAGACATTCAAAATTATAAAAGCCTCCAATAAAACTTAAGTTATTTTAACGGAGCTACAGTACTCGAATAGGAAAGTATTGATAGAAACTTTTCAATTGGTCATTGTTTCCTTAAGTATCAATCAATATTTCGTTTTCATATGCCACTATTCACTTAATTTATATTCTCTTCTATAGGATTCTCAAGTTGATTAAAATAGCTCTGGTCATTCATAATTTTCATCAATGATAAATTGAATCAATGATGTGTATGATGTTGAGAAATTGTCTGGCTTATATCGAGCCTTTTTGTGTAATGTACAACTTGAATGACTCGCTTGGATTTCCAATTTTTAGAAAATTGTTTGAATGTTATTCATGAAGAGTGTTTGGTTATCATTCCTAAAATATCCGATTACATATCCAATTTCAAATATTTTATTTTAAGAATTTCAATGAAGTTGCAAATTAATAATATAAATAAATTTTTATTGACCGATGCTTAGCATATTTTATATACGGTTAAAAGATTAGAGAGAGATTAGAGAGAGGTGCCACGGGGTCCACTACAAAACATCTTACTTTTAAAAATCGATAAATGCCATGATAGCTCCTTTACTCAACGACCAACTTTAGATTAAACTCGCGCCTATCTTCATAAGAACCAAATATAATAAAATCCATATCTGTCGAATAAACTGTGAGAAATCACTTAATAATGAGACAGCACGAGTATCTAATCTAGAAAGATTTAGAACCCCAAAAGGATCCGAAGGCACAAGCGGAACAATAAAATTATTTCTTGGTAGAAAAGTCCACGACGGTCATGTGATTAATGGATTTAAAGGATTAGCCGTCATTTCTTTCCGAATTTTTAGGAGTTTGCCCACCTTCCGAAAACTTTTTGCATATTTCCTCCCGCGACCGTCTGGGCGTCAGGAACGCCGACATGGACTGCAAATTACATCAGTTCGAAACCCCTTGAAGCGGGAGATTGTTTTACTTTCTGAGTTCTAGAGCAAATAGCAGGCCCTGTCGGAAAGGTGGGATCAGAGGACGTAATGAGGACCAGGCGCGACGTGGGTCCCAAATGGAAGCTGAGCCGATGACAAGTCCTTTTTGCGTTCCTTATTCCTCTAGGGAAGCCTGATGAAATTCAAATCACAATTCTGTTTGTGTGGCCGAGAAGACACAATTTGCTGAGATTCTTTTCACGAAACTCAAACTTTTCGTAATTTTCCCAATTGTTTTGTTGTTTCGCGGATGCTCACATCAGCGGGAGGCTCGGTGCCGGGACTCTCTTTGCTCTTGTAATAATTTTAAGTTAATTTGGACTTCTGAGGATATTTTTTATTTGTTTTGCGAAAGTTTTATTGATATTTATCTGGGAGGGATCCGGGTGAAATCACAATTTCCCGGAGATGCGCGACCTAACTTTTCTAATCTAGAGCGAAATTTTATTTAAAATACTACGAGTTTTCCTAGGCAACGGATATAATTTGAATAAAAATATATATACACCGTGCGGAGCCAACCCGATCCCTATTTTATCAGCCTGTATGGAACTTTGCCGTCTTCAAGGAAATGGCAGGAATCGGCTGGGATCAGGCCTTTTGATAGATTGAAGGAAATTGGTATGCGTACGGCTATTTCTCGATTCTGAAACGTAATTTTCGTATCTTTTAAAAAAGGGTCAGTCACTGTGGGCTTAATGTCGATCATTTGGCTGGAAGTAATATGGACAATAATTTTCAAGTAAACTTTGCAAGGAAACCAATTTATTTTTCTCGGAGGTGAACTGGTTATTTAGAGAAGAGTGAGGAACGTAATTTATTTGATTTTTAAAAAGTATATTCATTTTCGAGTTCCTCTTTTATACAAAAAAGTTAGTATTAAGAAAATATCATTTATTTACAAAATTAAAAAGCTCTATTAATTAATAAAGGGTCTGTTTAATTTCTAGACTCATAAATATAGCTTAGTTTTAATATGCGGACGCTTTCTGTTTAATTATTATCATTAATATTTCTAGTCTGCTTTTTCAAGATCTTTAATGTTTTTTAATGTAATGCTACTTAGGAGAGTAAATTGCAAAATATCGAATATAGATAGTTTATATACTAATATATTACGGATTGTTCTAATAATTCCTGTTTTCGAGTTTTTCTCCTACTTTCCTTAAAAACTATAAAATATTTTTTACTCAGAATCTCTACATGATCTTCAAAGTCTGCTATCAGTGTTTAGTATTTTGTCCTCTGTAATAAAATATGTATTTTTAATAGCTATTGATTCGGTTATTCTTGATGTTTTCAAAAATGAAAGTATATTTTATAAAATTTACAATAATTTCGCATCTTTAAATTCATTGCATTTCATGCTGACCAGGTCTCAGGTTGAGGTAATTTCATTTTATTCTAAAGAAAAATGTGGAAATCGAACTCGATGTAAATTCTTGGTGTTAAGGTTAATTGTACTCATAAGATATGTAGGTTTTTGTATTATTATTAGATTAGGTTTTAGTATTATTATTAGATTAGTTAAGATTAGAAAAATATTTCTAATTGTGTAGAGTAATTTATAAAAAAGTCCAAATAATCGGTTTTACAATTCCATCATATTAAAGCAGCTGTTGTACGACTACGAAGTTTTCTTCAAGGAACTTTGAATTTACTTAAGGACCTTTTCCGGCTGAGTATAAAATTTCCTCCGAAATGTAAAATCTATTCAATTGGTTGCAGTAGCAATAGGGGAAATCCGCTTTTCCGTATAAAGTGCATTTATGTTAAAGTAGAGAACATTTGGAGGTAATCTGTTTCCAATCTGGACAGACGAGGAAAGCTCGTATAATTGATGGACCACAGAAGAAATTCGTTCTAGTACATTTAATGTTGTATGGTAAGGTTCACACACATCAATCTTTTGGATATGTATTTGGGAGCAGCTTAGAAATTGTCCCTTTTTCCTCGAGTTTGTGACAAGGAACATTACGACCAGAAGGGTGAATGTTTTGGTGCTATTAGGGCTACTTCTCCCAACAGTCAGTTGAGTAACCAGCGGGAAAAACAGAATTCATTTCTTTATTTATTTGGGAAAATTAGGATGGGAAAACTGCAAACCTATAGGATGGACTTGTTTTTGCTGTTCACGTACTTAAGTCTTGATATTTTCAGACTTTTCTTTGGGTCTCGTTAGGGTGGACAAGAATTCCAAATAAATGGAAGGTTTCTTTATTACATTTGTTTGGTAAATTTATGGCACAATAATTCGCTTTACTGTTGGTATGTTGGTATGGATCGATCCATGGAGTAGATAGCCTTAGATTTATTGAATTGTAAAGTGCTTCACAACCGGTAGTGGCTAGGTAATAAATTCTGCCTCTTTTAACATTGTATAAACCAAGTAAAGTTAAATAGTTGAAGTTTTCGAAATTACTTCGTGTATGAAATAATGTTTTCTTAATTTGTAAAAAAAACATCTACTTATCGAGTATTGGTGATAGGTACAATGACGTTAACCCCGAGTCTACTTCTCTCTAGAAGAAGTATCATAAATATACTAATAATATTATAGAAAAGTTTATGCAAAAATTTTATGCTTATCTCGTTTTAAAAACAATACAGTGCATCCATCTCACCAACACCTGCAAGTACTATATACTCCCATAGCATGCGTTCTTTTTTGAGTATAAAATACCGAAAGTAGCGTTAAAAACCATTTTGTAATAAATTTCGTTCTGATACATCACGTTCTAGGTATAAAATCTCATTTTCAAGAAAACTTGCATTTATCTTAATTTACTTCGAATGGAAATCCACTTCAACTGCTCCGCCTGTTGCATAAATTTTGCTTAATTTTATTTAACCTGCAGAGCGTTAAAGGTAGAACGACTTAAGATGAATCTTGGTAATAAATTTAACTTTCCGCTACATTTTACGTGATTAAGAATTTAAAAGTTGCAGTTATTAAGATAAAAGGGGATTAGGGATGAGATTGATCACCAAATAAAGCTAGTTAAAATAGAAACACGTGAAAACTTTCTAAGCGCCATATATTCGAATCAATTGATTAATAGATTCAGAAAGTCTTTTCATGCAGTGCTAAGGAAATTGATTGGACAGAAAGATTCCATAATAAGATCCGGATTCACAAGAAAAGATAAAACAAAAAAGTGAACATGTTATTGCATTGACTTATTATTTGATGTGGATTTTGGACATTGAAGGTTTCTCAATAGATACTCTTATGAGCTGATTCGTAGACAGACGTTTGGTCGCCCAAAAATAGAAGTCCTAAAATGCTTCTGAATTCCCTGAAAATTGCTATCGTCGAATATAAAAATTTTACAACCTGAAAATACTCGACGGAATTCGCTTTAGAGCCATCCTGGGGGATACTGGAGTCAGAATCCAGAAATATTCTAGTGTCGGAAGAGCAGCGTTGCGTGCGTGCGCATGCACACACATAAACGACGATGCGTAACGAGTCCTGGAATCACATAATAATTTATGATTTTTCATCATGTCCCCGACTCGTTTCATAAATCCCAATCCCAAGATTTTACGAATTGATACAAACGATATAAACCGCCGTTTCTCCTCTCTACTTCTTCCAGATGGTTGCAACAGATGAAGCACAGACCCAGAGCGCGCCAGAAACAACTGGAGGTACTTTTGGGAAATTGAAGCAGACTTTATCGTCATCACTTCTGACTGCTCAGGATAAAGGTAAGAAGTAAGAAAATCTTCCTGATTTTATCTCGTCGTCGACGTCTGGAGCTGACGAGATTTAGATATATAATTTCACGGTAGAACTACTGCTAGGAAAGAGAACACTATTCGCAAGAGGGGACAGTTCTGCTGATCGCTTTATGGACCAGTTTTCCTGCGTTGAATTTTACCTGATGAAATTATTAATCTGTTTCCATGCTTTCACTGTAACCCTCCAGGAGATTGAGCGATGAAATTCTATTTTTGGGGATTTCAAACCCATTTTCGTTTAGGCGGATAGACTGGCACGTGTAAATTACATTGCAAATTTTGGGTAATGTGAGAAATTCTTAAGAGCAAGGGTCTCGAAACATCGGAGACCACACTGAAGGTTTCTGACTGTTTAGAAGTTGACTAATTTTGGTTAACTTTACATGGAAAGGCTTTATGGAACAAATCTTCGACTACTAGCACACTTTCTCATGCACTATTTTACAAGTTTCAAAATTTTTATCTACCTTAAGCGGATAGTAAGTTTCTAATAACAATTTTAAATTGCTTAAAATAATTTAATTTTTACCTGTGGTTGTTGTTTCAATATTCGAAGAACAGACATTTGGTTAAAAAGTGTTTAAGTTAAACTATTTACTTACTGGTCGATTTTTTATAAAAAATAGTGCATGTTACCACGGACGACGGACCATATTAACTAAAAAAATTATAGAGAGAGACTGTGACACTAGATTAATCACAAAAGTGTGTAACAACATCTATGCCTACTGATATTCTTTAGGATGACAATATTTTGTTCTATGTTTTGTTAAACGACTACATAAGCTTTAACGTAGCAAACAAAGAGATGAATCTCAAATCTTTCCTCCATAGAAAATTTTTTGAAATATACAATACATACGTGCAGCTTACTTAAAATTGTGATAGGAAAGATATCTGAAGGCTTTAAAAAAAGGTTTTTTGATTATTCTGATTGTAGTAGATCTTCTTCGTTTCTTTCTCGTGTTTGGCAACAAAATTGATCTATATCATTCATCAAGTATCTTTTTTCGAAATATTGCCATACTTCATTCAGAAGTATGAGACTTTGGAAGGATACAAACTGAAGTCTCTATTTAATTTAAAATTCACATCAATCCGCCCAAATCTACCGAGAATTCCGATGAAATCGATCAGTCGATATCGGCTGTTCGATGGATAAGTGAATTGGTGAGTAATGCATAATTTGTGGGGCTTTAATCCCCTGATTGAGAAGCTCCCGGAAAACAAAGGGACACATATTTTGATGCAAAGAAGGAATATTTGAAATACGCCTTAAATTTTGTAGAACACGTAAGGACGAAAGTAAAGAGAAAAGTATAATACATTTTTTGTTCTAACCGCAGTATTTCCTCGGAACTTTGTTAAAAGGTCTAATGGAAAAATCCCCGAATAAATGTGTGCAAATACATCTAAATTTTAATATTGCCGATTGAATATTAGAGAGGTCTCATCCTCACCCCGAAAAGGAATTTAATTTCGTAGTCCTTGAAAAAATTCAAAGTGACCTTTGTATTGGTTTCGAGTCTAATTTCGAATGAAATAAATTCATGAAAATGTAAATGTTTCCGCAGAGGCCGCCCGCGGATCTGGGCGCCCATCCTGAAGTCAGTAAATATTTGAAATATTTCTTCGGCTGATTATTGCAAATTCTCGCGATACCATTCGCTCACGGCTGGAGGGCAATCGTTGGTGTCTTGCGAATTACTATGCACACATGATCTCGAGTATCCCAGGGGAAGTAAAAGGAGCTCGTATTCTCATGAAGCCTGAGCTGGCGGTCACGGATGTGGTTTACTCATCAGGTGCGGTGTACAGGTATTTGCACACCACAGCGTTCCTGGTGATGCGGGGGAATGTATTAAATTGATACCTCCGTCTTATCGATTTTCCCGTTTCATGCCGTAACTGTTATGAAATGTAGGTGGTCTCCTGAGAAGACTTTCTTAAGGGCAATTTTCCTTTCGGAGATTCTGGATACCTACACGTACATAGATGTGGCTATCTCTGTGAGTACATAATTTGGTGTGGCGTATACTATAGCAAATATTTGTAGAGAACATGTTGAAATATTTTTGATACAGGTATTTATAGGGCTATAAGTTGAGGACCTTCCGGGATTCTAAAAATATATCTTAAAAGTTATGGAATTGCCGAGAAAGAAGAGACAGCTCTCATCTTTATTTCATCCAATTAAAATTGGAATTAAAAATTATACCTTGTGTAAATGAATTTTCATTAAAATACTATTAAATCGCTGTTAAGACGTTTTTTTGGTTTTTAATTTCCAACCGAAATCAGTTGATGTCTTATCATTCAAATTCGAAATATACTTTCATGAAATTTACAGTAATTCAAATAAAATTACAGGGGATATTCTTTAAATCTTATACTTTTAAAATCGAGTATTTCAAAATTTCAATTGAGCTAGAATTTTTGTTTGTTGGAAATTAATTACTATAATTTTGTTTAACAATTAAATGAAATATTTTGCTAGCAGTATCATTTCCTCGTTGTAACGCTCTTAATTATCCTGCACATCTTCTACGTTTTGCCTTTTACACGCTTAGTTTATTTCTTAACTTCATTATATTACATTACGTGTTTTATTTCTTACTGACGTAGAAATACATACACAGAATAGAAAGTGTCCATCTACATCTGAAGGCCATTATTTTCTCAGATGAACACTTTTGAAAATGAACGAACATCAGGAGGTGCCATGATCCATCCATGAAACCTTTCTCCTTCTCCCGTGGAATTAATTTGAAGGCAAAACTTTCCACTTAAAT
Organism: Proctacanthus coquilletti; assembly: GCA_001932985.1. Lineage (NCBI taxonomy): Eukaryota > Metazoa > Arthropoda > Insecta > Diptera > Asilidae > Proctacanthus > Proctacanthus coquilletti. Next base: position 1,460,014 of record MNCL01000006.1, read on the forward strand.
TAAGCATTTGGGGTTTGTACGTGTCGCTACTTAGTACAGGTCACAACAAAAACCCTTTTGGCTTAGTTGTCCTGTTTCGTTTACAAAGTGAAACGAAAACAAGGTTTCCTATGCAATTTGCCGGGAGTCAGTTATTCGGGAATCCGGCGAGTCCTCGCTTTCTGGGCTAAATTATTCGGGATGTAATCAGATGAAGCAGGACTCGCGTCAGCCGCGTCAAAGACCTAATTAATTAAGTTTTAATTGCTTGAATTTCTACAGTCACAAAGATGTCACCGCGGCCGTCGCTGGTGCCAGAGGCAGATAGCCAGCTCCTGTATGGCAGCGGTGAGGCGACCACAGGGCAGTTATCCGTTGGTCAGCAGCAACAATCGCAACAACAGCAGGTGAACCAGAACAACAACAGCGCGGGCGGCGGAAGTGGTCCGAAGGCAGAGCCGGGTAAGCCACCCAGTCGGGCGGGCGCCTGCAGGGTGTGTTTGAAGTCGTTCAAGCCTGACGACTACAGCAAAACGTGCTTCGAATGCCAGCAACGGGTGTGCGAGGACTGTGCCAGCTACAGCAAATTGGACGAGAACGAGGACGCGGTAAGCTTGACCTTCCTAGGTGGTAGGCGGAGCACGGCAAAAAATTTAGAATATATTTTAATTAAAGATCGGTTTAATACCACGAATCCTAACAACTTCACCTTAAGCTCTTTTGAGACTATAAACTCAATTCGGGTCACTAGTGTACTAGTGTGAAAGAAAATGGCACAACTAAATTTTATAAAAGCTTATAAAACAATTTTACTTACAAAAACAAGAACAACCAAAATTGAAATAGGAATTACAAACGCTCAGTCTTTAAATGAAAACAAGTTTGAACATTATTTAAGTTATTTTTTTGGGAGAACATACTACACCGATGTTTGAAAAATCTGAAGTAATTATAATTATTACATTGATTTTCAAAAATCGTCATTTCGTTCGATTTCTCCTTTGTGTTTCTGAACTTTTGCAGTTTTTTTCGGTAACTACTGGTTAAACTTTGACATGAATATCAAACAAATGGTACTTCGCTAATAAAAATTTTAATTAAAAATTAAGAATTCAAAAATAGAGCTGATGAATTTTTTTACTGTTTTTGACAACATCACTATCTGATAGTAATTAAAATTTTCTTTTATTTACTGTTTTTAATGCACAAACTAAATTAGTTTTATATTTGTTTGTCGGCACAGAACATGTGGCGGTGTAGTGTGTGTCGTCGCAAAATGGCGTCACGTGTCTGCATACCGCAGGATTCCACCGATTCGATGCTGGATGTACCCGTCCTGGAGGCGCTTCAGCGAAGGCATTCTGACGTTAAGCTAAGTTCGAGTAACACCTTGACGCCGGGTAATGACTCCGGGCTAGCACCGCCTCGCAGTCCTGAACTACGTAGACATTCAGATGTCTCACCTGCTTCCCTGAAAGAACTAGAAAAGGTAAGTTCTGATAATGTAAAAAAGTTCTTTCCCCGAAATTAATTACTCGCCAACGACGGTGGTTTACGACGGACATCCCCGTAAAGTGGAATTTACGACAACGCCCATGCTTTTCTTATTAAAGTCTTCTGAGACGTTCTAATGTTTTCCTTTCTACACTTTATGACCAGCTAAAAGGTGCCAAAAGCCCCGGCGGTGATATCGAATGGCGGAGGGGTGGACGGAGTGTTGCGCCCAGTCGCTCTTCCAGTCCTCCCCGTAGGAATGATTTCGACGCTGCGCCCCCATCCGCTTCCCGAATTGCTTCACGTCGAGGCTCCCGGGTCGCAAGACAGCATAGTTACGACGACGACATGAAACCCGCCGCCGGAGCACCAGGAGGTACGAGTAACCCATCGAACGAGCTCGGTCTAGGGATACCCGCCATGCCACGAAGGTAAATTTTAGGGAATTCTAAAGTAGAGATGAATCAATGTAAAGAAGTAGTCTCGTTCACAAAGTATAGGAGAAAAGTGTCGAATCGACATCAGAAGAAAACCGCCAATACTGAGCTGTATTGAACTAAAATGGCATTACTTTTATAATAGTACGTCAGAAATATGATGGAATTTAGGAGGAATTTACTTTTCAACCACTTTATATACATGAAATATAGAAAGTTTCTGGACAAAGACTAGAATATCTTTATAAACTGCGTTTTATTTTAGCTGAAATACTGAGTTTAATAATTAGGCGATTGAATTTAAAAAAGACTAGAAATTACAACTTTTCGATAATAAAAAACTCCCTTACAGAATATATTTGTGGTTCTACATGTAATAATACGCTAACTTACACTAGAACTACTGTGAACTACTAAGGCATTTTTTCTCTTAACTAAATTGAATTGTTAATATGTAATGAATACGTTATAAACATTTCATTATTTAAAGAAAATAACCCTTTTTTAAAATGTCTTCCTATTTGTGTAGTTCCCACGAGATAGAAAAATTGCGTTTTTTTAGTAGTTCTAGTGCTAAAAGAAACGGCCCACAAAATATTTATATAATATATATAGATTCATGTGATATGAGATTGCATAAATCTGGCTCGAAATACCTACCACTTGTAATTTTTATGCTAAAATAATATATAATCTAAGCAAAGGTGTCGAAACTTTACTTGTACCTAACTCAACGCCTACGTCTATCGACGGTCATTTTATTTCGCTACAGGAAATCAGCTTATGACGTGTTTGCTCCGGGGGTTCTACAAACAGCTGCAGCACAGACTGGAGCTCGTTCTCCCGGGGAATCTCTGGGACACATCCAACCGGGTTCCAGGCGGCCCTCATTTAGAGTTCCCCATCCGACAGATGATATTCCGCAAAAAGACGACTCGCCCAGTCCTGACAAAAGCAGTCCAGTACTGACGGTGGAGGAGGATCGTCGAATGCGAAGGCGGGGTTCGCAACTGTAAGTGCATCATCAGTTTTACTCAAATTCAGACCCTTATCAACTTGGGTTTATTTAACCAGGCCGGATATAGCAGCGCTTCGGGATCGGGGAGCTATCCCGGCCTCTCAACTAAATCCAGTTCCGCCGCCCATTGCATCTTTCACAGGACCAAACTTAGAAGACCTCGAAGCACCGCGACGACAAACTTCCATGGACGGTGAAGCCATAAAGATTGTCATACACGACGTTGATTCTGGTCCAATTTGTGCATCGAAGCGACGAGTGGTCCTACGGAAGGACCCCACAGACAAGGCTCACCGAAGTGAGTATGGAGTTATTATTTTCACCTTTATCAATTTCTAATAAAAGCATAAGCGCGCATTTATAGTGGCTTTACGATATTCTTTTTATTAGAGTACTTCGTCCGGTCTAGGGCTTAAGATCACAGTAAAATTCGCCGAAAAGATGCTTATTCAATCAGAAACAGAAGAGATTCGAAGAAGGGTGTAATCCGACGAGAGGACTTAAGGGACTTTCGAAAATGTTGATGAAACGTTTATTGTTCGATGTAAAGTTTATGGTATTTGCGATGAGAACCCTTTTCCGCGAACAACGGCTGAATTTAAATGACGACGTTGCTATCAAATTTGTGGAGCTCTGGAGTGTTATAAACGCAACGACCTTCTAAAGTCCCGCTTTTATCCGATTGGGTTTCATAGCCATCATCATTACTTTTATTATTTGCGAAATATTTTTTTCTCGTTTTAAAAAGGTAAAGGGTCGGTTATTAGTAAAAAATTTCCCCCTTGATCATTTAAAATTTCGTTGTTTTCTTGGAATTTCTTGATTTCATTGTCATTGTAAAAAGGTTAATTTAAAAAGTTAAATTGTAAAACGAATTGTGTGTGTTTAATATTTATATTTTTATAAATATAAAATAAACATAGCCTTTGACAGTCAAAAACGGAAAATGAGTAAGATCCCAACGCGGAAGAGATGCACAAGGTTCAATGATAGTAGATAACAAAAATTCATTAAACTATTAAAAGAAAGTCACATGAAAAACTCGATTAAGCCCACCTTATTTAACCTCCCTCCGTATGACTACTCATCTTAGTTCAAATTGTGTGCTCATACATTAAATCATTTATTAAAAGCCCATTTATTTGCTGTCTTTTTATGCTAATTGAAAGAATTATTTGCACTAATTAAAATTGAGTATACTTTAAATTCTGCGTCTAACATTTCTAACCTGCCTTCAGTCCAATGAATGATCAATCAATTAATTTATTCAGATATGACTTTAGGGAAGTGTGTGTATTTTGTGCAATTGCAATCATCAAAGACATACTTTAATTGATGGATGGGCCAGTACAAGTTTTTTGAGCTCTTCTCGAATAATTAAGATTAATGCGAAAGACCGTGTTTTCCCATCTGGGTTTTAATATGTGCAATAAGAAACTCTTCAACTTTTCAGAAAGCTGTTCTTCCAGGATGATCTTTCTGCCGAGCTAGCCATTCGTATGAAAATGAAAAATCAGACTGGAAGCTGAAAAAGTGCGGGCGAGAATCCGAAAAGTAAACTTAATCGTAATGAAAAGTGGGGTAGCAGCTAGACGTCTGAACTAGAACTCATTTACTGAAGTCGCAGAAGTGCGCCTTAGCAGGCAGCCAGTGATTTCGCGGGGCTCAGTGGGAAAAGCAGGCTGAGACATCCGCTCTTTTGCTTTACTGCGGCATTTGAATATTCAAGCCGACTTCAGCACTTAGTTGCTCCCGGATTCCAGTTGCCAAACTTTAGCCGAGGAGAACTCTTTGGCTTCGTCCTAAGGCAAACTATTGATTTAATTTAACTATTAATCTGTTGCCCTCAGGATTCGCGCAGTGGGTAATTGGTGGGGCCACGAATTAATTGGGATTTTCTGAAGAGATAGAACCCACAGAGAGGGTTCAATGAGAGCAGCTGCCGATTCGCGATTTTTGCTAATCTGATATGTCTGCTATTCTTTGAGTTACTCAAGGATCATTTTCAGAGTTTTATAGCGCTTGTTTTACCGAATTCAACTGAAATTAAGTGGTTTTTGTTTAAATTTTTGTTGAATAGAGCAATTTTTTCTACGAAAAGAAAAATAGATTTTGAAAAGGAAATAACATTATCTGCAGAATGAAGCTTTTCTCTTTATTTTTAACTTCGAGTTTTCCATGGCAGGGAATTCTTCGCATAGTTACTAAATTACTTAAAAACAAATTTCCTTTAAACGAGAGGATAAGTCAATAAACGTTATCTTTATCTTTAATATCACTCATAATTTTGAGTGAATATGGCTTGAAAATAACGGCCCGTTTTGCATTTAGCATTCGCATTTTGAAGGTTTATTTATCAATTGAAAATGAACTTATGTATTTTGCATATTTGAGCAGTAAGTCAAATCGGGCTTGTTTGGACTTTTCCATTTGTGCTGTTGTAGTGCAACAGATGCTGGCCATGGCACAAGGATGAATTTCATAACAGAGCACGTCATGGCCGTTTACGCTCACCTCGGTCATTCGTGAACCGAAAGCCAAAATCCTATTAATGCAAGGATATGAAGGTCTTGGAGTGCATGTTGCCAGATTTAATTCCTGCCGAGTGGAAACCAAATCTGAAATTATGAATGCTGGCTAATTAAGGCCCATTCGGATGCACATCCTGCACTGTTTAGCACTGGACCGCACAAACTGGATGAGCATAAACCGCAGCCACACGGGGGCTGGGTGCTCTTGGAGCGGAGATAAAAGTAATCTTTGCTGCTGGCGATGGGATCCCAGCCCAATCTCTGTCCCGTGAAAGCTCAAAGACAAAAGCCCCTGTGAAATCAACAGGTCTGTCGTGTATATAAATTGCCACCGGAGTGACGGGAGGCGGGCGCGGGATCGTGGGACGGGAAGTCCCGAACGATCCAGGCTAGGGAAATGCGATGGTGCTCGAGGCACGCACATACATAACCGCTCCCGGTTCCCGGAGTCCCGGTCTTGGGGTTAGAAAGGGCACTCGACAAGAAAGCCAAGTGCTTATCTGGAGGACAATGCCAGAGGAAATGTCGGATACGAGTGTAGCTGGGAAGATTTAATTCCGAGCGCCGGCAGTCTTTCCCGGGAGTTGAGGCTATGTTGTATATTCATGTATGCCGGGCTTAGGGAAAGCTGATGAAAAGGTGAATGGGTTTCCACTTGAAGACATAAATTTATGAGAACATTAAAATGAAGTCGCAAACAGCGAGACAGCGCCGGAACGTAAGTTCGTTGGGGTTCGCTGTTTGGGTTTCAGTACTGACGTTCCCGAAAACCGAATATACGCTTGTCCCATTTCCGATGCCCAAGATCTTTCCTTCCCCACACTGAAGTTTTTCGATATCAGCCCTTATTTTGGAATGTTGCTCAAATTTCAATTTGACTGATTTCCGCACATAAATGCGACAAGGATATAAACAGAGTGGTCTATAATTTCTAGCATGCTGGGAATCTGTATACCCGACCATAAAGGGGATGAGTTGGGGAAGTTGTTCATCTGTATTTAAGGGACTAATCGATAAATTTAGATCCAGGTAAGGGATCAAGCCATTTCGTGAGACAGGTGTAAGCACATACCTGGAGCATCACATTCCTCATATCTATCCTCCAACTGGTTTTCGTTTACCACTTATATACCAAAAACTGATTATGGTTGACAGAGTAAAGGACTTTTTATGTCTTTTATCGGGAGTTAGAACGACTTTTCGCCTCACAGATTTTTACTTCAGGGAATTTCAGGGAGCAGCAATTAATGTGGAAATTAGGAGCCAAAACACCTCTTTCGGATCGTTGATTTCAATGGTTTTCCACTATCTGGCATTTTTCGAGGTATTTCGTCCTCCGTTCGGGAATTCACAAAAGCGATTTAGACCAAGCGACGCAATTCCATAAAACCAAAATACTGGAAAGCGGTCAAGTTGCCATGGGAGTGATGGTGGACCGTAGAACATTTTATCTCATGTGACATGAATTAGAAAAATATTTCTAGTGTTTTTAGTATTCAATGGAATTTCGAAAACCCGCCGTTAAGGTTTTTGTGTGGTCACTCTGCAACAGGAAAAACTTTTCACACTTGTGGGAATTATGTTGGCACAAATATGACCGTCCTCTGCTATTCATTTTTTGTTAGGGTTAATCCGAAATTTGTCGTACTTCTCATACAGTGGTTGTAGTAAAAGTCGCTATTTATTGTATGGAGAGATATCATATATGTAATGTTACTGACTCCTGCGATAGACATAACAGAATTTTAAAATTTTGGTAATTGGACACTTATGTTAGAATTTTATATTTCGGGAAATTTTATAGTCGAATATTTCCACGCTGAAAACTTTAAACCTTTTTCGATACTGCCTGCACCATAATTTGAGTAATTTTCAATTTTATTTTTTGCTTTTTCGTTAATTTTTCAAAATTCCTTTTACTACAGCTTATGAAGTAAATTTTTTATACCTACTATAAAACAGGCTAAAAACAATTTTGTAATGATAAAAATGTCGACATTTTTAATTAAAATCGTTTAGTTCATTTTACAAATGTTTTACATGTTTTATGTTCTTGAAAGTTCATATAATAAGTTTCATGCTGTATTTAGAATCAAAAACATATTTCCAAAATAAATTTAATTTATTTAAAACGCAAATATGGCTTCAGGTGGGTATATTGAAATATATAATAACAAACTATCCGCAGTGTAATTAAAGTGATAATAACTGCTAAGTTGTTGACTTTATCGCCGACTACAGGTTGTTAGCAATTGCCTCTAAATCTTCCTTATACCACATATTCAATTTGTTCGTACTTGCATACGTACATACATATCTAATTAGAATAAACTCAATTTGCGCAACTACAACTACTGGGGAACCGAAGTTGTGCTCCTAGAATGAAATTCATAAAGTTTTGTCCTCCGATTGCGCTAGCAAAAAGTTCGGACATTTATTTGAAATATGCAAAATACCAGCTCTTCAGCAAGTTTAAAGTGAGAAAATGGATGGGGATCTGTGCTTGGTAACCAGGTATAACACATCCTGACCCGAGCACCCTGATTTACCTTGGTGCAATTTATCAACGAGTTTGCTGAAAATTTTACTACAGAAATGGTAGACCCAGGTGGAAACTAGCGATAACATACGGAAGTTAGCTTCCCGTTGTGGGTGTTCGCTGGACAAAAAGGTATCACAGTGGTACAGATGAGATTGAGAAAAAATCTTGAAAACGCTGCGTCACGTGGAACGTGCGCGTTTTCAATTCGTTTGCTTCGCATATACCACGTCTGGGTCAGGTCAGTTCAATTGGGTTTCACCAAGGCCTAGAGCCCCTACTACACCACCGCCATCCAGGACAAATTATCTCTCCCGTAAAATGCGCGAATGTGTACCTTTCGGTCTCAGAAAAGAATGTCTGTAATTGCGACCTCTGCGATCTAGAAAAACGCGGAAGACCAAAGCGGAAGGGCGCACGGCTGCGGGGGTGAGACCTCCTTTTTTCGTATTCTTCCTTTCCTCGCCGGAGGGATAATTACAATAAGATAATGGTGTTATGTCTATTTGTATAACGAACTTTTACTTCCAGCACGTGGATTTGGCATGCGGGTAGTCGGAGGCAAGACCGGGGCTGACGGCCGCCTCTTCGCCTACATCGTGTGGACAGTGCCTGGAGGTCCGGCGGAAAAGGGCGGTCTTCAGCAAGGAGATAAGGTAACTTAATACTTTTGCGAAGATACTAGATATACCGACAGCCCTACAATCATACATACGTACCTCCCATTATACCCTGGCCTTCTAGCAATGCGTTCCAGCCGATAAAATTATCTCAGTCGGCAATAAAATGCAAGAACTGCTCCAGGCTAAGTAACACAGTTTCAGTTGGCTTAAGGTCGGTGGTGGAACGTGCCAGCTCACCAATACAGTTCTGCAGAAGAGTTTTGATCGCCTCGTGATGTCATGGAAAACGAGGCCAAGTCTCAGCATAGACTTTATTGAATTCAATTTAGTGGAAACAAAACTTGTACTATTTTGTTCTCTTAATGCTTTTTGTATAATTTAAAATACGTAGTTTCTACACTTGTACTTATGTTTGAGTTTCTTCTTTAGTTCACTATATTTTCACCTGTAACACCTAGAATCTGTATAATGCATAAAATTTTCGAGTAAAAGATTACGATGAATTTTTGACTTCCACATATTTTGTAAATATGAAATAAGAATTCAATAAGACGTTTTTATCTATATACAGTGAATTTTTTTCTGAATATTTTGTTTAAATTACATGTCCAATTACAAGTCCAAATTATGAAAGGATCTTATATGTATGCAGTTCGAAAAAATATCTTTTGGACACTTTACTTTTATATGCCTAATTCCTAAGATATACAGACCAATTTCCAAGATATACAGACCAAAACACCTTTCTAATTAAAACTCTATAAGGGTTCCAACGTAGCAGTTTCTGCTGTATTTTTTTCATGTATAATTACGTAGTCATATCTGTATCTGTTAAAGTTTTAATTATGTATAAATATTTAATCAATAACATTTTCTTTTGTAATCATAAATTCATAATATTTTTAATAATTATTTAATTTTAAATTTTATTCTTTGTTTGTGACAAACTAGATTTTGGAATGGAATAGCATGTCTTTAATTGATCGGAGTTTTGAAGAAGTATGTGCTATTATGGACCGAACTGGCGATATGGTTGATCTACTAGTAGAACATGCCACTGACTTTCGAATGTGTGACCTTCTGGAAGATGGAATACCTCCAGGTAGTGGCGGTAGTCAAAGTGGACCAAGAAAATCAGGTGATGGCCCAGTTGGGTTGGGCTTGGTAGCAGGTGAGTTAATAAGGTTCTAACTTTACTATATCATATTTAAATTGAATTTTAAAATCGATCAATGCATAACAAAATTTTCTCCTACTCAAAAGTTTACCTATCTTGTTATTGAATTCCTTTTACAGATCCCGACGCAACTGATAAATCTCCATCATCACCTACAAGACGGAAATTACCTAAAACACCGGTATAAACAAAATCTGCTGTTTTCATATTTTACATCTTTATTTAATGACCGAGTCATTTTAAATTGGTTTTCGTTTGATGTCCTTGTTTCGATTACTGTGTATTCATGCAGACTATGCAAACAGTCGATTTGTGTTCTGATTTTAATATTTTGTGCGGTGTGTTTTGTCATAAAAACTTATTTCTCATTCGAACATTGCCATAAATACATGACACAATCCAGGTACATTACAGAAACGATAATAATCGAAATCAACTCACCCTGTTTGTTTTACGTCAATATCCAGTCTACACGATTTCTTTTGATTACAGCAGATATGACTACATTAACTAAAAGCGTAATTATTGGAGGGGCAAATTACTGTTTAATTGCGCAAATATTGTTTGACTCCTAGGAAATGTCTCGATTTGGTTAATCGTTGGTAGTACTCAATTCAATTTACATCGGGAACAAATTCAGAAGGGTTAGAACGTGGAATAGCTAAATTTCTCCTTGAACAATTGTAATTAAGGTAATGGGGCGGCTTAGCACACAGAATAATCTGGGCGGAGCAGTATTAACCTTACATTATATGAGATTAGAAGACATTCGACTAGATATTTTTAAATGAAAGATGCCTTGCGTACTAAGAACTAGAAATATTCTCTCTAATATAGAGGATGACTAATTTTCCCAGTTTTTTTCCAATTACGGACTTAGAATAGTAAGTATGCTATAAATTTAATAATAATAATAATAATAATAATAACTTTTCAATATTTGTTATAATTTTACGCATTTTACATGCTACTCACTTACAAACAACTTTTAAAGACTGATGAAAAAGTTGTTTATATTAAAATCGTAATTCTGCCTATATTTTACGAAATTCGTGGCTAAATTTCTTAATGTGATTGGAAAAATAGTACATATATAATTTTTAAGACTATTTTAAAAGTCCTGCACTGGTCATGTTGATCATGAGCTGAGCATATGACCATATTGTGTGGTCGGGAGCTGTATTTTGAATTGTTATTTTTTAATTCTTTTTATTGTTTTTTGTATAATACAAACTCGCAATTTTACTTTTAACCAACTTTTTCAAAATTCATATTTAAGAATAAAAAGAATTCTGCAAATTTTAGGCTCCCAATCAAATAGATTATATTTTCTTTATTAAATTCAAAATATGTGTATGAACTTCAAATACTCTCCAAATTTAATTAAATATTTCATTTTTTCAAAAAAGAAACTTTAATTTAACCCATGAATTATAAATCAAAACTTTTAATTCTTTTATCTTAGTTTCAGCTTCCTCTCTTGGCTGATTCTATGAATCTGCATTGTTTTGTATAACAATTACGTCTATTTTGAAATTTCCCCATGAATATTCAAATTTAGTTATTCCACGTTTTAATCAGTGGAAAAAGGAAATTAGATACTCTGAAGTAGTTAGTTATAGATCTACGCCTGCAAAAGTAAACATTGTTTCTAGCTGTAGACAGAAATTCTAAAAGGCACCAGCTTTGCACGAGAAAGTAACATAACTTCAGCACTCAGCACGCGGTGGTCTGGTGAAAAGGGTCTTTGGCCGCAAATATCAAACTGGCAACTTTAATTTATCATAGTGTTTTAAAATACCACCGATTATATGGAACTATTTTGAAAATTTTACAAACCGTAACCAAACGAATTAGTCCCTTTTCACGTGGCTTGACGCACATCAGCACTTTCAGTTGTAGTGATTACGAGAGGCACCCACATATGAGCTTCCCATCTGTTTTTATGATAAACCGCGCCAAAACAATTTATCACACTTTAGGGGTCTTAAATTTTTCTGCCAACGTGCGATGAGAAGGGTACTCTAGTAAATCGCCCCGTATCAGATCGAGTACCCCACGTAGGCATTTGCGTAAAAATAAGCTTCCCGAAATCGAAGCGTTTGGGATTATTGGGACAATAAAGGAGATCTGCATGCAGCCCACGAATCGGTTTCTTTGCTTTCTTGGAAAGGTGCGAATCCATAATCGGCTTATTGAAGCCGTCGTCAACGAAAAGGACCGGGACACCTTTAAGTGAATTTCCAAGAAAAGTAATCTCCGTCGAAAAGACTAGCAAACTCGTGCTATACCTATTTCACCAAAGGCTTTTTTCACCTTTCTTTACTTTAACCCCTGACCTTCTTCTCGCGATCAAGAATTGATCTCTGTGATAACCTAAAGCTAAACTACTCCCGCCTTCGGGTACTCTAGACTCATAGAACTTTATACTTATACAGTTCACGTATACTGACATATTCAGTGGGTTGATTTTTAAGTGACCGTATAAAAATATTGTAGTAAAATTTGTAACTGATAAGTGTTCGTTGTGACAATTGTATAACAAATGCTTAAATGGTAGACCATTTACTTATCTATGCTTTCTATCCTATTTACTATTTATATATACGTACATACATAAGTGTAGTGTGATATACATAAATCTATATACATCCAGACGTACTCGAGCACTTTTGTTATGTAAGTAAGCCAAATTTGGTAAAAGCGTAAAGAAACTAAATTGATTAGAAAAATAAGTGAACGTATGCTTAATTGAAAACCTGTAGGTGGACCAAGCTGTTACTAACGGAGTGACATTTTTTCCCCTATAATTGTCACACATCAATCATGCATCGCCTGATAGGCAATTTTCCAAAGTAATTGCTATCCTTTTCAAGGTTAGAGTAATTTTGTGTAAAATATCTAATGTGACAGGTGAAAACTGTTATTCACTAGTATAACTAGACGTTAAACAAAAATAAGTAAGAGCCTAATTTATTTTGCACCTTTGGATGTCTCTATCGCTGAGAGTAGATTTTCTTAATTTACCTATTGCAGAGATTCAGACTTTTGAATTACGCAGGCAAATCAATATATTTTGTCTACCTAAAAGTACTATTACCAAAAATATATAAATATACACAAACATAGCACCCACTGGCAGCTAAATTCTGAACCGATCAAAAGGAAATTTGGCACAAAAACTTGGGTCTGTATTTCAGTGTAGTTCGGAGATGGACAAAATCGATTCAGTTGTTTCAAAGTTATAGAATTGGGTTGGCCAGAAAGTTCAGTTCAAGTTATTAATAAATTTATTGATTTAGGATATTTTCAATATGTCAGCTACTTCTTGTATGATGTAACGCTGATTGTTCTTCATAAATGTTTAGATTTGATCATCATTAACCCCAACTGGTCAGCGAGAAATCTCCTGGATGAAATTTCGCAACCACTTTTGACACGGTCGATCAATCACAAATTCTTCTCCATACACTGTACAAATCTGCTGCAATTCTATTGCATTTTACCCTTCTTAAAATAATAAAGCATAAGGTGCCGAAAATGTAGCTTATTTTCTCCCATCTTCAACGTTACAACTCCCGCATAAGAATTCGCCACATCCGATAATTTTTTTAAAATCTGTACTATTTTACCTTTGAAATACAATTTAACACAGTCATTCCAGTTGTTCTCAAAAATCGGAATGAACTTTTTGGTCAACCTAATATTTTAAAATTAGCAAAAAATTTATTACATGCCATGTTTTTGCTTTGTAATAATCAACCACGATAATGGTTTCAATCGTTTAGTTTAATTTTATTTCATCTATACGATTAAAGGCAAATGTCTTTTCTAGTTGTGAAATTGACAAAAATTCAAACAATTAATTTCAGATTGAGATAAAAATGAAAGAAGTCATTTTATAAACCTCATTTGTGTTTATAGTAATAATTTTAATATAATTTGACTAGTTTTTCTAGTTGACAACAAGAAACTTAAAACTCTCTTCTAAAACTTAAATATGATCTAGAAGAAAAATATGTTACTATAATACTACTAATCGACTGTGGAACACCTCCATTGATGTTTTTAATTTTCTATAAACATTATTTCGTAAATTAACTAAAGATACTCCATATTTAACATTTTGGATTTTAAAGAATATATCCCATTTTGTATACTACAATTCTTTTACTATTTTTCTGTAATATCTCAAAGCTCACAAAAGAAAGATAAGACGACAATTTTCTAAAAGAAGGGAAAGTCTGAATGAACACGCGAGCTGGTATGGTTTTGTTCCTTTCGATTCTCAAAATTTTAAAATTGTAAGCAATATCTCCTTTTGCACATGCACTTCATATTTTATTATCTGGTTAAATACTTTTTATTACTTTTAATAATACCAATTCTTTTCAAATTTATTTTAATCTGTCTCAACCGACGAAGATTACGTTCTTCGATGCAACAACATTTTTGCATTCCTCCATAAATTGCAATCCCAAGAACACCAACAATATAGCAGAAAAATTTGCAACAGTAGGAGATAACTATGGAACTACAGAATAGTTTTCTCGTATTAGTTTCTGCCTCAGTTCGAATTTTTTAATAAATTTTTTCATGCGGCATTTCTTGCAGATCCTAAGATACCTTCTTTTACTCAAAGTTATGAATAATTTAGCGGAAAAGGAAGGCTCCTTAAGTGCATTTCCCTGCTGTTCGTGGATAAGAAGTAGAATTTTCCTTATGGGACTCCTTTGAATTCCCTCTTTTGAATGAAAAATTCATAAAATGTTTATATGGTCACGTAACTTAAACTCGGCTTTTTTACTTAGAATGTAAAGAATTACCACCAACTGCGAAGTAATACGAAGGCTTTGTTCCACTTTAGATTTATACGAAAATCTCTATATTAATGTTGTTTGAAATTTACGGCATGACTGCCCTGAAATTCGGGACTTTAGGAAAATTGTTTCATAAAAAACATCCAATTTTTTGTAGGATTTGTTGAATAATTTCCTTAATTTGTGCCAAGATAGAAATATTTCATGCCCGCCATAGCTAATTAAAAAGTTTTATTTTCCGTCTATAACGTTGAGAACTATTAACGACATAATTGTAGAATTGTTGGCATTATTGATGAATAGAAATTAATGTCACTTTGTTTTTAACACTTGGGAAACAGTTGGTAACATAAATGCTTAAAACTATCTACGAACTAAAAATAAGATGTGAAAAGTATGTTATCAATGAGTAAAGTGTTATGGCTACATTTAAGGGAAATTGTTGTTGTAGTAATTATTAAGTGTTATGGTTATGCCAAGTGATCTCTTCCTTATCGCAATTTAAATTTATGCAAGTTTGAGAGAATATATGACAATCATTTTGATAATTTCAATAAAAGTGAATGTTGTAGACAATGAGGCGGGACTTGCAGCAGTTTATTTTCATAGAGTTACTTCTTCATTCATATTCCCATTATACTACTAAAATTTTAGCAATTTCAAACTCTATTGATGCATATATAAATCTCAAATATAATTTAAAATTCAGACTTTACCTTTCTTTATGAGATGTGGAATAACACACAGAAAGCTAAATATAAAATCAAATAAAGGTTATTAAATTTTAAATTTTAAAGTTTTATATATAACATCTAACCAATGGTTTCATCTAAAATATTAAACAAACAATTAAAATTTGAGTACATTTAAAAGTCCACTTCCTTAATGGACAATATGAAAGAGTTATTTGATTCTAGATATTCTATTTACGCTAAAAAGCTAATCCATTTAAAATGCACCGTAGCAAAATTTTGCTTTTATCGTTGATATTATTTCCTATTGTTATTATTGTTGAATTTAGAATATGCGGCCATTCATCATTAGGCATATTTTTAATTAAATTTCAAAATTATCTATTGCTATTTTTTTTCATAAGCTAATGGGAAATCATGAAAAGATTTTGATAATTGCGAAATTGTTAACTTTATGTTCCACCATAAATAAAAAAGGAAGAAATCTTTACACAAAGAATTTACACATGCCCTTTTCCTTTTGTCTTGAATTTCCTTCTAAAAAATCACTCAAATACAACATCACACAAATTTGGGTAATTAAAATAAAATAGGAAAGCCTAAAGTGCTACTTCAATGACTTATTCTTCGAATAGACTGAAAAAAAATCCAGAAAGAATGACACGGCTTGTGCCCCGGATAGTCCAAATTGCGCCCAAATTTTCATCGGCAGAATTAAAGGTTTCCACCTTGCAAAAGAAAAGTGGAAAATAATTTCCCTTTTATCTGATGCTAATTGATTATAATTACGTGTATTTTTGGTGTTGTAAATGGAGTTACCTACGCCGAAATTACAAAATTGTAGAATTTGAGAATATTTATAGATTCCAAAGAAGAAAAGAAAACACTGTATTTTATTTTTAACCGCATTAATCCAACAATGTTCGAATTTAGTATTAAAATAAATTCAATTCATTAGCCGGATATAACCGTTAGAGGTGTGTAAAATCTAATGAGAAGTAGTAAACGAGCCAAGTACTGCAACTGAACGAAGCAGTTAAAGAAATAAAGTTGCACTCAATAAACTTAACACCATGTTGTGAGTCATAAAATGTTTTATGAAACCGGCATGAGCACGAACACGTCGAAATTTTACATGTGGCGCCAAATCCGCGGCCGAACATTGAATCCAGAAGTAACATAAAGGAAAATAAAAGTGCTGTGAAGTAGCCATAAATCACGGATTTATTAATTTATCCAGGTGTTTCTCATAAACTTACCCTACCGGTTACAAAATGAATGAGGTTAGCTCACTGTTGCGTAAAATATTGCGAAAAGGACTCGTTTTATTAAGTAAGTTGTACATATAACAAATACAAAAAGGAGAATATGCACCACAATCAACAAAATTAAAATCCAACTCTGGGTGTCAAATATTGGTACAATAATTAATTAGGAAAACAGTTGATGACTACCCACCTAAGGTTCATTTGATATTTGAGGAAATATTTATTGACAAATAGGTTTCTGTCTTTTCAAACATTCTTTGATAAACAAACTATTCAAGTAGACAAATCCAATCAATGATAATAGTTGTAAAAGTTAATATTGAGAACTAAAATTGAGTACTCTTTTATCGCACTACCTGGAGACGAAAGGCATACTTTGGATACCACAAAAATTACAATATATGTTAGTATTTCTAAATAAAGTAGCTTCTACTAAAGTTTTTATTACATAAAGCTAAAACGAATTTATTGCGCGTGACAAGTTATTTAAAATCGTAGTTTTCGCTTATTCGGCATTAGCGTTTACAAACAAATTTGTATACCACCGGCTTACTGAAAAAGCTATAGTACGAACAATTCTTCCATGCCGGTACAGGCAAATAGTAGATTTGATATTAAAATAAACGTTTTTAAATCGATTAATTTATATATTGAAATTAATTTGATAACCTCAATAATCGAGGTTCATTGTGGTACTATTCAAATTATGTCTCTTGTCTTCGCAAATTTTAAAATAAAACTAAGCGAGTATAGACATCATCAAATTTCCAAAAATACTCAAATTGTAGAAGAAATCAATTCGAAACTTCTTTTACTAATTAGTAGCATTCATAACTCTTGTCAGATGGGAATTTTTATTTTTTTATTTTAACTTTTATTTGTGTTTCTTTGTTGTTGTTTTTTTCTCGTATAGTCTTATTGGTGACTGTTCTAGGTAAACCAATAAACATTTAAATAAATATATAAAATTTATTGACTGTAAATAGCAAACAATTCTGTAAACATTGTTATCAGGTTAAGATACGTGTGATATTTAAGCATAAAAAGATTATAAAACAAATCAACTGTGAATAAAATGTATCTCTCTTAAAAAGTATTAATCTCTTTCTGATGTAATCGATTGATTTTACCCTAAGTTCGCTGTTAAGTTTCCTTCTGGATTAGCTTTAGTTTACGTCTTTCTGATGTTATGATATTGACAATGCTTTTGCGGAGAACAGGGATGACTGGATGTCAGCGATCAATTAAGGGTAATATTTGTCACAATATAAATTCTTTAATTTAATAAATCGATATGTATCCAAGAATTTAAGAAAATTTTCAACTATTATATTCGTGGTTGCATTCGTTAAGTATATTTATTCTAGTTTGGATTTGTTTTGGGTTCGATGGGTTCTCTTACATTTATCTGTTTTGTTCAATAAATATGTCAGATATAAGCATAGAGAGCGATTTTGTAAATATTACATCAAATGTCTATTTTAGTAGTAATTTCATTCGAATTAAAAGACTTAGAAATTTTACGGCCTTGGTTTGTTACTCATGAAATTGATTGGTTTTGTTTACACTCCACGTTCTGTTTAGCGAAGTCTACTCTAGAGGGGTACGTTATTTTTGTTTGACGTTTTTTTACCATACATTTTATATATATAAAAGTTATTATCTGCCGCACGTCAGTTCTATTGTACTCCCAGCTGGCACGAGTTATGCTGAAAGCATTTTGTAGTCAATTTTATTTGTATAAATGCTGTAAAAAACAATTTACCAATTTTGCCATATATAGCAAGATAATTTACTGATAATGTAAAGCGATTTTGTAATGTTATGATCATTATAATTTTTCTTTTCAACAGACACATTGAATTTGGCACAACCTTAACCTGTTCTAACATAGTCTCATTGTTAGCAGTTTATATTTAATAATTCCTATTCGATTAGTTGTGCCAAATTTAAGAATTGCAACTGATTTGAAAGGAATGTCGCAATCTCTATATATATATAAAAAGTTTTGGAACGAATTCGATGTTGTGCTGTCTCTGAATATAAGATTTTGTACATAAAGGCTACTTCCGCAGAGAGGTACTTTTCAATTTTGTATACTCATTTTGACTGGACACAGAGGAAATGCTTGTTTTGGGTGTGCTGACTGAAAGCTACTTTCGATTATTTAATAAGATTGTACAAAAATTTCTATGCGATAAATGAAAAAAAAATATCTTAGTGGTTAGTAGTAAGGATGCGATAATGTACTCTAAGATTTACATCTTAAGAAATGTTCAATGAAGGACGATTGAGGACTGATTATTGTAACATTTTGCGAATACAAATCACTTTATTTTTGTGGCATAGTTGCACGATAATACTCCTTTTTATTTTTTTTATTTTTTAGTGCATTCATACCTCACCTGCACGACAATGAATATAAAAATGTGTTGTGACTTGTTTTATTTTTATTCAAATTATTAATCACTGTATTTATTATGTATGTTGCCTTGCATGATTGCTTACATTATTTTGTAGTTCTGCACTTGCAGCTTTTGTGCACTTTGTGCATGCATTAAATTTTAAAGAGATATTTTAATACAATTTACATGACAAACTCTTTTCAAGAGTTCTTTCCAAAATTCCTTCCAAATTAATTAATCAATGTAAATGCCTACGAAAATTTAAATAATAATCATATTAGTAAATATTTCCAACTTTAACTTTAAGCTATAAAAATGGCTATAGCATATTTCCATCTACATGAAGTACATACTAACTCATACCCGGGCCTTATCTAAGGCTACCTAACGTGTCGTTCTGGGAATGTACCGAGAGATATAGGCCAAAAATTTCGGGTTTCTGTCTCTCTTTAAGGTTTAATATCAAACAATCTACTCTTATCTTACCCCTCTTATCTACCCCCTGAGTATATCATCAGTATCTTAGCTTGTGTGTTGATAAATCTATGAGAACAATTCGCTTTATATAGAAAGATTAAGCTTTGAAGAGTTCAATTTAGTTCTTCGAAACATTGGCCTTTATTAAGTAGACTAAAAATATCTAGAAAAGAGGTCCTTAATTCTGGATTTAGTCAAGAACATATATACTAATAAAGCAATACAAAGACAGGTAAAAATAAAGCTGAAAAATATACATACAGATTTTATTTCACTAAAGAACTCGGCTTTATTAGAAGAAATGTTATGGGATTATGATCACGTTATCATTATTAATATGGATAAGTGAATAAGAGCATAATATCCAGCGAGCGTTTATTGAATAAAGCAGTACAAAAAAAGCGGAAGCCTTGTTGTACTAAAAAGTAACTTATTAATCTAAATTCGTTGCTTCATATAAGATTAAGAAGTTCTCTTGGAGAAGTTTCTCACGTGAAGCTACTTAAAAAGGCTTTTTATTTCTTGTTGTCTTAAAACTGTTGCTACAAGGAGTTCTTTTGAAAGCTAAGGATGTTAAGCCTCCGGCTTGATTGTTCGCCAGAAATACCCCTGGGGCGAAATTACTGCGAGCAATTCCCTTAGATTAAATTGATTTGTTTCCTGTGTGAAACGCTAAAATTGTTATCCTGTCTAAGTTTACAAAAGTTCCCCTTGTATCCGGCCAATTAATTGAAGAACAATCAGAAAGTCATCATGGGAAGTGATTTCTTTAGTATACGAGTAATGTCCTTTTCCTTTCTCCTTTTCTATTATAAGTAAGTTTCATAATGACAAGGTGAAGGATCTTTTTACCAACTTCACGTTTGTCATGTACATTCCTTTAAAATAGCAAATTTAAAAAGAATTTCCTGCGACCAACTGGGAAACATCATATGTAAGTAATGTGGTTAGCGATAAGTAATTTAGGTCTTAGAGAAACCACTACCTATTATCACACTATGATTGCAGGGCAATTGAAAATGAGGTTATTTGCCTGAATCCTATGAAGAAATTACTCGATTTTCAGATGATTTACATGACAATTGTAAACTACAACAAATATCAAGGAACACAGGAGAATTAACTTCCCATGTTACATATTTCGGTCAACTGCGTAGCCGTACGGAGTAATCGATGTTATTACGAGTATTAGTCTAACCACAAAGCCCGTTCCCCCCATCTCCTCTTAAGCAGAACTTATAAATAAATGTGGACATTAAAATCTAATTCATAGAGTGTTGTCATACAAGTTTTTGCAAGGCTGCAATAAATTGCAAATGTAATGTGCCAGATTAATTCTGCCTATATCTCCTAGTTATAGTATATAAAAACTAAAGACTATTTTTCTAAGAAATTCTAAAATTTTACCAAATGGTAACATTCTGATGTTATAAAAGCCGAAAAATTATTCGATTATTTTTGATTATTTTACTTTAATATTTTACTTTCATGTGCTGTTTTTAGTGAAATTCCTTTACCTTGCCGATGAATCGCAAAAAATGTTTAATGATCATCACTTTAAATAAATCATTGTAAATGAAAGATGTGCACTTGCTTTAGTAAAACGGCAACTACGTCTTGCGTGTATCTTAATTAAAATCTAATTTGCAAACTTTGCGCAGTATGAACAACCAAAGACCATTCGAGGTGCAAAAAGGACTTGAGAGTCCTTTAATTTAGTTTCCCTAATACCATACGCGACTACTCCAAATGCCACCTACCGCTGAATGGACTTCCAAAGTAAGTGGTCTGTCTGCAGGAAAGTTTAGCCCGTCTAGGCGGAAATAGAATTGCAAACCGTGCTTATGCTAAATGAATTTTCTGGCAGAGCCATTTTGATGTAGCTCTTTAATATTTAAATGTGTGTACAGAAGTGTGCCTGCATGAATATGTACATTTTCAACAATGCATGTTTTATAGAAACCGAAAGCTAGACAATGCAATCCAACTTTGAATAGAAAGCTTGCTTCACTTCACGGCCTTCCTACTTTGATATAACAAGTGATACCCAAGTACTCTAGAGCATGGACGTAATGGATGATTATCTTGGAGTGAAAATCCTTTTTGGCTTTAAGAGGATCTTGTTTTGAGCTCAGTGGTGAGCATGAATAGTTTTGTTTTCAGTTCCAACTCTTTTGTTCTCAAAAATACTTCGACACATTTTTAATTTTTTACAGGAAAATAATTTCTTCCTTTTTCCCAAGGCGAAACGTTGAATTCAGTAAGGCAGAAGTGGAACTCATGTTTCATTTTCATTTTAAATAGCTTAAACAATGGAGATTAATTACAAATGAATTAGTCTTATTACTTACATAGCTATGACTACTTTTTATTTTAATATGTTGATCTTAAGAAGCAACAATCTACTAAATTATAAAAAGCTCGGAATAAATATCAAATATTGCTTTAAAATGTTAAAAAATTACTCTTAAAAAAAGCATATTCTATTAAAATTCAAAACGATCCTTTAAAGAAAGCATATTCTATTAAAATTCAAAATGAACCCCAAATTGTTGATATTAAAATTTTGATATTGAATTTGAAAAAGTTTTTCTGTTATTTTGTATTGATTTTATACGCGTAAAATGAAGATACATTTATAAGACTCTTTTTAACTAATATAACAAATATCAATTCTGCCATTTCACTTTCGCCTTGAATTAAAATAAATCTATATAAAATAAAAAATAAGTAAATAATTAGTTGCTACTTATTTATTTTACTTATTTAATTTAATTAATAATCTTTAGAAAAGATTATCATTAATAGACAAAATCTGTAGTTCGAGAAAGTTGTCAAAAAGTGATTTTGTATTCTTCTCATTTCTTTAGGAGCAAATCGCTCGTGAAAAGCAGGTTTCAGGGCGAGTACAGCTTCAGGTTTGGTATCACGGCGAAAGAAATGAATTAGTGGTGTCTTTGATGGCCGCCGATGATCTAGCTCCTAGGGACGATTCATATGGACATGGCTCACTTCCGGAAGCTTATGCAAAAGTCCGCATTTTACCAAAGACGTAAGTATCATGGTTCCCAATTAGAAATGTAATTAAATATCCCTCCTGTTATTTCGACATGAATGGCCAATCTCTCTAATGGGCAGTGATAGAGAAATAATTAAAACAAATTGACTTCTGTACATTGTACACAATGTGGGCATGCCCATAAGTGACCACTGTGAACATGAATGGGGCTAAATTAATTACAGCTCTTAAGGCAATCCAGTGTAATAAAACTAGAAATTAAAATATTTATAACTCAAATGTAACCTATTAAACTACCTCGATATTACTGTGGCTCATTAGCAGATGTATTATGAATAATTTGAACTTTTATCATAAATCGGTGTTGCTGAAATATGATATGTTGAATTTATAGCATCAATTTATTTCCTAATTAATATTCTGTAAGCCAACGCGCATACATACACAGAACAGAAGGAATTTTTATTAATTAAAGACTAGCAAATTATTTCGGAGTCTTAGAAACAGGTCAGGGCTGCTGGTAAATTTTATCATCCGTTTAGCAGACATGGAAATCACTTAACAATTGTTGTACAATTGCTCCTTCTCTCCTCACCTTAATATCGAGTGCCGGTACGATATATAATTAAACAAGGAATTTCACAGCATCGTGTCGTTGAATGCGAATCCATGCGACCAGGGCGCAAATCATGTCCTGAATATTGGAGATATGTACGTGCCAATCTGTCAACACATTTGATCTGACGTCGAACAGCATACTAATTCTGGAACAGCTGAAGACGCTTACACAAAAGGGATATAAAGCTTGACTGTGAAAGTAAAGTTTATTGTTCCTTATTTTTGAGTTTGACGGTAGAATCGTGTCTCTGCTCTAATATTCTATTTCTTTTATTGTAGAAAAATTTATCTGCGTTTGTTGCTACCAGCTTTTTGAGGTTTTGTAAAGATTCTGTTTCTACAGGTGTGGGCACGCCAAGAAAAAAATTATTTTCTTTGCTTTATTCGTCTAAAAAGAAAACGTGAATTAAATATAAAATACAATGAGACGTACAATAGCGTGGCTTTAAGAAAGAAAGAAATTGTACAATTGATAAAAACGACTCAATGTGCGTATATGAATTTTAATAATATAATTCATTTTTAAATAATGCACACCGCGAAACTACATGCAAGTTTCGCCGTCTAATCTTCAAGGATATGATAGTATAGTTATCTTTATATATTACTACTTTTTGTATTTTTCAAGAAATGCCGGGAAATTAAGCCAATGATATGGTTTTAAAAGTATCAAAGGGAGGTATTATCATTTGTTTAACCTTTGGAAAATTAAAAGAAACCAAGAAGCAGTTTGTTGCAAAATCATCTAAAAATCACATTTCGAGAAAATCAGAAAATTATTATTCGTCTATATTCTTTGAATGGAATGGAATCCTTTTAGAAAATGAAAATTATATTGTTCATTGCTATGTCTTCTGTGCTATTCTTTTCTTAAAAATATAAACACAATTTTTAAAATTATAACAAACAAACGAAATATTCTAAATATTTGTCTTACAATAATATACTTTCAGTGGTGATGGAAATGTAGCCCAAACCGAGGTCAGCCGTCCGACTCAGAACCCCATATGGAATGCGACACTAACCTTTAGTCACATAACAGCCGACAATCTTATGGATCGCTATATTGAAATCCAACTGTGGGACTTGGTGCCACACACTGAATCGATATTTTTGGGTGAATGTAACGTCGAGCTTCAGAAGGCCTTCCTCGACGATCGAGCATTGTGGTGTAGGTTAGAGGATCCCAAAGGGTTGCGGGCTTCCAGTATATCGAAAACTCCCAATGTATCGCCACGTGGATCGATCGGCGGCGATGTGGCCCGCTTGATCCGTCGTTGTGATTATAGCATGCAAAGATCGATATCAGATGATGTCGATTCGATCGGTGACGGTACCTCACTATTACATCCTGATCATGCTTGGATTGCGGGCTCCAGAAGAGGATCCTCGCAGTCCGAAACTCTCGAAGTGGAAGTGTATCAGCTTGGCAAAGATTTTTCTCGATCTTTGCCGGGATCGAGAAGGTCTTCATTTCAAGACAGAGACGAGAATAAGGAGGAAGAGATCCCACCTCCGGGTTATTTACGTGATCGACGAAGGTCTTCCGTGGCACGTCGGGATCCTGATGAGATTCTCAAATCCTTAAAAGCAGTACGCGGTGAACTAGGCAGAGCTATGAGCTTGTCTGCTGGAACAGAGAAGCGTTCCCCATCTAGGCGTAAGTATTATTTGACTGAAGTCAGCTTCATACATTCATATTTTTTCCTTTTTTTGAATTTTTTTAAAAAAGCACTTATATGCATATCCCAAAACCAGAGTTTAGATATAACTCCCTGGACCTACAAATAATCTTGAAGCACAATCATTTAATCGATCATAAATTAATCACCTCCTAAACTAAAAATTATCACCTGTGGTAAGGACGATGTTCGTGTTCGAGTTACTAAGTTCGAAGTTCCTTGTTACTGCTAGTTCGGTCAGATGGACCATTCGTTGTTTATTTCATGTTTTTCAAAATTAAAAAATTTTGTTTGATTTGAATGTGCATGCCAGTTACGTGTTTAAGCAGTTGATTCGGGTACAACTTATTTTATTTTCTTAGCTAACTCCTACACTAATTTCCTGTTTCTACGCCATTTTTGTTGTGTTTTACTGAATTTCGAGTAAAGTAGACAATTGAGTACTTTGTTATTTAGCCAGTTTCAAATAATCCGTGTCAATATTTGATGAAATTGAAGGACCCGTCTCAAAAGATCCCCCATTACATTCGGCAATTTTTCAGATAACTAGATTTCCACGAATTCGACAAATTGCTGCGCAACATCTTAAAAACCCGATTTCGCCAGACTACTTCCAATCAATTTTCTGTTTGGGAACATCATATTTCTCAATCCACTTCGAAGGGACCGGCAATAAATTGCCTATATCCAAGCAGGATGATAAATACGAGATAAAACTCCATTTGTAGGTAATCTCAATAAAACTTCGTTAAGCTGGATCATCCTTGAGCAGGTCCACAATTAATGTCAATTTTACATTCAAATGGTTGTTACTCGGACACCCACTGTTTCCTGCTATACGTTACTCATTTATTTCTTTATATTTCTGTACTTCATCTGTAGAAAAGTATCAATTTCCTGAGATTAATGAGAATTGAATTAGCTTGTCCTTTAGACTTGAAGGTGTAATTTTTCTGATGTGTAGTTTGAAGGAGTTTTATTAATCTGTTTTTAAAAAATAGTGTTACTTATAAAAATAAGCATTTAAATTCAGTTAATTAAATTTGGTCTAGTATTTCGAAGGCGAAATATAACAAGCTCTCGCTGGAAACTTTTAGTATTATTCATATAGTTTTGTAATATTACATATAACGTTCACATTGACTAAATAACCACAAGAAAATCTACTTACATACGAATTATCTAATTCTTATTTATTCAGTATTCATATTTGGAAGCGATTTATTTGTCATATATTTGTACCTATTTTAGCAAAAGAATACATACACTAAAATAGAAATATGATAAAATAAAACTATAAGTTTTAATAAACTATTTATTTTTTTTTTGCTATAATTATGTGATTTTTTGGTCAAAAGAAGAATTCTTGTCTTCTCAAACTATCCGATAATTTTTGTATTATCATGAAAAAAGTTAAAACGAGAGATGACGCAACAAAATTAATCATTAAAACACACATATTTATTTTGATTCAATAGAACAATACTGAGTTATTAATTTATGCTTTTGGTTTAATTTTAATGAATCTAAAATTGTTATATCGAAAATTTGTTTGTGTGCTTTAATTAGTTAAGTAGTAACTATTTGAGAAGTAATAATATTTATTTTGTAAATTGACACGCTTCAATAAGCAAAATCTGAATTCTAATCATCCATAAAGTTCAGTCCTTAATTAAACAAGGGTTATCAGTTGAAAATAAATCATGGATATCCAGGACACCTGTATGGAAATTACCTTTAATTAAATCCAATTAACTATTCCTGAATTTAATACCGAAAAGCAGCACACACGCTTAAGCTAAATGAACGCTTTTGTTGAGTGGACCTAGTCAGCAAAGGCGTAATATTTATAGGCTAACATTGTCACAGCTCTGAAGTGTACCCGAACCCAGCTCCCATCAAATGGTCCGAGACTATGCTCCGACATCACGCAATGTCGAACTCCACATAGCCTCCTGCAGGCTAAAATTTTTATACTAGACTGGCGAAACACTCAGACCCATGTCTCGGCTACTCAAGGTATATAATTATGGCACATCTAGGCCAGCACCTGTAAAAAATTGCCTTAATTTGAGCTTTAAATTGGCACAGCGTTAACCATATTCATACATAATCCACGGTGATTCCAAGAAATACCGATGGCATGCCAGTTTATATACCTTTGGTGCTGGACTGATAAACGCTGAAATATGGGAGCACTCGAAAACTGCCAAGTGTGATAAATATGCAGATCTAGGAATAGCTTTAATCCGAAGAACGTGGGGCAATCGCATAGATTTAGTGGTTTAAAGGCTCAAAGGCGTTTTAGGGTTTGTTGGAATAGGATTAAGAAATTTGTGTCTGACGTTGACAAAGGTTGTGGTCCAACAAAATTACTGCATTAATAGCCCTCCCTCGGAAGACGTTCTACACCGGACGAACGAAGGCATCGCCCAGATCGCTGAGTGTTCATATTAAGTGCGAATTATCGTTATCTCTGGGGTTTCAGTCTACTAAGAGACTATAAACAGCAAATGGAGTTACGAGCTCCACCAGAACTCTAGATTTTACAATGCTTTTGCATTTCTCAGCTGGAACAGTAACTATGACAAATGAAATTAAACAGAATTTCCCTCAGAGGAAAGGGTGTAAATAAAATTTGAGGAAAATATGGAAATTTTCTTTTCTTCGTTGTAAAGAAGGGATGTCTTTACTAAACTTAAAAAAGTAAGTCACTACAATTTTCATGATTTAATTAAGTGCAAAGTCTTAAATTTGCATTGTTTAGGGTGAGTATAAATGACACAATTCGAGCCGCTTTAACGTTTTAATTAACAAGAGTTCTATACGCCTATAAAGTGATTGAATTGAATTTCTCAGAAAAGTTAATAGCATGAAATTAATTGCAGGCTCCTAAATGATTTTTTTATGTTCCTTATTTTAAAAGAGTTTTTCCAAATGTAAATATAATAATCTGAATACAAAGGATAGCAAACTTCAATCATATTTTAAGTTTTAACCACTTTGCATATCGTCAAAACTTCTGTTTAATAAATTAAATAATTAATACTTCTGTTTAATAAATTAAATTAAATATAAATTTGCAGAGATATTTTCTCTTGTAAAAACACAATAAATGAATTGAACTTTATTTTGGAGGCTTCAATAGATAATTGGCTAAAATTAATGTTTCAGTTTTTTTGTTAAAACTTTTGATAACATGGGTTAAAAATAAAATCCACTTTTACTATTTAGTTCTGGACTTAAACAACCTTAATATTTTTTTGTATATGAAAGAGCACAAACTCCTTATTAAGGGGAAATAATAGAAATAAAAATAATTTAATAAGTTACGAAAATTTATATCATTCCGGCTCCTACCAATTATGCAGGTTGTCTAACTGATTCAACAATTTTCTTGATTGGTTTATATGTGCTCTATCCTGGAGCATAATTCGTGATGGTCTTAAATAGCTCTAAAAACTAATGATTTTTCAGATAAGGAGTAAAATAAGGTGTTTTTTTTTACGTTGCTAATTTACGAAGCAAACAACTTTAATAATAGGTTAAATTTTATTGTAACTAAAAGTTTTCGAGATATTGAACATTTTCTAATAAAAAGTTTTCACGTTTTTTTTACAAAGTTACATGCTAATATTGAGTTTATCAACACCTTTTTCTCGTAACAGAAATATGATATTTTTAAATTTACACGAATAAGATTTTTAAAATTCCTGCATTTTAATGTTTGCAAGTATTTATTCTATCTTCACCTTTGAAACAAGCTATTTTCTTAATATAATATAATTAATTAATGTAATTATAAATATTTTTCTAGGGGCAAAATTCTTGTTTTTTGGATCATTGTGTATGTAAAATAAGGGTACCAAGAGTCAACCGAAAAAATTAGAAATTTCATTTTATAAAAAATATACCAACGTATTTTTATGTATTGCTTTATTTTCATTTAATTTCGAAATTCGAACTTTATCAACAGTTACAAAAACATTAGTCTCATTAATTTTCCATATTTATTTATTAATATTCGGCAAACTCTTAAGTTTTGCCGAGCGTTTTTAAGTGGTGTCTTTGTTCATGACTTAAATTTGACCTTTTTAAGTAAACAGATTTGTTGAGTTTAATACGACTTGAATTTATAATTTCGTATAGTGAAGCAAAAGGTGATTTTTGATAATGTTAAAATAATTAATTTTATTTCCTAATTTTGACCGGATGTCTACATTTTTCAAGATATCTTGAGAGCTTTGGGTCGGTACGTGTAAAAGGTCCACGTTTTTAAGTTGGATATAAAGGTTCACGTATAGCTCCAATATTAAAGTTCCGTGCAAATTGCTTTACACTCCTACGTCGTATATCGTCGAATTTTCGAAATGACCGCAATTTTATTGAATTAGGCAGCCATAGTGTGTATATTTTATGTCATGAAAACACCACTTACACAAATGGGGAGCCTGGGAAATAGTCCCGCATAATGCTCGGCAGAAGGCAATGAAACGGGTTGCCCATCGTCATGCCGGGGTTCCAGACAGACACATCTTCATTTATTACAGGCATGCTCACCGCATTGCCAATGAAATTAGTGTGGAGTAGATGGAGTAGGTATTTGGTATTAATGAAATTCCTGCCCCGGTGGGGGTGGCCTGTTCGTTGGTATAGCCATAGACTTCACGTTTGATTATTGATATCAATATGACATCGGTCAGTGGATGCCCGTTCTAACTTTGCCTCTCTATTCCATGACTCGCCTTGGCGGGTGGCGCTGCGAACAGGACCCAGTCGAGTTCGTAAGGACAGCGTGAGGGAGATGCCCGAGATCCTGCCGGTCGGCATCGGAACGAATGCAACAAGTCCACCCTCGGATGACGAGCACAAGAAGATAGTGCCACGCTGGAAGGGCTCCGGAAACATAATGACGTCCTCGATGGTTGGCAAGAACAACATGAAACCCTTCGCCTCCGTTACCAACATTAACAAGATTAAATTGGACCGCGTGGAGCCGTATGTGAAATTGGGCCCGGGCCAAATCCATCCGAGGGGCTACCGTCTCACGTCCGGCCGCTACGGGGAGCTCAAGCTCGGCCTCTACAAAATTAAGGGCATCGTTGAAGTGGAGGTGAGTAATGGTCAAGTATTACCGGGGAAGGTTGGACGACGTCCTTCCCTTCTAGTTCATACAAATTGCCTTAATACTTTTAGGAAACTGCAGTGCTCCAACCTGTCTGTGGGGTGGGTGATGGGGAAATGAGCTACTTGAGACAAGCTATTTTAAAAATATTCTGGCATCGAGCCAGAGCTAGGAGTGCAAATTTTTGTCAGAAAATGTATTCGCTTTCAGCAGCTGCGATTCGCCCCGGGGATTTCATAAAGGATAATCTCGGCAATTAGTCAAGTGCTTACGAGCTAGTTTTCTGTGGAAATTTCAAAAATATTGGCCTCATGGGGGCGTGCAGACGAAGTGTATTGTTACCACCGACGTAAAAATATGCCACTCGATATGAGTGGCTTGAAACAAACTTCGGAATTTGTCTCATTTTTCGTTCTTTATTTGGCCCTAATTTGTAACTTAAAACTCCATTGCAAAGAAAGTAGTTTCTATTTAATGCTCATAGAATGTTTTCACCACATTTGTTTTCGATTTTTTCCGGACGACTATTGTTTTATACACTTGAGAGTGTACATCCTACGACTATTTAAAATATGGACTGTCATTTTTTTTTTTCTGTATTTATATCAGTTTGTTTTTTCCTCTCCAATAGCTTTTAAATTAGATTATAATAAAGAGTATACCTCATTTATCTATTTATTTGTTACCTTGTTTCGCAAATTCTATTACAGATATTCTAAATAGATTATATAGCTCGGTTATTTACGTAACATTTTCAATGTATACATTTTTACATTGCAGCTTGAGAAAATTTCCTCCTCATCATAGAAGAATTGTTAAATAGATTTGAATTATGTTTTCATTATTGAGATCCATTTATATTCAAGACATTAGGAAGGAAGAGATGTGGTGAAGGGGGACTTAGAGATAATAGCTTCTGTGCTTACTATGCATATATTTATTATGTTCTCCAGTAAAGCTAAAGCTACTATAACACGGTAGATAGGTTCCTAGAAAATGCCGTGTTGCGTGAAACCGTGTTTTATGAGACCCAGAGCAAGTATAAAGAAGGGGCTTAAGTTCCGAGAACTTATTAAAGGCAAATATTTTTTTTAAATCCATTCAGGCAAAGTCGTTTTTATTAAATATATTAATGTCTGCAGCTCACAAAGCCTTTCATTCCAACATTTCCTTCCCTATCACTGCGCGGTACAAACAAGCGTAAACGTCTGAATCCCTTTCATCAGCGTCTTCTGTCCTGTTTAAAAACTCTCTAGATTTCCTAATATGGAAATTTTACGAATTATGTGTCCATAGTGCGTAATTTAGATTTCTTAATATATATAAACCTTAAACAATAGATGCAGTTTTCTTATCGTGGAAGGGCGAAATTGTGTTGTAGGAGGGTTACCTGTATACTAAAGAGCCATCAATTTACCTTCTCTACCTTTTTCTACGATTGGGGTAATTTAAATGCTTGCCTGTTGATTTTATGTAAAAAATATTTTCTAGTAATTACAATAGAAACTTAAATCTGAATTTCCCTAAATACGCTACCACACATTTTTTTAAAAAAAATTTAACATGATGTTCGCCTTGGTGTTGTAATTTCACCGGAAAATTGGGGCGTTCTTTTTTTATAAATATAAATAGTACACAGGGGACGGTCACATTCATTTTTTTCTCTGAAAGTAGGAACGTACGAAAATATTTGCAAAAAAAAAAAAACAAAGAAATGTTTACGCAGCCATGAAATTGTGGATGAGTTCTCTGGTATTCATGAACCTGTTCACATGGGGTGTCCTTGTCAGACTGTCACAATTTTATATTACAGGAAATGGTGTTTTGACTAATGGGCTCAAGAAGAAAATGTTATTTGGAATATTATGCAATGAAAGAGCTCTTTATGGAGGAGAATTTTTAAGAAATTATATACTGACAGAAAAATCGTTGGTAAATCGACTACATTTTATAGTAGAAGTTTAATTGTACCAAAATAGTAGAATGAACCGATTTCATTATTGCTTCAGCCAACAGCAAATGTTTTTATCATTTTATTAAACAATAAACAATAGTAAGATCAAAAGCAGTTGAAACAAGTAAATTGTTAGTTTTAATAACTATTCATTGCAACTTTTGGACCTTATTGAGCCATAACATTTCTACTCTTTCCTAAAAGTTCTATTTTGCCTATGGGCACTTGATTGATTTTACCATAGGCTTTTAAATTTAAATGTCCTATGAAACTAGCTTTTCTAAAAGATCATAGAATAAAATAATTCCTCAATACAGACTACATTTTTCTATAAAATTTAAAGTAGAATATTTTAAATATGTCGTGCTCTTTGTTTTGTAGGACGTAGATTATCCGTATTTCCGCAACCCTATATCATCTGAACAAACAGCCGGAAAGTATAAATTTTCTGGATTTCACATAAAACCCTTTATTTAGGCTGCAAATGAAGCGTGTAACCGCAACAATAAAGGACACTATGCTTCTTTCGATGGCTTCAATGTAAGAATTGATTTGGTGCGTGGCTCCACGATAATAGGTGCTGTTTCCTGACATTTGTTACAATTGAAAATTCTGCTGACAGTTTTAGCGTTATATCGCATAGCGTCTTGACAGCCTTAACTGGAGTACCTATCGGCAGCACCCACTTGTTGCATTCTGATTTGTATTCAGGACGACAAGAGAACCTTAGCAGGGCCCAATTTCGGACTGCGTGTAAAATGAGACATTTAAGAGCGCCTGGCCTAGTTATCAGGTGCTGTGACACAATGTTACGGTAGGACTACCTACAATGCCGTTATCGATGCATACTTTGTGACCTTTATTTGATGTTTTGCGACCTGATAATGCTAAGTGAACCTTTCCTGCCCTACCAAATTGAAAGCACTCCAGCCTTAGTGTGCGGAGTTATGGCAGTAATAGGTATTCCTAGAATATGAAAGATTGGACCCTTCACCTTTACTTGTCTGTATATTCGTGCATTCGACTGTTATTCCATGAACCTGAACGGTTTTGCGCCTTCATCAAACAAAACGAACTTGTAAAGGATAAGTCTTTTTTTCGTTGATGTAGTTAAAAGTCCTTTTGTAAATTTTCAATTCTTGGTCAAATGTGTCCCAATCTCAGTGCTTTACGATTTCATGAAGTATTCCACAAATGGGGTCATTAGGGATCAAAGAACCAGTAGCGCCTAAAGAATTGGGGTTACGAAACAAGGGTTTGTGCCTTCTCTAATTAATGATCCAATATACCACCAGTTTAAACTGACAGGGCTATTATTCATCAATTTTCTAGTTAATTAAAAGCAGAAGATTTTGAACCGTTAATGAAGTACTTCGTTACCAGAGTAGACAATATGAATCTGCTCTTCCGGATATGGTTTATCCTTTCGCGTCAATACCTTTTCCAAATTATGATTTATGACGAAAAAGAGATTGGGACTTGTGGTGTCGAAAAACCCAGCGTTTATTAGGAAATAAATGAAGTTAAGACATTTAACACCAACTCACAGGAAGTATGTTCAGCTCCCGATCGATTCCCTTTTCTTGGAAGGAAGTACATATTTCCACGCCCCGTCAGTAGCATCCGTGCCGTAATGAATGGTTTTGTTGACAATCGCCAATACGATTCGATGGCAATCAATTATTGGACAGTGTACACCGGCACCACCTTCCCTGACGTGTATTTATTTAATATTTTCGGATCCATTACACAAATTGAACCGAAGCTACAGGAATTTATTGCTCTACGCTCGACAGCAGATGGAACGTAATGCTACAGCAATAGCCTCCGTTCCCGACGCTAAGTGGGACGCTTCTTCTTCGAATTAATAAATATATAAACGGGAACGGTATGTATATTGAACACGTTTTCAATTTCTTGCAGGTAATAAGTGCTAGAAATATAGTACCTGTTGATTGTGAGACTCCGCCAGACACGTACGTGAAATGCTACCTGAAGGATGGAGACAGGCTGAGACACAAGAAGAAAACTCGAGTAGTTCGACATTCGGCCGAACCTATGTACAAGCAAACGCTCAAGTATCAGGTGAGGAAGAAAGTCTGTAGTAAATCTAGTTTAAAAAAGTCTACCGATATAAAAATTGCTTTGATATGAAGCTCATCGACCGGCTTAAGATAAGATAAGATCAAACACACGTTTTGCCTTTTTATTGAACATATCGGTACAAACAAGGAATACATTTTCAGACTAAAATTAAAACAGAAGGAGCTGTGCTAAAACATTGTTCGTAGATACGAAATGTCTCTAATTGTATTTCTCTAGTATGTTGATATTTGGCAAAATGTGGTAAACTAATCGCCGAAGTAATTCTGGACAACTTAATGCTCTTTGTCCTTTGTGACAGCCCGCATTATTGCCCTCTGGCAGTAAATTTATAGCACGAAAATAAGAGAGTACTTCCGAAAAGTTTGTAGCTCTAATTTCCTCCTTTTTGGCTTTTATCCCAAATATGCGAGGAATATGGCACACTGCGGAGTTCTGGCAGTTTGTATGCTTATTTTTAGGGGACCATAAACGACTCACGACACATTCGAACCAGCGTTGCTCCGGGCCCTAGTTCTACATTTCCAGCATGGTGTGCTTGTTGCAACCTGTTGCCGTGCCATAAGTTCAATGAAGAATTTCGCTAGCAATACATGAGTGAATAATTTGCTTTTGAACGCATCCTGCGACATTTTTCACACTCAGGAGGGTGTGGAACGGCTTTAATAGCATTAATTTTTCAAAATTGTTGCAATTTTTATGTTTCCTGGAAACGAAATAGTGACCTCATCAACCCAATGGACAAATCTGGCTAGATCGATTTCAAATTGCGATTATTCCAATAGCTCCTCGATTACGCTGACCTGCCGAAAAATTTTGAAAATGTGTTTTCAGTATACTACTGAAAGTGATAATGTGCCTTCCTGTCCGCAGTCAAAAAAATTATTAGTGAATTTTAGAGGAAAGTCTGATACATTAGATTCAATGAAAATTGATGTTGATTTATAGGCAGTTCGATTGTTGTGTTGACAATGTAATACTCTTTACCGTTTACTTTTCTGACTTACTTTGTTGCACTGGTAAATAATTAAAACTCTATTTCAAATGAATGAACCTATTTCATTTTTACATTAACACATTTTCTAAACTTTTCTCTGATTACTCCAGGAGAGTTATCGGTATTTCGGATTTCGAAGGAACAATAAAAAATTAACCTTTAATAAGAGTTTAAAAAAAAATAACACGCAGTTGGGTCTAAGTTTTACTCATATCTCGAATCATAAATTTCATTTAAATGTATCTTTAATCAATTGCTTTGAGATAAAGAAGGAGTTTACTAGATATATTAATATTGTAAATATATTCAACGTATTACTTCAGATGGAATTTGCTCTTTCATGCAACTTTCACTTTTTTTTATCAACCTTTAAGTTATTATATAAATAGTATAAAAACAAATAGTTCAAAATATAATTATTGCCATTACTCCTCCGTTGCTTAAGTAAGTAAGCAAATTTGGAGGTTTCCTTTTTAAAATTAAAGAAGATGCATACGTAAGTAAAGGGCACAACATTTTTTAGTGATCATTTTATATATATATATATATTTATTTTACGTATAAAAATTAACCAAGGATACCTAAAAAATTAAAATTGTTTATTGCATCGAAAATATTCCAATAGAGGTTTTTGTAGATTTTTAAAGATCCTGTCTTCTTCCAGAGCTCGGACGTGTTCGGTCGAAACCTGGTGATCATGGTTTGGCAGCGCGGCATGGGCTTCGATCACAACCAGGGAATCGGCGGCGCGGAATTGACCCTGGACAAAATAAACTTAGCGCAGAGAGTCGGTGGCTGGTATCCTTTATTTCCCATGCATTCGTTCGGATCCGACTCGAACGATTCTCCTTGACCGATTTCAGCAAGTGAAGTCAGTGGACAGCGCAAACAATCAGTAGTTAAGTGTAGTACAACATCTTCGTTCTTATCGACAACACAGGTGATAATTTTAGTCAAATAATGGGTTTTACGCGTTTCTTTGACAGAGAAAATATTTTTAATGAATCACACCTTGTTAGGCACTGTAACAGGTGCGGGCTATTCTGCCCTTTATAGAATTCTTTAATTTTTTAAAGCGTCGAATTTTTTAAGCACGTGCAAGGACAAAGGACTCAAGACAATTTTAGGAGAATGTTAAGTATATAGATAAAGCCAGTCGTAGTTATGTAACGTTTGTAAAAATACAACTCAAAAGGGAAAACAAGACGTTTACTAAAAATAGACAAATAAAAGCAGCTACAACTTGTAAATAGCAGCTAAACCCACTATGTATAGGAGGTCAATAATAATGATAACAATATCCTGTGTTACTAAATGTGTATTTGTGTATATCCAATGTGTTTAATAATTTTAAATTAATTCCAATCATTACACAGCAATTTTGTATCTTTTATATATTTTATACGTGGGCATTTTTAGCCGTCGCGGAACTGCAAAGTTGCCAGGAAATGTTTTCTACAATAAAATTACCTTTTTTCAAATTGCAAAATAAAAAACAAAAATTAAATAATATAAAACGACCTTCAGGATATTACGACCACAATTCAACATCGAACAATTTAGCAAACTCGGATCTATTTCTTTTTCGGTTTATTTGGGTTAAATTGTATTTAATTCGATATTTTGACTATTTAGGGAATTTGCAGTAGAGCTGATATTTTAACGAATTTAATATCAATACTATGAGTATGTAAATGTGAAAATTATGTTCAACGATTAACTCGATGTGATCTTAATGTTTTTTCTATCCACCTTTATCTGTAATTTTTGTATGAGAAAGCAAATCTTTTATAGTGGTTTATTGGATTTTATTTAAAATAAGACAACCGAAATTTGCTATTCAATGAAAAATAATACCTGGGCTGGATGAAACATTTTTAAATTACTTACACACACTAAAAAATAATAAAGGGTTTCATGGTACTTACAATAAAAATTTTAATTAATACATTTTAAAAATGTTATATTTTAAAATATTGACTTTTAAATGCATAATATAATAAAAACTAATCTTTTAATATCGTCAATCTGAAAACAAAACAAAAGAAATCTTATCGATGTTCTTGAATGTCGCAAATAAATTATAGTTTAAAATCACAATCAAACATTAAAAGGTTAACTACGAAGATTGTTGTATAGAGTAAGAACTATGTTTAAAGGTAATCCAACCGCTTTCATGGTAAATCATATCTTGAGAAATACGTAAAATATCATTCCCTGTAATCTGCATATACGCCATAATTTTCGGTAGTCTAATATCAAAAATAAAAATTCGAAAAGAGAACGTTACTTTTAGATTACATACTTCCATTTTGTAATACGGAACCCTCATTGCTGTGGTTTGCTATAATTTTGATGCATTTCAGAATAAAGGCGGTTTAATTTATTAGCATTTCCAAGGCATATTTCGAAATAACGATTAAATATTTATATAAACATAGTTTCATAGTGCTCAAATCGAACAATTTCCAGTAATACTCTACTTGCCAAAAAATATAAGAAAAAGAAATTGTTTTGAGATTTCGATTTTGGCGCAAAATTCAGGGAAAAGATTTTTGAAATACTGCTTATGTGCTCTCGAAAAATTTGTATCAGTGGTCATATACGATGGTTCTATCGACGAACGTTTAAGTAAAACATGTCTTGCATTCTTTTCTTCTTAAGAAAAATACAAAAAACGAAAAATGTTTTTTACTTCATGCCATACAAAGGATTTGCTTTCTTTAACGATACAATTATTTAAAATGTGTAAGTAAAACTATTTCTGGAAATAGTCCTGTAATATTTTTTTACTTTGTTAGAAAACCATCAGTGTAGTATGTAGAATTTTTGTAGGGATAAGTCTCTAATATTATAAGAAGAATAATCACTATTGATACTACTACGCCATCCTCTTCCCTCCTTTTAAATGCTACATAAGTTTCCATTTTCCGTAGAAGAACCCCCATCCTTAACCAAAGGCAATGTAATCACATCACTGCCAAGAAGTGGAGAGTAGCGTAGAAACGTAACTTAGCCATTGAATTCCCTTACCCTGATTGCAAAAAAGGTTTAATGGCTCAATAGCAAATGAATTGAGAAATGTGATTATGTGGCTTTTGGTAGCATGCACATGCTAAAACGCTAAGACATATCCATCAACGTTTCTTGGAGTGTTTCGCAGATCTCACTTCAGTAAGCGTTTAGGTAATTCTTATCAATAGTTAGATATAACTTCCAGACAAATCCAAATTGAACTGTAAACCGCAAAGCGCAAAATTTTCATACAACGTATAATCTATTATTACATACGATATTTATATATTAAAAAAAAACACAGGAACACAAGAAAGGCGGCCTAAGAACGTTGTTTTAAAAAGTAGAAGAACAGAAGCCCTGAAATAGCTCTGGGTTCTCTGACCTGAGTATTTTTAGCTAAAGAAAGTTATAGAACTATTTTTATCGAAATCTAAAAATTGTAATGGATCTTTTGAAATCATAGATAATCTTGTAATAACAAATTCTTAAGACAATCCAATCTCCTCCAATTTCCATAGTTCATTTGTTGACGCGTTCCATGTAGTTCTATTGAATTTAACTATTTTAAATATATAAAAAGAAAAAGAAAACATTCATACTCGACATCCTGTAGAATTTCAGATATAATCGAGTGATACAGTCCCAATTAACGGAGAGTAGAATGCCATAAATATATTTATTTATTTTATTCGAGTAGAAAAGGCAACAGATGAATAAGATAGATTTGGATTTATATTTTGTAAACTAAAGAGGACTACTATTTACTGTTAAGGATAATGAGAATCCTACCATAAGATGTAAAAATACTATTGGAATGTGCAAAGATGGTTGTGCTGTTAATCATTTCATATTTGTGCGCTGGGCAACTCCTGTGTCTAGTCGTAAAAGGATGATTTATATCTATTGTATTCAATGCTTGGAAAATGATTGTACAATATAATATTAATGATCTAAGGGGG
The DNA here is from genome assembly GCA_001932985.1 of Proctacanthus coquilletti. Taxonomy (NCBI): domain Eukaryota; kingdom Metazoa; phylum Arthropoda; class Insecta; order Diptera; family Asilidae; genus Proctacanthus; species Proctacanthus coquilletti. The sequence goes on from MNCL01000006.1 coordinate 1,498,949, forward strand.
ATTCACCGACAAGATTAAGAGTAGGCTTGATAATTTATGACATACATAAAAAATAAAACGCAAAAGATAAGAGAAAAGTAGATTATTCTTTACATGTTACACGTTCTACTAGTTCGAACATACTTTCCAATTTTGTGTCTAAGGGAAAATTGAACTATTACTGAACTTCCCCGAAATATCAATTTCTATAAAATATTTTTACCTACAGCTAACAACATTGCAATCTTTGATATAAATTTGACGTAGTGTTTTAATATCAATATGATTAAATTTAAATTAACTTGTTCAGTTTTAATTCAACATCGCCACTTTCATTTCAACAGCGTCGTACATTCAAAAGATATCAAGGCAGACGAATTTACTTAGTTTTTTATGCAAAAAGTCTTATTGAATAGATAAATTACTATTAGTAATTTTATTATTGTCTTTCGGCTTTTAAATTTTGTGTATGTTTAAAATCGAGCATAATTATTTTCCAAGCATATTAAAGGTCTGTGTTATAAATTGTTTTATATGTTTAAAACTATGTTGAGCTTTGATATGATGCGCGGCGTGTGTATAAATAAAGCAGCGCATCAAAAGAAACTGTAAAAAACACCATATCTAAAATTAATGAATCAATAAAATCCATTTGATCGTAATAGTGTTTTTAAATTTTCTATTTTGGGTTAAGAAATTCGTTCTTCACAGTAAAAAACAATTACGTTCAAAACTGATAGGCATAATTGTTTTATTAAATTTGTAAACCAGACTTTGTTTTCAGAAGTTTCAAAAATAGAAAAAAAAATTGATTAACTTAAATGTAAAATTAATAAAATTAAAACTAAATTGGAAACTAAAATGTCGGCATACGGGTTAAAATATTCTTTTCAAAATTACTCTAAACGGAAACTGAAGATTTCAGGTCTTTGTGGAATTATTACAGCGCCGATGTTAAAACTGTAAAAACTGCTGGGCTCTTTTTAGGGCCAGCACTGTTTTCTGCGCCCCAATATCAGATCCGTCCGTAGTTCATTCCAAATCCACAAGTGGCGCACCAATCACTACTCTAGTACAATTTAAGCCACAATCTAGAAACAGAAAGCATCCGGAAACGTCAAAGTGTGTTTGTGCACATTTTACTGAGATTGGTTTGAACGGATTTTGCGAAGAGGCGTAAATTTCTTTACATGCGTCTCGAACCATGGAAAAAGTAGCTCACAAAATTGATGAGAGGGAGCGGACGGACGACATCAAGTTGTCGGAAAAGGTGCCATTCAGGAAAATGGACTTGGCTGAAGGGGTGCGGCAGGGTCTGCTCAAGGCCGGCTTCGAGTATCCGACTGTCCTGCAGGCACATGCCATTCCTCTGGGAAAGGCGGGTATCGGTAAGTTCTATAGTCGAGTAATTAGTTCGTCATAAATGAATGAAGCACCTCCAGATCTGCTGATCCAGGCGAAGTCGGGTACCGGCAAGACGATAATTTTCTGCACAGTAATCTGCGAAGCATTCGACCCGCGAATCAAGGCGCCACAGGCTCTCGTGGTAGTGCCAACCAGGGAAATCGCCATCCAAATTCATTCCGTCCTTGAGCAAATTGGGAAGAGCCTCTCAGGTAAATTTAACTTTGTGTTTCAGTGCCTGGCGCTGACGCTCTTCTTTTACAGGGTTTTCCGTGGTTAGTGTGATCGGCGGGACGGATATAACCGAGGATCGGAAGAAGGTGCACTGCGCCTCCGTGGTCATAGGAACCCCCGGCAGGATCCAGCATCTGTTTCGAAATCTAATTCTAAACCCAGAGCATATACGACTGCTCGTAGTGGACGAAGCGGACAAATTTGCTGAAGGTCCGTTCCGGGAGAAGTTTGGGAACATCAATAAGGCGCTCATTTACAAGAGGCAGACCATCGCCTGTAGTGCCACTCTTTCAGTGGAGCTTGATAAAAAACTTGCAAGATATATGAAGAGTCCGCTTTTAATATCAATGGGGAAGCGCGAAACAGTTCTAGTGGGAATTAAACAGTTTTATCATGAAATTCCAGAACAGAAAACGAATATTTTAGAGATGAACACAAAGGTAGCAGAGCTGATAAAGATTTTTACAAATATCCCGTTTAAGCAGTGTATTGTCTTCGTGAACTCACAGTCGAGGGCAGAGTCCTATTGCAACTATCTCGAGAAGGACGGTTGGCCGTGCGATTTTATCTCGGGCGCACAGGACCAACGTACTCGTTGGGAGATATTTCAACGCTTGCGTGACAATAAGATCCGCATACTGATCTCGACTGACTTGATGTCACGTGGAATAGACTCGCAGAGTCTCAATTTGGTTATCAATTTAGAACTCCCAGATGATGGGGTCACCTATCTACATCGAATCGGACGAGCGGGTCGTTTTGGTTCTCACGGAATCGCAGTTTCGTTCATCTCGTCTGAAAAGGACAGGAGAAAATTTGATACATTGTTAAAGTCGATTAGCCCTGGCATGCGAGTTCTTAAATACCCGGTGCACAGCACTTATAGATACTGGAATTTTGAAGATTTGAAAATAGAAGAAGAAGAGCTTGGAGTGTTTAAAGTACAAGAAAATGACACAGATAAAGAAAATAGTCCAGCTGACGGAGAAAACAAAGAGACAGAACGCAAGGCAGAGGACGAAAATGAAGTTAAGGTTGATAAAAAGCCTCTGAGCGAAAGCAGTAACAATCTGAGGCTGACTTATACAATATCAAATTCTCAGAAAGCCCCTTCCAACAGTGCAGTTACACTAGACGATGCAAGCAGTTTGACTGTAGACAGCGATGTCTTGCACTGTCGGCAAGGTGCAAAGTATTCTAGCAATAAGACGAATAACAAAACCAAGCAAGTCCCAATTGCATCCGATTTCGATCTTGTATTAGACTCTAGCTCCCATAAATCAATTATTAAGATAGATCTTTTTGAGGACTATAAGAATTCAGTTGTTCCTCTTGTTGAATCTGATAATAAACTGGAACTTGAAGTGAATGAGCTTGATGGTAACTCTTTAGCTTCAGTCACTGAAGAAAATTTGCACAATTTCCCAGATCCTGTTCCTGTAACGTCACAGATCATACAAAATCTTAAATCTTTGGTGCTGGACAATAGCTACCAAAAATCTGATGTCACTGACTTATTTGCAGATTATGAAAAGACTGGCCAGAATAATTTGAGTGGGGAAATTCAATTTACCGAGTCAAGTAGAAGTAATATTCCAGGTAAGCGATTTATGTCTATATCAGTGGAATGGATTTTATTAATGTGCACAAATATGTCGAATATATGTCTTTTCTGATAAATTTCATGAATATCAAGTCTTTTTTGTAAACCCTATTTCTAGGTCCATCAAGTAGCTCTGCTATGGACCAATCCGTATCAAAACTGTCAAGTTCGGCACAGTGCTTCCGCGAAATGAGAACAAATAGAACTGATGATGTCTCCACTGATTCAATGTCAGACGAGTCTGGCGAGTGTCCTGCCGAGAAGCGTAAATCTTGCCGCAGAAAGGTTGACCGTCCTGTTCCTGTTCGATCGGGCGAAAGCGAATATAATGAAAACTCAGAGAGTGACCTGGGAACCTCCGAAAGTACCCCAAGCAGTGGATTTCAGGATAAAGTTCCAACTGAAACCTCCTCTGGTATTGAAACATCCGCAGTAAATGTGAACTCGGATTCAAGATCGGATGATTATGGCAATTATTACTCTTCAACAACCTCCAGTGATGATTCTAGTTCGTTTACTGAATATGAAAGTGAAAGCATTGTCCCGGAAGAATACGATGATTCTGAAGAGGAGGAAGTCGATGCTAATCGGGCCCCGTTTCAATCAATGGTTGGCGATCCTAGATACCAGGAGGCCTACTATTTATGGATGAAGAATTATTGGGATCAGGTTAGCCAGATTAACGAGTATTTGAGGATTAACAAGTACACTAGAAATATGAGGATGCCATCGTCGTTTTAATTCCTCATACTATTCTTGCTTTATTGATGAAATTGTGGGGTCCGAAGGATCCTTTGCATTTTCTCTGTGAATTTATCTCTTGTCCCGTTTTGAAATTGAAACTTGATTGTAGCTAAGCGAGTGCGAAGATTGTTTTGAATTTTTAATGAATGAGTCTTAGGGAGTAAATTATTTAACAAATTGTTTGAGTTTTCTTTTTTAGGCGGAAATTTTAAACAAAGCGAATTAATTTTTCTTAAGCTTAAAAGAAAAATATGAAATATATTTCGTTAGTGCTTTCCTCTGAATACAGATAAACTGAACAAAAAGGGTTTTTTAATTTCAGTTAGTTGTGGAATGCCTTAACCTTGACTATATTAAAGTAAAAAGTCTTATTCAAGGATTATGCTTAAAATTTCTTCTTATGGAGTTTCCTGCATTTATCAGCATGTATAAATTGCCCAATGGTAGCCGAAGAGTCCGACGTGTATAACGCTGATGGAGAAGGAACGTTTAATTGGCCATAAAATTGACGAACATTTTCGACAGACTGAAATCGATGAGCAGTCGCATTCCACTTCTGCTGATTTACTGTTTATGAAGGTGCATACAGGTTCTCTTTTCTTCCGTGGGGGAGCTCCATACTCTTAGAAATTGCTTTTAGTAAGACTAAGTAAGGCTGATATCTGGTCTGGCCGTTCATAGCCTTAGACAATTATATTGCGCAACCGACAATCGGCATCGAGTTCTTGCTTTATTTGCCCGCCATAATTCTCGTGTCTCGAGAACTCGTGGCTAGAGAGGGCCCCCATATCAAGATCGGCACTGGAAGTGGACTGTGGACACCTGCAGATCTTGAGAAAAGGAACTCAAGCGACAAATGGCACCTATGACAAATAAATTAGCCCATTGAGTTGAGGCCGCCGCGCGGCTGTCGATGCAAGCCTTCAGCCTTCTCCTCCGGCCTTACTGATGCGGGTTCGTTAAGACGAACACCTTAATATCTCTTGATTGTCGCAAATAAACTTCATAAATTGGCGTTTGTGCGAGTGCAGCTTAACGATTTCATCGTACGTGATCTTAAGACGCGACGCGCTCCTTAGTCGCGCTTTTTGCGAAAAATGAAAATGCGCCGTGCGGCGAGTAAAATGTCTTCTAGGTCTCTTAGGCAAACTACTCGCAATGAGCGCTGTAAATCATATCTGGAAACGAGATAGGGAGTGAAGCAAGCACTTAGAGCACCTGGGAATGATTAAGTGTTGTATCTGATAAATTTCCACCTTGCCACCAAGCACCTTGCATCCGCGAACTCGCGGGACTCTTTCGCAAGCCAAAGTGTCTCCTCCTTAGTTGTAGAGCTAAGAAGGCGACGGTTAGAGGCTAATTCCCATAAACCATAAGGAACAATCGAGGGACGGGCCCGTTACCCGATAGAATCGGGAATCTAATTAATTACAAAAACATTGTCAAAGATACCCATCGATTACAATACAAGGTGAACCGTTGACATGAAGACAATTCCTATCGGCCGGGAACTCATCTCGCTCGTCGTTTATCTTGTCCCGCGGCCGGTATCGTTCTGGTAAATCACTCGGTTGGGTCGCGAGAAGGCTCCAAGATCCGTGCCAGTGCCGCTAATAGATCTCGGTCGTCGTCGTCTTCGTCTTCACCGGCTCCATTTGAATTGATTAGGAAGAACAAAAAAAGAATAACATAAATCTGCGGGGACAACTCCGATCAAATCACTCCTCAATCGGATCGGATCAGACTCCGATCAGATTACCAAATTAGGCGGTCTTCCCATGCAATTAGAGCAATAAGTAAGCGCTTGCGGTCGCTTTCTGTTTTGATCGTCTTGAACGTGAGTCGGCGGATAACTGAGTGCCTAATGAGCTCCCTAGACCGATCTAGAATTTTAAGCAAGTCGGGAGTCACAAGGAGATCGGTACTATAAAGAAATTCACTATGCGCTTTCCCCAACGGTACCCAGCCCTACAGGTTTTCTCTATTTCTTCGCTTTCCAAAGTAGTCCGGAATATTTTTTTTATTTCTTTTAACTACAATAAATCCAATAGAATGTAAGGCGAATAAATTGAGTAAATGTTTGGTTTGGTTTTACTTTATTTTTCCAGAAAAAGCATGATTAGGTTGAATTCTGGCGATAAAAAATGCTTTAAATTTTTTTTGTATTTAAAAAAAATTAATTTAGATGTTATATTTGAAGGGAAATAAAGAACTCTTTCTGTTCCAATGAGAGAAAACACAAAGACTTTGAATTATAAGCTCCTGCAGGGTGTGCCTTAACGACTATGGAAAATAAGGCTTAAACGTTTATAGCTTTAACAAAATTATAACAAAGGTGTTATTGTATGTATAAGAAATATCTTTACACTCTTTATGTACCTGTCTCTGGCATGTCATGAATACACGTAGCTAGGTTTCGATCGTGTTGCTATCATTGCATTGCTTAGTAGCCTAGAAATAAACTGCAGTAGGTATAATCTTGCTGTAACATCTGGAAGTAGATTAATAAATGAAAATTGATCGAATCAAGGCTGAAAATTAAATAATAGCTTTTGTATAGGAAATTGACAAAAATGAAAATGTAATATATTATGAAATTTTGACAAATATGATAAAGCTGCATATTTCGTGTCTTGGTTGTTAAAAATGAAAACCTTCCTTAATAAAATTCATCTGCTTATTCTTCCGTCACCGTTCTTTTCTCTGAAAGAATGGACAAATGAAATTTGGTTCACTGTTCTACGGATATCACGAAATGTTTTATTTTTTGAAGAAAAGTATTCATTTATTACTATCCGTGGTGTAGAAAAGTATAAAATCAAAAGTTCTAAAAATGTATTCAATTTTCTTTGGGACACAAGTAAAATTTGTCTACTAATAAACCAAAAAGGCGGGTTGAACGTCTACAAACTTACGATCATAAGACAGCGCGAAGCAGGTGCGGTACTTCCTATATCTAAGGGTCTTAACCTGATTTAAATTGTACTGAATTAGATTTTATAACCTTGCATTTAACACATAGCTTGGGTCTTATAAAATATAAATATAATTCTTGACCACGCGTCAGGAGGCGTGCGAAGAAATGTGCCGATGGATTTAAGATTTGATGGATTTTGTATTTAATCCATGACATTAAAGAGCCATAAAAGTTCTGAAGATCCCTGCAGGATCTAATTATAAAGCCGTCCGGCTTTCAACGTTTTATTGTTGCAATCAAGTGTTGCATCAAAAGTGAGAGGATCCATTCGGACTGAGGCGGGGATAATAAAAGGCCGCGGGCGGTAGTGGCTCACTTTGAAGACATTAGGAATTTCATAAATCGCGCCTTAAATCATCTTTGAAGCTGACAATTTTATCGCACGCGTGTAGTAATAAAAGTTCGAAAATAGATGCGGCAATGCGCAAGCGGCGTGCAGCTGACCTTTCTGCGACGTCCTCCGCGGAGCTTTTATTAATTGCGTTTAATTACACGATAAATTTGTTTTGACGTGAAATGTACACACTTGAGTCGCCTAGGTTGTAAATCGAGATTTGATTGCTACTTTGACCCGTGCATACCTTCCGACCACTATGGTTTTTCTAAGACACTCCTCGATCCTCCAGAGCGACCAGAGATGTGTCTCTTTTGGCTCCGCTCAGATCCGAGAGGCATCTTTTTGAAAGACTGAATGGCATGTCGCAATTTGTTAATGTTTTCGCCATAAATTCAACGAATTTGTATAACATGCTACTTATTCGCTTTGATGCAGTCCTCCGCGCTCTGCGCAATTATCCTCAAATGACCGGGGCCAAGATTAATGCCTTAAGACATTGTCGCCGCTAAGCAGCCAGAGTGCAATTCCTGCCGGTGAGTAATGTCTTGTGACACATCCTTTTCACAAGGAAATTATTTTAGGGACTGATGACGAATCGCCGACATGCATCTTCAGTTTGTGTTAGGAGCTCTAACAAGAAACAGACGTTGCAAAGAAGGCCTCGCGAAGATGTTCAGTTAACAACCTGAGCGATCCAAGACGCGATTACTGGATAAGCGCCAAATATGCGATTCTATGAGGACAATTAGAGCTCCGTGCTAAATTTGAACGGAATTTGCAGTAGAGGGTAAAATTTTGTTAGTAAATATCTAATTTATTATTGTTCTCGTGTTGCGCCCTCTGCGCCAAATTCATTTTTACACGTAAACCTAGGAATTATAAATGGAATAATAAGTACTAGCAAACTGAATTTCTCTTGAATGAAAATTTTAAAATTAACAAAACGTTAGTAGGTTATTTGTAACTTTAAGTATTATTATTACTTGGCATTATGGAGTTAAAAATAAAATTATGAAAACCCGCTGGTTTGATACGTGAGTATTGTACCATTAGGAATCAGACATCGTGAGTTTTTGGCCATATATTTAAGTGTCCAACGGCAGTTAGTTAAATAAGTTTTAGAAACAAAGAAGAATGAAGTTTTCGAGATATGTTTTCAACAATAAAGTTTTTAATTAATTTAATTTCATTTTAAAATTTATATTACTAAAATGAGATTAGGTTTTGTTATAGTAAGTTACCGACTTCGACACAAGATTCGCACTAAATGCTCGGACCACAGCTTATTGTTTTGATAATTTCGGCCTATTTATAAGTAAAAAAATTTAGCTCAATTAGTTTTATTGCATTGAATCGTAAATTATAATATTTTAATTCTGCCTTTTGATCATGTGGTGTGTGAGCAGATTACTCTTTTTTTCTAATAAAATATTGGATAAAACCCAAGATCTTAAGGATTACTGTGCTAAAGCTTGACTAGAAATAATTTCATAATGTAATAAGCGAAAGGTATAATTTTGCAAAACTAACAGATTTAAAAGTAATTGTTGTGTATTTTTTTCGTAAATTATACTGCAGTATTTTATGCAACATTTTCGGGCCAAGTAAATTTTTTAACCAGAAATATAAACCGGCTTTATGAAGGTCTGTCAATGGTCTCTTTTTCACCTTTAATTTTTTAAATTAATTAGTTAAACATTTCACACAGTTGTACGCATCTTGAAAAATATAGTCCTTGGATTATTTCGCTAATACAAATATTACTCGTACTATACGTATTTTAAATCTGTTCTTCAATGGGAATGTATGTAAATATAGTGGATCAAGTAGAGCAGCCGTGGTTCCAGTGCTGGTCCAATTCAGTGACTTCATCCAAGCTAAGTTGATCTGAATGGAGTTAAGCACTAAAAGAGCAATTGGATTTATCGATTTGCCGACGAAATAGAAATTGAAACGAATAATTCAGTCGTTTTATACAATGGCACAAGGTAATCTCGTATTGACGAAATTTATCAGCGGCCGAAACTCTTGCAGACCGAATGGTCGAATGTAAATTGGAAGGCGACATGGTCGCAAGGCGAATATTCAATTTTGTGCTCGTTGATTGCTCTTCGTTTCGATCTGGATCTCTCACGTTACAGTCCAGCGCCATAAAATCGCACCATGTGATCTGTTCGGCACGGAAATGTGCACTAGTTACCTGACTTGAGATGTAATTCAAAATTCTGCGCGGGCCAGCCGCAACCAAGACAAAAATGGAGAGGAAACGAGAATAGGAAATGGAATTTTAGCATGTTAACCTCAAAAGGAATTTCAGATTGTGTATTTTATTTTATGGCCTAGTTTTATGCCCCAATCAATGTTGCCGGCGTTTCGTTGATCGTCGTTTCATTAGCGCACTACGATCGAGCGCGAAACTAGCGAGGACGGGCTGTCTGGAGTCTAGAGTCTAGAGGTTAAGTGATTGGCTTAGATGGCGAACAAGACGATTGTGTGTTGTGTAATAATTTGAAAGGGAAACTAACCTGAAGTTGGTTGCCCTGATTTGAATTTCATAATCACGCAAAAAGGACAATTTTTCGGAATATGCCGTGGAATATATTTGAATATTTATCGGAATAATATGGAACTGGTTCAAATATCAATATTTGGTCAGATTAGAACATACTTTAAATAGCTAATACTCAGAGCGTGTAGATCTACATAGTTAAAATGTGCTTACTACCGACTAAAAGATTAACTAGATTGGTTCTAACTTGAGGTTTATTTAAAGTAATGAATGTATCAGTTTCGCGCACGACAACTGCCTCTACCTATTCAATTAATCATAGTTGATTTTAAGTCAATGATTGCATTATTCATTTTGAAGAAGGGAACAACATTATTAGTGGATAGTAATGTTTAAGTGTATACCCTCCTGTCTCTTACATACATATTTTCTTTATTAACAACTATATTTTTAAAATCAATTTTAAATTGGATACAATAATAAGGCAATAATAAGGCAAATAATATTCCTAATATAATGCACTAAGAAATGAATACACACTAAGGCAAGTTGGAATTAAAATACAAAAAAAATATGTCATTGGAATTTGAGTCCATATGCTGAACTAGAACAATTAAAAGTAAATTGAAAATTGATTTAATTTTATAAACAGGAAACTTACCGTACAAATTTAATTGTCTGTTCATGCACATCGCAACTTGTTCGTATGCTAAAACAAAGATTTTTACATAAATATACTTCTTTACGTATCCGAAATTTTAATAATCCACATTTAAGAGTTTTCTTAATCAAAAACACGCCTTTTGTGGATCTTGCATACCTTTCGTACAATTTTAATATTTTTCTGAATCATTGGTAAAAGTAAAGAAAATAAATGGTAAAGTTATTACAGAATATGTAGATTAGTGTTAATATGTATCTTTAAATCAACAACTCAATATCAACGAATGCAAATAAATATAAATTTAAATGCCTCAGCGAATAAATTTATGTTACGCGGGATAGTGTCAAATAGTTTAACTTGTATATTAACGTACTAAAATCTTATGCAAAAGAATGTACACCACATTTAAAATGTCAATTTTATATCATTTTACATATCTGTTTATTAATATAAAGCTCATTCGAAAACTAATAGAATAAAACACAGCAGTCAGCTGAGTGTGCTGTATTCCATTTAGAGTAACTAAGTGGCATGCAAAAGTTTGAATTTATTACAAAATCTTTTCTAAATCCTATATCAACATGCTATGTATTAATTTGACTCATTAAAAGTAATTCGCGTTTAGCAGTAGGATACTGATTAAATCGCGACTAAGGCGGTATTTTTTTAGTTTAGTGTAAGTTTATGAATGTTATAGAGTGCTTTTATTGGCGTCTGAAATACATTTAATTTGTATTTTAATAGGCATAAAATGATAATTGATTGACCCACTAAGCTTAAAATTAGTGAAAGGAAATCTAACTAGTAGCCGTCATAAAAAGGCTTGTATTGCAAGACTCGTACTAGAGCACTCATAAAACTTCTTTGATGGCTTTACGACTGGCTTTGTTGATTCGCGTTCTTACTGGTTCTTTGAGAAGTATATGTAACTCTTCCGAGGACTATCAATACACCTTTGTTCTGATAAAAGTCATATTTTGTGATTGAAGTTAATCAGTTATAAGTAGTAATTAGGTTTTACGATTATAGACTTAGAGAACAGATCTAGTCAAGATGATAAAAGGTCATGAAGTATGATGGTATTTAATAGTCTTATGCAGATGAAATAATTCTTAGTGATAGTTACTTAAAAATATTTTATTTATTTTACAAGTTGTGCTTCCTGAAATTAACTGTAAACACCCGTTCACTTAATTTTACAAATTTATATGCGTCTAAAGTTAGAACAAGGCTACCTTCGCGACCACCGGCAGTACACAAATTAATTAAAAAATTACAGGAACGTAATTACCACGTAAAGGCTTCCTGTCCAGTGGGCTTTTTGCAGCCGTTTTCATTAGGAGGTTGTTCACGCGGTAATTAACTGGCTGTTAGTCGCTGAAATTACTCATAAACCCTGTCGATAATTAAATGACTAATCAGCTTATCCGACATCGAAACTAGTCGCTATCCCGTTCCCAGTACCTGTATTGATTTTGTTCACGTGTATTTTATGGCTCGTATCTAAAATAATTTCCCCCGAATTATGCAGTTACAACTTTTCAATTGAGTCAATTAATGGACGCGCAAGGATCGTCGAAGAGGGAAGCTCTATTCGCGGATTTATTGCTGAGAAAGACTAAGCCTTTCTATACCGGTCAGCAATCAAATCCTTGTAAGGCACAGGAATACGCTAAACACTAAGACACGGCAATTTATTTGCAATTTATAGATCTTCTTCGTATAGCCTTAATAAGGTTCAGACTGGTGTTTATCAACTACCTTATTCTATGACATAATCACACTAAGTCTCTGTACATTAATGACCCTTTTTATGTACTTCTTACACAAATTTATTTCTGTTATTTATGCCCTTACTTGCACATATCACCAACTTTATGAAGGGATTATAAAGTCTCTTATCGTTTATAGCGAACATTTTTAACGTAAATGAATTAAACGATTATCTCATTGGACTTGCGTAAAGTTATCCCTCAGTTGACCATATTTCATTCTACAGACCAGCTCTATTCGGTTTTTCTACCTCTCGAGTTAACTAGAAGATACGGCTGAGTGCTTAAAAACAGGCTGTTAATTAGAAACGAGATTTAAGCCTACATTAGACTGGTGTTATGCTAAGAATACAGTCTATCCGGTTCGCTTGTCACTTCTAAGTATAATTTTAATACTATGCAACATCATAAATCCGATTATTGATTAATTGTTTATGCTTTTCACCTTTTTATATTAATGAGGAGCAAGATGTTTGTTAAATATACACAATTCATTGAGATACCATTTTCATGATCCTTTTTACGCAACTTAGAGCGTTTTAGCTTTTTATCCTCAAGCCTACAGGTACATGAAATTGATACACATACACTATAAAACACACTGTTTCTATTTCATATTGTTTATTAAGATAAAATTTTAACGGCGTTTGTCTTTTCTTAGGAATTATAAGAGGAACACTTAGCATAGGCTTTGCTTTAGAGACTCTCTAATCAATCTTCTTAAAATCATTTTTTTTTATTAGTACACACATGTACGAAACAGAACTTGTCAACTATGACAACAAAGGAAGCTTATGGAGCTACGATTATATAAAATTTGTTTTTTAAAGTCTTATATTTCCTACCTAAGCACTATCAAAAACCAATATCATTTTATTACACAAAATTGCGTATTTTCTGTGTGAAATCAAAAATTGTAAGAAGACTTCAAATTAGGAATATAAAAAAACTTACAATCGATAGATTTCTTCAGAAATTAGTGTGGTTTTACAGATCATTTATCAACTTAGGAACATCTGATAGTTGAAGAATCTGTTCTGAATCATAACAATAGTGAGCTAAAAACCTTCGAAATAGCCTTTTCTTGGAGTTTCAAGAGAAAAAAATTATCTAATATTATTATTACTTAAACTTTTTCAACTTCTTGTTTTTTTAAACATGAACATTGCGGACATGAGGATTTAAAATATATGAAATGTTAAAACTTTAAATTGATTACTGGATTATTATATTTTATTGCTTTCATAACTACTATTTACTTTTTCTATAAAAAAAATCAAAAAAATATGTTTAATTTCGACAAATGTGAACAGGTTGTTCTTAAAAGTTCATATTTTATGAACATGAAAAAAAGATCAACAATAAGATCGCACAACAATTCTCTTGAATTTGACCACAATATTTGATATCGGATTACCACTTGCTAACTTTTTCAAACTCTATGTATGAGGCAATCTCTTTGTCTATAGTGCAAGACGAAAGAGCCATCTAAGCTCAATTTAACTATTTATTTAAATTCATATAAAATTGTGCAACAGACCCAGAAGGTAGACAATTTATAAATTTCACTGGGGCATTTGATGATAGTAATTCTCCCCCTAGATTACAGTTATAAACGAGGTAACAATTCAGTAACACTTCCTCGCGCAAACAATCTGAAATCTCTAAAACCGAGATGCCCAGCCGCCAGAGGGGAAGATAATCATAAAATTTACATGACGAGCATAACTGACCTCTACCGTCCCCGTTTGATAGAGCATAATTTATATCCACTCTGAGTTAAGCCCACCTTTGAAAGAGACATGAGTGTCACGATTTGCCAGTAACCGCAGCTAAATGTTAATCCGACAAATATGGTCACAGCCAAACAATAACTGGCGCACACCACTTGCAGGCCACGGCATCCGAGGAACATAACAACGAAACAGATTGTAACGCCGCACAAAATGTCATGTCAGGCTGGCAGGTAAAATTTATAAAACCGCCACAAAATTATGTTTATTAACTTGTTACACATGCGCAAATAATTGGCCGTTCATGCGAATTCTGGAAAAAAGGCCACCAACACGAAAGCCAGCTTTATCCATGGAAATCTAGAGAATGCCCACGCTGCGATTGCCAAGAACTCCGTCTCAATGGGAAAGGAGCTGCCAGTCTCAAGGAGATGGGTTTTTAATCAGATGATGTTTAGCCACGCTTTTCTAGACACTTTCCGACCACAAGACATGAAGTTGAATTGATTCAGCTACATAAATTCTCTGATACTTAGAAGATTTGCGTTATCTATTAACGCTCTCGTTCATAGCACACAGACGTATATATGAAACATATATCTCCGATTTAAATCTATGTATGTACCAATAATTTTATTTATCAATATCTCTATCTGTTTGAACATAAAATGGTGCAAATTTTATTCAAGAACCAACATGGAAATATTTATCATGAATACAAATTTTTGATTCTACTAAAAACTCAATGCAGATATGGGTTTTTATACGAATTTATCATTAAAATGTATCCAAGCAATCGAAAACTTAGATTCCACAACAATTATTTGTATAAAATCATATGACACAGAAAATACCATCAACTTAAATAAATTACACAACTTCCCTACAAATATAATCACAATTATACTAATAAAATACCTCCTAATTACTTTAATAGTAGTAGTTAAAATTACAAATGCATTCTACGGACCTCTCCGTAAAAATTACTAATGAATAAACCACTACGATCAAGTCACCTCCTATTTAAAATTGCCAATAACGCCCTAGTTGATCTACCTGCACCTGTAAACATCTCTGCATGATGAGATTTCGGGTCATTATTAGGACTATGTTGATTATTTCTAGCTGTACATTATACAGCAGATATCAACCTAGCATTCAATAGAGTCCCGAAAAGTCTAGCATTGTTTATAGTGCTATAAGGTTAATATTCTTAAACTTTTTGTTTGTGCCCAAACAAATGATGGATAAACTTAAGAAAGGATTTACCAAAACTTAGAATTGAAATTTAAAAATTAAATTTTACGTAATAGTTCTGGAAGATATATCATATAATAATAAAGCATAAAGAAATCTTAAAATGTAATTTAAAGTTTCAATTTCAAGTTAGAGTGATTTTAAAATAAATTTGTAGACCTAAATGCTTATTCATATAAAAATTCAAAACAAAAAACCGCTCGTCAACGTCTCAAAACCGCTTCTCAATATTCAAAGGTCGTAATTAAACTTGCAAAAGTGTAAATTTAACAGATCCATTAAGTTAATTTAATACAATTAATTATTAATCGTAAAAGACATGCTGATACAAATTAAAAACTAATATTTTTTGAAATCTTTCTCCGTTTGTTTGACTTTCCTGAATGACGTAAAAACTACTAAATGGAATTAATACTTGTATAATCTGGTGATGTAGGAACAAATTAGGGTATGTATAATCTTAATTAATTAGAAAAGTGAATAAGCCTATGTAATTATCTACGTTTCTTCTTTTCTATTTTTCTTAAGAACCGGGCTAGTCACTTAGGATATATAAGAACCAACTGAGGAGCATTAGTTAAGCCTCATTGGTAACTACTAAAGTAGCCAGACAACCTGAAGCACTTAAGATTCGTTCACAAGAAAAGAAAAATATTCAAGGAACAGAAACAGAAGCGAAACAAAACTGTTCACGAAGCGTTTCTGAAATGTTTTCGAAACGCTTCATTAATGTTTCAGAAACTTTCAAAAAATGTTTCAGAAACACTTGCGGGACCCTTTTTTGTTATTTCTTTTATCTGGATGTAATTTACAGCGTTTCTTGAAACAAATTGATTTCGTAATTGGGAAATTGTGAAATTTTCATCGTTCCAAGACTTTCGATTGTGAAGATTGTTTCTTCCACAAAGCAATTGGATATAGACAAGTCATTGAAACAAAGAAATGACACTTAAGGACACCAACAAATCGAGCATTTTAGTCCGCAAAACAGAAAATATGTCAAAAAAAAAATAGTTTTCTTTCCTAAACCTAGGGGCAAAATGATCTTCTATTTCTCGGAACAGTCCTCACAAGGTAGAACTCTTAGTACCTCTGTTAAAAACAACTACTTAAGATAAGATTAAGTTTTATAAAATATAATTTTTGGATTTAAGAGTGGTGCTTTTCTTATCATTTATATCAATAAACAGTTATTTGAGTGCACTCAGCGAATGCGCCTACGTTTACTTTTCGAATTAAAACCGGCATCTTGCTCAAAAATGAGTTCTACATTGAACATTTTCAAAAACAGGGTTTTTCCCACTTTGTTTCGGCAATGTTTCTAAAACCCTTCACAAACATTTCTGGAATGATTCGTGATTATTTTTGAAATATTTAAGAATTGTTTCAGTAATGCAAGAGATAACACAAAATATGAATTCCAAATTTCCTTCTTTGGTTCTTTGGAATGCTTCTTTGGTCATATGTCACGTGTCACATCTTTTTAACTGCGAAGGTGTGAAAGATAACTTTTTTAGAAGGCTTCGTAGAACGTGGATATAAAAAAAATTCCGTTGCATAATCGTCTTGGTTTTGGTTTTTATTTATACAAAATAATAGTGGAATTAATTAAGAATTTACTATTAGTAATACTAAAAACATTATCCGGTAGAATTCAAAACAGATGTAGTAAAGAAATGATGTGAGGCGGAGTAACAGAACGGGTGAACGTTGACCATGGCTACTATGGAGTCGGAGTCGGAGTCGGAGTTAGAGCCAGTGTGAAAATCGGGTTCCACGGCCTCGACGTACCTGATTGTCATCGGACTTTGTTTATTTGAAATTTGAATCTTGTTATACATCGGCAACCTGCCCGTGAACGCGCACGCGGCGCGGAGGTCGCGGGTGATCGGCGTTCTGGAACTGGCTGGAGCGCCTCCCACCGGCGATGATACATGTAACACGAGTTGCAAGTGCACCAGGGTGGTTGCGGATGGCTGACCATGAGTCCGTCGATGGTGTCAGGTGTCAGGGGAGTTGCATTCAATTGCACTCGTTCCATGCACTCGATTTCGGCTTGCGCAAAATGTACTTTCGCACGCCTCTCCAGGGTTGGACATATCGGAAAATCAATAATCGCTTGTGACAGGTGTATTAGCAGCGAAAGGGAAGGACTCCGGACTGCGGGCAGCAGCCACCGGAAGTATCTATTTCACGCGCACCGCACGGACCTCCCCTTTCCTAATGGCGGCGGCAGGTAACAATAAACATGCAGACCGCCTTCGAAACGAAATGTCGGCGACTTACGTAAACACGATTGTTTCTTTTTTTTGCAACACCATTCTGAGGATTACTTCACATGCACCACGTGTGTCGCGCTTCTTGCGCGTGTGGGCTATCCGCGAGCTCATGCAAATCTTGTTAACCAGATAATGCCAAGTGCAATTAAGTGGTTCGCGGGTTCGCAGGAAAAAAGGTTTTTAATGGGCCTAGAATTTGAATAGACGGTAACTGTAGAGTGCACTAGCACCGTGTTGTTTTACACACGGTTCTGTCCGTCAACCGAGAAACTTCAATTCTATATTATTTTCAGACAGGTGGGCAATTACGTTCCTCCTGGTTTATTTAGTGGCATTTTTCTCCACAATCAGCAGCCCTCCGTTTCGTTTCGATACGATTCGAATTCAGTTTTAATGATTTCCATATACGTGGGCTTCATGATTAGAAATTACAGTGCTTACTTAGAAGCGGCCGGGCAGCCATTCATTATGTAATCTCTGCCTATTATTTGCATACCTTCGGCGAAACAACTAAAAATACTATGCGCGGATACCTGGCAAAATTAGTAAGAATTTACTCATTCATCGAAATTTATTGATTGAATCGCTCTAAGTGATTTGCGATAATCGTTCTAGCTCCTTGCTGGTGACCGGCGAAATTACTATACTGGAACTTCTGGTCTTACGGCATTGTCGAGTTTCGCAATGATTACTAGAATCCACTGCTAACTTTGGATTTCCCATTATTTATTACATCAACCATATTCTGAGGTGAAGAGCTGTAAGTAGCCTTCAATTCTTGGGTTATTCACTCACTGTACATTCTCATTTGCGCAAGTCCCAGTTAAATGTGCTCATCTAGCGCAATTCATTGAGCTAGATGTTGGCGCAATATATACATACGTTTGTTTCTAAAATGAAAACAGGTATAAAGCTAAACGGATATTGTATACTTTCAGTTTTAAATAACTTACTTGAAATTAGTTCATGGTTGTAAATTTATTCGCAAAAAATTAGAAAGAAGTAAATACTCGAGCAACGTTTCGTTCTGAATGTTCTTTCTAATGCTGTTTCATTTGTTAAATTTGGTCCTTAGTCCACAAAAAAATGCTTTTAAAGAATCCTTGAGAAACTATCTCATACTTTACAGTCAATAAGCAGCTACAGTAAAAATTTTAACATAGGATATGGTTCCAAGCATTTATAAACTCTAAAGTAGTAACTTTAATAAAAAATATTTATTTGTAAGCATTATAAAGGCATTTAGTTTAATGTAAATGTAAAAAATTACAACATTTTAAACCGTCAAAGTTTATCTTTTTATAATAACATCAGTTGAGTACTTCTAAAACTTGGAAAACTCTAGCAAACGTAATGTTGAATAAATTTAATTAATTCTTGCAATTTTTCAATAAATATCACAAGTCAATGAAAAAGCATTAAAATAGATTTCTACTAAGTTATGGTGTCAGTGTTACTTTTTTTTAACAACGAAAGTAGCTTATTAAAATAACTAGAACAACATGCCAAACGTAATGAAAACCAAATGCACTAATGCTAAAATATAGCCCGTAATGTTGTACCTGTAAACCGGTGATCGTGTGCATAAGCAATATCCTTAATGAAATGTACCTGACTATGTTTTTCACACTTTAAACACAATGCCGGATTATATGGCTTAACTAACTTGTAATAATTTTTTATCTGGGACTGTAAATAACTCTTGGGATTTATCAGTAAACCACAAATAAACTGCTTAACAGATCACCTGTAAATTTTTTCGTAATTATAAAAAATGGCCATTAACGTCTAGTATAAAAAGGTTCTGGGATTTTTACGGTGCAACTGCACCTTATCATACGGCATTTATATTCAAATTAATTGTATCGATTCAGTGCGGCAGTGTTGAAAGCACTATTAGCCCAAGAACATATCGTGGATCATTTCCAGTCGTTAAGTTCTCACAAGAAAGCAATGTGTGTGATAGGCATGAGGCGCCAAGCAGGTAGGTGGTGGCATTCTTGATTGGAATAGCGAATGCGTCGATCGAAGAATCTTAGGCTGTAGGTACATTGGGTGTTCAGGTGCTGTTCAGCAGGCATTGTGACTCCGTAGGACGTCACAACCTGATCGGAAATATTATAACGCTAAAGTGCGTGGTCGTTTTCATAAACTGAGTAATTCTTAAGCATTTTTTTGAAGAGAAAAAAGCAAAGCCTAAGCTAGTGGGTTCCCATATCAGCTACAACAGTTGCATAATTATGCAACATAACGTCGTGGCTTTCTTTATGATGGCTGCACCTCGGGTTTTTAACAGTCGCCTCCAGTCGCATTATGGAATCTTAAAGACCTCTTTTTACATTAATAACTCATAGTTTTGCCCGCAAGACATATCACAGTGACAATAAATTACCTTCAGATCAATTTGCAGTAATTTGCAAGAACATTGCTCGGTTTTGGTTCCAAACTTTTTGGTCGAAATGACGCGAATATGAAAACGAATGCGTTACAACTTAATTAATTAATTCATTTAAGCAATGTGACACGTCTCCTTTCAGCTATCTTAATATTTTTGAAAACATAGCAAAATTAATTGCTCCACTTGGAGGACGATAAGCTCCCGAGGCACAGGTTTATCTCTGACAAGCCACTTCTCTTAATGCGTTCGGAGTATATAGTCCATTATTTTTGAAAAACGAACGTAAAGCAATTATTTAAGATTATTTCACAATATTCGAATAAATATACACATTTAAGCGATTTTAATTCTCAGAATATCTGTAAGGTGTTCTCAGTGTGAGCCGAGTTGTTGCCATTTTTATTGGGATTAAATTGGTGATTGTAAAAGCAATTAGAAATTATGATAGAGTCTATTAATCACTACTGGAATAAACGTCCGTCGCTCTGCAACTCAAGGAATACGGACTGAAAAATAAATGATTATTTAACTATCAATTAGGAAAACAAACAAAATATTTTAATGCTGCTGGTAGCAACATTTCGGCCTTTCTAATTTAACGCGCCTGGGGATTTACATATACTGAAAACTGCATACGGAGGGTATAGCATTTGAAAAAAGGTACCAAACTAAGCAAGTAATAATAACTTTGGATAAGTACAAACAATACTGAAGTCGTGTGAAACTTATTTAATTACGGAAATTGATATACAGGATTTATAAATGTTCTACAATTTTAAGACTTTTTTTTTCTATTTACCTTTTGTGAAAAGCAGCTTGAAAAATCCATTTGTTAATGAGCCTCATTTAAGGTTTACATTCACTTATGTTATTTGCATTTAAAATAAGTGTTTGAAGAAAATAATTTATCTGATTTTTATTACAAATGCGGGTGTGTTAATCGTGTACATAATTTATATATATAAAGTAAGATGTCATCATTGATTCATCATCGCCGGGTCAAAACCTCTGAAGCTATAAATATGAAATTTGGTCAGTAATTTTCTTTTATAATGTAGAGACTCACTAAGAAGGGGATTTTTCAAAATTCAACCGTTAAAGGGGTCATAGGGGGGTTCAAACTTTAAATAAAATTGCTTCCAGAGAAATGAAACAGAAATCAGTGCATACTGCATACAAATTTTGTTTGTGCACGAATCAAAACAGGTACTGGACGAATTGTTATGAAATTTAGCAGAGTAGTAGTTTTTGACTCTGGTCAACACTTAAGATAGTTTTCATTAAAATTATCCCATTTTTAGGGGTGATATAATTGTATATAGCTCACAAATATGAGACATCGAAATTTATAATGTTATTTAGAACAAAATTTTCACGGTCTGGTTTGCAATTAGTGCAAATGTGTAACTGAAATTCGCACCTGTCACTAAGGATTTGCTAGCTTAACGAATAGTATGCTAGATTTATGAATAGAAGATCGATTCCCATAAAACTATTAAGTATTCCTTTTTTTCATTTTTATTAATTTTCAAATGTGTCTTTTTTTTCTAATTACGATCCCGGTGACGTATTTTTTTTTTACTAAAAACCCTATTATAAACACGTCTGAGGCAATTTTGATACATTTTTTTATAAAACGTGAAGTAAAACGTGTGCGAAGTCGCGGGCATAACTAGTTTAGAACATGTATGCAATTTTATTTAATTCATTTCATATCTTAAAACTTTTTCGCTACATATTTAGCGACCTATGGAGGTCCGCGATGTGTAACTCTAAATACTCTTTACACCTTCCGTATGAGTCTTTATCTACCCTTATTACTTGATAAGCTAAGGACAATTTTAGATAATATAGTGAAAATTTTATTAAAAATGGTGGTCGAATTTTGAAATTTTGTAGTTCTTGATAGCATATATTTATTCTAGAAGCGACTAAAAACTTACTGGAACGAGTGTAAACATTTGTTTGACATGAGTTCAATAGGATGCATACTGAAAGAGTTAGAGTTATTATAAAATTTCAGAAAGACCTAGAGGTGTCGGGAAATACGTTGATAAGAAAATTCCATAAAGCCAGGTGTATACGAATATGTTAAACAAATTTACAACCCCCCAATAGCTGGTTTTTTTTTATATTAAACAACAAATAGAACTTGCGTTCACGGTAATCAAAATTCTTAAAATATATTACAGAGCAATGAGCATGGAATGTTTTTAATAAAATTTATAGTATTATTATTTAAATTCAATAAATCCTTTGCGTGTGTGTATATAACATGGAATTTTCATAGTGCATATGCTAATATTTTTTTTATACATCTTATATTGATTTTACTGCCAGTATATATTTCAAGTATCTGAATAATTAATTAATTTAATTAACTGAGCAAATTAGCTAATTTCAATTTCTACAAATCTAGCAAAAACAATATTAAAGGATATTTCCAGTCTTTCCAGCTTACTACAAGAAAAAATATGATGAATTGTTTTAATAGAACTCTAGAACTCTTCAATGTGATTTATTTGTTTAATCAGAAACATAAAATGTTTCTCCAAAAACTTATCAGCATCTAACACCGTTTTTTTTAGTTCAATTGTTTTATTAAAACGTAATACAAAGATTTATTTATTGTATCAGTTAATTATTTGCTATTAAAAGTACAACTGACTTAAAGAACTCATAGGGATAGCATAAAACTATATATAAATAGTTTTAATTTGATGTCTGACGTAAATTATTTCTTTACCCCTGTGATTTTCGTTTGCATTGCATGAACGAAATATTTTAAATTACAGGTAGAAACCCGCTACGACACACAAATTGGAATGTTAATTTCACATTTAACTAATTTTTTACGTCTTAATCTGAGTTAATCATAATCTCTGTGTGGTAATCGAGATCCAGCGCGCTCCTTCTGGTGCCAAATTGGATAAAAGTCACACAACATTAAGTCGAGTAAAGGCGTTTATGGGCTACATTAGCGCTTATTGGAATTTTAATGTCTTGTTGGCGATACATTTATCCGGAAAAATTTAATTAATGAAAATAAAGAGTCCCTGCACCGCAACTAATGCGGAACGTCGAGGGCAAAATCGTCTCTTTAACGATGGGGTCTTAAGACGTTAAGCCATAAACCACAAGCACATGAGCGAGCTTGAAGGTCTGGTCAGTATCAGATTCGAAACTTACACGAGTCTCGGGGGTAAACTGCCTACGTAAAATCATGGCATGATTGATCGCTACCAGGCGTGGACACGCGGCGGACCGAGGTTCCCATTTGGTAAATCGTGTTTCCTTCACGCTGAACCGCGACGGTGCGCTCGAAGGACTTGAGTTATAAGGCCCTGCAGGATATTTGTGAGCGAAATTAATTAGTTATTTGGGATTGGGATTTGACCTCCAGCGAACAGGGCACACGGCACGGCGCGGCGCGGCACGGCACGGTCCGATCACCATGGGCCAAAGTGAGGAAGTGAGTGGCGGCCGACCGCTGTACCACCGTGCTAAATCATGCCTTTCGCGGGGAATGATGTAAAGTCGCCAATAATTGCAATTACGCTATAATGTTGTCGTAATTTTGAATAATTGCCACGAATTACTTACGTATTAAATTTTACAGTTATATTTATGGCGGGTGTCTCAGGGTGTTGAGTATGCGTTCGTGATTAATTTAGAACGTGCTGTAATGCTGCCCGGAATGTGGCATATGCCCGTCTAAGTTGACTTTATGATACTGGCACAGTGGCCGCTTTTCGCCTCATGTTGCGAGTACTGCACTTTTATGCTACTCACATGACACCCATTACATCATTAATTACCTTTCACATTTTAATCACATCGGTGCAATCCGAGTGACCAGTGGAGCAAGCTCGTTTTGATTAAGTAATCGGAACTCCAGTCGCTATTCTCGAGCTAGAATAAATGCGACGGGCTGGAAGTCTTTTATAAATCAATGGCGTATGGTACAGATAAAAGACATACTCATATGAATCGGAAGCGGTGGGGATATTTTCTCAGTTATGACGCCGATTTGTTCCACAGGTGTTTACAGATGGGATTGTCTTTCACACGATATAGGAGGAGCTTCGTTGGTGGCTGACGCCCTCTAGAGTGGCTAATTATAAATCTACAAGTTTTATAGATGTAGTAAAATATACATATATAATTAGAAATATTCATTTACACTTACAAAATTTTCGGCAATGGCTTTTACCCAGTAAATTAAACGAATTTTGAAATTATATAATTAACAACAATCCGAACTCTTTTTATTCTCAGAAATATTTTAATTTGGCTTGAATTCTGAAATATTATTTCTAACCTTGAATTACGAATTAATCAAAATCTATTTTCTGAATTTAGTACTTATAAAATTTTCAATTTCATTATTTTTTCTTTCCAATTTCTGCAACTTGTGATTTCAGGTAGTTATACAAATACGGAATGCATAGTTTTAATTTTTACAAAATTTTTTGCCTTTTGACTACTACATTAATTAAATTCGTGGACGATCATAATGATAGTAATATGCATTTAAATATAAAGTTAACGTTATTACTAACAGGAGTTCAGTACTTGTCTTTAGGATCAACGTAATCTAGTGTGCTTCCTTCTATCTCTAATCTCTTAAGAAATAAGGAAAACATGTCATTAAGAATATTGTCTGATTATGTAAAAATTTAATTTAAAACTAGATCCACCAGACCACTCAATTTTCCTCCAGGTCATTTAAAAACCTCATATTTTATGATCTCGTCGTTATATATAGAAATGTCTACCTCGATATTAACTACATTATTAGAATAATTTAACCCATATGAATCCATGTTCCTTCTGTTTTTAAAATGTTTAAATATGTCTACAATGTTAATGAACTAACTAAATTTTATAATAAAAATTGGAAATCTTAAAATTTCAAAAAACGATGGAAAAAATCATATGCTTCAATTGGGTATGAGAACAATTATCTCAAATCTCCTCCAGTCTTAAACGTATAATTATTCTGAGGTGTAAATATTATAGGTTTAGTTTTTGTTTCGCCATTTACTTAAAGAGCTTACGTTTTACTCAATTAAACTTTTCGTCTTTCATGTTGACGATCTTCATATTTAACTTTCAGTAGTTACCACAGACCATACGGAACGTACAGCAACAGTCTGTCTGTCGGAAAGAAGGTCTTTGCCTTGGTATTTCACATGTAGGTATCATTCAGCTAGTTCTGGATCTGGGCAAAAGAAAACAATAACTGTAATTAAGTTTTTAACACAAAACATCGTAAATAATTTTAAGAACTCTTTTGTGGCTTCCTTCTTCATTGTTTACTTGATCCAGCATCGATGGGCTACGGTTCACAAGTATTGACCAATGGCCCGAAGCTAGATCGGAACGGGTTTTAATTGTAGTCGGTGAGTATCGAACCATTATTGGACCGATCGATCGCCAGTATATTTTAGCACTATACGGTTGAAATAATCCACTTTTACTGCCATAAAATGGTCGGTAGATAATTTAACGTCCTGAGAAGTTATGATCTCTGGCAAGTCGGATGTAGGGGCAGCATCTTATGCTACATTCGGTTACCGTCACGCGTGAATTATGGGGATGTTCAAATGTGATTGGGCAATAAACTACGCTTCATTCCTATAAAACCATAAAATATTTAATTGACAATACGCGGATAGGGTTTCGTGCTCATAGCCCTTCACTTGTGTGCCCTGTGCAGTGCGGCGGCACTATCAGTTCCTTGGCGCTTTGCGGAAATTGCGAGTGTACTATAACCCGCGCCTTCTAAGATGTTTCCAATTTATTTCTTCTTCTCAGTGGCGGAAAATTTACGACACTTTCAGGGGAATGCCTTTTAAAAGTGGCAAAAAGAAAAATTTGAAGAGAAAGCCGCGACTTCGGCACTTCTGGTACTTGCGCAACCGTCCGTCCCCGCCGTAAATAAGAGACCATTAATAATAATAATGCAAATTTGTACCTGAG
The DNA here is from genome assembly GCA_001932985.1 of Proctacanthus coquilletti. Taxonomy (NCBI): domain Eukaryota; kingdom Metazoa; phylum Arthropoda; class Insecta; order Diptera; family Asilidae; genus Proctacanthus; species Proctacanthus coquilletti. The sequence continues at coordinate 1,524,824 of MNCL01000006.1, forward strand.
CCGGATAAAATACGCTTCTATAAAAATTAGTGTGGTCTCTTGGGACCCGCGGCGCCCGCTCCTGACCAGCGATGCAACTTCCGTCTTTAACCCGAAGGCATGCGCCAGCATTCACTTAATATTTCACCTGCACCTCAGTGACGCACTATCCCCCGAATAGTGCGCTGCGTCTGCGTCGAAGCGTTCCAGCCATTTGCCTTTCATCGAAACCACTCAAAGCGAATTCAAATCTCGCGAACGAATCGCAAGTGAAAATTTGAATCACAATTATCGCGCCGAGCCGGCGCATTTAGTAATTGCATCTGACGCAATGCAATTGCATATGGGAAGTTGCTAGAGAGTTTCGCATGTTAATTGGACTCACGTAATTAAGGCCATTTGCATACTAAGGCCCGGCAACACAATAAACCTCCAATTTTATATGCGGATTAACAAGCCAATGACTTTGTTGCAAGAAAGGATACAGTCATTTGCTCCACTCGACGGTGCTTTATAGACGGAATGGTCAAGGTTACCTGAGGAAGTGGAAATGAAGCACAAATAAATGTCACTCGAGGATTATTGAGGATATTGATATTGGATGTTCGATCGGTCGGCGAATCTGCATCCCTACATTCTGGTCTAGAATGCATAATCGCCATAAATAAAACACTTCATTTGTTAAAGGCTTATGAAATTATAAACACGTTTTATCTGTCATTTTTTTCGTAAAAACACATTCTATTGCCTCTTTATTTTGTAATAAAACTAGTGCCGAAACCTGCCTGATCTTGCGCCATCCATAATATAATTGACTGCTATCCGAGTGGACATTTACGGTTTTTTAATAGTAAGCATTTAGCAGTTAAAACCAACAATTTTATTTTTACTGTGTCCGAAATTATTTTTTACCAGAAAAACTAGTATCTTTTGGGTTAGTCGCGATCCCTCTCGATGCAAAATTTCATAGAAATTAGCTCAACCGTTTCAGCGTAATTGAGAAGTAAACAAATATCAAAACACCTGAATACACTTTTGAATTATTATATTAGTGAGAAGCGCATATTTTAAACTGAAAGTACTAAAAATATCTTTCCATTACTATTAAACTAATAATTCTCTTATAATGCACCTAAAAATAAGTCCAGATGAGACCGATTTGCATGGAGCTTGTATACCTTATAAGTACTAGTATATCGCAATGATACCTCCTATATACTAGATACTTCTAACGTTAGGATTATTTAGATAATTGGTATTCAAATTTTTGAAAATAAAATGAAATAAAATTAAAAGTGAAGTACATATCGTGTACTGTAAAATATGAAGTATGGAAAAATATATCTTAACAAGTGATCACAAATAATTGATATAAAATTTGTATTCTCCGTAGGCGATTCTAAGACTCATCCGTAGAAACTCTTAGGCACTCTAACAGTCTGATATATTTTTGCGTTGATTATTTTCTGCAAGTTTTTATATCAGATTCTCAAGTTCGACTGTACTACTATAAGATATACTTACATTGTATTCACACATTCACATTTCTATAATACTCTAGTATTATTAAGGAAAGTAGAAGAAAAGAACCTATTGTTTCTTCCATAAATAAATTGTGATCTCATCGATAAATTGTGATAAATATTTGAGAAGATCTACTTTCGAAACACAATAACACATAATAGTGTACTATAGTATACATATAATAACATCAGATTAGTTGCAACTTTGAAAAAAAACCTTTTATCCAAATTTGAGGTAGGAAATTTTTTATTTTAAATATTTATTTAAAAATATATAAAATTTATAAAATAAAAGTATTCAATTTAACCGAAAACTACCTCAGGAAAATAAAATTAAAAAAAAAAAACAAAACCATTTTATTATAAGCATTTTGTTCACGTAATCCGTGTAGGTTACCGTCTTTCCACACTTATTTGACTTTGGAAACTCACCTTCTTGCACAAATATGGTTATGAAGAAGCGAAAAGGCTTCGAATCATAAAATTAAAAGCGTGTACGACTTTAGACGTTTTCCCGTTGGCTGTTATGTGGAAATATCGGAGGATTCATGGATAAGATGCTTTTCTGAGTTGCAGCAAATTTAATGCAGCTTTGCATATGTGAGGAGATGCCGGGAGAATCCCGTTTAATTAAGGAATGGTAAAGGTGCAATTCTATGATTGTATAGTTTGCGCCTAAGTAATGCACTTGAATGGCTAATAATAGCATTCCGTTGATTGCATGACTCGCTTGTATAATTGGCAGACGCTAAAAACTGTTTCCAAAGACCACTATCCCACTGTACAGTGCGCTATCATAAACATAACAAACCCTGCATAATGCATAATTGGCGTAATCATTTGGCAACATTTCGCGTTCTTTTCCGTGTCTTGCCACCTTTGCAGCGACCCGAGTCGATGTGTAAGCATTGGCATATATCTTGGCACCGATTTCTGCCGTTTGTGATTTATGAAAGTAAAAGCGAACGTAACTGGCAAAATAAGGTTATGCGCAGCGCTTGATCCCGGCGCAGATCGCCGATCTATGCATCTATCAGTTTGTCCAACTAGATGTTTATCTACAGCCGTACAATAGCATGCCCCTTGCTCACTGAACTCTGGCGCGATCGCAAATCAGCGGATCGACGGCGATCACCATCGGGGATCGCGAGATCGCGGGCTGCTGATCCGGCGATGGGCAGTGGATCGGGGATGGCGGGGATCACTCGGACTGCATTCGGCACTTCGGTGGTTTTGTTGCTGCTACTACAAGACCGGAATTATAATCATTACGCGAAACCTGGCTAAAGCTGATTCTGGCTTCAGCTTCAGCGGTGGCATTTCTTCGCGATCATGCAAAGCGCACAAAGTAGGATTTTTTGCTTTCAGCGCTCACTTCTAATTACTAATCTTCGAGTTTTTTACGGGTACACGCACGTACTAACTCTTCGATCGCACAGGCTTCAGAGGTAGTTATACAACCACCATACCTGGGTACCATCAAATGATGGCTTGCTTTAATTTACAACCTTGTCTATTCAAGGATCCGCTTGTCCGTAAGTGTTGTACTAATTATCGCTTGCAGCGCCTCCGACAAATCTCGGAACGGATAGATTGGCCATTATTATGATTTAGGTCTGCCGGTTAGTCGTATCCGACCTGTGTAAACCGCACCGACCTGCATCAGTCGCACAATGCAAAATCGCACGGTCGGTGCCAAATAATTCGCCCATAATTCAAACGATGATGCAAATTTCCGCCAATTTATGACTGTCATTCCCATAACTTCAGCGCTGCAATTTGATTTATTTTGGTGCAACGCAAATAGGTTTCATTGGGACTTGGCAGGCACTCGCTTGTTTTTCTAATCCCCAGCAAAACAAAATTAAAAACGTCCCTGTTCGCCCATTATCATTTCTGTGCTAAATTTTACACCCTATACTCGCTGGGTCTTGTTCTTCAAAATATTTTTCTGACATCTTATAACGAAACGCTTTTAGAAGTTCGAACATATTCCCGAATATTCCTTGATGAATTAAACATCGCAGGTAATGGTGGTAAATGTTGCTGCCAACAAAAACACTTTTCAATAATCATCCCACATGCAATATTTCAATAAATTAAGTGGATTGAAGGCATGGCAATCATCCTTTTCATCATATTCATATTTCATAATTCTCCTAACTACTGCGCACTGTTGAATAAACAAACTCCACATATGAATTATTCAAAAAGAAAAAGAATTAGTGCATTTTATTTAGTATATTTTATTTTAGGCATTTGTAACCTTCAGCAACGTATTCAATTTGTCTGTTTGAATTATAAAATATATAATCGTAATTTTCTTGCATATGATTTGAATCGTTACTGCATATTCCCCGGACGGCGATAGAGCTAGAAATTCTAATCCATAAAAAATTCAGTAAAGTAACGTTGGAAAAAAAGGCAATCATAGTAATTTTATAAAAAAAATATACGAATAAAAAGGATTTTGGATACAAAAGGCAGACAAAATATATTTTACAAAAAATTAAAAAGTTAAAAAAAGAGTATTTTGAAAGAAATGAAATTGGGGATTCAATCGAAATAGCGACGTATAAAATCGTTTGGTGTAATTTCATATTTAAAAATGAAATAAACAATAAAAAGCAAAGTACTACTGCATATATGTAAACTAACATATTAACATTTGTTATTAGTATAATTTATGAGGATAAATGTCGGGATTACCTCGGTAAGACATTCCATTTGATATCCACCTCAGTAGTACTAGAAAAACAATGTGAAGTCAATACAATATTGCGATTTTGAGAAACGTAGTATGTCGAAATAAATCCAACGATACCGAATACATCAAAGTCTCTTTAGCCGTATAGGCTCTACGGGGAGAATCTTACATACGTTCATCGATATACGTTAAAAGCATAGTTCTCCTTTGCTAGTGTAGTCTGGTAAATCATACCTTGATATTTTTCTAGATCACGTATTTGCTTCACTATTTAGTTTTGCTAAACTTCCTAAGATTTATGCTAATATAAATTTTATTCTGTCATGAAATGTAAAAGCAAGGAAATGGACAAACGCAAATGTTAATTTTTAAAAAAAATATAGAGTTCAAATCGGGTACATTGTATAGTAAAAAAACTAAAAACCACTAAGGCAGTAATTTCAAATGTGTGTTTAAAATGTTACAAAACGAAAAAGGCAATTCTGTTTGCCCATATCCTTGAATTAATGTCTTTTCAAAGTGTCAAAGCCGAACAAGTGACAAATCACTTGCGCAATCCCCGGATCCAGCTCATATATCTGCATGAGCATAAATGATCTTGCAAGCCACTAGAACAATTTTATCAAATATCGCACGCTTTAGCCATCCACAAGTTGCGTAAAGTACCCGCTCAAATTTTCTGTGTTTTATATTAAATTACACAACAATCCGTGGGATCTGCGCTGGCACCGGAGCATAGATGCACATGTGTGCTCATATGTTTATGCTCGCGGCATGGCCATCGGCGTCCGCGGTGCAAGTAGCGATATATCAACGCCGCTGCACAGGGACGCGATTGCTTGGTAAATAATTAGTCGATGACAATTTCAACATTCGCGCTACTTACTGTCATGCTCGCGGTCGCGATCTCCGTGCCAATATCTGCATCGCGTTTTTTTATATAAAAATAAATGCAGCCAACAGCGATAATAACTACAGGCACATGTGCCGACCGATTCCCTGATTGTGTTGGAGCTGCTTTATTCGGTTAAGTTTGTTTACTTGAGCGGGTTATTTTTGCTTTTGATTTACGAATATTTATTTTTAAATTACTCTTGGCCACTTCGTTGCACTACTTTACTTTATAATTAGTTGCTATCGTATCTTTCATTTTCAGGTGGATTTAAATCATATTTATCTCTTAAAGTGAACGATAATTTTTTGAAGTATTTATTCCAGGAGTCGAATACTCTTTTTTGTTGTAGTTAGAATGCAGTTATATGCCATGATAAACTAAAAACCTAACGAAGCAGGTTGTTTTCTGAAAAAAATCATAAATTTTTACTATAGTAATAAAAATACGCATATGTGTGGGATGTTTTCAACAAAATATGCTTCTTCATATGTTTAAAAAGCTGTATATTACACAAATATGAAAACAGTACATTAATTTTTTGTTAAATATATAAAAAGTGGATAAAAGTAAGTTACATAAGAGAAAAATATATCTAAAATTAAAAAAATCTGAGCCTACAAATTTTTTCTTTACAACGACCTTTTTGAAGGTAAAGTCTATGGCTGTAAACGCGGGTTGAAAATAGAAATTAATGATGATGTCATTTCAAGATGTTTAAGAACAATGGGAATTTGAATATAAATAAAAAATTGCTAGAATATTTAGTTAATCATGTTTTTAAGATATTACAGAGTAGATCAATGTCTATCAATCAATCAGCTCGAATTTGTCTGTTCCCCGGATTACTTTTGTTTTCGTATACGATAAAATGTCAAAAGCACAGAACTTTTATAGCATCACTCATTTGTCTATTGCTTTATTTTTTTCTATCAAAAGGGAAGTATAAAATAGACTCTTTGCTCAAAGGTAGATTTGCGAGAGGTTCCATATTTATATCACTTTAATTCATATTTTAGATAGTAAAAATAAAAATATTAGAGAGAAAATAAAATTGAGTGTTTTTGATACACTTCAATTAGTACACGCAATAATTGGAGTACAAATAGAACTTGCACTTACTATCTTTATTGTTAAAAGATTATTGCGATAAATAGTCTCACACCTGTAAAAGGCTCCCCTCTATTCTGTAATTATCTCCACTTTTAAGATGTTTATTAATAACATTATCCGTATATTATAACCCTAATGTCCTTGATTGCTAATTACCAAGAAACCAATATATGAAATAGATCTCAATAGCGTATTAAGTAATCATATGAGCTGTAAATTAACAGTTTTCTTCTGAATGCCACCTGTGCAGCGAACAAGAGCCGGCTTTGGAAAACATCTGAATACCGTAGAATCCATCAAATTCAAACATAATTCCCTCCCACAATCGAAATGCGCGACTGAGACCATTAATTACCTGGCATTGTCAAAACAGGCTATTCTCCGCGAAAGAGGTAAGCTATAACCTCCGGGCTATTTATCACCTGGGCACCACCGTCGTCGCACAGCCAGTTTGTTCACTTTCAGCCAGGTGAGTTGCGCCGCCGTGCGATTGAGTTGCTCTCGCCAGGAAGCACCTGCGCTGCAAAACAAGTAATCCCCGCTAAGAGGCTGATTTTGAGGCAGGCACATTCCGGCTAGAAGAAAACACGGCGAATGTAATAAGAATTTTATCTAGGCTTACTCAGACAAAGCGGATTGATGGGAAAATATCACTCAGACGCGCCAGACCTCCAAAGAAGTGCTTAAAATTCCCCGCGAAGGCAGTAACCAAATGAATAACAATTTCCAATTGACTGACCACTATGGTGCGACTGGCGGTGCTGTGCTGGTGCCGCGTCTCCGGAGCCCCTTGAACAGTACCGGCAGCACAAGACGTCTCGAAGGAATGCCAGGCAGTCTTCAAAGGCGGCTACCGGGCACCGGACCCAAGGAGTCCAATCGTGTCCGTCGCTCGCTAGACCAATCGTTTTCCCGTCAAACTTATCGCTGATTTCGAATAAATATCAAATATTGGCGGTAGGATCGGACAGCAATAGTGCCCGGAGACGTGTGACTTCCGTGGAGGATCCACGAAGTAAGAGAGCCCTCGGCCCCGACCGAGCCGACAACTACGGAGCTCCGGCTTCAAGGCATGCATTGACAATTTGTTCACGAAGGCATATGGATTAGAAAGCCGCGACAGGTATGACGATTCAGACGAGCGGTTGCCAAAGACGGTTTGGCAGTGGGCTGCTGTATACTCTGGAGCCAGCGACACAGGTAAAAGGATCCTCCTTATGTCGGTCGCGGATTAGCAGAAGAATGGGCTACTTAAATGCCGCCACCATGAAGAACGTATCGGTTCATGACCAACTCTGTACTTTGTAGCAAAATACTGATATTCAAGTTGGAGTGCCGACGGGCACATTCAGAGGACCACGGCTCCTATATGCGAAGACTGGGGAAACGATAATGGAGTCGTGACAATTTTTCAATAACTTTCTGCCTGGGCATAAATTCCGAAATATCTTAGATGTAGGAAAGCATGTCGACGCTGCTGCCGTCGAGTTTTTCCGTACGTGAACGACGTCTGCGGTTCAAGTCTTAAGAGACAAGATTCAAGTCTCAAGACGCAGAAGGCTGCAGGGAAGGAACACCTCTCGCTGGCTACTTAGATTAGATCTCCATCGGCAATTACAGGAATTCTTCAATGGCAACTAGCGCTGCAATATGCTTCCGGTTTTGTCCTTCGGTCGCTGGATTTCGTGCAATTCTTGTCAATTATGACCTCTGACTCGCGGGTAATTGATTGCCTCAATAAAAGAACATTAGGCGAACAGCGGAAAACGGGTGGAGCGCTCTATTCCACGAACGCTGCGAAAATCGCAAAATATGTGAGGGGACCGCGTTGCGTTACTGTGATTTTCTGGAATGTGGAAGTTATTTTCTAAAATTGATAACACTTGCGGTTAAGGTCAGTTGCTTGCGGCCAGCGTGCTCCCATTGTCCGGGGTTCGCAATTCGCGACTTATTAAATGATACCTATCGAATGGGGCAAATAGCAAATGGTTTTTGTAATTGGGTGGTGTGGGAGATTGGTGTTTCTCACGCCGTATGAAGAAAATCATTGATAAATGTATATTATTAAAAAAGAAAAACTTAAAATTCTTCACTTTACGGATTTCACACCCTTTGTGTACCTACCTATTAATCTCGCTAAATTGCCTATTCTTGTCTAGTCTGAGCCGCATTAGTTTCTTTCACACTCATGGATTTAATCCGAGTTTTGGTTGCCACAACTATTGATTCAAATATTGCAGGTTGTTTGAAATTCACAAATAGAACCATTTGGTGAACGACTGAAATGTTCAAATTCCTGAAAAATTTGATTTTAAGGTTTTTACTGGAATTTTCAGTTTGCCAATCTACCCTGTAGGCAGCGCAAAACTGCAGCAGTTAGAGTATCTATCTGGGAATCTTGTCTGTTTATATAAAAGTTATCTCTTTGATGGATCATTACAATAACTCAACTCATACTTTACGTTATGCAAAGTTTCCGCACATTCAAGAATTCTTTGATCGACACGAACTTTACTCGGATTTTTCTTAAATTGATCCAAATCTTAGAAGTACGAAAACCTTTTTAGTTCATAATAAAAATCCCTGTTTTATCGTTGTTCCGCTAAATTAATTTTAAATTGTAAAGTCTTATAATAATTTTATTGAAGGTAGTTTAACAATTATTAAACCATCACAATAAACTTTATAATAGTACTAGAAGGCATAAACTACGAAACAAAGAAAGGTTGTAACTGCTGCCGACGACGTGTTATCTACGATCATAGTTTGCTGCTTTATTAAGGTCTCAGCACGAATTGTTTTAATTCAACAGTTTCCCACTAAACAGATGGTGGACCTTTCAAATGCCACAAAGCCTTAAATTCCTGTAAGTCCTCAATGGACGGGTTTGCCAACAACTTTGCAACAGAGCTGTTGCTCCATTTCGAAAGGTTCGCCCTAACATCTGTTCAGTTGCGCAACCGGTGCACGGAATGTCATTAAAGATTCACTTAGCTTGCGTCAATATTCTGATGGGCGATTAAAATTAATCTGAGGAGCGATAAATCAGCGGTGCCATTTCCCATTTCCCATCTTGCGGTGTTGCACGGAGGAAGCTGGCGAGCGCGTGAGCAATAAAATCACTTAATAAAATTTGGTTTAATAGCACGGATTTATTGCCAATTAACCGACAACAATGAGAGTTCCCTAGTTACTCCTACGATGGTTTCAATTTTTCATTAATGATAAGTCTGGCGGCGGCAGGAGAATGAACCAGGCCCAAAGCGATACCTTACTTTACCCAAGAAACTTTAGGAAACCTTAAGCGAACCTGCCAAGAAAAGAACAGAGGTACACCGGGCAAGATTGCCTCTCCTCCTCCGCGGATCTCGCACAAGGTATCACAACGTGAAATTCGTCCCACATTCGCGGAATTCTTTGAGCCAAATCACCTCATGACGCGACTGCAAAAAGCCGCGCGTTGTCGTTATTTATTAGTAATGGTGACGGTAACCTATTTGTGAGGCGACTGCATATGGTACCTACCTGGTACCTACCGGCGAAGGACGTGTGGGTGGTATATTAACAACTCCGCCAGATAATCGTAACGAGGAGGATGACAAAATTGCAACTCGCTTTACTCGAACATGTGTTCCAACAAACTGCAGGCTCGTTCGCTTTTATTGCCTTCGATTGTGGGCCCTGATAAACCGCGCCGCGCACCGCACTACGGCATTGGTTGATATGGAAAGTAACCTGCCGCAGGTAAAAGTGCAAGTTTTTGTAGTGCGCCTGTGCGAGGACGAGGAGTCAATTAAAAAAAGTTAGAACTATGCGCGAGCTGGTAAGTAAGTTGTTCTTAAAATTGTTAATTGATTCAGCGGCGCATAAATTGTGCTTTTGATTCGCGATAGCACAGTTGGCCGCGAGCGGTAAGGTAAGGTATCATCCGCGGCAGTCGAACGTATGGTTTCTGGCGTTCATTAAGATAAACGTGTTAATTAATGGCGAACTGGATGCACAACTCTCGTGACGGTTACCTAGTTAGTAACATGAGGCCTGCAGCGTGCCGGATAGAGTCCGGTGCAGATGCAGGAGCCAATACCAAGCGCAGCTTGCCAACTGAGTAATATTCAAGTGCCTGGGCGATTTGTCAAAACTACTATTGCCATTACTTGGAAAACTTGTTATAACAAATGGCAGTCAGCCGTTCCTTGGTTCTCAGGTTAAACTAAACATAAAGCAATTTCTCGTCCTCTGATCGCTTTATCAATCCATCTTAATTGAGAGGACTTGGACTTCTAACGGGGATATCACGATAGAATGGGAGTTAATTTGAAAGCCAAGTTCATTTTAACATTCAATATCTGTAGATCTTTACTTAAAAAGTTGCGTACTAAGATTTATCTGGGATTTTTTGAGATAGTGATTAGATCAAAATTCAATAAAAATATAGCAATTCATCAAGATCAACTAAAATAATTACTTATTGAAATTAAACAAACAAGGATTAATCTGGGCCTGGATTTTTAATGAATAAAAGAGAAATTAATTTGAATTTTAAGGTGAAAAACAATTAAATTGTAATAAGTAACGATTGTGGAAAGTAAGAAATATAATAAGATATTTTTTAATTTAATGAATGTTTAAAATATTTGTTAAAAAATAATTAAACGACAAGAATTAATAATCAATCCTCTCCAATTTTCTTTATTGATTGGAAAGGAATTTAACAGTTTAAAATGGGCGGCCCCCTTTGCTAAATTTTATCCTTTTGATAAAAAATGTATAGCGGAAGGACACCGAATATCGGAAAGTGAACTATTTCCGTTTTTTAAGTAGTAATATTTAATATAAAAAGAGAATTCGTTAAATTAGATGTCAGAATGGCCACGTGGTAAAAGAACATCCATTTTATTCAATTATTTTTTGTGTTTAAAAGCATTTCTTTCATTGGTATAAGTACATATTATGCTTATAATTTTTATATACAATGAAGTATTGTGAGAATGTTTGTAGAAAAGTTTTAACTATTTCCAAAATGAATGAGTACAAGCTGTTGTCGATGGTGATCAGTCATGTCAAATTCCTAAGATCGGATATCTAGCTGGGCCTATTATCAGATATCCGGTAATAGGAGTTTTGTTTTTCATAGAGCTAAATTACACGATTTTTTTTTGTTAATGCATTGGTTGTCTAATGTGTTACAGCAACGTCTTGATGGCTCCAAGATCAAAGAGAAAAGCCTCGAATCACGAGTCATTTAAGAAAAGTTTAATTTATATCCTTTTCTGTTATTTTTAAATTAAATTACTAAACTTAAACATGTTTGATACAATACTTGTTACCTAATATCAATATAATATCGAATTTCCGACATTGCGGACTGATTTTTTACAATATCGTATTATTCTAAAAATATAAATACTGTGTTTATTCTTCGAATAATTTGCAGAATATATTATACGTAATATACCGTACGTAAGCGAAAATAAAACCTTTTACTTCAATTTCTAGTGAACTCTTTTGGGTCTTAAGGAAAAACAACATTTTCATATAGAATCTTCGACCATGATGGCAAAATATACTCATAAACAATGTCACGTATACCAATATTTTGATATTAAAAAATTATTTTGAAATAAAACTTTGGATCTAGAATAAGCAAAGATATATTTTTCTTCTAAAGTATTAAAGTTCTCAGTTTAACAAAAATTGAACGCAAAACTTATCAATTTTTTCTTGAAAATATATTCTTTTGAACATGTTAAAATAAATATGTGATTACTTAGATAAAAACGGAGCTTATATATATAAGCTTATTTTAAAATAAGCAAGATATGTACAGAAACACATTTACACTTCACACATAATTTTGGAATTTTAATCACATTCGTAATTAACTAAACAAGGGAAGAGGTGGTGTGATGACCTGTACATTCATTTAGACTCGAACTAGCATCAAGTTTGATGAAACCATTTATGTCGCGTGCTAATTTGTAAAGGGTTAAAAAAAGCTTCTGCAGTTGGATTTCCCTTATCTTTCACTTCTCGTTAACATGGGCTTTAAAATTGTTAATGATCGTGTCATAGAGTGATGGTCACAAAAAAAACAATAGTTAATACTAATAACTTTATCACTCACTGTACTTTAAGATGAAATATTAAAACGAATTTTGATAAATTCGCAAAACACTACCTTTCCTACAGGTAACAAATCGAGACTTCAGAAATGTATTGGAGTGATCAGTCAGCGGCCAGCACGTGTTTGCATTTTCCGCAAAACTCAAATAGGAAGTCATGATTCAATCGTTGCTTATGGTTGCATGCCTACAAAGCAATGCCGGATAATTGCATGAAAATGTATATAGTAAAATATCGCCTATATTTAGAGAAAATACGGCTGTCAGCGCCCTGCCCTCCGATGGTTAAGTGGTGCCGATCATGTCGAACTTTTCGTGATCAGCTGCAATTACCTGGCAAATATTGGAATAAAAGCAAACGAGAGCAAAATCTATCCGCCGGAGCGCGCTGAAAATCCAATAAAAGTGTGAACGATGTCTCATACTGCCAATGTTACAGAAAATAAAATTTGATCGATTTTTGCAAGGTTCTATTTTTACTGGCATGAAACCCTGTCGGGGCTTGCAATTTATTGATGTTAAGTGGACAAGAGTCTTAGGAAGGAAATAATAAGAAAAATTAAGTGGGACTAGTCTGAATTTATTATACAGGTTTTTGTAAAACAATTTACACTTTAGTTTATAATGCAAACATTATAAGAAAAAAAACCGTACTACTGGTATAATTGGTAATTTTTACTAATGGTAAATTAAATGAATATAAATTTCAAATAGGCGTGTTTATATCCATACCTGTATTAGTGTGAAAATCAGATTGGATCAATCGCATAGTACGAAAAATATGGAACGAAATAGGAAATGATTTAGTTCGAATTTTTGTTAGAATCTTAATGTCTCGTTATATTAAAAAGTGCTGCTGTCAAATGCTGTCAATGTTCAAAAAAGTAAAGATTTTTAAAAATTCGATCGAATATTTCCACACAAATGATTTAAACGATGCATAGTGATTCAACTATTAATCTATTAAATAATATGGCTGGTTTTTAATAATGACGTTTTTTATAGCAACGGATATGCTGAACGTTAACCAATAGTTTTAGTTTTTTCACGAGCAGTGCGTGCTTACTTCCAACTTTTCAAAAGTTAAATTTTCTACCAAAATCATTTTAACTTTTAGAAGAACCATTTTAAGTATATACACCATTAAATATTTTTCGATTGTAATCTTTTCTTCAATTTTAGTTCGAAAAAAGTAACACCAAAACTAAATCCTTGTGTCGTTCTAGAAAAATTATGACTTTAGAATTAATTATCTAGTCGTAATTGCATGGGAGGTTGTTAATGTCCTTTTCTCATACCAAAAGGGAAATAACGAAAAAAATAAACACAAATTAAAATTATGAAACCCACTTAGCAACATTTCTAAATGCCAACACAAGGCAAGAAGCGAAGTGCAGAATGTTCTTTGAAAAATGTCTCTGCCTGTGGGTCTCAAGCAAGCCGTTTATTAGACCAGCCTAATGGACTTAAGAAATATAGCCTGACAAAATACTTTTAGCAGAACCAGATAGAGGAATTTTTCCAAACAATTCAAATTATATAATTCGTTCTGAGCGGCCCCAAGGCTCCCAAAATGCCTTTCTAGCGGCGGAAAATTTAAACGCGGCTAATCACATATGTGCCGGGCCGCACTGTCCGCGGGCATTTCCTCTCTCCGGATTCGACAGTGCTGTTAGTGTAAAATATGTTCGAGTCGAACATTCAAGCCACGTCCATAACCAGTTCCTTAAGCCCCGGTACCAGGATTAGAATTGGATTTATCACAATGCGGGTCCGGAACGCAGTGATTTGCACCGAATTTTCGCAACCGCCGAACAGCCGTCTCGGGTCTTGTTAAGATTGTTTCATTAGAGCTAGTTACCCATTCCGATAGGCTAAAAATGCCAAACATTCCGCAGATACTTAGTTCAGCACTGATTGATTTAAATAGCTCAGTCACAATTCTCATTTTAGAATGCAGGCCCGCGGCTCAGACGCATTCCTGCGGTCCCGACCCGCGGCCGCCATGCCACCAGAGTGGCTGTGGCGTTAACCGCGGCACCAAATTTATTACGCGCATTAAAGTTCGACTACATTGTTGTTACTTCCTGCACAAAACTTCCCACCTGGGCGATATGATTGATGCAGGTCGCGATCTGTAAGGCGGATAAACACCGTGCGCATTCGGCGACAAAATCTTGCGCGCAAACAATTTACGTGCAAAAGACACAGACCTTATCGCCCCCCAGATTCACGTTCCCTGATAGCGTGTTAACAGAACTGGATTAATGGCACATATTTGTAAGCTATGTGACAACATTGTTAGTAATATTTTCCTCTGCGGCCCGACCTGCAGCGGTACTCCACATGTGATCTCACGCAAGCTGCGACTGAATCCGTGGGGATTAGCCGCTATATTTGCACTTGTACTAAACGTCTGCATATGAATTTCAGTCGATCGCCTCACTTCGATATTTTCAATGTGTTACCGTGAGAAAGATTTAAATCCGATATTCTCAAAATTCTAAATCAACGACCTATCCCATTTCCGCAAGCTGATTTAGATTTAGGCCACTGAAATTGATTAGATAGCTATAATCTGAAATACGTCGTGCTGAGTTAAGCGAAAGGAGGTTCTTCTAAATGCAACGGCAATCCTTTCAGCTACCTACACTCTGTGCAACGAAGATTTAGTAATAACATGAATCTTCATGTACTACTGGAAGCTCTTGTGCTCTATTCAGAAATTGTGATGGTTCATTTGAAAGGAAGTCCAAGTTAAAGACGGATGATCTTTTCCCCAATCAAAGTTTGTGATATCGGTTTTAGCCTACAGTTTGTAGCCTATATTTGTTTCGAAATAATGAAATATAAATCTTTACGTGATTACACAACACAAGTAACATATGTTTGATACGATGAAAAACGACACTATGACAGCAAAGTTTGTGGGACAACAAAAGTACTGTACAGCAGGAAAATGTAGGAAAGGAATATTTGCCGAACTTTTTGCGTCTTTTAGTTTTGTCTGTCCAGGAAATTTCGCTGGATGCTCCATTAAATACAGCCGAATTTGCAGCAATCTTATGTCTAACATTCAAAGTTTGTTGATTTATTGAAAAAAAGTAAACCTTCCGGTTAGTTATGGAATATAATTTCATTCAATTGCCTTCCTCGCCGCATGGGCAGTATCCCATGCTGTCAATCCAATTTTGCTATAAAATTTCAATGGTTTGGGGCTCTATTTCACGAATAGCTCAATCAATATTTCGCTTAAGTGCCTGAATTATTTCTAAATTGTCATTTTAACAGCACCCCCCAAAAAAAAAAATCCGATAGCGTTAAATCGCGGCGCAAGTGCGATTCGTGCATTATTTCGACTAAAATTTCATTTCAAAACTCGCATAGTTTCGGCGAGCACTAAACTAGCACTCACTTTGGAAATAAGTTTTCAATATTTCCCAACTTTGTTCAAACGTAAATCTATACATTTCGTACCATGCAGATATGATAGTATATTTCAGCTAATCTTTTGAGCGCGAAAGAGCTGCAATTTAAAAAAAACCAGCTGATGGTCTACCCTTTATATGTGGATAACATTTTTGATATTCAGCAAATTTCACATCTACCAAATTTTTGCCTCTAGAGATTCTAAACTTCAGTTAAAAAAATGTTAACATGTAAAAAAAATTAGACGGATCAGAGATCATGACCCTGCTTAAATCTCTAATCCACGCATCTACGAAAGTGAACTTATGTAAAACATTGACGCAATCAACGTGTAAGATTTTGTCGGTAGACAAGTGAAGCATGATTTTAATAGAGTTTCTTCCATAGTTTACACGCCTGAAAAGCGTAATGCTACAATATGTCAGGTTTCCGGGAAAAATTGGTTGTTAGATTATTATTCGAAAATTAAAAAAACAATGCATCAAAAGTTTTAAGGGATATTTGACTTTTCTTTTAGAAAAGACCGAGAAAACTTATCTTTTTCATATTTTCTGAAGTTGTTTATTCTTAAGAGCATAATATAAAATTTTTATGAAAACTTCCAAGTAGTTTAAGTTTTACAGAAGTTTAGAGACTGCTAGATAAGCTGGTCTTCTACATTTTTCCACATTTTTGAGCGGAATTTATATGTAAATTCATAAAATTGTTAATTTTATATTTATACTCTCGTTTAAGGACCAAATCTGCTCCCTGCGACAGCAAAACCCTTATTAATTGTATGTAGTTTTATTTTATATTAAAAGGAGTACATAAAATTGTATTTATTAATTACAAACACTTTCAAAAATCATCTTTTTGTCTTTAAATTAGAATACAGTAGTAAATACTTCTCTGTTAAATCAGAAATGAAACGAAATTAGAGTATGTAGTTTTTCAGGTACCAGTTTAAAAAACATCCCGCGTTAATTAAAGACCTTTCAACCTTTCCAACAGAATGATTTTAATTTGTTATTGTGTCAAAGGATGTGGTCGCTATGTATCTACAATCTGTGCAGTGGATAGGTGTATATACAAGTACAAAAATCCATGCAGCCTATTACCTGCTATTACCTTCCTACTAAACATGCCTACATACAGAACGAGGGACTCCGCGGCGACCTCCAGTATATTTATTAAAAATTAAACATACGAAAAACAATTTTCCAGTTAAGGTGAACCGCCCGGAAGGCGCAAGAATAATAATCAGCTGGATAACGGGCTGTCTTCAGGAATAATGTCTCCGCGGTGAAATTTTCATAACATATCTGCGGCCGATTTATTAGCATTTCTAATCCTTTCGCGATGGCTATCTTGACCAACAAGTGTTTACCAATTAAGGCGCTGCGTTATCTTCCCTTAACGCAGCGGATCCGCTACGGGTCGGTTCGTGCACTCTTCACGGTGTAAGACAACTTCCTTCTGATGGCCTCGAAGATTATGACTGCGTCTTCGCGGCCGGCTAGGTGAGGGCCGCGGCCGTGTACGCACAGTCCGATGCGCCAGTCCGACGTGCATCTGTGCTGACCAGCCACTGGCCCGAGCTGGACATAAAAAGGCCCCGCCGCGGCCGAGGACGGACCTCGCGTGTTTCTTATAGACCCGGGATGAAAATAAATTTATTCGTTGGCGAATTTTTTGCGCGGCCGTGTGACAAGACAGCGATCTTGAGCAGTGCTTGTCATGCGGTCCGCAGGAGGCACGACTCGCGACTCCGCGACTTCGCGAAAGGGCGAAAGTTATAATTTCTCTGTCGACCAGGGCCGTCTCTAATGCTTTTGTCATGTTTGCTTTCCGTGTCACTTTTTGCCGCGGCCGCGGCCGCGATGTATGTCATCTCCCGCGGCTCTTGTTATCTCCCGGTGATCTACTAAAGGAGGGAAGCTGGCACTTTCTTCGTTAAGAACAAAAGTTATTAAAATTTAGAGGCTTTGAAGAAACGTGACCAGATGTCGTGATACGGGAGTTTGTCGAGGTCTTAGAAACGTTTGGCTCTCGAACTGCCTCTTTAAAATCCATTGCCGCTGGATTGTCTCACGTTATCAAAAATAGGGCGCAGCAAATCAGCATCGGTAGGTTGCTGAGAAAATTATTTACTTCAAAAACAATTGCCGATTTTTCAAGGAGCTGTTCGGTTTAAAAACGATAAGCTTTAAAAGGTAAAAATGCCAGACCTTGCAAAGAGGGTTTTATTTCTACCAAAGAATACATAGTTCCAGTGTTTACGTTACTACTCTTGGTCCTTTTCATATTCCCTGTTTGCATGAAAATTATTCAGTAGTATAATATTTTTAATAAAACTGGATTGTGGTGGTGATTGTGATTTTAAAACAATCAATTATTAAAGTTGTTGTTGAAAGAACAAGACATTGGTGGTATAGATTCATGGAAGCAATTCTTAATGCGATTGTGAGGAAATCCTGATTCCTTAAGGACGTAGTCTGGATGGTTGATATTATGACCGTTATATTATCAGATCTTTTCTGGCTTGTAGACATGCAAAATCGAACAATTTTCGTTTATTTTTTACTTAAAGGAAATTAAAAACGAGTAAAAAAGTGTTTTCTAAATTATATTACTGTATTTTTTAAAACAAAATAGTTTCTGTGATATTGGTTGCCTTCGGAAACCCAAAATGTTGAACATTTCAATTTTCCATTATTAAAATTTTAAGCTAAAAAGGGTACTATGTGGCGTATGCACTGATAAGAGCCTGCAAAATCTAATCCTTTGTTGAATTCCGTCGATAAATTTTAAGAGGTTATTCTTGAAACTCTGCACTATCCGAAAACAAACGAGAAAATACCAACTTTTCGGAATGTTGAGTTACACATAGAATGATCCGGCGCTTAGTCTAGGTGAAAATTTAGATGATGTTTATGTTTCAGTTGAACTAAAAACAGGTCAATGAAAAATATACGACTATAATATAAACAACAAAGTCATTCTAGCATTAAATGGCATAAGCATTTATTAATGGTGGTATTAAATATGGAATTAAGCTTACCATAAATTTAATTTTGCCCTCAGTGAGGCAATCAATTTCAGTATTACTAATTAAAATCCGTATAATAATGCGAAACGAATAAATAATGTATTAAAATTTAGCTTTTTATTAGAGTAAGTCAACGATAAATAAGACTTATACAAATGAATGTTATCGTTAGACCGACAATAATATCAGCTTAGACATACCTTGAATATTTAAATACAATAAAATAATGCGAACTTTTTAATAGGATTTGTTTAAATACACTTGTAGAATTATAGCAGAATGCATATTAGTATAATTACTCTTTAGATTATCGATTAGGTGTTATTTAAGGAGCCATATACTTTTTTAATAACATCCAAAGAATAATCGTTGAAAAAACTGCTTACTAAAACTAAATCATTTGTGGATATAATCCTGAACCCATTACTTTTCATTGCCTTATTTATCTTTTGATGTATTTTGTGGTTTTATTATTTTCTTAAAATTTGTTTCTTTCTTTTTACGAACAATTTAGTGAGTACACATGGAAATTGTCCAGTTGTTATATGTACATATTAGAACCAGAATAAGATCTAGAACGACGTTGTTCCAATAGTAATAGCATAGTTTCTGAATTGCAAACCTCAGCTCAAGAAAAGAAGTTTGTCCATACACTACTTTGCAGAAAATTACTATATACCTACTGTACAAAAATATATACAATTGTGGCAAATTTGCAGATACGTAGGTATTATTTATTACGGCTACTTTTCGATCGAACCTCACCGTATTAATGTTAACTGATCTCAGTGTGAACTTCGATCGACTCTGTAGGAGCTTAAGTCCTAGCCCGTAAAGAAATTGGCAGTTGCGAATATCCATCAGATCTGGCTCTCATTCTACTTGGGATTTCAAAATCTCTTCAGTCACGGTGAGCGCTCCCAGTGGTCCATTGTTATTTAATTGTCCCGCGTAAATTCCGCGAGTGCCTAGGAGTTGCTGAAATTCACTGAAGCAGTAAATCAACGATAAAGCGTGCTAGAACGTGCCGTAAATCGGTGCAATTTATCTAAAGCCTTGAATTGTAACTTTCTGAAGTGTCAAAAGCACGTGTCGTTGAGCGCCCGCCGCGAACCGAAGGATTAATTAAATTAAGACAGCCCGATTACCATACTATGATATGTGACGGGAGCTCCGGCATCACTCTGCCTTATGGAACTATAAATCATGACTAATTAAAATTTAACAGAGCTGAATCATTCCTTTTTAAGGAGTGTGAAGTCACTCGTCTCGGGTCTTCACAGTCTTGAAACTTCACCCGTCCACCTGATAGACATGTTCGGATGCGCTGATGTGCCACAAGGAGTTGTAAAGATGACAAAATCGTCAGCGCGGCCGGTCGGCAGATGACTTAATGTTGCAATCCGCGTCTGCTAGTCAGCTCCGCCATTGGTTGAACAAACACACGATTTTTCAATAACCATAAATCAATTTCTGAATGCTGTTGCAGTGCCATTTTCCTCACGTTTCGGTGCTCTGTTCTCGCGAGCGCCTTGATTGTGCCGACAACCTGGAAAGTAATTTTATTGCCGATCTTATCACTTCTGGGTGAATTGTTATAAAGTAATCAGAGCAGTATTTCCAGGAAAGAGCTCCATCGGCAGTGATCGTGGGACGCGGTCTCCATATCCAGCAACCCGGAAGTTTAATGATAAACTTTATTAGTGATTTCGTTTATAGCCAAGAATTTGTTGAACTCAATTAGGACCCCAGCTTCGTGACCAACTTCTAAGATCCATGCTTTCTCTAAGAATATGTGGCTATAGTTACGTTCCAGGATGAAATGTTTAGAACGATATTTTTGTAATTTGTATAATCATCATATTACCACAAATCAAGTTAAAGAATTTTTCAAATACTACTTTTTTAAATTTTATTTTAATATTTTCCTCATTGCTTAAAAAATTTAATATAAAAATGAAGAAGTATCAGTAAGACAACATTTGTTTAATTAAAGATGAAGAAAATAGGCTCCATTTTTAAGATATCACAAAACGTTGTACGGCATATCAAAAATTCAAAGTTCAATCATTACAATCTGCCCTCCTTTGTCTTTACAGACTTATCTCTTATATATAAAAGGTAAGACTTTAGTTCTAAATTTATAAATATCTTGACAAACCCCAATACTTCTCTGTGAAAGATGTGACCTTGTGGGATTTAAAGAAGATATGTACTACTTGCTTGTGTCAGCAAGAAATGATTTTAGAGGAACTTGGGATTAGGGATTTTGGATTTTGAAAGGCAGTAGAAGTTACAAAAGCTTACATTACAACCGAATTTTTAAAACTGTTAAGGAACACCGTCTAATTTCCATAGCATAAAGAGATAAAAGTGTAATAAAAATAGCTTAAATTTTAATATAACTCGAAAAACTTGAAGGTAAAAAAAAATATAAAAATTAATTTATTGTTATTATATATTGATCAAATATTTACATGAAAGTATTATATAAGAAAAATAATGTACAAAATACCTTTATCAAAAGAATGTTTTAAGTATTAACATTTTTCTCATTTATTTGACTGAACATATTTTCCTTCATTTAAAATTTTTCTTGACGCAAATCATAAAGATATTTAGTACTAATTAACGTCGCAGTTTTATGGGCTCATTATTATTAAGGAAGGCTTTTAATATCTGAAAAACAAAATGAGTTCGGGTTTGCAATCCGACAATTTGCACGTCCTGGGACGGAAACTTCGCTACACCGATAAAGACACGGTGGCTTTATCTAGGGAGTACCACATAGAGGATGTGATGCTATTTCCTTAATTGAAATTCGAACATTTTATGATCGCACTAAAGCTGCCGATGTATATCTTCGAAATGGCGGAGCCCACACTCGTGGATGGGAATCCATAGGTCCACCTGCAGAATATGACTCGCCCAAAGAGCTGTTCCGTGTATCTTAATCGCAACTGATTTCGGAATATTAAAATTTAAAAGTATATGCCCGGTCGCTGTGTCAGTGTCGTGCCAATTTTTTGCTATGCAGTGGCAATCAAACGTGACGGGCACGTTGAGTAAAAGTACGACTGCTGAATGCGAATGCAGTTCTGCAGTTCTACAGCAGTGGCTGTAGTCGCGAGCACAATCTTTTCTCGCTATCTATGGATATAGCAAGAAATTGGTTATAAATCTTTCTTCCGCGAATTAATGTCCGACTTAGCATTGCTTGCATCTCATTAAAGGAGGTGCTCGGGTATTAGTGCGATAAAACCATGAAACTAATTGCAACAGGTATCAGTTCGATTAAAGCTAATTTACACAAGTTTTTGCAGAGCCAATTCCAGATCGATATCGGCGTTCATATGAAGATGGTCTCATTGTTGGTTTTTGCCCTGTGCCGCTTTAGAATTTGTGCGCGATCTCCGCGATCGCCAGCCTACCTTCAAATCGGTTTCTTGGCAGCGGCGAACAGTGGCGCGCTGAAAAACCAGAAATAATTGCAATGTACATTCAAAGTGGATACGATCGGTAGCAGATCGAAAAAAAACCTTGAATTATGCATTAAAATCCATTTAGGGGAAAAAGTAAAAATTATAAAGGTAAAAAGCACCGGAGGTGATTTATGTGATTCCAAGTTCATACGCCACGATCAAGTGGATCGATCGGTGCGGCGATCATTAGGCAGAGGTGCGGGAACTGTTCGCCGATCGCATTTGATTGAATCGCTCTTTCCACCGGCCGCCGAATAAGGACAGGAGAGGGCATTACTGTCATGTTGCGCCATTCAAGATCATTTCAAATGTGACAGGGATCGATATGCACCTTGAGGCGTGTGTTATTTTGCTGTTTATAATTTTTACGACACTGGACGGAACCGGGCCCTGCTTGGACCTGGTTTGGACAGCAAACTTGCCTCGTGGCTATTCTCCTGTTCCCCATGCTCAAAGAAAACTTGTAGTTATCGTGCGAGAACTAGAACAAGATCCCTACTATTATACTATGAGTACTGGAGCGATCACTTGTGTAGCCACAAGGCAATGTAAAGAAAGCTGGCTAACAACAAAGATATATTGCTAGGAAAATATATTCAGGCTTGGCTATTTTCTAGTAATCAAGTGTTAATAGCGCTATTTACGCTTCATCTCCAACTCGTTTTTCCAGAAGATTTTCTTCTACAGGGTTATTGCATATGAAAACAATAAAAAAATCATCGTGTTTTCTACTTGCAACCCGCGTGTATGTTACGGGTTAAAACCGGCAGTCAAGATAAATTTAATGGAGGTCCAGCCGGAGGATGGTGTAATATTTTGATATCTACTTATCTATCATTATTAGGCAGCTCACTGTAATAACATTAAAACATGGTAATTTCAGATGTTCGCTTATTTTCTGGAAACTAATATTTGTAGCGTTTAGGTTACGAAAAGGAAGTGAGAAAATAAGTGTGATTACGACAAAAGGTTATGAAATAAAAGCAATTACAATAAATTCACGCCATCCATATCAAAAATATCTATACCTGTATAACTAAAGTAATCAGAAAAATTAACTAAGACACTTAGACAAACTTTTGTCTTGAAGGAAATAGGTCATGGATTTTTAATTCTATAGAGCTACAATTTGGTCTCAACGTAATACGGTCTACAAAATTCACAAAATTAGTATGATTTATTTTTCTGAATACAATCAAGACGAATCAAAATGATCTACCACTGTTTGCTTGAGTGTCAATAAGCGTTTACAAATGTGGTCGACATACATCCAACAGTTTTCGCATCATTCCGGACAAACAGACAATACTTAATGATGTTACAAATATTGTTTTGATATCTACTAACTGCGAATTTTGAAAATACTTGTAGAGGACATTAATGAACGTTTATATAGTAGTAATATAATATATAAACTTATTTCTCTTTTTCACGCAACACGCAATAGACTAAATGTATTTAACCTTTTGATTGTGTAAGAATATGCCCAAGTTAGCAGACTGCAATCTTAAAATTGTATAACAAATGGAAGCCATGTTGATTATTTCAGTTGACCTCCGCCATATTCTCTGAAGAACTTAGTGGTGTTTTGAAATAATGCTCCTCTCCCTTAGTCATGCTGACCTTCTTACCTAGCTCTAGAGGCTGACACATTTTATGATAGAGGGTGCTCAACAAATGCCTCTCTAATCTGATTAAGAATGGCGACTCGAAATGGCAATCCCCGTTCCCATCGCCTTTATGGCGTTCGTAACCTGCTGCTCGGCCATATCCATCAATTGGATGTGCCCGTCGAAGAAAAGCCGATAAGGAAGTCTGAAGACTGAAGTATAAAGACATGGGATACCTCCCACACGACCCAGAGGTGTTCCATGTCTAATTTCAACCACTTATCTTCCGATTACATAAATCTCATCAGATCGATACATGCGAAAGGTCATCCGCCGTCAAAAGCCACGATAATGATCTCATAAATTTCCCGTCTTCGAAGAGGTCCGCGAACCGTCGACGTCGGCGGCGTTACACGTTCGCTGTTTCTCTGTCTGCGGTGCGGCGATGCCGCAGCGGCGTAGTGGCGGTCAGGTCGCGTATCTCCCGTTCGTTTTAACGGCTAGCGGCTAGGATGGCATGCCTTACGCCAGTCGTAATAAAGTTTCAATAACGGAGACAAACGCCGGCAGCGAATCGATATCCTGGTCCTCTGGCAGCTCATAGCTCATGATCACTTATTGATCGCGGCACAAGGTACGACGAAGGGTACCGCGAGTACCCCAATATCAGATCGCCTAACAATTGCAGGCGAATTTCGTTCGGGATCCGATACAAATTCCAATTATGAACCGCAGTCGGACCTCTTCGGGCGCCTAATAATAGTAATTCAATAAACAGATATACTTGGTGGCCCGTGGGTGCATTACTTACCTTTCAGATTGATTAATTTTGCGGCAGTTTTTACCGTTCTTTTTGCGCTTGCGAAATTTTCTAAAGAGGCTTTCAATTTCCCGCGCAATCTTGATAGAGGCCGGTCCGCTCTGATCTCGCCTCGCGGATCACGGATAAGCTTATTTCTCGCACGGCCATCTACGCGAAGCCAATACCGCTTTCTATAGCACCTGGAGGGACGTAGGGTTGTACATTTCGACATTTATAGATGCGGCCGCGGCTACTAAGCGATTAACCCCGGGTTCATTGAAAACAAGTTCCCATCCACCTAAGGATTACCATTATACAAATTTTCGTAATATTTTTAATTAAATTAAATTAAACAACGATCACGGTGGTTGTGGAAATTCGAATTACGCGAGGGCGTTGCTCCACCTTCCCGGTACCTGGATCACAAAACAGCGAAGGTTCACTAAGGTGTGTTTCGAAGGTATTTTGACAGTTATAGGGAGGAGAACGAAATGTAATTTCCGGCTGTCTGCCGTGCAATGTTTGTAATTGCCAAGGCGGGACTTAGCGCTTTTGTCTATAATTAAGTCGCGAGTTTCACTAGCGTTTGCATACGCTAGCACTGCCTCCGCCAGTTGTTACATCTTGTGCATTAAAAATTCTAAAGAACAACAGTGGCTGAACAATTAAACTATCTATAGATTCTATACTGTGGATTTTCTACGCCTCAAATGACTTACTCAAAGCATAGTTTAATTTTATTTTGCGTAAATACGTGTAAGGAGTTATTTTATAATATTTTACCGCAGTAGTCGTGTTAGATTAAATGCGTAACGCACGCGGAGGTTATTAGCGGATTTTGAAACTTAAAGCCTTTATGATTGCAATTATATTAAAAGATTTAATAATTTTACTAGAAAGGAAAACCACCTTGGGGTAATAAAACACATATTAATAAAAATATACAGGAACGTGATTATTGCCGCGATTGGAACATTAGCACACTATAACTATTCGCACTCCGCAGAAGTCCACGTTTCAATTTTATCAAATTTTTAGTAAATTCTTTTGAAAGCGATTGTGAATGATTCACATTTACCTAAAGCTTCCGCTTCCCACAGGAACATAACACAAAGGAGAGCTTTGCAGGATACCATCTCTTTTCACTTCGGCTAGCGAGAGTAAGATGTCGCTTGCGTCAATTCTTCCCGAAATGTATCCCAATGGTTTTTGGTTTTTGCTTTTCTTCTGCATTTGAAAATCTTATTAATTATTATCAATTTTTCTATTAATTACTCCACTAATTCCTTTATCGATAATTTTAGGTATAGCGGCTGAAATTTATCTATAAAAGGATATTCATTTATTGGTTTTTGTTGATATTCATTTAGTTTATAATTTAATAAATAAACTATTTTTAATCAAAATCGTGTTCTATACACTTTTGTTCATATTTTACAAGAAGAAAACGAATTTGTTAATGGTTAGAGTTAGAGTAGAGCTTACTAGAGTACAATTGGTGCATATAAATAATTTCTTAATTTATCAACTTCGTAAAACTTAAATTAAAATCTAAAAGAGGGCAAACTTGAATTATTCTACAAATAAAACACAGTTGTAAAGCGAATTTTATTTGCACTGATGAAAGTAACGTGTTTTATTCGGTTATGAAATATGTTTTACAATTTTAGTGTGTTATTCTTTTTAGGAAGGCAATCTTTATTGCACCGTGTACATGAAACTTTATGCCTGGCATTTCATTCCATACAAATTTTTAGTACCTCCGATGCAAGAGGTTTTCTCGCAGCCGTTTGTCTTTTTTTCCTTATTGAACAATATTGAAATTATGCTCCATTTCGTTTATAACGAAACGTTTCATAATTGAAGAACATTGTAAGGACGTATTTTCGTCACTATGAATTGCGCACAGGCATGTTCGCCAATCAGTAAAATGATTGACAGAAGTCATTTGCCCTTTGAAGCTGTTAACGCAAGTCAGGAGCGGTATTAAATATCACTGCCCTGGGAGCATTTGCAAAACGTAGCTAAAATGTGAAGAAGATTCACATTTACGACGGTCATAAAGTAGGCATTTACAACAAACGATCGCTTCCACTGATTTGTTTGACATTTGAAATGAGATTTAAGACCTGTTTCAAAGTTTAAATGTTTCTTAAGCAAACCTTTTCCAAACACTTAACATTCCCATTGATTGTTGGTGGCCTCTGTAGTGGCAGGAAATCTCTTACTAGCTCGCTAATTGAATATATCGACGTATCTTGAAGCACATCTTACAGAGTGAGGAAATGCAAAAGTAGTAAATAAGTGCAAAAGATTGAGAAGAAAAAAATAAAGTGACGTATTCGTTTCCTATGCTAAATACAAATTGATCTTTTCTTTAACCTTTCTAAGGCTATTGTAGAGAATGAAATGGGTAGATTCTTACTTTTCTAATTGATGGTAATGATAATAAAATTTAAATGATAACCTTTTAGTAATATAAAGCATAACACACCTAAAGCAATTTATCCAAAGGGGTAATAAAGTCAAGGATAAATAATACGAGCAAATTTCTATCACACGCTCATATGCGTCTAAAATAATTGAAAACAACTACTACTTCTTAAATTTCATTTAAATATAATTATCGTTCACGCTCAGTACGTATATCTTTATTTTTTGTTTATATGCTTTGCTTTACATTTCTATGAATACATAATATAAAATATTATGAAAAATTAGAGCGAAAACCTCATGAGTATTGTATATTTATAATATTATATAATTTACTGTACTTAAATTATTCTTAAAAATAGAATAAACTCTTGAGCAACACGGTTAATTGGTTCCGTGTTATTGAAAACCGTGTTGTTCGATCCATACATATGTGAACATTCGGTTCCAAATTTAATAATAATGCAAGTACCGTGTTATTCGAGGGTTGTCGCAATTTTTGACCGTTTTTATTCGAGACACCGGGTAACTCAAGTATCGTGTTATTCGAGGGCTGACGGCATAGTGTTCTTAAGGAGAATGCCAACTTCTGGCAATAGTGTTGAAAAAAAGCAAAGAAATTGTAATGCCAATTGACAAACTTTTAGAATTATTCACCTTGTGATTTTTGTGTAATCTGCAAACTAATGTACACTCAGTTTGCTATAGATTTCAGTCAATTATTAAATGATGTGACATAATAATTTATTGATTGAGATGTGGATGCTTAAGCGACCAAATGTTTACTTTTGACTCCAGTGATCAATGCCGTCAGAAGTGTTAATATGGAATTGCTCGCTTCTTCGCCATGTAGTTTGTTAATTGAACAAGTATTTTTTTGGCTGTTATTGTAATTATAATATCCCCGACTCACCCCTTTTAAAAGTAAAATAAAAATATTTACTAAATTCAGATTATCGGAATATCTGCGCTTCAACAAGATCTAACTCGGTAAACGGTTTTGGCAGACAGACAGACGCGACAGACCGTCTTTACGGAACCCTAAAAACAAGTGGACAGATCAGTATAGTTGCTATTGTGCTGTAAAATAATATGTTACGCGAATATAATCAAACCAAAGTTTAGTCCAAACGAGAATTTTGGATAATTTGGCAATCACGAATTCGAAACCCTATAATATCGTTTCCATTCAATCGATGAATCAATTTCAGTCAATTTTATTCAGTAATGGGATTTTTACTATTTTTGATGTCTTTTTGTGTTCAAATTCGTATAAATATGAATCTGAAAATGCTGTTTCATATTTGAACTACCGATCGACAGGAATTTCAGTAATACACGTTTCTGATTTTATATTTTCTAAGTTGTGCACAAAATTGTTAACCGAAACAGTCGGACATAGTTATCGCTGTTATTTGCGACAGGTTCAACCATTTATGATCAGAGGTTCAAACTTCTATAAAAGCAGCATTCCTTATGTGAGCACCGGAGAATGGTTGCAAGCAAATTCAAGACTTCACCTTGATCAAAGCAGACATGGCGTTTTCCCAAGGAACCGCAAGTTCTCTTTCTGGCTCTTAACACAATTCAAATTAATTCATGTTGGAATTATGCACTTTAATTTACAATCGCGCCAAGAACTAGTTCGCCTTTATGTTTTGTGTAAAAAGTCGCACCAGCGCGCAACAAGACGCCAGCGAAACACGAAACACCGAGAGAACGGCACTCGGCAGATATCAGCGCGTCGCTCTGCCGCGCCGTGCCACGAAACGAGGACACGGGCCCGAAAGTCAGATGCAATAATGCGTTGACCATATGCAAACAATCGCGGCGCGCAAAAATCAGTCCGCCGCAAAATAAATGAAATAAATGCAGGCTGATTTGATTGGGATAAACGGAGGCGCATCCCGGGACGTGTAAACAGCAGTTATTAAGGTCCGGCCGCACGACCGGCCTGTTTGATTAAGTCTGGGAGCAACAACGCAACGTTTTTATTAACATTCTTGCGTATCCGCCCGCGACGGCAGTCCGCCCACCCGGCGCACCGGAACGGACCTCGAGAAGCGATCGGCAATAATAATTGATTATTTCTAAGATTAAGTAATTGATTCTGAATAAATAATAAATACGCCGATAATGATCTCGTTCCTCGCTGGCGAAACGCTCGCCCGCCGCGGCCCAAGTGCGGAGATTGCAGTTCAGTCGGCGTTGTGGGCGGCGAACACGCTCAGCTTCTACAATCCACGTAGATGCGAGTCGAACGAACTACATCACGAACAGCTCTCTGTTTATGTTTTTATGTTAATATTAATATTTTGAGCGATTGATCGCTCTGATTAGAGTCATTTGCGTTTCACGGCGTTTACGATCGATTGCTCACTCAGAGGTCCGCGCGCCGCCTGCGTCCGACCGTACTATTACCGAACCGCGCACCCTCTCTTGCCGCACCGGTACGCACTTCGAGGAACGGTCGCAGTGTTCGCGCATAGGTCGCGTTGCAATTTGATCTGGCGCAAGAATAAATTAGTCGATGCCAGCCGCTCAGCAGGTGCGCGGACCAAATATGTCAAGCTTCCAGGGCCGAGCTAAGGTCCAGTCGAGAGTCCATAAGTGATTATAGATTGAACTTATTACAAGACTTCCCTAATGGCCCGGTTTTGTCTTCTGCCTTCGGATAGGAGAATCTTGGAGCATCGGGTTCATTGATTTTCATCGCAGGAGGTAGACCTCACATCCCATACAGAAATATAAAAATAAATGTAGGCCAGTTCTAGTTTTTATCGGAGTTAATTAGTAATTAAAGAAATGCTAAAGAAATGCTTGGATCTTATTTCTATCAATGTTAATTATTCAGTCTTAACTCTATGCCGTTTAATTTCTTAAGTTGCATTATTCATGGAGCTGAATGTTGAATTGAAAATGAGATTTTGAAAATATTGCCGAGTTGAAAATATATTAATAAAATAGATCTAGATTTACAGGCAATCTCTTTTACGTTTTATTAGAAAGTCGTAAAACTAAAAGAAAATTATTTTCGGAAGCTACAGGAAGCTGTGATTACTTTCCAGTCTATGTGTTTTATCCCCGTTTCAACAAAGGCGACATTTTCGAGTCTGATTTATTTTTATAACAGACCAAATAAGAAATAGTTTTAATAGGATCTTTGCAGGAGTTTACGAATTAATAAAAATTAATTTTTATTTCATTTATAAACTAATTACGATAAGTGGTGAACTAATGCGCGTCTAGAAAACATAACTCGACAAATATGCACTTTTTATATTGAAATTTTTGATAGTTAACTGAGAAACATTTCGATTAAATTAATATTTCCCTCATTTTCAACAACTAAATTTTATAAAAGGCATACTGAAAATTGCAAAATGCGTATAGTTGGTTATTTATAAAATAATATGACTTTTTAGTACTTTACTATCAAAGAAAAGAGAGAATGGACCTTTTGAGAAATTACTAAAAGAAATAAGGAACTTTTTTAATGAGAATTTTTCCGTTTTCTACAATTAAGGTACTAAATAGTATTTCTACAAACTAAAACACGAGGAGCTAATGGACAAATAATGTTCCCCATGTCTGTCCTGAAATTAATTCAAGAGACTCATTACGACATGTAAATCGACTTATTTATCCTCTTTAAGATTAATTCACAACCCTTAAAATTGGTGTGATCCTGACCCTCAATTTCGAGATATTGATACACACAAATTTTAAGATAAATCTTTTTAAGGCTCTAGGGATAAAAATAAAATATGACTTTTTGCTATTCTATAATCATCCCAAGAAATAAGAAAGGGTGGCTAAACTTTATTCCAGCAAAAACATACTACTGAAAGCAATAAAAGAAAGTATTTGCACTTACACGTTCCTTACACTAATCCTTGACACGGCTTTTTGAGCTAAAAGCGTCCCATGAAGCCCTTCAAATATGAAAAGAATTTCCCAGCTAGGCTCGAGGTTCAAATGCCTAAAAAAGATAAAAAGCCTTCGTAAACGCTTTTCTGATATTCATAGCTCGAATGTGTGACTACAAAAATAAAATAAAAATGCGGAGAAGCCTTGAACGTTTCAAATATGGTCGAGGGTCTCTGAAGTGGTTTTGAGCGGACTTCCATCTACTTCAGCAAGAAACTTGGAGCGCTCGAAGGTTCTGCAACTAAAGAAATATGCGAGATTTTTTTAGCGGCTTACACGAAGTGTAAGTGAAGCTAAGTGCAGCGCCATTACATGTTGAAATTGTAATCTGGCATAAAACCATAATATCTTAAATTCATCCGGAAGCAAATGTAATTTGTCACAAAACTTGTTGACGGCAACCATTTCTGCAAATCTCCTTAGTCCCTATGGATGCGAATCACAGTCACGTGCGCTCTGCAAGCCTTGAGGTGTCCTGTCTGTGTTTAAAAATCTTTTACAGACGCATTCTCGAGAGCTGAGGTGTAAAAGGAAAATCTCTACTTTTTCTTTGAGGGGCTTAAAGTGTAATCCGTGCTCTACGTAGGATCGTATAAATAACTATTTCCACTATTTCAGTGCAGGTATATTAAGTCGGATCTTCAGTATGGTTTTAACATAATCTCTTTCACCAGATGTTGCACTGGCTCAGTTACGTTAATTTGTTTAGGATAAACGTAAAAAATTACACCCTACAATAATTCAGATTTAAATGGTTGGTTTTTATATGAAAAAAAAAACATATTATTTAAGTATTTGCCCTCTTTAGTATTAATTCCGAGTATGTATAGCCCGGGTTTTACAGGAAAACATTCATTCTAGTCCTTTTCAGGTCATGATAACGTTCGAGGTATATCAAATTTGAAAGCCGCATTAGAAAAAGGCGCAATACCTTGGGTAACCTTTATCTGAAAGTAGACTGGCGTACGATCTACTCTACATCCAAAGTAAGGGTTAATATCCTGAACTTTTGGCATAATCTTCGTTCACAAAATTATTTCTAATGCTACTGAAAGGTTTGTACGTATTCAAACCACAGTTCGTTTTATTTTATATTACTTTATTTTTATTTTTATTTTTTAGTATTATATAAACTAAAATAAATTTCCAGTTAATAAAACAATCATCGATCTTTATAATGTAAACGGCTTTGTCCACTTTAAAATCAATTTAGTTATATTTTATTTTTGAAAAGGTAATGCCTTTTAGACTCATTTATGTATCGTATGGTTATTTATTTGAGCATAATACTAAAGTCGTCGGTCACGCGTAAAAAGTACTTAAAGTTTATCTTTTGGAATGCCATGTAAACTTTTTGGTACTTTATTCTTTTAGATGGTACGTTTTCCAAAATTCGACTATGTATAAGACCCAAGAAGATCATGTGTTTTCATTGGCTATTTTGACTTTCTAAATATTACAATTTCATATTCGATTTTTATGGGGAGTTTAAATAATCCTCAGATAATTCTTTGTATATTGATATAACCTTAAAGCGACATGTTGTTTTTTATTTCATATTTCAGTCTTATCAGAAAATATAAGCTTTATTATTGAAAATAAGAAGAAAACGTAAATATCTTATCCAAAACTTTTTATATATCGATAAATTAGACAAACTTCTTTTCGGGTTTAGTTTTTATTGAATAATTGTTTTTCCAATGCTTTTATAGGAGTATTAAAACAGTCCTCAGATATTGAAAAAAATGACATATCGTACTTATTGGTGCATAAAAGGTATATTGCATTTATACATACTTTTTCTTTGCTATTGGAAAGTGTTAATTTCAACTATAGACAATCTTGTTAAGCTGGAGCTTCTAAACCTTAGCGGAGGTACTGGCCCTATAAAGGTTATACCTTGCGAGTGGGTGCAGCTTCGTTTATTTCAATTTGTGCATCGCAAACAGTAATTCCATTAGGCGAATCCTGGGAGCTTATAATAAAAAACAGAAGTCAAATGTTGCGGCAAAATGTGGAATCGAAGGATCACCAGGGACTAACCGATGGAGAATCTTCTTACGTGCTTATACAAAGCTATGTGATTGATTTGATTTCGCTCAAAATCCTCGGCTGGGGCGATTCGAGCACAGAGGGACCAGGGGCGAATATGAACTCGCATATTCGCGCATTCGGCGTTCTCCACGCAAGCTTTCAGTTTATTCTGTGAACCGCCGCGGCCTGAAGGCCGAGGCCGCGCAGGAGCCGAGGGGTGGAGGCAAATCACAGCCTTAAATTCGCGTCTCATTTTTGCACAGTTCGGCACACATCTCTGTGCATATACCCGACTATGGCGTGTACATGGATAAAGGGGTTGGGGTTGGAAGAAGTGCCTTTTCCGCTTTCCACTTCTCTACGAATCGTAGCGGTGGGGGCTGCGCTAAACCCAAGGTGGGAGTTAAGGCAGCCCGGAAAACCCGGAAAACGTGAATTTTCCTCTTTTTCGCTGACTTACGTCCCGTGCACCCTCGCATTTGGCAGCAACGATATATGAAAATCTCGTCAGATGATTGGTTCGGAAGAAAAAATGTGATTTATGTAGGATGTTGAGCGGATTCAGGATCGAGCAGACACTGCCAGAATCCAGAGTACTGAATCCCGAATCCCATTTCTATGTCTCGAGGTTCGTGGGTCCGTTGACGTTCTTGTTGTTATTATTCCTGACATTGGATAATGCCGTCTATGCCAACTCTGACTCCGAATTCCCTGTTACCAGAGCGTCGGCGAAGGTTCGTTATCCTTCGTACGTGGGATTTGTTAGACGGCGAAGGGTTTGGGATGTATGAAATTCCGGAGTTCGTCGGAGGACTTCTCGGTAAAGCGACGAATTTAAGGCCACCGCCATAGGGTGGAATATTAATTTTCCCTAATTCAATTTTCTGTCGAAGGCCTCGATATTTTTCCAGTCGGGAACCTTCGCGTTTTGATTTCTTAGCACCCTCCGGACTCCAACCGCCGGGCTAAGGAAAAATTCCTCGCAAGCAAATATCCTTATATCCGTGGCAAAAGGAGCGGGCAGTGAATTGAAGTTAGTTTGTGGAAAAGTAGGAAATACGAAAGTAATTTAGTTCCATTGTAACTTGAACACGTCGACTTATTTCCGGAAAGAAAATTTAGTTTCCTGTCAAGCGAAATTTTACAGGGCGGCTCCTTCGTCGTCTCCGCGGCCTTCGCCGCTTATTAATGAGGGGTCGTGCGTGTTTACTTACAACGTGCACCCTCCGATCCGCGCTCTTATGGGAGTACCTTCGCGGCGGGATATTAATGGATTAAACTTGGCGTCTTTTGTGCCTCGCGAAGGAGCCAGGGATTTCAGTAGATTTCAGTCGTACGTATATAATTTGCGGGTAATTTTTCAATAGCTATGTACTCGGCGGTTGCGGTTCCCCATATCAACAGAGGTTTTCAATCACATTTCCAGGAAGCTATCACGTTAAGAAGGCAAACGGGAACAACAGATATTTTTACTGCGTCTTTTTCTTTACTTAATCGCAATAGATGCTAGAGGGGGTTTCATCAAATTTTGACTAAAATACAGAACTTTCAATGCGGCGGTATCATTTAGAGTTCCTTTATTATGAGAATTTTCCTCGTAAATCTCCAGTAAAATCAAATTTATCTATCTATCAATAAGGTTTCGTGGCTTACGTAAACGGCAAAATATAATGCTGTATACTTTCTCTTTAAAAGAAATGACCAGATGAATTTGGACCAATTATTATTCTATTAAATATTTGAAAAAACATTTATGGATTCTTTAAGAATCTGTTGAAAATCTATTTACGTTAGAGCATATTTACTGAAACCGACCTCTTTAGTTTGAAATTTTGATACAGAAACTCCATAATTCAAACAAAACACAAAATAAATCACTTTTTACACTCTATAATTTTAATAATACGCGCCTTGTGAAGTTCATGGATGTGTTCCTTAAAAGAGCTTGTTAAGTTTAGTTTTTAAGAAATTATGCAGTACTGGCTGGAGCCAAAATAGAAAAATATACAAAAGTTTCCTTACAACTCAAGTATTTGCAATGATAATTTACACAGAATACATTTTTTTTATATTAAAATGAAACTTTGATAATCCTTATATAACGAAAGTATATTGTTCTTCCCTTACGATTTTATTAATTGAGATTCTTATGTTCAATGGAACAACCACCACCCTGAAAACTCTCTAGACATGATCCAGTAATAATAAAAGGTAGACATTTTGTATTAAACTTTTTCAACCGGGAGGTTAAAACTAAATTGAACTCAACATTACCCTTTGATAGAACGACGTGAAACTTTCAAAACATCTTGTTAACAAGTCTTTGAAGAAAACCATTTGAATATAGTGTATGTAGTAAAATTAGTACATAGTAACTTTTTTAGAGTTCTCCATAAGTACTATTGAATTTTTAGTTCCGCAGCTTTTTCAGCTATTAAAGTGATTAGAATATATAAAAAATGCACCATTCTAAGGTCTTGTAATTTTACAGAAAAGAGTTAAGACAAGTAACAATATACACAGAAAAAGTGTATTGCTTTTCGTACCTAAACATTTCATAATCAAAACATTATTTCTTGCCTACTAACTAACTAGAATCCCTTTCAATACTAACTCTATTATAAATCAATGTAATTCATTTAAGAACATAATTTTAATTTTTCAGTGGATTTTATAATTGATTAACAAATGTGATCAAGGAAAACGATAAACATATTTTATCTGCGAGTTTTATCATATATTTTGCATTAATAAATATCTGTAAACTTTTATAAATACTTAATATACCTAGCCAATGGTATCAAGTCAATTTTCAATTCCAAAATCAGAGCAGAAATCACTTCAAATTAAGGCCCAGTCGATCCTTAATGCAAATTTGCATATAAAAAGGGCGAATCGTCTAGTGGCTCTGATTACAATACATAATTTAACAGAAAACATAAATATAAATCGCATCCTGATAGAACTCCCGTATCCAGGTAAGCTCCCATGTAAAATCATTTCGATCGTATAGAGCTAAACAAACATCCTGGCGGGCGAGTACAGATTTTTATTTCATTTCAAAACGAGTCCAAACAAATGCGAATATTTTGATAATTTATTCGTTTCCAGTTATCGGCTGCTCGCGGATTTATTTCATTCGATGTGTGCATTAGAGATATTTGAAGTGCATCCCTTTCAGTACCTCTGCCCTATCAAATATTACCTGGCAGTTTTTGTAGGGCTGCTTTCCATGAACTGCAGAGGATTCCTTAGGCAAAGCAAACAGCGTATGCAAATACGTTGAAAAATCAGTGTCTAGTTTTAACGAAGTCACAAATGGACCAAAGCGAATATTATCACCTTTTGCAGGAGTTGGCAGAGGTGTTGTTTGCTTGGTACCTCTTACACCCCATTTGAAACGATCTGCCTAAAAAGTATCAGATTTCGATGTAAGTCGCTTTGAGTTTTGTCCCCGAACGTTTGTTTTAGCTTCAGGTGGAAAATTTTCGGAGTGCGCGAATCGTACTTTTGTTTGGATAAGGGGTTACTTTCTAATGCTAAAGATGAACAAAAGGGAAAGTCACTCTTTTCGTTTTTTAATTCGGAGAAACGGTCCAACTATAGGTACTTTTAATATTTCCCTTGCAATCTATACTTTGAATTCTTTGAGTTCTAAGAGAGCAATAGGCGATTTTTATAGGCTTTTTTCTGTGAATAACGATTTCGGAAGGTCACGGTGTAAATCCGTGTGTATAAGATATACAAGAACGTATGGAAATTTTTCTAAATTAGTTAACAAAAGCATAAACGTATTAGTTTCCAAATTGCTAAAATAATGTTTATCTAGAAATATTTTAGTAATATTTGCTATTAATAAGTAAGTTTAGTGTAGTTTAAATTATTAGTTATGTATTTTTTACTTTATATTTTGTGTCCCTGAACCCTTCAGTTTTTAAGGCTGTGATTATTGTTACATGCTATACCTGCGCATCAGTTCGTATCTGAGCAAAGGAACAGAACTTCCAAATTTCGAAATGAAATTGAATTTTCACTATTTTTAAATCAATAAGAAATTGTTTGATTATCTAAAGGTAGATCCTCGAACAGGCACCCCGATTGATGAATTTTAT
This sequence comes from Proctacanthus coquilletti, assembly GCA_001932985.1. Lineage (NCBI taxonomy): Eukaryota > Metazoa > Arthropoda > Insecta > Diptera > Asilidae > Proctacanthus > Proctacanthus coquilletti. Next base: position 1,562,023 of record MNCL01000006.1, read on the forward strand.
TTACTTTAATTTAAAAACAAAAGAACAGGAATCAAAATTGTTAAATTGTTAACTTTTAAAACACCAATAAGTTTGCAAAAATATGATTTAGAGAAAAACACATTTAAAGGTTAATTTTATGTTTTAAATGAAAATTCGAATAATGTAAAATTCTTTTAGATACTTATTCTACGTACCTCAGAGAAGAAATCGGTTTTTTATCTTATCCACAAAAATTCTTCTTCAGGAAATTTTTTTAGAATAGAGGAAATACTTTCAATTTGCGAAATTAAAGGGATTTATTTCTACTTGGAGGGCAGTTCTTCATATTTTTCATTTATATGGGCCTATTATACGAGTTGTATATCGTATGAGAATTAATCGCAATTTTTTCGGCGCGTTATATGAATTCGCGTTACAAGGAAGTGCGTTATATGGGGGTTCGTTGCATTTTGAAAATAAGCAAGAGTTTCTATTGAAGTTTCTTGTAACAAGAAAATACAACAGGTATGGTTATGAAAACATGTTATGTTAATTAATTATAATAATTATTTTTATATATCATTTTTATTATTCACTTTCAATATTTCGAATATCATTTAAATTTAAACAATGTAAAATTAATAGTTTTAAATTTAATAAGCTCAATGTTGGTCTTACTGAGTTTTTTCATTGTATTAACCTCTTCTGGGACGAATTTTTTTAAAAGTATATAAAAATGATTTGCGTATTTGTTTTATTATATTTTATTCATTTTACATTGAAACCTACACAGTAAATCAAAAATAAAAAGTAAAAAATAATAACGTTTTTATGCATTATGCACTTCATGCATTCAAGGCATGGATTTTTCCGAAATATAACGAGTTTTCTTTTTACAATTCTTATGATGGCATCTTGGAGGATTTTTAACTGTGTTTCTGCAATAATTTACAGCTCTTTGCATTGTCATTCTACTTCCATCGTAACGTGGTTTACTAACATAATAGAAAAATTATGGTATGAATAGTTCTACAACCGATGTTAATTTTTTTTTTTTACATTTAGATTAATTTTAATTCCAAAAAAACAAACGTACACATTTGTACCAGTATCCCTGAAGAGGTTAAACATTTTTTAATAAATTAAAAACAATTGCTTCAGAGATTTAATCCAATAGAATTTTTATACAATTTCGGTAGAAAAAAGTGTTGGTTATTTTTGCTATAGAGCCTTTAACAAAAATTTCTAAAGTCGATTCGCGAGAATAAGCAATAAGAAAATAATTTTTAATTTACTTTAGACTTTTTAAAGGCATGACATTTTAAAGAGATCTTTTAAAAGGTTTGCCGAACATTTTTCTGGATTGTATGAATGGTCTTGTTTATTGAGTGTTCATCAGAAATTTAAATTTTTAAAATAGCATACTGACATTATTTTATAGCACATCTAATAAATCCAAACTGTGTTATATTGAAACTATGTTATGAGAACTTGTGAAGTAAGGGAAATTCGGTAAATAAATCCTATAGTTTAAAAAAAATATGTTATACAAATAATCTTCCTTCTGTAACTTTTATTAAAAGAAAAATCGTTTGTTAAATTCACGATTTGCCATAATTAGGGAACAATTCTAGAAAAATACTAAACGGGCGACAAATAATAATACAAAGTAGTAAAGGTTAAAAGCCCTTGAATTGAACAATTTAATTGTCAGTATAAACAACTATTGATGCTTGCCGTAAATTTGACTCATTACTATTTCTGTTAAATTAAAATCCCGTGTTTTCTTTCAAAAAGTGAACTTAGTTCAGTTTGTCAGGGCTTGTAAGGGAATTGGAATCAATTAGAAAATAACAACTCAAGTAGGGAGAGGACTGTGGTTCGAGCTCGCATTCCAAAACGTTCTTTAATTTTCACATATTGCATTTTAAATATTCATGCATGGTTGACTTAACTTTACTCCTTCTTAGGCGCCATTTCAGCCCAGTTCTTTGTTTGTTTTCACCGACATATTTTTAGTTTCTTAAGACCGTTTCAATGAGTTTTCACTAATAGTCCAGGTTAGAAGAAGCTTTCTAGGTGTTTTTAAATCGCATATTGAAATTTAACGTAATGGCCGATTGTTTGACGTAAATTTAATTGTCGCAATTACAACTATTCCCTGGTGCGACATACCATTTTGAACACGCAAGAGTCCTGAGGGAGAACGGATCAGAATTTTTGCTTCAATTTAGCACTCAAACTTGAGTGTTTTGCGCTATCTCCGAGCTAGCGCTCCTCCTGGAAACTGAAAACCAAAGACGCTGCTGCAGATGATTTTAATTTCGCAGTCTTACATTTAGCTCAGGATTTTGGAGATGCTTTTCAAACAGACTCTTTCTCGTTTTTTATTCGTTTTTTGTCTGCGCACATGGCACACAATGTACGTTTGACTCTTGAAATGCACGGAGCACTCAGGCATGAATTAATAATCATGGCTGGTGCTTATGCAAAAAGATTTTTCAAGAATTTTCAATACTCGCAGGCAGCTCGGAGGCCTTCATCTTCGTCTTCTTCTTGTTCATCTTGTTCCCTGCAGCCGCTGCTCCGGTGCTGGTGCTCCGGATCGCGTGAAGGGGTTTGTGAAACTGCTCCCCGTGTAAATAACCTTCTTCACATACTGAAGATGAAGAGTGGATGGATATCTCGAGCGCGGTCCTTTCTTTTCGTGGCTTAGTGACGGGTGTTTAATAGTCGTCAAGAAAAAAAGAAAAAAGCGAAAAAATGAAAAAAAATACAGAAAAAAGGAGTGGATGGTGCGAGGGAGTCACCATCGCCTGCAAAGAACTCAAGCAAGCATGCACAAAACACTTATGTACCCTCCATCCAAATGTGGAGGTGTGTGAGTTAAAAAGCTTTTCATTTTTTTATAACTTGAACATGAATACAGGACCCCATCCAATGACCTGGGCCCCCGTCCCCGGAGGCCTGCGCCAGCAACCGTGCCAGCATAATATTGATAAGACGAAGAACGGTGTCGGCGCGGCGGTGGCGTGGGAGAACCACTTCAAATATGAAAAGTTTTTAAGATGAATCCTTTTTGCCGGCTCCCCCGCGCTCGCAATAAGTGCGCCGGATGGTTGGGCCGAGGTTGCCGGGCTCCGGGGGTAGCTTAGTTGGCGCACAAAGCAGCACACATGTACTAACACATAAATAATTCGCCAACTTTTTTTTACATGCTTCTTCTGAAGAGCTTTTGTCAAGTTGTTGTTCTCAAGTTTCGCCAAAGGTGCTTTTTTTCAATTTTCCTCCCTTCTGTACTTTTACACTTTTCTGTCCCGGGTACCCGAGGAGTTCCCGAGGAGCCCATAGACCTGGCAATATGCATTCACTCGCGAGCAACTTCTAGAACGGGAAAAATACAAAAAAAATGTTTTATGGTGTTGCTATGCCAATTTCGAGCTCAAGGTAAAGTGCGCCGGGGGTGGGTGGGACGTGCTTGTTCTTCTTTCAAAAGGTACGAACCCTGCCTGCAGTGAGAGCAAATGTTCTTGAAAGGGGCCAGCTCTGAGCCCTAAGTTCTGAAATCCAGCACGGCTTTGTTTCCGAGTCGTAGGACACTCGAGCCCTCGGAAAAATAAGAAAAAAGGAAAAACTAGAAGGAAAAAAGTGCGACACTTTCAAAAAGACAAATATTTCCCAGCTTTCACTGGACCAGGTCATTCATGCCTCCTGAATGGACCCTGTAGGACCTCCTCATCAGCAGCGTGAGGGAGGCTTTCTTAATTCAGGGCCTAACGAGGATGCACTAGCGTCCTCTTTGATGTCCTCAAATTGTTTTGTTAATTATAAATACGAGCTTATTTGCACTCTCCCAGCGAGCACGAGGATCGTACAAAGTAATTGCCGTCGAAATGAAAGAATTTCGCCCTTAGCTGTGTATTTCATCATGGCCTTATTGTTGCCCTCATAAAGGAAGTTTAAGGATTTGAAAAGAACTTTTATTGCTTCGAATGCAGATTTTTTGTTTTATAAACTGGATACTGCGCACACATGGCAACTTTTCTGAATTCGGTATTTAAAAGAAAAAAAAGAACATCTTGAGAATTCCACGTCCATCTATCTACCTCCCACCACCTCTAAAACTAATATGATTTTACCTGCTAGATAAGAGTTAAAAAAAGGAATTCATCACATAACATTTCACAAAAACATGTACAAATTTCGTAAGAAGAAACTGTCCTTAAGCTTATCTTTGTCCAATAAAAAAGTTGAAAATGAAAAAAAAATACTATCGTATATCTAAAAGATTTGCATAATGAAAGGAATTGGTACTTACTTACTAAATCTCTAAGCACCTGTGGATGACCAACCAAAGAAACTTGGAGGATCATTTACTACAACGAAAAGTTTTGTGTAAAAAAGAAACTCAGATCGTCTCTAGAGATTTTGTCTTCCTATTGGCTTTTTAGATCTTTGGAGTGTTCACAACAGCCGCTGGATCTTTAGGGGCCGGAAAAATAGTCTCTAGAGACCAAAATCTCTAGTTGGATATTTTCACCTTTAATTGTCACCTTCTAATACGTATAAAAAGCCAATCAGTTGTGAGCGGCGATCACGTGTCGTATAAAACGTAAATGGTAGGCAAGAGTGACAGATTTTCTGTAATCATAGTATCGTAATACGCACAATTTTTATTGTTTGTGAGTAAAATTGTGTGGTTTTAAGGCTTTTTACGATTTACCGCCGTCCTGCGTTATGTCGGCTCAACAAGTTCTGGAATTATTTGCTGTATCCATTGCCCGGCGCAGCGATCACCGTGTTAATGATCAAGAATAAACACTGTATAAAAAGCACGTCAGGAAATAACGACAATTTTTTTTTCAATAAATTCTAATGCGATTTTACTGATTTTTTTATTATGTCGATATTTTCGAATGTTTTATATCGTACCAATATACAAATTTTAACCTGTCAATGGTATTAAAAAATTAACCTTTCCGGGATAAATACTTCATAAGTTTATTAAACTCTTTACTGGATTACGGCAATCAAAATATAATCCATTATCTTTACATCTAAAGACAATTTATTCACTTGATTCATCTATACAAATTGAAAGCGACAAAATAAGGCAATTATCCTTTCCATGTGCCGAACAATAGTACAATAAATAATAGCTTCAATATCTTGGGGCACGTGACTATCTGGAAAAGATTTATATTCATTATGAAAGCTCAGCCTACGTCTTATGGAGTACATTTTATATCAAAACTGATCAAATGGAAATGAATAAACAGTTTCCAGCTAATGGAAATATGTCCATAAAGATGCCTTTGAATAATGGAAATATGTACATAAAGATGCCTTTAATAGTGCCTTAGTATCTTAAAAAAGGTATAGTGTAACCGTTGAGCAATAATTATTAATTTCTCAGATTTAACTAACATTTATTTATTTAAAGATAAAATACGTTGGCTAAAATTGTATTTAGAAACGAATGACTTTGATTTTTTTTAAAAAACACACACTGTGACAAATTAAAATATTTCTCGTTTTGCGTATTCTTAAAGTAAACAGCATCAGAAATTTGTCTAGAAAACGTCTTACTAGAATTCGCAGAAATAGTAAAATTGAAGCGTTACAAATCGGATAAGTTCCACATATATCGAATGTATAAGTTGAAGCTTCTATCGAGTTTTTATCAAGGCGGCTTTGCTCAACATTAATTGTCTGATTGGGAAAACTTTATTCACAAAAATGTTGTAATGTGAATGCAATGATTATCTTGAAGCCTTTCAATTTTAAAATGAAAAATTGTAGGCCGAAATCCATGCTTTTGTTTTCAAATGCCTACTTTTTCAAAATCAGTTACTCTTAAAAATATCCATCAATGATTTCCTTAGCTTAGGATAATAAGATTTTCATTTCAGACAAACTGGATATCAGTTTCAATCTTCTCAAAGTCACATTGAAAGATCCCTAACAAAATTAATGCATGGAGTGCTATCATTCAATGACCCTATTAAATTAGTACTCCTATGTAATCTGCAATACGAGGGGAATTCATTGCCCTGTAAAACACTGTAAATACTCGCTGTTGCTCCAAACTGTTACGTGCTCACCGAGTGCTTAAATTCCCACCAGTTTTATGAAAATATTTTTATGTAAATTAGGCCAACGCATATCAAATGCAGAGGCGAGTGTCACAGCTATCAAAGAATACAAAACGCGAAATATCGCATAGTATCGCAGTCCTAGCGCACCGGTACCAGCGCGGAGTGGCTCGAATCTCAAATCTACCAAATGGCAAAACGGCAACAAATAATTACTATCAGCTAATCACTTACATCAGCTTGTAATTTACGATTCAAGGTTTTTAATTAAGTGGTGGCACTCAAGTGAACACACCTTGCCTTTGTTGGAAAATCAGATAAAACTGGTCACTGGTAATAATGTCATTGTCCTGCACATAATAATTAATAATTACCATTATTGGACACTGCCAGCGAAATAGCCCGGCGCAGGTAACATTCCTATTACTCCAGCCGATAATTATGCTAATAGTCCGCGGTATTGTTTGCGCGACTCAGGTACTTCTGTTTAGAGAGTGCTAAGCAGCCTGCGCCCGCTGTGCCGCTGAGGTGCTCCTCCGAAAAACCTGAACTCCCCTTGCGAGGCACAGCAGTATGAAATAATTCACGACGTTAATTGGTGGCAATTTTACACCAAATAATTGCACGTGTTTTATTGATTCTAAGGCCCCTAATTACGCTTTAGCCAGAGGGAGTTATTTGTGGAGCCCAGCAAGGAGTGGTTACCTGTGCGGGGACACCGCTCTCCACAGGAATAAGTTTTTGCCAAATATGGGGCTCGCCGACGGTGTCTTAAATGAAAAATTGCTGACAATTGTGACGGCATTTCAGCGGTATCGCGCGCCAGTCATTAACTCCCTTTCAAATGAAAATATTTCCTCCGGAATCGCACGCTACAGATTAAGGCATTTTCTGGAATTTAATGGGACACAAATAGTCCTGGAATGGGGATCGCTTCAAAAATCTGGCCCCAGTAACTGGCTTTATACACGTACGCTGACAGCAAGTAACTGCTATTGAAAGTGAGACGAATAAGGTTCTGAACGACTGTTTTAATTGCTACTTGCCTTAATAGGCAAACCACCAGTTGTACTGAATGCATACACCGAATAGCATTTACCTGCATTCACACAGTTACCCGGTTCGGTTTGAAATCGATTATGCCTACATTCATTAATTAGCTTTATCATATCTTTTAATAAAAGCCAATAGCAATCAAAGTTTAATAGTGCCAGTAACAGAAATAGAATTTGCATAGTATCACTGCGGCCAAGTCTGTACTTTCACGGCTTATTAAGATTAATTTATTATTGCACAGTACTACTTTGCAAAACAAACTCATATTTTTCCTTTTCTATTGATTAGCTCACAAATCTTAAAATTGCAATAATGAAAAGTTACAAACAAAGAACAAAAATGGGCTCATAAATACTCATCGATCATTTTTTAATGAGTTCTGTCGTTGATACAGAAACGTCTAATCGAAGAAGTAAATTCAAATAAACATTTGTTTAATATTTTGTACTTTACTTTGTAAACACGCACCTTCTACGGCAGGTATTTCTTTCTTAAAATCTAGTTTATACGAGTAAGGAACAGGAAAACGCTTTTTTAGACCTACTTTGTTTTCCCTTTTAATTGGACGCTTTCCGTTACAAAACTTATGATAAAGCTTAAAATAATAAAATTTATTTGATCTAATTTATTATTAAAAGGGTTAATATAAGTTTTAAAAGCCACTTATTGCAAAACCTGTTACTTTCAAAATTTAATTTTATGGCACCAGTAGTGGTATATTGTTCTAAATTCGACAATTCTTATGAAAAATTATAAAAAATACGAAAAAATTGTTTATTTATTTTATTATTAAGTAGTTTAAATGTAAAAAAGCCATAATGAGCTAATGTAGCCTCACAAAGTATAAAATTTTTTATCTAAAAGTAGGGAGAAAATTCTATAACTATTATTGAAAAAAGTGCAAAAGCCGTAGAACTTAGATAGTCTATTAAATGAGTGTTAAAATGTTTCCTTTATTTAAAGAAAAACTACTTCAAATTGCATTTTAGTCGCATTGCATTTACCTTCTTGCAGAGTATCCAATGTATTTTCTAACCCAGAGAAACTATCAAAAAACGTACTTAAGCACCCTAGATTTTCTAGATTATTATTTTTATTTTCTCTGTATACAATTTTAAGAATTTGAGACCTTGAAAATGCAAATTTTGTAGGATTGTAGAATTTTTCGAAGTAGTGGTTGTGAAAAAATTTCTAAAATATGAGCTTTTAGGTCAACATTAAAATTTTAACCATAGGTGGTCAATAAAGAAACTTGTAACTAGAATTTAATAAAGATACTCATTGAAAATCCGCGAACATCATCGTAAATTTCCATAAAAGAAAATTGGTTTAATTCCAGAAATAAATGAAATTTTACGATTTTGGGAAAATATCAACGTGTTTGGCAGAGAACAATCACTTCGTCGTATTTTGAATTTCAGCAAAACTTGAAATTCTTTCTATAGAGAAAATTTTTAAGTATACGAGATATTAAAAAAATATTGTGTAAACCCCTCAATCAATCAATCAATTATAAGGGAAATATATATCAATAAAATTCTTGAAATCCTGAACTGAAAAATAAAAATAACTCTTACTTACTATTTGCAATTTTACTAAATTTAATGCTTTCATTTTTCCAGCCGTTAGTCTAGTTTGCCAGCTTGCTATCAGTTTGTTAGTCTCAGAATCTATGACCAGGCGCAGAGTTACCTCAAAGCAGGTTATAAAAACTTATGGTTATTACTTAAAATTAATGACTCCTGTCGTTTAAATGAATATGACTGTATATTTTGAATTAATTGGCTTCAGTAATGCATTCAAGTAAACTTATCGGTAAGTAATTAATTAAAGATCGACATGAAGTCCTTTCGCAAAAGGTTAGTGCAACTTCACAACAACTTCTATTTCGCTTTATCTTTTCGATTGCGTCTCTAATATAAATATTACATATTAATAAAGAGCATTTACTTTTATCTGAAACTCATAAAATTGAAATCATAAGCAGCCGCATGCCATCCCCTGCTAGCGGCCTGGAGAATTGAAAATTGCTGAAGTCAACCTCTGAAATTTTATTAAATATGTCGCGCTGGCGACCCGTGCCGCGAAAAAAATGTTTATGTACTCGTATTTATGGAAATGCCATCAGCTTTCATTTGCAGAACCCTCAAGAATATTTTCTATTTCCACATCAGATACGGCGACAGTACATAAGAATGAGAATAGGAATAAGACTGCTCGAGGGATTCGTTCGTTTGCGACAATTTAAAATATGTTGGGACTAGGGACACGGGACTCGGGCTGGGGATGGTGATACCACGAGCAGTAGTCCTGATATCGGGCTTCCTGGACCGCTGCTGCCTCGCCCCGCTGCGTGCGCGTTCAAAGAGTCTGGAGGCCTGCTGTGATGTAATGGAGCTACGGAGCGGTGGCATAAAGGCCGGAAACGCCTTTTTTAAAAGTGAGGAAAGCAAACATGAGATGAATGCGATGCATGAAGGAGCCCACCCCCGCACGTAACCCTCGATTCACAAGAGCGCCTTTCGCGCTACAAAAGAAGGCGTTCGGAATCGCTCGCTCCTTGTGCAGCCAGTAAGGAGTGAAGGCCGGCAAGCTCACATGTGGAGAAGGATGTCGAATGTGAGGAGGATATGGGACGTGGAGGATATGTGAGCTATCAGCAGAAGTGCTGTACAGGAGTCGCACCAGCAATACAGATATTGCAAAAAGAAATAAAAAACGCATGCGCTCTATTTATGTTTGCCACGCCATGAGATATGGCGGAGGCTCCTTATACGTGGAATATCTCAGAGTTGTATTCCTTTTAAAAGTTAATACACGATGTTTTTTGGGATGGGGACGACACTGCATCGCGGTGTCTCGATGCGGCGCACAAAATTTAAATCCCAGGATCCCACCTGGCGATGATGCAGATTCAAGATCCGGGGATAAATAGACACCTCCATGAGGAACAGCCCTCTGTCTCACCTAGGAGGCGCGTGGAAGTAGAAGCACTCAAACTGATGACATCGTTGAAGCACGATATCATCTCTGCCCTGAGGAACAGTCTGGCCATGGATTAATTACAAGAGTCCACCATCGTACTCGAATGGGGATTTCCTCCCGTAATTCCCGGCTCCCGGATCCGAGATCTCGATTCTCGGGTCCTGGGTCCACACTAATGACATGTCTGAGAGAGCAACCCTTCCGCTGAGGGCAATTCCTGCAATCATTCCATTTTTGGCGTGGCTCGTTTTGATGATGCATTCAAACATCTTTGTTGGTCGCCAGCCTTTCATTTTGGCAAGGATACAAGTGTTGGATATCCCATTCCCGACCCCATGATGCCTGAGCCTGCTGCTAGATGGTAAGGATGGCTTAAAACAAAGGGCTTCTTGCTCTGTTCCCTGTTTTCACTGGCAAAAAAGTCACGTCGTCTCCCCGTGCACTCAATCAAATGTTCCCAAGGAGCCGAACAAAAGATTTCGCCTGTGGTACGGAATAAAACAAGAGGAAGGAGCAAGGATTTGTGCCTTTTGTGTCACAAAAATGTAAGAGCGATGTATTGTGGGTAATAGCGTGTAATTTTGAAAACAGTGCTCCAGGGGACTTCTGTACCATATTCCACTTGAGACGTTCTTTTATGCCGGATCTTGAGCCTTGATGGTTCTGAGGTTTCGAGTGTTACGGGAATGAATGCGAAATATACTTAAATGTTTTCCTCAAGTGCAGCTACGGCCAACGAGCGCCGCCACAGTGCAGCTCGAAACAGTTAAAAATGGAAGAGGGACTTTTCGCGGTCTCGAAGTAACCAAGTGGATGGAGTCGCGAATATGGGAATCTGTGATGGATGGGGAGCTCCCGGACTTTTCCGGCGCAGTGTAAATTCTTCCCGAACCCAACTGGAACTCGTAATTCACTCGCGAATTAGTGCCACTGGCTGCACTCTGTCGGAGATTTTAGCTCAGTTCCTGCTGCTTATTTTGGAGTATAACTTCCTGACAATATTTGCCTTAGTGTTATCGGCGAGGTTTTTCAAATCTGGTTTATTGAATTATTAAGAGCTATCGGTTTGAATTTATTTTTTATAATTCTGACATGTATTAAGTACTATGAAAGCTGAAGAATATTTATTTTTTCTTTTTTCTTTTATATATAGTATAGTATAAAGCTTAAATATTTGTATATTAAGAATTATTTAAAACAAGGAAATTAATAGTAGCAAAAGGGTCTTATAATAAACATTATAAGATGTCTCACAATAATTGTACTTTGTAAATACTGCTTTAAACCAATTTTACAAAAACTTAAGTCTTGATTAAGAAGTGAATTATCTACCTGAGCATGAAACCTATGTTGCGAGCTGTTTTGTTGTTCGACATCTTCGCTTTTGGTACATATATTTAGTACAAAGGGTCTATTTTTTAAATTTATCCAGGACATACAAAGCTGTTACTTTCTTTATTTCACCAAAGTAAAATTGATTTTTAAAAAAATAGGCTCAGAAAAACACATTTGAAATTGAAAGTTTTAACAGACGTAACGTCTTATTCAAATCTTTGTAACTTTGTCAAATTTGTGAATTTCAAAATTTCCTTGTATTGACACATTTTAAAAGTTGGTGTGTATCTTCCACAATAGAAAAAACAAAAATAGGTGTCTTGAAATAATTAGACTAAAATACTCGTTTAAAGCAATATAATAAAACTATACCTTCTCTACTCTTGTAAATAATACATTTAAATATATAGGAGTTAAACATTTTTCATTTGTTAGTTTTTACGCAAACTTTATATTCTTGTTCTAACTAACTTTAATACTAAGCACACTTGCAATTATTTCAATCTGTGGATATTTATAGGCTTTCTTAGTGTCTAACCAATATTTTGATATTTTACATGCTTTTAAAAATATTTAAGTGAAAAAAGTACAACCGTGACAACATGAATTTCTTTCCTTGTAAAATTTAATGTTGCATAGCTTACGTTTATATAGTCATTTGGCGAAAATTCGAAAACAGTAATTGTTTTTAAGCTTAGACTGAATCTAAAGATCCCAGAACTCCTTAGTATATAGTCCACTAAACAATTCAATGTGGTAAAAAGTTTAGGTAATCTTTAAAATAGTATAAAAATACTTTACATTAGAATTTTTCGTATAAGCATTATTAATTACGATAAATTTTTTTCATAACAATCAATTTTACCGATTTTTACTACATCGTAGTAATTCTATACTAGAACGCCTGTTTTGTAGCTTAAAATTCTCTAGATGGTACAAATGATGTGGCAAATGCTTTTATAAAAAAGAACGTTCAAATTATGCTATCATTTTGATAGTAAACATATGCTTCTCAGTCCTCTTTTTGACATCATAAAGGTCGAAATCTGTAGAGAAGTTCGTATATGTTATTATTTTAGCTATTCCATAATATATTGAACTTTTGACGTCTTTCTTAGCATATCTAATTTCAATCAAACAATCCGTTAACCCTTTTCAGCCGCAAGTAACGCCGATAGTAATGCCATTTCCCAAAACAACACCAAATACAGATCGGTTAGCGTAAACCCTTTACTGTCATAGAATCTCATTCCAATTTACTTCACCCCAAAAATCCCCACTTAAAGTTCTTCCGAATAATTTCAATTTACTTCAAGTGAACGCCCCTTAAATTTTGCTCAAAAATTTCTTCGTTATGAATTAAATGCCTCATTAAATTAACCTAATTTCTAAGCATCGATTTTCGGAGGCCCTAGACTTAAGACAAAAAATAAGAAAAAAGTTTCAGACGGCGAAAATGCGTAAAAGGGCTTGACCTGCCCCAACTGGCGAGCGCTCTAGAAAGAATTTTCTGGGAAAATGAGTCAAAACTGTAAAAAAATTATCGCACTCCTTAAAAATCGGCCACGCTCTTTATTACAGAATTAATTTCATTAAGGCGGCAAAAGAGAAAGCGAAAGTATAATAAGAAAATTCCTGGGAGCCCAGAAATTTGAATTGAGGGAGGGCAGCAAAGTCGGGCTAGGGAGGAAGCCGGATGTCCTCTAAAGTTCGCGCTCCCAACTTCGCGTGTAATCTGCGGAATGAACAGAGGAAAATCACATCTCGTTAAGATCAAACCATCCGCCCCCCCGCGCGTCCGTAGGACGTCTTGAGTTTCGGAGTTGCGGAAGAGGCCTCTAGCACTCCATCGCTCGGATACGTACCCTAATCACGGAACATGTACTTAGAAGAAATGGAAACCTACCGCCAAGGAGCCCACAACTCTGATTCTGGATTCTGGATCCCGGATCCGGAATGCCTTTTCATTGTTGTTGGCCACGGACATTGTTTGTCTCCTTGAGCGCCGAACCCCGCGGACTCCCTCCCGGTCAGGCTCTGCATTCCCGGATTCCCCCGTTCAATTTTTAATGGGGAGAAAGTTTAATAACCCAGTATTACAAAGCCAGCCCGGAAAAAATATGAAGTGGAACCTTCAGCAGAAATCAATGCGGACGGCAGGAGTGGCACGCACACTGGCACACCAGCCAAGAAAAAGAGCTCTCGTCTTCTTTCGGTTCCGCTCTTCTTCTCCTCCAAGACGTTTAATATCGGAGAAACAGGAAAATTTAATTTCGCCCAATTTATTGCTAATATGTATAAAGATTTAATGCTCATAACATGACTGGCACGTTTCGGCAAAGACCGTCCGCGGCCGGGCAAGATCCGATATTAAAAGCCAGTCGCCGGGATAAAGGTCCGGCCAGAAACAGTTGTAAATCTGGCCGCAAATCTGGCAGCTTAAATAAAATTAAAGCGCCCCCGGATCCCGAATCCCGTATCGCAGTCCCAAATATTCATAAACTGTTGATTCTGTTTTAATGGCTCCACACCGCCGCCCAAAGTTATCCCGGCACATTAACTCAATGAGCGAGTATCGCCACTCGCCAATTTTATTCAAAAACTTTTCAACTGAGTTTCAAGTTCATTATTATGATGGTTCGCCCGGTCAGGGCAGCGCCCACAAACTGTCCAATATGGGGCTCTAGGGCCGGCCACGTCTCTCATGCGAGGTCTCCCCCGAACTCCCAATGAATGGGGATCACCCGGAAAGGGACTATTTTGCAAACAGAATTAAACCTGTGGGCTCACTTCCCTTGCTGTGGGTCACTGTGCCATTGACCGATTATCCTGGACAAATTGCAAATAATGAAAAAGGGTGCCAACCCGGTCATTTTCGTCCAGACTTTGTGCTGAACTATGTTCGTTACAGCAGGGTGAAATCGACTGAAAACAGTCGCCCTGCGGTTAGGTTTACTAAACAATCTTAAATAACAAGTGGGTTTCTTCGTCTATGAAATGCGTATTAATTAGAATCTATTGAAAAACAAACTTTTTCACTTGTTAAACAATGTATCCTTGTAGTTTTAAATCTCTGAGCTAAAAGTTTACAAACAACTTGTTTTATTTTTATTTTTACTAAATTTTATTTACCTCTTTAAACATCTTTTTATTAATTACATTGTAAAATTGGACTCATTCAAAGTATAGTTTTAAGCTATGGCGATTTTATTATAAAAATTAGTGTTTAAGTTTAGTTACTGAGAAAAACAAATAAATTCTTTGTAAAGAGGAGTACCAAGTAATTTAATATTTGCTTTTTCCTAAATACCTATCTGAATTAAACGCATCTTTTTAAGTAGATTAGTTCAAAATTTGTTTCAGTTATGCTTTCCAGATAATTCCGTTTTTTAACGAACTTTACCAGATTTTTTTAAATACAGGTAACCCTCCTACAACACAATTTCGCCCTTCCACGATAAGAAAACTGCATCTATTGTTTAAGGTTTATATATATTAAGAAATCTAAATTACGCACTATGGACACATAATTCGTAAAATTTCCATATTAGGAAATCTAGAGAGTTTTTAAACAGGACCGAAGATGCAAATGATGAAAGGGATTCAGACGTTTACGCTTGTTTGTACCGCGCAGTGATAGGGAAGGAAATGTTGGAATGAAAGGCTTTGTGAGCTACAGACATTAATATATTTAATAAAAACGACTTTGCCTGAATGGATTTAAAAAAAATATTTGCTTTTAATAAGTTCTCGGAACTTAACCCCCTTCTTTATACTTGCTCTGGGTCTCATATAACACGGTTTCACGCAATACGGCATTTTTTAAGAACCTATCTAGGTTACCTGTAATTCAGCTACCTCTACTATTGCCATTCTCGTGCCTCCAATTGTAAAATGAGTTGTAATAAGTTCATATACACGCCTGTCGCTTAATTTGTTATAACTGCCAAGAAACTATGTTGAAAAAACCTTATCACGGAATGTGTTAAAATTAACCAGTGATTAAAATCGAACACTTAATATTTGTGAAAATGTTTTGACCTAATAAGAGCCCGAGCCCCGTGGCCTGTGTTTTTGGTTTCTGGTTGATTTCAGTTTCTAGCGTTTACTAACTGAGCTGAAACAGCTTCTGGAGACAGTGCACTGTGGACTTTCAATGATTAATTTTTCGAACTGACAATTTATTTGTTCAAAATCAAGGCTGTTTGAACAACGGTCCGAAGATTAACAAATATTTCAGGTTTTAAAAATCTTATTGAACAAGTATTGAGAAAGTATAATTTTTTTTAATAACATTAATAATAGTGTAGCATATCTGCATATAACGATTAAAATGTACTTAGCCTTGATTACATTTTTTCTTTTATTGCAAAATTTTAAAAGGTCACTAGTAAAATGCTTTGTGCTAGTTCCTTTCTCTCCTAGTCACCCTATGTGAAATATTGACTAATAGAAAAAGTAGTAGCCATATCTCGCGGTATTTCATGATAGTGCTTACCATCGGGCAAGTATCTGCGCTATCGTTATTCGACGTTATGATTTATTGTTCCTGGTGTATATTATTGTTTACAGATCGTGCTAGAAAATAATTTATATATTTTTTATCGCCACAATTAAGGTTTGAATCAATTGCAGCATGCAATTAACGCAATATGAACTGTGTTTTATTAATAACTGTGCCCAGTAGCAAAAATTCTTGTATTTATATTAAATTTAAGTGGAATATTTCTTTCTTCCTAAAGATGGTAATTTGCATAAGAATTTCTTGTTCAATGAGTGAAATACGAGAGTTCTTGGGGTCGACATAAAGTTTTAAACATATAAAACATTAGTTATCTGTTCTAAACGTGTTCACATAAAAGTTTAAATAACATTACTAAAACACAATATGACCAGATTGCTAATCAGAAAGAACATTAAGTTTAATGTTTTATTTATTGGAATTTTATTTGAATATAAATTGATTGTTATCGTTAATAACTGACAAGTGTTTATTTAATTTTTTTTATTTATATTTTAGCTCTTTAACGAGTCGTGATATTTAACCTTCGGATTTTGTCTTCCACTAAAAGGAACCAATATCTTTTCTTGAATCTCGTTTATATTTGTAAAAAACTTCAGTTTTTAAAACTACTGAGAACGCTTTTCTTTTCAAATTTCGTCAATTATATTAATAAACGCACAATTTCATTAAATTCAAGAGTGAAATAATAATTAAATCGCTACAACAACTAGAACTCTATTAGGTGTTGAAATACATGCTTTTTTCTTTTAAATCCTACTGATTTTACTTGCTTTTCTAAGAATAATTTCACAAATTAAAGGAAAGTATTTCTTTAATCTATTAGTAAAAAAGTCCAAAAGCTCTGAAAAGAATCCAGCAGGTGACTTTTGGTAGTAAAATTGTGTACTCCAAAATACTGTCAATAATTTAATTCTCAATATTCTCAAAAAACATATGGCACATTATTTCATATGAAAACTAGACTTGGGTATATTTCTTTTCGTAATTTGCGAAAAAAAATTATTTTGGGATAGTGAGTGGACAATATAAGTTTATAAAAACTTACGTATATGCTTCTTTTTGCAAAGTTCCAAACGACGTTTTATCGATTTTATTTCTTTTATCTCTTACTTAACACTGTTCCCAAAGTCCAGAGGGTCATAGAAAAACATAATTACCTAATTGAAGAATATAAAGATGTGTGTGATGCAGTTCAAAAAACTCGAAGAAATTGATTTCGGTAGCACATTGGACGATTCATCAGCTCCCTAAGGAAAGCAAGCGAAAGTACACAAGTAGGTGAATTCCGTTCGCGACAAAGTAAATAGCAAGTGAGCCTACCCGATGAAATCCAATTAAGAAATGTCGCAGAGGCCGTCAAATGCAGGAGGAATTAATGAGCGCCGAGGTAAGACGAGATCCCGTTTTGGCAGGGAATCGATGAAAGTAAAAGGAAAACTTTCCCGGGAGCGTGTCCAAAAAGGGAAAGCAAACAGGACCAATTGAACATGAGGACGGATGAATGAGCACAGGCTCTGCGTCGTCTTCACTTTCCTTTCCGGCTTCCTTACAGGGGATTTTTTCACATCTTTCGTCCTTCGAAGGACTTTCACTGCGATGTGCAAACATTTCTCCCTTTTTGCCGATTTGCTATTTGCTTTGAGTGTCGTGTGTACCTTGCGGCGGAATTTCCCTTCAATCGAATAGGATTTTAGCACGGGAGGAGCTACAGCATGTGAAAATCATATAGGCTGAGTTTATTCACACATATGTGCGAGGACTTCGTACTGAATGCACTTATACCTGCGCAAACACGAGGTGAATCATCACTTCGCGTTTTTCGAATTGAAAAATTGCTAAGACGGTATATTTAGGTTCTGGAATAATTACACATTCTAAGGAGATAATTTTAAAAATATAATCATCAATGAAAATTTAAGATATATCTTAAAGTGCCCACTGATCGAGAAATGTTGTGTAAACTAAAAATATTGTAAGCACGAACCCACGAAGCCCAACTTTATAAATAAGGTTTATATTTATGATTATGAAATCAGAATAGTTATAATAAGTACGAAAAGCACTGAAGTGACGTTAAAAAGACAAGCACTGTGCACGATATAAAACAATTTAACACACATGTATTTCTTGTCAGAGTAAAATTAACTAAAAACATTCTTAACACCACTTAAACACTTTTTCGAAAGTAAAATGTTTACAATTCTATTATTTTCGAATTCGCAGTATTAAAAGCAGCCTAATAATAAATTTTTTTTAATGTTATTTTATTACTTTTTTTACTAATGCAAGTACAGAACTAAGGCTAATAATCGTATTTTTTTTATTCTACGTGTGTTTCCTTCAGAAATACTGTTTTAATTAATATTTTATAGAAAACTTTAAAGATTATTTCACTCCTTCATTTAAATAAAATTCAAATTTCGACTTTAAAAGAGTTAATACATTCAAACTGAACTTCTTATTTGAAAATTAAATGGTTCAGCTACAAAAAAATATAAAATATTAATTATTTTTACTACTTTATTACACTTGATTTAAGTGTATTTTAACGTGAGGTGAAAAAAATGATTATGTAGTTTGCATTAAAAGAAATTTAAAGATACAGTAATAAAATACGAACATTTTTTACTTATGACTTTTATTACAACATTTTCGTCAATTCATTTTATAAGAAGTCTAAAATGTTCTCTGTTTTTTACCTTGAATATTTTCGATATTTCCAGTTAATTTTAGGTGAATCATAACTAAATACTATAATTATAAATAGATACATTCGTTTAATATAAATGTGATGAGTAATATAAAAAAGTGTAAAATATGTGGAAATATAAGTTGAAATTACGTAAATTGTTTTGTTGTAGACGGAACTTAATTATAAAACACAACAAATAACACTTTTTGTGTTGTGCGCGTATAATTATATTGTAGGAGACTCAACTCTTTGACATTATTTTGCTAAACCCTAGTACCAAAGTATTACTATAGGATAAGTATCAGAGAGAAAATACTTATACTAGTATACATTAGCAAGCGCTTAATGGGCAATAAACATACAAAATTTCCCTTTTTATTTATGCATATCTCAAAATTTTCACTTCGCGACTTGGGACCTCGTACATTTTGATGATTCAAACCAGCGAAACGAATAGAAGATTTTTGAAAGAGTGTTTGACTTGAATCTTCAAATTCGCATAATTGGGCGCGGAAGGTAGAGCTCCACATTAATTATCGCAAGTATTTCAAGTGTGAATGCAAACATGCAACGTATCGCATCGCATCCAGCCACTTCTTAAAATATCACGTTTCGTGAACCGTATTATGCACGGCGCACACAGGCTTTAAATTGGAAGGTTCTGTGTTCTGTCCCAATCACTTGGCTGCGCCTAATAGGGTGCATCATTAACGTGGATTTGCAGGAGCCGTAATTTATTCAGCTGAATGGGTGCTTGGAGCGCCTCCACGTTCACACTCACGTCCTCCGGAGCAATTAGTTATATTTTTTTGCTTTGAATGGATCCTTGCGCATGGAGTCAAGTAGGTGACAGTAATAAACCCTCCTTGACGGCGACAGAAAACTTTTTGTAACACTCCACACATCTTCGTCAGCGACAACAAACAACAACGGGAGCGGCAACAAAGACGGGTCCTGGCGCTTGCGAAAAAATTATTTTGAAAAAGAAATGAATGATACTTGTCTTAACGAACCCTTTACACGGCGTCGGACGATGACGACAGGAGTCTTCTCTAGTCCTGGAGGAGAACAGATCCATCCGCGGAGAAATAATCGGCGTAATCGTCAACATCATTACAGTCCTGAAACGTTAGCCAAGTATTGAGGAGTACGCACTTAATACGTATGCACATATTCGCTACAACGCTTTGCTTTTATTATGTAAAATATTTTCGAGAAGAATCGAAGGATCGTTGTTTTGAAAGCGTCGCGCCGTCTTTCAATTCGTTTTTCAAATTGAATTGAAAACAGAAAAACTGAAGATAAAATTGTTCAAAATGACAAATCTGCAAAATCTTTCAGTGAACAAAAGAAGTTTCAATGTATTCAACAATTTTTTCTGATCGGGATGTTCGTCTTTTATTACGATTTGGAATTCATACGCAAACACATATGTAGAAGTTTTCTTCTTTTTAAATGGTACCGAAAGAACTCATTTCGAGATCGAAAATCCATCAATTTCATTCTTTTAGGATCAAAGAAAGGACAAAAAAGTACAAATATAACAAAATCCACTTGCTGTCTTATTTACTTTATATACAAAACAATAATTAATTACCATAAGTATGTATTCAAAATCATTCATTAAATATTTTAGTGTATTTAAGATATGTAGGTTTTTTTCGAAAACTCATACCCAAAACGTTTAAGACTTATTGGACTTAATGTTAATATAGTTTCTAATTTTCTTTAAGAAAAAGTTGAAACTATGAATATATTATACAAGTATCCCTCATGAATAACTTTTTGATTACATTCGGATTTTATGATCGACATTTTGCGTAAGGGAGTGGCAATTTTTGGAAGACATGTTTTTGAAAAACATTTAACAAAAGGTTAAAAAACAAATAATACTTTTGTTTTGGATTACATTTAGATAAGCTTTCATTTCAATAATCAAAGCGATAGTGTTGAAAAATTACTTTTTGCCGTGCACTTCCCAAAACTGTCTTAAAGAAAATTGGAATTTAACTTTGCGTACTTTATAAATTTCAACTTTCTATGTCGAGTAGTCTCCCAGAGAAATATCTTCATATGTGGGCAGACATCGAGGCGATTCCATAAGTGCTCTGTTTTACAGATCCAACAATTGTGGACATATCAGTTTCTAAAACTTCGAAAGTTTCATTAAATCGGTTCTTTATTTGTATTGTAATATGGAAATACACATAAAATAATAGTGATAATCTCCAAAATATGGAAATTTTTATAAAGAAGTTTCATTCAGATCCACCCGAAAGTTTGAGCGAAAAATCTAACTATAAGACAACAATTTCTTTACAATTGCATAGAAATTTTAAATGACACAGATCTGTGTGCGTAGTATGTTAAAAGGTAATCGTTGGAAAATTCCACTTGAGTTTAATTTTTCATGTTTGCGAGGCTGCCGTCACTTTACAGCATCTGAGAAACCCCCAAAAAGTTTTTTGGCCGGAATGTTGGGATTTTCGACCGGAATGAGACGGTTGCCCAGAGAAACCCTACAAGGTTCCTTTTTGGCCCAAGCGAAAAATAAAAATAGCTGAAAGGAAATATTCATAGGGGTTGCGTGTTAGCCACTTACATTTTTTTCCCATAATGTGCCATGTCCTTTACTTCGTAATTCCCAAGTTCTATTCGAAAGAGAGTTTCCTTCGACGATTTTTTTCCAGCTACAATCTCTTTTTTTTACCTGCCTGTCGTCGGCACCTTACAAAGGGACTTGCTCCACGTGTGAATGTGCTAGACCACGGGCCAGCATATTTATTGCCAGGACAAATGATTTTCGACACGAAAAGCCCTCATGGTCTTCCAGGAATGTAATATATAACCCTTTTTGCATTCGCTAATCTCATTTGGAACGTCTCAGCCAGTTTGCTCCGAGCTAAGTAGTCGCCTCCTGTTGTGAGGCTTAGTAATATCGATAAATTTTTAGCCTGCCACATTCAGATTTGGCGAGCTGGACGTGGAGATAGGAGTTAAATTGCATAGAGATCAATAACGTGAACGAAAATAAAATATAAGAAAATGTCGGCGAAATTCTTCTTCGCCTCTACTAAATTGGTTTCTATTTCGCGGACCTCTATGCCGGCGGGAGCGGATTATTTCGGCGCTATCAGCTTTTATATAAAACCCCCCGCAACCGGTAATTGGATTCAAAATTCACTGATTCATTGCAGAAGTGCACCTCGAAAATAGATGGAATTTTGTGCAAATTGTGCATTGAACTCGACCGGAGTTAAATATAGCGCACGGGGATGCGCAACGTGCATGCGATAAGAACTATTGCTTACAGGTGCAGAAAGTGCGCTCTCTTGACTTCTTAAAAACGTCGGATCGGGACGCTTTTGAGGTCGAATCAACTTTATAAACGCCGCACTCAGAGAAAGCAAATTCGTTTGAGGTAAATTCGAAAAGTTGAACCAGTGGGTTATCTGCAAGTATTTCACTGCGTACTCCATGAGACCGTAATATTGCATCTGCCATGGCCACAATCACTGTCCTGGTGTTCGTAGGTAGCTTTTCCATAATATATGGAATCTTTACCACCGCCTACTGGCTATCACATAAATATGAGAATTCTTTGAACTTTGACCGCTTTGCGTTGCTAGAATTTATTGAATTAGCCATAAAACGCACAATCTGCGACAGCAGCGGAATAGGAATTTACGCTTAGGAAAAGGTTGCATGGCATAATTGTTAGAGAGGCGTGAGTTATGGCTGAAAGTTGCTAATGTCGAATGAATTATTTCACCTACAGCTGCGTTGCGGCTCGAGAGCCACATGTAATCCAACAATATCTCAAGAAATATGAAAAGCACTTCACACGAATGCAAAACTGTGTCCTGCGCTGGTTTCAAAATATGTAAATTAGATAAATGCAAATAATCATCCGTGAAGAATAAGGCAAATGCTAAAAGTTGCCTCATAACCATAATACTTAATTGATGCAATGCATACAATTTATTAAAGATAAGAGATAGACTTTCAGATGATTGCAGTCAAACTAAACTGTTGAGTGACAATAACCCAAACATTATCGCCTTCGCTTTCAAAAATAGTACATCATAGAACTCAGCAGTAGTACAGGGTGAATACAGCTTTATTTTTGCTTCGAATCCAACTACAAAGTTGTACAATCGCAACTGTATCACTTTATCTAACCTAAAATTTGCTTGATAAATCTTTATACTGAGTAACTAAGAAAAAAATTGAATCTTGAATATATTTTTTAAATAAAACAGTTTGAGAAGATTCTCTTCGCTAATTTTACTTGCAAATATTTAACAACTGAACTTTCGACATCAGCGTATAGTCGTGCATTTAAGGGATACCTATCCATTAATCTTCTAATAAACTAAAATTAGGGAATACTGGACGTGTAATAATGCTAAATCTTGTCTAATAAATACATACATATATTTTAGTCATTCGCTTTTTCACACACAAACTAAAAATAAAAGTAAGATTATTCTTACTAAACATAAATATAAAAATAAAAAGGAATGCCTGGAACATATTTAACCTCCATATGCAGTCCAGTTGATGGATTTCAAAAGAAGGCCTGTACTAAAAAATTCTCAAGCAAAAATAGCGTACGTCTATTTAATTGGTTACGATCTTGAGGGAATTCTGAAAGATAGTGAAAGGTATGCATTAGTTGCCACATTTCTCATCTTTTTGTAGAGGTAAAACGTCCGAATGTCTTATTACTTACTAACCAAGAGGATGAAATAACAATTAAAATAAATACAAAATTAAAAGCTTTTGGATTCTAAATAAATTCCTTAAAATTTTTAAAGCAGAGATTTAGTAACTATCCTTAATACCTATAATTTATCATTAAAATGAAAAAACAAATAGAGTTTTTAAACAATTAATAAAAATATGGTCGGGTTTATTGCTAATAAAAATAAAATGAAGTATATGGGGAAATATTCCTGTATTTCTGCCAGTATCTGCTAAGTTTTAGGGGATTTTGAGGGAGTGTAGATTTCCGACATAGTTTTGGTAGTCTTTTCAAGATCCATGCTGGAATGAAACGCCCATGTTGGGGTTTTCATCTATTCAATTAATTTATGACATCACTACTGTGCGAAACATTAGACGCAAGTTGGGCTGAGTCCTGCGTGACCAGCCTCTTGCCGTTGCTTACGATAATTAAAATAATTGCGAGGCATTCATCTTCCATTATAAGGTCACCTAGCAAGTACTCGGGTTTATAATGAGGCCGATTGTTGCGGAGGTTTGCCGTGGAGTCCGCGTTACATGTGCAGTTACACAGCGGGCCATAAATGCGTGAACTTGCGGTGTTACAGCTACGTACCTGCGACAAAAAGTATGATTAATGATGGACACCGGGCGAAAACGGAGACTCCCCGAACTCGCCTCTGATTGCGAATGTCGTGTCTCTAATGGAATTATCCCACATGGAGCTGCATTCGCAACAAAAGATAACAAATTAACTTCCGGGCGTCTGTCGCCAAGTAGAGGCAGATAAGTACTTCATATTCTTACGTACATGATAACGAAGCTGTTAAGTGAACAGTTGGATTGCATCTTGCCCACTGGCCGAGGAGTCTTCCTTAAGACGTGAGGGCCCTCTCCCGCAGATGTGTTCTTTCTTGCGGGCACAGAAAGGGCCGCCCGGTGCAAGCCTATGTTCTATTTGTGCTGCCCGTTTTCTCAAGAAAGCAGAGGAAGCCCTCTCGCATACTCTTAGTAGTAGAAAAGTGGGACCAGGTAAATCCATTAATTTAATGCACCTCATGCGTAAGCCAGTCATTCCGAATACCAAGTAACCGATGATCGTCTTCGTCTTGGGAATGTTCGCGCGGATTGAGCGCCAAGATACCGTCGCAGCAGACGGTCTGGTCTGCATCTGCCGTTCGGCTTGAAGACTTCCTATTACGCGCCTCTATCAGACGTTATATTATTTAATCAAACGGCGTGCGTGGCTATGTACGCAAAGTAATAAATTTAATAATAGTTTTGATAATGTGAATAATAATTGTGGCTCTTCGCGAGCAGGCGGACCGCGCCGAGGCGAACATCTCGCGGCCATATCCGGCCTTGCACTCGCACCGACGCGAAGAGTCGCGCACGTTCACATATTACCGACCATAAAAATAATTGAACTGCTTAGATTGTTCACATTCGCGATTCTTCGCGGCACTGGGAACCCGCAATCTGCGGATACCCACAATAGGGGCAAAAAACGGACCGCGAGGCAGGAGAAGGAGCCGGGAAAAAAGGCGCTCGCAAAACGAAGACATTTGGTCTGCACTGTCTAGAGATGTTTCCGATTAGTGGCCGCGTGGAAATGCTTATTTTGATTATGAAAAAACCGCACTGGGAACAGGAGAACCTTCGGGAAGCAGCAAAAGGTTCGTCCCAGGATATGAAAAACAATCATAGGATCTTTGAACTCGGACCCTAGAGCGGGAGCGGACAAAGTTTATTGAACTACTGGCATAATCCAATAAAGACTACTTGGGAGAATGATATCGAGTTAAACGGATCAATTCTTTGCTATTTGATGAACATTATTTTTATTACTAAAGATTCATTATAAAGTTGTATGTGAGTTGTAAAAACTATTTGAAATAAAAAATTCATTATCCGGGAATAATCAACATTAACTTTTTAAAAAAACATAGCATTTTTGTTATTTGATGTGCCATTTTTAAGATTTTTCTGAGAAAAGAATAGTACTCTAATAAAATATTGAATTTGAAAATGTCTAATTAGGTTACTACTGTTTTAAGATGTGCCATACAATTTTTAATATTTTGGGAAGAAAACTGATCATGCATTTTTCATTTTTGTCAAACTTGATTTCGCATTAAGTTTTGAAGAAAAGTTTGATAGACATTGAGAATGTATTATAATGACATATTTTATAATATTCATATTAAAGACAGGCATTCAAAAGATGTAAACAACGAACTTAGTAAAAACTGGGAATCATACTTGAAATTCAATTTTTCTGTATCATCTGCATCACCATGCGCAAAACTCTCTTAATTTTGCAACAATTATTCTCCTTTCTTCTATAACATTTTAATAAACTTCTGCAGTTAATGGTTAAAATGTCATACTATACGATTTTTTTTGTATACAGAGCTTTGATTAAATTGATTGATTGATAGAAACAAACATTAGTGTGAATGTTAACCACACTGTATGTGTGTAACAACTTCTTATTCCTTATTTCATTGATATAATATTTTGTCACAACGAACACTGACAAATATGCTCTAGATCGATGCCCATGTGGCACAGATTGACTGCGAAAAATTATATCAGTTAAGACTAAACATGGGACAATCATACCCGGTCTACCCTACTTTCACAAAAGCCACCTTTTCTTTTAACTATAAAGGCATTTTATTGCTTCACTTTTTCAAGTACTCATTCTTAAACGAAGATCCAGGGTTAAAGGTATTCCGAAGTTCGGCACAGAAATTCCTTCAATTTAACAGAAATTCAAATTTACAATAAGAAATGTTTTATGGTTTTACTTTTATAAATGAAGTTCGAATAACTTTAAGTTCGACAATTTGTATTAACATACAGAACAACTGAAATATTAACCATAAGCTTTAAATTTACTTCGTTTTGAAACTTCAAATCGTGAAAATAAAAGGCTTAAAAACAAATGTACAAACATTCTAAAGTTATTCATCTGATATTATGGAGTAATATGAACATTGTATCGCAGAGGAAAATGCTATTTCTAAATATAGAACTTGAAACTCTAACTAAAATTTTGAAATAATTATAGAAAAATGAGCAATTAAAACACGTCCGTTTCGAATTATTTCTCGAAAGTAGAAAGCGTTTTGACTTCGCATTGAATAATTTAATGTAATTCCCGCTTGCAGTGTTGGCGACGATAAGTGCAACCTACTCTCTATTAAATCTCAGCATGAGGGCAGTCGTACCTGCGAAAAGTTTAATTTCAGGTTAATCAGACAGCCATAAGACAGGTAGCCATTCACACCAATTAATAAAGCATTAAGTTATTCCGTTTTCCACGGGCCCAGCAGTCGTCAGAGTAGTTGTAAAGCGGTCGGATTATTCCAATAAGGCTGTCGGAAAACTTTATTTAATCCGCAACTTCCTCGAGATTTAAAGGCCAATTGTTCCTATCGTGCATATCGCAGATTTAATTAACAGCGCTGTTTAGTCATTGCGGATCCTTTCTTGGGAGCCGGTGTGTTGCGGCCTCCTAGTGAATGGTACTCAAGAAAACTTCTCCTGCGTCTCGGCCCCTTTCAGATTGAAATCCTCATTGCTTGGCGAAGTGCAAATTTCAAAGAGTCTCGCGAAAAACGACGGAGCATTTTGAGCCGTAATGAATCAATTTTCGCGCCATGCTCGCCAAGGTGCTCTTAATTCCTTCTACCTGCGGCGAAGACATGCTCAGTCCGATTCGAGAATTGAAATGAAGTGATACGCGATATGGACAAGTGCAGGAATATTCGAAACGTGTTGCGGCTAGCACCTGGGTAGCACCGGAGCATGTTAACAACCTTAACGAAGTCACGTTCAATGAGCCTAAATTCAATAATTTTATTGCCTCCCTAACATACGCGGTCTGAGATATTCCCGGCGAGCCCAGTCCTTTTCTTATTATTCCCAGTTAAATTCGCAACAATCTAAACGACTTATAATCAGTTACGGCCATTGAGTGCTAATTTGATGATAATTCCAGATGAGAGATTCGTAATTGCGGGTTGCCTTGGGATAGATAGTTCGATACCACCGCAAAAAATGCCACTGCGAAAATGCAATTGCTTCCCTTTTATGACTTCCAGATGCACTCGATGAAAATACGGCATTTAACTTCATGCGAACTTCTTTTTGGAAAGAAGTATTTTAGAGCAGGTGATTATTTCAGGTTTTTAAATGAGCCCTTTCAAATTCAACAATTAATTTCATTCAATAATTCCAATTACATTTTTCGTGAATATATTCCACCACTTACACGTCATAATTCTAAAAGATAAAGTAAATTGTCTGCACTAAAAGAAAAGGGATGAATTCGGCCCTTCGGGAGTCAAATCAAATCATTAAAATGTTGTACAGCCAGAAATTTTAATTTTAACTTAACAAGTAGTTAGCTTTATACGCCCTTACGATTTCTAATAGAATACTTTTTAATCATATGTGGGTATGTGTGTTCTCAGAGTCACCAGGACTTTCCTATTACTAAAACTTTAAGTGATGTGTATATCTTTTGTAAAATTAATAATTGTAATAGAACTTAATTAACTTTCTGATTTTATAGTCAAAGTTCTGAAATATAATCAAAGAAATTTTTAAAATATCAGAAGTACACGTGTAATCAAGAAAAGGTCGTGAGAGCACACGTCCAGAGAAGTGTATTGAAATAGTTACGTTCATAGTTAATAGCTAATAAATCTTTCATTTTTATATACGAAACAAGGAGGAAGTCTATTTTGTTTCATTATTACAATCTACCTTTTAAATATTAAAAATATAGTCCAATATACTTTCCTATTTTTAGTTTTTATTCTGCAAATACGTAATCGATATCTGATGCGGGATCTAAGAAATAGATTTCCGTACGCTAATTGACAGCACTAATTTATCCAACACAATTAATTGCATCCAAATATGGAAAATTATGATTAATTCAAATTATTGTGATGTTAATAAGTTTAAAGAGAATATTAAGTTAGTGCTCCCCTTTACATTTCTACTATCGTATAAAATATAAAACTGTTTCCTACAGTAAAATATTTATTGTAAAATTTTTTATGAAAGTGCAATAATTCACTAAAAAATGTTGTACAAAAGTGCAATATTTCCAATTAACTTCTAATTTAAATTGTAATTTTCGAAGAAAAAAGTTATCTTGCTTTTTAACTACTATTATACGTTTGTTATATAATTTTATGATTAAAAAGACTTTTAATGCAGTCTAGATGAAAGACAGATTTTATCTGTCAGCATTCATAAAGCAATTATAGGAAAAACCACTAAATGGGCCTGCAAGAACTTGGATTTTTATAGAAAACAATAACATTCTCCAAAATGTTTTTTCTTAACAGAATGCTACCCATGCCTGATAACAAGTTCTGTTTGCTAACTCCGTATCGGCCGTCGGAATTTCACTATCGTGTAACGAGTGCAATACTATCTAGCAGTGCTCGCTGATGTCAGATCTAATTAAGTTTACCTAAGAAGAATTGTAATAATACTGCTCACTAAGTGGCTTCTGTCTGGTTAATTGTTAAATGAAAAAGTGAGAGGTGAACCTGATACTGGTTTTTCCCTGATTTATTGCCGGCTTTGCGAGTACTTTTTTACAAGAGCCATCGAGCTCACCGGCAGTTGCTGTTTAAAAAGAACCAAGCGAGAAATATGCACCTTATCGGTTCAATTAATGAAAATTGCATCTCATTTCGTGTGTCGCTTTTTGCTGCCGATTTTAACAAATTGCACCAAGAAAGCGGCTGCGATTCAACTTTAGTGATTTATTGTGTTTTATTATTACTTTCCGATTCAACATTTATCAGCGATGAATTTTAGTACGAATCTGTGAGTTGTGCACGGCTTCTAAATACCATTTCTATTGGCTTACCTAAAAAATGATAAATTTGTCCCCGAGAACGCTGTCCAACTTACAATTAATTAATGTCTATAAATATGCAGATATTCTCCATTTATCCCTTTCGTAGTAAACATCTAAAGATTTTATCGAAGCAATTGGTGAGAAAACGCTAAAGTTGCAACTCTTGGATCCCGTACTTAAGTCGCTTGTTAGAGAAAATTTTCTATATTCACTTACAGTACCACAATTAAGTAATTTTTATTAAGCTCATCCTGCCTTTATACGTTATCGATGATCATAATTTAAAAGAAGGCATCGGTTACAAATGCTTTAAAAAAATCTAGGCAAGATTTTGGGTGTAAGATCTTTTTTTAATTTTAAAAGGATTGTTTTACGAATAATATAACTTTTATAATCGTGAATTTCACATACGTTCAAAAAACTTCGCAAATAAAAAATCTTTTGAGTTTCGTTATTTTATAACATGCAATTTAATAAAAACCTAAACATAGCGTATATAAGAAAAAGGTTTAAAGTAATAGCTATACTATTTTTTTTTGAATTTTGAAGTTAATGTAGCAGTAGAGACAAAAGCTAGAAGAACTGAAAGCAAAATGTTTAAATGTTTTCACTACTGTCGCATTTAAACCTAACGTCATAGTTGTTTTTAATATTTTTTGGTGTAGATATGACTTTTAATTATCAAGGAAGTAACTCAACATTGTAAAACAGTAATGTCCCAAATAAAATATTTTTCTCTTAATTTTGTTTACTTCAAATTGACACTCGAGGCCTTGTAGAATTATAGTGTAATGTTATATCCAATCAAATGGAAAAAAAATATTTCGTCCCGCACAGAAATGTTTTTAACAACAAAATCATAGTTCCTATAAAATCGGGTGCCCGTATCAAACCAATTCCATGTCTCTATTCCTTGGCATTGTTCTGGTTCTCAGTCGACAAATTTTCTAAGGATCCCTCGTATACTTCGTACAAAAACCATGCTTAAGTGGCATTAACTATTATACCAGCATCTATCGAAGTTATGTAAAGATATTTATTGGAGTGTCCCCAATCAATCGATGACTAAGGAAGGACACGTTGCATAACCGAGCTAAAGTTGAGAGGACCGTTTAAGGAAATGGTCACCAGACGAGAAGGTATTGATTTTGTGATTTATTTTTGGCTTTAATAGACAAAATAAACATCTTCTTCTTCAACAATTTACCATTACTTAAATCATACTTAACTTAGGAAAATTTGGATATTAAAGTTTCTTTCAAAAATGCAAAAAGGGTCCAAGCAATAGGTTTTTAAATAATCTTTAATACTCGTGTTACAATCTTTCCAAATAATTTTTTAAATTATTACGCAGCTGCTGGTATTTTTTTATTACTTTATATTTATGTGCATTTAAAATAGTTCATTTATTTAAACAGCAATCCCTAAATAATTACAAGATCTTGTAAAATTAAAAAATAGAGACTTCTCATACGGTGGCATTGATTTATGACTACTTTACTTGTCTTCATTTACAATCTTTCAATTACCAACTATTGCACTATTGACGTAATCTGGCAGGTGAAGCGATTAAAATAGAAAATTACCTTCAAAATTTATTTATGAGGCTATTTTTATCTCTCCTCAAAAAAGTGATTAATGGCACAGAAGAATGGGCCAACTTATTCATGGTTGATTGGCATTTCGATGTCCATAACGAGTCGCGGCTAAAAGAAGTTTCGTGTTTTGCACAGGTAGATACCTACTTCTCTGAGGATAGTAACTTTACCAGATTCACAGTAAATCCCATTTGATAGCAATATTGGCGTACCTACTTAGAAAAACGTATAATTTAAACAAATCACCTATAAATACTCTCGTATACCGCAAGTAGCAAGAAATCAATTAGACATTTAAGAGGTGATTTTACTAGAACTCTTTATATGGCCGTAAATTTTCCACAATGATCTTTTGGAAAGCAAAACGCAATTAGAAAACTTCAGGTTAAGGCGTTCAGCGATTGTAAATTGTTAGCAAGTCTCTGGTGAAAGTTTAAATATTTCTGATAATCTAAACTAATTCGATTCAAAGTTACGTCTATTTAATTTCTAATAACAGAAGCATGCGTTATCTAATTTCAAACATCTTCATCGTAAATTAAACTGCCATAGATTTTAAAAAGCCGGACTACATAACCCGTTCCTGATCGGCACGTTATATATTGTATTTGTAGGTTTATAAATAACTAAATGCGTAGTCATAATTACATTACTTATTTTACTTTCAGATGTTAAAAGCAGAATCGTTCCTAGTTTAATAGTACAAAAGATGAACTAATAGGACTCATAGTAATTAAGTTGTACATTAATAAAGTGCGTAAAATGAAAACTTTTCAGTGTTTGAAAAACCCTGATTTTATATTCTTTTTGAAAAAAACAAGAAGTCTTTCTAACTCAAATTATTTTTGAAAAATCTTATACGTAGACTCCAATATATGAATAATATGAATTTTGCAGACTGGTTTATTTTTGTGAATCAAATAAATAATACTATTTGTTTACCTTGAAGAGTCATCATGAGTATGGACAAACGTTTAGGTATGCCTTGAGATGAGTGTAGAATTCATTTTCAACTATACTGAGGACCAGGGAATGTATGACACATCATAAACCTTTTAAAGAGGTTGAGCCTAGACAAATATCGATCACTATATTATGTACTTTTCATGAGCTATTCCAAACGTTTTTATACGTATCCTTTGAAGGTCTAATTTTCCATATAATAAAACAAAGAGCGCGACTTAAAAAGAAAATTATTTCCACAGAACCACAGTACCACAGAAGTTATAATTTTCTAAGCTTACATTAGCTTAACCTTGCAAAGACTTTAAAAAGCTGTAACATTTTTCACTTCTTCAAATTTCCAAAAAATTTATTAAAGTTACGTGAAATTACTCTAAAGCTTATTCCAAATAGATCTTTAGTTGACTAAAAACCACTAAATACTTTCAAGGAAATTTACCAACAATAAGTGACTCCTAGCTTTATCTGAATATGTCTCAGAAAATCGGAAACTAATAGTCTGGGAATTTCTAGACATGAATCACAGCAGTAAGAACCAACCATAGCCGATTAGTGACTCAGAGGGTCTTGCAAAATGTCCAGGGAATGTACACTTTGACTTCGGGTCATGCTTCGAAGATAAAGCCCTGGCCACCGAAGCAACAATGTAAACGTAGGCACGTTCGCTTTAATTTTACGTTCACGTACGACCATAACCACATAAATATACGGTCGTATCTATTGTAAGGCTGCTAGCATTTTTCATTATCTGGGCAATGCTAGTGTGGACAGCAGCTGTCGTTTATTGCGAGTCCGCAATCCCTGAAAGGTAGCGAAAGCTAGCGCGGTCCTAGACGCATTTGCTCGTATCCCCTCACCCCCCGTCAATTGGCCAATATATATGTCATTGTATGCTAATTAGTTTCTAGTGTCAATCAATTTACCATGCGCTGGCCCTTGCTTTATGGACTCTCTTTTCGCCACCGTTCCAGGAAAGGTGCTTCATTGCTTCGCAGTTTGAAGACTGGTCCGGTGCAACAATAGAACGTGCTGAGGAATTCTACTGTCACTCAACGTGTCGGTTGCAACGTCAGCTGCTGATCGGTTGCAACAAACCTCTTGTCATAGTTTGACGACTGTTAAAAGTCGTGACTTCCAATTGGCGGTGTTATGACAGGTACATGGCTCTAGCCGACCCAGGTATCAATAAGAACGGAGATGTGAATAAACTCGGTAGGAAGGCGCTCAAACGACCGATCCTCGACATACCAATGGCCCAGCAACAGAGTCTGGATCTGTCCTTCTGGCTAACGGCCTGAGCCACTGCGCACTTCGTCTTCAAGAAAACTTCACGGCACCGGATGTATCTGATCTATGCAAATGTCTCACGGGAAATCAGATTAGGGCTCCTACGGCACTACAAATTTACTGAAATCCGATGTTGCGCAAAAATCAAGTTGTCTCAGGTTTCCCTTGGTAGCGCGGACTTGAAAATCTTGGTTTATGTCCCAATCAGGCCGCTTTGAATGCAAAGACGAACCAAACGTGTCCTGCGGCCTGCGGCGCTTATTTTGGCAATCCTACGGTTTGGCGGAGTGAAGATCGTCAATTGAAATTCGATCTGAGTAGCTTTATCGCGAAAAATGAGTAAATCCCGTGGGCAATTGCTTGCTTGCATCATTCTATCAAGACAGTACGAAAACTAGCTGTCCATGGGAATGAAATTATAGATTATCGTATCCCCACTAGTCCGGCCTTTAGTCGGTGGTGACAAATCTACTTAAGTCATAGGCGAATGAAAAAAACTGGTATTTAGCGTATAGAAAATTAGAAACCAAATCAAGGTTTCTTTGACCACTTTTATATTTGAATTTTGTATTGCGAGTCATGAATCGTTGTTTGCATATTTACCCTAGGCTATAGCACAAAAGTATGGTTCATTACAACACCAGAAACAATATCTGGACTTGTATATCTATCATTTCTTCCCTAAAAGACTGTGAGTATTTGAAATGATTCTGCTGTTTTCCCGTAGTTTACATTGGCCCCTTAGACCAATTGGATGGGTATAAAAAAAAACACTGCCCTAGAAAAGTGTCTCTTTTGTAAACAATAGTGAACAAACGTAATCTAGTTAAAATGATTCGGAGTCGGATTTGTTCCATAAGCAATTGCTGATTCATTCCGATGGTTTGCAAATTTTTCAAAATTTTTCCTGTTTTATTAAAAATTTTTGTTCCAAATTTGATTTGATCAAAACAAAAAAAAAACTTAAAAGTTAAACTAAAAGGTAATTTATAGAGAATACATTCGTTATGTTGTTTTTAATTTATCTTTTCTTTTGCAGCTTTTGAGTGCTGCATCACTGAGCAGAGCGGGTATGTTCATAGTTGGCGAATCCCGTGCAATGGAGTGGGGAGAATTAATTACTCGTTATTTCTGCAATTACTCACCCGCCGGCGAGGACATTTTAAAAAATGCCCGTGCCTATTAGCCGGTATGCGCCGCCTTTGCTGCCTCGACCGCCTTTCTTGCAATCCCGAGTCGGGAAGAGCGAGTGCGCCTTCGCATGCAAACTTATCCGGACTGGGCCCGGCCTATCCAAACAGAAAAATGTTCTTATCGCAAGAAGGGCATCTCGCGTTCCTGTTGAAAATTCTTTCTCGACTTGCTAAGTTGTTCTGGCTGGAATAATTACGGCGGCCGGGACTCGCGGGAGTCCCGAAAATTTTGGGGGATTCTTTTTCGTGGGCATGTTCTTCGCCAAAGAAGATAAAGCTTAAGTAGCTAGAGGCAGGTCGTATGGGTAAACGGGCATAAAATATCATATGAGGAAGCCAGTAACTGTTACGGATGTTCCTGGATTGTGGATAGAGAACGTGTCGACCCTTATCTGCCTAGAGATTTACGGGCACCCGAAATTGTTAACGTTTTTCGGGGGTCGCGCCATTTCGCCCGAAGAATTCCGTCTGCCTCTGTAACGACTTCTGTCTGTAAAGTTTCAAGTAGTTGCATTTTATTGACCAAATTCAGGCCCAGTATGTGCCCGGCTCCTCCGCTTTTTTATTTCCCATATTCGCCAGATTTTAATTAGTCGCTAAGTAGAGTGGCAGGGGCGGACGAGTGCAAATACGTTTCATTATCTCGCTCGCATCTCACAGCCGCCTCTGTTGCGGCCATTAAAAAAATTATTTAATATTTTACTAAATTCCGCGATAAACTCCGGCAGCACTAAAAGAAACATTTCCGAAGGTGGCACCGGGCCTCCGAGATGCAAATAAACATAATTGCAGTTCGCGAAACTTATTTTAAACTTTAATTGTAGTAAGTTACTTTTAATTTCAGCGCAGCTCGTTTGTCTTCCTCTGCGGCACGTGTAAATTTACCTTTTTTAAGCCGTAGCGAGTTGTAAATTCGGTTAAACTGCTCGTTTTAGGCTTCGTCCGTGCAATTGGTTTTACGGTAGACGGTAGAGGATATCTCTCAGTTTGTGTAGAAAAAATAGAAGACCTCTTAAATTAGGGACTATAGTCATGAACGATTTTTCTTACTCCAGGATTAGAAAATGTTTCTTCCGCGGCAGATTTTTCTTGATAGTTTAAACTTTATAGCAATATTCAATAGTATATTCATCTCAAATTAATCTAATTAAGAATTCAATATCTTTTGTTCAGTATGCATATACTCCATTTTTCCAATTAAACTGTTTTAGTGTCATTAGGGCGGTTTTGTAAAATGTAAAAAGCAGATTTATTTTTTTTCATTTATACTTTATGAAATAAAAGATAAATTCAAAAAAGTCCTAAGGCTTGTACAACATGTTAAAAAAGTTAACAACAGTCATAGTCATTCAATAATAAAATTTATTTATTCAATAAGATGATAAAGAGATAAATATGTATGTTGCCGTGTTACTTTTCCTATGATTTATATACATTAATACATTTATATTGTATTTAACATCCTTGTACATTTGCGTTCATAAAAACTCTTGCTGAGCGACTTCTCCCTGGTTAAGTGGAATTAGCAAATTCCGAAACGCTTTACTCTTAATGTTCACCGTACACGAAGAAAAAACTTATTTTACCTTACTAAATCTCTGCCATACTGAGATTAAGACCTTCTACTACGGTATAACATTGACAGGTTGGCATAAGGCATTTGCCAGACTCAGCACAAGCGGCGTCTGCTGACTGCCAGTATTTCTTCTATCTTTAATCGACAAGGGCATCTTCGGTTCATCTTCCAATAAATATCGCCGATAGATAAGCCGGGAGCAACATAATTTTCGCTTATGTCTCCTGGGACAAAGGCGACTTGCGGGTAATAAAAACGAAGCGCAGATGAAGAAGGTCTGAAGGTACCACGAAAGCAAAGGCGCAGGCGAAGACGAGCGGGAGTCAGCACTGCCACCCTATCCTAATAATCTGAAGCCTACAATAATCTCTCTTTGAGCACGTATTACCTCTCATGCTAGTTGCCATCAGCCTGCATGCATTCAGGAAATAATAAAGCCGGCCGAAGAGTATCATCTTCACGGCATAGTCCAACTGAAGAGGTGGAGCACATCGGCTTGATGACGGTATTAGCCGGAGATATGATGACAACATGACGTTCTTTGAAATGGAGACGACATACAACAAGGCTCACATTTGCAATGACTCAAGAGCCCTCGAAATTATGTTTCTTGCTTATCCCCCGTGCGCCGGGCGCCCCTCGGTCGCCCAGCGGTCGCTCAATGTAAAGTGGAAGCATGCAGAAGTGGCCAACATTTCAGAATAGCTGAGACATATTCACGTTCTTGCCGAATGACAATGCCACACAGCGAAAGGAAGTGGAAAGAAGGGTCCTTTGTGCGCTGAGTGCAGAGAGATTGATTTTCCCGAAAAAAACGCAAAAGACAAAAACCAGAAAAAAAATTGAATATGTACGCGAAGGTTCCGAAGGCGCGCAGAAGATCGACAAATTTCGTGGGCAATTCCGTCTCGTGTACTTCATTTTTCTTAATTCTGATCTTAATCTCCGGCTTTCAGCGAGGTTAGTTGCCCGCAGATAAGGTCTGTCCTCAAGCATGTCTCCCATCAATTTCACGTCCCCTTAACTGATAATATTTCAAACTATGCAGCAGTCCAACGAGCCATTACAGTCCAGAGTTGAGTTCGATTCGTTTCCTTATCCTGTCTAAATAGCTGTTCTCGAAAAAGGTTTTCAAGCGATACAAGGAAACTTGCTTGGCTAATTCATCGAACAACGTCATTTGTTTTAAATTAATTTTAAGTATTAGCAAACATTATGTTCTTTTTAGTCCATTAATATCTAATCTTTAACGAGGTGTTTATGTGGACAAAATATTGAAATAAAACATTGATATTACTCTCTCGCTATCATAAAAGTCAGTGTTTTTATTTATCGTTATAATCATGATCCTTACTTAATTATGTAACACCGAATTGATCTCCGAATTTTGTTATACATTTTGTTTATTCCGTTCTTACCTATGCTCAATGAAAACGTTCATGTCATTAGTTTATTTTCAATATATTAGTTATAAAATAAACTTTCCTATATGGATTAACACCTTATTTGTCAAAGTCACTTTTGCAGTTTAGACGCTATGGTGAAATATAAGAAATTTGCTATGTACGTACGTACAAACCTCGTGACGTTTTCTTTTGATTTGTATAATACACAGCCAAACAAACTACAAATTGGAGTTTTCTAAATGAGTTTGTTTATCCCAGATAAAAGGTGACGTGTACGATGACTGTATGAAGAAATTGATGTTAACATATCGCGAACTAAGGTTTTGACGTGCTGCATGTCTTAAGCTTATCTGCAATATTCCCTTTGTGTATTTCACGTTCGTTGTTCCCAAGTTGGATTCAAGTTGGAAAATTGATTTAAGTCTTGGCAGAGAAAAAATTCGTTACAACGTTTACCGCCGAGATATAAAATTCAGAGTCTACAATCACAGTCAACTTTTCCGATCGAATAGTACACCGTATCGATAATTCTTCAACCAGATTATCAAACCTGGACAGTAATGTCTGCGGCATTTATTGTCCCGTGAATGAGACTGACAATACCCAGAACATTTATAAAATTCTACAATTCTTTCTTCCGCTGTTTCGTTAGCAGAAATTTGAGACCATTTGTACCTTCCATTTTAAATCAGGCTCACAAAGGACTTCGCAACGTTTAAAATAGTCCGAATTTTACGAACCGTAAACCTGATTTAAGAACTTAAGAGAAAATTGCTTCCATAGAGGCTGTTTACTGCCACAAACCACTCGAGTGCCTTTTCGTTGGACAGTAATTATTCATAAATTCTGGTTTTATTTCGCAAAAGAATCCAAGCGATTTCCTGTGCCATTCGCATTCCAACTCTTAAGCAATACCGCATTTATCCTAACACTATTTGCCATGCAAAAGCCGAAAATCGGGGAATTTTTTTAAGCCCATGTTAAAACATAGTGCGCCCCATAAATACACCGCAGGGTCCGTAATTTATAGCAGCAAAGCCTCTGCCATAAAAAGCAGCAAATATTTGTATCTGTTATTCTAGTGACTTGGTCGAAAATTATAAATACACAGACCGGTCCACCCACGCGCCTCTTAATTAATCACTATTGTCGCATATTGGCCGGAGCAACCTGGCAGTCACCGTCTCCGGTGAGCTGACACTAAGAAATCAATTACCGAACTAAATGGCAAACAAATTCCGGAGGTATGCGAGCATGGCTCACGTTTGATTAACGAGACCCAGAAGAACAACCTTGCAAGGCTGACACTAGAGCACCGAGGTACCAGAGCACCAACCTTAATTCCGCAGATAAGTGTGCCGATAATTAAAATATCACCGAACGTCGGTTCGCATTATGGGGCTACGCAGCGGACCGATTTTCCATAATCGGGCCGACTTCAGTCATAATCGCGACAACAATGCGCAAAGCGCAATTAATTCTCCTTGCGGCTTTGGGCGCCGCCGGGTAGCGGCGAACGCAGACTTCTTTGTAGGCCCGGCCAGGACGGCCGGGCGGCCGCATCGACTGGCCGGACGGCCGAATTGCATTAGCACATGACTTTGGTCCATTTATCATTCGATCGATGTCTGTTCAGATATGTCCAGAGCTGAAAATCGAATTTATCATTACGAGCCCACGTATTTTGTGCGGCCAGCCACCGGACGGAACAGTGAAGTAGTGGAGCTGGGCTTTAGTGGGTCCTTAGTGGAGAAACCACCAAACTGCCGCGGCACTGCGGTGTATTGCCGGCAACTTTGCATGTTGCAAGTTGTAACTGACGTGGTCTTACCATTGACTCAATAGCACGTGTTTGTCTTCGAACCGAGCACACCCTGCACACCGAAGGCCGGACCCAGTGCAGGACCTACGCATGCACAGGGACAGATATAGATCGATTATAATAGCAAGATATGCGAATTTCGTGTAATACAGCAGCAGCGGCTATAATACGCCCGGCTGCCCGCTGAGCCCACCTCTCCAGGACGGTCTCCATCGAGCGGTAGCTCCACCATCGTATATCGCGGCTCTCAAGGCGCAGCCATATCCATATGTTCCCGCTCCGAAATGGAAATCACTACACATGACTACATACTCGGAAAATTCGTAATGGGATT
Organism: Proctacanthus coquilletti; assembly: GCA_001932985.1. Taxonomy (NCBI): domain Eukaryota; kingdom Metazoa; phylum Arthropoda; class Insecta; order Diptera; family Asilidae; genus Proctacanthus; species Proctacanthus coquilletti. Next base: position 1,601,475 of record MNCL01000006.1, read on the forward strand.
TTGTGGTGAACGCTTGACCACAAATTAAATTATTGTTTTTCATTAAACGCTTTATTGGCTCCAATGTCCGCTGCGCCCCCTGGATCAGCCGACTTGGGAGGCCGGCCTGGGCCGGCTGGCTATTATTGTTGACCAGATTTGGGTCCTATATTGATTTTATCTGGCCACAGAGACTGCTGGTGTTCTAATCACATCAAGGTAGCCCACTCGAACGCAGTCCAGAATTAATAGCCGTAAACTAATGAAGTGCTAATAAAGAGGAATTCCACGGATTGTTGCGCTAAATATGATAAAAACTTGTAAGACATGCTTAAGCCTATGAAGTCCGGCTTTAGAACAAACGGGGTGGAAACCTAGTCGCTTGTAAATTGGTGTTTACAACTTAATAAAAACGGAACATGGCTCACCGATAACGTGGCCGATTTGTACGAAAAAAAGCAAACAAAGATGTAGTTTAAGTTGACGCTTGACGTGTTCTGTTGAAATGTGTTCCACATAAGCCAGTAGTTCAAATTTATCGCAGTACGGTAGGTGATAAGTTTTATAATAAATTACAAATTAGTCCAAAAACATGGTAAAAGACAATCTTGTAGCGAAACGTAAACTTTCATATGTAAGCCGACTAAAATTTCACAAGCGGAGAGTCTTAGATTAAATGGGAACACAGCAATCCTTCAACATTTGTGTCTACTACTTTACCGTACAAAATATGGACAGAAGTATGTTTAAAACAATAGACGGGTTTATACTTGGTACATTTTCCACATACCTAATTCAATTTGAAAATATGAGCAATTCTTTTTCCAGTCTTTTGCGTCTTTCATTTTAGCCAAGTCGAATAGAAGAATTTTGCTATTTTTCAAAGTATTTTTAAATTGTTTTAAAACCTACTAAAATTTAACAGGACAGGAACAATTTAGCGTCGAAAAAATCCTGAGCATATTAATTCTGGGGGCAGGAGGTGGAACTCGTTTCTGAAGAGAAATTGCTCGGAAGACGCATTCCTGCGTCCACGAGTACGCTCCATTCAGAGCAAGACGTGCAATGCAAGAAGGACTATTTCTTCGCATTGGATTCTTTTTGCCGCGCGAACTGAAGATGCATTTTCCTTGACTGAGGGGCGGGGGACGGCAAGGCTGCGCAAATCATGCGTACGACGGCAAACCTGACAGTGGTTAGGTTGTTCCTGCAGCACGCTGTCAGCTCTGAATGATAAATTATTTCACGTGATGGCCTTCTCCGCTGTCCTGGAACACAATTCTTCCTCACGCAGCCAGCCTCAAATCCGAAGGCATGTCATAAATAAATTACAACAAATTCATTTTTTATTCCGCGCGCCCAATATATTAACATTATTAATAAAATTACGAGGCTCGAGTCCGACCGCGCGACCGGCAATCAAGTGGAACACGTGTTTTACTAATCTTAAGAATACGACTTTGAGGCCGTGGCATGTTTTGAAAGTCCATCTCCGTCCTGCTGGCCGCTGGTCAGTTGACAGCCGGCCAAATGAGCGGATTGACTTAGGACAATCAGTGGTACGGGCTTGCAGACCGCTGGCAGCAGGCGGCGAGGTCAGAGGCGTACAGGAGAAGTGGACAGACAAGCAGGCGTGCTGCCGGCCAGACCAGCGACCGGCTAGACAATCCAGAGGTCCAGACTTCCTATGGTTCAAGCGACCCGGTCCAGGAAGCACGACTAGCCGCCTGGAGGAAAGAGTTGGGAATGCCGGGATACATGCGTAGCCCAGCACTACGGCGTGCTCAGCTGCGCCTTTTTCCTCCTTTTACGCAACTCGACGTGCGTGAGCGTCATTTAAAATTCCAGAATTTATCTTACATGAAGGCTTGATTAGCATTCAATGATGCTGTAATTCATTTAGCCGGGAATAAGTCGTATGCCAAGAAGTAGATCTTTGTCCAGGTCTTGCGGGCTTATGCATAATGGATTGATCTTGTCTGCTTCCTGTCTCTCTCGCAGAATATGCTTGTCCGACTGAATCCAAATGAGATTGATTTCTGGTCTGTGGCCTATCTCGGTTCGGGGACAAGGGATAACGTCGGGAATCGGGATGTGGGCACTGGGCACTGACTCGCCGACGACTGCCAGCTCTCGGCCCCTGACTCTGAATGTTAACGAAAATTTTCAATTAAGTGGATTACTCAATCTGGGTGAAATTATTCAATGCGAAATGCCATGAATGACAGAGTAAAATGCTTTCATTACCATTCGTTACCGGCACTCACCGACCCCTTTGTGCAAAGACGCGGTCTCTCCGCGAACCTTTTGGTTGATATGGACCAGTCGTAGCCGCCGTGGAAGGAATTTGGCTTCTCCATGCTATTTGTACGGGCCGCGGATACTTTTTCACGTAACAGAAATTTTATTATAAAAAGAACATTTTTGACGAAATTCAAATTCATTCTGTGAAATCCGGTCAACCGAATTTTTTTGGGAAAATTATACTTGTCCCAGAACCGGGAAAATCGGGTTAACATATTGAGTAAAGCGAGGAGAAAATTAAAGTATCATTTTTATACCTTGCCTTATTTTTATTTAGTCTTAAACTGACAAAAATACAATTGTTTTAGAACGGGCAACTTTCTGCATTTATTTTGTAGAATAAACTGAAAATATGAAATGCTGTATACAATTAACAAACAGCGCGTAGTAAACCCTTTAGATTTTTAGTTGACTACTTCCTCAATTTATTTTTAGGTTAGTTTAGAAAACGTTTCTCTGCAAAAGCCAATAAAATTTTACTTAGGGCATTTTCTAAATTATTAAATTATTATGTCTAAAAAATAGTTTTGTTTTGCTTGAAAACTTGAAATCGAATTTTCTAAACTTAATCAAAATCAAGGGTAAATGATTATGTTACATTGTTTCGCTGTGTGTAAGACATGACTACAAGCTCATAATGCGGCGGAACCTAGAAAACCCTATGTTGGATCCTTATGGAAAATTCATAATCCTATCTCCTCAATGACAGCAATAACACCAAAAGCGTTAAGGGCGGAAGCCAAATGCCTTTTGAAGGGCTGCTCGAAAGCCTCTTATTAGCCGAAATTTCGCTTATTACGGAACTATGGGGCGGCTAGTGGAATTTGATTTTCATCAGAGTCGGGCTCCTGAGGTAATTTTCATAAAATCGCCGAGCATGCAGCCGAGCCCGTCAGCGAATATTGCACGCGATATGCGGCGAGGCTGGATCCCATTAGTCCCGCAGCGGCCCATCGACGACGCGCCGCATTTCCATATATGCTGATACGCTGATACGCTGATATGCGATATGCAGATGCTTAAGAATTAATGAAAGCAGCAAAGTAAATATCTGCGCTGATGATCCACTGACTGCAATTTAACAGGATAGAGCTGTTCTGTCAAGTGCAGTGCAAAGAGAGCGCCGTAGCGAAATCCACTTAAAAGCTCAATTGCCTATCGCACGGATATTTAAGGGTGCCCCTGCCTGCAGCATCCCCCCAACCCCCCAGCCGTAACGATCCTCTAAATCTGAATAAGTAGTACAGCCAAAACCGCGACGGTCCCTTGCGGGAAATCGGCGGATATGTGAACGGCTCTGCGGCCGCGGCCGGAATATGCAAAGTGCACGGCCATTAAATGCATAATTCGTGAAACGTGAATCCCAAATATCGTGCCCTAGCGAGCCCGAATGGACCGCGTGTGCAATCATACGGCCAAAATGAGCCATGATTGATAGCAGCCGGCCTCTTTAATATCTCTGAACCAAGCCACGGCGCCCGCTGCACTTGCATCCACAATACCTGCCGTCTTGCAACGGTGCATCGACGGCATCTGGCGATACCTGGCCTTTCAATAGCGCTGTGGTAGGACGACGAGATAATACTAGGAGTGACTACGATGGTAGGAGCGTGCGCAAGGCTTCGTGGCATCACTATACCATTTGCATCTCGCGCGTAGTACTACTGCAAATGCTGGGCTCTGGCGATCTTGAATGGACCAGCTGAGTTCGCGGATCGCAATAGTCGCAGCGTTTTCACTAGGGTCGCGAAAGGAGCCGCGAGTGTTGAAGCGTCTACGGTACTTGAGTAGTTCCGTGATCATGGCTGGTGCTGATTTCTTACGTTCGCCCCTTGAAGGCGCTTTTAATGGGTTTCGATTACGCGAATTCTGCGTTTTGATGAGCCTCAGATTTCGCTAGACCTTCACTACTATTTTTACCGTTATTTGTTACGTGTTTCTAGACAATGAAAAATCCCGAGGAAATTGAATGGCTCATTGATTAAAATTAAAATTACGATTTAAAATATAAAACTTTAGCTTTTAATTACTAATTTGAATCTCACTTGAAATCAAAAGTAATGTGATGTATTAACACTAAAAAAGGAATGTTTGTGGTGCTTTAAAGCGAAGTAACACACTCGCTTTCAATGACTTTCACAATAAATCAAACTTTAGTTCTTTTAAAAATAAACCATTAAATCTTTAATTTGAATTAAAATTATATGAGCCCTCTACTTTCACTGGATTTAAATTATAGTTGTAATAAAATTTAGACATATTTTATAGTTTATTTTAAATTTCTTTCGTGCCAAGTTTTTATATGCAATGCGTTAAGAAAAATATACACCATTAAGAAAAAACTATCCTTTAGTAGTTCTCTGAGCGATTTTGAACTATAAGTAAATACAAACGTCCTGAAATAAAAGCCAACCAAGTCCGATTTCGAGTCGCGAGCAAAGGGTTCTCCATCATATTTTTACTTATGCTACTTATTTTTATATGTAAGTAGAAGATTTCATCGAAATTAACTAAAATCGAAAAAACAGCTGTTTAATGATAAACTATGATTTGTGAAAATACAAACTTATGATGCGTTTGAGAAAATAAATTTTGCATAGTGCTTTGTATCGTAGTCGACCGCAAATATATGATAAAAAATAATGATAACATTGTTAAACAAATTTCTAGAAATTTAGAATACTAGGATTTTCGTAATAGTTTTTACAGCAAACTTTAAGTAAGGTGTTATATTCCCAAAATTATTTTAAGATAGTCCAGTAGTTTCAGAAATGGGGGGGGGGGAATGACCTATTTTGGCATATTCTTCAGAATATATTTTTAAGTATGTTATTTAAAGTTATGAAAAATATGTTTCATAACAAGTCCTTCTACATGATACCACACATGATATATAAAATTCAAATTCAAAATTTCGAGTATTTAATTCACAGCCTCTTTCATTCTTAAAATGTCAACTGGTACGAAATATGGGCGATAATGATAAGATATATTACTATGTTAAATTTCAAGTTTCTACGTCGCATAGTTTTTGAAAAAATCGGCTATGAAAGACGGTCAGACGCATGAATGTTCTTATAAGAATTCCGTTTTCTTCCTTTTGAGGTACGTAACCCTAAAAACGATAATTCTACTAATTAATGTCAGTAATGTCGTTCCAAAATAGTCATGAATATTAAATATAGTTGTATACATATGAAATCTGGCCTGTGGCTTATGTTCCTGATATTCTTCCTAATTCATACTGGAATTGTATGTCTTAACTGCAGCAAGACTCGTAGTACCAATATTTACGTTGTTTGCTAACTATGTCATTTTCTAGAAGACTAATCAATGTCGCTACCAGAAGCTACAGAGCTTCAATCGTTAATGTAAATAATATTACTAGTACTAAAAACAAGATAACGAGCGTTTTATATTCTATAATAAAACACTACGTACAAATAATTTTTAAAATTATGCTTTTCGGTAGTTAAAGTGTTAATAAATTTACACGCTAGCAAAGTTTGCCGATGAATGTCAAAAGACGACCGGTATTTAGAAACAATTCCTCTGCCAGATGGGCAGAGATATAGATAGGCTACTTTATTGACTGGGAAGTTGCTTCGATGCAAATTACTCAAAGTTTAATTTGACGAATGAAATAAGTTCTTTGTGAATTCACCATCTAAGCAATAACCTTTTCATTCATTCTTTATTAAACAATTAAATAAAAAAAATTACATGAAAAATAATTGATTTGTGGTTCCAAATAAATTCCGTTTCGATCGATCAACATCTTCACTGTAAATTTTTTGCTCTTATCGCTTATCTTAATAAAGTTGAATTGAGCAACTAAATCGCTAACTAAAGTTAATGCTATGATTTTGCAATATTAAAAGTTCGATTAACTTCGAAATAATTGCAACAATCAGAGTATAAATGGACAGCAATACGATCTCATTTCAACGAGTTATATAATAAAATTGATTATGCTCAAAGACCGTCCGGCCAGGAATGAATAACCATGGGATCCTGTCTGCTGGTCTAATTTATTTGCAGACGGCGCTATTTGCCGAGCCGGCTAGAGAGGGAGCTTATCTGCCTATTTGTTCGTCGTCATCAGACGGTTCAAACGGATTTATTTAGCTACCTTTGTTGTGCTAATCAAACTATTCCACTATTCCGCCGCCAGAGTATAAAGCCATCGAAGCCCATTACTGCCGCGGCTACTGTCATACCCGTAATGATTGTCTCCGTGTAGCTGGCTATATTGTTATACTGTGTATTGTATATTGTAGACCTATGTATGTTCGGGTGATTTGCAGGTGCTTTTTCGCCTTTGTGCCTTACATTCACCTTACCTACTCGCATTTTACCCGCACTGGACGTTCGTGGTGTTTCCTCTAAAAATCTCACAGTTCACTAAACAATCGACGTATGGTTTCTGGAAGAATTTCGCAATTTATCTGATTTATTGTTGTAATTTCTCATGTCAATTTGCGTTGCGGTGCCATGCCAAGCTGCAGCCGTCGCATCTAACTAAGCCGCAGCAAAATCCATAGACGACGACTCTAGGCTCCAGAGACAACGAGAAGTGTGTAGCCTTACGGAATGTATTTGGCCATTGTACAGAATCATAAGTACAGTCTAAGGGGCCAGCTCCAAATGATATATGGGAAAATGGGAATCACATATTGTTGTTAGTTGTTATCTCGAAAGGAATTTGTCTCCCCGTAAAGACATCGTTATTGCTCAAGCACTCCAGCTCACGTTCCTATTCAATTAGCTCTCTTCCGTGAGTTTATACGAACATATTTCAAAACGATGTCAGTTTTCTTAAATTTCGAAAAAAATGCAATTGAATCTGATAAAAATCAATTGATACGGTCTTAGGAATATGTGCGTGAAAAATATCATTTCAGAATTTTACTTAACTTTCAAATGTATTTTCAAATTATTATTATTATTATTATTACTAAGAATAGTTTCTGTACTTATAGCATGATATTTTTTTACTTCAACCTGATTTAAATACTCAAAAATAATAAAAAACCAAGACAGGTATTACCTTTCATTCTATAGAATCTGTACTAATTTCATATTAACTTACACGAAATTGAAGATTATGTTATAAATTATAAATTATTACACAACTTGCCTTTACATTTTTTAAAATAAAAATAATTAGAAAAACTGTAAAGAAGCTAGTAATTCTTAAAAGATGTTTTCATTCTTCCTGTAATAATAAACATAAGACGAAACCGAGAACATGTAGGCGTGTTTTTTCTCTTGGAAGAAGTTTTACGCAAACTTTTCGTGACATTTTTTATTTAAAATTTCTATATCAGTCGATTGTTTGGCAACGAGTTAAATATAACATTTTCTGCAAATTGTTTTAATTTGTTTTTTTTTATAAATCGAATGCCAGCTTTCGTCAGCCGGATACTAGAACACAAGATAATTCAATTCTTTTTTTACAAGTTAATTCTCATTGGCTTCCAGTCTATAAAAACGTTCGTCGTCAAATGGATTCAAACCCATGCAAATGAAGAAATCCGAATTAATAAAATCCCATTTATGTTTGTTTCCGATTAATAACACCATCCCAAATTTAGATTCTTATGCTAAACTAAAACCGTACCATTAAGTTTTACCTTATCTGTAATTTTATGTATGCATATGCTTGACATGTTGTCTTATGACCAAAAAGCCTTTAGCCTTAGAAAGGCGACGAACAAAATTGGTGCCTTTTTATTATCCAGCCAAATTTGTACCATTTTATTATTAATTTCATTAATTATTTTACCGATCGGAAATATTTGGGGTTTAGTGTTTTGGTACCAAAAATTATTACCATTTGAAATATGACACATGAAGAAGATAAAGATAATAACCAAATCATATGTGAATATCTACATGTAAACCTCTTTTTACGCGATGGATAGGTTCCTATAAAATAAGCGTAAATTGAGTTCGCATAGAAGGAATTACGGAGCATTTCTACTTTTAATTTTTCTTAAACAGATCTTTCTTTACTTTGACTTTAGTTTGGTCGCGTTAAAGTGAAGTAGAATGGCACATAAACGATTTTATTGTATATCCCAATTCGCGTAACTCAGAATTCGCGTTAAAAGATATTTAGGTGTATATTTAAATATAATCCAGATCATGTAAGAGCAGAAAGATTTTTACATCAGTTTAATTATACCTTTAAAATTTTCTTTTATCAAATTTTTAATTCTTTCTTGAAATCATGATTTCATTCGTATGCATTCCTCCTTAGAATAGATCTAAACATTTTAATTTTGCTTGTATACTGGACAATTTTAACTAATGTGCTATTGGTTGTATTAAATATACACCTAAGTCACAAAAAACAGTATCCTCCCTATAGACTTCATTTAAATGCATACTCCCTATAGACTCTTATGGATCTTCAACGATGTGGGCAAATATTTTGAGACGTTTTATTAGAGCAGAGTTCTCTAGGAACTTGTTTTGAGCGTAAACATAGCAAGAAATTATTGTTTGACTTGAAAATTGTCCCCATTAAGAACGCTTTAAATTCTTCATCGTTCTCCTGGATAGCATCTGGCTAAGTTTCAAAGCCCAGAGATGTCTAGAGCTTGCGCCCCCCGCCCGACACGCTGCGATTGCACAATCAGCCCACTTAACAATTTTCCTTTCTAGAACTGACCGCACCTCTTTTAATGATCGGCAGGTAAAATTATCGGCTATCCCACACTTTAGCCGTTTAAAAAGCAAATCACACGCTCATCAAATAATTCAACCGCCTGCCTGTCACTTTTGAAATGCAAAGAACGATCTCCCTGCTCCCCAGGCAACAACTTAATCTTAGAATTAGCTCCAAGTCGCGCGGGGAGCGCGTATCGCGACTCGCGGAAAAATACAGCACGGCGCGCAGATTTAACCTATTGCAGAAACAGTGACAACAACAATGCACGCGCAACTCCAAACAGAAGTTGCCCGTTGTGTTGCCACAACTCGGGGAGACCTTGAAAAGCTAACATGCAGATATCGCTAAACTGCTGAGATTTCTTTCTGGATTTCGTCCAGGTCTAGTATAGCGATCGAAGACTAGACTCGAGACCATACCTGAGATCCGCAGTAGCTCCGGAGCCTGTGAACTTTGGTGGGTATCGTGCTTGAGCAACCAATGAGAGTGCTGTGATGAAATATGATTTGTGCCTTCGGAGCATCTCAGCCCGCTTAGGAGCAGCCAGTGCAATGTTCCGTTTGTGTTACCGCTAAATGCTGCTATCAAATGATACATCACCGATTAAACAGAGAGGGAAAGGGTTAGGTCTGGTGTGCTTCCACCTGTATTGATGGCCTCTAAAAAGTAACTCGTCTTCTCATTGCTGCAACTGTGATCTTGTTCTTCAGGCAAGGAGCGGCGTTATTTTAGATACCTAAGTGTTTTCAAATTGAAGAAGACGACGTTTTCTGCTCAATGTAGGACTTAAACGCGGGTTTCCAAATGGAAGTAAAACAGGGATTCATAAAACGTCTTGGTAGACTCTGGTGTGTGACATTGTTCTCGTATTGAACTACATAAAGCCAATAGAGATTTTAGTGCTAACACAATGATAAGGAACTGTGATGGCACACTACGCTAGGAATGTTAAAAATACCCATCTCCGAAAACGTCAAAACAAAATTTAGAGACATCACAGAAGCAGGTTTTTATTTACACCATAGAATTCTCGGGAATACATTTTTGTTTCTATAAGAACTTTTGTTAATTCATTCTTATCAAATTATATTCAATATTATTTCAATATCGAAATAATTACGTTTAGAAAACTGTCGTCAGTTGTTCTTGTAGTTTAATTCAATTGCTATTATGTGAGTTATACGATGACACTGTGGTAATAGTACATTGGCTTTCAAGATGATAAAAAGTCTGTATTTTCGATCCTTAGTTTATATCTTAATTCGCAAGGAAGTTTTAAATTCTCACCATAATCGTAATAAAACAGACAAAATTGTAAAAATTAAAATTCTATTGTTTAAAAGCATTCAAGTATATTAAATGCAGATTTACAACGATTACGAAAAAGTATTATATTGCTATTCTGAAAGTAATTATAATTTGAATGAACAAAGATGTGGTGTTTATGATTTTTTAACATTTTACCTAAAAGGATAATCCCTTTCTCAGTGTCTCAATATAAAATTAAGGAAAAATAACTAAATATTAATCCCAATAATGCCAATGGTTAAACGAACTGAAAATATCATTTTGTACAAATTTACACATACCGTACCTGCTTTATAGGCTTTTAAGTGCATCACTTCAATGTCAAAATTCATAACTTTGATTTCCCCTATCCGTGAATTTTGTAATTTTGTATAATAATTCAAGACGGCGGCTTCGCAATGGCGGATGACCTTGGCCATTTATAGCCCAATTCGATAAAGAAAATTAAATATATTACTTATTATATAAAAAGCTTGGTCAAATAAACATTTTTAAAGATGTATATGTAGATACATCTTTGCTTGGTTAATGATTGTGGACAAAAATGCACTGGCACATTCTGGGGTAGCAAGGTTTTTTTCTTATAGTAAACGAATGAAACATTTAAAATATTATTGTACAACAAATATAAATATAAAACACAATTATTAATTATAATTATTATAAAAATTAAACTGTTTCCCCTAACTCTTTTGTACTTTGATTTTTAAATCCTTAATGCCTCCCATCATTATTTAAAGTGTTATTGTTTTTCTCGGAAAGAGGTTACAAATAAAATTGAATAGAAGTAAAAATCATATTTCGAAATCATTTATATCAAAAAAAAAAGACTCTTTTTATATTTCAATTTATTATTTATTAAATTATGCAAATTGAAAATTGACATTTAATACTATTTAAAGATTTAACTGGTTATGCAAAAAAATTGCAAAACGAAAGACTTTTAAATTGATATGTATTAAATTCAAAGGCAGGAATTTTATCAGATATGGAATCATAATTAAAAGTAGAATTTCCCTTTATCATATGAAATATGACTATCCCATAGGTGAGGAAACTACCTATCTAGTTAATACAAATAATTTTAGCTCAACTGAACCTTGGAGAACGGCTTATGAATAAATTCTGCAGGCATGTAGGTATAAATTTTGATGATCACTTACCTTAAGTTACCTGAGACAGAGCCCAGCGATAAGTTGTTCCCTGCTACTTTCTTAGCGATAAGAGCAACCAGCAATGCCTGAGTGCAAGAAAGTGTCATCAACCGCACGTCGGATGCCACTTTTATTGATTTATGGAATAATTGGTCCCCGCGCAAATCTTTCAAGAAATTGATAATGGCCACGACCGGTGTGCCTAGGAAGTGAGAAGACGCGCGCATATAAGCTTATGGCCACGAAGAAAGATAACTGCCATTGGAAAACGCGTTCGTGGAAAACACTTGCTCGACAAGGTAGTTTAGATTTTTTGCTTTTCGCTTTTCGTTATTTATCTCCCGAGAATTACCTTTGATACGTATAAATGGACTTTTTCCTGTTATGCTATTGCTTAACCTTGTGCTACGTGATTCTATGCTAGAAAATTTCGCGACGATGCCGCGTGCAAAACGAAAACGTGATGTGGTCACTGTTCGCCATCCGGTTTGGTCCAGCAGCCTTTCGGCTGTATAGTGCAAATTAATAAGAGCCTATTTGTCATGAATTAGTTAGCAATAAGGACCTCTAAAGGGAGCGGGAACCGGGAATCAGGCTAGTCTTCTTTAGCACTCTTCCTTGAATTAGTGGATCACGCAGACGCACTACGCACCCGGCACCAGCCTTATCACTTAGTCTAATGGACTGCTTCCTGATGGAAATTGCAGCCTCCGAAGGTGAGGTGCGGCCAGCAGAGTACATGTATGACTTGCCAGCACCGTCGTGTAATTCTGACGGTAGCATGCGATCGGCGCTATTTTAGCACCAATTTCCAGCACCAATCTCAAGACAACAACGCGCAGTGCACCTTCCGTCCAAATTGGAGCGTTAAAGATAGTTGAAGTAATGAGAGATTAGATAGAAAAGTGTAACGAGCCCTAGCCATCTTAGCCTAAGTTGCGTATTATTGAAATTACACGGTTCTGCTTCATGCCCACGGAATTGCTTGAGAGTGCCTCTATCACAAATGAGGTCAAAGAAATTCTTGCTTGAAATTCTTTATGTCATTAATTAGAACAGAGATATTCAATCTTTGATCCGTGATTACCGTAATAGGGACATGCGATCATTTTATTGATAGACATCTATAGCAAATCCCTGCTATATGAATTAATTGGTATATTACAAATTTATATCTAATGAACATTCTGCGAGATTTTGAACCAATTATGCAGCAGCACATTTCTTCTTAAGGACTTTTGAGGAAAATATATTTTTTCTTCTTTTTTGAATTACCTTTTAAACACTATTTTAATGTGGGAAACTTTTATTTGATTGTAATATCGAAAACATTTCTTTACCAAAAAAGATGTTATTTGATCTACGGTTCCGAACTGATTTTTAATTTAAAGTATGTATTTGATTATTATACACTACTAATAAGAAGACTAAGAAAGAAATCAAGATACATTTCGCCATCCATGCACTCCTCCATGCAAAAATCATAACTTTTGAAAGGATGATCGGAATGGAACTTCAATACAGTGGTGTCATATTACTACATTGGATCGTCATACTTATACTTTCTCATTAACTTGATAATAAACTTTAGCGCAAGATTGATATAGAAAATCGCTGAATAATGAGATAGTAGGATATAGCAATTTTTGTTGAATACATGTGTAGAACTTTTAAATAAACTGTAAGAAATCTGATCACATTTCTTCATTTTTAGAGGTGACCGTTTTCCATTATCAATGTACGTATTTATATCAAATATTTATAGTTACATTCAGCAAAAGCAAGATTTCATTTAAAAAATATTTAAAATCTGATTAACTACTTTATTTTTAGAAGTTGCATAGGAACTCTATAAATCAATAACAATCTTTAATATTTTCTTTTAAACAATTCTTATGAATCATTTAGGACAAAAAACATTTTACATTTATTTCATGCGAGCTTATTTGAATATTGGTGATGTTTGTTTTGATCTCTTCTTATGATTTACTAGGAAACAGACACATGTTTTGCAACATTGACTAAGGAAAACCTAAAAAGGAAGCTGGATTGAGCATTAGTGTTATGCACAAGGGGTTGAACCAGATGCGTCTGGACATCGGTCGTTATTAGGCACGACTTGCGCGCAACATTGCACAATGGTCCGAAGACAATGTAGCTAAATGCCCATTAAAGGAGTGGAAATGAATGCATTTAATCCTTAATGGCAATATTTTGATACAATAACTGACTACCCCGGTAACCTTACTCAATTATCTTCTCTTTAAAAGTCATGATGCGACTTCGTTCGACAAAAAGATCTCGACGATGATCTAAGAAGACGAGTCCTCTGATTAAACCGAGTATTAATTCTGACTAGTTCTCCCGGTCGTCTAGCGAAGATTCTTTTTGTTGAATATTAATTCCTGGTTTCCTTTGCTGGGCCTCATAAATATTCATTGTCAGACAAATCTAATTAAATAGCAGTGTCGATGTCGACTCAATATTTAATTCGAATTCAGTTCTCGTGGATATAAAAATTCTCTCGAACAATAATTGCCAGATTTCTCCATATTGTGGAGACCCACATCACGGTTCTCATTTAATATATGAAAATCGGAATGGGTCCACATTTGTCACCACCCACGACTAATCTGCGCATGAAATATTCATTAACTCGCGACGAAAGTTCCATCGCGCAAATTTAACTTATGGTGGCGGTAGTCATCGCCAATCGTATCAATAAATTTCGCGTTTGTTAGAAAAAGGCAGGTTTCAATGTCGGGCCCGTCTTGATAAGTTCCTGGGCTGAGATACGAGGCTGCTGCCAAGTTGTGGCGTATCCCCTGCGGAGCAAAAATGAGAAATATGAAGTGATACCATTTTTAGCTACAAAGTTAGGTTACCGGGGACTAGCCGGCACACTGGTTCTCTGGCTGATGAAATGCAATATTCATTCCTGAGCCGACGCGGAATTGGTATTGGCATGCATGTGCAATTCCTTCCCGTAGTACTTACCATTACTTACCACTCTGTTCAAGGCAGATTTGTCCATATTTATAGGTAGTGAGTAAACGTGGTGCAGAATTCTTAAGAAGCTGCCCGTAATACTCTTTCTAAGTCCAATTCTATACCGCGGAGACCACGGCTAGCCGAGGAAAATTTCATTAACTCTTGGTATTTCCAACTTGGGCTTATCATGTTCATGTTTATCTGTCCATATCCGAGCGGCAGAATGTAGGTTTGGTTCGGACTATTTGTACGGCCTTACACAAATGAATGATTCCTTGAATCACGCGAATCATTTCTGGCTAATGTTATACAGCCAATAAAAAAACTATGTTTTTCCATTATACTAATCGAATTCAGCACTCTCTGACAAATCGTTACAAATCGGTGATTCGCGCTTTGCTCCCGAGTCTGCTAAAGTAGACTCTGTTTGACATAGTCTGGTCACACCTTTTACCTATGTCAAAGACGCCCTTCGTACTTTTTGTATCAGTTACTAACTAATGGAACAAGTTTCATGCTTTAGCATATGATGGTAATAAACATGTGAAACCTCTAGAATTGTATTTTAAACTACATAAGTTTATCGGAATTTAAAAGTAAGAGTAAGTAAGTAAGTAAGTAAGTTATAAGTTTACTGAAATAGTGAAGCCTTTAATATTAATGGAGGAGTTCACAAAAGTCTGTCTCTGTATAAAATCTTCCCCGAAGCCAACTTGAAATGTGTTCATCTAGGAACCGTTTTCAGATTTTTTAAATTAATGGCGGTAAATTTATGCCCCTACAGACAACATTTTTCAAATTCAAAATAAATTCATCAATCTTTCAATGAGAAATTTATTAGAAATCATCAATCTTTAAATGAGATATTTTTTAGAAGTACTTTTAAGGACCGAATTATTAAACTAAGCAAAAGTCGCATTCAGATGTTTAAAAAATTAGGTTTCAGTGGTCCAAATTTTGTAAAATGTTTAGTTCAACTCATTAAAAATATATTCTAAGAAGTCAGTATGTCGGGATGTGCTTTAACTCCCAAACCTCTTCTGAATAGAAATTCTCTTAGAATGATTATATTAAACAACACCGTTATCTTAAAAATATGATAGCAAGCAACACACCTTCATTTTTTTATACCGATGTGAAGTGACTTGTGCCTTCTAGAAACTATGTGATACTGAGCGAGCAATTTGGGGTGCGAGCAAAAGACGTGTAATAACAGTAAGAAAGTAAATTGCGTATTATGGAGATAGGTATTCCAATTCCAATTAAATTAATGTGTTGTCAGGACAGGTATTTCCAATAAACAATTACCATAGATCATAGATTTAGCTGAAATGAGGAGTCCCTGACGCCTGCATCCGTAGCCGTTGCTATGTGATCGTAATTTGCAATTAGGGATATTAACATTTATTCCTGTGAAAGGCTCATTTACATCTGCCGGCACGGGAGACATTGAAAATGATTTGAACGAAACAAAAAGGCAGGCGGGCTCATGCGTCGCACAAAGGCGACTCGACACGAGGGACACAAGGTAGGATAATTTTTTCACATTTTGCAATTTGAAAACTTCCATTTCAAACAATTATGGTTCCAGATCCCCGCGACCCGCGGGCCGCGAGACCGTGTCGCAAACATTGTGCTCGGCTCTCGAGCTGTTCGCCTGTGAACAAAAAGAATCATGGCGCGCATCTGAGAGGGCAGAAACAATACAAGGAAATTGCAGTTGCATAAAAACATGCCGGGAACAAACAAAGCCCCTCGCTAGGGGACACACAGAATCGCATTCGCCGAGCGTGCTCGCGTCTCCGTCTGGATTCGGCCCTTAATTCCATCGACCTACAGCTCCTCTGCTTTTTGTTAATTAAAACACGAACAATGGCCCGGCGAAAAGCATTTTAAGAAGTGGCTGAAATTACACACTGCACTCATTGGGACTGGGCCGCTGCTCCGCCCAGCCCCGTCCCGACCCTGCTCGTATACCGGACCATTGTTCCCAGTTGTGAATTTGTATCCTGCCGAAAATTCTCCTTTTGCACCCATATGATTCCTTTGAACTATCAACCCCATCAACCCTAGTACTCCTTGTTGAACCCACATTTTCCAGAGACGACGCGATGCCTTGATGCTTTTTTTAGTAACGCGCTCGGCTGGCTCATTGTTTTTCGGCAGCGTTGCTCAAGAGCACGCTTCAGTTGTCGCACCAAACCGCATTTGTGGCTAAATCCGATCCTCTGGAACTGTTTGTGGCACCTGGGCCCAAAACACGTTCGAACAACAATCCTCAGTCGAAGGCTTTCGTTAATTGGCTACCTGTACAATGGAGCGAAACGTGTTAACGAACGCTGGAACCTTGCCTAATTAAAAGCAGCCTTATCAAAGTGAGTACAAAGCAGTCTTAAACTGAGTCTAGAAGATCAATAACATGAACCGCATTTCAGTTTTATGAGAATTCGGTGGATATGATTCTATGAAATACACGGTTTTGCAAAATTAGATTTCATTAAACAACAAAAGTCCAAATTTCATTGGAATAGAATAAACTTCAAGCCTTACACATCACGGTTGTTCTTAAATTTATTTCTCAAACTTCGTAAGTGCAAATTTCCAACACTACTAAATTAATTTTTTTTAAACTTTATTAACAGATAAACTTTAATAAGTAATACTTTCTATAATGCACGTTTTTTCAATAAAAATTTGAGCTTAGACTTTGTCTATTGAACTGAATTTTCTTTAATTACATGCTAAAGGTATTTTTTTGGCTTTCTAGCTGCCGAAATCGTATTCGCCATGAAGGCCGCTTTTAAAAGATTTTGGTACAAGTAGAAGAATTAGTTATTTAAAAAGACTTTACACGGTTCAAAATAGCATTTTATTGTAAAAAGAGAAATGGGAAAGAAAACAAAATTGAGGCATTCGACCTGACAAATAAATCAAAGTGGAAAAACGTCTTTCATAAGTCTAAATATTAAAAAGTAAAATATGTTTACTAACGAAGCTGCTTAAAAAAATTAAACGACTTCAAATCTGAGGCTATTTTTATTTTAACAACGTATATTAAAAATACATATTCAAGACCGTCTTTAAATATTTAAAACAATTAAACAATCCAAAACAGAGTAATATTGGTGTAACCAAAAAACGTTTGTCTGTTAGTGATGTTAGCTTTAAACTTACCATTGTAGAGGAACAAACGTACATAAGAACAGGTACTATAAAGATAAATAACCGAACAAAATATTTATTTTCTTGGTTTCAAGTTTACCTAAAAGTTCCATCCAAATCTACTAAGTAATTATTGCTCAATTTGAAAACAAAAACAACAGAAAAAGACAAAATCCACAAAAGAGGTACTTAGGACTATACCCAGTTCTAATAATACCAATTTATATGAAAATTAAGTATTTCTAAAAAGTTAAAATGTGAAAAACTTGGCTAATAGCTGCTCAATAGTTTTCAAGAAATCTTCGTACATATGAGCATATGGAAAAATATTATATTATAAATAGTAAAACAAATATAATATTAAAAATTACTATGAGTATTAATGATTGCATGTAAGAACTATCAATAAGGTCTATTTAAGACTTCCTAAAAGTGCATGGTTATTTCTTCACAGACCTGAGACTTTTAATTTAATTACTGCTTTTGCTTACATAAATACAATGATCGCAGTATATAGAAAGGATGACATTTTTTTCAAATGTCTACCTCAAGATCAGTAGGTTAAGAAGTCCATTGCTCGTACAATTGACAAAGAGTAATTAAAAAAACCAGAGTTAAAAAGAGAAAATCTAAACTACAACTTTCGATGATTTAGAATGGAATCTTTAACCTTTTGTATAGAATTTTTCTGTAGCGATCGGATTTTATTATTTTTAGTGGTAGCTTTCCAAGTTGGGAAATAATCGGAAGATATAAATAAATAGATATTTATCTTTTAAATACAATACAAGTACCTGCTACTGCAAAATGTAGCAATTTAATTTTTTTTTTGAAAGAAAAAGTTTTTTTATTGCGCCATTTTTGTTATGCGATTAATTATTTTGATATTAGGAGGCCTATATGTGGCAAACTTTCTAATTGATGAATGGATTTCTGTCAATTCGTCCATGATTTCCTTAGGTCAGGTATTGCCTCGAATCGTCTTATTGTGAGCGTTTCGTCTTGGAGGCACCAGTGCAAAAACAAAAGCCATGTTGCGTGAGATAATTCTGCTCATTCAGGTCAGAACCGCCAGAGGTCCGAATTCACTGACCATGAACGTGGCTTCGGTGGTCAGGTATTGTGGCCGAATGTGGAGCTAATTAGCATAAATCCGACGCCACGACGACATTTTATTTTTTACAGGTTGGTGGAAGACCGTGCGGCCACATAATAAAAACTTTCCAATTTAAATATTCCTTTCGATGCGACGTCAGGAATAAGTCATTAATGAGCGGGTCCCAGCCGGGAGACGTGCGACGGGTGACAGGCATGCGTCCGCGATCCGCGATGCTAATGTTGATCAGCAATCGCACTCCGGCAAGTTAATGCCGGCCCGCCCCCTAATTTATACCCTTTCCGCGCGGCTAGTACAAACCTGCGTTTGCTTCACGCCTACCTCTAAATTATACACAGCCATAAATTACCGACTTTATTGTAATTTGCCACAAGATTGTGACGGCGCAATTTGCATAATTTGGGATACACACGTATCATGCCCGCTAAGTCCCTTAATTAGCAAATAATTATCGTGTTGCGCCACCGTTTTCAAATATTCTAATTATTTACGACAAATGCGCGAGCGGCCGCGAACACCGCTCAAACTGCTCAAAGTGATTCTCGACGAGCCGCGCTGCCGCCTCGTCGCGGCACCTTAAAATTACCAATCCCTTTCGGGTGTTTTCTTATTCTTACGGTTGCATTGTAAAGAACTAAAATTATTGTTCTGAGGAGTGGTTCACATTTTGTTCTTGACATTTACCGCGTGGCAGGCATTCTTTTCGAAAATAGTTGCCATTCTTCTGGTTACAACAAAATCAGTCCCGGAGACAATCACTTCGCGGCACAACAATTGCTAGCTAGCAGCTGCGGTTTGAGGCTGAAGTCCGCCACTGTCTTCTAGCAGATGACGTCTCCCAGCGCAGGGCGGAATAAAACAGTCATAAAATTCAATGGGCTAAAATCGGACACTATTGTAATTTCGACAAAAAGACTGTTTACAATATTTAATGGGCTTTTCCCCGGTTCGTTGTATGCTTTTTCTATGACTTACTTTGTTTCTAAAGTAGTAACAATTATTACTTCATGTTTTCGACAAGAAAACTGAATTCGCCTTTACATTTTTAGTTTGAGACATATTTACATATTCATATTTCTAGCTGAAATCATGTCTTACTACCATCACGATATTCTGTTAAATCACGTAGTGTTTTCGGAACCTCTCTGAAAGATTTAAAAGATCTCGATGTTGTTATCTTCCAAAATTAATATCTATGAATCGGCTAAAAGTTCTCACTAAAATCAAATTACGTATTACAACGTCTTTGTATTTTCTACCCTGTTTTTATTTTGACTTCTAATTATATTACTTACACAAATTCGTCGGAAAGGCAAATGGTTCTAGAGCTAGTTGAATTACTATTTCTTCAAGAATAAATACGAGTTGTAAAATAAGCGCCTTTATATCGAATGTAGTATATTTATCAAGCCTTGTCGTAGGATAGGGTTAATTTCCATGTGCTGCATTATTCCAGGCTAGTTTCATAACTGATTTCGGGACAAACTGGTATATTGAAAAAGGAGATTCATTCTGTTGCTTCTTTCCATTGCTAAGCGCGCCATAAATTTTTACCACATTTACCAATAAGTTAAGGTAATATCTTAAGTTAAAAGTAATAAGGTAATATCTTAAGTTAAAGTTAAAAGATATAATAAATACATAGATACTATATAACTACAAACGCAAGAAAGAGAGTATAGAGTACTTCAAAACTATTATAGGGTATAATAGCGATAAAACTCTGGAGCTAACATAGCATATCTTTACTTGAAGAAAGAGCAACAAATTTCAACTTTTTTTATACAATCATATTAAAAAAGAAGAGATTACAAAAAACGTTTAACCTTTTTTTGAAGTAATATATTGTGATTTTTTCCCTTTATCAGTTAAAAACTCAGCACAAAATAAATTTAAAAATGTAGCCGTTGTAGAAAAGCCCCTTTCGTTCTGCATTTCCGTAAATAAAATCATTCACATTTTAAACAGAAATTATAAATCGAAATTTTTATAAACATGTTTCAAAACTCAAGAGCAAGAAAATGTTATCTGCTATTTAAGAAGAATTCTAACCAAATGAAACGAGTAGTGCGAAAATTAAACGCCTTTCATTCGAAGAACTAGTTTTGTCTTAATAACATGCAGGAATTTCCTAGATAAGTGTTAACCCGAAATAGGAATTTCTAAACGATTTTATTACTTAATGCAAATCTTAGTTTTAAATATAAGTTAAATAAAAAGATTCAACTTAGCAAAAAATTTTCTTAAATATAGAAAAATTTTATGACTCTGAATTCTTTTTATATTTATTCAATGGTTGTGTAAGCGTTCAAACGTATAAAAAGTATATTTTATTGCAATTTGTACATATTTTAACTCAAATGTTAAAATGATAAAGGTTTTTTTTTTCGTTTTTATAATTAAGATTATATTCCTCAAGGGCATTTCCTGGAACAAAAAAAAAATCCTTTAAAACAGATAATGTAAATAGTAGTAGATTTTACTAACTTTTTAATGAATTTGTCTTTTATAAATGCTCATTTTATTCAACGTTCGGCTTCTATGAGAGATTTTAATCTTATTATTTTATTCTACCTTTATAGCCTATATTTTTTCTTATTGCATAGAATTACGGAATTTTCGTTTTTGATAATTAAGTGAATTAAATTAATTCCTAAATAAATGATATATATAAAACTTAAGAAAAATTTTCGTTGTCTGTTGAATTTTACATAAATTATGCATAAATCGGTCGTAATTCATCCGTAATTACAAAAACAATAAAACTGCGTGGGGTCTCTTTATTTATTTATTTATTTATTTATTTATTTGAAATAACTTCCTACAAAAATAATACTATTTCAGCAGCTAAAATTCATCAATTCTAGACATTTGTTGATAAAAGTTGTCTTAGTATTGCAGTATAAAAATTATATTACTATTGCCTACATAAATACATCATTCTTTGTACTACCATATTCCTTTAAATAAATTTTTTAGAGGATAGGATATTTTAATCATCCTTCTAATCACACCCATCAGAGTTGCTGTTAATTCAGGAATTGTAACAACAATATTTGCAAAATATTACGATTTGAAAGTACTATTACCAATTCTAATATATTAAAACATACATATGTATATAAATCCCAAAGGACGTCATGTACGTTTTCAGTCAGAGTAGTCTTTCTGCCATCTATACATATAAGAAAACTGTAGCGGGGGTCAATTCTGTAGATTGAAGATAGCTCAGAAAAGATATCTTTTGGAGGCTATTTGATACCGATAGAAGCCAAAAACAATATTAAGAAATTTCTTGTCCCCCTGCCGTATTGTGCACGCATCACGCAAAAATTACTGGTCGGATTTCAATGAAACTTGGCATAGGGATAACTTTAAGCT
Source organism: Proctacanthus coquilletti (assembly GCA_001932985.1). Lineage (NCBI taxonomy): Eukaryota > Metazoa > Arthropoda > Insecta > Diptera > Asilidae > Proctacanthus > Proctacanthus coquilletti. The sequence continues at coordinate 1,623,550 of MNCL01000006.1, forward strand.
ACGGGATAATCCTCAGCATACATTTCAAGTCCAACCATCGCAGAATTCCCAAGAAAATTTTTCTATAGCGCAACAATTCTCTTTATGGCTTTGTTTGTCTCGTATACAAAACTATAAGCTTCAACCGATTTCGATGAAACTCTGCACGCTCTTAAGTACAATCTAATCTTCATCCTTTGCACGGAATTCTAAACCCTCGAAATTTGCAAAGTAACCAAGCCTCAGTAAAAGTTCAAAACTATCGTAGGAGTCCAGAGACTTTGATCTATCGAAATTGTGCAAGGGCAGAAGGTTGTGTCAAAAAGCCTATGGCCAACGTTATCGAAGAGACTATTCGATGCAAATTACTATAAGTACCATGCACAAGGTGTAACACAACGTTATAGTAATATTTCTGGGGTTAATATGCTCGTGACACTCAACAACTTTCTCTCAAAAACAATGTCATAATCCAAACAAGAAATTACAACATTCCATTCAAAACGGTTCGCCCGGTTGGAAGAAGATTGTTCAGTTTCAACAACACATCCCAGAAGTACTATACCATTCTATTATACCCTATATATGTAAGTCTACCTACAATATTTCGATAGCCTATGCAACGAAAACTTAAGGTCCATGCGGACGAACGAACGCGGGCACAGCTAGTCTTTAAACATATATACATGTTTATAGAGCTCAGATTGGCCTGAATATGGATTAAAGAGATCATAAAGACACATTACCATCTAGATTTGGTGCACTTCGAACTGCTTCTTACTGATTATAAGTCGACACATCTCTGTCAGCGTGCATTATGCAATTTCCTTCTAAAGCAGTAGGTTGCTACTGATCGTGTAGTGCGCTTTCCACGTAAGTGCCTGAATATTGAAAAGCAATATTTTGAACATGAGGCCGGTGGCAGCATTAGACTGAAAGAACACGGGTTTCGTAATTTTCGTCGGTAGAAACATGACTTTCGTCCCCGAAGACATAATTACATCGCGCTCTACCTGCATGACAGATCTATTTTGCTGGATCTAATCAAGGCGAACACGTAGCTGAAGCAAATCAAAGACCCCAGACGTCAATCATGGCCGGGTAGTAAAAACGGCAAATCACTTCATAAATTCTTGTAAACAAGATAAGAGTGCTGGCAAGAATGCGTTTCGCGGAACAAGTGGTGGGCAAAAAGGACCCAGAACAGTTCGCTCGCATTCGCAGTGCTGGAAGTGCAGCACTGCGCGCACAGCATCCATCATCTAGACGCGTCCACTATCTGAATATCATTTTAATGTAATTGGCCTTTAATGACAACTGCCTGCTCTGTAATTTAATATCGTTCAAATTATTTTTTATTGTTTTTTTTTTATTTTCGTCGTGTCTGACTGCTGTTCTCGACGACGATTCTCTCCCCCGCTCCATTCGGACCTCAAAGGCTTACACCTCCCGCGAAAAAATTTCTATTAAGCGCGTAACACAGGAGCAATGCTATCACAGCTTTAAATCGCCATCCATTGAGGTCGTAGATCAGCAATTTCTACATGTTTTCGATAATTTTTAAACATTTTCTCAATCCGTTCTACCCACAAATTATTTATGGACGGACCTTATGAATATGCAAATTCTGTAATTGGGCGGGACGAAGTTTTTCTCATTTTTCGTTTATTTTACGTTTTTTTTTTTCAATTAATACGGGCGAAAGAATCATTTATCATTTTAAAATAAGAATTTATTCAGGCAGGCTGTATTTATGCTCATTAATATGCCTCTGGACATCCATACGAAGATAGAGGTCCACGAGTGTTTTCTTATCTCCAATAACGATATTTCAAGATTCGTAGCAGGGTGTTAAGTAATCGGAACCTGCTACCTTGAGGAATCGGAAAGCCCCTGCGATAAAAAGAACAAAATAATTGTGTGGTCAACAGCATCGACCTGACATGCTAAACAGTATGCTGCACAATCGCCCGGAAAGGCCAATCTCCACATACAATTTTTGAAATTTAAATGTTATAGGTTTCTGATTTCATTTAAGTACTATTGAATAAATAAGAATGAATTTTGTTTCTGATCATAGAGAAGACATTTTTTGTTACAAATTGAAATTAATTAGTTTACACATTTTTTTCTGAAATACCACCAAATGAATGATATCATAAATTTTGGACAAGCGTTTTCTATATACATATACATAATTTCGATATTTAATTAGCACTAATCCTTTTCTGATTTCTTTTAATTGCCATTTACAACTTTGAAAATAATTCTAGACAAAGTAATGGCATGTAGTTTCCATTTTTTTTAAAAATAGTAGCATATTTACAATAGATGAAGTTTGCGACAAATTAATTTGAATATTCATTGTATACATAAGTTTTGTATAAGACCTCTTGATTATGCTGTTTTATCATTGATATTTTAACATTCAGATCACCTGATTTGAATCGTTAAAGTTATCAATTAATGAATCTAACTAAAATCAACAAATTCTTCTATATTAAATTAAGTTATAATTATATAATTAATTAATTATAATTATATTAAATTTTTTAAATCAAATCTTCATGTTGAAATTTTCTTTTCGATTTTAAAACAAGCATGTTAAACCGAAATGGCTAAACAAATTAGCAATTGATATCACTCATCAATTTTGAAGCAATTCAGTTCTCTTCTGATTTTCCATTGTTTTCAAAGTTTAGTAAACAGTGATAAATTTAGTAAAGTTAATAATAATTTTTAATTCTAATCTCTATGTTACTTTAAAGTACACTTTAAGTAGCTCCTGCTAATTGAGGCATCCTAAAACCTGCTTTTGTTTCAATTATTTGGTTACATTTGGCTATTTGCATCTTACTGTATCTTTATACAGAAAATCGAATTTTTTTCTTAATTTTCATGATATTTTGGCACAGAGAGGTTCTTTGCGCTCAAAATATTGACAGAAGCTCAGTATTGTACCTTCGCGGTACGAAATGAATAGATTTATTCTCGAACAATTTTGAAAAATATTGAATACTTATATCCAAAGTGAGTGCTAGTTTAGTGCTCGCCGAAACTATGCGATTTGTGAAAAGAAATTTCAGTCCAAATAATGCACCAATCGCGTCTGCGTAGCGATTTCACTCCGTTGAATTTTTTTGTGGAGTGTCGCTAAAAATCGATGTTATACTTACAATCCAGAAACGACTCAGACACTTAAGCAAAATATTGATCGAGCTATTCGTGAAATAGAGCCCTAGCAGGACAGCATGGGCTACTGCCAAGCCAGCCGAGTTGGCAGTTGATTGAAATTATATTCCATAACTAACCGGAAGGTTTACTATTTTTCAATAAATTAACAAACTTTGAAAAATATTGATCAGTGTTTATTTTATAGCATTTAAAAAAGAAAAACTATCCGATGGCCCACCCTTCAAAAATAACAACTAAAATTTGCGTATAAATTAGTGAGTTGTAATTTTTTTTCTTATATTACAAGACTCAATACGATCTGGTGACAGCATACTCAAACACAAAGACAATTCCGTACACCTTCGCTTATTTAGAAATGCAACTTTAAACTGAAAGACAATACACCAATTGTGAACGTCGACTGTTAGATTGGTGTTGAATTAATTACATTTCTCAAGTGGGAAAGTCAGATATAGGTAAGGGCTATTCTCTCTTTAAAATATTTGCTGGCTGTTGCGTTTTAGTACGTTCACAGGTCATCTAACCCGGCTACTGCAGTAATGGCAAAACGGTGTAGTCGGAAGCAAAAAACTTGGCCTTTCCCTTGTTTCAAAGTAATCAACGAAAGCCCTTTGTCTATCAATTTATTGTGAACGTATTCACAGGCACATTTCCTCCGCGGCATAACTTGCACGCAGTTGGTCAGGTAGCACGTAGCAGCGTGACCACATCAGATAACCGAGTTGACACATTCTCTTCGTACATTTTGACACGACTTGGACTTATGCAAGCACACACACCTTTGCGTATATAAGGTTTAAGGTGCATTCGTTTCCGTGGTGCTACTTAACGTTAGTGGCCTAGCCTCTACGCGCAGCGGGAACAGAACTACTTCTATGCTGTGGCGGAGCGGCGTGGCGGCGTAACGACTACAGGGAAGGGAACTTGACCGCGGCTCCATTCCAACTTCCTACTTCTTGCGTGAACTATTAATAATTTCATTAACGAAGGCAGAGAACCCCATCTAGCCCTAATGTGAGAGATCCTAATCGGGAATTAAGTAGTGAGTGTCCCGGCCAGCAATGTGCGGGAGGCACGCCACCTTTCTTTGTTTTAATGCCCCCGCGCGGCATATACGCGAACGCACCGTTTAAATAGGTGACTGGTTTCAATTAATGAAAACTGGATTAATAGAGCAGTAGAAGTGGATGCCGGCGCGGTGCAGCCAGGCGTTTTAGTGTCAGTTTTTCAAACGCACTCCTTTGTTCCCTATCGAGATGGCTATCGAATTTGATACCGCGAGCCGTGGTCTAAGAACGTTCGCGGCCGGCTATAAATTTTACCGCGAGGCCGCCGAACGCGCTTAGGGAAGTCCGCTGAGTGCCCGTTGGAGCCGCGCCGTTAGTCACATTTCTCAGAACGATAAATTTGAATTCATGGAGCACCTGCACCTCCGCCGAGCAGATCGGGATGCAGATGAGTCTATTCTAGAATTCTCAAAAAGGCAGGCAAGGGCCACACCACAAACAATCGTCTTCTCGAAAGACGGTGTAAACAATTCAAATCGCTCCAAAATTATTCTTTAGACCCACTACGGGAAAGCTGATCGCTTCTTGTGCCTTCTATTGGCCGTCGTTTGTTTCACGGAAATTCTTTGAAAAAAGCGTGAAATACGACAGCTATAAGTAAGCATTTTCCCAATTATTTATTGCAACGACGTCAAGATCCGTAAAATGAGGAAATTATGCCCAGCTCGCTGAGATATTCAAATGATGACGGAAAGTTCAGGTATTAATCCTCTTATGTGTGTAGTTTTTTACTATTAAAAAAAGAAAAAAAAACGAATCACTGAATGAAAATTCGGCAGAGCAAAAAGTATTGGCCGGGTATTTGTATCTCTTTATTAGGTAGAAATAGATAGCGATGCGATCAAACAGTCCTCGTAAAGATGACAATTTTATAGCGAAAATTTGTCAAAAAACTAGAAATATTTACACATTCGCGAAAATCCTTGACTGAACTGAACAGTGCGATATTTTATGTAACATTTTCTACATCCTAACCACTTTTTTGAATTCGCGTACTGCTCTTTTAAGTGATATCAAAAGATATTCTAACAATGTTAATTTTATGATGACCTCCCTTATCTACGAGTATTACACCCGCTAAATAAAATCTGGAACCTGAATTTAATACCAAAAACCGTAGTCACTCTACAGAAATGTGGTATTAATTTTAACCGTATAATAAATAATAAAGTCTACATCAGTAAATATAGTCTTTTTTGTAATTATTGGTTGGTAGTTCAAAATAAAGAAACAACGTCATCATTATATTTCTTCGGAGTATTATTTTCAATCACATAAAACCTTTATTTTTTGCTGCTTTTGTTTACCTGTTAGACCTTCTTAACGCAGCTGAATTGAACCTGATTTTTGCGTGATATTCGGATACTCTAATTATGTAATCAAAAATACGTCTTTTAGAAAGAAAGAAAGTCCAGAAGTACATTGTCTTCTTACTATTAAATGTTTTTTTTGGAAAATTCAACTTAATTTAAACTAAATAACTTCTCTAAATTACTTTTTCAAACAATTTTATAGAAACCACTTATGAGCTCTTTGAGAACTGAATTCGTTAATTTAATGATTAATGTTTTTTTTTTTAAATGCCTAGCCCTAGTTTTTAAAGACCCAACCTTTCAAGGGTCCAATTTTTTAAGCCTTTGTGGGAAATTCAAACGTTCTAGAATTCTAAAAATGGCAGTTAGCGATTGTACATATATTTTTGACTAACTTTTCGCTGCGGCGATAGTCCGTGACTAATCATAAACAAAAATAGTCACAATTTCTAATTTGGATTGTTGTGGCTCTTCATATTCTGGCACTCTATCATATTTTTAACAGATTACAAATTAGTCACCAGCAATGATTCACTAGATTGCTGGCTATAGCCATGAGTAAGAGAACTGCTATTATTTTTTTCTCTTTAGTAAAAAACAAAATGAGGTAGCTAATTTGGTAAGAAGTGAAGTAAGCCTCTAATTCCATTTAAATTAAAAGCATATATTTTTGTCCATAAAAGGTCTTCTGGAACATGCTTTTAATTTTAAAATATTATACATTTTAAATTTCCCCGGCAAAAATACACATTATTAAACCAGAAATCAAATAAAAATTAAACCAGAAATCAAATAGCCACATACATATAAGATCTAGAAATTAATGGAGAGAAACGCATGGATGGGTACGAGGATTACAAGTTCAATTATATTCAAATTTTGACTTAATTTCAACGGAAACCGATCTAGGGTATAGGTCATAAGCAGATTATAATTGCCTTTCTTTGGCGAACTCGCCCTCGGTTGATTTGCCCAAAGAAGTGCTCAGTTGTGCGTTGTTTGCCCATAATTACGCACATGAATCGTATCATTATCCATTCAAATTGTCCAATGCGCGTGATGACGAATCCTGTGCAAATATCGTGCGTAACAATGGTAGGCTTAGTGAACCAACAAAGCCTGGCCAGCCAAATTCCGGTCGTATTGATTTGTTCGCAAGTGCGTGTATTCGTACATTAGCGAATTTTTCTGCGGTACGTTGGAAAGGGTGGAAGAGGATGAGGGTCAGAAATCACGAGATAATGACTTCACTAAATGCAAAACGACACGACTTCCTAAACATTCGTGTTTATTCGCATTGTTGCCGAACGCAATTCCCCCTCTAATTTTTAGGAGAACTTATCCCGGTCGGAAAGGCAACCTGCTAACCTGTTGCCGTTCAACGATGACGATATTAATTTAAATAAATTTCACTTAAAATGACTTTAAGCAGGATTGAGCTTATTTAGGACCTTTGTCAATGTATCGAGACATATTTCGGTGGTTGTTGAGTTAGACGGTTTACTAATTTGAAAGACTTTCCCTTATTAAAATTACCGGTTTAATTATATTCAGAATTTTCCAAATAGCAATATTTACAATTTACTAAGAGATCAAATTGCAAATTCCAAATAAAAAGTTTACCAACTTTCAAATTTTCCAATTTAGCAAAGCATCCTCAGAACAAAGATAGTACGATTTCAAGTTCCTTTCCCAATATTTAAAACTCTTTATAAACAATTGTATTTTTATGTAAAAATGAATTAAATCAAAATTTGGAACTTCCTAAAAGCCTTTAAAACGGCACAGATTCATAGCTGCAATATTTACTACCGCTCTTCCATGAATAATAGTAATTAAAACTGTAGGAAATTGCCGGGTCTATTACAAAATTTCAGTAAAAAGGAAATTTTCTACAAAATGCACGAACTCGATTTCAAAAAAAAAGAATTGGAACACATTTCATAAGAAGTTATAAAATTTACTTTTAAAAAAAAACAAAAGAATTGGAATACCTTTCAAAAAAAGTTATAAAATTTAACTGCTTGTACTGTGTCAAGATGCAATTAAAAGTAGTCTAAAAATAATCAATTTTACCATTTTATGGTTTAATAGTCCAGTTTAAGACTTTAATTCTAATGACCAACGGAGACCCCCCGTGTTCTGCATGTCCCATAAAAGTCAAGTTTCGTAAAGCTGAATTTAATTTTTGTTAATTTTAAGAGCATACCTACTCAAATCAACAATTAGATTCGTTAAATTTTATTAGCTATTTGAAATCGGCGACCATTAAATTTATCATTTGCACGGAATGGATGGATTTATGAATTCGACACCTAAATGTTACTTAGCCTACAGATTAACTTAGATTTCATTACTGGTTAAATAAAAGTCATCTATAAAGTTCTGAAATCCACTAGCACTAAAAGCACTTGGAGAAGCAAAAAAAAACAAAAAACAAACTCTATTAAAATTTATTTTACAGATAAAAATCAGTAAGTAAACGCTTTTAAATTAAGCATTTCATAATGCACTTAAAGATTCGAACATTTTAAACTGAGATTTTTATCTTTGATTGCATCTGCGTGAAAGTTGAAAAAGAAATATTTACACGATTCAAAACTTTACTAAAATAATTTTTATTTGTATACAAATTACAAAAAAAATGCATGAATTAATTTTCTGGAAATAAATACTTATTAAGTTACTATTTAAAAATTAATTAGTAATACTTCATGAGGTGCATATAATTTTCTTCAATTTGATTTAAAATCGGTTGCCCATTTTAAACCTTTTTTTATATGCCTTATTTGTCTTTCGGCCCTTCACCAAGGCATTTGCGACCGCTCCGCTCTTCATGCGGTTATCTTTTAAAATTTACTACGTCAACGTTATAAAACATCTTCTCCTTAATAAGCTTGCACCAAGTAATGTCGTCCCTATAGTCCTATTCTTTAATTTAAAAAACAGCGCAGTACCTAAGCAATGCCCACAAATGTTAAAATTGTTTATTTCAACTGAATCAGTTTTTTTCTATACTGTTCCAAGTTTATTTGCAAATCAACAGAAAATCATGATCTTTAAAGCCTCTAGCTCATTTTATGTTACGTCTGGTTAAATTTACTACTTGCTTTTTAATCTAGAAAACTTTTAAACTATACTAGAAATTATCTGGTGAAGCTTATGAACTTGGTAATTTCAACGAAAAGAAAGGTGATGATATCACAGAAACGTAACATTTAACTTGAATTGCGTTTTCAAGTGTAAGAAATTCTGTTTTATACCTGTCCAATTCTCAGAAATTCCAAAATTAATCTTGGTTAACTTAGACGATCTGGACTGAACAAAAGTCTACAGACATCGACCTAAAAACTGGAACTATTTTTGTGCCGTTCTTGTTTTACGACCTTGAGCCGGGGATTTCGGAAGTCGGCGTCTTTGCACATTTTGTTGCATTTACAAGTGCATTGGCCACGTATCTTCTCAATCTGGAACGAACGTGTTTATTTACTTGTGCGATGCGCGATGCGGCCGTGGCCGTTGTTTCGCTTACGTTCCGTCCTTCAGAGATAGTACAACGACTTTTCTGTATTTGGGGCCTCGTTTTTGTTTGCCTTCAGCGGTCACTTATTCTTGGTCTTATTCTTATGGTCTCCTTGGCCGGCTCTTGTAACAAAATGTGAACATTCACAGCCCAAATAACAGGAAAACTGTTTACATCAGGTTCGTTCACTCTGGCCAAGATTTCTTGCCGGACCGGTAGTTGTGATTACTTCTCCTTTTGCGAACTTTTTTCCTGTGCCTTCGTTCTTTTTCATTTCTTTGCATTCTGGTGACCAAATCCGGCCACAAATTTTATTTTTATAGTTCACAGTCGATGCACACAACCGGGCTGTGCTCTTTTGCGCCGGGACAGGGTGACGACGGCGCGGCAGACGCGTATTTGGCCGCATCTTTTGATTGGCCGCAAGCACACGAACTGAACCGGAAAATCTAGAAATATTGGTAGGCTTACGAGCGCTAAATTCGGAAGAAGATGCTGCACCGATGTTCTCATGATATGATGAAATCTCTCGTGAATTTAAAAGTTATTAAAAGGTAATCGCGTTTTATTATCCTTTGTATATTATGGGATACAACTGAAGATATTCGAAGGACTCTGAAATTTTCAGTAAACTTTAAAATATTTTCAAAACGTATGCTCTACACCGAATGAATATGTCCTTTTAATATGGTTCTTGTCATTTACATATTTACAATAAAATATACTTATAATGGGCAAATTGAAATGCATTGATCTCCTAAAAATACGTCAAATTATAAACATCACAATATTAAAGAGATATTTTATGTGCATTAAGCTAGAAGGGAGTTGACATAGGATAACGCTTCTCTCTCATTGAATTGAGTGTTCACTAAAAAGTTGTCAATTTGAACGGTATTTTAACAATTCTTATTAATATCAAAAACATAAAAACATCCATGCGTATCCATCCAGGTGTAAAATAGCTAACGAGGAATTCAACCAACTAAAACCTAAAAATCGAGTCTTAAGAACATTAGACAATTCTGGAGAGCAACGTGAACCTGTTAGTCGTTATTTTTCGCTTGCTGTTATCGTTATTTTTGATTTCGTGTTTGATCCGTAAATTACACATCTTTTTTGTCTTTTATTGGAATGTCAGAGGAAAAACTATACTTTTCGAAGTTTTGTACCTTCAGTTTCTAAAAATGAATTCCTAAACTTGGAATTCGCTGACTGTGGGTGTACTTAATGTAATTTAAAAGTCAATCAAATATTATTATTGCTTTTTAACCAGGTGTTTAACCAGCACAAGAAGTTTTTGCTCCTACTACTCAGTACTTAATATTAAAACGTGATGCTAAATGTATTATATACTTTTCCGGAGCATATCGAACACCACATTCAACTCCATATTTTGTGCGTAAAGTGATAAAAATAAAGAAACAAGTTACAAATTGTACGCTTAAAATATATCATCAAAAAAATTATTCTTGATTGCATATCTTCTTTTATTTAGAAAAAAAATTTATAACTATTTATATAAAATGTCTACATGATTTCATATGCTCAACACTTTTTTTTTAATTTGTGTTTGTTTTTATTTATACAATTTTACATAATACATTTGCCCATTTCATAGAAACCTATTTTTCTCTGAAGTCTAAAAAATTATACATTACATTGCAACAAACAAACTATCTGGAAAATTTACTTCAATTTTGTAAAAGTAGTAGCCATGTATATTAACAAAGGACACAGATATCTTAAGATTCTACATTCATTTCTCCAGTTGGTTTTTATTGACGACTTGCAGGTATGTATAAAACTGTTTGCTGTAAAATTTATGCCTGCTTCCTGCAGTTATACATTTTAATTTTCAGAACGACATTGTATCTTTACGACTTCTTTACTTTAGTACCAATCATGGAAAAAATATTGTTTCCGAACAAAAACCACTATAAGCTATTTACTGGCATAATAATCTATGATGATGTAATGCGCGTGCTAATAGTTCTCTTTTTCTAATACCTCCCTAAGTGTTTGTCCGTGCCTTGGCCAGCCTCGAAGTAATTAGGACGAGAGAAGCAAGGCGAAGACGATTACCGCCAGATTCGAATCGATGCGTTTAGCCGCACTGTGGTCGCGTTTTCTGGAGGTGAAAAAGTGACACAGTGCCTCAATCAGCCGCAGTATTTAATTAATTTTAATGAGGAGCTGTTCGCGAGTTGACAAATCGACTCATCCGCGACTGTCCTTGAAAGGATTGCCGGACTGCACCACATAGTGCGGCCAAGAAAAACATGTTGCCTGTCTCAGCGATGATTAACGGCTTACATAATTTGCTATCGCATTTTTCAGGCTGCGCAATTATCATCGCCCCGAAGACCGAGTGACAGCATTTTCTTATTCTTAGCTGCAAGAAAATATCACTTGGACTGCATCGCGATTCGCGAAGCCCGCAAATTATACACGGATCATGCGAAGGAATCAATCATTGTATGACAATGCCAGTGCAGCCCAGCCTGCTCGCATCCATTTATCGGCTAAAGAGGCGATATTTTCTTCGGTGCAAAACACCAATTAGTCGCTCTCGAAAGTCATTAAGCAGTGACTCATAAGACCCATGGGCTGAGAAACGAATCCAAGAAACCGCCAAGATCTAAGCAGATCCGAGTCAAATAAGATCAAGAAAAAAGCAAAAGGCGATGACGTGTGCCCGTATGGTGCTTTCTATTGGTTTAGTGCGACCAGCAAAAAGAGCAAGGCCAAGACGGCGAAATATCCACGAAAATTCGTCGAGGCTCCTCTAGAGAACCCGCGAAAACCCAATTCCGATAGCGAAGTGCACTTTTATTGCAACTGAATTACTTGCCGAGTTAGTATCGCATGTAGGATGATCGTAAACGTCCGGCTGATGTATGGCCTTCTGGGCCCCCGGATCGGTGCGATGGTACGACTTTCAACGGCTGCTTCTTATTTGTCACACGATTCTGTTTATTTTATAATTTCGTTTAATTTAGAAGGCATGTTTTATTGTCCGCTCCAAGCCACCACATATGTGGCTATAATTGGAGAAGTAAACAGAATTGGTCGCTGCACGAAGGCGTCCAGCGGACGCGTCGCCGCCATCGTTTTATCACAAAGTCGATGAAAATGAAACGAAAGACGGTCGAGTACAACCAAGAAAAATGCTAAATAAATAAACAAATATTGGAGAGCAGAAAAAGGATCTGAAGACACGTCTTTAAATTAAGACCCAGTGGCCCTTTCTTAGTCTCCGTTACGTGCATACCGCCTAGAAAAGGCGCACCCAAGTGAAATCATCAGTTTCCTAAGGGTACACCAAAAGCACTGTAAGTAGTAGCCTTTGCACGTTCCCTTGAATATTTGAGACGATCATCGTCTTGAGCATCTTGAGCGGGCCGCGCTAATTTCACAACCCGGAGCAAGAACGCTGAACTATATTAAATCAATTGGCGCTCGAGCCGTTTTTGTCTCCATATTTCAATTAATTCCGCTCCTACTACGCCCGGGCTTAATAAACAGACGCGAGGAATTAAATTAATGGTTGCTTTCATAATTAGTGGCCACGGCAATGGTTTCATTTACAAAACTCCGAGATAAATCAAGAATGGCCTCGAGTCACATTGGATGGAAGACATTAGCCACATCAACGACGTCGGCGGTCGACCGGACCGCTGAACCCTGCGGACGAAGACGAAGGAGGGACCAGTGCGGCCAGTGCAGTCCGTCACTGGTCATTTGGTCGCGTATTTAGTGCAATTAGACGAATGACACTGACATAATTGTTCCCTTAATTTGCGTTCAAGATGGGCCCCTTGCCTTAATTTGACCATGCATCATTTAACACTCGTCGTCTTTGAGCGAATTCAAAAACTCCATTAAGACTCAGCGAACTCAAGCATGCCGAACCGAAATGGCCTATAGAACTCCGATTCCTTTCGTCGAAAATTGCGCGCTCTGTTTTCTCCAAAACTCCATAATTACCGTGTTAAAATCCCATTTACAGACTTGTGCCTTAGTTAGTTATCTACTGCTTCACAAACTGTGATTTTATTGTTTGTTTACTTTTACGTCCAGAATTGGCACCTTCGTGATAACTAGGAGTATATAATATACGAGTTGTGGGTACAACTTAACCAATAATAATATTCCTATTTTTAGTTTTCAGTTTTTATTTTGATAATCTTGTAATTAGGACACTAACTTACATTTGCTTATTTCGAAGGGAGACGTTATCAATAAATTATTTAGGTATGAAGCCTTTAATTGTGATTAATTTTGTATAAGGATCTTTCCAAAGAGAAGATCATTTTCGTAGGGGGTTCTAGAAGGATGCATATCAAAATTTATTGTCTTTTGATATTTATAAAGGGAACATTCCGATTAAAAATGTTTTCATTATTTAAGGTGCTATCGCTGAATATTTGTCTTTTTCTCATTGACAGAAAAATTACGAGCTTATATATCGTTAAAAGTACAAATAAATTACTATACAAATTTCGTTGTACTTCTTGCTTTGTTACTTATCACTGACGAAATTTTGGAAAAACAAGTTTTATATTATGATCAATTTACGTGTAAGTATTTCGATTTTTATATTTTTCATTACGTCAGGTAGCTTAAAATGAATAAAGTATATGATTTTTTCATTTTGATATTTAAGTAAAGAAACAATAATTAATTATATTTACTCTTTCAAATTAATTTACTTTTATTAATGTCTCGATATCTCTTGTGAAGGTATATAAAGATTTTAGAAGAAATTCCCCTAATTTTTCTTACTTCGTTATTAATATGAATATTAGCGATTAAAAATAAATATCTAAGTTATAATGTCTTTGTTTGCATTTGAATTGAATCTTTGGTTGACTGTGCAATTGGTAGTGGTTCAGTGTGTACCAGGTGTAGTACATAATCCACCAATTCGATTTTTTAAAAAAAGGGTAAACTCTGCTTCATTTTATTTCCTGAAATGTTCAGATTCTTTTCCTTAAAACTGCAAAAAATGGATTACGAAATGATAAAATCTCCACAGCTATAAAACCCCACAATTGCTAGTGGGAGATATCAGAAAAATTTGTGGTTTCAACAACCAACCCTACTTCTCTGCACTCCCCTGCACTATTCCGAAAATTAGAACAAAATCAGTCATATCATATTTTTTTCAAAGAAGTACAAGAATCCAACAAGCAGTTTCTCTTTCTTTTAAAATATAATTATAATTAAAAACAAAGCGTAAAAAAAAATTCTAAAATAAGTTTTATTGTTTAAACTTTTAGTAATAGAATAATATTTCTTTGAATATCAAGAACTAAAAGCAAGCAGTAAGTTTATTAATAAATAAAAATGAAATGAAAATAATAAAAATGGAAATTTTCGATTGCAGTTAAAATCTTTGGTCTTGGTAACCAAAAGTTATTCCCAAAAAAGTGTTACTTTTACACGTTTTGTAATGGATTTTTTAATTTCTTGATATAGACTCAAAACAAAAAATTAAGAAGACGAACTAGTCGGCGCTGGCAATATTTAGCAATATTATCAAGGCACAGTCGTTTTTTGCCTAAAACATTAAACAGAACGGGTTCGGGGTTTCTGAACAGATGTAACTATAAGTCAATAAAAAGTTTTTTCGTTGCTAGTTTTCAATTTCCTCTCTTCCATTAGTGGAGTTATAAAGTGTTTACCCGTTCGCTTATTCAGCAAAAATTTTATATTTTTTGCGATTGATAACTGCAAATAGAAGCATGTGTTTATATTAATAAACGAAAGTAAAGGGCCCATTCATTTGATCGTTAAAAAAATACGCAGCACAAGAAAAAAAAACGAAATAAAAGCCCGGAGATAACTTCTAGTCATTCAAGTAATTGTCCAGGGTGAATAAATCTTATGTAATAGCGTAGTGCGTTTTTTATTATACATTGCACCCCTTACAGGGCTCGGTGTAAAATAACAGGGCACATGCGTTTATTCCCATGCGTTGAATTTTTTCCAACTAAAATGTAAATCAATTTTTTATTAAGACAACGCCAGATACGATTCTGATAAACTATAAAATTTCCACAGCATAAAAACATTCTTTTTTTTCCGGCTTTACTATCGAAAGCATTAAGAAAAACTGGAGGAGAGACTTATTCAAATCATCACATGTTTTAGAGCACACGCGCAATTGATCCCGTCAGCTTTTTTGCCCGTGATCGGGACACTCCCGTGGATTTGAATAAAAGAAATTTACCCTATTGGAACAGACAGGAACAGTGCGCTGGGGAGCTAAAAAAAATTAAAAAATTAAAAAGGATCTATTGTGTCCTTGCAGTCGATGAAGAGGTAAGGTTTTTTTCCATTGCTGCTTAAACTTTTTTTCACATAAGTGCATATGCCGCGCAGATGAACGACAGACGGTCTGAGCGAATGTGCCGCGTGAAATCGAGTTTTTGTTCTTTATAATTTAATTGAAAACGTGGAAAATTGTGTGACCCCAGAGATTACGTCCTAACCCTTTTCCGATCTAATTTAAAGGCACAAATGTGTCCTCTGTTATTTGTTTCAAGCCGACCTTCTGCGGTCAGTAGCTCGGTCCAGGCGCCTCTTCCGGCCTTTAATTTTTGATGATAGGGAGCCCGAAAAGTGTCAATAATTGTCGGGGATGCGACTGAATTTCGATTAATTGGCCGAAATGAATTCGGATGAAAAGTGTTTTGATGGAATTGCATGACGTGACGATACTACAACCACTTATTTTGCATAAACACTCATTTTCAGAAGAACAAAGTGAGCTGATTGGGTGAATATGGGTATAAAATGTACGGTCTTTTAATTATGTCATCAAGATTTGACCTTTTAGTTTATAACTTTGCTATAATTGCAACAAATTCAGAAAATAATGAAACAAGATCAAAAATATTTCCAAATAGTGTTTATAAAAAAATTAGAACGATGAAGAAATTAAAAGATTTAACTACCCTATTCTTTATATACAAAATTACTCAAAGATAAAAAAACTATGCATAAAAACATTATATTATAATTCCCTTCACACAAGTACACATGAGATACTGGGTCTTTTGAGACTGTTAACAAAAGTTCTAACAGCACTGGAAAAATTAAATCATATTTTCACATCAAACGCTGTTTTTTAGAGGTTTCTTAAAAAAAGCAGTAAACATGTGCACAAAAATTGTACCTCCCTATCCAAAGAAACATAAATACAAATATCTATTTAACAGCGAAATAAAATAAATATAAGTTTTAATTACTAACTAAAATAAAATTATTAATGTATAAATAAATATTTTAAAATTTAAGAACATTTTTTTAAGTTGGATGTAATCATTAAATGAAAACAATTATTTTAATAAAAATATGCTTGTCTACATATTTTTATTTAACCTTTTCTTTAAATCCTTTTAATAAAGTGAAAACTCGGATAATTCTTTATTTAAGTCTCGCTCACTTCCAGTAAATTCTATTTTTAAATAAATTTATCTTGAAAATTACCTTCTGAAATATGAAATCATTTCAAAACCAGTGCTTAACATGACTTGGAAAATTTCCTTTTGTGTATCGAGTTTTCTCGAGATTATTTTACCATAACTTTCGGTATGGCATTTAGAAACAATGTAATCATTTCCTATGATAAAAATTATATGTATTCATTAAAATC
The DNA here is from genome assembly GCA_001932985.1 of Proctacanthus coquilletti. Taxonomy (NCBI): domain Eukaryota; kingdom Metazoa; phylum Arthropoda; class Insecta; order Diptera; family Asilidae; genus Proctacanthus; species Proctacanthus coquilletti. The sequence continues at coordinate 1,640,293 of MNCL01000006.1, forward strand.
ATTTCAGAATACCAGACCTCATAAATAGTCGTAGCGAAGACGTCAAACCAAGTAAATTTATAAGAAACTGAAAGTTGATTCTCTGGCTATTTCCATTTAATCATTAAATTAATTGGTTTTATAGTCACTTTTTATAGTCACATACTCGGCTCACTTTACGACCATTTACTCCACATCACTACCATAACAGCAGCATAGGGGAACCTAGAAATAAACGAATGTCTCCGTATGCAAAACTGGCTAAATAGAGATCTAACATTGATTCTAACGCCTGTTTTCAGGTGTTGTAAAACAAATAAAATTCTGAAGCCCAATCATCGTTTGATTTGTAATCGGAATTATTAGTTATCATACTGAGAAAGCAGCCGCCAATGGTGCCGTAAAAAGAAATTACTTTTGTTAAAAGCAGAAACCTATAAATATAAAAATGAGGTTAACGGTGGCCGCGTATACCTGCCCGATCCATCAGCACAAAGAAAGCAATCAACGATTTTGGTTCGCGGCTAATCCCCGATTGGAATTAATTTCCCAGCGATCGAAAACACCATTCTGTGTAATCGGACCTGATTAGAGTGCATTGTTTTAGATCTGTCCAAAACACACCTCATTAAGGTGGTCAAGATACTAATTGATGTTTTACGACGATTCGATTCGCTTGACCAGCGCCCAGTTCGATGGATTTTCAGCAAAGCATCTCACGAAAACTGGGTGGAGGAAGACGGGCCTCTGCGAGTTGACGATCTCAAACTCTCAACGCTGACCGTAGCACAATGGTGTCATTAGGCAGTTATTATGCTTCATTGAATCCGTCTCTTGAGAAAGTCTCTTAAGCGGCCTGAATCTGCTCCACGTCTTAAGAATTCCTAATTCTGTTTTCCTATGGCATCGAGTGCCGGTTCTAGCAATGAGAGCTGTTTGCTCAGCGGATTTCTTCTGGGATTCTTGGGAGATTCCCTCCTGTTTTGACATCTGCTGGTTTCGGTTCCTCCAATGTAGTCTCTGTGAGTGTGCGTAATTATGCATTCATGGGAGTGTTCGCCCTGCCCATGTCCAGAAATAAGTGTTAAAAAAAGAAACGATTTCCCCCAATCATATTTACATTTTTTACATTTCGCTACTCTCGCCGGCCGCATTTTTGCGGTCCGCGATTGTTTCACTCCTTGATAAGAAATGATTTGTTTTAATTACAGTTCCCGCGGGCCGATTCTTCAGACACAACATGAAACGGCACCGCTGATATTTTTCAATAGGTGATTTGCATAAAGCGGCGCGCGACCAAAATAACCCCAAAAAAGATTAGCGCTCCACGCCCGCGAAAAAAGTGTCATTGCTCGCGTACCTACGAGAACCTCACTCGGCACGTCTCCGTGCCGTGATGCGGCTCCCCGCTGGGGGTTATGGCCATGCCACCACGTTCAATAAGACGACGCTTTTTTAATTGTCATGTGCTCAGCGGTAATGGTAATTGATTTCTGGTGAAATTGGGCACGAGTCTTGAGCAAGCACTTTGCGGTTTGACAAGTTATTTAAGTAGTGCTAGTGTCGCCGACGAGGCTCGAAGTCTTTCTTGAAGACCTCTCGATGTCAGCCAGAAACGTGACTAAAGACTCCGACAAATTAGACACTGCCCGTCGGGCCTCATTTATACCCTCAGAGGTTTTTGCTAACATCGCGCGGCCTAAAAAACGCCTGCAATTATCGTATAAGGTTTTTGTGGGTATTTTTTCCCGTTCGCCGCTTGAACTTCGATGATTGCTCTTTGAGCTCATAATTTTATCAGCAAGTTCAATAGAAATAGGCAATGAGGAGATGTAATGAGAGATTAGTGCGAAATGATAGATTCGTTGTAAGACGGGACTTTCTACGTTTTCACAAGCACAAAAAATGAAGTACGGTGAGGTTGAAGCAACACACAAAGCCCCATACATCAGTCTCTACTTTCAAGTTACACGCAGAGGGCCTATTGAGACTACAATCAATGGTCACCAATGTTTCCACTTAAGGCTTTATCTGCACTTATAGCCTCTTTTCATACAATTGAAAACATTTTATAGGTGCAAGTATATTTTCCACATACTCCACATGCTCCGGATTCATTAACTGAAAGTCAAGTTATTGAATTTTAAGTATGCGCATAGTAAAAAACTGCAATAGTAACTGATAAAATAATGTGCAAGTAATAGATTTAAGAACTTAGTTCTTTTAAATGAAAAAGTAATTTTAATCTTATATCAAATTAAATATTTGTTACCTGAAAATGTTTATGCTGAACTGGTAATTTTAAAAAAAATATTTTTTATTAAAATAAGCGCTAAAGTTATAGAAAGAATATTTTCTGCGTACATTTACGAAGAAACCATATAACTATGACGATATAACCGCATATAATAACAATTTCAATCCATTTAATTAAAATTATCAGTTTGATTATATTCAAATTCAATAGAATAATTTCGAGTTTCCCTGTTCTACTTGTAAAATTATTGTACAGAAAAAATTGTTCTTAATGATTATTGAAAGTTTAGTTCTAACGCGAATTCAATTCCCAGTCTCACTTCCGTACTGTAAGGCATCTAAAGGGTCTTCCAAAAAATCGAAGGGATTAAAATTTTCTTCAGGGTCATGAGCGTTCAGTCGAAGTGAAGAAAGCGTTGATGTCCAAACCAAGGCCGATTAAAATTTAATCGTTTTATGTGCGTCCAATATTGACAAAGTTGTGCTTTCATCTTCAATATTTATTTGAACTGTATTTCATCAATAAATGCCCACTAAAGGGTCTTTGTTCACTTTCAGGCCTACATCCGGCGTTTTTCGTTTTTTGAGGTCGACTGCTCCGGTGAGAAATTGAAAAACGAGGAACGGGTTGAGCCACGCATGCGGACGTTTCTCGCACGACGATAAATAAGGCAGGTCATCATTAGTTACTCAGCCCTAGCGGAAACCCTCCCGGGAGAGCTCATAAATAACCGGTACCCGTAGAACATAAACGGTCCGTCAATTCGAGATGTCAAAACGCATAAGCCGGACGGAATGAGTGATAGCCCCGCGAGCGTAATCACATGCAGATCAGCAAGCTGACGAGGCAAGGAGCCAGGCTCGCGCATTGATCGCATCCAGATCGAGCACAGTGCGTCTTGCGTTCCGAGGATTTAATTTCTTCCCCGTTGCGATCGCATTAATCAAATTTAAGAAAGGGAGCAGACCCAGCAATCCTTTCCTACTGTGATCCTACTTCAAATGGGTCGGAACAAATCGCACAATCACTTACATGACTGTTGTACCCTTTCCGGGAGCACACCTTTCGAATTCGATTCCCAGTCCAGGTATGGACAGGCCCTAGATGGCAAAGGATTAACTCATTTCTTACGCGTTCCCAAGTAGACCGACTTAGAACGGCGTCTCAGCTCTGGCCGTGCAGGGTGGGTTAACTGTAAGGGACCCCAAGGTAATCTCAAGTGGCATCCAGGAATTCTCGCACTGACCTTCGTTGCGCACGGTAGCTATTCAGATCGCCTCCTTTGAGGACGTCTTGAGGAACCCTTCCGGTAGCCTAATTTGCATGCACTGATCGAAGAAGGAAATGCACCTTTTGTGCAGTCCCTCGGAATTTCTCTTTCATTGAAATTTATGCAATCGGAAGCTGAGATCTCGGTGGCATTATGGGACCCAGGTTGCTCAGCTAAATCGTCTTACAAGTTCCTTTCTTCCTTTCGAGTTTTACAGTTCGACTGCAAGGTGGCCCATGCTATGGGAAATCTATACCGGACTCATTTGAATATCAATCCCCAAGGCGGCTGCGCGATTAGCATGTACCGCCGCGCTTTGAACAACAAATAAATATGTTAAATTACTGCGGGACAAATACCTGCACGGAACCCAAGCGTGGGAATTGCGCCAGGCAACCCAGGACTATTCGGAACAACTCAATTTCGCAGTTGGCTCAGGAAAATAATAAAGATTTCTCGACTGAGAGATGCTATCCGCTGTTCAGTTGTACATATGCACCCTGGGAGATGCTAACCGCTGTTCAAGATTTCTGCAAACCAACCCATTTTAATATTTTATTTTATTGTATAAGTGGCGGTTACACACTAGATAGACACCGGTGTCAGCACGTCGCCTCGCCACTTCTCGAAAAACATCGCGGTTAATTAGTTTATATCCGAGTCCAGCAGTTTAGCTGCAGATTCGAATAAGCCTAAATATCTTACAAATTATTGAAATGAATTCCATATTCCATTTCACTAGGGAGAAGAAGGAATGCTGAAATTGCTACTACGCTTCTTATGGCTGGCTTGACACTACTCGTATTTCCTGAGATTTTACAACGATATTCTTAAATATTTAATTGGTAGAAACGCCGTAGGCGGTTTAAAACCTTGGCATTTTCAGAGTATATATAATAATGATTCTTCAGGTAATTACAAGCAAATATGCATACTGCAGGTCAACGAATTTGTTGATGTTTTCGTTTTTTCAGATTGACAAGTTTTCGTACAAGTACAGATCTAATGTATAAAAAAAATACGTGTCTAAGTAATTGATTTGATTTGATTTGTTTATACACCTACACCAGTTTATAAAAGAATGTAATAGAGCATAACATTGCAGTGCAATTAGAAGTTCTAAAAATTGAGTGGTATCCTTCGAAAAATTATATTATGTATCATGAAGATCATAAATGGTCATGTGTTATATATTTTATATATACAAACATACATATATGAATACACAAATGCATAGAAAACTTTTATTTTATGACTGTGTAATGTGATAAATATAAAGAAATATAATGATAACTTAAAATTAATGAATTTAAAATCTTTTCTAAACTAAATTGTTTATTGCAAATTATCGTTCCGAAATGGATCAAGAAATGGAGTATTTAAAAATAATAAAGAAGAAACAGGGATTATCTACATGTTCTAAAATGTGCAAGTAGCAGATATTAAAAACTCAAGTACAAGAAATAGTAGCAACTATACTAATAGTTGTCTTCAATATCTACTTTAGAGAAATATTCAAACCATTCGCTATAGAAAAGGCTGAAGTATTCCAGTCTAAGTAGCTTAAGTAATTCCATTAAACGCCTCATACTGATTTTAGGTCTAGTAAAAGTGTTGCGATACCAGAAATTCCGTAATTGCAAAATTTTTAGCGTTACCTCTGACATATGTATGCGGGTATCATCGTCTTATAGAAATAGCCCGCAGAAAATCTAGCCTTAGTCTCCCTTGGCTGTAGACGCGCCTGCTGGAGCAAAACATCGCCACAGCAAAGCGAACCATTGCTATTCTTCCGTAAATGGTAAGCAGAAAAGATCTGAGTTTAGGTCTCTCACGGTCTTGGCGGTCTTGAGTCTACAATGTTGCAACTATGGCCAGGAAAAAAACTTCTTACTGGCACTTATCGTATTAAATGATTGCACAAAGTGTTTTCCTCACCGTTTGGCGTTTTCCTGGCTGCGGCCGACACACCCAACAAGTTAGAAATCTCGCAAACACACATCACGGACTGTGTTTACTTTCCTAAGATGTTTGAGCCTTCTCCGGCTGACGACGTTTGGCTAAAATCGCAAAAAACCGAGTGCCGAGCAACTGTTGGAATTTGGGTAAGATGGGCAAGATGGGTAAGATGAGTAAAGTGGGTACGTCGAGTAAGACCAGATGTGAACTATCAACTCGGAGGCATATTTGCAGGTATCTGCTTCTGCAGCCACACCATAAATTGAAAAGCACATACCCATTACCATTACCCATACTGTGATTTGTACGTAGCACCGGACTCGGCGGAGACGCCCGCTTACCACAAGCTAGTCTTAGCATCACGAAATTACCCTTCGCCCAGTTTCTGGAAATGATCTTAAGGAATTGTTTAAATATTCGCAGAACAATTACTTTGAAATGTTATATCTTTTCATTTAAATTCCATAACTGGCATATGAGCGGGCAACAGTCGCAGCCGAGCGGTCTTATGTAGATTCGCGGGCATTGCTTGCATTTCGCGTTCCCTATGGAGCGAATGAGTCCTGCTACGGCTGCAATTAACGTGCATCGCTGCAAGAACTGCAGCAACTTACATTTTAAGGTAGAATTAACCACCTGGAGCGACAGACGAAATTATCTGCGAGCTTACGCGGATGGGCTCGAAAGGCGGTATTAAAAGGTCTGTTGAAAAATTGACATGATTTCCACTTTTGCAGCGAATCTTGTGTGGGATTTCATTACACTACCTGCCTATTTTCGTGGGTTTTATTCTTATTCGAAGATACGCCATTAAGATCTCCTTGGCTCCAACTAATTTGTGCAACTCCTTAGTGTCAGCCAGAGTTAGCAGCCTGTAATAAATGTTTCAGAAATGTCACGTACGTTGCTTTTTATAATTTTGATAGCCAGTTGTTTGATTTTTGTTAACAACTATGCTTTTCTAAGAACGCTATTAAAATTCTTAAAAATATTTAGCCAACAAGAAGGATATTAATGCAAAATGAAATATTTTGGAAATAGGTAATAACTGACTTAATCCTTAAAAAACCAAACAAAAACGTTTAAAAATCCTATTGCTAATCACAGACTTTACAAACTGCAACAGTCTTCATTGGTATATAACTAGTTGCACAGGTGTATTTTTACATGTTCAGATTTCATAAAAAATATAAATTTTCTACTTAGATTTATCAAGAGGAACAAAATTTAATTAGTTACTTCTTCTAAGAGATACGATTTCTGTAATATTTTAAACTTCTATTAACTTAATTATTTTTCTGTTGTTCAACGATAATAATCATTTTAAAACAATCGCTGGTAGTAAGGAAACAATTGAACCAAAATAGTACGAAGGAAAAGGATTTTATAAAATATAAAATATTAAATCGAAAATAGTAGTATTGAACCAGAAAATTGTTTGGTATGCTTCCAATTTAATTTTTTATAAAGTTAAAGTAAAAACTCAATCCACACACGTACACACGTACATGTACACTATCACTAGCCCCACCAGTTCATAATTAGGTTCTGCATACCGAAAAGGTTGTAATGAAATGCTATCATAAGCGATCTCAGTTTCGATTTAACGACTTTCGAAGAACGAAAAAACTTTACTTAAAATGCGTGATTTTGAAAAACGCTTCTTCGGGCAACGGATCTAAAGATTATTGTAATATCAAAAATAAAAAATAATTTATATATTTCTGTATCTTATTTTCCAGTCGATATTGATTTTTTCTGAAAATAAAAACAATTTATACATAATTCATTTTGTGTTTTTTATACGTGGCATTCAAAACAGCGATTTTTTAGACCGCACGTCGACAACATGACAAAACCAACGTCGATGATTAATGGTTCAATTAATATTATTTTTCCACGATAAAAACTTAAAAACTGGTTCAGAAATAGGCATTTGACACTGAACTAAAACTAAAAAATGATGGAACGGTCTATTAGCGGGGAACCCCACTGTGACAGACCCAAAAAAAGCTATTTTTCTCGAACTTCTTTTGATAAAGTAATTAATTATTTAGGATTTGGGGGAAAGGTATGTTAATAAGGATTTATTGAACTTATTTTATATAAATTTTTATTTAAAAAAACTAAAAATTAAGAAAGTTATTATATAATATTGAACACTCTTCAAAAAACCGCGTGATCGCTAGCTCCAGAATTGTTCGTCTAAAAAAAAACAATATATTTTTGTAATTTATATGAATGTAATTTCCGTTGTACGTAAGCTTTTATTTTTTCTATTTTTGCATAGAATGGCAGACGATAGATAAAATTTTACGTTTTTAGTGGTTTTTTCCTCTATTTAGTAATTTTTAAAATAAGGAAAAAAGGCTAGGGTGAACGAAAGCCATTCTGATTTCATAAAGTTATGAGCCCCGCTAGATCAAAACAAAGTGTTTTGAAAAAAATACGATTGAAAGGTCCAGAACATGATTTGTTGTTATTGTAGCTATTCCCCTTAAACAGCTGGAACTTCGTTATTTGTCCGAGTTTAAAGTTACAATTTACATACATACCTTTGAAAGTATGTACTTTCGTAAAATGCAGAAAAAGTTCATAGGTCCCGCCTAACAATGCTCTATTTTCTTTAATAGAACAGAACCTTAAAAGGAGCTCTTAACAGAACCTTGTTTTGAGTGAAGAGTACTGAGCTAATGAAACCAGAGCAAAACAAATCTGAAAAATATTCAAGAATTCGTTGCCTTCTCGGGTGACTACTTCTAACGTCTTAGGACCGCCGAAGTCATAACTCGACCCCAATAGCAGTTCTTACCGGGAGCTTTTCGATTGTGCATTAAGCACTTAAACGCAGCCTCGAGTGAGTCATTACAATAAGCAGAAAAGCCTCCCTTTCGGGAGACGGGGGCAATCTCCGTAAAAAGGCTAATGCCCAGTTGCTGGAAAATGACAGGAAAAGTCTTGTCATTGTCCTTAGATGAGATGGCCTCGCTCCATCCCCCGTGATTAGTGAAAGCCGACACGCGGTCCATGGGCCACACTCAAAAACACGACGATTCTACCTTCATTTTTTCTAGTTTCAGAAAAGGTAGCAAGGGGTTCGACACACTGAAGAGCAGTAATCACCGTAATCGCCCGCCTCGTGCTTGCCGGCGACCGCTTTGTCTTTCCTATTTCTTGAAAACCGTTTAATTACAACCATCTTAACAATTGCTGGTAATTGACGATAATCGGTTTCTTAGGAAACATTTTTTGCAGTCAATTTGACTTCGTAAAATTCCTTATATTTTACGACAGCAACCATAGAAGGGACAGGTCTGGCAGGAGACTCGGTGCATTTAAATGCCCCAGAAGATACCTACTCCCAGAAAGACTGCGTTCACTTGACCTTAGCAAGCGGAAATAGACCTCTATGGCCGATAGCCGAACTCGGCCAATCACTGCCGCGAATATAGTCGTGATTTCGCGATTTATGCACATCGCCACCACGGTGAGCTTTAAGACCAATAAACTTAATTTATTGTAGCTCTAAATAATTTTAGTGCTTCCTCTGTTTCCCAATTGGGGCGAAAGGCAACGCAGATTCAGAAATCACGACCGAACTGATCCAAAAATGCCGCGGAGCACAAAGAGGAGAAGTGATTTTCCGACCGGACAATTTAATTGGCTTAATATAAAACCGTGTTTATTATCGCAGCAGTACAGTCTAATTGATATCGGAGGCGAGGAGATTACCCAGGTCACCTTACACGTTCTGGCAAATTGCAGAAACGTAAAAGGCGATAAAACACATCTCGATCTTTTCACATCTTCTGGTGCCTTTTTGCAATGACTTTTTACGATCTTTTTATGATGTATCAATGAAGTCACTCCTCAGACGACGGTTGAAGTTGAAGAAATAAATTTGTCAACGATTTACGCAATTTTTGCAGTTTTAACCTGGAAGGAATGCAGTTTCCTTCTAACGATGCGCGGCTGCCACGACTTCAGCAAACAAGACCTCACCATGAGAAAACAAAATTCCAAAGATACTGCTGCTCGTATGGACCGCATTTCATCCGAACAATTTAAGAAGAAAATGCCAATTGCTGGAAATCCTGTTTACATAGCAATTTGCGCGTCTATAAAACTAGAAAGTAAAAAATTCCCGTGCGATTGCCAACTGGTAGGGCTGTTTGTGAACAAAACTACAAATCTGACATAGACAACCGAATGGTGTGAACGACGTTGATGACCACATTGGAAGAAGACAAAGAGACATAATCGGTCACTTCAATCAGTCCGTCAACTCCGATGTCATTATTGCGTATGGGAAGCATGCGTTTCTCGGAGGCACAAACAAAGGAAAATAAGCGAAGAGTGCTTAATATTAAAATATTCTGACGTATTTCACTGCCGAACATTTATGCAATCTTAACAATCACGACAATCTAAAGAGACCAACCACTGTGCCATGTTGTTTTCCTACCACAAACCAAAAGAAATGTACTACACCACACACAAAGAAGAGATGAAAGTTGAATGCTTGTTTCATTTAGAAAACGGCAACAAATTTCCATGTTTATCAATTTTTAAAAAATTAATAGTATGTATTCTATAGTAAACTCTCCGCCACCAGCCTGCTCCTTACCTTTTTACTTTTTTCTATTACTTTAGAATGTTACAATTCCCGCCATAAACCTTGAAGATAGAAGTCTTGTTTATGAGCAACTTCGAATGCAAATTGGATTCGAAATTTATAATTTTTAAATATTAATAAAAAGCTTATAATGTTCAGGTCTTAAAGCAACCCAAATGCGCATTTCGACTCATATGACTCGAAATACATATATACGATTTAGCGGGATAACGCACTTTGTTATTATCATCTAAATACTAGATTTTTATCGTACAATATGTGGTAAAAAGCGTCATAATGTTGGTGTCAGCACTGCAGATTTATAAATTTTGACCACAAATTCAAAATTCTCAACTGCTATGGGTTTTTGGTCGAATCGGACCATGGGTCTTATAACTAGAATAATTGTTATAAGTCAATAAATAGCTCAATGGGAAGTGGATAGATGACATTGTTTTAAACAAATCTTCCCCTTAAATAGGACCTAATTTTTAGAATTGTTAACTGACTGTCTATTGTTATATTTGTATACGCATATTGACTAAAGATTTCAATAAATTTTATTGGTGTTTTCACTGTTAAACAGCCCTCAAGTCAATTTAAAATATAGACTATAAAATATTTTTATTTCCCTCCATGTACGTTTTGCGTATTTAGTACTAGACAAATCTCAACGGAATCCCGAAATATACCCAAAAATACCCTGAAATTCTACTGTTACAAAATATAAACTATAAGTTAGTAGACAATTTATATTTATCACAATGCTCGATATTCTATTAATAAACAACAAAAATAAACATACAACATTAAGGGAATAAAATTCTTCGCCAACAAAATTTTAAAAGAAAGTGTTACGATGATATTTAAAGAACGAGAAAATTAATTATACAGAAAATATGGAAGCAGTAGCAATTTTAGAATTACACGCTTTATTTGCGTAAAACAAACAGAAATCTAATTAGCCGCCACTCTGCCAGCTGCGTGGTGTGCTTTAAATTAAGGGAGCGTATTAACTCTGGGACATATTAGAATATCTTAAAAGCTGGCTTTATGAGAAAAGTCGTAAAAGTGAAACCGTGTCATGCTCAACTGATTGTAGAAGATTGGTCATTACATCAGTGGGAAACGTCCTCGGGTGCTTTGATGCGGCCGCCGAGACATAAAAGTACAAAAGGAGAATGAAGCCGGTCCGGTCCGACAAAATGGTGGTTGTTTGTTTCGAGGCGCTCCTGAGAAACCAGAGATTGATATAATTACACGCTTTAATTTATACCCCTTTGATATACAATACCCATGTAAATAACAATTTTAAGGCGTTGTATGCGGTTAAGGGGCGGCAACAAAACTTTGTACGACAAGCCCGCATCCGACCTTGAACGGTTGAGTTAAGTTTCATGTACAGCGGTTATCCGCATGTAGCGAATGAGAAACCTCCTAAGACGGTCACCATTATGACATGTTCTAAGAAGTGACGGATATTCCCAAAGAGGAAGTCTCCTGTTACGTGTAACGCTAAACCCTTCCGAAGGGCCCCGTGGCTATTACCTCAAATAGGCTACAAACGTACAACAAAAGAACGAATAGCCGAACATAATTCGACAAACATGAGCATTTGCTAATCTACAGGTGAGTGAGCAGACTCTTGAAATTTGTGCCATCCTCATTCTCCCGTCTTGCGACTATACAATCCTTTGGTGTAACCTAATAGTCGTTGCCACTGAATTACCTGGCGTTTGAATTACCATATAACGTGGCTAAAGTCACTTGGCAGACCTCCACCTAAAGAGAAATTCCGAAAAGAAGTGGCTAGACAAAAAGTACTCCTTACCCATCTCCAGGGTGCCCCCATCTTATTCTATAGATTTTTTTAGTTAGTTGTAAACGATGTCAACTAGCTGAGGTGTCACCTATCGCGCTATTATTAGCAGCGATCGTCTTTACAATGACAAATTAGCAAAATGAAAAAGCAAAATTTTTTGAGACGAGACAGCTCGATTAATCCTAGACATTAAAAAGCGTTTTCTTAAACGAAACTCATTTATTTTCTAGACCAGTTCCCTACTATTTCACATTTCGAATATTAAAACGCTTACGCCTATAGCCTCCATTTGTCTTGTTATCTGCGAACGGTCTTAAAGGCAAGTCGCGATGATTAACCTGAAATACCGCAAATGTTTAGCATTTAACAGTTAATAATTTTTTGTTCAATTTAATTTCTTTGCAATTTTTAAATCAGAATTTAAAAAGTAAGAAAAATGAAAAATAATCAATGTGACCTCAGACTTGTTGCTTCTATCGTGAATTTATTTTTATTTTACTGTATTTTGATTTCCCGTCGGAAATTTTATTTTATCACTGATATGACTAATAAACACACATTCTACAAATTGTATAAGGTGTTTGTCGATTAGGAAACAATAAATTGAATAAAATAATAAAACATACGAAGACAGTCTACACTTACAATACCAACTTTTTATTTTGTGTGCATTGAAAATATAAGCTTGCAATTATATGGATGTATAGACCCGTACCTGTTGGGACAACTAGTGTGATTTATTATATTTTATCTTCCGATCGTAAAAATATTATACAAATTTTTATTTGCTTTTAATTGAATTCAAAAGGGGCGTATCATTTTAAACTAAACTTGCCCATTTTCGTGTTTTATAATAACGCAAACGGTTCAAGGCTACCAAAAATTGGAATACGTAGAACCACCAACCGCTTACAAACGCTTTCCCGATCTTTAATATTTCTAAATAATGATGAAAAAAATTAAAAGTCTAAGCATATTTTATCGTACAAAAATGCACATAACTAATTCTCATCGTATTAAATAAAATTCTATAAGTAAAATTTCATAAAATTTAAGCAGAAGATTTTTCAAATTTTCAAATAAATTCAGACTTCTAAATAAACTTGTATAATTTAAGCTGTAAAACAATAAAAAATTACTATTGTAGTCTTTGCCTTTTTTATTTAGTTTCTATTTTTCAAACACTATTGTAATTTTAGAGAAATCAACATCTACACGATTGTTAGACGTGATGACTTTATCACAAATTCAAAAATATGTCCACCTGGTGCTCGTTCTGATCACATCGGAGAGGTAATTTTATTCTATTAATATTAATGCGACGCACGCGTATAAATTTAAAAAAAGAAAAAAAAACTAGGCAAAAAATGAAAGGAGACTAAAGACTAGCTAAAATTACTCCGAATGTCAATCAATGACATGGGCATGTGTTCATAGATTCTCCATAAAGAATGGACAAAGAATAAAATGTTGACATTAATATACATTACATACATACAGAATATGCTGACTCCCCTGGTTAATCTTAATCCAAACTTTCGCGTAAATTTTTATACAATTATTCTTCCAGACTTGTCCTCATTCTTTGTTGCCAGAGTTTTGTAAAACCACCTCAAATCGGGAAGAATTTGGATAGGATTAGGCACCAAATCGGGTGAAAGAATTATTTTCGCGTATATACTGGTTTTACTGTTTAACGCTAGTAGAACTCCTCAGACCTTCTGCTACAGCTCGCGAAATTCAAGAATAAAACAAGCTATACACATTTGTGGAAGTATCTGCATATAACCTTGGATCATAACAATGCTCTCATAATAAAGATGGGATAATAACATTAATTTAAAATTTATTTCACAAGGGGACAATAAAAGTAACGGCCCCGTGCATTAAATCTGAGCCAAGTGCCTCTACTTATGGTGTAGGTAATGCCGACGGGACGAAGTTGTATTTTCATTTAGAAGCCATCGCAGAGGAACGACCGGTGTCACGCAAGTGCTAATTAACTTTACCTGAACGCACCGGCACACCTTTGCCGGTAGGTAGCTAAGGCTTTTACTATCCCCGCGGAGAGGGAGAATTACTTTACGGTCGAGCTTTTGATTCTCAAAAATTTACGCGATGTTCCAACAGACCAAACATCGGAATTTAATTGATTTCCAGCCATGTCGGAGCTCATCTTTTTTTAAACAAAAAATTTATTTCCAACAAGGCCGATGGTTTTCGACAGAATTCCTCCAAGTGGTAAACCTTCCGCCAGGTATGGGTTATGGGTCTTCCTGTCCAGGCCAAGTTTGTACGTGGTGCTGAATGATTAATTTGCATACGATTGCAGGGCAGCCGGGCGAGTCCTAGGACTGGGGTGGTGAAAAAGTGGGCTTCGACCTGGACGTTTTAAAAATTCAAACCCGCAATTTAGCATTTACGCTGGGCAGATCCCTCTAACGGCCAAACACACAATCCCAGAATTGCAGGTTTACGTTAGCGCGCCCGACAGTCGGCAGCGGTATCGGTGCATCCCTTGCTTTTGCTGGAATTTATCTTGGACGGCGCGATGCAACTCGGAATTTGCATGCTGTGGGTGGAACGCGAGAATTAATGCAAATCGCTGCCGTCCTCCGCGTCTTTTCGCCGCTCGGATCGTGAATAGCGATCGCGGTACTAAAACGCCCGTATCGAGCAAATTAATATTAACCTTGAAGTCGACGACTGTCCCGCTGGACGATGTCATTTCCTATTAATATATCAGCTAATTGCTTTGCGATTCCCACGTCCATCCCGTTCTCCGACGTGTTTGCTCTTCCCAGTGATTGGATATGTTCAATTAATTTTTTATTGGCTGCTGTCTCTGTTTGTTCAGGTAGTAAAATCAAATATTTGCAGTTCTGTTGTGATTCTGATTTCAAATCACTTCAACAAATTGACTAGGTCTGCTCTGACCAAATTGTCTCTTTGTCCGCGACACAAGACTAGCCCAGGTGAAACTTTATAAAATAGTAGTGTACCTAATTCACTGAAGAATTTTTCCGCTGCACCGCGGATTAGACGACGCGCTTTACACCGCCTTCATCCCAAGCGGCAACGTGACTCCGTGCCGATCTAACGAGCCATACGGGAGAAATAAGTCCACGAATTAAATACACGTATTCCGCCCTAATCCGGTGGTATGAGGCTTCCTCAAATGAGCTTAATTTCGTGTAAAGCAAAGATATGGCCGATTACGCTTATCTAATTAAAGCAATTCAATGCGGCCTGCAATTCCGCTTTATTCTCAGGAGCATTTCTGGGGACTTGAACAGTTTGTCTGTCCGTTTGCCCATTTTCGGATATAGTTCATTTCAGGTCGTTGCAAATATCTACGAATTTAGTTTTGATACGCGACCAAAGCAATTTATACATATCTATAAGCAAGAGTTAGGCAGCAGAGTCGCCATTTCAGCAGTAAAACCAATTAAATCTGGCTATATGAGCATCAAAGTAAATTAGATTGGCTTCTATTTGGTGGGCGTTTTATGAAACTTTTGATGCCCTACCTACAGTTTCGATTAAATTTTAACTATCTGGATATATCCGAATATGTAAATATCTTACAAGGAGATTTCCACTCCGGGAATCGTTAAAAAACTTATTTAAAACCGGATAATTGACCGGCTCTGCAAATAAACATTTACTTAAATATGCCGCACAGTTGAAATAAAATAGCCATAAATGGGATCATATGTATTTAATGTTATACGGTTCTTGTTCTTTTAGTAACCTGTTTTGGAAATATTTTAAAACATTTATAAGAAGGATTTACAAAACCATTGAGTTTATAATTGGAGGGATAATCGTCACTAATTGTACCATTTATATAAAATTCATTGAAAGTAAATAAGAAAGTGTCTCTTTAGCTTCTTCAAGTTTTTTTATAAAAATCTTGAAAGTAAAATCTTTAGAAAATTCAAAAACTAGCATTTGTAGAGCGGAGTAAATAGGGATCGGCATCTAAGGATGTAATTTAAGGGGCGTATTAGTTTAAATAAGAGAAATATTATTTCCCTATGAAATGCATGTTAAGGTAAGGGTTGATGATTTTTGTCTATTATCTGAAATTGTTCATACACCATTCAGCTGCAAAATTCTGAATTTCTGTCCCATAAAACTGCTTTATTTAACAGTCTTTTGGAATATATAAAACGACATTTCTTGATTAATTCTTTTCTCATAAAATGTATAAATTATTTGTTCCTGATATCAAATATTTGACAATACACGTGTTTGCGGTCATATATCGTAATATAATTCAATCTCTGTTTTAAAAAATGTCAGGTTTCATACCTTCAGTTATAAGGATATTAAAAGTGGACAATGAAATTGCGACATTCGGTATAATATGAAATATAAGTAAATAATGATATTTTTTTCTATGGAATAGTGCGGTCGTAAAGACTAAATTAGCTATGTACTCACCATTTCTACATAAAATGAATATGTACTAAAACTTACACTGAACTTTAAAAAAATCCTAAAATCCTAAAATTTGACATTGACTATTCGTAGATTTTTAAAAAATGTCACAAATTACGTATATAATGCTAATATGAGTATAAATAATTCAATAATATGCTTCTATGCCTGATCAGTCCGCTCATACCATTCGTTTTAAAGCAGATAACACATTTTTAATATCAATTCATTTTAGTTTTTGAAATGTCCCAAATTGTGAGCATTGAAATGTGACTCGGTAAGTGTAAAGAAATGTAAAGGTCAATAAAATTTTAATTGGAATATAACGAAATTGAAACTACAATAAATCGTTCTAAACACTACACAAAAATTCTTTTCATATCAGCCGGTTTTTTTTGTAATTTAAAACCAGAACTCTCCAATTTTCAGAAAGAAAATGACTTTTAATTTCAGTTTCCAGTTTCAAGTGATATGAGCGCGCTTATTTGTTTCCTAGATTTTTTTTTTGATTATTCCACATGAGATTTGATTGATTGAATCCTTGAACTCTCGCAGAATATTCACAGCTCAGCGGTTCTGTGTGCGGCCGGAGCAAAATTTTCAATATCGCATCCCTCAAGATGCGAACAAGTGCAAATAGTAATTAAAAAGTTTTGAAAAAGCTCGCTTCATCGGCATGGAAATTACCTGCATAACTATTGTAATGCACCTGAATGCAGCACCGGAGCCGCGCCGCATACGCATAATACAATAAACGCCAATCTAGCATGCAATTGACTCCGGTTGCGTACCGTGAACAGCAGTACCACAGCCAGCGCATAGTTGGTAAAAGTTTAAAATTGTTGGCCTTCTAAATCTGTTTTGTAATTTATGGAACAATGATTATTTGCGAAACTTTCTCTGCATGGAATTTCAACGTTCATGATCGGAAAGGACTTGCATGATAATTTGAAAATTCCGATTAGGTAAGTGAAACTGCGGCTTAACCGCGTAAAGCCGCCAGCTCCCTCCGCGCACGTACTCGCGAAGGGAGCGACTGTGCGGCGCGAGTAGACGGGAAGCCGTTTCATTCGACGGGCCATATAACAATTTTTAATAATAATTTTCACTTGCAGCGTTCGTATGGCAAAAATAATGAACTCTAGTAACTTTCGCAATTTATTGTTGAGGAATTTCCGATAAGTGAACTACGAGTGTTTATTATAAAAGTTGTTAAAATTAATTTTGTGGAAATGTATGACAATTTCTTAAAAAGCAATGCAAAAGTAGTTATTCGGGTAAAACCTTCACGATAAATAGGCGTATTATACATAGAACTAATCGTTTACATATAAGTATAAATACTTAACATCAAGAATCAGACCGTAGATATTTGAAAAATTAGAAATGTAACTAAAAAATTTATTTATTTTCTACTATTATGATTTTAATTCCCGATCAAGTGTGTTTAAATGGAGAAAATTTTAATAATAAATAAATATTTAGATTCAGAAATATCTACCAGATAAGAAACATGCTGTTTTGTTTTGTTTTGTTTTATAGCTGTATCGCGCCATAAGATCTTTATCAAATTATTTCACATTTAAATATCAAAGCCTAAAACATCCAAAAACTGTATTAGTGGAAAATGCTATAAAAATTTCAGCCAGGAGCACACGTATAAAATTTAAGGCAATTTAGCTTTGCCTGCAGCTTAACACGCGAAAACTGATTATTTAAAATAAAACAATTAAGTCATTGGGATCGCAAGCTGGTCGCTAATTGCCATAGATTCTCTGTATCTCGTGAGAAGGAGGAGACATAGCCTAGCTAAAAGTATCAATCGAGTCTCTAAGGCAGCTACTAAACGACTTAAAGCAATTAAACTGAAGCTCTCGGCCGGCCAGTTTTGCCCGATCTATCAATTATCGCAAAATGCGGGGTATGACGTCACTGGCGACCAAGCTCCTTAGATATCAATCGACTTTCATTTTCATAAGCTAGTCGCAATTCAATTACATTGGAAACTGAACTGGCGTTCATTAGTACCAGTACCTGCTAGTTTAAAATAATTAAAAATTCGTTCTCCTTTATTTTCCCTTAAAACGGAGCTATCATAATTACGATCGATCGCCTGAATCCCTTTACCCCGACCCCTCTAAAATGTGCAGCCAACAATTTTATCGAAAATTAAGAAATCAACTTACAGAGATGAATAGCCTCAAACATGGTTTAATTGTGAAATATTCAAATGTAACAACTGTTCCCGTTTCCTACCTGGCCACATTAATAATTGTAGGTTCCATCAATGAGCGACAAATTATTTTAATTACACGCAAACTCGGACCAGCGGCGCTCCCGAAAACATTCGATTGTTTGGACTGATAAGGCCAATCGGAAATTTAGAAGGGATGGGGGTACAAAACTAATAATCAGAAATGCCGGACTGCAATTAGCCTGACAAGTGCTTTAGGAGCGTTTTATTAATCAAACATTGTCACGTACTTGTACTAAATGCACACATTCCCTCACACGCGCCACGCATCAGATCGAAATGGTAATTATTTCACGGCCGGAATTCCGCAGGGACAGGTCCAGTTTACTGATGGCTACGAATGTATTCATTTATTGTGGAAAATGATTTACAAACAATTTTATTAACAGAACGGCTTTTTGCGAAATAAGCGCGCAGAAAACAATAACACTCGTTGCATTTTATATACGACGCGAACGGTGATGCCGATGCTGAGTGACGTACCAAGCCAGCGACGGCCTAGGGGTTTTATTTGGCTAACAGGTTACGCTTTTATCTAAATAATTAATTGAAAGCAACAATCAATAAAATAATATGCGTTTAGGAATTGTGATAAATTCACAGCACCCATATAAGAAGGAAATACGTGATAAATATAAGCAGAATTTATTATTTGATAAGGACTGTATTATTTTTAATAACATTTTCATTCGACAGCATCAAATTCTAGCTAATTATGATAATATTGCATTCAAGTGTTTCTATAAAATTCAATTTATTCTGAACATGGGATTTTAAATGTTGGTTTTCCTAAATAGAGCTTTTAAGCCACGAACGTATTATTTATCGCCATTTATCTAATTAAATAAAAACATAAAGTGAAGTTTGAAATTAAATTTGAAAATCGAATAGCGAATCTAAACATGGAAATCTCATTTATCAATTCTGAGCGTTATTTTCTATGTACAATTTTTACCAATTTAATACTTTTTTTATCGTTAATATATCATCCACTTACTGAGTCTTACGCAGAAGATAACAATGATAGATTATGACGCAGATCATCGCTTAGATTTTAGACTATGAGTTCATCTGTTATGGATAAATTTAACCATCTCTCCCATAAAAAAAAGTAACGTACGAGATGAGTTAAGCCGTCTTAAATAAAAAGTGTTTTCTATAAAACATTTTGATAAAATTATAATTTTTGGTATTCTCAATTTGATGATTTTGGTTTAACATTTGTCGTTCAATTTAAGTAATATTTTTAATTTCAATGATGTTTCTTGTTTTCTTAACGTTTAAATTAATTAAATTCATCAACAATAAAATACTTAACTTTCTTTTTACTGAAAGTCTTTTGTGATGCATTTGTGCACCTCCGCTCGAAAGATAAAAGAAAAAAACCCGAGAAAATTCTGCAACATTTAAAAGCTCTAATATTTTATTTTTGTTCTATTTTCTTGTTTGCCATATTGACACATTTAAAAAATTAGTATAAAATAGGTTTTTATTACTTCTATCATAATTAAAAATCCGAAAAATGCACTTTTACTTTTATTAGAAAATATAATTTTTGGAAAAATGAGACGTCATTTATAGAGGTTTAGATTTTTTTGGACATATTGTTTAAATTCAATATGACAATTAAAAGTTTATTCAAAGCCCTTGTTCAAGACTTTTCAACTATTTTTTTGGTCATATACTTATAAATGCTTTGTGTGGTTGCGCACAGGTGTTTTATGTGGACAACAACTTAGAGTTATAATTCCTTGAGAGGTGATAACAACGAACTAATCACAAAGGCATAGCTTCGCCTAATTCGCACAAGCAGAAGCAGTTGCTTTTTAAGGTCCCAACTTCCAGGTAACAGTTCTTCGGCAAGTTAATTTTCTCAGGTGTGAAAACGTTGGGGCAATAAAATTCCAGCACTTAAATTGGATATGTGCAAGCCGAGCTTGGCCGGTACCAGTGGTGACCACTGACCAGTTCAGTCCAACCGCGGCCGATGCTAATTTGTCCACTACCTGATGTGTGTGGTATCCACAATAGGTGTCAGTTCATATTCGGCCGCAGTCTCCGGAGTGGCTAGCTAACAATGGAAGGCCTGGAATGGGACAAAGTGTTAACACAGTACGCTGATTATCGCCACCGTCGACGGTGGACTGTCGACAAAACCGGGCATCTTCGAGTGACGATTGCGACGTCGACGGTCGACGGTCTACAATGTTGATAAGCCCGGTAGAGGTAGACATTGTGTCGGCCGCGGTTTGCTTATGCAGAGGGGAGGAGATTACGGAGGGCAGCAGTGGCAGTGGAGCTCCACCTTTTATTTAATTAAGGGTGTGTTGCAGTGATACTGAATAACCGACTATACCAAAATATAACTGGGTATAGCGACGACGTCGGTGTCCGTTGAGATAGCGCGGCCATAGCTCTTCGTCACCGGAGCCACCTGGGGAAGTTTTATTCTAAGAGCGCGTTTAATTCATTTCCTAAGGTTCGCCCAGTGCTCTGTCGCCGGCGTTGGTTAAGGGCACCAGAGAATCAACCTACTTACTACACACGGATCTCAGTTGTGCACGACAAAGTTGACACAATGTCGTTCCTGGACAATAGCACATATATTTGTGCTAGTAATTAGGGGATTCAGTTGACTCTCGAGACAAGCGACGGGCTAGCTCTAGCGATTATCAACGTTATTAGAACCTTATGTAAGCCTCCTTTTAGTTTGTTAAACTAAAAAGGTTGGCAGCACTTCTGGCTGCTTGCGTGCCTAGCTCGAGAATGACGTACTTGAAGTGTGCTTCAAAGGTAAGCACAAGATAAATGATTCACTCTTCGACTGGGGAGCATTAAACCTTCAAACCCCGCGTTACGCACAAGGAGGACACGGTCGGGTAATGCGGAATATATGGGGCAGGTATGCATTTCCTCCTCCGCTTCTAGCGCGCGGCGCTTTGTTGTCCAATCGACCGGTAAGAAGCAGTCATTGAACCCATTTCACAGGTCAGTCTCCCTCACGGTGGAAACATCCCTCATAACTTGGCGGTCATTCGCCCCACTGTTTCCCTTCTTTATTATTATGATCCTGAGCACTTAATTCCGGAGAAATTGCAGCAGAACGTGGGGGCGGGGGCTGCAGGGGTTCGCACAGAAGGGTTCATAGTTCAATAACTCCGTGCCGCTTCTTTATCTCTGCCGCATGACTTTAGCTTCCAATTAAGAAGTTACTCATCGCAAGTGCATTTGCAATTTCCTGTGCCATGCCGCGGCACATGGACAACGCGATCTTCCGTCCCCCGACAACAGATTGTTCTGATTAGACGCACTCCGATTTTACGCATGATAGAAGCGAGCACCTTTTCTCGGATATAACCGACGACAACGAAATACAATTGTTTCTCAGTTACCTTTCTAATCAAAGGAAGTTGTGCCACATGGTGGCCGTTGCACTTACTCAGCAGAACGCATCAAATCGCAAAGTGCCATTTCATTTGGCGCTCCATTTCTTCTTGATTGAATTAAAACCCGCCTGTGTCCCCGCGCTACGAGAACCCTGCTCTAGCACCAGAAAGCCAATTAAGGTGTGTTGGGCGCGGAGCTTAAAGTCCGTTGCAAAACGATTAAGGTGTTCGCTGACAGTGCGATACGCAGCTAAGTGTTGTAAAGCGTGGCAACAAAGGCCATAATTAATGCGCTCCACGACAGATAATGGCCGATATGCGCTCTTAGGAATACCCGACTGGCCGCTCGAACAGTTCCACATTTGCTTAACCTTTCTTGGAAGTTCGAACAGAAACGTACAGCGGAGGCCAAGGGTCGTTCGAATGACTGATAGGTTCAAGACCATAATAAACCATAAATCTTTATGTAATTTTCATTTAAAAATGCAGCGCCGATAACCCTTTGATGACATAAAATATTTTACAGTCGCCACTTAGTTGCGTCTTTAAACTTCTGCATCGGATTCGCTTTGATGCATGTTTAAAGTAAATTGGGAAAATAAGTGGCTTTAATTCGTCTTACAGTGCCGTAAGTATGCACGCACCAAAATTTCAAATCGGGGTTTAATCTCAATGTTGATTAAGGCTTATTTCAGCTATTTATAAACCCAGTCGATTAGTTAATTCTAAAATACTGCAAATATTAAAGCATTAACATACGTGTCGAACATTTTGCATAAAACAAGAAGGTGATACGTGAATGCATTTTGGAGTAACATGTTGTACTTATACGCATATGTCTCTTTGACTCTCGTTTTGATTCACCGACCAAATATAGCAGATTCTTATACATATGGCGTGTTATTGACATTGTATTAGCTCCAAATTTCACAAATAATGACCATGCACTGCTAAAAGAAAGTTAAACAATACAAAACGGCATAACTTCTTCTACATACTTTTAATGCAAATTTTAGTTGTGTGGATTAACATTATCATTTGTAATCGCGAACATCACGTAGTTACTAAACAATAATAGTCAATATAAATATAAATACTACTGAAACTATTTTCAGGAATTATCTTTAGCTTAAAAGGTTCTTAAAGAACCAAATTACAGCATATTATTGGATACATAAGTCACTACTTTGACGATATTTTCGTATGAGAGATAAAAATCCAAAGTCGACATCCGTTCTGTAGCGTTTGCTCAGTCTAGGACAGGTTCAGATGAAGATCGGTGCATCGATCAGTATTGCTTTAAAAGTGAAACTTTGATATTGCTTCATTGCTTATTCAAATAAAATACGAAAAACATTCAAACGTTTTACTTCTAAAGCATTTAATTTTGTTTATAGCACTAATTAGCACCGAAATATAGACAAAGTTTTAAAAATTACACTGCTCTATTACAGACATAAAACATAGGACAGGCAAAATAAATAAACAAATGCAACGGTATCATAATCTAATTTCTAATTTCAATAGATGAATGTAGATAATGAATTTAATAAAAAGCTAGTGAAAAAACAATATCAAAAATGTTTCTTTTTTTAATACCGAATAAAAGAAATACGCACACGGTTTGAAACAAATATACAACGCATTTGACACATTTTGCAAGTCGTTACTAAAACACTTACTACACTTTCCAAATGTTAAATTTCCTTCAAACTATGTTTTCTTTAAATAATACACAAAAACTAGATAACGGAAGAAAGAAAAAAGAAAGCTATACTTTTAAAGTGTCTAAAGACGCTAAATGAGCCATCTTGGTAGTTTTATTTCTTTTTTATATATCTGGTTGAAAAAATGTGATCTTTTATGACCTCATATAAGACGCACTTTCACGCTCAGTGAAATTATATCCCGGGGCATAAATTAGATTTTAAATCAGAGACTGACTCACCACAGCGGGGAAAAAGACGAACTTATAAATTTTATTGCGCATATACTTGATGAAAGGCTTTCTCTAGGAATTTATTGCTTTTTGTTTAATTTAAATCTTCCGGCGCGTGAACATAATGAAGAAAAGAAATGCAAAATTCTCGACGGGTGTCACGACGAGTGTGTGTTTGACTTACGGCTCTGCGTTCCGCGTGTCATATCGCGCAGGCTCGCAGGGTCAACAGCCACATTACTTATCTCTAAAAATATGGCTGCATGCTTATGCGCACACGTTCGTAGAGTACTAAATTTACACGGCCGGCTGGCAGACTGTGCACTTTATAACCCGGAGATTTAGCAGCTTTCCTCGCGAGAAAAATATTTTTATACAAAAGTTCAGGTCGTTTTGTGAGCCTTATTGCAGCACTTGGCCAACAGATTAGCGAAACCGAAACGCACTATTTTCGCCTTTTTGGCTTTTTTGTGGGCTCTGTACTGACCCTCGGCCGGACCCCATACTGAATCACCGGAGCCCCAATCCGTGTCGTCCATAAATCGTGCAGGTTGAAAACCCATGTCGCAAGATTAATTTCCCTCGAAGTTTGGCAGTTCTAGTTCTAAGCCAATTAGTAAGTGCCACAGTCGGCGCGTTCACTTTTGCAGCAACAATTACTCCGTCAACAGCGAAAGTTGCGCCCAGATTAGACCCATTGGTCATGCGTGCCGCCCTTGACATGCTGATCTGATAATTGAGCATGCTAACACTGATCTGTCCCCTGATAGTGATCGCGGATCTTGTTTGTGCAAACAAGCAAACAAATTTGCCCCAGCCCCAAAGTAAAAGTACATTGCCCAGTCTTTCCTGATTTTGTCCAGTTTCGCAGAGTTTCACGCACTTTCAAGGTATTACGTAGAGGTTACGCATTAAGCCTGGGAAGTCCAACACGGACACCTTCTGGGCAAATGCCCATGAAAATCTGCGAATTTTTCATCAATTTAATTCGCGGACTGCCGGGAACTGAAAGCGATTCGAAATTAATCTCCCGCCGCATAAATATTAATAAACGTAAAGACAGTAGCCCGTCGAACTGCCGCGCAGTTCATAAATAATGCACCCGGTGCTCCATCGGCGGCGAGCGCAACAGCTGTATGCGATTTCTAGTTTTAAAAAAAAATACGCCCGCCACCTACACCGGGCTCCGGCGCGTTTATTGTTTATGGTAATATATCCTGCGCGATCGGCTTTATAGCCCGTATTTGCATGTCGTTAGTATCGTAACCATTATATAACACGTGTTAGAGAACCACAAGATCTCAATGTGCCCCTTATCGCAGCGATTTAATTTAATGGCGGTCAGTGGAGGTGTTTTCTCAGCTACCATTATAAATCTAAGTATTTGCAACTAGAATATCAAAAGTTTATAGTCTCTTAATTTTTCGCATTTAAATTGCATTAGTTTTTCAATTATGCTGACGAGCAAATGTCTCTGGATTATAACTCTAGTAATTGGAGACTTTCAGTTGTATGAATAAAACCGTATGTGATATTACCACTGCGCCTATATGAGGTAATAAACACATCCCGTGTAACATATAATAAACACCTAATAAATGTAACATAAAACACTGCAGTTTGTGCCTGCGTAAGTAAATAAACATACACTTCAAAGTCGACGAATAATTGCTATATCAAAAACTATTAATGAATTAATTAATTAAAAAGAAAATCTAGAACAGAAAATTAATTAAGTACTTATAAAACATTGACTGATATTGAGAATCTTAGGACTGGGAGATAGTAAGTTAAACTAGTCAACGTATTGCAGTAATAGCACCTGGGATCGCTGTCTTATGTGTACGTAAACAAGTTACTCAACACATTCTTCACATCTTTACATGCTCTAAATAAAAAACATTGCCATAAAAAAATGTTAATCACTGCCATAAAAATACTCAGTTTACACCAATTTTATAATTTGATTTCAAATGAATAGTCCTTAATTGATATCTGCCGGTGTAAGTTAGTATTTAGGGAATTCACGGCTTGTTGTATGTGGTCATGTACTTCTAAAGCACTAAAATGTAGCATATGTTTCAATCGCATGGTGCATTGTATCAGATAAAAAAATATACCACGCACTGCGGAGTGCTGGAATTTACTATAATAAAATTGCAAGATCATTGGAAATAAAATTCTGTAAATCTACACATGTAACATTATTAATAATGGAATTTATAGTATAAAATTCGGAACGAAACTAAGAAGAGTGTTGATACTAGGCTAAACTTAAGGCCCTAAGGAATAGTCAATTATGATAAACATTGTCACATTTGCCAGCCTTTAACGTAGTAAAAATACTTCTTCTATTGATTTTTAACGATCACGTAGTATTACTTATCCCAAAACTATAGTACTAAACTTTGAATAAAAAACAAACTCATTTTTGTGTTTTATTAGTCAAATTCTTGCAACTTATTAATTAACATTAATGAAATTATTAATACTTCAAGAAATATTTAGTAATTTTTCAAAAACACAATATTGCATTACATTTGTTGTGTACTTTGCATATTGAGTAAACTTACACATATTTTTCACAGGACATGGAGACTTGGGTATATGATTCATAGGAACAGACAGCGACGTCCTCCATTATTACAATTTTTAATTAAACAATTGGAAATTTTGTGTTTACTTTTTTAGATTCATTTATGCAGATCAAATTAGGTCAAACATTAGAATCACTGGAATGTACACAAAAAAACTAATCAATAAGATAAATATTTATGATATGTTAGGATATTAAAATAAAGTGGCTTTGGCGGCACTAATTTCACGCAATCTTCAAAAGTATAATTGGACTTATTAGTTTAACAATTTTTTTTCGGATTCAATAAATTATAACTTACAAAAGAATCTTTTTAGCATATGTGAGTAGGAGTATTTTCCTCGGAACTCCTATGAAGAAAACTTTCAGAAGGTATTAAGATTTATCTATGTTTGTTTGCATGTAAATATTTTATAATTATAATATCTAATTTATAAGAGGTAATTTCTTTTAAATGTAGATCTAGATGGATAAAATTTTAAAGGACATATGAGCTATGATTCAGATAACTTATATTTTATTTAAATTTATTATTTATTATTTAATTATTAAGCTGTCGTCTTAAGGATGTAAATATATAATAAACATGTAATAATTTTAATGCTGTTGTTACAACAATATTTTTTTGGAGAGACTAATAATTACTAATTAGTAATTAATGTTAGTAGTAACGTTAAATACTAACTTAATAAAAGAACAAAAAATAGTAATATCACAACATAAAATGATTTTAACAAATAAATTTATAAAATGCATTAATGCATTATTGACATAATTTTAATTAAAGTAATTTTAGTTCAAATTGAGTATTGAACCAATTTTTGTAAAATATTTTGTTATCATTTTTATGAATTTCTTAACACTTAGAATAAAACGATTTCCACCAAAATTTACACAATGTATCAGCGATAAAAAAAACAAATGATTGATGGTACAGTACGTTGCACATAATTTTCCAATCCATTTAAAATGTAATCACAGATATCAAAACATTATGAAAATGGAGGTAGATACCTGTGGGAAATATTCCAGCGATACTATTTCAAGAAAAATTATTACTTATCCTGTGGAAGGGCTATTGTTGTTACATACGTTCGAGTTGAGGCTCACTCAATAGCACTCTCTGCAGGTTCGAACAATCATTTAAAAAGTTCTATGGAACGTACATCAAATTTAAGTGTATTGAAATTTAATGCAACACCCACTTCGTTTCTAATTCAGGACACATTCAAACTGTAAAGGCCTTCAAAAAGCCAATAAATGTACGATAATTGGGAAAAGCATAAACGTAAGTATGACCCTGTGCAGGTAATTATAATAAGTATTAATTTTACTACTGAAATATTAAAAAATGACATTTAGAAAACAGAGCAAAAAGATGCGCGAATTTAATTGTTTTTGTTAAGCTATTAAATTTATTCTACTACTCTAACCAAAATATTTTCCATAAACAATGTGAACAATATTCCAATTTAAGTGGCGAAATTTCCCCGCGCAAAAATCTTTATAATTAAAAGTGTTGTTTATTTTCGCTCCCCATATTAATAAAAAATTTCATATTGGTGGCGTTTGTTAAATACTTAACTTTAAATATTTTTTTATCTATGAAATTGACAAAAAAGTTCCTTTCGTCAATTTATTAAAATAACAAATTAACTTTTATATTTATTTTCTTCTAATTAAACGCTGTGCGTTATTTGACTATTGTGGAACAGTACATTCCCTTAAATGTTCATTTGAAGGATACCTACGGATCTTTTACAAGAAAAAAGCGTTTACGAATTTTTATTAGTATTTGGTTTTTAAGATATCAAGTATGAGCAATCTTTAATATTTTTGAAACATTTTCCCTTTTAATTTCCAGTTTATGGCGGCAGGTAATGACAAATTAGACTAGATTCTAGGTACTATATGTGTGCTAGATTTGAATGTAAATAAACAAACTTAGTAACATGATTTCACTAATAAATAAATACATAAATTTGTAGTAAAGTAACCTATAATTGCTGTAAATAGGTATGTTTTAAAACTATGTCCGCACCAAAGAATCATTCGGGGAAGAGAAGAGAAGCAAAATTGCTTATAAAACTCAATTATAATTTTTCGAAATGCGTCATAAACGTTCAAACACTGTTTTTGAGTATTTTAAAACATTTCTGGAAAAGAATTATTTTCCTACTTCCCTCATTCCAAGGCTGCAGATTGCGCAGGTTTTTCTTCCCGTACGACAATTTTAAAGGCAATTCGACGTGATTTTTACATAAAACAAAAACACAAAATGAGTATTTCAAGTGGACAAGGCAAAAGTAAAGAGAAAACATACTTAACAAATTAAAATATGATTTAGGAGTCAATGTTGACAATCCTGATTTTAAATACATTACTTAATATTCAAGGTGATAAGAAAGTACTGTAATTATTGCCAATAGCGTTTGTTACTTTCCTAGACAGAATTATGCATGGTTAATTAAGTTGTAGGTGATACCTTGTTCAAATTCCATTTTGATGTATTTTAATGAATTAATTAAGAATCACGTCAAAAACAATTATTTTACCACACTTCTCTGGCCTGACTACCTCCAATTTAAATACTAACTCAGTAACGGACGGCTTTTGGATCTTGGGCTGCGTACAGTTAAATCTGGGATTAGTGCTAATATGAAAAACTCGTTCGGATTTCGAAAGCCCCGCTGGCAGTACGTTAAAAGTTAAACCCACGAAAGTCCCGGCATCAAAGAGCCACAATCGAAAGAGCGAGGAGATAATTCGACGGGCCGCTTTAATAAAAGAACTTAGCCTACCACTCGCCTCTCGAAAATCTCACCTCAATCAAATAGTCCGGAAAGTAAATTAAGCCCTGCTGGGTTCAGGGCGAAGGCAGCGGCGGCGGTCCATGTGAATCATTCAATCAGTCAATGATGCGAAGATTGTATGTTTCCATCAGATATCGCGGCCACAGCATAATTCACGCACAGACACACACACACGCCTGTGGTCGCGGTCATCCAGCATAACTACGTGTAGCAGCATACCGCGCCCCTCGCTATACTCACCGACAGACCCATCCGAGCGAGCGCTCACTCGCTTAATTTTGGCGCGAATTTAATTACGAGCTCGACTCGAATCGCACACGTGTTCCGCGCTTTTAATCGCTTTCACTGTTTATTCGCGGCACTTGATCCCAAATTGGCTAAAATTACACTGACTGCACTCGCACCGTGTAGGAATCGCTCGTTCGCGGAAAATTGGACACATATATAAAACGAGAAACAAAAAAAAAACAATACACATACTGAGGACGACCGCGGCAGTGGCGATCCGCGAAAATTACGTCATGGTGAAGATCGGCACTCCAAGAGCACGGTATGAAGTTCCTACAATTTAAATTATTACGTAGGAACTCTATACCTCGCTGATGGCAGACACCAGATGTCGAAGATTCACTGGCTCCAGGTAACCTAATCCTGTGGTGCTTCAGATTAATTTCGGCACAAGAAGCACTCAGCGAACTCACTTTATCTGCAAAATAAGAAAAAGAAATAAAATTTGGGAAAAAAATAAAAGATAGGAAAAGGTTGTTGGAATTTCAAGAACAGGAGAACGGACGAATGTATGTTAAGCCGGTCACGCATGCGTACCTAAGTCTAAACGCGGTATACGCCTCGATCAGACTGACTAGCGTCGCCAGTCTCCACGTTTCGTCTTCAAAAAATAAAAAAACAAAAAAAAAATAAATAAAAAAACAACAGCGACGTCGACTCCGCGGCCGCCAGAAAGCACAGTACAGTGCCCGCGAACGCGACCGCGACCCGCACGTCGTGATCGCACCGCACTGGAAGTGTTCTGTTGTGGGCATAACTTCGCTCATATGCTGCTGCTGATGGAATTTGATGACCTGGAAAATAAAATGGAAATCACTCCCCAAATTTAATATTTAAATTCTTTCCTCTGTGTTCCGAGTGGTGGCGCGTTGGCATCATGTGGTTGCTTCCTCCTCTATATCAGAATCGCACGACGCTGGCGGCGCGCGATGCGCGGTGGAAGTATGTACGATACGATCGCGACCTATGTGTGATCGCGGATCGCGGATCGAGGAGAGCTGCCGCCTTCCCGTGCGCGTTGGAGCTTTGAGGCCGCGGTCGCGGCTCACCTAAGTTGGTGTATTTATACGGGCGTTAATCCCTCCAATACTTTCACGATCAGCTCGGCGATCGTCTTAATAAGCCTACGATTTCCACTTGATAGTTGAATGCGCCCGTGGAGCGCTATTATGCAGACCACGAGCCGGTCCGAACTCTTCTTGTACTCTAAGACCTGAGGCCCAAGCTCACCTATTCTATTCCGGTGCAGTACTGTTGTTTTGTTGGCAGGTTTTTCGGTATTCACGTCAAGCAACCCTTCAAGAAGTGATGCAGCATGAATAGCGATTGATTTTTTTCTCACTTATACGACACGCATACACCGCCTTTGTGTAGTTTGGCTGCTACGTTTATATGCAAATGAGCCGCTGCTTTAGTCAACGCTCCCTGTATGACCTTCACACACATTCGAAGTCAACACTTCCTGTGCGCGGCTTTATTGGAATCCATCGCGCGTTATTCACCGCATCGCACCACACAGTACCAATAGACCAGCGGGCCTAGTGCGAAGCCCAGCGCACATACGTTTTATTATTTAGAAAAAAAAATGGAAAAAAGCCCACATGACTTTTCAATTTGTGCCTGCAAAAGGGGTGAGATTATGCAAGCCGCACCATGAACACATCATCCCAGAAAAATGCGATTTGGCTGATTCAGTAAATTTAGCGAAATCACTGGGAGAAGGCCTGTAGACGCTTTTTGCCGCGGCAAACGACAGCGCGCGCTTTTTGCCCGGCGGACCGCGCCGCGCCACTTCTGACTCCTTTTTGCCTCTCCCAACGACTCGGAACTAAAATGCATGACAAATCGAAAAATTCAGCGCTTTTTTGTGCGCACATTTAATTTGTCCTCGCATAGCCACTAGAGCCATCTAGCCTCAGATGCAAACGCCACTGGCCGAAGCTGCTGAGGTAATTTTGTGCAATTACATTTAGCACCTGTGGACTAATCGCTCAGAAATTAAATCTTCGACGTGGATATCATGGCTATCTTGGAAATTGGAAGGTGTCGGATCTGACATTTAGGTAGAGGCTCGAATGTGTCTACCTTTCGTTCAACTGAAGCCTTACCTTTTGCTAGAGTCATCTATCACTCCGGTTCAAGCCACCGCGATCTCCCCGGGCTGTTCGCGGTAATTGCTGCGATCAACTCCCGGTCGAGTCGCACAAACACCGTACAAGCGATGACCTTGGTAAGACGTTAAGACGCTTCTGACTTCTTGAGAGGAAAAGTGAAGCAGAAAAGTGTTTTAATGAAAATCACTTTTGTAACGACTGCTGGACCCACTTTCCGTACCGTCGACGAGTGGAAAACTTTGATTTGGTGCTTAAGCGGAACCTTGAAAGTTCCCATTACATCCTGAGACAAACTGAGAACACTTCGCTGTGCCGTGAATTTAAATAATCCGCGAGCAGTCCGCCAACCTTTTTTTACAAATTGAACGACGCTTTCGAGATAA
The DNA here is from genome assembly GCA_001932985.1 of Proctacanthus coquilletti. NCBI lineage: Eukaryota > Metazoa > Arthropoda > Insecta > Diptera > Asilidae > Proctacanthus > Proctacanthus coquilletti. The sequence continues at coordinate 1,672,414 of MNCL01000006.1, forward strand.
GTGTTCGCGGGACACACTTGAAGTTGTTTTTACACGGGCTATTGACCGGCGTACAGTGCACCTTAAGACCGTACCGCAGTAACCTTAAAGTGAGCCATAGCAATTCTCAGTTATGCTAACTAATGCCGCGCATATTTTCACTTTTTCTAACAGGTTACTATTGCAATGCTTTCATAGGCACATAGAACGAAACAACTTTTGAAATGAACATGAACCTACGGTTCCGCATCTTTTTAAACTATACTATGGATTTTTACATTACTTCACTACTCAGTGTTGAAACTAGGAACAAAATCAAAGCTGATGGTCATTAGCACTAAGAAAATAATTTTGGCTATTAATAGCATAATCTGAAAAAAAAAAAAATCTAAACCTCTTGAAGAATATTCACGAAGCCGAAATATTGAAAAACTTTTTCCTAATTATCCGCGAAATGAATAAAAATTGGATTGGATTTTTTGTGATAAAAAAGCATCCATATAGACATATTCAGTTGTTCGGCAGATAATTGTTTTCACTTCTACAAGTAGACACAAATTCGTTAAAATTAAACAGTCCACTTATAACGACCTCCAAGGAATCTGAGTAAATCATGAAATAAGAAGAATAAATCATTTCCCGCTCATATTTCTCTAGTTCGGAAGATCGTTTTAACCTTGCTCGACTTTAGTATGGAATTATGGAATTAAAAAAACAGTGGAAAAACCCAAGACTTATTGAACGAAATTAAATTTAAAATGCACGTGAACAAATTTCGTTAACATTTTCTTCCGCTTAAAAAATTAAAAGACAAAAGACAATTTATCGAAATGTGTGAAAACGTGATTTAATGTAATCTACTTACACTTTTTCGATTGGAAACGCAGGTGCAAGAAATTGCAAAACAAAAATCGTATATTCCCCTATTTAAAAATATTTAAATCACCTTTATAAAACACGTTTCAAAGAAAAAATTTAAAAAAGACAAGAAAAAATGTTTAAATGGAATTTCTCAATAATTGTTTCGTCGGAACAAAATTCTCTTCAGGTGGATTGTATTTTTCTTTTCATTTTTCTAGTGGTATTCACTAAAAAGTAGCAACAGTGTGGTGTGCTCACGTACACCGCGCACCTGCATACATGAAAAACATAAATTTCACAATTGTTTCCCGAAAGGTTATCTATCTATTGTTGAGCTGTTAACAATATCAAGCACACGATTCAAATAAATTTAATTCAATTGAAATGAGGCATTTAAATACAAAAAGCGCTTTTGTTCGCTGTGCGAGCAAGTGATAATATGCACATAATATCACGTCTTTCCCTGACAATAAAATAATAAATATTCATAATTTAATTACACCGCGATCGTACACTACATCGCAATGTGTAAGGCGAAGACGGTGCGATCTAATCCGACTTTTGCTAGAGGTAAGCAACAAAGTAGTGCACCGCGCAACAAGGAAAATATCGCGCCTTGTCACTGTGGCTGTTGTTTTACTTTATTAATTTTTTTTTTCCTTTTTTTAACTTTTTGCATTGACTCGAATGTGTTTTGTTAACATAGGATAAAACGATAAATTGACAGCTCCATTGTTCTTAATTAATTCTGATTAATTGCTCTATTGTCGACGGTTTCGCGATAGTCGGACAGCCGAAACACTAGTTCTATGACTTTCTCTCCATGATTCGCGCAGCGAACTATAAATCTTATCAAATGCCAATAAAAGTGAGAAAAAAAATTCATGAAATCGGAGTTATGTGGACGAGGGAAGGAGCGGTGGAGGCAGAAGGCGCTCTAAGATATCTTGCAATTTTCTGCACGCTCTGATCTCCGAATGGGCGGAAGAAAATTTGTGGGCTGAAGGCTATTAATAGAAACCGATTGCGATTGCAGAAATATCTGAGGAACATATCAACGCGGCAGTAAAATCTTAAGCGTACTTAGAATTCTGAAAGGCGTTCATAAATTTGTTTGCAGCAAGGTTTATTAGTTGTCTTGCATCCGAAGACATCCTTCGAAGTGTAGTCTGACAATATCATCTGTACCAGTTTATTTTAAACCTGTTGAACATATCTCTATTACTTCGGTATTTCACAACGCCATTTAGCCCGTCGTAGCCGATGACTGTAAAAATCGCTTAAAAATTTGTCTTAGGAGCCATGATCTCAAATGGAACAATTATGAGCAATTTTGTACTGCCAACATCCATTTTGGAAATATTTAATACCCCTTCAAAGTGCCATAAAATGATTAACGACTAAATGGCGTTAAAAACTCCAAGCTGCACATTACAGAAATATCGTGCAAAGGTTCTGCTCTGATATGTAAATAGGGTCATTGTAAATTCTATAGCCATAAGCTGAGCGTTTAATAAAACAAGACCACTTAAAAAATAAGAATTCTTGAATTATATCCTTTTTTCATTTTTTTCCAAGTTCTTTTCCATATTTACATAAAACTACGGTTTAATTAAAAAGGTTGGATAAATCAATATCGTTCTTCAAAACTTGTTATTAACAGTTTTTCTTTGTTCGTTGTTTGCTTTTTTTTTGTTAGTTCCAAAAACCAACTACTGTACAATTATTTATTCTAAGAAAATGAAGAAAAAAGGACTTACAAAATATAAGTACAAACAAAGATTTAAACAAAATTTTATAAGAAAAAACTCTCATCAATTACCTACAATATTGCCATTTTTGAAAAAATATAAATCGATATTTAGAGGTTCAATTTGTCTTAATTTTACGTGAACGTACAGGGGTAACTCTTTTGTTGTAAACTTTTAAAGAAAACCGCATTTATGGAATTGAATGAGAAAGAACAATACAAAGATACTTACAGTAGAACATTCTTCCAATTTTCCATTTAAACGATATGAAATATCTACAAGTAAAAATAATCATAATTCGTTATTTTTAGAGGTTCTTGTTCAAGGAGGGATAAGCACAGACTGTCTTAGATTCATAAATTTACACCTAAGTAAAAGGCCCAGGAGCCTTTAGACTGAACAAAAGAAAGTAAATACTGTTCAACAAAATTAACTTTCGATTTTATTCCGATACAGCAAATTAAATGCCTTTGATTTGTGCGACTTTCTGCCATCAACGAAAATAACGTACGAAAATGGAGTTACGTTGTGATCTTACTTATCTTCATCTTACCGCTTTTAGTTGGTCCAACCTTTTTAAATCTCTGAAGATAAGAATACATTTAATGAAAAAACAAAAAAACGCAAGCCAATTAGGAATCACTCATCGACTAGAACTCGTGCGGGGCGGAGATTTATTGTTTAAATATTTATTGCTTTGCTTTCCAAAACGAGACTGAATAGCATAATATTTCACTGAAATTTATTATTCATGAATTTGTGTCGACACTCAGCGTTTTGGCCACGTTTCAGAGCAAAATAGCGCGCTTGCGTAGTGAAATCTCGACGCGGTCACTTATGCCACCAGTCGAATTCTTTCACTTTGTGGTATAAGTTAATTTAGCATCTCACATCATAAATTAATAAAAACACGAGATTTTATCAGGAAAACAGCGCAGAAGGAGTTAATCAAGTCCACTGGATTTTTTTTTTTGTACTTTTCTGCGTTGTTGCGCTGTTTCTCTGATAATGGAATGTATGATCGATGGCCGATTATACGAGGCCTCTGATCGTTTTCAAAAGAAAGATCAGCTTGTGGATTTTATAGTTTTTATTTTTGCTTTTAATAATAATTACGAATTATCTTTTTTATTTGTCTAAGTTGAATATTTTGGAAGAGTGTAGATTGTCTGCCACGAGAAAATTAATTCTGATTTATATATGTTGGTGGTAGCAGGTGTCTTCTTTGTGCCGAGATTTATTTAGGTAATCTCTTCTCTGAAAGACTATTAATCGCTGAAATAGGATTTTTACACAGAAGCTATTTTATAAAAGAAAAAAGAAAAAGATATAAAACTTGATTGTTAGGATGGATGATCGAGGTTATAATATGACTTTTTTATTTTATTTTTCTTGTTTTAAAAAGAAAATATTGTGATACAATGGTTTGCCAATTCGAAGAAATTTTCTGCATTGTAGAAATTTTTCAAATATTAATCAACTTTTGGTTTTAATTCCGTACAAAAAACTCGTTGTTATCTGCTCTTTGTAATATTAAAAGACCTTTACCTTCTAACGTGAAACTTTATTGAAAAGGTATGATTAAGATACATTTATGAAAATATATGCCAAATAGTACACAATAGACAAATTTAGAAAGCACAAAACTTTTCAAAGAATCGTTTTCTCAAACTGTGTCGTACCTTTATACACGTATTAGTATTTTCATCAACGCGCTATAGACTAAGTGGTGTAAGAAATAAAATACTGCAACTTGCCCAAATGGCTGGTTCAATTTAGACAAATTTATATCGCTGGATTTGTTGTGATACTGCAGACACATCATAGGACGTGTCATTACGAAAATTTCACTATGGTTGCCACAAGCCGCCATATCGTCGGCCGAGTAACGTCATTTAAGTTCCAGCAATGCAGACAACAAATAAAAGCTCTTACTCTGTATTTGTTTCGAGGACCTTTATGAAATAGCAAACACACCAAAAATGTAATTAACTCTCACTGACCGCACATCCTAAACCAATTGCGCTGGCCGATCTATACCACAGCTAGTTTTGAATTCGCAAATATTTTCCCACCATGTCTAACGACTATAGGTTCAATAGTTCAACCAATCTACCGGAAATTGAATTACTCCCAAAACAGTAGGACGTTTTCTTGATTCGAAAACAATTCCAGTGCGGAGGTGGGACCGCCAAGGCACACACAAGGCTCCCCAGAGAATGAAAGTTAGCATCAAACACCGAAACTAATATTGTTGGGTGCACAAATCAATTACCACACGCTCGGCTGTCTTGCACAGCATAATTACCGAGGAAAAGAAGTGCGGCGAAGGAAAGCAAAACCTCGGAAACCTGTCATCCCACAGATCGGACGGGATTATTCATACAGCGTGTGGCCTTATTCTTCGGAGAATAAGAAATCCATTTGAAATCAATAATTCCCGCCCAGAATTTACATAAGCCGGGGCGGGGGCGGGGGAGAGTCTCATGGGTGAATGATAGATGCCAACATGCCGTTGTTACTTATTTCACATCTTTCGTTTCACAGCTTCACAGCTCTTTAAGGGTCATAATAGCGTGAAGAACCTCAAGATATAAAATGCGAACATTCGGTTGTAAGTACGTTTTCGAATTATAATAACGCGAACATTGACGCCTTAAAAAAATAATAAAAGAGGAATATACATTTTCTCCGACTGACGTCCCTCGCCGCAGCCGCGGACAGACACCTCTTTTCCGACCCCAGAGGGTATCACTTAGCAGGAACACCATTTGCCATAAAATATTTGCCCAAGATAAATCATGTCCGAGTGTAATCAAATTTTGGCGATAAAAACGATTGAGAAAAAAAATAAATGAACGATTGAATTGAATGGGTGCTTGCCGCTAGTCGCGACCTTAGCCGCGGATGCGGCCCCACCCTGTCGCTCTCCATTCCGAAGGTATAATGCCTGAAATGTCGCAATATTTATCAATAAAAAAAAGAAAGTACCTACAAAAAAATATTCAAGTGCGCGTCCCGATGCCATCCATGTTTTAAAATCCGCCGTAAGTACCCCTGATTGAATGCGCCCGCCTACCCCACCATTCATCATGCTACTTAGTTTACACTGTGTCAGGCAGCGGAAGCCCTTCGACGACGAGGCCAGGCCAGAATTCGGCAGTCCGGGCTGTGCCCACCCCTCACCCATCCCAAGAGGGTGGCAATAAATTTTATTAACAATTCAAGAAGGCTCGAGTGCTGCGCGGCGGTGCAAGGGGGCGGGGGCGGCGACCGCCGCATACGTGTGCGCCGCGTGATCGCGTTTGACCCTCTTTCGCGACCTCGATAGGGTTCGAGGGTTGGCGTGCCCTGTTCGACTGCGCCCTAAAGAATTCGAGACGCACACACATCAGATTCCAACACAAATAAATAACAAAATCATCCAGGGCATGTAAGTTCCTTTCATGGGTAGTTAGCCGAACAAACCAGCCCTCGTAACTGCTATCACACATTGGACAGACAACAAATTCCCTTTTTTTCCTTTTTTTTTGTTATCCCCTACATACGACACAATTCGAGGATATGTGGAAAGTTGAAGGGCGGGACATTGTTAGCCAGTTTACTCCTTTTTGGACAAAAACTTCTCAAAAAGAAGAAAAAGACCACCTTTAGAGGGCTTCACGTCCATGTAGTAAAACCTCGGCCGTCACACGTACAGCCAGTCGGCAGGATGTGCCACCGGCGCTAGATGGGACGGGGGGGGGGGGGGGGGGGGGGGGGCAGTCATAATTCCATATATCGAATTATCGAACGCACTGCACCCCCCAAGGCTCGAGGGAGCCGACTGGACGGGACGAGGAATCGGAATTATACCCTTTTCGACTTATGCCCAGATACGGATTTAAAGTTAATCGGAAAAAATCATGGGTGCTGTCGAGCGCTGGGTTATCGACCACTTTTCAAATATGCAATGGCGCTGAGCTCGCGTTTTTACCCTCGACTTTCTTTTTTATTTTCAGTTTTTTTTTCTATATCATGCATACGTCAACTTTGAAAATGGTCGTTTGCTTTTTCTGCATCCCTTTCAGGAAATTTGATTTCATGGCAAAGATAAGTGAAAATTACTTGAACGTAAGAAGGCGATTGGACTACTTTTTACATTTTCCTTATAAGAAACCTACGCCCAGGACATTAAAGCGATTTTGGTAGAGCCTTCGTCCCCGGAATGTAAACCTTATAATTCAAAAGTCCGGTCTCATTACGATTTTTCTACTATAAGATGCTTTTTTCTTCCTTTCCTAAGATTCGCCACATTCCAATAATTTTCTATTTAATTCCTTATAACTCTTGTTTGTAAGGCACTGAAATAGAATTCCCTTAAACTCAGTGGCAAATATTTCGTATGGTCACGGCAATTTATGAAAGTTCATTTTACAACCGCATTCATTTTAAGTAATAAATATGTAACATTTTTGTTTTAATATTAAAAGGCGCCGGGATTTTTCAATTATATGCTTACTCCATTAATTTCAATTTTATTATTCGTGTAGCGTGTCGAAATGTTTACCACTCGTTGTATATTTGAATCAAGATGAGTCCCAAAAAAGCGTACACAACTTGAGTGTGACGAAATTATGCTTGAAAATGTTTTACATCTAAAAAAACTCTATTAAGCTCATAATTATAAATAAACATAACACTTCACGCCGTTTCAGTACTATTAGCATTCAAATGCGTTACGCTCTCTGGCTTATTTCCAGCACGATAACGACCCAAATCACGGCGTCGTCATTCAGACGTTCAGATATCTGGCTGGCGTCGTGGCCACTATCGGGTCACGCAATTCGCCCGTAAAAAGGATCTCCAGAAGATAAATTTTAAAATCCGAAATGCTGCTGCCGCTGCCTTTCCCAATTAACAGCTGCATAAGAATGTTAATGGTGACGGCTGCGGTCCGTGCGGGCAGAAATAGGCCCAGAACTCGATGGTACCCTTCACCGCTGCCATTGGCAAAAAGCATACGTCGCTAACTGCTCGCGGAAAAAAATTTCATTCATGTTGCTGCACGGTATAATTAAAATGCAACAGCTCAAAATCTGCGCGGACATTGCGGCCACTTAGTGGACTTTCACTTTCATGCTGCTCAAGCATGCGCGGATCAGACCCGTATCATTAATCGAACCGCGCAAGCATGCGTTCGGCGCTTCTGGAGGATCGACGGGCTTCTTTCCGTCCGGGTGCCGCTTCGCGCGCCTCCCGCACACCAACATCACCGGGTTGGTACAGGCAACAAATGCTGCCACCATTCGCGCCGGCCATTCGGTGGCTGGTAAAAAATCCTCAGCGGCCAACACCAGCAACAGCAGCGTCAAGTGCTGATCAAGATCACTCGAGGCTTAAAATGCGCGCGCAGATGTTTTTGATTCGCGTAACAGAGCGCGACTTTTACTCCTTTCGACTGGTACAGTATAAACATAACATGGCTGCGACCGCCGCGCGTCCTACTGTCGCACATATGCACACATATGCCAGCACTTATTTTGAGAAATATGCGTGACATTCTTAGAGCGTACGGGCCGCGCTTTTTGCCGCGCGGCCATAATTCTACCTTGAAGCCCGGGGCCTAAATAGCCCGTCGCCACTGCCTTTTCACTCTTCTGAAGTTACAAAATTTATTTCATCGGACGAAGGCTTGCAGCAAAATCACCGGCCGGCCCGCGGCGGGGGCAACTGCTGCGCGATGATGTCCGCCGGAGCCCCTGCCCGGAGCACCCGATCGATGTGTTGAAATATTTCGCTCGTTCGCAATTGCTCCAAGAACAGCAGGAGCCGCCGAGGGCATGTTCGGCCCGTGTATCAGTTTTAATGCATGTTGACAATTGTTCGCTCGCCCGACTCCCTTTCGCGGCTCCGCGCGGCCCCACCAGCCACACCGCGCAGCACCGCAGCCGCCGACGTACAGTGGTAAGTGCACGGGTTCGAAAACTGCAAGGGGAAATTATTTAGCTCAATTTATTGCAGTTTTGCTTATGACATGGTGGCATTACGGCCATTCGTAAATGGCGTGCTTATGACTTGTTTATAGGTCATGAGGGACACCGCTGTGTTTAGGAACAATTTAAAATTTTTCTAATATTCCTGCTGCCCCCAATTTTCCCGGCTGTCCAGGACCCAGTATGGCAACTGGCAACTTATAAACTGACCAATCCTTTCATTTTCCATCAGGACTAAAGTGATTATATGCAACTTTTCCGCTAAATTGTTTTTGCAATTTCGGACAATAACTAGGAATTATATGCTAATTTCATGTCATTTTCCAGTAAGTTCTGAGAAATTTCTAGTAGCCCACATTTACTGCGAAATGGCCTTTATAAGAAATTCAGTAAAGTATAAGCGTTCCACTGGTAAAACTTTAGATTTTAGCTCCTCAACAACGTGCATAAATTTAAAATTCCAAATTTAACACAAATCGTTGAATAGCAATATCGATACGTGTTCTGAGTGTTCGTATAAAATTGTTCGAGTTTCTTTGAATTTTTCTTGATATTTCCCAAAAAGGTCATACCTCTCTGGTCCGAAAACGTCTGTCGCATGCGCGCAGTAATTTTAATATGGTTTTCTAATAAATTTTAGTAAAATTTTACATTCCATATAAATTTGGAAACAAAGCCTTATAGTTTTGGAATACTTAAAGAGGTCTTAATATAAAAGATTTAATAATGGGTAAAAACATTATTATTTTCTTAAATTATTCAAGCACATAAATAACAACAGACTATGGTTTTCATTGCAATAACTGCGAAAAAAACTACCCTACAGTTTCAAACAATGTTACAAAGTATTTGCCTGTAATGATTTTTCCACTGAAAAGGGTATTTGACTCAGGTAGCCTACAACGGCCTTCTACTTCTTGCGAATAGCTTTAAGCCTGCAACAAAGTTGCACGGTAAAAAATCTCGACTTGCATGACTTAGTCCATGTTCAGAGAAATTCCGCACCATTATGACTGCGTGTAGTACGCTCCTAAAAAGATAACCTGCAATTAATTATGAGACTAATTAGCCTGTGCAGAAATACCACTGCTCTACCATTTAGCAAAAAATGTAAATTTACCGAAGTCCGATCACTTTTGCGCGGACATTCCCTTGCCCATGTCCAGGCGAATTCCTTGTCGACAAATTTAATTACGAAGCATAAATTTCGCGTTCATTAAGTTTTGCCTATCTTAATTCTGCTTATTCAAAAAGCGAATGGACAGCGGTCCGACGGACCGTCGCGGCGAAGAAGCTGTAACTTGAGTACACCTATCGACTGGCGTCATATTCTACAAAAGGCACCCGGTGCCCGGCAACAAGTCCTGCTGCTGTAGGTCATTACCTCGCTGAATTTACTTGAAGGAGTCAAATTAAGCAATTCGATATGTTAGCTCCTTGGTATATCCAAGGAGCACTTGCTAGATCGTCGATCTTCTAACGATCAAGTGAGCTCACTGAGCACATATCCCATAGGCACTTATCACTCAAACCGGCAAATGAGCTGGAAAACCAGTTTTTTTCTTTCGCTTTTTATTTTTGTTTTTGTCATCAGGGCCCTGAAGCACCAGACCAGCATCAGAGGAGCCTGTTAATGTCCTCCACGTTGCGGCCCGTACCCTTTTCGAACCTGTTTTCCTGGGACATGCTGGGGATAAGATCAAGTTCAATGTCGGTCGGTAATACGATATTATCGAAGGCTCATAAAACGTTGCACATTCACGAAAACATAATAATGGAAGATTATTGTCAAAATAACTAAAACAAATGCTGCACTTTCATTGGCAAATGTCTACATCGATTAAGGTGATCTGAGAGGGAGCGGCACTCGAAGAACCCTTTCCAACCGCAGATTCCCTGGGAGTGGCAAACATTCCCGAAAAATTTCATAAAATAAAGTGCACACTTTGCACAACAAGTAAATGGTTTAGTAAAGGCAAAATTTCCTTACCAATTTCGTCGTTTTAAATAAAAAAAATCTACTACAGCGTCAAAAACTCAACCATGACTATAAGACAAAATCTAGCATATGCTTTACAGGCATATAAGTTTACATAAGACTGAAGTAATGTATTTTTATGCGCAATGGAGCCAAACCAAAAGGTCAGCAAGTTTTTGTTTAAATAAATATTTAAGCGATTTATTAAAAACAAGACTAAAACGAACAGATCAGAGTTTCTAGTTTCTAATGCAGGCCTAAATAAAGATATGAATATTGAAAATTTTATCACTGTTTCTTAATGGAGAGATGAATATTAAATTTTATGATCGCAACAAGAAGATTCTTTCACTGAAATCCAAATTTATACTGAAATTTAATATGATTCGGTGATGATCTTATGATCCTAAAGTTTTACGACTCTTGGTGTTTTTTTACTTGGACAAAACCAAAATGGTGAGAAATGAAATGTAAAGAATTACGACCGCATATTTTAAACATTCCGTGAAACCACAAACGTTGAGGATTTCAAATAACGATACCAAATCAAAGGAAGCCCATGGAACTTTGTAAAAGCAGAAGAAATGCAGTTTTCAAATTTTGGGTCTCTTAAAGGTTTGTAAGGACATATTTTTTTACTACGCAATTCGCATCATCGTCTTTGTTTTTTTAGCATCGTACGAATATTTTACTTTTTATTTTCGAAAACTTTTCAATACAGTCTTATTTGTAAAGGAATTTTCGGAAAAATCTTTCTTCAAGTTTGTTACACTTAAATGTTCAGTTAAAAATTGAGGACATCATTTTGACAGACATCGACCAAAAACTTGTTCAGACTTGACTAGTTAGAAAATAATCACAAACAAAATCTAAGTAGATAAATTCGCAGACATTTCATGCTTATTACTAAAACATTTTTCGAAAGTATCCGAAGAACGTTTCAAGCCAGGCGTTCAATGAAGGATTAAATATCTATAAAATGTAAACTGTTTGGAAAAACCCATTTGAATGTTTTGTGTATTCTACATGAGAGCGAATATTTGCCTTAGGAAATTTAGAGAAAGAACACACACACAAATAGCCCTGGCTCTTTTTTTTCTGTCTTCGGAGCAACAATCGAACTGCCTTCGCAACATTTAAGTAATCGCATTACACTCAGGTACTAGAAATCAACTTTCGAGCTGCAAAAAAATCACCGCAAACGGTTCACCTCCTAAGCCGCAAGTCGACGTCCGCGTCTTCCGCACTGTCTTTCCGCCCCAAAAAGAAGTTTTTGTTATCGTCGCACTAAATGTTTACAATCGACGTGTGACGTCGAGAAATGTCTGTGCCGCGAAAGTGGGAATTTCCTAAAAATGTTTTTGTTTGCCAACACTCACCTCAGAGCAACATGAGAATTTCGCCCGTATCTGGCAGCTCTCTGTTGATCGCCACTTGGAATCAAAAGGTAGAAAAAAAAAAACGTTAATTTACCTGCTTGAAATTGGTTTGAAGAGATTTTGTGTGTGCTAAGCTGAATAATGAGCAATTTGCTGTGTGCGGTCATAAGACAAAAAACACGGAGAGACGCTTTGTGGGTGGAACAGGTTGAAAAAGAAAAACATAAGACATAAAATGGAAAGGTTCTCGCGTTTTTGCTTACTGGAACAACCGACGATGCAGTACTACACAATTTACAGAGGCTGCTCAATTCTAAAGAGCTTATTATAGGTATTAATGTAAAAAAAATCGTTCAGGGTCAAGTTAAGGTGAGACAGTGCAGGTTCTTTGATCTTTTGCTGAAAAGGCTTCATTTTGGACGACGACGTGGAAAAAATGACATGAAAACGAATTCACCGCCTCACTTGGGTTCGTTGAATAGAGGATTCTGAATTCTGACGGATATGGTAATTTCTACATCATGTTTGTAATAATTTAGGTCCAATACGCCTATAAAATCGAATTTTGCCTCTTAACCGGGTAAAATCGATTCAGAGAAAACAAATACACACACTCAGCAGGGAACTAAGCTCTATAAGGTTTGTGGGAGGATTTGACATTGCAATAAATAACTTAACTAGCGAATAATGCTGAAACTTTGAATTAATGATACAAAAACATTAATCTATTAAATAGATAACGCCTTTTAGCCTACTAACCGCGATTTATTTTCTCGGGCTGATATCAAACAATATTAAAATAAAACTACATTAATTTTCAACATTGAAAAACGTGCATACGTTTAATTTCACTGTACTGTAAAAACTTTTAATCATTTTTAAAACCATTCTTCACTGTTTTAACGTAACACTAATTCGGCATAAACAATTAATAAAAACACTTTGTTTACCTTTAGTAATAGCCCCAAATACCCATCTTAATAAAACTTTGAGCAATCGTTATCAGGTCATGTCATAAATAAGATAGTCTTACTACAAACTTTTGTTTCTCTGAAAGGAGAATAAAGAGATGTGCGCGTAGTTTCGTGAAGTATCATTTTAGTATCTTGTGATGTTAATGGACACCATGTGAGCTTACATAGCTTCAGTTTTGACGAAATCTTACAAATTATCGCACGGTCTGCACACCTTTAGAGGTTATATTGACACTTTCAGGCAATCTGATTCAAGAGTACACATACACACGTCGGAAAAGTACGTTCATATGTTTGAACTTTCCCAAGAGTTATCAGTTTTGTTACTCGATTAGGGGATTAATTCCTACATATTGTCAACTATACGGAATTTATTTGCTTTCCCGATTTGGTGACATGTTGTAAAAAGGTCATCAGTCTTAATGCATAATTGGGGCTTATTGGCAAACCCCTCGGTAGATATCGCCCTCGCCCTACGGACTCTGGTTCGGAGTTCGTACACACGCCAAAAGTGAAGGTGTAAAAAATAGTAGTTGTCTCGTTACGTAGTCCCGGTCGCTGTTGCTACAGTGGCAGCCGTTGCGGCGCAGCATGCAGCGCGGCGGTTCGGAGGCGCGGTTCCGCGAATAAAATGAAATTGCAGAGCGGCATACGTGACTCATACCACGAATTGCAGTCCGCGCGAATAATCACTAAGTCAGACAGTTTCAGTTGCATTTTCATATTGTTGCGATATAATGCAGAAAAATAACAGAAAGACGGTGATAAAAAAAAGCAGTTACGAGCGGCAGCAAAAAGCAGTACATGTGGTAACAAATTGCGTTTTAATGGAAATCGCCGGTCGTAGACAGAGCGCTGCATCTATCGGATGCATAGAAACAGTCGCCTCTCCGCGCGGCCAGTAAGAACGCCTCGCCACATACGTCACACGATTAATCTTTATTAATTTTTTATAAAAGCGAAAAAAAGCTGCAAAGCGGCACTCAAAGTGCAAATGGTGCGCGGTGGTAGCGGCCGGGGCGGACACAGACGACAAAAACGCTCGCCTCTCTCACTCTGCAATTATCTTAATTATATATTTCGTGCCTTTGGTTGATTTAGACCCCAGCAGTCGCCATGGAATGATGGAATGTGCATGATCCAATTATGCTCTGTGATGATAACTCTGCCAACTAGACGTAGTTTCGGCGGCGGCGGCGGCGGTGACGGTACCGCGCGGTGAAATTGCCGCACCTCGCCGCTAAAGGAGATAAAAGCTCTGCCGCCTGTTCTGCATGGTTAAGTGAATAAACAAACCCTCGGCTGGCCCTGCACCTCGGCTCCTCTATTGTTTCTCATTGTGCCGCTCATTAGCCCCGAGCCTTATTTTACTTTTCAATCTCCACGGCATAGGCGCTGTAATGAGCTATGAATAATCGCTTTTAGCTGGAAATGAGCCATTGTTGCTGCAATAGATAAGCTCGCCGCTTTTCTGGGGCTTCTTTATTTGCTCGCGAGTGTGCCGTTTTTTTAGCGGTAATTACTAATCACTAATCACGGATTATTGACAAGGAAGTACGAATGTGTGTCTTTGTTTCTTGATCAAACAATTTCTTATTACCTCATTATTTCGCACGTGAAAGTTTATTATTTTAACGGTTCTTACGGTAACTCATAATTTTACATAATTAAATTCCCTAAGATGCATACGACATTATGACTTGAGCAACTTTCAACCATCCCATCATTGGATACCCTAATGACCTTGAAGTAAACTGGAGTAGGTATCATCTTAATGCAACATACTGAACCACAAAAATAGTTGAAGATTAGTAGGTGGACAACGCGCGTTTTTTAAATGTGTATGCTTCTGTTAAGGTTTACGTGTTCCTTTTCTTATAAATTGAAATATAAGTCTAAATATAGTGTACGTATATGTAAATACGCTTTCAATTCTGTTAGATGAAAGGAAAACAAATGAACACTAATAAATAAAAACATGCTTTTAATGTGATATTCCCGGCTATTGCCGTAAACAAATAAATAATTAATCGCTAAGTGCAAATTGGACTTGCATTAAAAGTGTTCTGCTCTAATTCTGGCGATATTTCATCACTTTAGTATAGCAAATTTTAAGAATTTTTTGTAATTCAGAAAATTGATTAGTGGAAAGCTTTGGTTAAACTCAAAACTACTATTTCTGCCCCTTAAAGTCTAAATTATAAAAAATAACGACAAAGGTGTAGTTACATTTTTTATGCAGCATATACGTAGAAATTAACAAACTGCATTGAAATTGGCGTAAACTTTTGTAATTTATGATCGCTAAATGTGTGACCTTCTTTGGCATGTTATATCCAATTTGAAAGTGTTGAATAAAGAAACGCACAAATGGACAAAAACCTGACATTTAGTTGTTATCGCACCTCGCTTTTAGAATCACGTTGCCCACGCTAGTAAATCGTCAGGTATTATATCTCAAATTTAGATATGTGAACTTTCCCATGATCCTCAATAACTTCCAATTCTGGACAAAAAGAGATCTATGACCTGCAAGTCATGCCACCTGTCACTGTTAAATACAGTTTCGTAGTATCTGTATTTAAATTTAACGTCTGCTTCCTAAGCGTACTCCACGACAGAAATCCAAAGTGGAACACTGGCACTCCATCTCCAGTGAATTCGCATCGTGCGTCGCTGAGACCGCGACGTAGTGAATTGAGGTCTCGCAAATAAAAGCCTACGTGGTCGCAGCTCAGGGCACTGCATCGACTCATTTGCGTCAGCTAGGCGACCGGGCGCGATTCTTCACGGACATAAAGCCGATCAAATCTGATAAATTCGTATAATGAGCCGCGCACTTACCGCCAATTTCGTGACGTACCGTCTCCCGTCGAACTGCGGCGGTGGCGGCGTGATTCCGCGCGACTCATGCGTGCCGGCTGACTCACAATCGTGGCGGCCTAAACCCCGAAGGTCCGATGCTATCGAGATTTGAGACTCGATGACAGGGAATATCACGGCGACGACGACGACGCAGAGGACTCACTCGTGCCATTAGAGACCTTGCCGAGTAATTTCGAGTAGAAATCCTTTTTTCTTGTCACATTTTTCAGTCAAAGAAATCTTATTTATGGCTCCAATCTGTTACGCGACCGCCTGCGACTGTCGTCGCCACTTTTGGAACTGTGTCACGTCTTGGCGTGACTGAGTTTCGGCACCTTGTTAATAAAGAAAACCGCAGCGGTTCGGCGGTTCATTTTCTTTTTGTCAATACCGCTCTCCGGAATTGCATCCTTGAGAGGTTTGATAAATGCTACAAAAACAGAACTCTTGAAATTGTTGTCATATAGTCGCGCGGACCTTTTTCGTCTGTTTTCCGACTGACGACGACGTCAAAAAATATTTCATCTGTGGTTTCCGCGCGGTCGGGCCACTCATGCTAAGCAAGCCGCACGCACATGCTAATAACCATGTTCAGGCTGCAATATATCGGGGCTGACGTGGCTAGGGAAGCGCTGAGTATGCAGTTATTGCTCTTGATACCGGTTGAAGGACGTGAATGACATATTTCTTTTTTCTCATTTGTTCGTTTGCTTTTTTCGCGTTTTCGTACGTTCCATGAGCAAACTTTTGATAGCGAATATCCCCGCGACCAAGTTCCCGTATTTTGAGCTGGGCCAGAATGCGCCTGCATAACCATAACATCGCATACGTACCGTCATCCATGCCCTCGGTACATTTCGAGTGCACCGCGAGTTTATTTGTTTCCTCTTTGTTATTTCGAAGGTACAAGTCCCAAGATAATAAGCCGATCATATCATCCATATGTCGGTTACCCATCCGTCAACAGGCGCTGGTGAAAGGAGTAGTAGTACTCCAGGGCTTACGACCATGTCGACGGCAGGTTAACCGGAGGGAAAGTTCCGAGGACCTTAACATGCTGGGAATGGGATGTTCCTCCGAAACCCCTATCATTACCTCGTGGGTTTTCGCTTTATTGTTATTTTAGAATCCCATTACCGACGAGCATGATTGTCTGGATGAATGGATACCTATCTGTTCGCAACAGCTCGGTTACACGCCATACACGAAAATGTCAGGTAGTAGTTACTTCATAAAACAAACAGACAAAAACGTTAATTCCGCGTCTCACACGAATTTCGGCTGCGCGGATATCACCGTTTTGCGCTTTTAAGAAATTCATTGAACGCGAGGTCCCTACCGCGAGGTCAACTGGATTTTATTAGGTTAATAAAAGTCCTTCAAATAATAATTCACCTCCCTGGCGCGCCTTTATTCCTTCGACGTCGAGTCCATTTTTTTGTTGTTGCTCCCGCTTTTGTACCCAAATAAATTTTCAACGAAAAGTTTTAAATAGAACAATCAATTTACCGGCCAGCGAATGCTTTTACCGCCCATTTTTGAGGCTGGCGTGCAATTAAAACATGTTTACCGGAGCGCATACAAATTTGTTTACAGATTTTTGCCCAATTTTCCATTTTTTGTTTGGCGTAAAATTCACGCATGCAGAAATTTATTGGCTTCAGTGTTTTTAAACTTTTGCGATATTTAAGCTTTTCGCTCGCGAGGTCTTTCATTCCTCTTTTGTTTTCAATTACGGAAATTCGCGAAAAAGTTTAAAATAATAATTTTTTAAAAAATTGGTGAGAGGTGAGCGGCCTCCGCTAGTCTGGTTGCGATAATACGCGACGACTTGTAAGTTTTGTTCTAGTTCCATTTCGGAGGTATTGTTGAACAACGAGGCGTTTACTTTGCTTTACTCTACTTTTGTATTGTCTTTTGTGTGTTTACCAGGAATTGCAAGTAAAACATAAAAAGTGCAAAAGCTGCTTTACAAAAAAAAAAATAAATAAATAAATAAATAAAAACAATGTAATTCATAACTTGTAATTTGCCTTGTTCAGAACATTCATCATAAAAATTAAATGCCCCTTTTATAAAAAGTTCTTAATAATGCAAATCACCTTTACACTAAACCTGAAGTAAAGAAAAACTAGTTAGAAATAGGAAAAACTAGACATTTTGGAATTCATGGCAGTAAGATCAAATAAAACCCAGAAAGCCGGACTCTATGTTAAGATGAAATACTAGGAAATAACATCGCATTTTCTTGTGTTTGAAAAAAATACTACTCCACTCCTACTTTAAAAATTCTTCATAGCTTCAGTATTAGTATTCTTAAATAAGATTCTTTTTACCTAATGGAAGAAGTCAACTTCAAAGAATAATGAACTTGTCCAAAGAATTAACCTGACAAATTAAAACACTCATAATATGTCCCAAATTAGTTTTTAACGTTCATTAAAATTATACATAATTCAGCGAATCACTTTTATGTCTATTTTAAGTGATGCATATTTGGGATAAAAGGCACAAATCGAACAAATTTTTTTTTCGGATTCCATAGAATGTTTTTATGTTTCAAATTAATTCCGTTATGCACAAATTTGGATTTCTTTGAAAAATACTCATAAGACGCCATTACCTTTCGTTAGATTATTAGAAAGAAAAAAAAAATATAAAAATGTCGTAAAAATGTCGTTAAATCTTGATTAGTTGCCCCATAAAATCTCACCTCATGAAATTTATCGTTTCTCTCTTGTTACAACATAAGCAAGCAAATCTATTTGGCTTCCTACGTAGTTTTTATATCCGAAAAAGTACCTTCTGCGATGCTATGAAATAAATCAAATGCACAACAATTAAAAAATAAAAACTACGGTAAATTCTTCTATAAGTTTTCATATAATTTCATATGGTTTAGATCTTAATAAATTTCATATTTGATTTTCAGCGTACAGATCCAACTACTTAGCGTAAATAATAACATTACGAAATCAGATTTAAGATTAAATTATCGATGACTGAATGTGCAACAGCCGCAATAACGCAAACAATTGTTTTCTTATTTTTTTTCTACATGCATTAAATGGAGTTAGAAATATTCTAGAATTTTGTAAGAAAATTTATTGATCTTCTTTTCCTTTACTAACAGAATCGAAGTAAATTAAAAATTTGCTCAATTATTCTAGCAAACTTAATTCACATTTCACATTTTGATTTTAAAACTCTTAATAATATTTTTTTTATAAATTAAATCGATTTAATTTCAAAAGAACAAATCAAAAATCTTTTCGCATTAAAAAAAAAACATTCTGCAAAATTACAAAACATCACCGTGCAAAATTCAGCATCTGAAGCAGCTTTTTAAACAACAACTAATTAAATTAATTATATTACAGTTAAAGCCAACTTTGCAGAAAAGCGTACCTACTGATTAGTCAAATTGCTATTATTACTACATCACATTTTTTAAGCCTATGCCAGAGCGTGTTATGGCAACTACGGGAACATATCATGGTATTGCACGATGGATAATTAAGTCTGCAAGGGTTTTACGCTCCCAGAATGACCTTCCTGGTTTAAAATATTCTAGCCGCGAAATGTGCTATATATTTCCCACTTGCCGGTTATAAAAGCAAAACCTGTAATAGATGAATGCTTTTGATATACCGCGAGACAGAGATTTATTGCGTTCATTTCTCTTTTTACAAGGAGGGCTAAATAACAAAACAAAAAAAAATCCATTTTCAGTTTGAATTTTTTACCTTGCCGCCTCCGCTGTCTGCTCTTGATGCCCGAAGACCGGCCAGCATCGGCTAAATGCACACGGAAATGCATTTTTCATATTCACATAAATATCCGCGTTCGGAGCTCTCAGCTGGTTGTAAGTATATTTTTATCGCGTTAAAAATAAATTTATTTTAAAATATTTCGTACTCTTCTCTTTATAGTTTTAATTAAAGTGGACTGGCTATAGATCGTTTTTTAGACACTTGGCTTGATGGATGTGAATGGATGAATATGAAAGCTGGGCGCAAATTTCGAGTTGCATTTTTTTTTATACATTTTTATATTTGTATATATCTTTTCCGTCAATTTTTATTTATACCAAAATATGTAAGTGTAGATCGCATTCAATTACATTCAATTCCCAATTTTCAATGCAGCAACATGTTTTTACACTTATTTACCTTAGACTAATTAAAAAAATAAAAAATAAATTGGATCGGTAGTATTATCACTAAATTGGATGAACCCCTGTCTTTTGCTTTTCTTTTATTTCAAATTTCAATATGATGAATTTGTTATTCAAAAAATTAGAGTGCTTTAATGCAAGTGTAAATCACTTGAAATTCTAAATAGAATTACCAAAATTGTTAAATTGACAGTTTGTAAATTTTAATTCAATAGTAGAACTAATCTGAATTATTGATTTTAAATTACGATTTTTATTAATTTTGCCCGCAACATGGGATTAAACGAGTCCAAGTTAGAAATCATACCTAATACTTTGAACTGCTGGACAAGTCACGCTTTAACTAATCCATCGCGAAACAAACTGAAGAGTTATTTATGATATTCTAGAACATACATACACTCGTATTGTAGTTGATCTTTAGTCACAGCAGCGAATGATTTTAAAAATACACATGACTGTTCTAGTTATGATCTTCTGCATATATGAAAATCCAAACCTCCTGCAGTTTCACAGAAAAAAAGTGCGTCATATTAACACGTTGCGGTAGCGAGACACTCCTTAAGGTAGGTATCCCCACCACATCAGTTGACTTCGTCAATCATATAATAAAAAATAAAAATGTGAAATGTGCACCCAATGTGGTGTGGTGGCGCTAATTAAAACAGTGGCAGCTTGAGGAGCATAGGAAAGGGAGCAAAGTGATAGTCCCACCCACACGACTGAATTAAAAATGCAAAACGACCGTCCCACACTGGACTAGGTTGAATAATGAACCAGCGGGGCGTTACTCACCTGCAAACACTCCTGGGCGCCTTAACAGTCAACGTCGCTCATCTGCAAAAAAAGAAAAAAAACGTCTTAATTAGCTTCTAAATGAAAGAAGGTGCTTCTTCAAGGAAAAACTTGAATTACATTGCTTTGAGTTTTATCACATAAGTTTTCTATTATTCTAAACCAAATTCTATACTTAAATAGGTAAAAAAAATTGCATAGTCAAGATAAAATAGGTGATAATATTAATTCGTTTCTTATTTATAAAAATCCTTCATCTCAGATAGCAGACTAAGTCAAAAGGTCTGGGGTTTGAAAATCACTTCGATCTGTCGACATTAATCACATCACATTATTTTTCTATTAGTGGAATTAATTAAAATGAATTTGATTTAGAGCTTAGTGAAAAACTGATATTGTATGCGGTCTATTGAATAATGCGTTTGTTTTGTCAATTTTCAAAGTCGTCGTAACGACAAAAAGATCAAACAAACTATTCCGAGTAGGTAAAATAAATTAATATATTAAATTTATTCAAAGAATTAACATTACTGCATTGCATGTTTACAGAAGGGTAATTCCCTTTCCTAGATAAGGATATTGAGGAATACGCACATGAAATACTGTCCACAGTTAATGACTTTATATTTCTGCAACTTACTCGATGCATATTCAAAGTTTTATTCGATTTGCTCAGTCGCATTGCGCAACGCACTCTAACACTTAAGAAGAAGAGTTCGAGTCATTAAGCACTAGTGGCTATAAACCGTCTAATAAACGAGTTAATGTCCAATTAGTGATAACACAAGTACTTTATCTGGAATGTCTTCTTCGGCTCGCCGAACGCCCTGTCGTGCTGTCCGGCTTTATGGCCTATTATTTATGGGCACTATAAAGCTCAGGTTTAAATTAAGGAAAATTTACTGATCATGCTTTTTCCAGTTGAAAGTTTATCGCTACCTTTAGGAGGTCATTTCACTTGTAGCAAAGACATAGGGGGACTTTGAACGATCTAAAAGTGCACCTATGTGGGTGACGGCAGTCCGCGCGAAGGCCATCTTCTTCGATTTTATCTGCAGTCAAGCGATCCGATTAGGGAAAACAGCTGAAAGGTGGCCGCGGTCAGAGGAAGCGGACAATGCTAACTGGCCGACCATATAAAACATAAAAGCCAGAATATTTAGACATACGACTATACAAAATCTAGTGGAGGTATCGCGATATATAAACAGGCGATTAGCACTCGGGAGAACTAGACAGGTTTCCACTAGGAATCCTACGCAAATATTGGTCGCTGTCTGGAATACGAAATTGTTGGTCATCACAAAGCGGAAAGAGTCCGAGTGTCGCGGTGAGGCATTTCTTTTGGACAACACTGTAGAAAATCATATGCATAATGCAGAAGAGTGACGCGAGTGGTGAGGGAGCCGCTGGCGAAGAAGATATCAAATCATCTACGAAGGCGAGGGCAGATAGCATTAATATTCAAGCGATGTCTACTTTGGAGGGAAACCGTTTCGAATGTCTCCTTCGGAATAAATTAGACATTTCATCTACGCGGCAGTGCGCGACTATGGTTGAAGTCTATAGAAGAGCAACACTTTGAGACCTCGTGTAAGACAGCCCTGCAAGCGCGATAACCCATGGCAACAAGTTTTGTAAATAGTTACCTATAAAATACAACAAATAGCGATCCCAGCGGTTCAGTGGTGGGATGGAAGTGAAACTAAAATAAGATTATAACCATAAATAGCCGCACACCGATGCGGGCAGCATTTTATAAATTTTATTGCTGCGTAATATTTTAGAAATGCCGAGATTACGAATGACTTATAGACGACCGCTGATTCTTTGATGCGTCGCGTTATCCACGCGAGAAAGAACGCACGCGGAAAAATGCATCAAAATCACTAAAATGGGAGGAGTAAGCACCTCTTAATGCTTTATAGCATAGCAGCCAACTTTCATGTTGATGGGTCTAGACATGTGGTCAAACACGGTCATAGCTTTTCGAATATGACCATATTTATTGCTACTCCTCAGTTCGATTTTAATTTTATAGGCTTCGTTGTAAGAGTGCTGGAGCAATTAACATGGGGATAAGCGTTAATTAAATTATCTGATACGCTCATAAAAGCACAAGGGAATTCTTTTAAAGATCATTAAATTAGGAAGTCGTAATCGGAAGAACTATTTATGGACTTTATAGCTATTGTCACCTAAGTGTATTTTTTCAAAAGTTCTCCAAAAATATCCATGGAACAAAAAGCTTTTAAACGAAATGACTCAACGTATGTGTCTTAAAAAGTTTAAGCCATTAACTCAACAAATCAAAGATATGCAGAACATATACATACAATACTTTTAAAATATAACGATTACGACCTATCAATAGGTTCACAAATTGATTGATGGTACAATCAATTGCATACAGCCGACAAATTCTTATCTCTTGCTCGTTTGTTACTTTTTCAAGAGAAAACTATTGGACAAATTTATATGGGCCTTTAATTACTAGATAACTCACAGGTCATCTTAAAATACAGGCTACAATTTTCTGACCTGAAACTCAAAGTTTTTTTTACTATCCGAATATCCGCAAAGGCACAAATGGTGGTCAAATGTTTGCGTTTATGTATTAATGATTTTACTTTGTCTTATGTAAATATATTTGAAAGTTTTGAAAAATCTACTTTTATCTCTTACATACACTCTCTTTAAAGCGAATCGAAATTTATATCTACAAAAAATACTATTAGAATAAAGAATCATTCGACTATGTAACCATTACATGGTGTATATTTTCTGATCATATCACAGCTAATTAACAAAGGAATTTACACACCTCTTTCGTTTCGTATTTGTAAAACCGTACACCTATCGTCTATCAAGAATTTCAGAATACAACGTAGCGTTCAACTTTCAATTATATTGCTAAGGAGCTCCGTCGAATATTATGAAATAGAGGATCGGTTGAATGGTGATTATGATCAGTCTACCTTAGCGATTTCCATAGAAAAGAGAAACTCAAGCGAGCAATTAATTAACTGTGCTGGCTTAATGATAAACATACCAATCGTCCACAGGTCTGAAACGATTATGAATTCAAATTTTTCGTGCTAAAGTCAATTTTCACTTTGTTAGCTAGCATTAGTCCGCTTATTCCCATAGGAGCTGGTGTTAATTTCGACCGAATGAAATACTCCTGTGAGACACGCTAATAAAATGAAAGGTATCATTAATCTCTGTGCCATAAACTGTAGCGTACCGCGCGATTTTTCACAATTGAAAATTGATTTATTCGAAATTGTTCGAGTTAAGTGAAAAATAAATTTTAATTTAAATGTAGGTGTTTAGTGAACACTTGTTCTGACATTACCAGCACGAACTGAAAGAATTATAAAAATGGTCCATTGTAGAAATACGGCTTTTGTGCGACTAGACCAAACATCGTAATACCAGTCTATAAATCTTTCGACTGTTAGCTCGTTAACCTGTAAAAGTCTCTGGATAATTACCAAACAAAATCGTCCCATAGAACTGTTCGAGTATCCCCCTGACTCCCTTCAGGGCGATCGGGCCAGTTAACTACTTAAATGTCGATAATTGCCACGAGATATGACACACGCAGCCCGTCAAGAGTTCACAAAAGAGGTTCGATGTCTCGCGAGGACGCGACCAAGCCGAAAAAAGCATGAAAAGAGCGCGGCTTATGGCAGCGGTACCATCCGTACTTATTCCCAAGCAGATGTGGATTCAGCTTAGGGAATTTCGGGCTATCGCGCCGTCATCCGAACATGGGCGGATGGTAAACATCTCCGAGGGCCAAGGGCCGGGCAACCTTTAAATTTTTTACGAGCTATTTTGTAATTTATTGGAGGGCATTAATAAAACTGAACATTTTTGATCAAATAGGCTGCAATTAGAAGCAATTACTGCGAACCTACATTAGTGCACACCCTTGTGATGTGATATTAGCCTTAATCACACACCCGAAGGACTATGAGGTCGGGCTCGCTAGCTTCATTCTGACCCTGTGCTGTAAAAGAGGCTCTCTTTGTATTAATGTGGGAAAATAGCAAAAAGATGTACATTTAAATTCCCATTATATGCGTCATAAGTACTTTCGTTGCGCTGGCAGCATCCTGTGTCACTGGACTGATGGAAAGCTTATTATTGCCCTAACAGCAAAAAACAGTTGATCTGAGATAAAGCCAAAATTATTATTTTAATTTTAAAAAAGAAGGAAACTGCGAAATTTGATGACTTGGCTATACTCATGCAAAAATCGCAAAACCTAGCAATCAAAAGATCTCTTGTTCGAACCGAGGTGTATCCGAATACCCTAAAAGCACATAGAAGTATAGAATGCCTATAAATAAGCTTGATTATAAGCTTCGGTTAGTGGGAGATCGAAATCATCGATTTAATAATACTTAATAGACATTTTAGTAATTTAGATTATCTCAAAGTATATTGATAGAACGACTAATTAATTATATCACGTGTGATAATCGAGTGCTTTCAATTAGTTAAAAAAAAATATTTTTACACAACACTCTTAATTACTCAATGTAGAAGAAACCGAGTATGAGGACCACAACTCAATTATAAGTTCCCACACTTTCAACTAGTGGCGTTATCTAGAGTTCGTTAATAAATCAATTAAAAGCCAATATCCATATTTCACCACCTCACTAACAGTCAAGTGCAAAACATAATTAAAACCCTGAAGCAATTCGTGTGAGAAATATACACCCGTGGCGGATTGTGTGAGTTTTTATGCACTGAAAAGACCGCGCTGGGCTATAATCCACTATAGTGCTCCACCGAAGCCATCTTTTTCTTAACGTATAGGTGAGATGGTCATTCGGATTGCTCGTTAGGCAGATTGCTGTTTGCCATCATTAAAATTTCCACGATATAGCCAATGATTGCAGAAATAATGACTTTATTAGCTCGATACCTGGCCACAGAAGCCAATGAAGGTTTTACGAGCAAATCTCTTAGAGGCACCAGACCGGTAAATTTTAAATGTGCTCCTAAATTGGGCGCGATTTATAACAATTTTTATTCCATTTGCATGTCCCTAAAAGACATAACCAGTAATTATACACATATGATCCTATTTGAACAACATCTGACGGTCTGAAATGTTGCAGCCGCTGTAAAATTAATTTCCCACTGAATTATACAAGATGTGGGCAGAAAACGCAAGAACACCTTCACTCAAGATAAATTTTATTGGTGGAAAAAGGAGTAATTTGCAAGGTGTTCATTTACCCAGGTCTGCGGATCTACATTTCAAATAATTTAGTCATTTCTAGACATCGTAGTAGATTTTACTACTGGATCGAGAGGAAACGATTATGATTATATCTCGGTTAATGTTTGCAATCTTTTCAATTCAATTCTATAAATGAATTTTGAAAAATATGCATCCGCGAAAAGATTCAAAAGAAAGTTGATAGGGATTTTGCATGTTTTATTTGTCCTAAGTGTTACATTTTATTTTACTTTGCTTTACTTTACTTTTTATACTGCTGAAAAAAAGTAATACTTGATTAAAGAACTTTTTCCCTGATCCATAGATCTTCCAGTTAAACAAAAACAAGCAATTTTCAGGTCAAATATAAAAACGTTTACTTTGAACGTCCATTGTTTTCTGGAAAATTGCTTTTTTTTAAATAGGCAGTATGTTTCCGAAAGTTTCACTTTGTGACTGAGCATGACCTCTTTATTTACCACATAACAAGACCACGATGTAGAAATAAATGCTTTTGATAAATCCCATAAACGATCAAGTTACTTCAGTCTCAAAACTTTTTGATCACCCTTTATAGAATTTTTCTAAACTATATTTAGATTTCCAATTAAGTCTCAATCATGCATGGAAAGATGGAGGACACTCTGCTAGTCGACAAACATTGCTGTTGCTCTGTGTATAGAAAAAAATTTGTTTACATTTAAGGCGACGCTGACTATGCGAATCAAAATGAATAGCGAAACCATTTTTCCGCGGACTGAAAAAGCAATCAATCCTCTTCAAAAATGATTTACGAGCAATTGCTCATCACTGCGAGAGATGAATCATGGTCTCTGGGTACAAAAAGCAAACAATTCCAATAGTGGAAGACCCCTGAAGCCACCAAGTGGCCGTAGCTTTAACGGACTCTTGGGAAACTATGGTCTGTTACAGTTTTTACGCAATTTACCCGCGAGATTTCCTGGCACAGATTCGAGATGAAAAGACGATGCTCCACTTAGATTAGACGCAACCACTGCAACCGGTTCGCTTGCCCATAATTTAATACTCCAGCGGTGCGGTTCACGACACGCCGGCAAAAAGGACACGCTGTGCACCGCGCACGTTACGCGCCACAAGGCTTCAAATAACAAAATAATTGCGGACATTGTTCTGGATGGAAGTCCGCGACCGATAGGCACCCAATCAAAATTCACGGGAAATTTATTTTACGATGTGCAAAAAACGTCCTGGATGGACGCCGGGAGGGAGATCGCGCGGCGATAGCGTCAGGTTCGCCGTAATAATGAAATTTCATATATCTGCACGTAATTATTTGCGGACTGGCCGCTGATTTATGCGATTCGAAAAGTCGCCGCGGAGAAAGAGAAAATGCACCGGTATCGTGGCGGATTCGCGCGCATGGGATACGCCGCGCCGTGCCGCCGGCAAAACACCGTATCAAGTTCGCAGGCCTCGATCCGAAGGAAATGAAAATTATTGTGCAACGAGTCAAGAGAGCCGTTCGTGCAGCATACAATGGACCACCGCTGCCGCGCCGCCATGCCGCCGCGCCACGCACACCGCGTGCTGTGATGCGCAGAAACCGGTAATTTGTTCGGAGGCATTTTCTGTATGTTTCTCACTTTGCTAATTTTCTTTATCATTAGCCAAAATGATTGATTGGATTTAGTATGTGCCCGTGTGTCTGTCTGTTCTATGGCCGCGGATGAGTCGCGATGCTGCGCTGTTTCCATTCACTGCATGGCTGACGCAACCGCAGAAAGAGATCTGGAAGACCTCCAAATCGCGAGTCATTCATTTCGAACGCTTTTAACCTTTCGGAATTGCAGCCCCTGCCAAGGTTTCGTGCCTTTGACCTGGCTTGGCCGCGGCCCAAATTATTTCGAAAGACACAATTAAAATTCGCTTAAGACAATTTCGGAGACTCTGCATGCGCGAATTAGACCTCACGCATAAATGACTTCGCGGTGTTCTTACCGCACGGTATGGCGCGCGGCCCTGTAATTTTGGGCAAAAGGGGTAAAGCGACCAGGCCATTAATCGACCAAGATAAATCTCCTCTTTTCTAATTTATGGCTGGCCACGACATCTCATTGCGACGCAAGCAGAATTCCCGCCGCATCGCCAGTATTCGGATTCCCCATTTATGTTTCATCAATGTGCTCCTCTGAGATCCAGCCGAGTGCCGAAAGCACGGGACGCGCTGAAAAACCGCATGCACCGAGTTTTTCTTAAGATTTTATTGCCATCGGCCGCTGAGCAGTACTTGCACTTGCAGCGAGTGACACGCGGGTTTATTTTCGATTCGAAAGCTAATTTCGACGGCCCCGTGTGTTGATGCGTTTATATCAAAAAATGCGCGCAGTATGATGACCGACTTACGGCACCCGTGACGCCACGCCGACGCGACTGATTGATTGATCCGATTCAGGATTCGAAAGATCTACTGATCCCAATTTGGCCCTTAGGATTTCCACACGTAGTTCAGCTAATAGATTACCCATATTCTTGTTTTTTTTAGCATCTCTAGAAATGGTCCATAAGAAAAACATACTTTGATGTGCCCTAGGAGAGGCTGTGCCGGGCTGTCGCCCGATGTCGTTTTACGACTCCTACTGGTACACTGGCTGATGCTGCCGGTTGATGCCCGCGGCTTGGATGACATCTGGAGTGACGTGACAAACTCTCATCCTTGTCATTTGCGTTTAAATCAAGTTCTGAAAGAAAATTAAAAGAAAACAGAAAATCAGTCATGTTTGCTTTCTCTCCGCGGAGCCAAAAATATGGTGGTGATCTAAATTTAAAAATAACTTGCATTACCGCACCGTGCTAGAGGCTAGGGGTACTTGCAGACTTATGACAATTTTTCAGTAATTAATTTTTATCGTCACGAGTTAGAATGTCAATGTTTTGGCACGACGACGAACGGATGGCTAAATTTGTGATTCATTGTCGTGTCATTGTCTGAACAGCTCTTAGTTCTAGTCTTTTTAGTTCAAAATGTAGCCCTCGATAGCCTAACCCAGCAACCATAGACTTAAGTGGAATTAAAAAGATTCAAAATTCGCACATATTACTGATTTTAACATTGTTTGGATCGCATTTAAAAATAAAGGGACTTTAAGTTTAAGAGAGTTGACATAAAAGAAACTCTAGGAGACAGTCTCGTGTTTCCATGTTCATTTTATTTATTTTTCGTATATATGAAAATGTAGCCATCCAAATAGAAACTAACTAAATGTACGAAAACTTCAAATTTCTTTAAATTTGTAGATGGGTGTTATCTAGCTTAGCTCTCAACCATTGCGCAAAGAAACATCTGGAAATTATAAATATTATGTTTTTATCCAATTCATCCACTGTTGCACTAAAAGGCTAACATTGCAAATTTCTCATGCATTAACGCATTATGCGGAATTAGGGTCATAAATTACATCGAATCCGATAAATCTCAGATAATTTAGGTATCTGCCAGCTACCCCGTGCTCTTCATCTTCACCCCATCACTCACCTGGGCCGTTTTCTACAATACCGACGGGTAGCGAACAATGTTCTGGTCGATGGTTTTCTCACCCCGTGGATCACAAAAGGGATAATTCTGCAAGACAAACAAACACAATACCCACCTCATTGTCAGCCAATATACACACATTGACATTTATGCAAAAAATTATTAGAATCCCATTAATCTTTTCAATTTTGCCCCGGGCGGCGCCGGCACAGGTAGGAAAAGGGGTGAAATTGCGAAATTGCATAAGAGTACGGTAGCTCAACCATGGTTAATGGGGTGTCTTCTGAATTGTGAATAGTTTCGGTTTTGTTTTTTATGATGCAAATCGCTGTCGCTTTTGGGAAGCAATCGCAAAAGGAGTCCCGATTCCCGAAAGCGCGTTCAACTTGACAGAGTGAGACGCGACCGCACAGTAGCTCAATTTTCGGGAACCCACGTTGATTCCTCTGGAACTGCAGCTACGGAGCCCTACCCGTAGAACTACGAGTGGGCCATAAATTATTTTTCATATTTGAATTAGGTGAAATGTAAATAGACTACCGTGCAGTGTCAGGGGAGATAAGGAGGTACGTGTAAATACAGTCGAGACATTTTTAGGGTTTCTTTAGATTTCCTTTCCATATCTGCTGCGACGGAACGTCTCGAACGCTGCATTTGAATTTCTCACGGCCGGGCAGGGCGTCGTCTATACCTGAGAAAAGGTGCAGCGGTTGGGAGAAAAGTTATAATACTCTGAAAAATCAATTAGCATACGCACAGGAAGACTGATTAAGAATGTGGGAAAGAAAGACTGCTGTTGGCCGAATCAAAATATAACCCTTTCTGTAATGAGCATCAGATTTGAGATATCGAAACTTGAAAAATCTTCCCTGAATACTAATGAAGCGGTTCACTGAGAAACTATTTAATAGTATTCGCATTTTTAAATATTTTGTGTCTGATAAGAGAAGTTTCAAATTCACCGAAACTTCTCAAGTTTTGCTAAGTTACAATTGGTGCTGACATTCAGAAAGTACTTTTCTTAGAATATGTAGAACAGGTGATAAAACAAACTTAATTTTTAAGATTTTTAGATCTTAAATTTTTAGTCTTAGCACTAGAACTACGAACAGTATTACACACTTCCAATTGAAGTTATACCAGAATCTAGTTAAATATCGATATATACTCAGTGTATACATCTACAATTGTATGTAAAGAATTTATTTTAATCAATTTGTCCCACAACGGCTGCCCGATTACCCTCCCTGAACAGGAAAATACCGCATATAATTGCACTCATTTAGTATGCATAATGGCCACTGATTTAATCGATAATCCATCACATACTGAGATACATACGCAAAAAGCAATATAATTTATTACCTAGTTTATACACTGCAAGCTGGACCTGTGCTTACATTCAGATTGTTGCAAAAAAATCCGCGATCGGATTAAAAATAAAAATTTGAGACGTAAAT
Source organism: Proctacanthus coquilletti (assembly GCA_001932985.1). Classification (NCBI taxonomy): domain Eukaryota; kingdom Metazoa; phylum Arthropoda; class Insecta; order Diptera; family Asilidae; genus Proctacanthus; species Proctacanthus coquilletti. The sequence continues at coordinate 1,703,367 of MNCL01000006.1, forward strand.
TGGTGTTTGAAATTTTGCGACTGCATAATTTGCACCTCCAGCTGTTAAAAAGAAAACCAAAAAAATATTGTTTTATTCAAAGTGATCAGCTAAAGTGGCATTGCACATGTGTAGTACCAGTGTCCAGTATCGCTGACAACTCAACAAAATTAATTAAAAGTGACCTTAATAGAGCCCTGCGGCTTTACAAAGTAACCGGCACCTGTTTGTTTTAATTACTTTTTGCTTTCATACACTACATATACCTGCATCATGTTGCGTGACGCCTCCAATCTTGACGGGCTACTGAAAAAGTGCAATTGATGTGGACAGTCTACGTCATCTTGAAACGTACAAAAATCCTCGCGCACTGGCAACCAACAATTAGCACCTTCTGTGCTAAAATTATTTATTCACCAAAAACAAAACTATAACAAAAAAGTCACTTCCCATATTTAGGCTCAATTAGTATTCTGAACTCCTCCGGCCCGAAAATTCGACAGCTATAAACACTTACTTTTTATGGCCGTGCAGAGTTCCAGATGCAAGTCGCGCATTCATCGATTAAGTGTAGCGTGCGGAAATTGTTGAAGAATTTATTAAAAAAGGAAATAAAAATAACATCAACAAAATATTCAAATTAAGGGGTTGCGAGGGAACAGATCGGGGGAACAGACCAACAAAGAGAAACCAGCATTTGCGCAGTACAAATGCAATGCGCGTCAGGATTAAAACGCTTTCATGCGTCTGACCAACCCTTTCTATTCATTTGCGCCGACCGCCCTTGGTCCTCCTCCTGGGCCTCCATTAACGGCGTTTTCGACTGCGCGCATTGAAATCGCGATAACTATATAATTTTCGAAATTTTGGTCATCCATCCAACCGCTCTCAAGGCGCACATCGGGGTCACGAAGACGACCGTGTGGTTCTTACACGACGGGTGCTTAAAATCGCTCCGATATCGGTCTGTAAATTAAGATACACAGCCAGAGCACGATCGATCCCCTCCCTTCTCAACGTATCGAAATATCGTCTCTCCGGGTCCGGACTGAACAACGCCCGTGAAAGGAACCAAAATTTGCCGACGAGGTCTTTCCTTTTTATCAAATATTCGCCACTGCCGGCTACTTATTGCGCTTTTTGGATGCCCCGGGACGTGGCAACCACGTCTTACACTCTCCGACCGATCCTTCGCGGTCATCTTGGGCATATTCGAGTTTCGGATGGACTGCTGGCGTTGTTGCACCGCCGCATTCCGATAGCAATCTAAGGAATCAACCTGGGGTGTTCTCACATAACCTCTCGATATTCAAATTATATGTTGTGACCGGTGTTATTCTGCTTCTGCAATTTTTTTAATATAATTTCATGTGAAGGGGTTTTATTTTGTGGGGCATTTAGGCGGTTTTACTTTCCTCCTCTTGCCAGCGAATTAATTTAGGACAGATCTCGATTCCATCGAAAATTACGTTAAGACGATCCGTATACGAATTCTTCCAGCGATTTTCGTCCGATTTATAAATTTCACTTCATTGGGTCCATACACAAAAAACACACCAGTTTGACTGGCATTCCGGAAAAGATTATGGTCATAATGCAGGTGGTATCACGTTTATCCGATACCTTAGCTTTAACGGAGATCTTATTGGTTTTAACAAGGCAAATTTGTAAACGAGTTTTTCTTTAATTTTTTTTTCGTTTTCTTTCCATTTTATAATTTTTGGGAACAAAACCGCGAATTGCAAATAACCGCTTTCTCAATAAAAAAAAAATCATGCCGATGTTACACGTAACTGCAGAAATCGTCATTTGAGTAAAATGATAAATAAAAAATAATAAAAATAATAAAATATTGTTTGCTTCCCCGTTGTTATGGTCCACCTAACATAGGCTATAATATGTACCAGTCTAATTTGCAAGCCAGACATCAGATAAATTCATCATGATTTTATTATAGGGGTGTTGTTTTGAAACATTTAAAATTTTCTAATGAGATCTTATTAACAATTTAGTACCTTGCAAAAAGATTGTAACTGTAACCTGAAATCGGATTAATAAATTAATTCGGATATCCCACAAAATTCTAAAGCTAATAAAATTGGCGAGGAAAGAATTACAACGTTTTCTTCACAAAAATTCGCGTAAATAGATTTTTTTACAATTTGTTGTGTATGAAGTACGTTCGAGCGAATTGGCCAGTCAACAAGATAGAGCCGAGCCATATTTTCGCGAGAATGACATCAACAATGAAAAGACAAGAGAGCAAATAAACATCGCAACTGTCCGATTAAATTGCTGAAGAAAAACGACGTCTTAATTTATGAGACATTTATCAATCACTTTACGAAATTTACGACCGCATCACCCAACGGCCACTTCGGTGAGACGAACACCAAGATGTGCTTTCCACGTCGCGGCTGTCCCAATCCCGAATCTTTCGTACGATGATCGCGATCCTCTCGCACATCTTGGGACACGTCGCGGGTGAATGGGACTCCTAGTCGCGGATTTCGCAACTTATCATCACCAAAACGTGAATCTACAAAAAATAAAAACAATCATAAACTTTTCGGCTTAATTATGCCCCATGGCACGGGCGATAAAATCTAGACGGCGATCTGCGAAGAATGTTGCCGCCATCGGAAACAATGCCGCGGCTATGATCGCTGCAATTTGCTGGTGAATCGCGCGACGACCCCGCGCCTGTGCCACAATCCCACTTGACATTTATAATTGAGCATATTCCGTGCATGCAACTAAATTCGCGCCGATGATGCAATCCGATCAGAATTTCCTGCGCGCATCCATCTGCCGCTCACTTAAATCACTTAAAGGCATCAAGTTTCTCACTCGGCGAAGATGATCGAACGTCTTAAATTCGCAAATGCCCTCGATCGATACGCGAGAAGCGGGACTAATAATAGCGATGCGATGGAGACAAACACCACCGGCCGGTGTTGGCTATCAGCCGCGAAAAGTGCGGGATATTGCAAATCTATCGATTCCCGCTCGTCAGCCACCGATAATAGCAATAATTCACGAGCGGAGGTGATTGGAGGAGTCAATAAAGCAAACAGCACCGCTATTTGTCTCAGACGGCAAGTGCTACCTACGGCTACACGGGGCTACTACTTCAGATTTCACTGTAAAGATAAATAGTCCGCTCGCGGTCCGTTTTCTTGTGTCTTGGGCCCGGGATCCATGCTCCTAAGAAATATGTACTCAAGTCCTAGGACGACGAAGTGGATGGCATCGCGACGTGGTGGCTTTATTTTTAACCGCCGTCGCCCGATTCTACCGGGATGGATGGCCCCACGGAGAGGCAGGCAGTGTAATTTCCAATTGATCCAGCCTGATCGATTGTTCAATATTTGCTGTGCCATCGCCTCGAGTGGGTAAAAGTTTATTTTCGTCGCCGGGGACTTTTGGCCTGACTTCGAGTATGCCACCTTGTTATCACCAATTACCGAGCCGTCGCCGTTCACCGGTGTAACCTCAGGTTGTTCTGAAGTTTCGTGGTCCCTCGCAAAAATGTCGATAGGCGTTTTTTTTAAAAGATCAATCTGTTAGAGAATGTTTAAAAGTTGTGAAAATGAGGATATCAAATAAAAACCTCTCTTAATAACACACAATTTTAAAACTACAGTTTTTTAGCATATTACATTTCACCGTAATCAAATAATTAAAATAGGACTAATTAAAAAAAAATATTTTTCGAAAAACTTTCAAATTTTGTGCACAGTTTTTTTAAATGCCCCTTTTTTTATAGTAGCTCTGTATTAAATTTGTAGAGCTAGTTTTGGTTCTTGATGTTTCATTGCAATTGAACTTAAACTGAATCAACTTTCCTCTTTAGCAATAAAAATTATTACGAAAATTAATCATATACAAAAAACTCAGACAAGTGAACATCAAGTACGCACCGCAGTTGTAGAAGGTGATAACTCAAAGATCCGGGTTCGATTCTTATCTCACGACGTTCTATATAATCTTCTTATTCGTTTTTCTATTATTATTCTTCTTATTTCTAATTGTTTTATTCACATGCGATATTTTTATTTTGTAATTAAATAAATAATTAAAAACATTCGTAATTGAATTTGACCGATCTAATTCTCTCTGGAAGTACTTACTGGGTGATATTAATTATCTTGAATTTGTTCAGACTTTTAAACGGTTCGGTTGAAGAATTGTCACATTAATAATTAATGTTAATATGATATTTTTATTCATTTTATCGCACTTTTATAGACGATACTAACAAAATCCGGAGATGCTAGAAAAAAATCTTTTCGTCTTATATTTCCACTCTTAACAATTTTTTTCAATTCAAAATTCAATTTACACCCATCTGTGATTTAACTAAAAATATTGTGCAAATTTTATCACTTGAAATAGAAAAATGGAGAAATTATAAAACTGTTTTCCAGTTGCAGATTGTTAGAAAGATAACGCAATAGCGGAAATATCAGACACCCATAATTTTAACTTTATTACCTTAATTATTGGAACAGATTTTAAAACTTTTTAGCCATAACAAGAACTGTTTTGAAAATTCTTCGAAGATCCTGTCGAATGTTTTAAAATCCAAATATTTATGTGAGAGTATATCCAGGAATTTTCGGCTTAGTCCAAAGTACAAATAACTTCACCTTTCGCTTGGAGAAATCGTTCGATTTTTCATGCCGACAGCTTTTGAAACCTCCTGTATGAAGGTAATAACGTAAATCCTTATTTCTGTTGCATAAAAGATTTCAATTTTATTTAAAAGAAATAAATTGATAAATCAGTGTACATGGATTAATAAAAATTTAGAGTTTTGCCGAAAATTCTAGATTTCTACACCTGTGTAAAGCCGTTCAAGACCAAGCAAAAGCAACACCCTTCACTATCTAATCAGAGACGTTCTTCAAATACGTTCGCGATACGACGCGCTGCGATCCGGCTGTTGCACTGCTAATTGCATTCGTTAGGTACACCTGCCACAGATCGTTGCAATCACCATCATCTTGGCCAGGTTCTTAGTTCGTATCATTTTATTGGCGACAGTTTTACACAGTCGGATGGGAACAAGTTCTTATCTAAAAATAGGCGCCGCCGCAAGGGCCCCGCAGCCGCGACCGCACCCCTCCACTCGCACCACTAATGGGCGCTCCTTGTACGTGTGCGCTGTTTACAAGGGAAATTATTCATAAATATTAAAATTTTTTAATTAGCGACATTCGAAAGCTCTCCACGACCAGTGATTTCGTTTTTTTCGTAATTCGTCCCCGCGCGGCTATGTATTGTCCGGGGAAGAGAACAGCACCAAGCCGCGCGCGTCACGGGCACCAAATAGAACAAGTGAACCGACGCGCAGCGTACCCAAGCGAGAAAAGCAACACAGGTCCGGCCAGAGTACTCCTTGGCACACCATCATTTGCGTACGCGCGGATCATTTATGTATGTGCGGCCATAGGTGCCAATTTAGTCCAATAAAATATTTTTGTATTGAACCAAGGTACAATTTACATCGGAATGGTTAGATTAACCTTCAGCTACGGCACTATCTCCGGTGCCTTCCAGGTGAGGCTCGCCGAGATCTGCAAATCCGCACGATCCCTTGGCGGGACGCTCTTAGCTAATAAACTTTTTTGCATAATTACCGCGGTGCGTACGCGGTGATTTAGAGTTCAGTGACACGTTTTTATAGGATGATCGCATTAGTCGCGGATGGACAATTTGCGTGCACTAACGCGAGTGCTGGCCGCTTAACGTTTGATTGCCAATATAAAGGCGCATACATTAGCGATGATAGATGCAGGCCATTTTAGCCACATTCTAATGCGATAGAGAGATTTATATGCACCAAGCCGGCCGGGACCTTAGTACTTTTAATCGCGCGTAGTGCGCGCGGCTCGGCACAGACGGGACAGGGACGGGACGGTATAAATTGTTATGCAGGCGCCAGAACTGGTGGTCACTTCTTATGTAACAAGTTTGATTCCGCGATAAATTTCTGATTCCTCGCGTCTGTGTTTCTTGTCATATGTGGGCGATTCGATATACGCGAGTGCGACAGAAAGGTGTGCAGGAATTAATTTTAGCACTTGTTCCACTGACGCGAGGTAATTTCTTTTGACTTTGAGGTATTACAGTGATTTTGCCTTTTGCATTTTATTTTCTTTCGCCAGAACAGCAAAATAAATTCTAGTAGATGTCACAGATTCGATGTGTTTTCTATTTTTTTTTTCTTTCGATGAAACATTTCATTACAAGAATTGTGAACACAGATTGATTGATATTCGAAGGTGTATTCTAAACTTTGTTCAACAAGAAAATATTCTAGCAATCTTTTTATTTTTCTCTCTTGTACTAATAAGAAATTGAAGAATGTTTCCATGTCGAGAAAAAATGCCAAAATTCTAATTATATAACAGGTTAATTGTGTCTTCGCTTTTCAATAGCACCATATTGTACTCGGTCTAATCGTGCAAATTTAAATTATATAATTTTTTGAGTTCATACAAATATTTTCGAATGGATATAGGATAAGGAATAGATTTTATGTAAAGAAAAGCTGAAAAGACACACTGATTCTTGCTAAATGATGGGAGTAGGTCAAAAAAACTCATAGAATGAAGAAGTTCATGAAAAAAATACTTGTCTAATTCTATGTCCTATCTATTTAGGATTAACATCATAATTTTGTAAATTAATTGAATCGTTGGTTTTTAAAATATGGTTTAATAAAGAAATTAATAAAAAGAGAATTTATACCTGATCAAGGATCATACTGAATACCTTTGAGAAATTAAATTATCTATGATCTTTTCCATCTTAATTAGTTGAGTAGAATTCGAATTACAACTTAACCTTTTTAGATCATGCACTCTCTCATAGGGTAGGGGTTACGTCGGTTAAATAATACAAAATAATGCTTCACTGACGTGACCTTCACTGAATTCAATATTCAGTACATCGTTGCAGAGAATCATCATTAAAGCCACTATACAAACAATTTGTCGGTAATTTAAACTTCTACTTAAAATGACCTTTCCACAAGCAAACAGCAACTATGAAAAATTGGGTTAGTTCAAATAACTCTGAAAGATTATTAAATTTTTTTTTTTAAAAATAACAATTTTATGTGAATATAATTAAAAATGAAAACATTCTTTAAGAGTACTACAAACCTCTTGTACTAGCCACATGGGCATTCAAAGTCTACAATCCAACGTACATTAGAATCTTTGAAAGTCACGTTTGTCTGTAACCTTTCAACTTCACATTCTTAATAAACAATCAAAAGAAGAAAAGGAAAAACAAGTGATAGAAAAGCTAGAACATGAATAAAAGGTTAATCATTAATTCTACTATCCAATAGTAACTCTGCCGTCAGAGCAGCTCTGGTTAGTAACAATTATTCCTCAAAAGCCCCACGTCTGAATAGTTCAGCACAGTTACATGATAAGTAGATATGTACAAATATGGTTCTATACAATTCTTTCAAGAAAAAAGATCCATTCAAAGAGCATATACTTTAATAGGATCCTCAACAGCTGAATACAATAGCAGTCATTATCATTTCAATTAATGCCAACTGTTTTATAATCTTTGGATAATGCATGGTAACATAGTAAGCACTTCAGTACCTATGAAAGAGGAAGTTCAGCGCATTTTTCGATCGCTGTTGAAAGTGCGGCTGATAATAATTTAGAAATAAGAAAAACTTGCGAAACCACTATCGCCACGACAGGAAAAAAAAACGTAAGTGGCACAGGCAATGATTTCCAGTAATCAAAAACCTTTGCAAAGTATAGTAAGAAATGCGAGAACATCCCACTCATTTAGCGAGCTTGTCGGACGAATTAATTCGATTCTACTTGCAAATTAAACGCATGCTTTCTTAGCACGGAAACTTGATATTAGGCCGGCCAGATAGAGCTAGTTAAGTTATATAACATTTTTGACTGGATTTCTGCAGCCCAGTCGACGTCGTCGTCGTCATCGCCTAGGGGAGTAATGTTGAGGTTAAGGCCAATTTGCCCTCAACGAACAAATTACCGCGAGTGCTTGAAAACTTGAAAGCAGCTCAATTCGCTTCCTTTTTTCTTAGAAAATAGAGAAGTAACAAGATAGGCCCGGAGGACAGGTAATCAGCTAGTTAAGGTGGTGAAAACAACCAGTTTGGAATCAAGCAATTATAGCGAATGCGCCTCGGGATTATTGGCCTCAAATTGAAATGCTTAGCCTTAATAAGCGAATCGCGTCAGAACGGTAATTCTAGCTCATAGTTGGAAAAGCCATTAGGACATGCGCACGACCACATAATCAGCTCCGAAATTACTTTATCGCTCGATTAAAATTGATCACATTTTAATATTTCACTGCAAGGTGTTAACGAAGTGGTCAATCGCACATGGTCCCATGTTTTTTCTGAAGACAATTCTTCATGTATCTTGGATAATTCGTTAATAAGTCACTAACTGGCGGAAAATACAAGTGAGGCACGAAGCAATCATTAAAATGACTTCGAGCGACTGACATACCTTAAGGTTGACTTAAGTTTTAACGAGCCAAGCCTCACGAATTTTTATTTGAGTCACGGCAGGTAAAAGTCGCGACAAAAATGAAGATAAAAAAAAGCATGAAATATGGAAAAAATACGAGAGCTTTTTGGTGACTCATTAGAAAAATATATTCGTGTATGACTACAAGCAGACTCAACTGAACTTAACCGAGCCCAGCCAGGAAAGAAGACTCAGGTAAACAATAAAACGCGCCGCCGCGGAATTATTCATAAATTGTGACAATTAATGAAGTGAGGCACTTTATTAATTAGGTGCACTAAGTTGCACGTTTTTTTACGGCGACGGTGTTGTCGACGGAACAGTCGATTCGAACGGAGGCAGTGAGTAATTGTTGTCGCTCACCGTATCCCTCACGCGGAATATTTTAAGTAAATTAACTGAGACTGGTCGCTATTTTCGTATTTCTGCCTCTATGTGATCGAGTGTATTTCCAGACAAATGATAAATATAATGATTCACCCCACTGATCAGAGGGAGCTCTCATTTATCGGTAACTCACTTTGGTTTTTCTCCTTCTTAAACTTTTAGTACATAAAAGCACAAAACTAAGCCAAACTTGTATTGAATATCGCATATTTTCATTAAAAAAAAAACTGTGTACTGAAGTGTATGTGCTGAAATTTTGTAAGAAATTCTCTAATAATTCACGTTTTATGCTCTGTAAACTTACAAAGCCCTATAGGGACATGTTCATTCGATTTAGAAGAAGAAAAAGGAAGAATAAACATAGAAAAAAAAGTTTATTTTGATAAAACTAGTCTAAAAGTAGATTAGAATAATAAAAGGCGATTCGCATGAAGTCCTTTAATGTGGATGGGCCTGAATGCCTTCAATCATGGTATAAGTAAGCTGCCTAATTCTGAGCAATTGTTCAGCTGACTACGATTTTAGGCAATGTGATTTTAAGCCAGCTAAGGACCTAAACCATTCTGAACTACATACATACAAATCAAAACAGCAATGAGAGAGAAATCACTTAATATTTTAGCTCTACTCGCTAAGACCTTTCTATAAACATCAGTTTCGCTTTATTCATAGAAGAATAAATGCCTAAGCTGGTTACTCAAGGATGTGAATATGGAAAAGCAGGGTCAAATCAGTATTCCTCTTCAAAAATATGTTAGTACACAAAATTTGAAGTCGATTATCAATTAGATTAAAATTTGATTACTAGAAGATTATAAAATGATAGACAAAACAAGCTGGATCACTTGGCAAAACTCCTCTTTATTAAGACCTGAATGTATAGAAAATTATTGTTGTTCTGGACGTGTTTACCCACTTACCAGTTTGAACTTGTTATCCCATTGTGGAATCCTGCAAGAAAAATCAAAAAGCAGAATTAGAGTTAAATAATCTATCAAAATAAAATTTAATTCATCTTCGTAAGAGAAACAAGAGCAAAATAATCTTGAAGTTACTTTGGATCTCGCAGACACAAGATCAACCACAAGACAAAATCCAGTTCTTTTCCAGCCTCTCAGCCTGAAGTGACTCAACAAAGAAAGCTCAACTTCGATCGAGAAGGCCTCCGAGACCTTGAGTTTTACTGGATACAAAAAATAATAAGAAATACAAAACAGTGAGGCAAGTCTATGACGACTGTGCCTTTTGTGTTTGAAGGACGACGCCCTGAGGATGTGGTTTAGACCCAGACGGCAGAAGTCACAAGAAGTAAACAAATCAGATATCATGGCATAGCAGTCAGATGTTTTAGGGTTCGGTAAGTGCGATTATTACCTGTGTTACAGGATTGTATATCAAAGGTGACGGCCACTCCGTCAATGGAGGCCAGCTCCGATTGATTGCTGCCAACCATTCTGGCGGTCCATTCATGGTTCCCCAGATACGCCGGATCGTCTGGGAGTCCTTGAGATGGATTGCTTTTGGGATGGAAATCCTACACCACTGTTCGGTTGCGAAACGAATTCCATAATTTATGCAGCGATGCTCTAGGCAGGGATGGACTGATAGCCGTAGTCGTCGTCGTAGTCGCTGCCAGGGCCGGCCCACAAAACTCAGGAAGGCAATCGTGGCCGTCGGCTTCGGTTTTGCTTCGGCGGCGGGGCTGAATCTGAAACAGTAGTCGCTGTGGCGATCGTTGATGGCTCCGGCATGAAAAACGTCTGAAAACATGTGTTCATGGCACATAAATCCAGTGTTCGAAAGCGTGGTGGTAGCCAAAAGCAACATTAAATTAACGACCGCGATTTATCACCTACGTATTTGCCATTAACACGACTACTCTGTGCGTTACATAAGCAGCACCAGAGATGCTGCTGCCACGACGGGTCGCGATGCTGCCACTCACAAGTGCCTCCTCGGATATGAATCCAATTTAATAGAGACGGCAATTAAGGCCGCGGAGAAAAAACATTCACGTCCGTCGTATGAAACAAAATGAAAAAAAATAAAATAAGCATCTCCAAACGACATAAATTAAAAACTTTGTTCGGTTATGGGCCAAACAAACACGAAACGGCAACGCCTTCTGACATGCCAAGATAAACCACTAAAGCGCAAAGAGAGCCCCGCAAGGTTGAAAAAGGAGTGAAAATCATAAAACATTCAAATGGCTTCATAGAAGCCAAAGAAAAAAGCGCGCGGAGCCGCGCAACAGCACCAAAGGAAAAGACAATGTAGACAACGACGTGGACCATAAAATCTTTCGGTGCCCAGCACTGTGATCTAAGGACCACTCCTCCGCGACGGAGACCGTGGGGATTTTGGAAAGCAATAACCACGCACATGTGGGTTATCTTGCCAATAATTTGTGAGAAAAATCGCTAGCAAGAATTCAAAGAGGTGATCTTTGACACGCTCATCGTTTCTCGTCAAAATATTTTTTTCTGTAATTTTTTAAAATTCTTTTCTCGTCGATCTAACCGCACAAGCCAACAATAATACTGTAACTTTATTCGAAGAGAGGAAGAGGAGCACGTCAGAAACGCGGCCTTTTGATTCTTCAAGGCCCGAAAGGTGTTCCGTGCCCGGCGTGCTCGAATCCGACAAAATTAAAGAATGGCCTGAGGAGAAGGTAGAAATTACTTAACGAGCAAAATGACACCTGTCACTTTAATTTCGTGTTGATGTCTTGTTTCTGAATGCGGTCAGCGACAGCGACAAGCTTTTCTGGTCGGTTATCAGCTTACTCGAACTGCGGCGACGGCGTCGGACTTGTGTCAGATTGCCGGACTTCTCTTCTGCCGTTCACGGAAACCGAAAGTAAAATAAATTTCTGCGCGCACATAAAAATTAAGAAGAAGAATAAGTCATTTTGAAGCAGAAGTTCGGCCCGCGGCTGGACTCTCTGCGGGTCCACAAACACAAGAATCAAGCACGAGCTCTCTCCCTCGGGGCAGACTGACCAAGGACCATCTATCATGGTCTTATCTTGGCATTTACGATCTCCTTTTCATTTTCCCCATGTTACTCCTAAATTAGACATCATTATCTAATGAGCGGTGACTTAATACGGTCGAATGGCACCGAGTGACACGGCGGGCTAGATCTAAAGCCGGTCCGACCAGGTCCGGATGATCTAAGGGCCCGGCACCAAAAATATAGGCGCAAATATAAAAAAAACGCTATTTACCTTCACGGCCGCCTACCTTAGAAAGGAAAAATTTTTGCACCTGTTCCCAGAGGGTCACCTTTTGTGTTAGAAAAGAGGTGATCCTCTCTCAGCCAGAGTCAATGGACTATGCTCGACCCTTAGGTGATCTGCACATTTACGGTGTTATACACCTTAAGTGTCAAGTCACGTTGTACAAGGTAATGGGTTTTGGTCTTGCCCCTGGCCCCTGTGCAATAATGCGTAAATATCTTGCGAGGGGTGCCGTCGACTCGCATTTGAAATGCGTTAGGTCTTAGGTGAAACGTGTTCGGCAATTTAACTACTTTCAAATAGTTGATTGGCTGAATTACGCATTTTTTTGCCTTTCAAATTAGTGCTACACATGATTCACTTACAAGTGGATTGAGAAAGTGTACGTACAATTAATAGACGTTTTGGCCAATAAATTGTCCAGGGCGTATCAGACGATCTATCGAAATTACCTCAATTTAAAGTAATCTTTTAATTTTGTTCAGGGGTAACAATCTGGACGTAGAGGTCGGAGAGGAAGAAATAAAGATACAAGTTTTGAGTTATCTTACAAAAAACTGAAAAGAGAGATAATTCCTTTAATTTTATAATAAAGATAAGGACAATGCTGTAGTTGATCTCAAGTTGTCCGATTTTCCTAAAATAATCTTCAGACAAATTATTTTGCTTGATAAAAAGGGCTAGCTTTGTCTTGATGTGCCGGTCAAAAAATTCCCACTTTTAGTAAGAAAAATTCTAAAAACGTCTCTAGTTAGAACCTTTAAGATATTGCCTTTAACTCGTAAGTGACGAACTTTCATAGCGTTGTCAAGGCGGAATATATAAAAGTTTAAAAACTAATTTTTAAATCAAATATACTCAATTCGTATCCTTAAAACCTGTAAAGACAATTTAACCTCTTTTAGAACTACTTTAGAATGTCCGATAACATTAATCAGATTTCAGGCCTAAATTTTCTAGACAGAGTAATATCACTTACCGACACCAACATTAAATTCAAGGATTCAAAGGATTCAACTCTTGTGAGTACAAGATCAAAAAAACTGTTAAAGACGTATATAAATCTCACCTTCATCGGTTACTTATTTTTTATTCTTTTAGCATTAATGCAAATACCCCTGCTTGTTTTACAAGATCACTTTATGTACCCAAGCCCTCTAGCGATCACTGATCCTCGTTTAAATCGCAGTTCTTATGAATCCTACTTAAATTATCGACAGGGTTATTTTAAATCAAATTTCCGACCATTTTACCGAACATGTGTGCATGCATTCGACTACGGCAGAAGACGAAAGGTAAAAAATTTTTTTTCTCTCTTCTATAAAACAAATTTATGATGATATGTCCATCCACCTTTACATTTTACCCAAGAATATCTCGGTTCCTGAAGGTTCTATTTTTAGGCCGGTTCCATTTGTGTTTGCATAAATTTCATATATTTTATCAAACTTATAGACAACATAGCAGATAATGGAGGTTAACTTGAGATCGATGACTTTTGCTAGGCCAGAAGTTGAATACTAATTCATAGAACAGTTTCGCCAGCTTATGGAAGCTCGAATTGCATAAATATATATAAACGGAACGAAATTGGAATTTAAAACCACTGGGCAAGGCTAGTCGTCGCATAGTATGAGTCAAATGTGCGCTAGTGCCAGCGAGAAATGAAGTGGCTAGTAGCTTGAATTCCCCCAATCTCTTGAACAGCATGTCCTTGAGAAGACCGATAGGTTGTCGTGTAGGAAAGTACCCGAATTTGGAAGAAGGTGGTGCGACAACGAGAGGCTTTATTGCGACCTTTCACAATGTACGAGAAATTCACGAAAGGTGATACCCCTACAAAAATAATCACCTTTATCGTTTGGAACACGAAATTTTGTGCGGTCGACGGTGCGGTTATCAGCGTCACCTTCGTGCCGCGCGATATCGGACCGCGTTATTGATGCATCATTATTTGGGTGTCCATCACCTCCGCGCGCGCGTTTGATTGTGCGACTGGGAATGCAGTTCGCGTTATCGCGGCGACATGGTCTATAAATAAAAAAGAAATGAATTGCCTGTCGGGGAAAATAACAACAAAAGGTCGGGGAGGAAAATAATTTTTTTGGGCAAAATTAGTGTCCAGTTGCTATGTAGAAGAAGATAAGAAAGTAAAAATTTTTTAAGTGGCTCAGTTGTAGTATGGCTTGGGAGCTAGAGCAAGTGGCCACGACGAATTCAAAAATTCAACGTGTTCCTAATTTACGACGCTTTGTTCGCGTCGTGCTTTTTTTTCTCCTACTCGTTAATTCTGTAAGATTGCGAGACGGTGTTATCTCTTGCGGAGGAGCACGACGACGGCTACTTAAGACAATAATAGAAAATTTCACTGATTTGTGGCCGCCAGCGCGTTCTCACAGCGTGACGGAGGCCGCGATAAGTGCCCGCGAAGAATGACCGCGTGCTGGTTCGCGGTACTTTCTCCACTTGCACGCCCTCTGATAAATTCGCCTCCTGCCGCGGGGACCTCCAACACGTTCTCCGCATCGCTTTTAACGTCTGCCTCAATTAAATTTTTTATTACTTTTTAATTAAAGCAAAAAAAAACAGTGAAAGAGGAACAAAAAACCGCGAGATAGCCGCCCAGGCTGCTGTTACAAAGAAAATAGTCGCCACCGCTGCCGCGCCACCACCGCACCATCGGCCACTATTTACTGAGAGCGCACAGATAAGTTAGCGGCTACATAACGAGACTGATGCTGGAGCGGAGCCTGGAGATGCAAGCCGCGCCAGATGACTTCATTTTAATTAGATAACCACGCATGCGCAGGCAGCAATTTTCTATCATTACTACTATTATTATTTATTTTCGCCATCATCCTCCGGCTTTGCCGCACCTCCGTGTCGTCGCTGAGCCGCGCGCGGCCCATTCCGCGACCAAGTGGTCGCGCGGTGTATACGTCGGAGCTGCCTCAACAACAAGTAACTATTGTTGTTGATTTTCTCGAAATAATAATAATACAAAGAAAGGAACAGAAGTGGTGAAAAAACAAGAGCGGACAAAAACTTGATTGATATGTGCTGCAGGCGACGGGAGCAGCCGCTGCGCCGCATAGAGCCTCTTATGTTGCGGGGCACCGTACCACCACCACAAATGTGCTCTCGCCGCGATGGCAACGGATGAAAAAAAACCAAGCTGTTTTAATTATGTGGTAAATATATGCAAATACCGCCACTAATATCATACATGCTGCTGATGAAGTAGCACGAGGTGGTTTTAATTAAGGAGGATTTCGCGAGTTCTGCTACTGGCGCTGCTGCCGTGCTCCGCGTTCGCGATGTAAGCGAACGAACAATTGGCCTGCTTCTATAGTGGGAAAACAATTTGCGCTTTCAGCTCAATCGCGCGCCGCATTTCCAGAATGATTTTTATCGCAAATGAGTTCCGTATAAAGAAGATAATTCATTAGTGCCGCAGCAGCCGCTGTTCTGCCGCTGCTGCTACTACTGCAGCTGGGTAAGAATAGTACGGGTTCGTAAAGCGCGGAACGGGACGAGCAGGTTTCTTAAGCAAGGATTTTATGCCTGCGCGCTAAGTGCTTACTAACTTGCCTCGAAGACATGATGGTGGCTTCAACCCGGAGCTGAGATTGGGCCCAGCCCAGGGTAGACAGGCCTTTTTCGGGCTGGGTGGAATAATGCTAAATGATATGCGCGATGTTCAACAAATCCGCCAAGGCGGGACAAGAACAAAGATTTGCGAAAATATAAGAACAAAATAAAGTCCGCCTTTCTTTCCACACTTATCTGATTCTATGCTACACAGTGTAGTAAAATTGGAAATCGCTTAACATTTTAGGCTAACAACCCTGCACATTAAAACAACTAGAAGTACGCTTAAAAAATCATCTAAATCTAATCGTATTTTATCCATCTGTAAGCATTTTTTCGACATTGTTACTCTTCACCAAGCATGTGCCACAGAGCTCGATTGTAGGTCCTCTCTTGTTCACACTGAACAAACACCTATTAAAAGATAATGGTATAATGATAATGATAATGGTGCAACATTTTAGAATATTGTTACATTTAGAACAATTGGAACAAATGAGATTTTTTAGAAACCGCATAAATTATCTCACTATAAATATACAAGTTCGTCCTACTATTTGAACCCTTCCCGATACATGTGGATTATAAAAATGTGAAATATTTTAAATAAAAACGAAGTGGACATGTCTCTCTCTGACTGTACCTACTGGACATGTGCTTTTTGTTGTTGTTCTGTACGAAAACCCAGCAAACGAAGTTGGACATATATGGCCATCCTGTACCATTTTGAAGGAACAGTGACCGAAAGTAGATAGAACTCAGTGTAACAGACAATCCCGCTAAAAAAAACCTACAATCGGCCGTCTTTAAATATGTGACCTTTTGTTCGCTCACTCCTCAATTATAAACTGGTATAACTTTAATTTGCTGCAGCTTTTTTTCTAATTTGTTTGAATCACCAATCAATCGTTTTTTATTATTACCACCGTTTTTAAAAATCCACTCCAAGACATCAAATTTAAACATTTTTTGAGGCAATCTATTCTGCTAGCTAACGGTAAAGATATTGATCAAAATCGACGTAGGTATAACATTTTATTTATTAATATCGACTTGCAATAAATAACTTAAGTGCAAAAATAAAAAAAGGAGCATTTTTTACCATTTTCAGAAATAACACCAATGAGAAAAAACTCGATCAATTTATAATTTGTTAAAACAAAAATTTGCTAATTTTATGTGCTAAGATTTAACATTTTCTCATTTTCAAATGATCAATATTTTTCTAATTTCTTTTACCTCTTGCAAAAATTAAAATCCATTTTGTACAAAAATATGTAAAAGACGAAAAAGTCGTAAAAGATTTGGGCACGGTTTAAATTAAAATTTGAGCCACAGTCATAAAATTCGAAAAACGTGAACATACCACTAAAATAACTTTTTGCTGTCTTCTAAATATTTTTACGGGATCCCGTACTAATTAAATTTCTCCTTCTTCTTCTTGTTTTTAGACAACTGGTTAACGGTTCTAATGCATTTTTTGTGAAGTACAAATCTAAAAGCAAACTTGATTCGTTATGTAAACATTTCGAGGAACAAATTATTTAAAAATCGATTCTTAACAAATGTTAAGTTAGTAAATTATTAATTGAATTTAATATACGCGTGACTCTAATTTTAATTAGTTTTTTTCTTACAGAGTAAATTTCCAAGCGATAGGACAAGCGTACGAGAAAAGTGAAAAATGTCCCTGATCGTAAGAAGTTTTATTATAACGTGCAGGTGATACGCAATCGTCTACTTACTACAGTCTCCCTTCACGGTCCGGAACTATAAAATCTAAAAATTTGCTCTAGGTTTTAATGTCAAATCAAAATTTGTTCAGCCAATTTGGAAATTGTGAAGACCCTCCAGTTTGTTGTCTAACTTTGTACTTGAACTATTGTTTTAACTATGAATTAGTTTTCCATAAGTTTTTATTGATGTTTAAAATATTGCAGGACAATTTTTTGCATTCTTTAACACACTTTCCGCGAGAACTTTACATGACCTATGGAAAAAATTCCGCTGAAGTTAATATCACTTGTATAAACATGAAATTCCTACAGAGCACAAGTTTTTTACGAAATAGTTTAAGCTGAAGGCTCTTAACATGGACCGATTACAGATTAAAGGGCGAATATGAAAGTCTAAACTTGATTCCAACGTACCTCAAAATCAGCCAAAAAGAACTGCCTAAAGCAGGAACAAACATGATTCGCAAATGTATCAACCTCCACTTCGAAGAACAACAGCGTCTCCGTTGTTTTTTTTTTGTCAACTGGCTGATGCTCCAAGAAAACCGACTTCATTTGCATCGACAATTTTCTTTGGAGCACAGCTGTGCAAAGCACATCTCGCAGCCACGTCTTGAGACGTTGGGAAACCACAAGAGCCGCCATCGCTTCAAGAGCCACTTTGTCAACAAATATCAGTCGATGAAATTAAGAAAAAAATTATCGCCCGAGAAGCATCCGTGGAAACCGCGAGGATATCATCGCTTTAATCCTGTTCTGAAATATGTCGAAACCGCAACTCGTTAAGACAATCAAAAGGTACAAAAGACAGCCCAGCCCGCAGGGCTCTCTCCTCTGCCAGGGCGATTTTAAAAAAGCAAATCCGTTGCTCGCTTCTTGTCGCCTCTTTACCTTTTAATCCTCGAAAAAATCTAATACGGGGAAAATTACGAGAAATTGGCTTGAATTAGCGTTTCTCCCTTCCTGTTCCTGTGGGCTAGACACGTACATCTTCGTGTCATGTCTTAAAAGGGAAATTGGTGGCCTGGCCGCAGTCCTTGTAATGACAACTATTTTTTGCGGCTCGCGGAGAGCGGGAACCACTAAAACATTTCGATTAAAATAATTTCGGCCGAAAAGCATCCGGCGAAACGAAAACGAAATCGAATTAGGCTGCCACACGAATATTTCCACTTTTTCATCGGACGGCTCGGTTTCTTGGCGGGCCGCCTTATTTTTCATACAGTGGAGAATCAATTCTTTTTTCGGTGTCCTTTTCTTAGGCGGCAAGGTGAGTACTTAATCTGTTGACTTTTCGTGAGGGTAGAAAACAGGTCCCTTTCACATTTCTTTCCTTACCTTTTTTTCATTGGCCCGCTTTCACTTTAAGGCTTTCTTTGCACAAAGTGTCCTTTTTCGTCGACCGGGTATTTCCAGTCTAAATATACACGTCAGGTGCTTTGTTGAATTCTACACGATTCTCATACACAGAAAAAAGACAAACAACGAATGTCTGGCGACATCAGAGACCTTCCGAACAGGTGAGGATTAACAGGATTTTGCCCTTTATCACTTTTCCTTTCATTCGCCAAAAATGAAGACTGACAACTGGAAGTCCTTTCTAGGGCTTCCCCGAAACTTTCCTTTAATTGTTTTTTATATGTACCTCGTTCATTTTATTATAATACAGTTTAGTGTACAAATAGTTCCATGGCTTGGGTCTTTGATCAGTTGGCAATTGATCAGTCATGAAGAAAATCTTAAACACTTTAAGCTTCTTCCCTTCTTCGAAGGTACACATGTGTGTGTGTGGGCGTTTGTCTGAAACCAACATTAGCATATGGCGAGTTTTCGAAACTGTCGTCTTGACCGTTTCGTTAACGAATCACTCTTTTACCAGTCTTAGACAATTAGGCGAGGTTTTACTTATTTTGAATATTGACACGCCCTACCAGAAACCTCATACAAATAGTTTTTTTTTATGTGTAACAGAAAACAGAAAGATCTTGGCAGATATACAAATAACATTATGGATTTTTGTTTTTATTAAATTAATTAAGAAAACAACCTCGGTGACATGAAGACATGATTCACTCCATAAGCTCGCTAAGATTGATCCAATCGAATCATTAAATGCGCATTTAGCTTCTCAAAATTATTCTTTTTTTATCGTATTATGGAACTGCGCAAAAACCCACAAGATAAAGATAGAAAAACTGAACGTGACTAACTTTCGATGTTCTCTTTTTAATAGTTGATTAATCGTCTCATTTACGCTCTTTTAAATAAATTTCACTTATAATACAATTCAACGGAAAATACTTTATTACAAGAAATCATAAATTTTAAAATAATTCTGATTAAAGGAAAAATACTAGAATTCAAATTGCTACAAATGTAGACATTATCTAGCACCATTGCATAAGCTACTTACAATTTATAAACACCTGACGGTCAAAGTCATTACAGCAATTATCGCATATGGATAGCATAATTATTTAGCTTTGTGTTACTGGCTTTTGTTTGTAGTCAATTCGTTAAGTTCGTTTGTCTTACAGAATTTCTATGTGTTAGTTTACTTTAGATAATTTTAATCTAAGTCTCCTCACATTGTTTTACTCACTTTACACTAAAAACAGTTCACCATTTTTTTTAACTGAAAAATAAATTTAAGTGGAGACTTCGTAAGAATTTTTGTAATAACGTAAAATAATAGACAGTTTGAATACTAATCAATATAAATGGTCTTTGATTTTAAGAAATAATCAAAAATAAAAAAAAGAATAATTTAACGTATGAGTATGTTTAAAAGTAACATCTTTAAATTGAAATGTTTTTCGCTACTCTGGGCTGGTGTTTGCAAGATGTAGTAAATTTATAAAGAACGTCTTTAATTGGTGAAATATTCCTAAGAATAGGAAAATGAGTAAACAATTTTGAGAACATCAAACTCTATATTTCTTTTTATTATTATTTTATATTTTTATTAGCAAATACTGTAAAATATATTACAGTTAAAGATGTGAAGATTAATGTTGTAAAAAAACTTCGTACATATGCACAATTTCAACTTTATCGGACTACTTTTGACAATAATGCGGTTTGTGTATATGACGACACCAACAGCGTTTTAAACACGGCAAAAGTATTGACATTACGTCACGGTTTGCTGTAGTGTTATATTTAGAGCTTATCAGTAAAATTAGATTTATTTAGTAGTTGCTAATGTTGCATTAGTTACCTTTATATTGTTTTATTAGATGTAAGAGTGTAAGAGTACGAAATTTAACACTAGACCTACCGTTGGTTTCTTTCAACTAAAAGCCACATGTTTTGTTAATATTCATGAGTATTTTTGTTATGAATACACTAAAAAGGTTTCATTTTTAAAATGCCTTCCTATTTGTGTAATCCACGTGTGATAGAAAGAAATGATAGTTTTTCTTAATAACCGCGCTTACTTTTAGACACAAATATAATTTAAATATTCAGTTAAGGCTTAGAAAGAAACACGACATTTTTAATAGTGCAAAAATATATATTTTTTCTTTTTTATTGTTATATTTCAAACCTTTGTCGAAAAAATTTCCCTTCTTTTCTGTTCAAGGCACTATCTCATTATCCTTACCTATTTTCAATACATTTTTCCCTAATAGACTTATTTACTGAGAAAGGGCAAAATAAAATCTTTAAATGCCATCTCAATAACGAAAAGCAGTATAAACTAGAAAGTCGAAGTACTCTTTTGCAATTAGGACACTGAAGCCCTAGAACCGATTGGCACTCCCACTCTTTTTTTATATTCAACTTTTCAATTCGCTCGGTAGTATTGTGGTTAGTAACCCGCCCCTCATATCAATGCACTTCTACGTATATTGAAATTTCCAGTTCCCTGGCACAGTAATTAAATTAAATTAAGTGCATACTTCAGAACATCACTTAAGATACCTTGCAAGATGTGTATGCACACTCATCCTAATTCACATGAAATGTTCAGAAGCTTCAAGATTCCCACTAGTGATGATAAAATTACCACCAGTCACCAAGTTTCATGGACATAGTCCAGATTCATATTTACTCGTAGACCCATCTTCCTTAGAACAAAATCAGCCGCCGATTCCCAAACGTACTTTACTATATCAAGCCTTCCATTTTCATCAAACCTTGCAGGTATTAACGACAATTGGTGCTTGAAGTGCTTGTGAAGCTATTTCTTGTATATTCAGTTCATAGACCTTTAGACAGATCCAACAATTTCTGGGTTTTGCACTTTTGTACTATTTTGTAAATTTCCAGGCAAAGCTATCACGCTAAACTAATCTGGGGTCTCTTTTACATCAAATCGCATACCCTAACTGATGAGTATAATTTCACGAGTATCAACTTTCGTTCAAGACTGATACAATTTCACATGTGAACAAGTTCTAAGTATATCCTTCCAAAAAGGATCTTAGGCAAACCAATCGTTTGTGGCACAAACTTACCAGGCAACTAGTAAACTACGATATAACCCACGTCTGCTATGGTCACAAAAGACACAGCACTGATCGAACTTGCCTTCCACCTTGGGCTATCTTCATCTAACATCGAGTTGAACCCGAGCATCCCACAGAACGAACGTATTCAAAAGTAATCCGGCGTCGTCCAAGTGTTTCCGCTTCGGACACTCACTACTCCCCGGAGGAGACACCATTCACTACGATGGGCAGGAGCGAGCGGAACTACATAAGGTAAAATTCCCAACATTTTCACTAGAGGCCACGGAGCCCGAACAAAAAGCACAAAGTCAGTGATAAGACAGTCTGGTCCGTATCTGCGGGGCAACGCCACAAATCGCCGCGACTAATCCGTGGGGTTGAGCGGCGGCCAGCGCGGCCGGATCGCTGCGAACTTCAATCTCCAATCTCCAATCTAAACCGCGGCACACACCTCCAAACTCCAGAATCGGATAAAGCGAGCCACCAGGGAGAGCACCAAAAACAACACTCACAGGGTAGTGGTGACGGCGGCGGCCGCGACCTTTTGCGGCTGCCGTACAGACCGAGTGTCTAAAGGTGAATGCGACCAGCGAAACTCGGACATGAGCCTGCCAGCCCAGCTAGAACCGCGCCACTGGGCACCGTGCGTCGAATGAGGCTGTTGGCCGAGCGCCGCGCGAGCGGACAGCGAGCTGTGCCCTCGCTTGGGTTCCTGCTGCTTCTGGCTGGCTGTGCCGCGGCGCGCCATGTCGATGGCGGCGGCGACGGTGGCAACAACCACCAGTGGGTAGAAGGTAGTCAGGCAGGTGTGTGTGTGCTCCGAGTACACACTCCTCTCGCGCCTGCCAGCACATCAGTGCAACACCCCGCCATCAATAGCCCGGCGGAGCAATCCGAGCGGCCCAACGGCCCCAGCACTGTGTGTACACTTTCCGCTGCGGCGTCGACGTCGTGCTCTTTTTCGCGACTTTTTCCCGTTTTCATCAGCCGAAAAACACAACACTGCACGCTGGGGCTGTGTGCACACACGCCGGACACTGGTGTAGCGGACACGCACTGAACCGTCACCGTCGCACGAGAAAAAGAAGCACAGCTCGCTTCCCTCTGCTCGCGCTCTTCCCGCGCGCGTGGCATGTACATAACGTGACTCTTATACGGCCGAACACACCTACTGACTACGAGGGCACGTAGGCCTAGCAAATAAACAAACCAAAAAAAGCAGCGCCGCGGAAAAAAATGAAAAAGCCATAGGCAAGGGCACATTCACTTGCTCCCTCTAGACCGCTCTAAACCGCCATTACTGCCAGATGGGGGACTTCTCCTCGAGGAGGAGTAGAGCCCCACCCCCCACCCCAAGCGGTGTGGAGCCAACAAGAGTGGAACACACAAAGCTCCGCAAATGCGCGACTCAGGCCCGCACACAAGCGCAGCGACACTTGCTTGGTTTCCCCAGCTTCCTGACCGATTCAGCGGCACCGAACCACACACAGGCGCACACGGGGCCGTGTTCGAGGCCCGCCATCGCCTCGTAACGGAACAGGGCATGGCCCGCTCTAATAGGAGGGGTGGAATGGTGAAAGCTACAACCTACCCCATACCGCGCCGCTATGTACACCGTTAAGGAAGGTGCAAATGTCGCTCGGCACCCTCTCGGTCGACACCGCATGCAAACGACCCACTCTGCGTGTGTGCAACGGCGAGCGGCGCAGTCCTGCTCGTTATATACAAAACAACTTCCCCTCCCGGCAGCGCCTACCACCCAGCGACACTGCACTTGTGTTGCGGCGGGTGGGAAAGCCACGCATTGGTAGCCGTGCCCCCTCTAAGCCTGCTTCCAGTAACTTGGCGTCCCCTGCGCTTTTCAGCGACGTTCGTGGTGTTCGTGACTGGGGGGAACCGCTTGCTGCACACCGCTCCACACACTGGCCCGGACGACAGCACCAACGGCGCTGCGGGAGGGGGGTTGCTGTTTACTTGTTCCATCCAGCAGGAGAACTGTGTTTTCTCGGAGAAGCATCCCACCAGCCCTCGTATGGTTTCGCCGAATAGGGGAGATGAACTGCTCCATCCCCCGCCCTCCTGGCAAGCAAAAAGGAAGTTTTGAAGGGCAAGCGAATCTTTCATAGTTTCGGGTCTGCCGTTAATCGCCGCAAGGAGCGGCGGGAAGACGCGGCCAGACCTGCCAACATCCAGGGCGCCGAGATCGCTCTAATTGTTGTTTGTATTACTTGCCAAAGGTCAGGTCCTTGCATAATTTAATCTTTATTAGTGTTGCCCGATGGCCGGAGCTGGCCTCGGGGGCCACGACGGCCAAATTGGCTCAGGGGGCGTGCGGGCGCCGCCCGGCGGACGCGTCGACAATAGGGCGCGCGGGCGGCGGATTGCGATGGCCTGTTCTCGTGGTCAGTTCCTTTTTCACTTTTAATCGCTGGAAAAACGAGGCAAAGGCTCCGCGCCGCGCCGCACCCCGCGTACAGAAATAATTATAAACGCACGGGGGATACCTTCGGAATTAAATTGCTCTTAAAGCGCGTGCTGATCGATGCGCTTTAAAGCGGAGCCATAGCAGCTGTGAGGACTGGGGAGCTCAGCTTTAATGCGGCAACGGACGGCTAATTACGCGAGAAAGTTTTCGCAAGAAATTGGGGAACCCAGTCCCAAGTGGTTCTTGGGTTCTCGGGAGTCTTGTCGCCACCAGTTGCACTTTCTTTAAGGTCTTCGGAAATTGTAGGAGTGTGGACTTTAAAATAAATTAGCGAATTGGAATTATACGGAAATTGTGGAACTAGGAGCTCTTTGGCAATTATTGATTTCGAATTTCTCTAGCGGTTAAAGTATAGGCGCAAAAAACTTGCGTGCGTGGACTTTTGCTGACTTTGGTAATTGGTTCACAGCTGGACAACTAGCGTGAGGAGTCACCCGCGGCTTTCACCAATAAAGTCACGGTCCCTGAGAAAACTTGTTAGGAACTTCTGCGAACGCGCTAAGGATATTAACCGTGACTATTATTTTACTTAATCATATTAAACCTCTGAATTAGCCTGTGCTCTATTTAGAGAGTAAATTAAAATCAATTGTATTTTATTTGACGGTGGGTATTTCTGCATCCTTCTAATGGCACTGAATTTTCAAAAATGTTAAAAATTTGTACTTTGAAGGTCGAGCATATGCTTCAAAAATCGAGTGGCGTTTTCGAAAGATTTTTGTGGCTTTTTGTTATCAATTATAAAGTTTTGAGAAAAATATTTTCACACAAAAATCAAATTTACAAGTTATGAATTAAAAAAATCTAGTTACACAAAAGCGTCATCATTTAAATTCAAATTTAAGAATTACTAAATCAGAGTTTCTTCATAAAAAAAAAATATGACGAGCATCTTTTAGCATAAATAAAAGAGAATTTTTGAATTTATAAGAATCAAGAGCAAATCACAAAAAACTTATGCTCAATTCTTCTGTATCGGAAAAAGTAGTAGCTATTGAATTAATCAATTAAACAATTCAGCTAGTGATCGTTACTGGTCGCGTGTCTACCGGATAACTGTGTGAACTGCATGAGTGCCTACAAGTGCGAAGAACGTCGGGGAAGGTTTCAATTAACAACTGAAAAAATGAATAGGTTTTTAAAAAGGCAGCTTCTGGTAGGTAGCAACAAATTGACTTTACTTTTAATTTTAATTACCCCAAAGAAACACGATCGTCAGTCGCATAAAAAATTAGTTCTGAACTAATTGCAACTCCTTATAGTTTTAAAAGTATGTTAACACGTTCTTATAATTTTTAAAATTTAATGGCAATTGTATTAAATAGTGTTAAAGTAGAATAAAATTTTAAGTAAATTGAAATAATTAAAACTAATTTGTATGAAAAAGCTACTTTCAAAAAATATACCCTATTAAGTTCTAACTTTTAAATATGTAAAATACTCTAAAAGAAATTTAAAAGCAATACAAAATAAATAGCAATTCGCCACAAACCATGTGGTCCTAAGTACCAAGTCCAGACCAAATTCAATAATTCAATACAAGTGTATATGGAATACTTTCGACATGTAAAGGACAGATAGGCTGCAAATGTTAGAGCATCTACAGTCGTATATGAATTATGTCACCCGAAGTCTCGCATACACCGAAACTACATCCACCAGTTTGATATGGGCAATCTTCCATTCGTTGTAACTGAAGTTAAGTAAATGTAAACTTAATTTGCCACCCCCTTTAACTTCCTAATTTGAAAATTATTCAAAGAGTTCAGGTACTGTGGCTGGCTGGTGTATCAAACCCAATTGTGTGTATGCACAGCATTCTTCACAATAATCACCGCCTTCCAAAACACCAATGTTTGCTACCCTGGAATTTAAACAAAGGGAACAAAGGCCGCATTTCGTCCAGCTTAACATCAATTGTGAATTAAACGCTTTCATAACTTCCGAAAATCAAATCGCTGAATTTCCCTCAAAATCGAATTGCGACCCGGTCCGGATGGGCTATTGCATAACAAAACCCGGTTTTTCATCTTATTTGATTTCGTGACATCACGACGTTTGCATCTGTCCAAATGCGCCTTTGTTCCACCCCAAAAACAAGGTAGATAAACCGGAAATTCAATGGGACCACTTTCGGGACGCCCGGGACTCTATTCCGCTTTCGACTGCAGTGGTGTTAATAATGCGCGACCACCGCACGAAGGCACCCAGAACGAAAAGCAACCCTATCACCGAAAGAGTTGCTAACGAGCACACCGGCGAGGAGTGGATTTTCTATTTGCTTCCTTGAATTTATTATCGCACACAAATGCCCGTGTTTGATTTAACTGAATCCCTTCTAAACCCTTTTCGTCTTTTGTTATGCAAATCACACGCAGCATTTAATGAATCCTGCAGTATCGCGTTCACCGCTGAAATTTCATAAGGTGGAAGCTTCGCTTGGTTGACTCTGATTTTTCACCCGGTTTTGCACCTTTTCGCTGAAATAGAACCAATAGATCCGTTTTCGAATTCTATGCCAATTGAGGGAAGGTTATTCGTGTCAGAGAATTTTTAGAATTCTTAAAATCTTAAGACTTCGGGGGAAGTTCTTTTTTTTCCTTTTTGGCAATAAACACAGAAAAATCAACGACGTCTACCAAGAAATCTTCCACGTTTTATAAAATGAAATCCAACTTGAGGAAAAACTAACTTCAAGGAATAAATCGTTATAGCGACAGCTGAAGTTAAATGGGGCATATGGAAACATACCCCTGGAAAACAGACGGATATTCAATTCTACAATTAGAGAATCACCGTTTGAGGTGAAAATTTCCACGAGTTCTTTTTACATGGTTTTAAATTTTTAGTTACTACCCACTTTTAAAGCAGTAAGTAATAAGTATTAGTACTAGCCTTTCGAGATACTTACTGGAATGATCTTGACGAACTTTATCCAAACAAGCCAAAAGAAACTCTTTGTAGTTAAGTATCTGCAATAAAACAAAAATAAAAACCATTTATTATAATTGTAATATTGAATTTTAAGTTAAACATTGATTTATGCAAATTCTAAAGTTCTAAATTTTCCAAAAAATTATGTAGGGAACTATAACCGTGAATAGAATACTTTTTGCACTTCGATTTCCAAAAAAAAAAAAAAATAAGACAATTGCCTTTTTATAAACTCCTATATATCTTCTGTAACTTATAAAAAATGTTAGAAAGTTTCAAAAATTTTAAATAAACGTCGTAAGGAACAATGTCTTTACTTTTGGCTGTTACCCAGCAAAAAATCGTTAAATAATGTGACACGAATTTTGAGTCAGGTAGACCAAAAACTCCATGACAAACCATAGGACTTCCATCTGAGAGTTCCACGTTCAATCTTACTCCATAATGCGCTTTTACTCTGCTGACTACCTCGAAACTTCTTTTTCATAAATTTTCTTTGCCCTTTCGATAGCAACTTTAATTCTTTCGTTTCTCAAAAATGCAACCATTTTAAAGATCTTGTCGAGACGATTTCTAAAATTATTTAGTGTACTCTTTTATAGATGTTAAACGACACACTTTCGTGTACTTGGGAGTTATTAAGATGTTTCCAAATCACTGTCAATCGATTTGTATTACTTCATTACTATTAAAGCTACCTGATACCAGGTATTAGCAGGTGCTTCATAGCACACAACACATTCGGCCTAAATGTGCTAATTAGTCTATGCTATAGGTGCTCACGAACTGTACCTAAGGTAAATATCGTTCCACAAGTTTGTCAGAGTGATCGGATAATAGTGCTGAGGTTTTTAAAAAATACTTCTATGGCATATATTTTTAGTTATACTTAGTTGAAATAATTTTATAATTAAAAATAAAAGTAAATTTCCTTCACAAATACTTTTGATAATCTTTAATTTTTTACTTTTGATAATCTTTTAATTTTTGGTAAGTTTTGTAAATTTCGTTTTTGTTTTAATAATAATCAAATTTTTGAACTGAAAAATAAATTTTTGAAATTAACTATGAGAAAAATTTAGATTTCAGGTTTCATTTTTCACTTTCAATTATAAATTTTAAATAAAAAAGTTTGAATTTATACAATAATTGTTTTTTTTCGAATAAAAATAGTTAATTTAAAATTGTAACCATACTCCCAAAAAAATTCCAAACGTTTTTATATAATTATTTAACTTTATCTCTTAGAAAAGAAGTATGGGTTCTAAATTTCGCATAAGGCGAACAAAATTTGAAGCAGTTAATTATGTGCAGTTTATAATTATTGCTGAAAATTGGAGTAGAAAAAGTTTTTCGTCTGCATCGTTTAAAAGACAGAGTCATTTAAAATCTTGGTAAATTTTTCAACTTGTTAATAATTTAATAACAACTCTACTGAATTTTTTCTATACTTCATACGTGATATTATCATGGAATTGAGATGCATGTGATCCTATAATAACATCGCAGAAAATTAACTAATTACTTGTACTAGATTTAACTACTGTAAATCCGGTGCTACAAAGCACAATTATATAATTCGTAATGCAAAAACAGTAATTAATAATGGAATTTATCAAGTATTATGGACGAATAAGCGATTGAAGTTGGAAATAAAAATTCTTATCACAACATGAAATAATTAAAAATTTCTGAGATTTCGAAATCATAATTACTTATTTAATTAAAGGTGGCTTGGGAGCAATTTCGTGAAATAATTATAAGAAAAGGGGAAAAGTAGGATTTCAGGAAGATCATTGCCCCAGAAGAAGATAATGATTAAAATTTTCTCATTAAGCAAATAATTGGCCCGAGACTGGATTCAGGTTTCCCATGGACATCGGCAGCCGTCGTACGAAACAAATCGCGGCTCGATCGCCGGTGGAAATTCGAAATCCGAACACCGCCCTGCGGTGCAATCCCGTCCAGAACGAATAATTACCGGGAATTAATTTTCTGTTGCAATTTCGTAAATGACTCCAACAAGACCCAGCCGCTGTCCGTGTCGGTGGTGTCCACATCCGCCGGAGTGGACAGTCCTGGATTTCGAAATTATCGCAGCTAGATTTAAGTCCGGACAGCTTTGTTGCGAAAAGAACACCGACTCCGGGCATAATTGTCATCTTCCTTAATTTCGCCATATGAGGTGGACTTTCACCGCATGGTCCACGACTAATCGCCCACTTGGACACTTGTGCTGCCGCCGTCGCACCAAACAAGGAAAGAAATGGAAATAAATTGAGCGTGCGGACGGGGCAAAAAACAAAAGGCCACCTTAAAGAACCGGATAAAAACATGTCCTGAGTCAGATCAACCTGCTGAGAAATTTTCGTGTCTCCAATGACCCACATAACGTGATGTTTGGGTACCGCGCAAACGGGAGACGCGGAAAAAACTCGCGCCCGCGGATCCCACAAAAAACAAATGAAAAATGAAAACGAGGCAATCTCCAGAGCCCGGCTCCGGCTCCATCGCCGAATCGACCGTCTTGGGCCAGTTATCCCGGGCGCGCTCCCTACCTGGACAAATACTTTTATTATTCGAAAAATCTCGTGTGCTTCTTATTCTCGCCGCTGCACCGGTCGCGTCCTCTGCCATCGCCGTCGACGTCTTCTTTTTTCGGTCAGCACCGTACCGCTGAGATGCTGCTGATTGTCCGGGGAGCCGCTCGGTGTTCCTCTTTTTTCCCGCGCGCGCGCTTTTTTCTTCCTATTTTCATCTTACCTGTCCGCTGGCCGCGACGCTCTTGTATTTTATGGCTCCGGAGCACTTCTTTATATGATCTGTGAATTAGTCTTCGTCGTAGCCGTCGCTTTGAACGTTTCTTTTCTTGTTATTCGAAGGTATCTTCCTCGTATTTTTTGCTCCTCTTCTGGAGTCTCTCCTCTCCTTTTGACGTGAATGATTTTGATAACCCGTTTTTATGTTTTCCTTTTTCGATTTTACAGTTCTTTGATTGATTTTCTTCTTGCGCGGCCCATAGGGTCTATGCTTCTCCGCTCGAGAACAGCTCTTGGCCGCCTTTTGTCCAGCAATGCCACGGGCCCCTATACCCACATGATTATTATGGCGAACAGGTTGTAAACTTTCATTTCCAAGGAGATGAGAAAAAAATGAAGTTTCGACAATAACGATAATTTATAACTGTAAATAAAGTACTTGATATTGTACACAAATGACACGTTAAAAGGTCATAAAATTAATATGACACGATCCAAAATGGATTCTTAAGAACTCAAGTCAACAGTCTAAAGAGGAAAAAATTGCAGAATTTCTGTTATCTTCGAAATCAAAACTAAATCTTTTCCCATCATTTGCATATCTTTCGAATTGTGGATGGACCATACACTTAATCACTACTTATAAAAATAAACTATATCATCCTAGATGAAAACCCGAAAAAGGCTTTTAATTTGAAATAATTTAGATCTAGTTTTTTTCAATTTAAAAGTGATAAGAAACGTACAAAAACTCAACTTCAATTTCCCAAACATCTTTTCGTAGTTCACAATTATTAATAAATAACAAAATGTGCCAATATCAAAATTATTGCTCCAAGGACACTGATGGAATATTTTTTGGTTTTAATACGTTTCAGGTCCCTAAGTCTCTCTGGATCAATGATAGTGCTACTTATGCACCATTCTAGAGATTGTGGGTTCGATTCTTATCCGATTAACCCTAGTTCTGCATGCCCTATTTAATACCTGTTTGCGAGCTTACTTCCAAAAGGAGGATTATAGGATTATGTACTCGTCTCTCCATCCGTCCGTGGACTGGATAAAGGTATCAAGTTAAAATATGCCATAGTAACAAAGTTTAAAATTTAATTAAAGTTTAATTTCCCGTGTATGCTATTAGCAATTTTTGCGGTCGTTAATTAAGTTACAGTACGTTACAGTTCAGTACAGCACACGAGTCGAATTCGCAATAAACTACTTTGTTAATATTTATAAAATGATGTTTCCTACGGATGGATCAAAAACACTGCTCGTTACTTGTAAAAAAAATAACATCAAGCAACCAACCCTGCTGTTCTACAAAACGTGAAATAAAGGGTGAACCATCGGCTGGTTTATTTTTAAATTGCATGTTTTTTTGACACAGACAGGTCTTTGTCGTCCCAAAAATTTACAGAAGCCCAGTATCATATCTCCGCTCCGCATATCTCCGCTGTACGAAGTGTTACGCTTGAACAACGTTGGGAAATATTGAAAACTTATTTCCAAAGTGTGTGCTAGTTTAGTGCTCGCCGAAACTATGCGAGTTTGGAAAAGAGTCGGATTAATGCACCAAACGCGCTTGCGTTACGATTTGACACCGTTGAATTTTTTTCAATCCAGAGACGATTCAGGCACTTAAGCAGAATATTGATCGAGCTATTCGTGAAATGGTGTCCCAAACTGAGGCGGCCAATTGAAGGAAATTCTATTCTATAACTAACCGGGAGGTTTACTCTTTTCAATAGATCAAGAGACTTTGAAAAAAATTGACCCAGTGTTTATTTTATAGCATTTTTAAAAAGAAATCAATGGATGACACATCCTGTACATTTACAAAACCACATCTTCGTACTTCGTATAGGCAACTTTCAATACGAATTTTGTTTGCCTTCAAGATCGAATGTAGAAAGCAAAGTTGTAACGACATAATAAGAAAATATGATAAAAAATAAGGAGAACAGAAACGATAGAATTATTCGGCACCTTGACAGAATAAAGTGTAGGTGCATTGGGTAACGTCTTGCTTATAGCTTTCATGTCATAAAATTATTCCACATGATTTAGAAACACGGTCGTAATTTATTGATGCATGTAAAAGACCAGAGATGTTTCAAATAAATCACCGTCGAATTCACGAAAGAACGCAACATCTAAACAAAACAAAAAAAAAGATATGTATATACGTATATACATTTCCAACAAAATGTTTTCTTAGGAACTAATTTATGGGGAAGCCTTCGGAATACTTGAGAGATTTTATGTTTTAAGAATACCTATACGTCAGCACTTGTCACCTGAGCGGTTTTCACATCTCGTTGCCTTTTTATTTTCTTTAGATTCTAGTAAATCAGTTAAGGTGAAATATTATATGCGGCCTAATATCTAATTCGAGAAGAAAATTTTTTTAGCACACACCACAGATCCCCACTTTCAGACATTTTTAATGGAAGGAATGCATCGTAAAGTTCTTGAGATAGTGATCAGGCTTACTTTCAAAGTGGACAAAATATAAGAAATAGATGTTTTTGAAACCACTGAAGTGATCAGCTTGGTTTAGATCGCCGTAAATTTAACATTTTAATTATCCTTATCAATTTAAAATCACTACACATAAACAGCTTAAATTACAAGAAATCTTTTCGGAAATACTTATAAAAAATTTAATGTGATGTCTATTTGGGCTGTGATTCTGGAATACTCTAGTACAGTTTTCAAACTTCCATTCTACAAGCTGGAGTTAAAATTTTGACTTGTATATGGTTTCTTGCCAATAAAAATGGATTGATTATAAGCCATGTTCGAAAGCAATGGCATAGTTGATAAATTACATATGCAAAATTATATCAGCATTTTATAAAGTTAAGAAAACAAAACGGATTTCTAGGATAAATTATTTCAATAATTTAGTACAATGAATTAAAATATTATTCAAATTATATTATTTATGTATTTTGATTAAAGGCAGTATTTCAATAAGTTTATTAGCATGATCGGCATGGCTTTTTCGATAAATAGAAGACATTTTCTAGATTTATTTAAAACCCTGTCAGCTAAGAATGTCCAAGACTGTGAATCAACGATTTATTCAAATTTTAACATTATAATCAACTCGTAAAATTGACGTTTTTTACGTGTCAGAGCAAATTTTTATATTATCTGGCAAGCTAAATATACAAAAAATATATAAATTTCTAACGGCATAAAGACGCGTATGTGTATAATTTTATGATCAAGTTGATCGCCAATGTCCACAAATCAGATGAAATCTCATTATTTCGTACAAAATAAATGTTCATTTGTTTGTGATGACCAATGCGACACAATGGCAATCAAAAATAGAACTTTTAGCTTATCATAAATTTGCAATTATTGAGAGGTGATCTTGTTAAAATGAGTTTATTACGGAATATTTCATCGGTAAAATGCGTTGGTATTAAAAACCTAAAATAATACCGTCAACAGGTTATTCAACTTCAAACTCTCTGTAATATTTTTCCAAACGTAATGGTTTAAATCCGGGCTTGCAAATTTAGGTATAGGCGTTATCTTAAAAATAACCTAATTTAATGTGCTAGACTTATGCAATGATTAAATTAAATAAAAATATTTTTTGGAGATTCAAAATGAATAGAACATTTGGACGTCTTAATCCCCAATAATTCCGTGTTAAAAATCAGCTTAAACTTATAATTTAATTTCGAAAAATGTCAAAGTCCAAATATTTTTTATTCAAGTTTGTTTTTTTTGAAAACACCTGCAACCAATTTCCCCACAATTTTTTTCTTTGTTTTAATTTTGTTAATTGAAAGACATTTACAAAAAATAATGACCCATAATATTACATTTAATTACACGCACCACCCGCGGCGATCCTCCAAACAGATACCCTCATGATCTACGTGGCATGCGTTAGACAGACCAATATTTTGTGAGAGGTCGAAAATTCCTATTCACCAATTAACGGCCCCGAAGGTCCGTCAAGGGATCATGTTGCCCAGGTATTTGTCGTTCCTTTGAGCACCTAGAGATCACTTCATGTTATCGCTGCGATCTCGCCGATCGACAATCTCTTGATTTGACGCAAATGCGTTATGAACCTCTGGAATGCAACCAAAATGTCAACTTGTCAGAACGATTAGACCCTGAATGAGCTGCAAGTGACTCTTAACGTGAACAGATGGCTCAATAGAAACTTGTTAGTCATGTGTCTAACAAATGCGGGTTCTGGCGCTACACTTCTCATTCGTCTTGACCACTTACAAGTGGGTTTTCTTCAGTTCAATTAAAAACGCTTGTTCTGTGTCCGTTTTTGAAAATGTCAATAAAATCAACTTGTAAAAATCCGCCATTACCACCTTTTCTTATAAAATTAAGGAGAAAATAAATCGCGGCCATTATAATTAATTAAGATGATAAACCTACTAACGTTATACTATCTGTAAAAAGTTTTTGTTAAACAACGATTTTCATTTAATTAACGACAAACTTGTCGCTATTTAAGTTTAAAATGATAAAACCTAGAAAACCTATTAAGGCGATGTTCACCTGTTCATGATAAATCATCAGCGTCTTGCGAAAACGTCCAGAGATTTATTTCAGGTTTTATATCGGTGAAGGCACCAATTTAGTTAAAGACAACGCCTAGTACCATTCTTTATGACATCATACATGAGTCGAGCGTTCTGATCACTTAATAAATGACCGCGGTCATTTCGTTTCGCGGAACAAAAAAACATATAAAGAGAGAGAGAGAGAAGAAGAATAAGCACCAAGTGGTCACCTTATACTTTTTAATCCGTCAAAGAATTAATTCTAGCTTCCAAGCGATAAATAATTTTTGGCATGCTAACAAAAACTTTCTTCAAAATTTAATAGCACCATTAGATATGGTGGCGAAAAATTAATACGAGTCGTCTTCATCTGGCTTTTTTCTGGCTGCAGAAGCCCCTTGGACTGGACTTCTGGCCGAATTACCGAGTCGTTCTGAAGTGGAGTGAAAGGAACATGTTAATGCGATCATTTGCATGCGAATGAGCACAAACGAACGGATCCGCACGGATCGTCCTTTTCAAATCTGCTGCTGATGCTCGGATACTGCTTTCGAAGAAGTGCCAAGATCGTTTTTTTTCTCACGATGCTGTTGTTAAGTTCTTATCTCGTCTTATCTCTGACGATTACGGACTTCTGTTTTTTTTTGACGTTTGTTTTGATCTAACAATCTAAGCCCTTCGAGCGATGGAAGCAGCTAAGACATTCATTCGGCAAACTTTGAATTTTATGTGCCACAATAAAAACACTCTCCTAAAATAAAAATCTAATAAAAAAAATTTTGCAAAAAAAAACAACTTGTAAACAACTTTTTTTATTAGAAAAAAAAAGACGAAATTATTAGAACGTCTCTAATTTCGAATAATTTTAATTGTGCCGGGTAGTAAAGAGTATTTGAGGGTTTTTGGAGATTTTTTTTGTTTTAAATTTTTGAACATAAAATCTTCATCATCTGGTTAACATAAAAAAAAATCGGCTTCACCAAAATACGGACTTTGTTTACTTGAATGAAGGCTATTTTAAGAATGCTCGAATGTGAAATCTTGCCTGATTTATTTTTTAAATATGGTATTTTATTTGCGTGCTGCATGATGTGGTGATATGGACTTTTTGAGCATACTTGAAAAATGCCTGATCCGAAATAAAAACATCATCTTATAGCGGAAGAGCCTTGATATCACTTCGGATTCCAGAATTTAAATTATGAAAAATAATAATAACTGACGTCTTGCTTTATTATGATTTACTTTTGTTATTAAACTTAGCGTTTTATATCGGCAAGAGTGTCGTATCGTGTATTGTATAAAAAAATATTTTTAATTCTTCAAATAAGTGGATGTGGTATCAAAAATTTTATTAATTAAATTAATAATTGTTTTTAGAAAAGAATAAAATTATAATTTCAAAAAACAAAAGCATATAGGACTTCAAAAGATTTTATATTAAATTAAATGAATCAGTACAGTGACAAACGTTTTTTTTTTCTATTAAATCTCAGAAATCTGATTGTACCCAAATTGAATTATGTACTCATGTTTTTTGAAAAATTTCATTGATTATATACCAGCACTTTACTTGTACCTTTTGAGTACCTTAGAGTTTAAACTAACAAGATTATTTTGAATATTTCAAAAGACAAGTTTGTTAAGAACGTCTGAAAGACCTCTTATTGGACTTAGCAAACCCACTGGCAGGATTAAGGATCTCGAGCACCGCCTCTTATTCTAGTTAATAATTCTGCTTTTGTGTTTATAATGAATCAATTTTATTTT
Organism: Proctacanthus coquilletti; assembly: GCA_001932985.1. Taxonomy (NCBI): domain Eukaryota; kingdom Metazoa; phylum Arthropoda; class Insecta; order Diptera; family Asilidae; genus Proctacanthus; species Proctacanthus coquilletti. The sequence continues at coordinate 1,739,811 of MNCL01000006.1, forward strand.
AATTTAAGGTCCCAACATTTGATTTGGATTGTGCGCTCTTTTCTTCTTCGTGGAGTTTGGAGGTGTAATAGCACATTTTATTAAATATGCGGCCTCCTCGAAATCATGTCGTAGTAATTTCTTCTGAATAACAAACTTTCCTGATTTTTCACGATACTCTCACACACTTTTATCAGAGTTTTACAATCATCAAAATTGATCCTACAAACACAACTGTGATAAGAGTAACCAATTTATATTAAATTATCTCTTAGAGTTTTCGTTCTAGGAATTTTATCTTGCGATATTTTTGTAATTATTTATTATTCTTAAAAAAAAAACCTTCTCAAATATTTTGAAACTGAAGTAACGAATTTTAACATTTTCTTCACTATGCTGAAAATAGTTCATTTAGACTTCCTTATTCCACAATTAATTAATTAATTAATTCTAATATTTTTCAGTGGTTGAAGAGCGCCATAAAACTCGTCTATTTTTGTATATTAATTTTTAGATTTAGTTACAAAAGCTTGGCATAATTAAATTGTTTGATATAATTCGAATTGGCCGATTCAAAACCAATACTAACTTATTTTTTGTAACTTTGATGAGTGTTTATTTAGGCAACTATAAATGTTCATTGCAATTCAAAAAATACCATTTCTATTTTTCATATTCAGAGCTGCAAATTTCTTTCTGCAGAACTGTAACAATTTTAACTAGTTACGTTCAAAGTGAAAATTTGGTTATTTACCTAGACCAATTTTCGACATTCGTGTTAATTGAAATTGTTTTATTATTCAGCGTCAATTTCCATGGCTAAAGAGTTATTTGGAATTTTCCAAAGGTTCAATGTCCAGGGAGCGCGTCCCGACCACTGACGATTTTTCTCTATGGTGCTAATTATCGGTACCCTCACCCTGAGATAGGAAAAATTCACATCGAACAGAATTTGAGTAGATTAGACTGTTTGAAGATGAGCTCACAGACTACTTCTAGAGAAAAATCCTGTCCTCTGCCCTACCAACGAACTATCGAAAATCTACCAAAATGAAGAGTGCATGCAAGAAGGTGCGACTTACGGGAAAAATTTCGGCAGCAGTAACGGGATCGCCACGGATCAACACTTTCACTGACACTGCTCTGGGCGGGCAAGGCAACAAATCCACAGTAAAAAGCGCAATCACAAATCAATCACAAAAGTGGCATTCATATATTTTTCTTGTTTGTTTCGTGCTCAGGTACCATCCACAAACTGCACACGGCGATCAGGTGCAAAAACTATCTTCTGGAAAAAATTCCCAAGTGAACCGAGTCGCTGGCATCATCGCACTGTAAGGCACTTGGACGGGAAGTCGATCAACTGCGAACCACTCCGCGGCTCCTCGCGAGCACTAAGAAAATTAAAATCACTCAAGTTTTGGGTCGCGAGGCGTTTTCGTTTTTTTCTTCATTTTTTTCGTTTTTATTTTTTATTCTTTCCCAAATTCACATTTCTTAATTAATCGGGAACGTGATGCTGATTGATTACGGGTTCGGCGCCGAATGGCAGGTCCCAGGCTGGTCGAGGCGGAGGAGCCGAGACAACTTCCAGAAAGTGTTCTTCCTTCTTCGCTAGGAAAGTGGCGGCGGCGGCCGCTGGCGCTGGATCGCGCTCGGAGCCGCCACCAGGTGCGGACCGGATTACGATTGAGGAGCGACTACCCGACTCGAGCCAGGGCCGGAGCGACTGTCGACCTCCGCCGTGTGGCAAGAGCTCGTCGCTCCGCGGGCCGAGTGCTGCTTCTTCTTCAGATTGTTTTATATAAGAAAAGTCGACGCTCCTGCAGCGACGGCGGCAACGACGACGCTCGCCTCTGTGGTCGCCGCGCGGCCGCCCTCGCCGCTGTCACACCTCCACTGCTGCCGTCGTCGAACTGGCCGCTCTCCGGTCGTCACCGCGGCGTATCATTCAAAATTCAATAAAATGACGACGACGCCATCTCGCGTCCACTGCATGAAAAATTCACTCGACCTAGACCAGAACACGTAAGTGGTTGAGCAGGAAAAAGCAGCGCGGGGCGGGGGAGCGGACACCCTGCCACCGCCACGGCGACGACTGTCCGTGGAGAGCGCAAGACGCGCCAGTTCCTCAGCTCGTAATCCTCGGAATTCTTGGGCCACCGCCACCAGCACACGCTCCTTCCGGGGGCGGAGGGGCGCACCCTCACCAGCCCACCGCCCCAGCCCCACGCCCCACGGGCGAACACCTTGCCGGAGCCCGGTGGAGGTGAAAAGCCACCCGTCGCAGTGCCACGGACGCCGACGACGGCGACCAGAAAAAGACAAGGAAAACTCCTCCGGGAAGGGAAACTTCGGCGAGAAAAAATTTGAAAAAAACTCCGCCTATCGACGACGCCTGCGCACCAGCGGGTGAAACGCGAGCTGCCATTGCGACGACACAACGACTGCACACACGGACACGTCATGCACACCACCGCGCGGCTAGCGCGCCACCTCCTCACCCCACGAGGCCGCTTCAGAACACCAACACACGCGCGCACGACCCACTGTGCGCTCGCCACGCACCCGATCCGACGGCTTTCTCAAGAAAACTGACGTCGGCGACGGCACAAAAGAAAGCCGCTGGAAACTCGACGACACCACCGTCGCGTCGCACGGCGTCTCAAACGCAGCCGCGTCGTGGACGGCGGGAAAGTACACAGAATTTTTCCTCGGAGTGGGGTGGGGCGCGGAGCGGCCGCTGTTGACACCGCCCCGGCGCTACTTGCAAATTGCGCGTCGCCGGCTCGTGGCCTCCTCGCACCGAATGGAAAAGCGACTCCGCCCCGGTTTTTTATTACCTTTTTGCGCGACTCATGCTAGAGCCATCTAGCGCGTGGTGGCTGCACCACGATGGCTTCTTCCCACTATTCCGACAGCACCACGAGCACTCGTCGGGGCATTGGCACTTTGCGTCCTCACTATTCGGGAACAGATTCGGCAGCAGAGATTTCCCGCAGATTGTGAAGAATTTTCTGTTCCCAAAGGGCCCAGGAAGGACTTCATTCGACCATTCGTCGACTGTTTTCGACCATTCCGGCCTCATCGGATCCCGGGGGAAATTCGCTATTGTGAAAAGGGAAATTCGCCCGTGAAAGGAATTGAACGGGATACAGGGAAAATTTCCTTGAATTTAGGACTCCTCACGCTGTGGGAAATTTTTGATACATGGATTGCCATGGAAAGCGATCTTTCCGCGGAACTTAAAAATTCCTTCCTTCCTGCCTTAAACGTGAAATTTTTTAGTTAAAAAATAAGAACTCAACGCTTCAGCGCACGCAGATTTCTTAATTGCAATTAAAAATTATGTTCTACTCCGCAAGACCACTTGCATTGAGACACACGGTTTTATAAAGACTGAGAGACGAACGCGCAATTTGAAATAAATTTCTAGCACACAACGACGAATTTAATTGCATAATTAACTAAACTACTTTGGGGTGCACGTAACCTGTAAAATGCCTACAACAAGGAAAGGAAAAAGATAACAAATTATAGAAAACAATAGCAATGTGTAATTTATCCTTGTGTAGTGTGGTGTATTTCGATTCATTAACACGCCCAATTCTCTTCTTACACGGTAGACACCTCCAAAGAACAAAAAAAAAAAAAACGTGTAAAAAGAGCCGCGCAAAAACAGGCATCGTTTACATATCCTTAAAGCCTGTAAAAGGAGCCAACATAAAAGAATTCATAAAAGAAATTTTATTAGGAGTCTTAAAAAGCCAAACTTGATGATGAATGCGCATGAATGTGCAGTTTGATTCAATTCGTAAAGTGATGCAATTTTTGATTAAATGTTGCCCCAAAAACTAAGAGTACCGGAACTTTTTGGATTGTCGCTCTAATGTTTATTGACAAAAATTTAAATACATCTAGAAATTTACGGTCAATGAAAACATTTTTCCTTAAATTAAGTCAAACAGCTTTTTGTTTAGTCGCGCTAAATCGAAACCGTGTAATTAGGTTAATTAGATTTACTTTCATTTATTTTTCTGTTCATACGTAATTTTACGGATATTTTTAGTCCAAGCTTATAAGAAATATAAATTAGAAACATAAAATAAATTGAAAAAAAAGCAAAAAAGCCCAAATTCTTGTGTTTTAATTTCTATGAGATCAAATTATTTAATGCAACTTTTTCTAGTCTTTAATCTTCAAGACAACACTCTGAAAATTAACGTTGCATCATTAGGAAGTAGGAAAAGTAGGGCCCTTATCAGAAAATAGTTCTTAAATTAAATTTAAGTAGAACAAGTTCAGCAGGCAAAAGTAATTTCATATTGCAGTATTTCGTACGTGTTTGTTGTCCAGAAAATCCTGATGGCATCATCACTATCGATTGAAATAAGTTTCAATAATTCGTCTTTGTTTCAGTGGTCTAATTTCCCTCCATTTTCACTTTCTAACTAACGCTTTATTAATTTGTGCGTTTATTGCTCTGCTTACTTTAGGTATGAAAACCATACGGAAAATACCATGTCAAGCTCTACTCGTGTACAAGAGCAACAAAGGAGCAACAAAGTTGGGCGTAGGTACATGCTCCGGTGGTAGTGACCAGGACAATTAAGCGCATACTTACGCTAATGATGCAGACTGCTAAATAAGTCTCCTGCGTAAAAGTTTCTAACTTCAGACTGATTTTAAATATTTACAAAGAGTAATCGTCTTAAAACTACCAGAACTAAAAACGGATTTCATGATTTTTGAAACCTTTCTTACTTGTAGAACCTGAAACCTTTCAAGAAGTGATAGAACAGTTTGGGGTTAAAATAGCGGTAGACCTTAAGAAGTGCTGAGGTCTTGTCTACAAAATTATTGCGATTATTGCTGCATTAGAATTGATAGAATAAAGACATTTTGAGAAAGGTGTGATAGCGCACTCTATCACTTCCCGTCCCGAGGCAAATTAGCTTTTAGGGATAGTCTACTAACTCACACGTGGTTGTTTTTTATTATTTTAACTCACAGGAGGTCGTTCGGAAATGAGTTTGTGAGACGTTCGCGACATAAACAAGCTCGCCAATAACTCGCTTGGAATTGAATTGATAGGGCTATTACTGCGATTAGTCCAGTTGGGAATTCATTGGAAGACAATAAATCACCACCTCCCGCAGCACGTCCGTCAGGACTCGCATCGGAACCGACCTGGGACCAAGACGGCAAGGAGCAGGCGACAGCGAAATTGATTTCAACTTCCGGTATCCCACTGCTCCAGTGTCGCCGAAGAACCGTAATTGAATAAATTAGACGTTGCATTCCGTACGGTGACGCGACTTTTTTAGCGTCCGGGAATTTCTATGCCGGGAACACGTTAAGCTGTCGATGGCGGGCTGATTAACTGATTTAGGAATTCTGCAAATCACGCTGCCCGCGAGCTCCGCGAGCCCCCCGCGGAAGCACCGTTAAATTCCCGGCCGGTTGCGTGTAATCCCCAGGCCGGCAGGAATTCTAATCAAGAATTGGGGAGCGTTGCACATTTCATTTGTACGGGACTCCCGAGGAAATTCGCAGGTTCATTATGTGACAAGTCATTCATTACAGTGGCTTTGCATTATCCTTACATGGGTAGCAATTGCTCGCCAGCCCCTGGGAAAACAAGACGGGAATCCGGGCTGGGTACAGCGACTGGCTCAGGAGTCCCAGCAGGATGTCCTTGCTTACGCTGCGATAAATTAGTCATAGTCTAATTTATTGCGGAACAGATTCAGCTATTGTCCCAACTCGCAGGCATCGATTCGGTCAACTACAGATGGTGCGCCGATTGCAATCCGAACTTAATCGACCCGCCTTTTCCAGAAAACTATTACTATTAAATTAAATTATTTAGCCGAGGACACAATTAATCGGAAACCGACTGACCGATTGTTAAAAAAAAGCGTTTATGCGCGAGTAAACTTCTTGCTGCGTCTGAATGCCCTGGTAATAAATTTAAAATTCAAAAGTTTGGATTAGAGGACCACCAACTTCAGGGAATTGCGTACATTTTCACGTTATTTCCCGGATGTACTCTTTACATTTATTATATTTATGGTCTATGCAATTTCTTGGAGTTATTTATCTTAAAAACGCAAGACATCCGTCGGTTGTTCAACGTGATAGAATTTCCATGGAAGTGAATATGCGTGAATTTCCTCGGGCTTGGACTTTACTACCACCCTGGCAAATGTGTAGAAATTAAATGGCCGAAGTTGCTCGAATGCTATTGAATTACGACGACTTGAATCAGATTAAATCGGATTATGGCGTAGTAAGTATTATTCATACACCGAAGCGAATAATTTCAACAAGTTTAAAAGCAGAAGGAAATACTTGCGCCGAGCGCAGTTAAATCAGCGTGAGACCTCACCTGAGCATTCGCATAAGCCACAGGTGGATTTTTTTAGGATTTCTCAAGAATTTTATCGCTCAATCCGGACGACGATTAGCCGATTGCCTGCTGAGCGGTACTATCGGGTTTATTGATCGTCGCGAAATGCGCAAACCGGGCGCGATCTATCGAAAAATCGTCAACGAAACTCGGCACCCGGGGCTTAGAGCACATGTGACCGCGATGCGTGCCGCTGCCCGACTCATGTTCGCCAATTTACCGTTAATTCAGAATATGTATCTTACGTACTTTTGCTTTCTGTGAACAGTTAAGTCGGAAAATTAGCGAATAAATCGCAATTTTCTCGAATAAGCCTTTGTTGACCGACTTTGGCGACGATTACGCAACGTTGAGATCGGTCGATGTTGGGAAAAATTTGTCTACCAGTCTTGACAAGATTTGATCAGAACTGCGGACTCATATCGCGGTGTTTGAAAAAAATGTGAAATAATTACAACTATCGGGTTTCCTCCAAACGAGCGCGGATTGAAGATCGCGGCGACAACATCGATTTGCACTTAGTTCCTCCGAACGGAGCGACTCCGTGTATTGTAACCGGCGAGCACGAAAAATTCTGCAACTAAGACGAATTCTTTTTTATCGCGGCCGCGGATAGCTGCACAAATCCACGTTAAGTTAGTGGTTATCGCCGGTGAAATCATGGGTTAGTCTTAGACCCGTCGTCCCCGTGGTCTCCGTTTCGCCGGAGCATGTGTAAGGTGCTCACACGCCCGTCACAGCCGTCGCGCCGCACCGCCACCGCCACAGGTCGCCGCTAATTTCATCGTACAATTTGTCACAGAAAATCCGATCTTATCGGCTAACAAGAATCAAAGCGAGTTTTTGCGGAAGGTTTTGTTTGCTGATACCTTTCGAGCGCACCATTGCCTGAGAATGTTGTGAACTTTACCTTTAATTGTCCGTGACTAAGCGGTGTGGAAATTTCGAATTCTATTCGGAAAACAAGAGAAATCGAACAATTTATCACCAGCGGTGCGGTACACCCATGATTCCCGCTGATTAAGTCTTCTTTGTCCATATCGACCAGTTTTCTAGTTTCTAGCTCAGTGACAAGTTTTTTCATCCTTCTTTTTACCAGATCACAAGCCCATCTGATCCAAGACGCGAGTTCAATTTAAATGCAGTGATACGCTTATAATACCAAAAATACATACTGCGATTAATCGCGCGCGATTGTCTGCTAACTGCAACACGTTCATCAGTCGCGGCCGACGAATCGCAGGTGGAATCTGTCGTTAGATCCCCTAGCAATTAAGAGAATTCAAAAAACATGCCTCTGAAGAAAGCTTTCAAGGACTCCTCCTGGCCAAGTCGGAACTGAAAGAACAAGTTCCAGTCTTTTGTTCATCCTTCCAGGGACTTTCTCTTAGCGAAGGTGCACAAGGGAAGGGCTTTTCCTGTAGGACCTTAAAGCTCGAACGAACTGCGTTATCGACTGTATCATTGCTTCAGGACACGTCCCCATTCACCGCCACGAGGGCCTCTGCTGTTGAATAGAACCGCTCAACAAAGGACAAAACAGAAAAGGGTTCAAGCAGTCACTACCAAAAGGCCTCCATCAGCAAGAGCTCTTTTTCGTATGTTTAAGGGTTTAAACCTTAAGGGAAAGCTTTCGTTCGGCATTACGAGCTTTCTCGTTATAAAGGGCATAGCGACTTGTTTGAACAAGTTGTAACCTGTTCCAATTGGTTCTTTGTTACTTTAGAACTTTTTTTCTTGTTTTGATTTTGAAACTAAGTTTATTTTAAATTAAACTCTTCAACAAGATTTTCGAATTAGACATAAAGAAAAATTTTGAATATTGAAATTTATAAATTTTCATAAATTTCTAAAATCGTCGTAAATTTTTCGGACTGTAAAACTTACTTACTTGCATGATAATTTTCAATTTTTTAAAATCAGTTCACGGATTTTTAAAAAAGAACTATATTTTGTTTTTTTGGCCAGTACCATCGGCACTAAATAATTAAAAAACTGAAACAATAATCAGAATTTTATTAAAATAAAAGTTAATGTTGTTTATAGAACTAAACGGCATACTGTTTATTTTCTTTCTGGAAAGTGTTAAATGGAAAATAAAGAAGATAGGCCAATTTCACAGTTCTAATAATCACTGTATAATTTTTTTAAATAATCTGCACACATACGAGCATTTTTGATAGGAATGTATTTCGTACTCTTAGGTGCAAGGTACCATTACACCTGTTTGACGTGGAACAAGTTCCCTTCGAGAGCTGAGTGGGTATACTTTAGACCATCTAATTTCGTCAAATCTCCCCCATCTTACACGCTACTGAGTGCTCATTTCCTCCCTGAACAAGGCAAAATTAGAAATTAATTGTTTTTTTCTTAACCTTCTTTCGAGTTTTCATAATTGAGCGTGATCGCTGTTTCTTTCTCGTTTTTCAAGCAAACATCTAAAAGGTTGGACATTTTTTGAGTTACACTTAGTGCTCCCTCACATCATGACTCAGAAAATCACCAAGGGCACTATTTCTACAAAACCATCTTCTTATCTTTTCTTTTTTGAAGAAGACGCCATTACATGAAATTCCAAGAGTCGCCAATTAAGATAAAGTTTATAAGATGGTCAGGTGATTTGTCCAATGGGTGTCTGCTTTAAAGGAGAAGACAAGATTAACTTTATGCATTTGATAAATACAAATGCGAATTTAGCCAGAAGCAACTACGGCGCTAAAAATGCCAGGTGCAAGAATCCCAAGAACAAGTTTGTTATTTTGGATATACCTGTAATACGAAAATACAAGACGTTTGTAGAGACGAGCTCTCTGGAGATTTTTTAACCCTAATTTTTTGTCTTTGTTAAAGCATAAAAACATTCCGGACAGTTTCCGGTCTCCAAGGTTTGTTTAATTTTTGCCTCAAAATCTCTCAAAAGAATTAATTACTTTATCCACTTTACGTTTAAGATTAAAATAATAGCACGTACTTAGCGGTACTTACGAGAATAAAATAGTGAGCTCTTTCATCAAGCTAGAGATTGAACTTTCAACAATAGAAACGAACGACTGCTTACGTATTTATTAAAAGCAGACGAAAGTCTATTGAAGCAATGCAAAAAAAAGTAATTTGCCTCACAAAAGCGATCCATGTCGACCCGCCCTCAATTCCCAGATGCATGTCCCAAATAAAGAGCGACTCAGTCATGCAGCAACTCCCAATAATAATCTGGGAGCTGGCTCGCCCCTGCCCCGTGTGCGTACCTGTCCTTGAACGGAGCCTCGCTCCCCAGTTCCTTATTAGAATTCAGCAAACATCAGAACTCAAGAATGTAAACAAATTGTTGTTCGTCATTGCACACATGAGTACGTTTCTGCGATTTTAATAAAGGACAAACATAAGTGCGGGACCCGCGACGTTCCCGTACGTGATATGTTCGTGCCACCGGCCGACTCCGCCTCCGTTCTCGATGAAGAACTTCCCCGGGGTCTGTTCCAATATTTTCGGTCTGATTGTTGATTTATTTTCTGCAGGTACGTGACAAAACCGAGCCGTTCTCGCAATTCATCAAGGTCCTTAAGTGGAGAATTATGGCGAACGCATCTTGTACTATTTGCACAGTTGAATTTCTTAATTCGCCGGTTATGCGCCGAATAAATCTTGGAAATTGCTATTATCACCTACACTTTATGGGCCAGGCATATATCAGCACACACAAAAAAAGCGCAGACCATCCATTCGTAATCCGCCCCGGGGAATTCCAGGAGCTGCTATGCGGATTTCACATGCAAACTGGCCTAATTGGACTCTAAAGATTTTATCCGACGTCTTAACAGACCGGCAGATTCAATATGTGCATTTTACGCACTATGCCGTCGTGTCTGTTCTGTTACAAATTTGAAAGTTATGCCAGCAAAATGAGCGCGATTTACGGAGTTACCTGAGTAAGTCTATCTAAACAGACGCTAATTAACGCGTCTTTGTGGTTCGTGATGTGATTAATTAAAAGTCGGATAAATGTGTAGCAATTATGATGACTTATCTATTTAAAAAAAAAAGTGTGATGACTGATTTACGATTACGACATTGTTGAAGCCTGACCGTTCCCTATGAAGTAAATTGCTAGAAACAACGCGATGATAATTTCATATATTAATTTTTTATGTTAAACTTCAATGTCGTTTTTGTTAAAAAAATTCTTATTAAAACAAGTATTACAGAAATTATCGTATATTGCGACATTTAAAAAATTAAAAACTTTGAACTTTTGTTGTTTAGAAACATCTTTCGAAATATTTTGAAATCTTCAGGTAAAAATAAACAAAATTGACGAATTTTCCAACAATGACTTAAAGTGCACGAAAAGTTAAATTCGATTTTGTAGGGTCTAAGATTTTTTTAAGGTCATCGTGTTGAAAGGAAAGCTTCTTAAATTGCCAGTCTGAAAATATATAAAATTATTTAATGCAAAAATCTTTACCATTTGTCCCAAAAATCACGGTCCTCTTGAGAATTGTGAAAATTATCGCTAGAAAAGTCTTGGGAAAAAGCAACAACGCATGTGAGACGTAAATAGAACAAAAATTATCAACCTTTTGCGATATAAAAAAAAACTTTGTTTCACGGTTTGTAACTAAATAAATATTGATTGTTTTACACAAATGAAAATCATACATTCAGAGATTAAATTATAATTGCTAATGCGAATCCATTTATTCTAGATGACTTAGAGATTGCTTTATGTTACCTCACGGTTAAGTTTGAAGAGTGGATAAAATTTTATTTAAATATACTTAAATTTACGATAATGACCGCCGGTATGTAAAACAAAAATCCCAAATATTCCATTTTTTTTTGTTTAAAGTTATTTGCAAATGACCTCCGTTTAGATAAAATGAAATTTACTCTGAAAAATGTTGTTGACATGGAAATATTTTTAAGAATTTAGTTCATATGCATTAACTGGTTTCGTTTTTGCATTGACATTCAAAGACTCAAAAAATGTTGAAGCAAGTTTAAGTTTTCAACAGAATTTTAAAAACGTTAGTTGATTTTTAAATCGAAAGGTTTACGATGTAATTTTATAACGATCCTTTAAAAATCGCATTATCAAAAATTTTTTTAATACTATGTCGACTCAAAGTACATTGAATTTTAAGCCGAACACTCCTCCAGAACAAATAGTTACATTTACGTCTACCGGGTCTTTAAACACAAGAATTGTTAGTTTTTTTTTCCAAAATCCTCTTTTTGCAACGAAAGCAATTCTCATTTCAAAGTTAGTCCATTTGCGTGGCAAGTCTTTTAGAAGATTCAAAATTCTGCCAACAGCGCGCGAATGAAAAGTGGGAATGTAGTCTGATTTATTCCGGGACCCGGTTGTATCCTTGTGCTCTTGTGCACTGGCAGCCGAACATTTTTATTATTCATAACTTTCCGGATGGGTTGACAACCTCAATAAATTTAGCGTTCCCTCTGAGCCCCGTCACAGTCTGGATTCTCTGCAAGAGTGCACAAATGCATATTTTTCTAACCCTTTCCGATAAGTCGCTAGTCACCCCAAAGGAAGAAGTTTCGCGCAATTATTGTTGCGAAGATAGACGCCTGCAAGGGAATTTATGAAAATTCATCCCCCTGAGAAAGTGTGCGAAAGTGCATGCGGTTAAGGAGAGTGTCTGTTCCCGACGGTCCCAGGTGAGATTCGCCAGCCTGGCTGCCTACCTGTAAGGGAACTCTCTGCGGAAGGGTTAGCTATTACCGGCATTGTTTTTCCGTTGTATACAAATATCTGTGAAAGGTTGCTGCAGGGTAGAATTTCACGGTGTTATTAATTTTGGACCGCTCATATCTGACTGCTATCGGTTCCCAATGTTTTCACAGCCAATGACCCGTGAGATATAATCGCTGGAATTACCGGCGATTTTTCATCTAAAAGACCATATTTGCTTCTTCGTTATTTTACTTGGAGGTTGTAACGAACTTTGCAGCATTTTTATTATTGTTGAGAATTGAAAACTAATATTAGAAAACGAAAAAATAAACCGTCTTTTTAAGCAGATTCCAGGAGAAATCTTGTTTTGGAAATATTAACAAATAAAATGTGAAGTCTCATGCACTTAATGTCACATGTAAGATAGGTAAAAATTTACATTAAGGAAAAGGATTAGAATAAATTAAAAGCTTTGTTCGAAAAAGCTCGAAGGTACAGAACACTTGGTGAACGATTCAACCTTGTACTTCAAGGTTCAGTTTTTTTGAAAAGCTTAATAAGTGTACGAAAACAATGGTATTTCGAAAGTAAAGTCTCAGTTTGTTTTCAAGAGATTGAAACCATTCAGATATTCATTTTCACCTCGACGGTGGGTTAAAAGTGACGTTGATACGTTAAATACAGTAGCACATTATGATGATGACAAACTGCTAGATTCTATGCCTTTATGGGATATCAAAATTTACTTCTCAAAATTCAAAAGGAACTTTTATATTTTTACTCTTAAAATATCGATAAATTCATCAAGCTCAAGGAAATTAAACTGTCACAGACGGACGGGTGACTGAATGATCTTCGTTTTTTTCTTTTCTTTTTATGCAACACTAAGAAAACCTTAAAAATGTAAAACCGTCCTGATGTGATAATTTCGGACAACGTTGCAGCGATGTCCACGTTCATGTACTGATATATGCAAATACGAATTTATGTACAGTCCTGTGGTCAAGATAAGCTATCAGAAAAGGCAACAGTCCATTATGGATAAAATACTTTTTAATAACGGACTCGTTTCGTTGCCAAAGTTTCAGGAGATTTCAGCTGAAACTAAAACGAATTTGATTTACGGTTTTCAACAAGTATGCAAATCTGGCTCGAACTTCTTTTTACGTTCTGTCGTGATGTGACAGGGGGAAATTAATTTGTCAAAGGAGAAGATAAATCCCGCGATTATTTATCATGTTAATAATCTCTGCGACCACCTTTGAATTGATGACCTGCTACGAGTTTTCGGCAGAAATTTATGCGAGTTGCAATTCCGGCAAGCAGCCGATATGCGGTCGTATTTCAGCGGCACGTCCGTTGGCGCTGCAGCGTGATTTAAATTATGATAATTATGAATTTTTGCATTTACCTGCCGTCGCGGCCGATGTAACCACGTTAATCGTCTTCAACCGACTTTGTCAAATTTAAATAGCAATCAAGTAAATGGTGGGCGCAGCGATCCCATAAAATACAAGTTGACATGGCGGCAACCGTCTTGCAGCCCTGCACCGGACCATAACCATAAAAGACGATGCGGTTTTGGTATCGCCGGCGAATTACAACTCTTTAGCCGGGAAATTACCATAAAATTGCGAGCGACTACATTCGGAGGCGTTTTCATTCATAATTTCCTGGGCCTGATCGGCGCGGCCGCACGGCCGCCACGAAAACAAAGGGGCTAAAGAAGAGACAGACAAGCGGTCTTAATTATCTGCGCAATTATGGTAATTCCATTAAGAAGCCCAAACAAACGGACACACCCAAGACGTCCCAGAAGATGCTCCCTGGAATATAATTGGTTACGCGATACCGCGGAATTGAGGTCAAATTCGTCCGCAGCCAAGAAAGTTCAGGATCTGCGAAGACACCGCAGAAGACAAAATTTCTCGAACAATGGCAGCGCCTTGGTAGTTTTGGTGTCTCGCGTCCGCACAGTCACATTGCGGAGACGCAACAAAGATTCGAACACTCATAAATGAAACGATGGCCCACGGCTATTTTGCATAATTATGTCGAAGGGGTGTCTATCATACAATTGCTCGGTTTATGGCCAGCCATTCATCTCGAACAGCTTCTTCTCGCCCGCTGCACCGCAACCGGTGTGCGCAGGTAAGGTGGTAATTTATGGATTCATCCGCGACCCATTGTTTGTCTGCTGCCGCGGCTCTTCTGCATTGCTCTGGGCCCGCGTGTAACTGCTGCTCCATAGACGGATTCATTACTCAGCCGATGATCAGAAAAAATCGCAACTAGTTTTTTACCTCACTAAATGAATAAGCCGTTAACTCGGTGTTCGAGTTCCTAACCTGCCGGCACTATCACAGCATAATCGCAGCATCGCATGCAGGTGAGCGTTAATTAGCGTTCATTAAGATCGTCAGGAATTTCATTTCACTTTGATTCGTTTTATTAACTTTTATTAGGTTCCCTCAAGTATGCAAGTATGCAGTACGTTCTCGTCTATGCATTAAATTTTTTGTATTTTTCCGTCTAGAAAAACTTCTATTGCTTCTTCACTTCTTTTAAATATACGTGAAGTAATAAAGCGTATTGAAATATGGGTTAAATGATGCCAAAGTATTGTACTATACAAGACTTTACTTTTTAGTGCGTGTCTTTATAAAAATAAGAATATAAATCAGCTAAACTAGCTAACTCTAGAAAAAATCAGAAACGAATCATCCAAGATTAAAGAATTTTGTACGTAGCGTCTGGAAAATCCAGAAGTACTAAATAATAAGTTCATCAACCTAAACAAAATTAAAAATTCTAAAAGCTATAGATAAAATACGATCCGGGATATCATAAATTTTTTACAAAAGAACAAAAATAAAAACGCATCAAAATTTCCCAGAAAAGTGATAGCAAACAACTAGACAAACAATTAATTTTAATTTTATATGGAAAAAGTTCAAACTATAGACATCTATTAAATAATTTGTTGATTATTTCGTTTTAAAAACCAAAACCAATTCACAAGCTGCGATGAATTTAAATTGACAAGAAATGTAAAATAATGCACCTTTCTACTTGTTTATCTACTAAAAGTAGAAATGCAATTCATAGAAGCGATAATAAATCTATAAATAATACTTACCATATCCTGTGGGATGGATTGTGATCCACAATTTTGCAATATTCCAATATATAGTAGTGATTTAACAAATATTCTGAAAAGACAAAACGAAAATATGTTAGAGTGAGGCTATAAAATATGATCATCATGCTTTAGAAAAAAATCTTTTCTTTCTCGATATATGTAAGCAGTTTAGTATTTATTTATTTTAGAATTGAAAAATTTATAGAATCCAGACTAGTACGGCAACTCTAAGTTGCGAGCATTTTGGAGCAAGTACTATCTCATATTACTTAAAGATCAACTAACTGTCACTAGATCTAGTGCAAGAGTTATATTTTAAGAACAAAACAATATAAAACAAAATGTAAGTTTTGTTTGTTTAACTTCATTTTTTTGAAAAATTAAAACTTTTAGTTTAGTTGCGATCAGTGTTGACGTTTCAAATTTATATATTTGATTAATAACTCATATTTTATTATACATTTATGTAAATTTTCGAGATCTCTGTATCTTTGTTGCGTGTACTTCTTACCTTGACGACACCAACGAGGCAGGTTGAGCAGCGCGGACAATCGTCACTTAAAGATCATTTTCTCCAAAACTATATTGAAAATAGAAATTTTGTCTGGCGACATTTCTGTTAAAATAAATTCCCTGTTTCGCGATTAAAGGTATCAAATAAATTGAATGTGCTTAACTAAGGCACTATAAGCGAAAAGCTGCTCAACAAGCCTCGCCCTACCCTACCACTGAAAAACTCCTGATTTTATTAAGATTACATTTCTGCCATAAAATAAATAATACTGAAAATAGTAATAAAATTTCCCAAGAGCAATTCTAGTCAGGAGAATTAAAATCCCCAATCCTTGGATGTAAACGTATATAAAAATATATTTTTTTTGTATATTTTTGTACTTTCAACTGTAGCCTAGCAGTGTGGGATTTTTATCGAAACCCCGCCAGAGCAGAAGCAGCATGACATGAAGCCGCAGAGTATCATAATTTCATAATACTGCGGAGTCATCACGGTCGCATATTTTCAACTTGTTTCCAATATAAATTACTTCCTGTAAAAATTTTTATGATTTCATCAGTGAAATTCCAATGAATCACGAAATAACGTCTACCCGACCAGCAGGATGCTTACATGAAGGAAACCAATAAAAGGATAATCTTCGATCAGAATTTGGTAATATAAAACCCTTCCTTGTGGGAGCATAAAGTGGAACTAATCTGCCCGGGGACAACAAAAGGCCCAGCCAAAATTACATTATCGTGTTGAACTTTTCGATTAACTGCAAAATTAAATGGTTCTTCAGTTTATATCCCCTTTCATGAGGCATTAAAAATTCCTGCGCCCCGCAGGATTCACCTTCCTCCCGTCAAGTTCATATCCCGACGGCGCTGTTGACTCTTCTCCTGTACAACCAATCAGAAGGCTCCGGGGATTTATTACGAGGATACGAAACGGGTGCTCCAAACTCCAAATAAATACATGAGATGGATCCCATTCGACGAGGTACGTCTGAATCCAGGATGAGTGCAATCGTAAACGGATGCTAAGCGTGATTTTTTCCACTTCATCCGTGGTGTCTTCTTGTCCGGGGGAGGGTTTACGACGCGCATTCGTGCACAAATGAAAGAAAATTTTATGAGATGTTGTTAACTTTCATATCCTCGTTGGAACGAAGCTCTGTCTCAGCGCGACGCTGTTTAGTGGCACCTTCGCGACCCGTGAACAACACTTGTTACGGCAGGTCAAAGGGCGAATGAGGGCGGCTCGCGCTGCATTAACTTTCAGCTTTCTTGCATTTGGCGTTTGTTTGCTCCTTCAGAACAAGCGAAAATATTACAGAATGGCGTCATTGGCAACACAGTAGCAGAGTTTACGAGGCGCAACTTGCAGAAATAGTTATACTTTTAGTTCTCGAATTAGGAATCTAAGGCCACACCTGAGAGATCGAGCTGTGCAAGAAACTATTGCCTATACTATACTAAAACAAGGATAGTAAAAATGTGGTCCATTCCATGATAATTACTAATACTGAGAATTCTGTTAGCAAAGTCAGATTTCTTTTAGATTCTTTTACGAATGCCACTGTAGCCACCCTCGATAGGATGGTATTACTTTAAAAATTGTGCGTATTCGTAACTAGCGAAAGTTATCAATGCCGGCACAGTTTAACATGACCGCTTTGGTGTAACGCAATCTCCGAAAATGCTAATTGGATATATTTTCCGATTATCTGCTTAAAGAGTAACAAATGTTTCGCGTTAATCCTCCGCGGCGACTAGCATCCTTCAACGTCCACCGGTCGCGTTGTACTTGGCGCACACCTGATGCACTCGCGATTATCGAGTCGCGATATCGATGATGGTGCTGGCGGCGCGGCCAGATTGCATGACAGAGGATTTGCCTGTTGTATTTGATCAGGTCGACTCGGCGCACGAGAAACGATCGTTAAAAACGTCGACGTCGCCGCTTCGAGATTGCACAAGACGATAGACTATGAGACTATCCGCGACTATCCGTTCGGCACTGTCTAGATCTTTACAATGCCAGGTAACAGAAGGTAGATTGCCGGGCCTAATTGCTTCGCAGGTGTGGTAATAATTTTATGCATGCCTGTGAAGAGCTCTTTGGCGATCCATCTTATAGTAATGGATTCTTAGTGGCACACACAATTTATCTGCTGGTCATTTGAAACAACAGCTCTCTGCGTGCGGCTCCGTTAGTCGGAGAATTTCCTCTTAATTAAGAAAAATTACGAAAGGCGATGACACTGGGCGTAGCCAGCTTCTTCGTGGCCAATTCGCTAGTCTTGTCGTGCAGTCGCACCTTCCCATGTTCCACATTCGTTCGCGGGACCTGTCGGGAAGCAACGAACATCAAAATTACATTCACTTTCAACGACGACTGTGCTACGACCTCGCATAAAAAGATCACCAGGAAAATTAGATTTACTTACAAAACATTTGCAAGAAAACTCCAAAGAAATTAATTTAGTAGCGTGCCCCGGAAGAGAATCAAAGGGAGCCCCTTTCACATATCAATAAATAAATTTCAACTCGATACTCTCATATTTTCCACTTTGTCTTCGCACCAAAGGTAGACCGAAGCGCGAAAAGGGTTAAGGAGATTGGGATCCTGCAGCCAGGAGCCGGGACGGACAGGCGACGTATTCTTAAACCAATTTGTATTGATAGGAGCGCCAGGGAGCACAAATGAGGGAAGCTTTCGCGGAGGAGCATAAACAGAAGTAATATTGGCAAGATATAAGGGAAATATCTGGCGACGTAACTTTTGCTAATGCAATTCTCTTTTATTTTCCCAGTGCCATTCCCCGGGCAAAATTGTTTTTCCTCTTGTGTTCCTACTCGGCCGATGGGGGTGGTGGGCGTTTCTACCGGCAGGCGGTGCCGCGACTGGAGGAGGATGAGGTTTATGCGACTTATATGTTTTTGCGCGATTCGATTTATCAATTTATTGTTCAATTTGTGAAATTGAGCAATAAATACCGACTCAATGATTTGTGCACCAATAAAATCGAACACGAAGTAAATGGATTGAGTTAAGCACTTAAGGAGCTCTCGAGTTCGTCGAAAATACTGCCCAAGGGATTTTGGTCTTTATTAACAGTACTTCGGTGTAGAAAGATTAATATGCACATGCATGTTGGCGTTTACGACTATGCACTTCTTCACGTTTAGGCACTCCTTTCGTCTAAAGTCCAAATGCATTAATATTACGATTGCATTTGCATTTATTAAACATAAACAAATAACGATTATACATAGGAGCTGGAAGAAAAAACAAGAATCGTAATCCAACAAAAGTGTCTTTTCGTCCGGGCTAATGGATTCTGAGGAACCTACAAAAAGTCCAGCGTACGTGGATTTATAGATTTCGAAAAGTAAAATAAAGAAATTGACTAGTATACATAGAAATTTGTTAAATTTTGAATTTCGAAACTAAACTCTCAACAAATGTGAAAATATTCTGGAGCATGGAAAAGCAGAGCATATTCTGAAATTCTAACAAACAACAAAAACTTCTATTAGTCCAATGTTTTTTCAGCCTTGCATACTACACCTTAATATTTCTTTCTATCGTCCTTAACCGCTCAACTGCATTAACAGTTCCATGGATTGTACCTTATAGAAAGGCCTTAATGAGTGAGAAATTGAATGCAATAAAAATGCATGATGACCCTATGAACTGTATGCATAATTTACTTACAGTTTTTGTTATGGTTTTGTTAATTCCAAAGGCAGTGGATGGACAACATCAAAACAAGAATTTTACTAAAATAATTTGAATTTACTTTAAAAACAATCATAGTTTTAATCTTAGAAATATCTTGAAAGAAATTGTGTTACTTACTTTAAGTGAGTTTATAACTTATCCAGAATTCTGAAGTTCAAATAAATTTGTGAAAATATTTAATATATTTGCGTTTGGGCTAAATAAACTTACGAATGCTATACGTTTGCAGTCAACTTGTTAAAAGTTAATAATTGAATTGATTTTAATTGAATCCCTTAAATTTGATAAGAATATAAAAAAGTGTAACAAAAAACTAAAATCTTTAAGTAAAATTATTTTAATCAAAGACACGTGGAAAAATTCAAACGAATTGATTTTTTCGACAATGTTGTAGGAATATATAGTTAAGAGGCAAATCGTAAAACGTGTGTTCAATTGAAGAAAGTACATCTTAAGAATTGGCAATAGCTTCAAAAAAACTTCACGAAAATGTGCTTGACAAAAATAAAAATGGTGGGCGACAATTTTATTTTTATGTTTAATTAAAGAGGCATTATTTTATAATTTTTCAAATGTATTTGTGTATTATTGGATTTAGTATATTTAAAGGTTTTTAATAAAATTGGCAAGATGATAAGTTAGACGAGACATTGTGATAATTCTGCATTTTAGTTTATTAAAAGTGTACTTTTAGTAAGGGCAATTATTAAAATTATTTAAGTCCTCTCTTATCTTTAACATATAACATTGTGGAACAATAAAACTATTACTTAACCAATTAACAAAGAGGAATTACGTCCTGGAAGCCCAAACAACTGGACCGCACGAATAACTAAAATGTCTGCTCCATCGGAGTCCTCTCAATTGGCTGCATCAGAAGGAGTTGAGTGAAAGGAGGGCCGCATAAAACGAGCGCCGCCGGAAGTCTTGCACTAGTGTCCTCTTGTGGAAACATCAATTTAAGCCACGTCAAACATAGAAGGATCTGCATTCGAGAATAGAATTCGGTTCTAAGGACTGTAAGGACTGCATCCTGTAGGCATGTCAACAAATTGAATCTGCTTCGAAGTCCGCTTTGAATGGAATTGCGGGGCGGATCACGTAACATGTGAGCTCGGAAACACCGACGATACGCCGCATATGTAAGCTCTGAATGAAAATCTAATGAGGTCATGAAGGATAATGTCGTTTTACGTTCTATTTTTTATTTTTTATGCTTTCACATGGAAGCACTCCTATTTCAATCACTGAGCTGAAGGTGGGCTTACATGGGAGCAAATAAGGAGCGGAGCACATCTCTAACGTACTTGAGCTGATTTGGATGACTAATACGAGACGCTTTTATCTGTCAAGAATCTAGTCATGTGTGCTACATATTTTATTTCCAAATAGATAGCTTCTGCGGAGGAAGATCTTTGGATGTTCAGTTGAAATGAAGCCACGTAAAATGAGAAAATACTTCGACGGAAACAAATTTGATAAAAGACTCCGTCGGATATGCAAGAGACAAGCGAGCGCCAGCTCCTTAGCGTCTCGTGCTCGGAAATTGTGAAAGGGCATACTTTCCACGAGGCGGGCCATTCCATTTTCCGGCATCTTCTTCTTTTTTTTCCGAGTGGAAGAAGAATCCCCCGGAAAGGTTTTTCAGGAATCTCGAATCAAAATTATTCCGGAGACGACAAATATTGTTTTTCTCAATAATTCCGCAAAAAATGTGTGTATTAAAAATGCCTCAGATTTGTCGTTTCCATTTCGAACCAGTTGTGCAATTTTCAGCGGCTAATAGAAGCATTACTGGAGCGAAATAAATTTTATTCTTTTTTATAAATCCACAACTGAGTATTTTATTTTCAGATTACTTTTGGTACAATTTGAAAGTTATGAAACAATTCTGAAATTAATTCCAATATCTTGATTTTCACAACTACTCAAGCTAAAAATAATAATTCAAAGTACAAGTGTAGGAAGTCTCTCAAAAAGGAATTAATAGTGTTTTATTATCATACACAAACTGTTGATAAATGCTAATATAGTGTCACTGAATAGTTGTAATAACGCACCCCTTCATGCTTAATTTCGTAAAGAGAGAAAAATTAAAATTTTAGATAGTACAATTCCTTAAAGTCTTCGGATTAGCCCATTAGAACATTAATAGCGACCTAATTTTACACTAATAATAACTTTTTACAAATAATGTATAATAATTTCTTTTCTCGTACAAGGAATACCGTTTTTTGAACAACTATATTCAAAATTTATTTCAGATAAAAATGCATAATGTTCTCAAAAATTCGCTAATATACGATATTCTGAAATTGACAAACATAATAATAAATACGTTCATTAGAATAGAAGGAGTCGCATATTAAATTTCAATGTTGTCGTAAAATGAATTATTGCAAAATGTGAAAAATGGTATGAATAAACATATAAAAAGACGACCCATTGACATTGAAAAAAATTAATAAATAAAACCCATAAATTTCTTCATATGTTAAAATTTTTATTTAACATTAAACAACAAAAGTCAAGTGTTGTAGCAATGAATATTTTTAGCCAAGTAGTGTAATATTGATGATTCTTGACACTAAAAGATCATCAATTAAGTTAAATATGTAATTAAATACATCATGTTGTCTTCTGAAGAAGTTAGTATAACTCTAAAATTAGCAATTGTTATTTAAGACAGCATTATCATATCAATGTTGTTTTTATTTCCTTTGTTTGTTTATTAAACAAAGGAAATTCTCTTGCAATTCTAACAGTTTCTACAGGTCGAACAGTTCACGACTGTAGTTAAAGAGCTAAACTAGTGTCAGTTACTATTTTAGAAATGACCAAGACGAAATCGTGTAGAAATCATCAACAGTGAGCAGATTAGATCATCCCCTTGTAACAAATTACTTTTCTGGAAAACTTCCAACAAAAGAAAACATTTTGTGCTCAATGTTACTTATCTCCTGAAAGTCATGATGCAATTAAATCCGAAATAAATTAGCAATTAATCTTCGAACATAACTTTTAATTATCTGTATCAATTTAAACGAGTTCTATAAAATCATTAGAGAGATTTATGGATGTGTGTTTCGGTCGATCGAGTACTAATTCCTTCTACGTAGTCTATCGGTTGTGTTTGCAAAAGAGGCGTGGCAAAATAAAATATTTCTTTTTCTAATTAATATACATTAAGACGGGAATGATAAAATGTGATCGTGTTCGAATTGTAACTTACGAGGTGCAAAATGAAGTTATAAATAAAATCTGGCTGTTGGCATTTCGAATTACTATGAGTTGAAATCGAGCAATGGGACTAATAAAGGTTAGGTTTTCAAAAGTCCTTTATTTTTTGGTTAATAATAAACACTATACAAGGTTAACACTGCATTGGTTTAAGATTATTCGACTACGAGAAGGGTTAAAGGTTGTTGCTACAACTCTAAAATGTATCATTTGTATTGCCTAATTATTGAAAGGAAAATATTTCACGATTAAACAAAAAATTAATTCAGTAGAGGTAGGTAGTTCTAAATAAGACATTTCTGTTTTGGTTTAACAATTTTAATAATATAAAATTAATTTCCTTGTTCGTATTATTATCAGCGTAAAAAATGTCTTCTTATACTTATTTTACTCTCTTCATAATTTTAATAAAATTAGATAAATTGAATTCTGAATATTTTCTCAAAAAGCATGCAAATTGAAGCAGCATTTTACGGATGAATAGTTTTTAAAAGTTAAGTAGTATATAAGGCGACTAATTCGCATATAAAAAGGATGGAGTTTTAAAGATATTGATAACTTTTTCAATATCTAACATTTTTTAAATTTTTAGCAGATTTTCCTATATTCCAGTAGTCTGAAGTTCTTATAGCAATCTATAACTTAATCAATTTAAATTTGAATCCGAAAATACCCTTCAAGACATAGCAAACATTTTAAACTTTCAAAAAATCATTTTTTTAAAAGTGAGATTGAATTTTTGAAATGCAAAAAATAAAAACAAGAAGTGTTCCTCAAAATAATGTTCTTTGCTACTTTTGGCACTGTAACTTAAAACAGTTTTCTTTATAATTCTTTAATTCTTTACATGAACATTCTTTTTTCAATTATGAAAAAAAATTGTTGCTCTACATCTCTTCGAAGAATTTCTTTGATTCTTAATAGAATAGATTAATTCCCAAATTTTGGATATAGGTAGCTTGAAATATTCTTTTTGTTTTTAATGCCGACATTTATTTTTGGTATCTTACGGAAACAACGGCTTTAAAATTCGTAACTAGGTTTTTAAAATTCTTAAGTATTTTTTTTCAATGGTTTATTGATTAAATAGTTTGACCGCTCTACTAAACTTTTGTTACCTGACTTTCAAACTATAATAAATTCTTTATAGATATAAACTAACGCCCTTCAATGGACTTTATATTTCATATCGGACGTAGTAAAAACCACACTGGTTTTGGAATCTTGAAAGGGTAGAGAATTCCAAATGCTAATGTTATCATTCTTGTCTCTTTTCACTGTTATCCAAAGAAAGTAAAAGTGAGTATTGCTTTCTCCCATGATTTATCGATTTTCTCAGATAGAATTTCAAAGATCAACTATCTCATCCTATTGAACTTTATCACTGTCAGTCTTCATGTTTAGTTAAGTTGACACTGAAGAGCACCCACGTTGTCAATCATCGAGTGACTCATAACTTTTGTTAAGTGTAGTTAAATGCAAAGCGTCTTACACCCAACTGAAGTAGGTACTCATGGGATACTTTTTGAATAGAGCTAGTATTTCGCCTCCGTGAACGAAGCTCTCATAATGAAAGTGATCCCACCTATGAGAATGCCGTTAAAAGTGAATCCAAGAGCATATCGGCAACTAATTAGCCTCCAGCGTCCTTTTACGGAAGGTTGATCGCTTCCAGTTTGCACGTAATAGTACAAACATGCCTGAAAGCTATCACACGCCAGGTAAGATGAGGCCAATCCCTCTCTTGAAACCGAACCCATACAAAGAGCCCATCGCGCAAGGGGCTTTCAGCACCTCACCCACTGCGCACTTAGCATGCATCCATCTTGCGATATTCAAAACAAATGATGCCGAAGCAATTACGCCTCCACAGGTGCCTTAGGTGAGACGGGGAAAAGCTCACGACGACGACAACGCGTGTGCAAGTGCACTCGAGGTATTTGATTACCGACTGGGACCAGGTAGGTCCAGATACGCCAGGTACTCCGACGGTGCGACCTGGGTGCGCGCACCCAGCCAGCGCAGCCCGCAACGCTTCTAATTCAAATGCGCCTGCCGATCATTGACAGATGGAAATAAATTTGACAGGTTGTCAGCGCATATGAATGCGCGCGATTAGATTTAAATTGCGTCCCAGGTGTGTTGCGGATAACCACGTTATTAGCAATTCCCCTTGCTTTAGTCGCTTTTCGACGGTTGGCTAACAACAGCACGGCAAGCGCTTATGCGTTAAATTAAATGCCACAGCATGCATAAAAAGACTGGGCTGGATGCGCGGTACTATCCCGGAGATGTGGGACGTCTCGAGGTAGTTCTTAGTTCGCGTCTTCCTCAAATTAAGTCCCCTCGCGGTGTGAACTTCTCCTGCGAACAACGGCTAGGGTGAGCTTGGCGAGGTGCACTGAGGTGCTACTAATTTTCATGCTACAGTTCCAGCACCGGTGACGGGCGCAGTGTCATGCACAGGTATGCGAACGGTGCACGCATTTGTCTCCCCAGCACCTTCGATTCAACATTAGAATGATTGATGGTCGCCGTTGCATTTCGCATTCAAATTGATGCTGTCGATTTGTTGCGCCCTCGCGGCCGTCGCTCAACCTGTGCAACCTGCGCAACCTGCTGCGTTATTAATGCATAAGACACCTTTCAACTTCAACTGTAATGGCCTCTGGAATATCGCCGAGATGAGAGAGTGCATTCCGGTGTAGTAGCCAATGTCTCAATTTTCTGTTCTGTTGTTCGTGCAATGCACGGCGATTTTAATGAGCGATTGAATGGAAATGGATGTCGTCCGCACGTGCTTCTCCTACCTCTGTCGCAGATAAAGGTTGCGATTTTTCACCTGGCACCCGGAAGTCTTTACGCAATGTAATCACGTCTTTTCAAAATTTTATTTTGAATTGAAAAAATTGTCAGGATCGCATTGTCGCTATATTAATATTAATAATGAGAACAATACTTTGTTTGCAAGTGTTTAACTTTAGTATGACTTTATTGCTTACACGTCATGAATTAATACAAGTAGTTAATTAGGGTCTATTCGAAAATATTGTATCGATTAAAGACATCAAAATTTTTTATTTAAATTTAAATTGACCGCTTTTTATTATTGAGATATGAAAGGAATCGAAACACGTATTTAATTTCAATTTAACATCCGAAAACTATAAAATCTGTATATATATATATGTATATAAATATAATTCGAGATGAACTGGATGCCACAGTGCATTCAAAATGATAAGCTTGTTTGGACTTTCGATTTATATTTGCTTTGATAGAAAAATAAATGCTCGGAGTGACTAGTCCTGGCTTAGAATTCTAAACAATTCTTCACTTGGATTACTGGTTGCGGTCAGCAAGATTCACTACGAGCAATTGCGTTTCCATCACATGAAAAATTCTCTAGTTGGGCTCAACCGCAGACAAAAATAATTCTTTTGATTTAAAAATACAAACTTAATGGCATAGGAGGCTTTAAAGAATAAATTATCAACTTTTCTGCCTTTAAAAGATATCCAAAACTTGACTCAGTTTTGTGTAAAGTTGTCTACTATTATTTTTACTAACTTCTAAAATACAATTAAATCTCATTTCATCCGAAAAATATTTATAGTAAATTATTAATTTTCATACGACACGTTTGTTAAGAAGCATTTAAAATTTTCGGTCTTTAAATATTTCTATAAGTCCAATTTTGAAAAAAATATGGTTTTACATTTTTTTTACGAAAGGTGCCATTAATTAAACTGAAAGTGTAATGAAACAAACGTACTGGGAAATATGTAATTAGTGTTATGTATAGTCAAATAATTTACTAACTATGTCCTTTTATGCTTGGTGAAATCGAATCCTCTGCAAACTGATTTTTCTGTAAGTAGCACCGATCAAGTAATTTTCGTAGTATTAGGAATGACTCAGCATTATTGGTATGGTTACCAGCAGATTTGTTTTAATTGTTTTCGTTATTTTTTAATCGTTTAATTAATGAAATTGTATTCATATGGATATGTGTACACAAAATACTTTACAACAAACATATCAGATCATAATTAAGACGGAATGATCACCATGCATTGAAATATGTAAATTAGCTTACCAAATAAAATTTTGAGTGTGTCCACGAATTTAAGAATTTAATAAAAAATTGCAAAAGTTGCTGTAAATTTTTACATGTTAAGGAGGGTACATGGCGCATGTTTCCAAAGGAGTCATGTCAACCCCTTCTGCGATGCCGAAATTGTTCGATCTCGGTAAGAAAGAACACTTATCTACTTCTACATGCAAGAGTTTCATCTGGAGGCCAGAATGGTTGGTCTGGACTGATGGATGATGGCACCGCGATGGGGTTGCGCGTTTGTTGTTTCTGATCCAGCACGGGGGGTACCATGCATTCCATATATAAAACTCAAAGGAACGGGCACATACACATACACCCATAGGTATGTACCGCCGCTAGTGCCAGCATTACGTTTGATAACCGGAGCTTTTTGTGTGGAAGGGTTTTGGGGGTTTCGACTATGTACAAAAAAAGGGTACCACCGCACCGCCCGAGGCCATACGGAGATATCCCTGTGTATTTATGTAAAGCTCTTTCAGCCTTCCTGCCAAGGATATCTCCTGTGGGAGCGGCGCTTATGTACGTACATATGTCGCCCGAAGCACCAAAAATGACATTACCCGTATGTACCGGTGTATGAATGCTGTCGTATTCCCAAAAATACAATTTGCCTGAATAGATATGTGACAAATCCACATTAGCATGAGAAACATAGTAGCTCCGCTTCCCATCTTTCGCCGGGAGATAGATGGATGTATGTGCGTTTGCAAATATTTCACGTGTCTCCATGGATTCACAAGCCTCTGAAGAAAACACCTTCGCACTCCGGGGTCCCCATGCCCGTGCCCACATTGATATGGATAAGCAGAAAATATAATCCTAGAATAAATTTTTTCCCGCTACCGGGTCGGGTACCCATTCGCGCACCGTCGGAGCGAAACACAAAAATGTCCTCCTGGTGAGTGTCGTCTATGCCCCCCGCCAAGATATAAAATTGGATACTTTGACTTGAAAATGACTTGTGTATCAGCTGCAATTTCCTTTGAAACTCCTTGGGGGAATCGTAAAAGTGAACTATGAAGAGTGAAATTATTTCGCGAATATAATTCCCTACCGAGTGAGGCGATGCCGGCGAGGTACGGTGCTCCTTCAAATAAAATAAAATGCTTAGCGTCACTGAAAATCGTTAGGATAATACGAAACCCACTTCGACGCTAGCGATTCAAATTTCCTTTATCATTTACACGGTATTTATAAGAGACATGATATTTGGCTAATTGAAATCAGGTAGACATTGACCTGCAACATTTATTTGGTAAATGGCTAAGGTTAACCTTTCTACATATGATTTGCATGAGTTTTGAAAAGTTTGAGTATTTGACAATGACAATGAAAATAATAACAACCAGGAACTGATTCTATTCTAGAAAATGTTCTGAAGATTTTTTAAACATTTGATCTTACACTATTCTCATAATTTTACAAAATGGATAATTTTTGAAAAGCCATTACTTCTACATTTATAATTACTAATGGAATTTAAAAAAAAAAAAAACATTACTAAGTACTTCTTGCGTAATTTTTATTGAGTTAGGACTCCCTTTTACAAATTCAAAGCATTTGCCATAACCCTCTGATAAGCGAAAAGGTACTGATTGAATCTTTGATTTCTTTCAATTGTCTTTAAGTTGTATTATTTGCAATTCACTGAAAGCAATCTTCGTGTTCTGCCCTATTTGTCTGGAAAGAGTTAAAACCCCGAAATCTCTGATTGGCATCTTTTTGTGACGAAAAGAAAAGGCTATTGCCGTCACTTAAGACTGCACTAAAAAAGGATATCGCACAGAGATAACATCTCGTAACCCTGAAGCCCTTAACAGAATTAGAAACACTTTAAGGAGTTTGTTGTAATCGCCTGACAGAATTGTAGTAAGGGCAGCTTCTGGACGAAGGAGAGAGTGTGCATTTATATAAATTTAAAAATACGGTACCCATCTAAGGGGAATGAGTAACGACACTAGGGTAGAGAGTAATTCATTTCTTTAAACTTTTCGCTACATTGGGAGAGTGTACTGACGCTGGATGCTACACAGACTTCTTCCTTAGAAGTTGTTTTTCGCCTTTAAACGAACGTGCCCCGAAATCTTTGATACATGGCAGAGTCGCGGCAGTTGCGCATGCAGTAAAGTTTTTGTGATTGATTGTACTATAATTAATCTATGCTTCATAAAAGCCAGTTTATCCTCTTGTGTCTGATACTGAAAATTTTGAATTGTTGCCGGTGTTATAAATATACAAAATATGAAAAGAAGATAATGTTTATAAAAATTGAAAAATGGAAATTAAATAAATTCATAAATCGTTGCCCACAATCACATTAGCCTAGTGACTCTTGATAAGTTGTTTATCTTCTACGATGCGGTAAAAATTTCAGGTAGGAGAAACGTGGTATGGTAGTCACACGGGTAGATTGTCGCAATGATTATAACGGAAAATTGAATTCAGACGAATTCGTGATATCGTAAGAAGTCGCAGGCACATCGCCTCATTCCTCACGAACTCTAAGTTCGCTATGGCATGTCGTAAAGAGAGGACTTGCGTTTATTTGTCAATACTGTTGGTTGTTAAATAGAAGACATGTCATTTTATCTCAGATGTTTCTATTGGTCACTCATTGATTAGCATTATTAATTCGTACAGCATTGCAACTGCCTTTGTTTGTTGAACTCTTATTCGCAATACTTAAGAAACTTATATTTGCCAAAACTAATCTTAAATGTAATTTGTGTAATTAATTTACTATCCTTTTGTTTTTTTTTTGCTATATTTATTTTGGGAAAATACATAATTTTAGAAACACTCGAATTATTGAAAGGAACAAAAGTAATATTAAAAAAATAAAAAAAATAAAAGAGCATTAATGAGAAATGTTCTTATTTTGATATTTAGGAACAATTTAAAGCGCTGGTTGATGGCATTGGACTTTATATATGAAGTATAACACATGTGTGAAATGCGTCGCGCAATTTTCTAGAAGTGTTAAATTTATTTCGTGATCTAATTAACACAACTACAAATTCCAACTGATTCCGTGATAGAAAAACTGCCCAGGAAATATAATTTTATCTTTTTGCTTACCGTGGTCACCAGTCTTGCTAGTTTTAATAGTTTTCTGGAAAAAAAATCTGTATTGTCTTGATATAGTTCATATACTGAAGCTTTTGCTTATTAATGAAGCCATTTATATCAGGCTAAAGCTAAAAATTGATTGAAACAAGTATAGCGTCTTTTCGATTCCTCGTTCATGGGATCAGATTAAACAAGTGTCAAGTGTATATTAGATTAGATGGTGTAGATATCGTTGGCGAATGCACAGAATGCAGCTTCACTTTCGAGCATAAAAGGCAGGACGCATACGAAGTTCATGCAATACATGGGAGCATTTAAAGGTGAAATCCAATACTTGCCAAAATCCTGCCTTCAACTTTCGCAGTGCACTTTCGCGGATTAAACTAATCACGGGGAACTTTCACTGACGGATGAGGCAAGTGTCGACGGCATGAATGAAACACCCCCACACCAAACACCTACAGATGCAAAATTAAGAAAAACTCACTTTCGCCGGATTTTACAAAAGCTTCCCATCGTTAAAACCTGCAAACAAGCGCAGCTCCACCAGCAGCCAAGGCGGCAACAACAACGTCGGTAGCGCACTCCGGAGCTGGGGCAGGGCGACGCGAGTCCTTTCGGTTCACTCTCGTTCATTTACCGCGTGGTCCGTAATTTGTGTGAACATGTGCATGGGGCGTGTGTGTGGCAACGCCGTCCGTCCGCCGACTCCTGTACGTATGTATGAGAAAGCTCCGAAGTCCCGGAACGCGCTCCGCACCCCCGCCTGTCTCGCCCAGATGTGACCTTAGCCTTCTTAACAAACTTTGCCGTACTCTGCCACGTCATAATTAAATGCCGCCGAAAGGTCGGGTAGGTCATGGTTCACGAGCGGTTGTGCAAAACTCGCCAGCCCGGCCCGACCGCACCCCCTCCCCTCCCACATCCCTTTGTCGACGAACACAATTATGTGTAATCGGGAGCACCGGTATGTGTGTATTTATGACGTAGCGCCTGGTTACTTAGTACAACCACCAGAGCGCGCTGGGCAGACCCACCCTCGGCGGCGCCCTTTATTAGTTAAGAGGAGCAAAAGACAAACAAGCCGGCGCCCAACACTCGTTCAATTTCCCAACACCAGCGGCGCTCATCATCATCAACAGCTCCAACCGAAATCCGCGGGGCGCTGCGGCGCAGACTGAGCAGAGTGCGGGGCGGGGGCACGGGCGGCGTGGGTGGTTCTATCAACAGTATGTGATCTGATAACGTGACTTTATTTAAATTGCCCCGTGATGAGGCTGGGGAGCGGCTGGCGGCACCGGTGTGCTCGTGTGCGCCGGGCCCTCTCCCTGGTGTGCAGCGTTTTAAATACTAATGAGAGAGCATAAAGGTGACATCCTCACCGCCGCCGCCGCCGCCAGCGTCCTGGTCCTGATGCCACTTTCCCAGATTCCAGATTGCCAGTGGTCCCATCCACACCCGCAGCTCCTCGTCTATGTGCCGGCAGCAACATTTAAGGAATGTCTGCTGTGCGAGTTAAGGAAGTGAAATTAAAAAAGTTGATCGGGGGTGGCGCGCAGGGACCGCGGGACGGACGCCACCTGTGTTTTGCTCCCGTTATTCTTCTAGGTCAAGGACTCCGCATAATTTCGCCGGCAAATGAAGGTGAACGGACGAAAAGCACGAACTTTAATTGACTCAGGAGCGCCACGCTCGCTTCCCGGGAAAAGTTCTGGAATGCCTTTCACTCCCCGTAAACGATTTGGGAATTCCCGACCGAGGAGGCACAATCACTGTAACTCGGCGGGGGAGGACTCTGCGGTCGGAACTTAGTTATCAAACGATTCGGATTTTATTCCAATTTTCTGCTACTTTGTTCGAATCAGGCGAGTGGGACGTTTTCAGAAATTAGACGTTGAAGTCAATTAAAAGACTGCTTTTGTTGTCAGCAATTATAAAAATATTAAAACGATTGCGGTTCTCTTAGTTTGATAAAGTATGGCGACCCTGGAGAAAGGCTTACCAAATTGATTACTAAAAACCAGACTTTGCCAGCTACCTCTTTCCATTTTCCCTAGTATCATAAACTACTAAATTCCCGCTTTACTCTTACGTGTATTATGTACCACGGAAATCACTGACCGGAATTAATACTAGCCCATGTTTTAAGCTGGAATTTAATTTCCATTCTAATTAAAGTTCTACCAAGTCCCTTGAAAAGTTCCAATTGGAGTAGGGAGCATCTGCCTGAAGTTTTTTCTTTTTCTTGAATATCTACAGTAATATAATCATATAACTTGGAGACCGTTCGCATTCATTTGTACGAAGACTTATTTGACACTTGATCACTAGACCTAATAAAGTAAAAGACTAGATGGTAAAAAAGATCTTATTAAAAACTTAACTAGCTGATCGACGACCTTATTCCTTAGACGCACAAAGTAAGCTCTGTGGTTTTTCTAAATAATTCTTGCGAAAAATCAGATTTATTATAATATTAACATTTTATGTAATAATGTTAAAATCCAGTTAAATACCAGTTCAGTTAAATCCGCAACGTAGATCTACAATACTTTTTTCAAGAATTACTTTATTTTGCGTTTTGAATTTAAAATTTTATAAAAGATATCTATTCCACGAAAAACTTTCATCTATATAAGCAATAAAACAATAAAGAATTTTGTACTACATAAAATTTTTCCACTCAATTTAGTAACTCCTTACAACTTTTTATAAATACTCTTGGATCGATTTGTTTATAAATACGTGTAAGTCCAACCTTGAACAGGGTTTCGAAACTCAAATTGACTTACATCGGTAGAATAAGAAGTCTTAGCCGTCTTCTGGGAAATGTTTTGATACACCTTGAAGTCAAAATCGAAGAAATTCTGCTCCTCCTGGCAGCATGAACCGAATGCTACTTAATTTTGCACCAGAAAGACTTTCGGTGAGGAGACCATTAGGAGTATTAGGACGCCCTTTCTAGTAATCTGAACTCATGTTCTGTGAAACGACATTACGTTGCCAAGGACGTATTGCCTCCCTGATAATATTCTGCCGTAGTTTAGCGAATTCCAATGAATTTTTATTCTTCCCCGTATTGATCTGGTTTTTCGCACGAGTTAGTTTCTCTGCTGAAATTTCATCTCGCATTTCCATTCGTCTCCACTTTTTTCAGTGTTCTCAGGGATATTCCTATTTTAAGAACTCATCCCTTTTTGCCGAAAAGGGGAGGCAAGCGTGCGACTTGTTCCGTAAGAGGTACATTATTGAGCTGGGTAGCACGAAAGTAAATGTCAGAGATATATTTTGCCGCTACAACTTTCCCAGGTCCCTGTTCCTGTTCCCATGCCCCATGTACACTACTCCTGCTGCTTGGAGCGCGCTCAAGGATATATGAAAATTCCTGGAATATTTTCCTATGCAGAATTCATGATTTATTATGATTATATATAGAATTTTACATGAATCTCGCTCTGGTTTTCCAATTTCGCCTTCGGTTATCGTCATTCATCATGCTATTGCGCGAATGCCGGCTCGCTGCATATGTCTAAATTGGTGGGATATTAAAATTCTTCACAATACATCAAAATCCGAAGGAGTTGAGTTACCTTGCGCTCGGTGATCTTTAAGACCTTCTTCAGAGAACACCTGCGGCTTCGCCCGAATTTAAAACGTCCTTGAACGGGCTTCTTATCGCCCCGAGTTATGATACGCGAAGACGGTAGCCTAGTCAGACCTTATCCCAGTTCTTAAATTCGCATTCGGAGTTTATTTACATACAATTTAGGCAGGTAATGAGCTTTCACATGTAGAGCCTACGACCAACCCCCACCGAATTTATGTTACGCTCCCCGCAAAGGAAACGAAACAACTTTTCTTTCCCTTTTTCTGTTCATGTAAGCCAGCCCTCGACGAAGAATGGGAAATAAAGGCAAGCGTTGTAGTCTTCCAGCTCTCGAGATGGAAACTTTTGAAATGAATAAAGCCGCCGTTCTTGGAAGACATTTGCATTCTTACTTGCCGGATAAGGGCTTACCAGCCCACGTGTGTGGGTGCGGGGTGGCCTACATGGTTACCTTGATGGGAGGTAAATAGCATTTTAAGTAAAGAAAGTGAGCGGAGTCCTTAGGGAGTATTTAGCTACACCAAAAGAACAAGTCAAGACGATGAACTGAATTTTAAAACAGCTCTCATTACGGGACTGAATATCGATAATTTCCTTTTTCTTATTTTTACCAGTTCCACGGGGTCACAGCCCCCTTATCGAAGTCAAAAAGTGGCTCAGAAAGATGTGAGGATAAGAGATAAATTCAATTTGATAAATTGTATCAAACGCCGTAATAATTATCTCATAGATGTGTGAGAAGAAAATCTTATCAAGACGGAGAATGAAGCCCAAACAGAAAGCAAGAACCCTTGTTACCTGTAATATTATTTTCGAAATGCTAAATATTTTCAGGGTTTTCACCGATTGGTGCTGGTAATTAGAACCATTTGAAGAAGTGTGAAACAGAAACTAGCAAAATCTAAAGCCAGAACTAAAACAATCTTAAGTAAATGTTTTATTTATTTAACTTTAGCTAAAGTTTGTTATTATCTAAGTCGTTATCTTGCAATATACCCAAATTTATATAAATTCTAATTTTTTGCACAAGATAATTCGATAATCGATAAATTTCCACTAATTGGGAAGTTATGCAGAAATGAAGACTCCTATACGAACCGAAATCTCCTACAGTTTGGAAGTACAGTACAGACCTGCGAAGCTGCTTGATACTATCGCTTGAATCAGATTAATTAGATCCACTAATTGTTGATCTATAATTTCAAAAAAAGCAGTAGTCATGTAAATCGCAAAGTAGAACTCAGACCTAAGCTTAGTAAGACGATCCCAAATGTTCACTGTTGCGTCAATTTTCGTGTTTTTCATAACAAGATAAATTTTAAAACTTACTTGTTACTGTTGACTTTTCTATGTGATGTTGTTGTGATCATAATAAATCACAAAACGTTCTGAGAATGTTTATTTTTGAAAATTAGTTTCTATGTGCAGTTCCAGCATGTATTTAGTAAAAATACAAAGTATTATTTATTGTTAGTTATGTATTTGGTGTTCTGTATGCGATTTACTTTTGTTTTCAACGCGATTGTTTGGTGTTATTTGCTTTTAAGTATATACAATATGTTTGAAAGGGATCAATAACATTTAATATTTTTCTATTGCTAAAGTATGAGTTCTAGACTGTTTTTTACAAAATGAATTTTAACGATAATACGTTTCTTTTTGTTGAAGTAAGCAACGAATAACGTTTCCACTAATTTTAAAATATAGAAAGACCATCGTACCTTTACACTTAGAGATTCAAAGACGTCCCTCAACTGTACCATCAGCAGGAACCTCATCAATATTCGGAACATTTGCGTCTGTAAATCTTCTACTAGAAATCGTTTGTCAGCTCCAAGTCAGGCCTTTTGAAATAATTTCTTGAGCGATACATTAAAAGGATAAGGGGAATGACTTTCAAGAAAGTGTTTTTGGTTTATATCCTTTCCAATAAAAAGTGAAAATGTGGCAAGAACGGGAATCTGCCAAGATATACGTCTAAAATTACCCACGGCACATAGAGCCCACTCGCACAGGCATCAAAACCTGTGCGCCAAAAGAAGGTAAATAAAGTGACTTATCGAAAAGGGAGCAAGGAACGCGAGCAGCAAAAAAGAGCAAAGGCTTCGAATTGATAGCCTGTTTGGTATATTTTTCGTGTATCTTTGATAAAATATACACACCAAAGGGCAATTTGAAGGAGTCGAAAAGGTAAAGGGCAAAAGACAAAATGCGAGGAGGCGGCATTTGCGTTTCAGAAGGATACACGACGTATTATCAATTCCCAAAGTACAAAATGTCATTACTGAAAGGGCTGAACATGTCTCTCTATAAAGGTCATGTCTTTGAGGGATAATATGCGCGAAATTACTTCGGAAGGATTGATAGCGGGAGGTCCTCGCGCGGATATGGTCCGATCGAATGTTGGCAAATACCCATTGGGAATGCTCTCAAATAAATGCCATTATAAACGCCTTAAAGTCAACTTTCGGAATTCTTTATATTTTTCTTTTTATCGTAGCTCGACGCTTCTTGATTTTAGATTTTTAAATTTCCATTTCTAATTTCATTACTCGTTCCGTTCTACACTTAGATAACTTTCAATTGAAATATTCCTGAAGTTAAATGCAAAATGTATAAGAATCGTACGTATTTATTATTTCAGTATATTTCGTTTTTCAATCAGTGCAGAGTTTTTTACAGATCATGCCTATTCTAAAGATTATTACAGTAGCTATTAAGTTAGTAAAATCTTATCAATTAATTTTTTTTTTGTAGTGAAATATCGCGGAAACTTTTCCGGTTATTCAAATAGAAACTTTCGGTCATTTAAAGAGATAATTCAAAAATGAAAATTGAACTTGGAAGAAACACGTTAAAGTGTAACATCCTTTTTGAATATAAGATTCTAAATTTGAAATTGTCGTAAAAATGTAGCACTTTTTAATATTGTGTGTAACGAAAAATGCGCTCCGTTCACAATTTTAATTTTAGATGGATTAGAAAACGCGCGTCAGTTCAAGAAAGTTTCATTCTTTAGAAAAATTAAAATTCTCATTAGTTTTTATTCCCATGATTTCAATTGCACAAAAATATGAAAGAAACATTTAAAATTCCGAGAAGAGTTTAATTTTACAAAAAACAGTTCTATTTAATAATGGTAACATAAATGTATTTCGAATTACTCCTTCGTAAAGATATATCACGAAGTTATAAAAGGTTTTAAAAATATTCTGTTTTTAAAATAACATTTTGTTAATATGTCATTTCGATTTCTGAAAATTGTTAAACGAATTTTGAATTTTTAGAGTAAAATCTCGAATATTGTTCGAAAGTTAAACTATACTATTAAAACTTGTAAAAAATCAACACGAAGAAAAAATAGTTAGACTTCTGTAAAAAAAACAAGCCATAACTTAGTTAATACGACTAGACAAATTTTAGGTAAAAGTTTTAAAGATCTACCCTCGGAGCTACCCTCTTAAACCGCTCTATTTGAAAATTCAATAGGTGATTTCGTTCCCGATGAAGGCGTAACGGAAAATATTTCCTTCAGGCATGGCGGTATACATTTTATAAAAGAATTTCTCAAGAACCACTCAAGTAACCCAGTATGAAGCGATAAGGCTTCATCAACACTTGAAATGCCTCACATGATTCCATATACGCCAGGAAAGCACCAGGAACTTGGCACAGATAACAAAAGCCTTCGAGCACATCAGGATGAAGCTTCGCATCATCATCATATCATCATCGTCAACACTCAACAGCGAGCCATCGTCATTTCGTGTATGCTTTCCTTCGAGGGAAAGGAGTGAATCCCGTTTGACACACTCATCAAGGTGAAGATAATATGGACCACACGCGGCATCCTAGGGGCAGGTGCCACCCCCACGCGCCTGCCGGTGACGTTCGCACCAAATGCCGCGCTCCAGCTCCTCCAGCAAATGTTATGATTTCGGCTGAAGTTTATTTAAATGTGATATATATTCTAAATCCAAATATATCCTCGACGGCGTTTTCTATCTTTCAATACACGTTAGGGATTTATCTGGCACCTCAGCCGCCCCGGGCCGCCCTCGACCACCCACAGCTCTGTTTCATCCGCAGCCATACTTGAAGGCACATCAATGCGATTTACATAGACATATCCTGGTCTTGGATCTTGAAGTATCGCAGCATCCAAGCACCCCAGCCCAAGTCCCGAATGTGAGCTCTTCGTCATCTTA
The DNA here is from genome assembly GCA_001932985.1 of Proctacanthus coquilletti. Classification (NCBI taxonomy): domain Eukaryota; kingdom Metazoa; phylum Arthropoda; class Insecta; order Diptera; family Asilidae; genus Proctacanthus; species Proctacanthus coquilletti. Next base: position 1,777,526 of record MNCL01000006.1, read on the forward strand.
ATATGCCTGGCTGCAAAGCGGGGGCGGGAGCGTAATGCAGAGGAGATATGCGGCAGCCCTATGGGAAGGTATATGGAAATTCGCTTGAAAATATGGAAAATCCTTCATGTATAGAATGTCAGCGCCGCCACCGTTGCTCCCGCCTCATTCCCGTTCCCCTGCTTTATTTCGGATGTAGAAGTTTGCAGTAAAACGAGTAAAATTCCCTTAATTTCCTGTGGTTAAGGCTTTACTGGTGCCAGAGTCTTTACGATTTTACGAAATGGCTTAATGACAGTGTTCAGTTTGTTATGTCTCAAGCTGTGAAAAAACTGCATATTTCGCAGTATAAATCGCAGAAAATTCACTCATCGCAATAATTTGTTCTAGTTTTAAGCTTGAACCCACCATCGATTCATTCCAACTAACAATTTAAAGTATTTAAAATCTCCGATGTGATTGGAAAATTTTTGTGTGTCAATATTTCATTAGAAGATAGTTTAGGTGCAAAAATAAAGGACAAAAATTTTAAGTAATTGTTTTGGTAATTGTTTTTATAACAACAGAAAATAGTAGGGATAATAAAACGTAAGGAAGCGTGGATTTGAAGGGCTTTCTGTAAAACTCTTTCTTTGGAATGATCTACATGAGATAAATGTTAATTAAATTAAAAATACCATCGACTTGTACTTTAATTCTAATCATATTTGCAATATTACGATGTTTTCGTGTTTGTTTAAAATAATAACAAATATGTTTGCAAACTTTTCAATCATAATTCTTTGGGAAACATGTCGTAATCGTCCGTAAATATTTTGGATCTCAAATTATTAGGATAAGGGTTTCAAATTTTCACTGAAAAGTGATTGTTTGAACCAAAAGTTTTTCTTTGAACGAGTTATACTCGATATAAGACTATCGGACAATGTTGGCAAACTCGAAAATTGTACTTTGATTCGAATAGTTTGCCCCGAAACTTTGCACATGATTTATAACCACGCAATCCCTTAGATTTCACTGAATCAAAATCCCGGGATTAAGAAGCTGTCGCCTCAGTGCTCCCCTTTCGAGCTTCACTTAAATCATTCCTGCCTTTCTTATGAGTTTACAGGGGCACTTGGGAGCGCACAAGTATCAATTTATACTCTGCCGTGGCACCGTAATTGCTATTCTGGAAACAAATTTGAGTTGGGCATCAAAGAATCCATCGAAGGAATCCCGACTTTCGTCATGTCCTCCTATCCTCCCGGTCTCGTCTTTCGTTTTGCGGCTTCATTTGACCACTCTGACTGGCTTCGATGGTTCGATGATGTTTGCCAAAGAAATTTCCAACTCCTTTTCCGTCGAACTGAACATCAGAGCCGGAGCTGAACCCGGGAGCCGGTAGCATTACCCGTCGAGGAGTGAGCTGCTCTTACACACCCGAGCAGATCACAATAAATCGAGGACGGGGGCCAAATAAAATAACGAAATCCAAATCAGCCCCAGAAAGCCAGGGGATGTAATCAGGACAAGGCGGAATGGCACTGGATGAAAATTCGTATGCAAATCACACGGGTCGGTTATTTTTCGAAAGGGTTGCTCCTCTGTGCACGTCTGTGTTTGGCTGATTTCGCCTTTTTATTCCGGGGACGTGTGTTCGCCTCGTCAGGAATGAGCCGGGTTCGCTGAATTTGCATAAGTATTAGACCGGCGCTGTAGTCGCTGGAATTTATGGTCGTTCCGCAAATAACCTTTAACAAGGTTTCAATAAGATTGGGTAGTTTCTAGTAGTGGAAGCCCGCACCCTCCTCTCCGCCACACCAGCGAATTATTTATTGCAAACAATTTCGCAAGCTCGACTGAAAGGGATCTTGTTACCTTCGAGGTACTCGGAGTCAAATCCTGACAAGCGTTCATGCTAAACAAGAACTCGATGGGATGATTAATTTTTATAAATCCTCCCTGCGATCCTATGCAAATGAACACCTTTGCCACCGCCGTTCAGCACGAGGTCCTGTAGATCGGGATGCTGATTTGAATGACAATGGTGGCGGCTCAGGTCTGGCTCTTGCATGTCATTGCATTTACCAAAAGTGGCAATTAGGGTCCAAAATACATCCAAAAACTAAAGTACTAGTCGCAAGTTAATATATTATATAATACAATAAAAAATTATTTTGTCACAATATTGCATTAGAAATCTGTTAAAATTGTAGGATTTTTAATTTATTTGGATAGAAATTATTCAAGAATTATTGCAATAGTTTACGAATTATCCGAATAATTGTGTGAAAAAATGCTGTTTAAGTATAAAATCACTCAAATTTCTCATTTTAGAATCGAAAATCACAATTAAATCTTACTGAAAAAATATGAGACATTATGAAGGCGTACTAATTCATGTTACATGAGAATATCCAGATTTTACCCCAAAACCTAACAAAAATCAAAAGTTTTTTTTGAACGTAAGGGTAAAATGAAGGCAAACTATTAGCACGTTTTCGCTGACCCACTTTCATTTTAATAGTTTATTTTATGTCAAAAAATAAAATTTATCTTAAATATTTTAAAAAATTCTGTAGCTTTTCAAATAAGATACAAAATTAAAACTGAAATTTTTACATTTTCTTACGAAGGAAGAATTTTACTTGAATTTTGAATAGATTTGTATACAATCATATTCTTCCGAATTCAAAAGTCAGTATTTTCCAGTATATCAAATTTTCAAAATTCAAAAATCAAACTTATAAAATAAAATAAAATAAATTTCAGAGAATGAATCAAACTAAGCATGATAAGCGGTATCAATAAAGCAGTAAAATAGCTTCAATTTAAAGTACAAAATCAGCTTAGATTTTTGTAAGGGTGCAATCTAGGGATTCTAGATCATTTACTTAATTTTTAATAGTATTATATGGAGAATGTGTAATGTTTTTCTTCAGATTCATAAACTATTCGGGAAATTCAATTGATATCTTATTGCCCAAAGTTCTAAGAGTAAAGTGCTATTTTTGTATGAAACGACCCTTAAAATTATAATTTGGCATATGACAATATGGAAACATCAGAAAACTTATCAAAACTTATTTCAAGACAAATCAAAACTACTATACCAATTGATTTTATTTCAACTGAAATCGGTCTCCATCCGTGACCGATTTTGGTTTTTCTATAAATTGGTTGACTATCACAATAAAAGCCTATTGGTTTCCATAATGGTTTATCAAATAGTTTAATTTTTATAACCATTTTTCTACAAAAAGCTCCTTTTTTTCGTGCTCGGCTACTGTTCTTGCCCTTCTCTGCTCCCTGCTGCTACAATTCTGATGGAATGCGCTGCCTTTACTTTCGATTTCGTAAATATGCAGTGGAGTGGTTCGCGGTTTAAAAGAATAGAAAGATAGGTACAATCTTAACTTACATACTGGTTGAGATTAGATGTTATCAACGATGGCGTGGCGCAATCGGCAAAGGCTCCGACTTTCATGCTGCTGAGTCGGGTTCGCACCAGGGTCCCAGAATATTTCCTCAATTTTCTTAATAAGATTAATAAAAGAAAAAGGCGGGGTGTACACTCTTGGTTTTACCAACAACTTACTAATTTTTTGATCATTAGTTCATTATTTAAAAATACAAAATTTACAGAACCCATCTTTTTACCGCAAAATTTAGTTTAAAGGTAGAATTAAGCTTCGTGAGTGAATAGTAACATAACTATGCTAATCTAATTAGAATATACCTTTCCAAACAAGGTACAAATAGGAAGACGTGTTTTTAAAGGTATGCCTCTTCCGTGACTTCAAAATCGACCTATCAAAGTAAAGAAAACAACAAGGTTGTAAAAGTGCCTGGTACATGTACCTGTATCGTCATTGGGTGGGAGTGTTCATTTCACACAACGCTCCTAAAGAACAGTCCGAACAAGTTGTTACATCCTTGAAAATAATTGATATGTTTCTTGTGTGGAAAACCCGACAAAATGGCGCACTCGAGTTCCGTCTTGTGTGAAACGAACCCCCGCGGCAGCGCTCGAAATGCATCCTGGCAGTTCGCAATGGGCACGTCGTTACAAGTGTCGGACCATTTATAACTCGTAACGTAACAAAGTGTGCTATTGTTTGCGTTTTTGCAGTAATTTCGCAGAAAATTCATTCAATTTTCCATCAGCGGCGAACCCTCTCGCGCTCTTAAACACTTCTTTATTTGAATAAATCCTCTCATAAAACCCATAGTCCCATCCCCCGAGGAGGCGAGGAAATCTCAGCAAGGAAACTTTAAATAACTTCAATTTTCAGATGCTGGCGAAGACGATGGCGGGTGGCGGTCCAGGGGGTGGAAAATGCCCCAATTTATTTCTGCCATGTCCTTGTTTTTCCGTTCTGTTTTCCTGTGATCCACTCTGATATCCCTGTTGTGGATCTGGTTCTGGCTGCCGCCCGGCTGCTAGTCTTCCTTAAACATCATTACTGCCGGATTATTAACACTCAATTGTTTCTAGGATTCCTCCTATTTCTCCTTGCGATTTCTGCGCTACCCGAACGTGAGACGGTCGTGTTCTTAGCGCAACCAAATTTACTGCATATTGGCTGAGTGTCAAGTGCACGAGAAGGCAACCGGATTTATTTTTTCTCATTAGTTGCCTTTTTCTCGAAATGGAGGCAACTGTTCGCTGCTGGGAATTGCGATAGCAGCGAAGGCGCTGCGAACCCCCGCCCCCGCCGTTTTCGCGAATTTCTGATTTCCTTGCCAGCGATAAAATTATGTGAAAATATTTCAGATTTCCCGATAAATCCTTTGGCTTCCTCCAGATACAAATGGGGACCGAGACCGTCTTTTATGCTAATTCGAGTAATGGGCACGAGGACGTACCGTGTTTGGCGATTTGGCTGTTTCCGCCCTGTGCCGTTTTGGGAAAGGTAACAAAATCTGCTTGTGGTGAATGTTTTCAGAGTCTTCTATTGTATCCGCGTTAAATAAACTTCCTGCAAGTCAGCTTCTCCTATAAGTGATGGGATGGGATGCTGCTACTTATATTTTCCCTATGTAGGGATGCCTATGTGATGCTTCGAATATTTTGCTAGCGTGGAAATGACAACTCCTTCTTCCCAATAAATTCTAAATTATTTTTCTTTTCATACAACAATTTTTACTGAGAAAATTCCTTAATCAACTTTTTACTTTGAAATTCGCGCAATGTCTTTTACTTTACACATTATAAAAATGTATACCTAGCACTACAGAAAACAGTTTTATATTTATGTTGATAAAAAACAGGTGATGTGAATTCAAACTTTCTCTGAATCATTAAAATTCACCCTAGAATTATAACAAACTAAAGAAAGAAACCAAATTTACTTTTTGAGAAAAAGAATTTACTTGGAAAAATGTTTCAGGCTAGAAAATTACTCGTAAAATCATTAATCCTTTTTTATTCATTTTGAAAGCGAGTCTACTCGCACTATTTGCAAATTTTTTAAATGTCAAACCGAATTTCTTTCGTAAGTCTTACGTAATGAAATGCTTAGTTTATAATTTATACAAAAAATTCTATTAATATCATCTGTTGTTTGCGTTATCGCCAAATATTGACTAGTATTATTATACAAATATTAGAGTTTACTTGCTTTAACGCTTAAATGCAATAAAGGATGTAACATTTTTCCAGTTACAACAGATTAGAAGAAAGAAGAAAGCAAAAAATACATATTAAAATACAATTTACCAAATTTAGTAGAAATTTTATAAAAAGAATGTATAACTTGTCCAGTATTCTCAAATTATTATGCAATTATTGCACCTGATTAGAAGGCTTGCTAACTGTGTCAGTTTTTAACATGATCCTTAAATATTAATATACAAAAACATTTTCTAATTATTTGCTCGTAATTCAATAGAAATTCAGACCCATGCCTTATTTAATTTCAAAGAAGGCATTAAACTCTGAAAGTAAGTAACAGTAGGGAACCTATAAAAAAATTATACACATTTTAGACCTCCGAGTAAGCGAAACATACAAAAATACGAATATGCCTATAACTCAAAAATGATTGATTGGCATCCAAATGGATACCATGTCGTTTCAATATTTTTGTAGCAAATTTCCTGCAGTATACCCTCCTAAAGGATTCGAGTTTATTACACGTCCTGTTGTCCTTATGGGGTAGATAACATTTAAAAAACAAAATATATTGCACCTGACAATATTTAAATGATGCTTTCACACAGGTCTAATCAGTAAGAAAAATATTAATCCCCCCCATTTATAACATCCTAATAAGATCAAGATAGTTCTAAGTAGTTTTCTAAGGAAGAACTATGATCTTTTGTGTAAAATAAGCACATAGTCCCTGTAAATTTGACATCTATAGCTTACAATATCAATTTTAATTTCGAAAATTTTATCAAATCATAGATACTCGAGAATTCTTATCTCAAACACCAATTTCGACCAGGGAACCCATTACATGGACACGTTACACAGTGTTACAACCTCGTTTAGAAATTAAGTAGCATGGTGTACTCAGGCGTTCGGCAGCTGTGTAATACACCAAATGCAAAAAAGTCGCCTAAGCCCACTTGAGCCCCAAAGGTACAAGACTGGGAACAATGGCCACAAAAGCGCCAGCATAAAAAAGTACACAAAGCAAGAGGAAGCGGAAGCGGGAAAAACTCCAGGTAAAGGTGAAGCGCGGTGCAGCGGGCAGATTGCCGAAGTGCCTGATTTAAATATTCAGCGGTGAGTGACAACCCTTAAATCCAATCACCCTTCGGGACTGGCTAATTCGACTAATTTGCATATCAGGAATGGCAAGGATGAGTGGCTGGAGATCCTGGCCGCACACAGCAACCATCTGCCTTTCCCTGGCCTAATATGTTAATGAGTTAATTTCTTCCCAGTCGCGTCGTTACCGTTATCCCCGCACCGATTCGCAATTAAGTCTAGTCGCCCAAGTCCGCGATTAGCCGACTCAGTCTAAAATTGACTGCTTGCTAGAGTGGTTGATGGTGGTTCTTGTGACCCGCGGGTTCAAAGTGCGATCGTAACTATTTAAAAGAAGTGTCTCAAGAAAGTGCTTACCTTGTTAAGACGGCTCTGTAATTTTTCGCCTGCACTTTAATAGTTCTGGTAATGTTTTCGAACACGACACTCTTGCACTGACAAAGTCACAATTCTGAGAATCACAAATAAAAGAGAAGACACTGGTGTAATGAAGAAGCACCTTCGAAGTTTAGTAACATCCCTGGAAGGACGGAACTCACGCGGTTCAGGATGAACGTAAGATGGTGGCCTTCTCGACAGCACGTCAATTTAGCAATGGGGTAGTTGAAGACATGCCACAAAGTTTTTGAAAAGAAGAAAAAGTGAATCGCAGCCTCATATCCCATTCGATAAGCTTGAGTCGAACGGGAACGAACCACCCTTGGCATGACAGCGGTGCGCGTACTCACAACAACCTCTCACAGAGCCCACATGTACCGAAGAAGGCGACCGCCGCCGCGCCACCACCCACTATCCAGCCCCCTTATTCCACCCGCTAGGAACCCCCGGCTATGACGAAGACGACGACGACGACGACGACGATGGCACACTCCTTGTACAATGGACGAAACGAAGAAGCGAACCGGGAGGAAGATGGGGTGAGAATCGTAGTTGTAGTGGCGGCAGGGTGCGTTTTGGGTTTCGAGAGTATTTTGGTGGAAAATCACTTTCTTGGGAGATGTTTATCCGTCATGTTCGAAAGGAGTTACTGTGCCGTCGCGGAATCCGCACGGGACCTGACGCCAGAGTCCACGGGGTGGGGCGGGCTGCACCGAAGGGGTACGTGCGTATAAGTGCCATTGTTGGGGTGATGTTGACTGATTTTTCCTTATCTCACTTCGACCGCTCCCACCCGCTCCATCCTGTTCCATCTCGCTCCAGGATAACAACGCGGATGATCCGCGGGGGACCCACGCGCGGGTGATGAATGATTGCTTTGTATCGCTCGCATCTCCTTTTGTCAAATTCATATATAGTACACATGATAAAGCGTTCGATTCGGGCGCCTTATTATGCAGCCCACTGCCGATACGGCCACCGCCCTCTTCTCGCTGCGGTGCGGGGGTGTCGAAGTCACTCTTCTTCTCCTTCGAGCAGACATCGCTTCAGATCTGGAATCTCATAGTGCTGGTTTGCGGACCTGCCCCCGTCCTCTGCGGGCGGTACGACGCGGCGGCCGGGAAGTTGTTAGTGCTCCCGAATATACTTTGGGCAAAAATGGAAAAGAAGTTTCCATCATTTTTCAAAACGATGGCTGAATGGAAATGGGCTCCGGCTTGTGTATACATTTTGGACATGCTGGAGCCACATTAAGTGAAGAATGGGCCTTTGTGTGGATTCGACAAGTTCTATTGAAGAAAATTTGATGGAAACTGACGTCGAAAATATTTCCTTATTAGAATTGTAGTTTCGCAGGATATGGGATCATTGTGGGCCTCAACAACGATAGAGCCCCCCGTAAATGGCTCCGACGATGATGGGAACAACCGACGTAGTTTTCCTTTCAGGATCCTTTCATGGTAAACTTTGATATCCGTCCAACGTAATTACAGTTCGACTCTCAACGAATGCTACAAATCTACGTCATACTTTTAACAATTTATAACCCTCTACTGCTTGTCGAATTAAGGACTTATTCGCTTTATCCACGCTACTGTGACTTGCTCTATATTTCCGTTTATTATCATGCATTTATTAAATCTATAACCTACTACCTTAACACCTAAATCAAGTTATCAACGACATTTAGGTAAGAACTAAAGCGATTTGAGCAATTTTTAAAACTTAACTCTAACTTTTCTTGTACTTTAAAACCAAAACTTTAAATTTGGAAAATCTCAAGACCAGATTATTTTACTCATGTTATAAATTCAGATATCGTATTTAGTCCACTTATGTTTTAAAGAAATCATGCTAAATTTATCGATAAAACACTAGAACAAAAATATCAAAGGCTCCATCTCTTAAACATATTTTCTGAAAATTAATTCCTATACATGGAAATACCTTCAATGTTCAAACAAGAACAATTGAAATAAAGTTATATAATTGAAGAACTGAAAAATAAAATAGTTATTCTAAATAATTGCAATATATTCGCATGGATATATTTAAAAAAAATACCTTGTTAACCACACAGAAAACAGGGGTTAATAATATAAAACTTTGGCGTGAAAAAAAAAAATCGGTTTGGCATGGACAACTTTTTTGTGTTCAGTTATTGCTTTTGTTCACCGCCCACAAGAAACGAATATTTAAAAAAATTTTACTTTCATTTAAAAGGATTTTAATAACAAGGAATAACAAAATATTTTATATGCAGTATAAGTTCATGTTATTTGCATCGCATAATTTTTACATTGGTAAAAAAAGTTGTTGCACAATGAGAGGGTTACAAAATCATTTTTGGTAAATTTGGAAATTTTCTGGTTCAAATCCATAGAAGGCCACAACCTCTTGATGATTTCTAAATCTTCTACTTTTTACTAAGTAAAAGAAGTATTTAAATTAAAGAAAATCTCATTAAAAAGGGTCAATATATCACATTTTACTTCCAACATAAAACTTCGAAATTTTAAATGAAAGTAGAATTTGTCTGGCAAATTGCTTCCTCTAATTTTTAAGTTGTTTAAGTCGAAATGATTAAAACATTTCATTTTAGTTTAAAAATGGTAAATAATATCAAAAGCAGACATGGCAAGACTTAGACAATATTATTACAATAGGAAAATAATTTAAAAGAAATCAAATCGTATGACCTCAAAATGTTCATCATTTTATAGTCAGATCAAAAATTTGTGTAATTTCCGTTCCTGGGAACTAAAAATTAGTAATGATTGTAAGAACCTTGATTCAATCGATTATCTTATGTAACAGAGTTATCAATTAAAATGTTTTTAACTACTTAAACTACTTTTTAAAATTATCTTGAATTTAACGCTCTTTCCAGAATCACAAAACTGGCCGAACTTATCAAACGTAAGCGGGCAAGTTTTAAATTTCTTATATTCTTTCAACTTTTCGCATAATTATTTCATCGAAGGAAAATAACCCTCCACTGGAAGACAAAATAGGGCCATCATCCAGCAGGATGAAAACATTTTTCCCAAACTATGCATGTGCCCCTTTCCGCCGGATACCTTCATTATTTTGAAATACAGCCTAGCAGCCCACAACAGGTCCAAGTACAGGGCCACTTCCCAAAATTTCAACTTTCCGCCAGGAAAAGGGTGGATCTCCTCTAGAAAATGATTTATTTATCCGTCTCCGCAAATATCTCTCACTTCCCGAAGGTTGGACTCCTCTTGTTCCCTGCCAAGGTCCCTTTCATTTTTTAGGCTTCAGTCTCATCCATTATTGTCTGCCCTTCCTTCGCATGTGCTCAAGGTCTAAATGGGACACATCGCATATATTTTTAATAATGATAAGTGCTTTTGCATGCTAACGGAGCGGCTTTGAATTATTCCCGAATTATCCCTCCATAAGTTGGACCAGGACCGCCTTCGCAGGTTCCCGTCCCTTTATGCCTTGTATCACGTTGCGCGGAGACCAGCCATTGACCGATTCCTTGACCAGTCTGCATCGAAATAGACGCCATGTCCATCTTCGGGTGTGAGTTTTATAAGGAAGTTGAGTTAGGGTGTGCCTCGCTCTCATGATGCTGTACGCAAGTTACACACACTGGCATAGGTTTTACTGAAAGGTTGTTCAAGTTTCTATTATCATGTGTGAGGACAGCGAAAATTGTTTGACGTGCATAGCTTCAGTAAGTAGTTTCCGGACCTATCTAAGTTCAAGGGAAAGTTATATTGTGATATTAAAGACTAAGGATACAGAGAAAATGATTCAAAACAAAAGTTTATTATTGCCAAACTTTAAAAATTATGAGTTTGAAATTAAATTATTTGTTTAAACATTTTTCTTTAAATTTTGCCAAAAATAAAACCGGCGTAGAATTTTTCACATAAGTTCTAATTGAACACACTTTGCAAAATCGTCGACCAATTTCAACACGACTATATTTTTATATTTTCGATTTAGAAATTTGAAATGACTTTTCCTCAGTTTTGTTTTTCGAAAACTAAGGCAAGAAATACACGCCGGCAAAAGGACTTGATATGTATGCGTATGCCCCGGTAATTCCAGAAAATTGGAGGGCTGTGGATTGACACAATGTGAAGTAATCACATGCCAGCCCAAAGCACTCCGAATCATGCACCCTTCTCCATACGCACACCACCATTAATATACCAATCCTGAGCCCATCCAGGACTCGCAAAAAGGTCCCAGAAGAAGTACCCAGTGAGCAGAACGAGATATTTCCTTTTTTATTCCCTTTTTTGTATAATTTGGATCACCATTTCCCGTGCCCTTTATAATCGCGAATCGCGAATTCACATTGAAGTAGCAAAATTGGTGACATGAATTGTGACCTGTAACCATGTCACAACTCTTTGCAAGGCTTGGAATAGAGGAAGGGGCGGATAGCGGGACAAAGGGGACCAACAATGGGGTGGGTGGTAACTTAGCAACCCTCGGCTGGAACAGTTCTTATTCATGTCACATTTCCAGGATTTTCAATCCAGCCGTGCGTGTATGGGGATGTGTAAGCCCAGTGGTGCTTGCCAGAGTAAGGAAAATAAGTTTCTCGATGGCTCACCCCTTTTTTTGCCAGGATTTGGAATACGCGGCGCTCATACCGCACCATCGTTCCCTTGTGATCTTTTCCTTCACGAAGAGGAAAACCCACTCCCATATGCGTCGCAACCACATGCGATTTGCTTCCCTAGGCCGCACCCACCCGTTTACAATGTTTGCCCATGCCCTTGTCCCGCAGCCCTACTACAGTACTTCCACAGCCCTTACATTGTCCGGGCCTCTTCTCACATATGACACAAAAATTTGCTCGTTTCCTTGACTGGTGGTGTTTATCCCTTGGGAAGGGATTACCCGTTTATGCGTGAATTGCAAGGATGGACTAGTGTGTGTTAGCTCTAACTGCGATGTTGCAGTATTCTGTAATGCCGTTGATTCTAAACATCTAAAGATGGGTCCTTTTTTTAGGAATAGTGAATATAAAAGCGGTTAGTTGTTTTGATCTTCATCGAAACATATTGCTAAAAGCAGAATTCAATTTTGGCATGCGAAATGAAACCACAAAGATATTTTAGTGCAAATTCAAAAAAAGTTTATTTAAATATCAATTTATTTCAAATCTTCAAATTATTTAAATTCTAAATTAATATCTTCTCTCCACAGGTGAGAAGTGCAAAAGTGGTGGCACGTTAAGCCAAGTAAAGTAATCGACTGAAGCAACTTGAATTCACAAAATGAAGATTTTTCCTTCAATTAAGCTCCATATTTTGTTTGTGTTCATTTTTTCTATTAAATACATTAAATAAAACAAAAATTCTGTAGATTTGCACAACCGTTAAAAGACCTCACTAATGAAATGTGCAAACTTTAAACAAAAGGGACACATGCCAATTTTTCCATAAAATTACTTAAAGATCGTATCTTAATAATTTTTCAGCGTTAAACATTGCTTAGCTTCGTAGTGAAAATTGTTTTTCACCTGGACAACATATTTTAATTTCAACTTGTAACTAAAAAAACATATTTGTATTGTCTTTGTAGTGCGTTTTTAATATTTAAATGGGGTATTTGTCTCTTTAAACTTTTTATGCGTTTTGAAAATGCATTATTTTAAATATTCATGCGACAGAATTCTAATTTAATTTAATATGTCCAAGTTTTGTGAGCATATGTAGCACATAAGTAGCTACCAAAGGAACCACAATTATTCGTTAATACTACATAAACACTTTTTAAATTCGAAATCAAAATTTGAAACTAATTTTTCATTACCCATTATTAATATTATGGAGCAAAAGGCAAACATTTGTGCAAAGTGCGAAAATGTGTTGATTATATGTAACACACATATGTTTCCTCCATATAATACTTATCGTAAATTTCCCAAGATAAGTGTGAATCAGATATGCTATTAATAAAGATAAATATGACTGTAATTAATATTCTTCGAATAATGAGCATACCGTGGACACTTTTAACTAAGTTTTGATTTATGTGCTGTTGTATTTCCTGAAAAGTAGAAAACTAGAAATTTTACTTTTGTTGACTGACGGACCTATCCCAAAGGCTTTAGTGCTTGAATCTTGTTTTCTCTTTAGATGGAAGAATAGATATAAATTTCACACCTCAGAAGTGTATATTACGTCGGCTTTCTGAAAAAACAAAACAGGTAAATGGACACCTGCTTTTCAGACTGATGAGGCGATCCATCATCCGACGCATTCGACGCACTCGGTACTTATTCAATAATTCCGCACACAGAAACTGCAGCAGTCACCAAATTAATCATGGAAAATTATCTGGAGAGAAATTCAATTACCCTGTCACCGGCGGGCGCAGTTTTCTTGAAGGAGGCGGCGGACCGGTGAACAAAAACGACCACCGCGAAGAAAAGTTAAGTGATCGCTCGCCGACCGACCCGAGCGCAGGAGAATACTTAAAATAATTTGATCGCATGTCGAGCACCCATTCATATTGTGACGTGACACTAAGCTAAAGGATTAGCCCAAATTAAGTTTATTATCTTCAATTTATCGACTTTCCCAGCGAACATCAATTTCCTTAATTCAACGGGCGCCCTGGCGCGGTGACACATGATGGACCGCCGGTGCGCGTGTATTGCCTTTGGATCCTGTGCGCTAATGTAGGTTTTTTCCGGTTGCTTATACCCACTTACATAACGACACTCCTATCATCCAGGAAATTAACAAAGGTAACTTCATTGAGCTTAAAACGCTCCGAGTCCTCCTCAAGGAGCCTCATGCGAAATGAAAGGCGAACAGAAGCCCCGCTTCCATCCGACGCCCCCAGCGGCGTCTATCGCCTACCAGGCAGCCCACCCGGCAACCCACCCAGCCTGTCGCCCGCAATTTGTAAATGGGTCGACCACCCACACAGGCACTTTCACTTTCTGCTTTCCCCCAGTTTCATTAAAATAAAATTTTCATTCATAAAATTCCGCCGAATGTAATAAGAGGTGGCTCGGCTCGGCACTGACATGGCAGCCCGGCTCCCGGGCATCATCGGAGGCGGGTGTGCTCCGGGTGCTCCTTCGGCCGCTACCGTAGACGTGCTGCCAGACGACGATGGGGTGGCTCATTTTCGGGATCGCAATTAATTAAAATTACATTGGGGTTGGTTAGGGCCGGGACCGGGAGACCCAGAACGACAAGCACTGCCGTTGTTTCAAGCGGCAGAATTAATTCCTAAATTGGCGCCCCACTCGTCCGGATCCCGGCCCGTTAACTAGGGGTTTCCCCGTGGCGGAGGAGTTGAAGAGGGTGCCAGACATGACTGGCGAAGCTAATTGGTTCACAACTCGCCGGTTTTATGAATGAACGCTAGAGAGTTTGAAGAGCCGGGACCGAGTGCAGGAACCCGGCCGGGGCAAGGAACCTTCAGGATGGCGGCAATCGTGTGGGAAGATTAATTTAATGACTGTGCAGGGTGAGAAGCTCGTAATTGTTTCAACCTCGGCGTAGTACTTAGGCAATGGAAGCATCGTGCAACAGGTATTTAACTTCCTCATAAATTTCCTCCTAAATCAGCTGATTTCGCTCGAGGGTCTTTTGAGCCGCTAAGTGTTTTTTTATTCGATTCACGATTTAATTCGCTGAGTCCTTGTCTTGGGCACGACGTCCCCGCACCTCCTTCGATAATCTTATTGTCATTAGGGCCAATTGTAATCTTTTCAATTAAGTAGGTGTTTGGAAACCTTATTGTAATAATTAAATCAATAAGCAAAAACCGTTAAGGGATTTCATTTATAAATTTTTTTGTAATCATAGTAAGAAGAAGCTTATAAAAAATTATTGAAGAAGTATGGGTTTGTTAAATTAATTCAATTCTATTCAATTTTGACTTACTGATGAATTATAACATTATAATAACAAATTACATTATTAAAAAGTGCCCTTTAGTTAAATAGTACAAATGATTTGAATACCTTTTTTGTATTCCAAATCGCAAAGAGTTAAAACGTTATCGAGAATTTTTTTCGTGTATTATTTTCTTTCATAAATTTCAAAATAATAATATTCTCTCATTGTCGTAATCACATGAAAACAAATGCGAGTTTTGATGATTTGTTTAGATAGTAAGTTCCATTATTAACATAAATATATGAAAAATGTAGAATTCAACATCATTTAGTACTAAAAGCAAAAAAAAGTTCGCAATCAATTTTTCAAGATGAACAGAGTGAACCTTAGTCCATTGCTTAGGACATTAACTAATTAAATACGGAATTGGGCGAAATTAGTAAACCGGAGTACGTATCATCTTGGAGCGAAGAAATAAGGAACAAGGTGTTTGTTGTTTTAATAGAAAATTAGAAAGTGTTGTCAAGGTATAGGAGACACAGAGCTCTTTTGTCCCGTTTTAGGTAACTTTTATTATAGGTACCTTCAAATCAACGAAATTAATTAGAACTACAAAATCATAGAAAGACGGAGAAAACGCAAAAAAGTGGAGAATAGGAGATTTGTATTTGAAATAAATATTTATCAAAGTGGAGAAGTGGGGACTATAGAACGTACTCAGTTAAAAACCTAGGAGCCTCCTAAAGCATATAGAGCCCAGAAATAGAATAAAGTAGAAACAGTTTAAAACACAGCTTATAGCTTATAAACTTTGGTTTGCTCGTTTGTTGGGTTCTTATTCCATCATGCAAAAGAACTCTCATTTCAATGGTAGTTAGGTTCCAAAGTTCATGTATCAACTTAAAGCAAGTATAATATTTCTACCACATATTTGTAGTTATATGCGAAGTCGCGGACTAAAATTAGAAAATCAAAAAAATTAAAAACAAGGAGAACCCACAGTTTTAGTTTACACTTGTTGGATTTCAATTGGAGAAAATCCCCTAGAAATTCCTAATCTATTTATTTGCGAAGGTAGGTATGATATATTAAAAATGAAATTACCAGTAGCTTGACTATATCACTCTCAAAACACAATGCAATAATGCAAAACATTTGCTCGTGAACCACTTTTATTGTTCAGGATACAAGAGGATAATGAGCGAAAGATTACAGGACCTTAAAACCCATTTAAATCTGGCCGCGGCTGGGACGGGTGGGTCCTCGCTAAAGGTCTAATTCAGCATGCATCACTAGACACAATCGATGGCATCGCCCGATACCGCGCGATACGACTCCGCCAGTATGTTTTTCCGCGAGGTAATTTATGGGCCCGGACAGACGTGAAAGGGGTCGGAGGTTATTTATGCCTCTCTCCGATCGGCATCCACAACATGCATAAAAATTGGAAATATTTTTTGTAATATGCATTAAAGCGAGCAGCCCGTGAGAACAGAGGTTGTTGTCAGCCAGGTCGTGTTGCAGTGACGAAGACCTTGGTCCTTGGACCGCGCGACGTAGACGAGGGGAGAGGACCTTTTTATTGCTGGATTGCTGGTGACAATGCTGGCATGGCGACGTCCATAAAAATCAAAATTATAAAATTTATATGCAGAACTTTCCGCGCGATTTAATCCAGTTTTATTTGCATTTGATGAGCTAGTTCTGCGCCCAGACGCCTCGTCCTCCGTTCTTTGGCTCAAGTGCCTGTAGAAACTGTTTTGCTGCGACGTGGCGGGCCGCAACAATACCACTTTACACGCTTTCAGATGGGATGCTGAATGTTGCAAACGCATCCCGAAGCCCGGATCCCGAAACCAGGAGCCGTACGGTCGGGACATCGGGACGGAGCCATGCAAAGCAGGCAGAGCAATGCCCCTGGTGCTTACGCAACTCGGGTAATCCTTAAATTAACTACTCCAATTCATCTTTGTACGCAGAACAATGCGAGCCCTCGCAAAGGGTTCGACGCTCGATACCGCAGTCATTCTGCTCACAACAGATAAATAATATCAAGATGATGGGTTTGTGTGATTTCCCATTGTCCTCCTGTGTGCGCAACCTCTCGATCCTCTCAACGCATGTATTTAACGGAAATTTTATGCGTGTTGTGTGCATTATCGCAAAAAGTCAGGTACCCCGCGAAGGTAATATTCGCAACAGCTCACCTATCCCGATTTGAAAGGGCGCTATAGGTACCGAAATTTATGAGCCAAGGTGATGCGAAGGGTGTTCGCTGGCGGGATAAGCGCGTCCGCTCAACGATGATTTATTGGCTAATCCTTAATCTCTCGACAAAACCCCACAACGCCCAGATAGGCTCTGATTCCTTTGCCAATGACTTCTCAAAGCATTCAGGTGATTTTTTAAATATTTTCTTAAGCTGACGCCTAACAAAGCCGAAGGGATTAAGAAAATTTACTGGAAAAGTTTAACGACTTTTTGAATAGCTGCAACTACGCGACGATATCATTAACGTTCGCATTCTTTCGCTTAGATTACTAATAGAATTAGAATTTGAAAATGAACACATTTCTTAAGAAAGAAATAATACAAAACAATAAATCTGGTGGTTTTTTGACAGAATCGAAGTTGGGAAATACTTTCAATAATTGTGAATCTTAGTATTAGATAATGCAGCAAACTGAAGTACGGGCATGCCCATCAAAGGTAAACCGCGGAAGTGCTTGCCAAATTACACTGTCCAGGTGGTATGCAAAATCTCAGCTCCGTCTGCTCCGACATCTGTTGCCGCAAGCAACCCTTTTTCTCCCGCTCGGCTTGCAAAATAAAGACATCTCGGAGCCAAAGAAAAGGAAATTCCAGGAACATGTGCGGTTGATCTCACACGACAATCCACTAAATACCGGCCCATCGAGGGCGCACAATTGCCGGGAATACTTTCAATTTCGAAATGTAAATGCGACGACATCCTGTTTCTTATTATAATTTCCTTCCTTCTTCGTTTTGTTTGCTGGGGCCCCGGTACCCAGCACAACAGGATACACTCAACATATGCTTACGGCTGCAAGCATCTCTCTTGGATGTGTTTTCTTAAGAAAGGCGTATTATCCAAATGAATAATTTCTCAATCTTCTTCCCGTACATACGTTCACGATTATAACTACGATCCGCTTGATTTCATACCGACATGATGACAATCAAACTCCGAGTCGTCTCATACTGCTCGAGTCCCTTCTTTCTTGGGGAGTCTCTAACAGATGGTCCTTTTTAGAACCCTTTGTTACTAGGTACAAGATACGGTTACTATAACACCTGTTTTGATCTCGACTATTCTATTTCGCTTTTAATTAGCGCTGGATACCTTTTGACATTTTTTTCAAAACATTTCATCTTAAGTGCTGATATATTAGCGATAAAATTAATTGATTTGTCTATATAAGATCTAAACACAGAAGAACGATTTCATCTTATATATATGAAAATAATACTACAACTAATTCAGCAAATTATTTACCTCCAATCAGATAAATAAATAAGAGTTGATTTTAAATCAGTTTTACTAGTGTTAAGATATTCTTTACAAAAAACTTTACAAAATCCAAAAGTTCTAAACATTTACACAAATACACATCTAAAATATAATTGAAGTTTCGTACAGTCTTCACTTTCTAATTAACTTATTCTATTACTTTCAGAAAGAAGTAGGAAGTGTTGATTTTCCCAGTTTTAAATGTGACAAAACAATGAAGAAAAGAAAAGATTTTAGTTATTTGTTTTTCAACTTATGCTGTAACATAAGTATGTAATCAGTATTTTAAAGTTACAATGGGAAGAAAACACTTAGCAGTAAATCTAGCTGACCTTTAATTATAATGCGTGAAACAAGTGCTTCTTCATTTGGATGCGAAACGTAGTGTAAATTTATCCGCCAAGATGAAAGAACTTCTCTGTTTTCAATGTTCGTACAAACGACGCCAACAGCGCTTTGCATAAATTCCGCATAAAACTAAACTTGGCCAAACATCGAAACCTGCCATCGGCGCATATTTCTCCTGTCCGCGATCCGAAGTGTGGACAGTCTGACCGTCGAACGTGCCGATAGTTTTTATTTTTATTCTTTTGCAAAATTGCGCCCATTCGGGACTCTTGTCGCATTACTTGATTTAGTCGTGTTCGACCATAGAACTTAATTCCGGCGTTTCCATACACTAAAACGTGCACATTATCCCGTAGCGCAAGGGTCCCGTGGCTCCCGATTAGCATATTTTTTCAATAAAAACATCCCGCCCATTATTTTATCCTGTTCCCGACCCGGCTGCGCGCAATATATGCACATATGTAAATGGATCTTGTCTCTCGAACGGAATCTCGGCATTTGTTTGACCCACTGCGGAGACAACGCGCAACCCTTTTCCCTTTTCACATTGTGGATTAATGGGAGCACTTTAATTTATGTATGCCTGTTCATCCCCTTTCCTACGGGATGCGTTTTTTATTAGTTCTGAACCCTCTGAACTTCCCGGAACGCACATTTGTTTTGCCAGGGCCTCAGGGTTCGTAAGCAGATGAGGAAGTTACAGCATAGACACAGAGTCCTTGGAGTGATCTTCAGCTTCAAAGTGAATATCGGTTTCTTTCCTAAGATTTGCTAGACTTAACTTTTTTTAAAGTTAAATTTCTTTTTCTAAATGTGTTTTGCCTTTTTTTGAGTGATCTTGGTTTAAATCCGTGTACGGAAAGTTTAAAGTGTTGTAAAGGTTCTAGGAAACTAACTAAATTCGTGATTTTTTTTAATAAAAATTAAATGAAAATACGTTTAAGAAAATAAAAAAAACATTTTTGTTTTCATAGCAACCACAGGGCCTATACTCAGATTTAATGAAACTACGCCAAAAAAATGCAATACGCTTCAATCTAGACTAAAAATCGCAAGTTCACTTAGCGATCTTTAACTGTTATAGGGTTGTGTATGTACACCTAGACTGATTGATCTAGAATCTTTCCTATGTTAATACAGTCATCAGCATTCTTGTTTCGTTCATTACTAAAATTTGTCTAAAATAAAAATCCAAAGTTCAAATCATTGCGTAAAGTTACAAGGTGTAGAAAATACTGAAGTTCGAAAAATTTTCAAAATTTTCAAAAATTCTTGTATAATTTTTTATTTGCAATACATTCGAGTTAAAAAATATAAAATTTCGAAGTTTCAAAAGTCCTTATTATGGGTCAAGCCGCAAAGCATTCAAAAACTTGGTTATAATGCCCATTTTTATTTGAGTTTAGTAACTTGATGCCGAGTTCTTGATCGCTTTTGGACCTCTTGGTATCCAAATAATACTAGCACTGGAATTTAGGGAATTTGCAATCGATGACCAATTGCTACTTAATAGATACGTTTTATTGACGTTTAAACACGACTCCAATAAAAAAGAAACTACGTACGCATCTGAGACACAAGCTTCCATCAAACAAGAGTCTAAATAAAAAGACATTTTCCACTTTTAAAACTTATATCTTTACAGTTTGTGTGTTTGTTTGTTGTGGGTTAAATATGTAAAAAAAAAAAACATTCAGACACTCCTTTTTAAATGTTTGAAAGTGATTGAAAAGTCGAGTCGAATTCAATTTCCGTATTTCGCGTAATCGCGTAATTTATTTAATATCTTTTCAAGTCTCACCAAACAGCAAAAAGTATTTAAATTAAAAGCAAAATAATTGCAAAATTCTCGTGTATACATTAAAGTAAATGTTTAAATTTTGCATATGCAAATGTGTCTACTTGTAATTTTCGTTTTCTTTAATTAAATAGACAAAATGCAATTAATTAAAGACGTGAAAGGCTGCATGTTTTTATTGAGCTGCAGAAGAAAATATGCGCTGTACGGCAACGTCTTTTTCGAAATTGTACGGTGTCGGTGGATTCATTAGGAGCAACACGTTCTAATTGACAGCCTTGCACCTGTACCTGGTGGCTGCCCTCTAATAAAGCCACCTAATGACTACCTACTAATTGCCGGCGACCAGCAAATTCACCTAGGAATTTATTTTATGACATCCGCTGACGTAAGTTATTGGTGCGTCTATTGAAAGAAAGAGTTGGGTGAGGCTAGGGCCAAGACCTCTAAGGTGCTGTGGTGGCAATCAGGAGCCACGAACGGTCCAGGAGCGGTTATATCTCAGATTGTCAGCAACACCATAATCTCGCTGTAATGGTTAATAAAATCAGCTGAAAATCTCAGATATTTTCAATTCAGTCTGTAACTACGGGTGTTGTGTCTAATTAACTGCAGCCATTGCGAGGTCCTCCCCCGGCCGGCGCGGCTCTAAGCGAAAGACGGCGGTCGTCTCGCCGAGCAATTTGCAAGCCAGTGTCAGTGTCGATTGCTACCATTAATTTCGTAGTTTCAATAAAATGTTCACTGCCAATGAGCTAATTAATTACTTCGGCGGCCGCACACGGCCGCATGTGGGGAGCTGCCGCTCCAGCCGCGGCAGATTTATTGAGTCAAGGTATTTCTTTCAAAATGGCAATTTGGAACGATAAATCAAAAGTGCGCGACTTATTTATATGGAAATTAGAACTACTGAAGTTTATGCACGCATTAATAACTTTAATTGAGCATTTGTTATAAGGGCACTTTTTGCGAACCCTGCTCGGCACCGGAGTCCGGCCGCCGACTTCCGTGTGGTCGCCACACGGCCGCCTTAATTAAGCCGATATGAAATCAACTCGGGGCGTAACATGGCAGCTAATTAGACGGCGTGTAGGCATTTCGAAGTAACAATTTGATCAATTCGATAAACATAAACAGAAAACGCGAGCCTCGATAGACCGGCACTGAACATTAATTGTCCGCCTCCGTCATAACCGCGGGTTTTCGGTGACAGCGGTTGAAATCGCACCAAGGGACAAACTCGTTCAGGCCGCGAATAGGCAACTGATTGATCGCGACATGTGGTGCAAGCCCAATTAAATATTTAAACAATCAATTTATGTCTCGTTGATAAATCGATTCTCCTGAAAACATCGTTGCATATCGGGATATCATAATTTGCAATGATTGCTTCGAATGGAACTAATAACAGCAGAATCGCGATTAGTTGATCCTGGGTGGGACCGGAGTAATCGCAGATAATTGAAATCTTGAGTAGTTCGCTGCCTAACGTAAAAATACATAGGATATATCTTAAGTATAGTGTTTTGCAAACTTCAAAATAAAATTATTGAAAAAACCCCCATGCAAACAATAAAAGCGAATTTAATTAAAAGATTTCAAAAATAATAACCGTTTATTACTTAATTAAGCACATTACAACGCGGGGGGCAATGCATCCGTCTCTGCTTGATTTAAGAGCCTTCTACTTTTATTTAATTAAAGGTTAATTAAGCAGAGGAACTCATCCATATTATGAATTATGCATCCCATAAAATTTACTTGATAAATTGGCTTTTAGAATACATAGAATTTTATGATATTAATTATTTTTATTAAGCATAAAATTTATTGCCTTCTAGTACGGAATTGCCGTGATAATGCAATAAAAGTATTTGAAAAATACTATTTTTAATTCTATTTCACATAAATTATGAATTTTCACATGAATCTGCTGATAATTTTCTTTCAAGCTCAGCCTCATCAGTTTCTTCGTGTTTTCCAGATTTTTTCTGAGTAATATTTCTCGAAATTGTAACAGGGGAGAGGGATTTTCAAGAGGCTTTTGGAAAACATTTTTGTATTCGAAATAGTAAATTTCTAAAATAAAAATTAATATTTAAAATTAGAAAATAAAAGATCAACGATGCCGTTTGTGGTTGATACGTACATAGGAAATGCAAAAAAAAAAATTTAATATACGTACTGATTTTTTTCTTTCAGTGCGAGTATTTTAAAACAATATTAAACCACAAATAATTTTTGTTTATTAAACTTCTATTGTTATATTATTTTCGTATCGAATTTTTAAAAAATCCTAATTATAAGAACAATTATACTTAAAACATAAAGTTGTACACATTAACTCTATGCAAAAAACTGCGCAGATTATCAAAAAGTATGATAGTGAAAATTGTGTACTGGCAGAGACAAATTCATTTCTATTAATTTGATTAAAAAAGTGTCCAGCTTTATGACGGTAAAGATACAAAAACTAATTTTTTAAACTGTAGTATGTCGTGTATCGAATGCGGGGTCATTCTTATTTTCGTTTGTTTGGATTATCTTTCAAGAACTTTTCAAAGATCACCATGTATGTAACTTGAATCGATCAATAACAAACTCACTTTAGTTTTCAAATAGCCTTTATTGCCTACAGGAAACTAAAGATGCAGAATTATTAAAAAACTATTTAATGTTACGGATATTCAGCAACAATTGCTGGTCAGACACGCGTGAAAGTATACTACGAAGGAGTAGACCCACTCAAGCTCTAATCACGTGAAACTCGAACACTGCAGAGTAAAATTAAGTCGGATCCGTGTCATAGTGTGTGTTTCAAACAGGGAAATTTCCGGCTAGATTAATGGGGCTTTTACTTACGTGAGCAGGTCGCCAGTGTTGGGCACTTGTCTGCACAGAAACGATACAACTTTTCACAGAACGCCTGGACACGAACTGGAGCACTACTGAAACGGTGCGTCGCACACCCCCAAAAACAAAATTTTGAAAATTTCCAACAGCTCGTAATAATTTGAAATTGACTTTTATTGACACTAACCGTTTAAAGTTTCAACAATGACGGAAAACTTCTCGAATCCGAAACTTGCAAAGGAGGGCAAAGAAAGGGGGGCGAAAACTTTCTTTCTTATTGTCCTCCGATAGAAGTGTCCCGAAAGAAAAAGTGCTTCGAAGTATTATACTTTTTTTTTATATTTTCTTTTTATTTTTTTGCTTGATTTTTATTTCGCAACTTCGCATTTGACAAGAAGGCAAGTTTCTCGTGTCAAAGCTGCAAAGTCAAAGTTGTGCTGGCCCTAAGGACTCCGCGCGCGCGGGGGCAGAACAAAGCTTGTCGCGAAAAATCTCAAAAATCTCAAGTTTGCTGCTGGTGCTTCTAAGAAAAGGATTTTCCATCGCGCGTCTGTTTTTGGGGACGAACGTACTGCGAATGAGGAGCATAGCGTCGCGACGAATTTTCTCTATGTCACGGCTGTGGGGGGTTGGAGGCGAGAGTATTCTATCAAAGCACAATATTCCGTTGCCACGTTTTTGTAGCCTTTTTTCCTATTTTGTAGCTTTCTTCTCCTTGTGAATAAAAAAAAGGAAGAAAAGGCTGCTGAGGCAGGAATAGCGTAAAGTAAAAAAATCGCTTTTCTACTCCACCGGCGCTCCTCGTCTCCTCCCCGCGAGCGCTGTATATGTGTACACATTGACATTATGTTAGAATTTATACCTAAGGAAGAATCGAGTTGTACATAAACCGAATGCGCGGTTTGCGGTTCAAAGTCCCCTGGCGGCGGAGGTCTTCAGTCTTCACTCACGGAGATTCCTCCGTCGAGCGACGGTACTCTTACATACATGCACACACATGCGACGAGGCGAAATTAATAGTTTTGTTCCGAAAATGTCAGTCAAATTCAAACTAGGGTTTTTCATATATCACCAGAGGCTGCCCAGGTCGACGGAGCGAGGGTGGTGGCCATGGCACAAAAGATGGCAGCGGAGCATTCCTCCATCTTCTATTGAACCGAGCGACTGAGTTCAACCATTTTGAAGGTTTGACATATGATGGGATCACGAACATGTGTGTTACCACCCCCGAGCGCCCGCACGCCATGCCATTTCTAGGACGACGACGACTTCGACGGCGTTTTGCTCGAATGCACGAACCTCCTCAAGTCGAGCACCCTTTTATCTCCTCCACATATCAAAAGCGAAGAGGGCGATACGTCGCACCCTTGCCGACCCGATTCGGCCCAGTTTCCAGACCCTTCGTCCCACCCCATCGTCCAATCCTTGTTCGCTCTATTCACAACACCTCGAGACTGAGCCCTCCTCATAAGTCAGAGCCCTTCTTAAAGACGACCATCTCTCGCTGACTGTGCAGCAATTTTCACTTTTCCTTTAATTAATTCATCCTGGGTTTACAACGCCTAAGCAGCATTTCCTCCACCACCTTCGTGCTTGTTCCCGGAGGACATCCTCATTTCGGTGAGAGCACCAAAGAGTGCTCGACTTAAAATTCACCTTGACCTTGAAACACTTAACAGCGCTTAATCCTCATTTAGACAGTGAGAGCAATGCACGTGAAAGCGAAGTCGAATAAGACAAAAACATGCTCCTCAAGGACGCCTGCCGGGAGCAGGAAGAACAGAAGGCAACAAGCAGACACAAGCAGACGAGCAGACCAAAATAACCAGGATAGGCGAGGGCGGGTCGGGTGGCCAGCGGGAAGCACATAACAAGGATAATAACTCCTCACTCTCATCTCGGGTCTTCGGCTATGGTCCCGAGTCCCATCATATCTCCGCTCTGTGTCAATTTAACTACGTTCGTCCCACTTCTGTGCTAAGTACGAGCGGGATATAATTTTTCTTCATTACCCAAATAACTGCACACCCACAGGAGCACACATACACGGAGGAGCCGCGATTGTGTAACGCGGAACTCAGGTACAGCGGCTCCACTTCCACGAGTCACGATTGGACTCTTCTTCTTGCGTGCGCTTAGCTCCTTGCAACGGGATACAGTTGGGGTTGATTTTAAGGACCTGCCAGCTGATTTTCCCGCGTTGCCAGACGCTGGAATGTTAACCTGGAATTAGTCGACTCATTAGTGGGTTTCCCGTTCCCGGGAGACTTCAGCGTCTTAAGGAGTAAGGCTTGTGAAACCTACAGGATCGAGGTGGTACTGGGTTTGCACCAGCAGACCAGCCCTTCTTTCTGGATTGAAAAATCGATGCGAGACCGGCACTTGTTTGAAAATTGAAAACGTAAATAGTCGCATCTGTGAGCTTTCCCTGTAAAGAAATCCAACAGTTTATGAAAAGAGTCCTTTACTGGCTTCACTCGCTCATCACGAACTAATTGAAGATTCCTGTAGCTCGGGCCTGCCGACCATGTGTGAAGCTTATTACGTATTCTGTAGTACAGCAGCCAAGAAGACGAGTCACGAAACAAAACGCGTCACGTCTTCCACGAAAAGTTATTTAGGTTTACTCGTCTACACCGTCTTGAAGTTGTTTTTAAAGTTTCGGGAATGGGTTTAAGTACTGCGCTTCTAGTAGGAGTTCAACACTAGTTGCAATTTTTAGTTGTAGTACTCAACAATTTTTATCTTTTATCATAATGTTTACGTAGCTACTGTTGAAGTAAACTACATGTTCGAAATAAAATTTCTATCAAAATAATAAAAATAAGAAATTAAAGTGCATACAAATTGAAGAGAAATTTATATTTAAGTAATACCAAACATTTGTACTTCGAATTACTCATTTTGCCTAATAAAAAATAAACACAATCCCCTTGATAATTAATATAAAACATATACAAAAATAAAAAAGGGCGAGATGTATGCAATTTTCCGTTATACAAATTACACTAATTTTTAAAATAGTTTTAAATAGTTCAGTTTTTTTTTCAATTTCAGGAATTCAGTAAATGTTCCCATATTTTTCTTTGTTTATTTCCGAATTATTTTTTCTAGCAAAATTTTTAGGATGTTGTATAAATTTTCGAATCCTCGAATTTTGGTCAAAGTTCCGAATAATTTTTGCTTATTCTCCTCCTTATTCTTATAAAAGTATGTCTTTTCAGTGAACATAATTATCCTGCGCCGAAGGGAAAGTTGGGATAAAAAATAACAATGCAAATTGCAATAGCAAATTATAAAATAATAACTTATAAGAGATTTATAAAACACTTGCATTTGAATTAATAATAGTTTTCTTTTTTAGTTTAAGTTTTGTTTGAATAACTTTACTAACTTTTCTTACAATATTTAGTCGATGATATTGATCAAATTCATTTGCAACTAAGGAAGCTACAAATTTAATCAATCTGAAAATTTTATATTATAATTTTTTAAGAAAAGAATAAAAAAAAATACCACAAAGAATGTTTTAGAAATAATAATGAGACTTGACCGAGAAAATGATGTAAGACTCATAATCTTCTTAACTCCCGTTTGTGCTTCACCAACTTTTCACAATTATATCAAAATATAAATAAACTGAATTTCAGTCCCTCACGCTTTAAAGGAGATTTTATTTATTCCCTTTTTTATCTTCTGTATAAAAGTTTTTTAGATTTAGATCTATTTGCAAGGACTTGAGGTGTACCTTAATTTTCAATTAAAGTTTTTTCTAGGATCTCTTCGAAAAGCCACGAATAGTAAGAAATCAAGAGGAACCTTCGTTAACGCAATTGTTTATTCAAAGATCTATTTTATTTTTATTTAAGTCTTTCTTCCGAAATTTCATAAATCCGTCCTTACTCGTGGACGTCTTTAATTTCGCTTTTTCCACTGCGATGTTTCGTCGTAGAAAGTGCTACCGCCGCTAGACCGGAGTATCTATTTTCGTCCGAATTAGCTGAAACATAAGCCACTGACGATTTCTTGTATTTTCAGGTGTCCTGAAATGCTCCAAGCCGTGAGAAATTATTCAGAGGACCCTTTAATCTCCGCGGCAGGACACGCGAACGTAGGCAAATAAATTCAGCCACGAGTGTAGGGACATTCGGCGAACGCTTGCTGTTTTACATTCGGGAGCCGGAGCCCCGCGACTCATCCACACACGCGCACATGTGCGCATACGTGAAAACCGACCACCTTCAATAAAACAAAGTCACATACACAAGGGCGCTTCCTGGAAAAATTAAATTGTGGCACACGAGGCGCTCATATGGGGAATCCTGTTTGGCCCTGCGAGCCCCTCCCGCGCCGACCCGGTGAGGCGAAGTGAACCTCCGCGGGTATGTACAGCGGCATTATCCCAGGAAAGGCACATAGAGGAGTGTGGGTGGGGTGCAGGTGGCGCGCGTGCGCCGCGATGGCCGCGCTAAATTGGATCGCCCGTTTCGCTCCATCCCGATCTAACGGGATTCGCCCGTCTCGCTCCCCGGCTATGTAAATGAATTCATCAGCGAATACTCTTAGTGTTAATTGCACTGATTCTGAAATACAGGCCGTAAGTCAACTCATTTGTGGCTGAGTGTCCTGCAGGAGCATCACTCGAAAGTGAATCCGCGGTCTCGCCGTTATAAGTGGCCCAAGGTGCAGTCGCTATTAGCGGAAAAAGGATTGAGATTTTTCGCATAGGGCAATCCCGCGACTTGTTGGTGGTGGTGGTGGTCGTGTGCTGGCGGTCGGAATTTATAACTCTTTGAAATATTCCGCCGCTGTATTTTCTCAATTGGTTTGTTTGTGTGTGTATTAACTGCCTGCCGGAGCTTAGACACAATTTGCATACATCACGGAATATATCCTCGTCCTCGCTAACGGTACATCCAAGCCGAAGAAAGCACGAGAGCATCAGTCAAAGCCGACCCGAGGCGTGGGTGCAAGGGAGCTAGAGCGAGTCAGGAAAAACTGAAGTTTCGCGTACATAAAAGATAACAAGATGAAGAAAGTGGATGAAGACGACGAGGAGATTGCGACAAGTGGAAAGTGGAAAGGCGGCGAAGGATACACGGACACACGGCCGTACAATGGTACAACAAACAATTCGAGGCACCCTCGCGGATCAATAAAAGATGATTGATAGAAAATTGTTGCAAAAATATTCAAATGCGCCTCTCGGTGCCGTGGATACACACCGCCCGGATTATTCCATTTGTTCTGCAATTCTGTCGACTGCCTGTCTCTTCACCTGAGCAATTTAATACTGCCCTCAGTTTTTCCACCTGAATTACCTGTAATTGCTCGTGATTTGTTCGCGCAGAAAGAGAAACAGCTCGGATGTCTTCTTCTCCGAGTGGAAACCTTTTTGTAATTCTTTTTTGATGAAGGGAATTTGTCACACTCCATTGTTGGACGCCTCTTGAATGCACAGTATAAAGGATTTTACAATGATAATGATTCTGATAAGATGACACTCTCCGTGCAAGTTTGGTTTAAAAAATTTGTCAGCCATTACGAATGCTATGACCATATTTGCAAGTATTCTTAGAACTCTGGAGAGCTAAGCAATCCTGGCTACTAGTTTCCCTTGAACTACTTCAAGAACAATTTTATGGAATTTTATATTACCTAGTATAGACACTAATGAAAGTTCCATGTCTTCTTCGGTCCTAGGCTAAGATGAGGCGGGTACTCCTCTAAAAGACTCGTCGGATAATTTTGTGGAATTGGATTAAGAGATATAGCATTAAGAAGGAGAAGAAGAAATACCAAAGAATTGCGGGTTACGCGCGGATTTGATTCTTATGGTGTATCTCGTAACGAGTCTAACTCGTTTGACTGTCCGAAAAGGTTAAAAAAGCATCTTTATTGATTAAAGAGCAGGAGGAAGGCACAGAGGAAAAAGACCTGTTGCAGCACCTTATTACATAATACCAGGTTAAAGCTGTTCGATTTCACTGGATCTAAATTTTGAAAACTTAGCACGTCAATCGTTTTTTGTTTGAATCGATAAGAAAGGATAATTTTTGTATATAAGAAGTTTCTAATTAATCGTATTTATTTTATTTACTTTTAAAGAAATTTAATAAAACATTAATTTTTTATAAATAGTTTTTGAAGAAACCAGTAATATCGCAAATTCCCAATTTGCGTAAATCACAAAGTACAATTCAATGAAGTGCTTAGTTGAAAGGATCACTATTGTCACTATAACTCTTGGCTAACTATAAGAAAGAAAAACTGTTCTTAAAACTATTATTTTTAGTCAGTAATATAAAACTAAAATAAGCACTTTTCAGTTAAAAATTGCGCATTTTTAAGTGCGGGTCAAGTTATGTCTGAATCAAACTAAAAAACACGGCTTTTATTGCTTGTCTGTTTTATTGCTTAACTGTTTTTTACACACAGGACTTTATTAGTCAATTGTGCATGCGGCTAATCATATACTTATATATACTAATAATAATACTTTTAGAATTCTCGGAAGAGTTAAAGATCATTCATTTTTCTGATCAGTCAGCCACTTTTTAAAATTCCCCCAAATTCTGTTCCATAGTTCTGCAAATAATTTTGAATATCAGACGTATTTAGAACAATCAATTGACGTTGTTAATTTTCCAAAAATTTATTGAAAGACTTTGGCAAATCGTAAAATATTAAAATATATGGAACAAATTTAAAATTTGTTTTTCTAAAGCCAAATTCTAGTGAAACATTTTATCGTATTTTTCGAACAAGTTTCTCTCCTTCGTCTGCTTCTTTTTTGCTTTTCCCGTTTTCTTCATGCTATCATTAATACAAAGTTGGCTTGAGGTGACAGACGAGGCACTGAGAGGAGTTATTAAAATGCCACAGCACAAAAACGGAAAAGATTAAGATATTTTGTATTACTCGGAAACCATCGTTACGCCTAGATTCGTTTTCTAACGAACACGAGCAAAAACGCACTGAATGGCATCTTTCGGGTCCTTTGTGGATTTTCTTGAAGACGGGCGAATTCCGCCGCAGAGAGATCAGATCCGCGGAAGGCTGCCGTAATAAATTACTCATATCCATGCGCCTTCCCGAAGAGCTGAAAAGAATGCTGCCAATTTTCATTTTATAATTTAATAATAAAATTTTTCTGACAGCCATCGGTTGATGTGGCTAATGTCTGGCCAGTGTGCGACAGGTTGAACCAGTTCCGCGCGTTCGCGCGGAATTCGCGGCGATCGGCCAGCGATCAACAAGAAATGATCGGATCTGCCGTCAAAGTGAATTCCGCGCAAGTACCACGGAGCCGTTAGCGTTTTTGCGACGGAAACATCCAGCCTGGGCCCAGGTACAATCTTCTAATTAATTTTTATTTAATTTCACTTCGATAACTATAAATTGACCGATTTGATGAGGATATGAGTGTGCGCCGCCAGATAAATGATTCCCTTGATCTACGCGGCCCAGCGCCAGCGGTACCGCTCGGTGCGACGTTGTCGTCTTATCTTCGAGGAAAAGGCTTAAGAAAGTGGAAAACAGATGGAATTCCTTCGATGGATCGCAACAGATGGATTAAATTGCTTTCGTTCGGTTTATTTATCAAACATTAATATTTATGTTACGGCACATTGTGTCGCGGGTGCGCCTGTCCCTAGGGATCCGATTAATCGGTAGCAGTTGCGCTCTCGCCCGGATCGGGGCAGTTTTTCTGGATCGCATCTCAGCCGTTCCACAAAAACTGTCCTTTCTCAGTATAAGACGCATTTGGACTTAAAGAATTTTAATGTGTGCCGCGGAAATTGATTTTGCTCCAGATCGCCATCGTAATTAAATGCACCCGCTGTTTTCCTCGCGTTAGACCTGAGCCTATTGCAGTGTGGCACGTCCGGACGTAGTCGGGCAATGTTGTTTTTGCTCCCGACGAGGTGAGGGGTTGGCCGTATACCCATCTACAAACCACAATATTTTATTAATAATAATTTTGCACATTTTTCACGTTCTTATTTCTTCAGCAGGAAGGTTGCAAAAAGAAACCGTCCTGCACCACTCTAGGAGCTAGTGGCAGCTTGCTGCGCACTTGAGTTATGTAAACCGACGGCTAAACTCCCAGGTACCAAGTTATGGCCGGATCGACTTAATGTCCGATGTTAATGAGCCACTTCCCTAGTTGCATATGTTGCGTATGTGAACTCGCTGCAATAGGTGCGACTGGGGATACACCTGCTGAGCTAAGGGAGCCGCGCAGCCCAACTAGCATATGCTCTTGGACAAAGTCTTAATAAATTGCTGACGTTATGCAAAACTAGCAAGGTCCTTTTGCAATATTTTACACTTAATATTAAGGCAGTATTCCTCAGATGAATAAATTAGAAATTAAAGAAATTCTAATTAGCTCTAATGGGAAGCCTAATGCATATTTAATTGCAGCGAGCAGTTTCGGTATAAATTTAGAATGGGAAAATTTTATGAAATTTTAATTACCTCGTTAAAGGTAAATATTAATGGTAAAATATGGCGATTAAATTATTGATCGGTGGGGAGTGGAGTTCTTCCAAGGATTTTGCTGATGCTAGTGCTGCAACGCACATTCAATACGATTTTTGAAATTTGCATTGTTATTTATATTAATAAAATAATTGCAAAATCAGCCTCGTTTGCTAAAGGACGGCCAGCAAATTATTTCTAACTAAAATACCTACATGGAAAAAATACACTGCTCGAATTCTTATAACGAAATTCTGTGGATAAAAAAAGAAATAACAAGAATCGCAATTTTAGCAATTCTTGTCTTAGAGTAAAGAAGTTATTTGGAATATTTAAAAAAAACTCGAAGAAGGAAATGTTCATAAAAGCCGATTTCTTTATTACATGGTTAATGTTGAAAAATATGCAAAAAGACCAGTTTAGTTTAAAAATGACTAGTTAGTTATGTGAAAATAAAGTTTCGAAAATACGCATTTTCAGCACAAATATGTGTTTATTTGTATTTTATAAAGTCAATTGGTGGCTTAGAATTGGTAGTTATCGCCCATAAAGTGGGTAGCCTCTTAAACCAGCATATTGCTTTGAGTACTTTATAATACCTAATAAATGGCCACCTCAATAGAATTACTAGATATAAAAAATCAAATTTTCAGCAAATTTTAATACTAAAAACTCAGCGAACAATTTTCTCATTTTTTATCTTATTTCTTTACAAAGTGACCTGACTCTGCAACCACACCTTTATGCACCACAGCACACGCAAAAAAATTACATTAAATGCATAGATATCCTCCCCTTTGTGATTGCATAAGACTACAACGACGTACTAATTAATCAATCAGCAGAGATCGTAATCAGGCTTCAGGTCTAGGTGCATTTACCTTTGGAAGTGCGTTAAGATGCGCCTGTGAGTTATCACGTGCGATAATTAATGCCTCTATGAACATTTTTTAATTTTTTGTCCATAGTTTCACCTTACGAAAATTGTTTTTTTTTCTGTTGCAAAAATAAGTCATATGCATCGTAGGTTGAATTAATCTAGGCATGCGCTTGTATAAAGCCATTGGTCCGATAGAGCCGGCGGCACTCAGAAATGAAGATAAATGATTCCATTAAAAATGTTCCACTTACTAAATTTATGGCAACGCAGCCTCCATCGGGTCTTTATTTACTCAGAAAGTGCGTGAAATTTTTCATCGCGCCAATTGCAGCATAACGGCGCTCGTACCTGGCCATAAATAACTATCACACTCGGCCATCTTTCTATAATTTGCATATGCGCCCCGGTACAATTCAATTAGAATATCATGGGGGCACCCCAGTTAATTCAGTCGCTCCGAGCTGCCAGCCGAGAGTAATTTTTCACACGATTTCAGGTATCAACAAAGAAAATCATAAATTCACTAGGAAAGAATTAAATTTCGCAACCCTTTGGACACAAAGAGTCAAAGGGACATTCGATCGGGCCCGCGTTCGTTACTCACCTCATGTGCATAATGAATTCCATAGAAGCACGGCTCACATGTGAGCACGTATGCAAAGCAAAAAGTAACAAATAGTTTGAACTGATTTACATACGAGCAACCGGAGCATCGATGCTTCGCGGAGGACAAAGGTGCTCGTCAGGGGTTGCATCACAAACAGAAAGGGTCTCCTGACTTTCAGCATCTCTCCAGGTCTCCTCAGCGCATTTCCCATTGTTCATCAATTATAGGGTTAAGAACCTTCTGCAGGCAGGTAGCAATTTTCTAAAGTAGGCAAACGAACATCTTTCCAGAAATCAAAAGGGTTCTTTCCTTGGATTTCAGGTTCCGTTGTTGCTCTACAATGTTAAGGCCACAGGTGTTTGATAGACCCCCGTGTAAAAATACTTTTCATTTCGGCCGAGAGTGAAAGGCATTCGGTTCCAAGGGAGAAGTGAAAAGCGAAACTTCTGACCCAAATCGCCGATCTTATCGTCCTGGGAATGAGTAGACATACCTGCGGGCTTTCAGAGATTCTCTTAATTAAAGAAGGTGACGGTAAGTCACAACAAAGCCATGCAACAAACCAATTTTATATAATTTAGAGCAGTAAAATGAAATTAATTTGGATAAATATGTTTGTGGAATAAAATAAAATGATTTATAGAAGTTAACTTTGTTTTATTTTATCACCCTTAACAAGAACGAAGGACTGTATTATGGAAATATTATTTTCTGATTGCCTTTTCAAATCCTTTTTTTAAAACCTCCCTCACTCAAAACACAAAATTCAAGCAGTTTGAACTGTCAAAGTCAAAGAGTCAAAGGTTACACATTTTAACCCTATGTTAGCATTTTTTGATAAACTTGATTGTGAATCTAAAATATTTCTTTACTTTTAAAAAATGAATTGAGACGAACAAATATTGATTTTGTGTTTTTTTAGTCACAGTTTATTTATTGTTCCATGCATTATGATTGTGATTTTTATAAGAAGAATTCTAAGATGAAACTTTTATGAAAAGTAATAAGAAAAAAAATGTTTTAGTTTTAATCCTTTATATAAGTAAAAATCCGTGGATCGGAAGCAAAAAAAAAAATGGAAATAAATTGCGCATCGATTAATAGAGAGAAAAATACAGTCGATTATACTCCCTGTAAATTAAGAGGTAAAGTGCCCGTGTCATTCTGTTTAGAGTTACTTTGGCAATTATCTACGCCTGACTAAAATTAGGTGTGTTAATGAATGGCACTCAGTCCTTCAGTGGCTTTTGCATACACACATGGAAACTATTTGGAATATTTGATACGCAGATTTATCATAGAGATTTATTATATTATTTATACACTAAGCTCTTACTTCTCTGTAATTAATCTATTTTTAGATTTAGAGAAGTGAACGTTCAAAACTGAAATCTAAGATGTTGGAAGAAACCCGTCTTTTTATGAGATTGAATTGTTCAGTTGTTTGAAACTCGGATAGAACTAGCAAACTGTTAAAAATAGCATTTTTATGAGAAATAAAATAAAACGGAACTTGCTTTTCAATTACACATGTCAACAGGAAATTCGTTTCAAAATCGAAACGATTTTTTTCATATATTACGAATTTGAAATCGAAAATATTCACACGCTTTGTACCTCAGATTGTAGAGTGAGGATTCAATTTAGAAAGAAATTTATGAAATTACAAGCAAAGAATATCATGGAAAGAATATTTGGAGAATATCGGAGTTTTTTTTAGGCCTTTCTAATATTTTACAACATTACTGCCTTAGCTCACAATTTATCTGTTGCAGTTGAATATATCTCGGGCTTTTGTAACATACATACATCGTTATTTTCTTATAAATATTGACAAAAACGTTTTCCCATATTCAAAAATTGTCTTTACCGCCCCAGTGTTAAGGTGATAGGAAAACTCTCTTTAGTCGTACAGAGTCACAAATTTTCATCCTACCCCTAAAGAAGTGCTATTTTATTCGCCTGTCTTATTTCCCCCAATATCATAACATCATAATATCATAATGGAAAAATATAATTACTTATCATTATGGAAAAACCGCTTTTTTTAAAAGTATACAACTTTTTCAGAAACAAATATTACTCCCTAAGTTTACATCGATGCAAAAGATATAAAAAGATTCGAAAATTCAGGTGAAGATTATCAACGAATAGGCTAAACAACCATCAATTAGTGTAAATAATAATACTAATACTACAAGTAAATTTTAGAATTTATGTCTTATTGCGTCCTGGAACTATTAAAAAGTTCGAGGTTCGAACATCGAACTTGCTTGAGCCCGGCAATATTAAGGCGACCTTCTAAGGACGGCTTCGATTTTGTAGAGCAGCTTTGTGAACGACGCGATGTCAGCGCATTCTTCCGAGAAATAGAGCAACTATTGTCGATAAAACAGAGCTCTGAAAAGCACAGGAGTCCTTCGGACACAAGGGAATTATTCACGGCTGTTCCAATAAGAGGAAAGCTTTCTGGAATAGGTTTTTTCCAGGTGAACACAGCAAACGTGGGATCTCTTTCCCGAAAGCTGCGTCATCACCTGTTGCACGCCGAACAAAATTAATTAATCCACGGTTTCAGAATAATGAATTCCCGTCGTATACGTGGGAAAACTCCCTCTAGAAACTTCGGTGTGTCATTAGCCAGTCGAAACGCATCGCATGCTGATTTTTACGGGCACCCAAGTAAGCCAGGTACCAATTTGGCGACGCGGGAATTTGCGCAGGTACCTCCCGTAATAAGCGCTCCTGCAACTTGTTAAGGAAGACACAGCACGTAATTGCACGTTGAAGGGCCGATAACTGCAGATGATAAATATCCGAAATTTCAATAAGACGGCGAATTCGTTCTATTCGCTAATAAGCACCAGTGAGCGCGGCGTACGCGGAGATCGTCCGCGGGATAGCGGGGTCGCGCCGGCCAGCATCGCTCTAGCACCGCGCGGCACGGCCAATAATTAACTGCCGGTTGTGTCGAGAAGTTAATTAATTTCCCTGATAAGCCCAAACAAAGCAGGTGCCGGTGGGGCTGCGTAGCCCCGCGCTCACCTTCGGCAATTACATTTCTTATTCTTGCATTCATACACGTGACGGACAATAAAATTCAGCAGAGAACGACGGTGCAATAAAAATTTCTCATGTCAGAAGATGAACACCTTGCTCACCTGAACTTGGCCTGGAGAGCAATAAAAGGCTCCTGGGCGCGTAGTAATCCTCTTTTATGAACGGCACGGGTGCTCCTCTCCCCGACGGGGCCACTTAGCGCTGCGTCTCGTGTCGCGGCCGCCATAATTAAGGCGATGGGATGAACGGAATAAAATTGAAATTTGTCAAGTCAATAATTGCTACTTAATGTTCAGGCGAAGCCCACGGAATTAACAATTGCCGTCTCAGGACGACTTTCACCTAAGGGATGGAGTGGGTTTGTCTACAGCCTTCCCAGAAGTTTCTCGGAAGCGATAAATTCGCGGTTTAATTCCTCTTCTCTAAATCGACAGAGCTAAAACGAATTACGACTCAAACAGGATAAATTACCAGAAGCGTGAATAATTTTTTCGATTTAAGGCAAAACACACACTTGGGAACGCAAAAGAGGCGTGTTTAATCACCTTTTTAAGGGTAATTCGTCTTGCATTAAAATATTTTCGCAAAAACAAGGATTATGAGAATTATTTGTCTTTTTCGTCATAAAAGGCGTTAAATAAATACCTAAAATAGTCCTTACTTAAATAATCGCTTAGACTAAATGGATAAAACTAATTTAGACTAGAATATATTAGAACTCGTTTTCAGAAATCAGTGTACAAGGCGCATGCACATACACATCTGCGCTAAAAACGCCTTTCTTGTAACTTTTTAAAAGTAATTGAATAAAATAAAATAGGATCATAAGCCGGACGTAGTATTTGTTTAATTTTTATTTGAGAAGAAAACCAAATAGTTATAGAGTTACTACAAGTTAAGGAAAAGTAGCTCAAGAAAGCGATTTTCATGGTTGACTAAAAAATTCGCACCTAATTTTTTTAAACTAGAGAAATATTGCTATCTTTGACGGACACCAATTTTTATTATTTTATTTTTTATTTTTGGTGTTATGGAAAATGACGGTCACTTAAACGTGAAAGTACGTAAGTATTTATATCGTAAAAAAAAGATTATTTAGACAGCGACAATCCCAAAAGGAAGGCTACGTTTCACGATGACCACCCTGTTAATTATTTATCATTTTTTCATCTCTTTAAAGGTATAGCACACTACTGAAAATATTTTCCAAAAGTTGATTTCTTCGAGCCGTTAAATAATTGCTTAACAAAAAATCGATCTAGACTATCTCGTTTTGAGCAATATCCTTATTATGTCTTAATTTGTAAATTGCACAAATTTTTATTTTCTCACATGCTTCTAAAAACTCTTACAGACATTTTCTCTGACCCTCATTACATCCAAGGAAAATCACAACATTGTCGGGTATTTCATCTTCAGAATCACGACGTGCTCTTTCCGGACCTTTTCCACGGCAAGGCAAATTTTATCTGCAAGTGTTATACGAAGCAAAACTAAATCTCGATGTCTGTTGGTGGATAAACGACCGAAATTGGATTTAATTAGCACCTGTTGAAGTTGACAAAATTTATTAAGTGCTGTGCATATATCGAATTAAGATAAATCGATGGTAAGGCTTTTCAAGTGCCGATTTCAACCTGTCAAGATTTATATATGATCACCGTCTGGTCAATACTTTAATGTTATAAGTCGTGTGGGAATGGAACTCTAGTCGATTGAATTATCTCGACCGACTTTTATGCATTTTAACAACATTAATTCAAAACATTTGCTGTTGTAAGATTAATTGGCTGCCGTACAACAAGTGAGCCTACTTCTTTTGCTCTAGTAATAAACAAGCCAAACGAATTTTACGCTTATCGAAAAATTGTCGTGTTGATTAAAAGAAAGTCAATATCAAATTTGTTGCAACACAAAGACATGGGTGGCAATCCATTTAAAAGCGTTAGCGATAAGAATTTAAATACTTAAAGTATAATACAAATAATTTACATACAGGAATGCACCATGTGTAGAATAAATTAAGCAATACTAAAACAACTTAGAAAAAATCATAGAACTACAAAAAATAGCAAAATGAAAAATAACCAGTATCGTTTTATGAGGAGAACTGGAACTCTCAGGTAAAGTAAGAACTTTTCGGGAGATAAGAATTAAAAGTATATTACCATTTTCTTTCTAAAAGATATCAAGCATATAAACATGACTTAATTTCACGACGTGTTTCTGTACTATAGCATGCAAAAAGGTATTAAACGTTAAAATTAATTTCCGTAGACATAAACACATATACAAAGTATGTTAAATGCGTCTTACATGCAACGTTTTTTATCAAAGAAAATTAAGTTTCCGCCTAATCGTAGAAGGTCTGCATAATTCTTATTTAGAATTAAGTGCATATAAAAATTACAGTAAGTACTCGAGTTTATTTAATTTATGCCGAACATGCGTTACGCACTATCCATAAAAGGTTATACGTTAATAGACTGGAGTGTAAAGCTTTCTTTCGCCCAGCTCTGGGTTCAATACTGATAATTATATATTACAATTTTATTGACGGAAAATGTTTGCAATTAAAAGCAGCTCGTAAATTCTGAATTATTTATAACATACTTACATGGATAAAATATGTTTATTGCCGCTTTCGGCCTATGCTTAATTGCAATGCAGTGCAGCATAAATTGTTAGTTGTACGGAGCAATTTCAGGCAATTTGAATTTTATGCAGAATTAAATTTCAATTAATTCAATCCACTTGGTAAAATTTCCCCTTCCAGGCCCTCTAAAATTCGCGGACCGTCATCAACTCGTTGTTACCACCTGCGTCACTAGCGACTTAATTATAGAATCACGCCTATATGGACAACTGCTCATTAGTGTTAATTATTTGCTACAAGCACATTAGAAAGTTATCGATCTTTAATTTGCAGTACCATAAGAAATTGTTCCTCTTTACAAGATAAAAGGGTGGATAGAGATAAATTAAAACGAGATGTATTTTGCAAAATTCATACATTACCTGAGTTTGTACTGTTCTCTGAGGAAATGGATCCAAATTGTGTGAAAATTAGTATAATTTAATAAATATTTGTTATATTCCAAAATATAGAACAATTTCCTCATTCTTTAATTATTACTATTTTAAAAAATTTTCTATTTATATAAATAAAATCTTACATACATAAATTTTCTGAAGAAAAGTGCGGCTGAAAGGCTCAATATTCATTTGAACATGTTGAACTACAAAATGCTATAGAAACAAAATTTGAATGAGATTTTAAACTCTATCCCACAAACATGAAAAACCAGAAATCCTTTATTTGACATAAATATATATTTACAAAGTATTATTAAGGTAAGTTTCTTGAGTATTTAAAAATCATCAACTTTTTGAATTCATTATTCTCAAAAAAATATGCTTAAAACTGTTTAAGCTTATGTTACTTATTTAATTTGAAGAGAAAAAATAAATGACCCTATTTTTCGATTTTTGAAAGGTATGTAGCCCTTCAATGTCTCAGACTAGTTTCTATACATGAATATTTCTCAATTCCCTTGTTCTGTTCAAGAACAAGTGAGACATAAAATCTGGAAGGTGTCCATCCGTTCACCGAACACGTATCCGACAGGTATTGCGGTCACAACTCCGCCGAAATTATGATCATTAATTTCATCATCAACATTAGTTTTTACGAGCGCCATAAAAGTTAATCGACAAATAACCAACGGACGGCAACAGTCGACAACACTTCTTCCGCCTCATTTGAGCCCTGAGCCCTTAGCCCGGCGGACCTTTCGACCGGCATCGCAAACGGCGCATTTCGGAGATCATGCGGTCAGTCGATAATGGTTGATGATCGATATTAAACTCGTAACGGGTCTGCTACGATCAAGGAACGGGCAAAGAAACACGGAAGACAGGACGTTGCCTTTTCTGCCTTCCCTGGATATGGGTGAGCGCAAGGTACCTGCCTGCCCCATAATTCTTCCGCGACTGATCGTTCGTGAGCGCTCACTATTTTCGGGAAATTACCGAAAATTGCTCATAATTACATAATTAGTGTATGTTTGTTGATCATATTAAAGGAGTCGCGAGCAGTAGGCTTTTGTTTACCTAAAATTAAACAGCTCAGATAATGATCCGGACGTGTTCATAGGAGCTAAACTGACAATTGAGATATGTAAACAGGCTGCAAAGGGTTGGCCCAAATATCCTATAGTTTTTATCGAAAATGGGGTCAGCACCGATTATCGAAAGTAATCTCCATTTAAAGTGTTGTGAGATCAAATATCAGTTTTTTTCTGCCTCTTACCAATTAATTTTCGAAAACGTTAAAAAAAACGATTGCCTAAACGATTCGATTAAGGATTACAGTATTTCATACCTTGTTAACGACTACAAATCGTATACTGTAGATATCATATAGACTTGTCGATGGTGGTGATCTTTGTTTGAGCCAATTTCAGTGTGAAATGCTGAGGAATATTAGAAAATATCTTGCAATAGCCTTTGGTTTCCATTGCCCCATGAAATTCGGAGACACTGTATAAGGAAACGTTGCTGGATGTCACAATAGTTCCATGCATCTTAAATCAATTTTTATCGATCCCAGACTATTCATAAAAAAAGCTCTCATATGTGTTCGGTTCGTTTTAAAAGTAGTGCCTAACTTAACTTTAAAGGAGATCATAACAAAAAAAAAAAGAAAATAATAATTGCACAAAATCCGCCGATAAGCAAGAAAGCTTAATTATGGACGTTACTTCATATTCTTTCTCTAGTTTGGCTATTCTTGCTCAACCGTTTTGTGTTTTCTTGACGGCCTCCTTTCGGAGGAGGCCTGGACTTGGGGTCTTGTAGTTAGGTAATTTCATGACGGTGACCGCATAGTCCGGGGAGCTGCATGCAAATGACGCCTATTTGCAAGTCATTGCTGCAATGGCTTTTTCCGCTCAAGACTCCACGAATATCATTATTTAATTAATTCCCTGTATCCAGAGCCCGGTCGCGCTAAATGTAGATCGCTGAAGAGTTGGAGACCGCTGCTAACTTTATCATTGAGCGGCCCATCAATTTTAATTAATTTAATTGATCTAAAAGTACTGTTAAGCGAAGAGGATATATGCTGAACATCCTCTATAATTCCCGGCAAAGCTGCTCAACCAGGTGAGCGCCGACGAATCGTAATTATTTTCCATCCCTCGATTAATTGGCGACTCCCCGCCACGTGAAAGCTCGCGGATCAGTCAGGTGTAGTCGTCGGAGCCTGTTAAAGACATTGCTCGGAGCGAGTCGTGGAGGCCGCAGATCGCCTCCTCAGCCGGCTCAGAGTACAAGACACAGAAATAAGTACACATCGCGAATAATTGCGCCGCCTCAGGTAGCATCTCGTTCTTTCTTCGCTGATAATTTGCAGCCTCCGGGTGCTGCTTATTTTGACAGTTCAAGTCCCGGCCGCTTCATTAAAATTACATCGCGAGGCGCACTTTGGAAAACTGCCCGCGACTTTTCTTAGACAACTTTCAGGGGGAAAATTGGTTTGTGTGGGGCTCACTTGCAGCCCGTGTTGTGTCCGCCTCGAGGCCGTCCTGGACCATTGTTGGGCACAACTGCTCATTTTCGTCTCACATCTTGAAATTGAGGAGCGCCCCAGGTCAAGCGTTTCTGTTATTCGCGACTAGCCTTTAATTTTGGAACATAAGAAGAAATGTAACCGAATCTTAACGACTGCAACAATTTTGGCCATCTCCTTGTGAAGACGCACGATAGCTTCTCTTTTGTGCCGCACTTATGCAACCGTGCCTTTTTTCACGCAGCCGTTTCGTCGTATGTTTACAAAAGATCAAAAGTAATAAATCTTAAATGCTTGCCTCATATTTCTGCGTAAAATTAATTTAAAAAGACCTACCCATTTGACTTTATTTAACTTGAAATTTCAGTAGCATGTCTTTCTTTGCATGAAGGCTATAAACTTTCATAAGATGTAATAAAGTAGATTTATTACGTAAAATTGTTTAGCTTGATTGACATGTCAATTAAATGTAATATAAATTCGATAAATACATTTTTCTCAAACCCTACAATTGAAAAGAAATTGCGTAATTTACTTCTTTTCATATCCTTAATTTGCTATACCTCTTTAAAAATCAGTTGATTTAAAGGCAATCATACGTTGCCTCATTTCATCATTTAATACTTTCAAAATGTTTATCACATTTAATTTATAGCAATAATTTTTTCATTCTCTTTTATAATATTAATATTGAAATGGTAGAAAAGAGTGGAGTTGTAGAAAAGGTGACAATGTTTACAATTCGTAATTTTTACCCGTCACGTAATTTCGCTATGTGCGTTTTAAAGGAAAATATAATTGTAAAATTGAAAATCTTTTATTGTTGCTACTTTCCAAAATTTGTAAAATGATAGTAGCATGTATAGATTAAAAATTAAAAGCTGAAAAATAATTAACGTCTTATAAATGAACTAATTATTCAAAAAATGTAATAACTGAAGACCAAAGTTATTTCAAAATGGCTTTTCCAAAATACCGAAAGTATTTTTACAATAATTCTTTACTGATAAATGCACTCGCAAATTATTCCAATTGTCCTGCCGAATACTTTAGAAATCGCCTGATAGATAGAGCTGCTTTACACATCTTGTTCAAAGTACACTCCATCCTAACACTTCTCCTCTTCCTGTGACGTCGACAATCTTGTCGCTAGTCACACCTCACAGGAGCCACTCCCTATTTTTCAAGAAAAAACAATTCACCCCACAAAAACATTCCGAATGACAAAAACGCAGCTGGGATAGGGCTCTTTGGACCGGTGCGTATTTGCGTATGAGGTTCTAAAAGGAAAAGCCTCAAACTTGTCCTCCCCATTTTTTTATAACGCACACGCGTGTGTTTTTTAAGAGCTCTTGCTGTCTAGTGTAGAATTAAGTCAAACTTTTTATGTTCTTTGCTTGCGTTTCTTTATGTTTTAGTTTACGCACGAAGAGCGAACATATGCCGCTGCCATCGACGGTAACAATTGCCAGCAGCCGCCTTGAGGTACGGCTTCCTGTTCAGGGGAGATTTCTCGGACTCACGTGAGACTTGAACAAACAATTGGACACCGATGATCGTCACTATGTAAATCTGTCGTCTTGGATTCATGACCATTTCAGCCATATGGTAACATGTATTACCTCCTC
The DNA here is from genome assembly GCA_001932985.1 of Proctacanthus coquilletti. Taxonomy (NCBI): domain Eukaryota; kingdom Metazoa; phylum Arthropoda; class Insecta; order Diptera; family Asilidae; genus Proctacanthus; species Proctacanthus coquilletti. Next base: position 1,821,207 of record MNCL01000006.1, read on the forward strand.
GAAATCCCTTCTTTGTCAAAATATGTGCCAGAAAAGCTCTCTCAAAGAAGACTCAGTGTCTTAAAGTACCGCGATATTACTCGTAACAATTTCTTTCACTTAAGAAATTGCCTTGGAAAACTTTGTAAGTTCATCAGCTCCAGAAACACCAACGGTGATACACCTTGCCGCCAAGGCAACTCCTCTCGGAAACAAAAATAAGTATAAAAAAATAAGGGAAAAAATAAAAGATGTCCCCGAAATGTTGTGGAGTACTTTAAATATCCAATTAGGCAAATTTAATTAGATCCATCGGCCTTCTGGCAGTCCTCGCTGCCGCGACTCGCTTTCAATCCAGAATAATTACACAAAGTACTTGTGGCAGTCGGGATTCCTTCGTGGACGAAAAGGAAAAACAGGCGGCGAAAGACGCAAATGACGTTATCGCCGCCAAAGAAGAAGGTTAAGATGCTGGTGAAGGCTGCGCCCGTGGAACGCGGAAGGGACGACTTCAAATGAAATTTCTGAGAAGCAAATTGTGTCCCCGAGTGTCGGGAGATATCAAACCGTTTAAAGGATAATAACACTTCGGCAGTCCGGTGATAATTTATGCAAATTATGATGTTAAGTGGCACTTCTTCGCATAGGTCAATCCTTGTCTTGTACCACCATTTAACAACTTTCGTCGCATACTGCGAGCTTAGGACAGAGTGAGATTAGTGCGAGCTTCTACATTGTTGCATCTACACATAAGAAGATAAGGGCGTTAATTCTACGTAGGAAAATATCACAATCAACAGTCCGTGAAAAGCACTTTTACATTTAAAATTTTAATCAACACCAGCAAAGGAAATTGTGCTAACTCGAACTGATTCATGTCTAGTAATAATTACAACTTAATAATCGTAAGGTAGCTCTTGAGAGTAGTAAGGTAAATAATGCAATGTTTCTACAGTGTAAGAACATCTCTAGAACAAGAAATTTATCGCTTACAGTGCGTAGCTTATTATTTACGCATCTAACATAGGTATTATTTGTTTACCTGTTTGTCTTCAAGCAAGTTTTCCATTTTATTGCATATAAGAATTTCAGAAGCCTGATACCACGCGAACGCCTTTCTTAATGTATAAACCAGTTTAACCAGTCATAATTTAACTTTTTTAACTCTTTTAACTTAACTACTTTTCAAATGCCACGATAAGCATGCTACTACTACAAAAAAAAAATAAAATAAAATATGAAAATGAAATCAATGAATAAAAATGATGAAATTGAATAAAAAAAAATATGTAAATATAATAATGCAAGCTACATAAAATAAATTAAAAGGCGATTTTTAATTACGCTTTAAAATATTAAAAACGATAACTTAAAAGAAGGTAGAAGATCAAGTCTAAAAGTTTAAAATAAAAATAAAAATCTTACCTAAGTTGAGGTATGAAAACAAACCAATTAACTTGACTAAACTTTTTAAAAGTCTCTTAGTTAACTAATTTAAAATCTTAGTTATTAAAAATATTAAAATTTCATTTTTTTTTTACTAATATTTTAATTGCACAAACCTTTATAAAAGCTAGATTCAATTGCAGTAATAACTGCAATTAATTATTTTACTTTTAAAATGAAGCCAATAAATTTATTTATTTTTTGTTATATTTTTTTATATTTATTTATATTTTCGGAATAAAAAAAAACTTAAACGGACATGTAGTTAGCATTTGCAATTAAATTGTAAAACTCCAAAAAAAACAATTTGTTTTGTACATTTTAGCATGATTAAAGATATTGGCATAGAAATAAAGTTGCAAGTATAAACAGCATTCTTCTCTAAACTAAGTTTGTCCAGGGGTTTTAATGTTTTTACTACTTCACTAATTAACCATTCATTTCTAAATATTTTGGCTTTTACCTGATTTGGCGCCTGTCTTTAAGAGGAACATATTTAAATTCAATGTAAACAACCTTATCTAAAAGGAGTTGTTAATACGACCACAGAGCGGATATAGAGTTCAAGAAAAAAAGATTATCCTATAATATGTAATTAAAATGAAAAAAAAATGAAAAATTGTATTCCTTCTTCCTTCTACAAGTTTTTTGTTTTGGGATGATTTTAAAACCAACGCAAATTAAAAGAATTTTATTCAAAAATTAAAATTTTTCGTGAAATCTGATTCATATCGTATTAAGAAATTATTGAAAAACAGGTAAATCTATTCTCCAGAAATTTATGTGGGACCAACTGTGAAATATGCCACTTCAAATGAAAAAGGAATAATCAAAGAATAATCGCTGAGTCTAATAAAAGATTACGCGTGAACATACATAAGAAGAAATATGCGAACAAAATTGACTGCCTTTCCTTTTGGAAGTCGGTTAAAAACTAATTAATGAAAGTCACTCACCTCAGGCAAAACAAATAACGAACATATTTCTTTCTTTCATTTCTTCCCTCTTATCGTAGAAGTGTATGCCATAAAATAATTTAAAAAATTAGGATCATTAAATTTATAATTTTGTAAATCAGAGTAACAGCAATTATTCTGGACAGTTCTCCTATAAAATTTAGTTCTGGAAACGTTTAAAAGACGATATACGATACTGAAACATTTGTAAGCACTTTACGCAATCGTCTTTAAAAGAAGAAGCCATGCACAGAACCACCAAAGAGGAGGACGCATTCATGGGGCAAAAGAAGCAGTGCGATAATTAAGATGACGATAAGATGGTCAAGCAAGGTTCCCGGGTTAATTGAGATAAATATTTAGAATGTCTACACATTATGGAAAAAAGTAAAAAAATTGCATTGTCAAGAAATTAAAAGATGTTTTCGGATATTTACCTCGATGTGCACGATCAAGAAATTCATATCTAAAATTCCTGTGTTATGATATTCGCGCGCAAAAACGTCATGAGTTGATGGTGAATTTTAAATTTTTACTTAATTACCTGAGTCGTTCCGAATGGAGCGCTTAATTCGAGGGAAAGAGGAAGTTCACAACATGAAATTTATGCAGTACACACTGCCAAGAAACGTATAGGCGCTGGTCACGCACATAAACAATTAATGAAGAACTCTAGAATTCTAGTACAAGGGATTTCTCCTTTATACCGTTTCCTGTACATCTTTTTTAGCAGAGTTTTAGCTAAGTTTTAGATACCTTAGGACCTCCGTCTACAAAGTAACGGTAAACTGCACATATCACAGACATGCAGCCGCGGAAATGCCCATCGTTACGCTTGGTTTGTGCTCTATTACTATCTCGGGGCACGGGACCACGTGAGGCCTTTGTTATTGCCAACCTTTACGGGAGAGGAGGCGGTTCTATTATTCTGTAGCAAAATCTGTTGTAGGCACAGCTACGGTTCGCATTTCGCGCATTTAAATTGAGGTGTTGAGACATAAATCTCACCTTATGACTGCCTTTCCCTCGTTATTCTTTAATTACGGAACATGTTCCTCACCACGAATCAAAGAGATTAAGATTGAGAAATTCATTGCGCGTCCATATCCCCTTCTGATCTTTGCTATTAGTTCATATTGTTGGACGTAGGGAATGCGTGAAAAAATTCTAAAATGCTCTACATGTTCATTTCGAGAAGAGCTATTCAAATAGATGCTCGCGACTTTTTTCTTTTATAATTATAAGATTAACATTTTAATAAAACAATGTTAAAACCAATACCGGAATAGTTTTCCTCAATAAATCTTTTTGCAATCGTGGGTTTCCTTAACGGTACACTGGTCGAATATTTATGTGAATACGCCGACCTGTAGCCTGGGCATCTTATTTCACAGAATTGGATTAAACATTATTAACATATAGCACTTTGTCTTACAACGTGCAAAGGAGTGGGTTGTGGTAGATCCAGCAGACAGTTTACATGTTCACACTGTGCAGCCGTAATTTTAATAAATTCACACATTGTTCACATTCTTTGAAATTATTCTCCTTAGTAAAAGATGAGTAACTTTCAAGAATTCTCCCGTTGTGAAAAATCTATTTGGCTATTATAATACATACATATATAAAATACATAAACACAAATAAGACTTTTTAAAATTGTGGTGAAGAGCATCCAGTGGATCTTTACCTTGTAGACAAAAAGTAATATTTGTATTAATTAATTAATCGATAAAAATGGTCTCAAAGTATCTATACAGAGATAGTGCTATTTTTCGCGAAACCCTTAAAATTAAGTAAAAGGAAAGAAGAGTAGGATTTATTAGAAGTTAAAACCGCATCTATAGTCGAGTATAGTTATCCGTAACTTATTTGTTTTTATATAATTAAGTACATCTTCAGGTACATCCATTGAAAAGAAAATAGTACTTTCAAAAACAAGAATTTCAATATTTTGATAATGTTCCTCCAGCGAAAAACGCTTTCTAAATTATACAAATAGTTCATTTAAACTAAACAAGTCATGCTACTACCTTGTTCATATATATCCTAACAGCAGTTAGGCAACTATCCCAGCTGGATCTAGCCGTTCAGCATGTCTATTTTATTTGTTGTGCTTAAAAAGCACTAACATCATCAGGACAAAGATTATGTATATTTTTAAAAAATAGCTTTTTACGTCATATGGCGCATGGTAACAACAAATTTAACAGTTTTATCCATTTATTTTCACACCTTGAAGATGTGATTATTCTAGAATAAACTTTAATACTGTTCTTATTTTGCTGCTTTTACTTCTGGATGAAAAATTTCTAATTGTAAGTGCGTGATTTTAGAATGATAGTAAATAACGTTAATTAATGACGCTGTGTGTTGATTATGTGTTTTGTGGGATTATTCTAACACATCTTGGGCGCTAGCAGACTCCGCGTTATTGCGTGCTCATCACCTATTATTTGGACGAGTAGCTAACACTGCAAAAATTGCTAAAATTTCCATATAATCAACGAATCGAAAGGTTAATTTGTTTCATTACGAATGGAAATTGCATAGGAGTAATGTAGGTGCAATGTTAAATTTACTGAAACTGTTATTCAAATGAGAAAGGGATAAGACCATGAAGACTGCGAATCGAGTGATTGTAAAGGTGAAAATCGACATGTTCTCAAGCAAATCTTCATCTTATGGAAAGTTTTCCTGTTAAGAAAATAAATTACTTCAAAAATTCAAGTTTTATATGGCTCGGGCTACTTACTAAAAAGGATTACTGATAGTTGCAAGTGAGTAATTCTACCCCAGCAACGATAGCTTCGTTTTTTAGACAAGCATAAATTGCATTCCCTGTAACTTAATAAGTTTTTAATTATTTTGTATTGAGAACATTTTCTCGATTCTTTGAAACGTGAATTTTTAGCAATTAGGGCATCAGAAACAGGCGTGAATCACACCCTACAGCGTGATTTTATGAAATTAATCGAAAATTAGGGAGCCCATGCCCATGCGAGCTCGTGTATTTTTCGGCAATTTTTCTTGTTGTAATTTGTCGCAATTGGTTCCGTGTGTGCGCGGCACTGCGCATTACTTGCCGGAATGTGAAAATATCACGTTAGAACAAAACGCGAAACAGTGTTACTGCCAAAAGATCGCCAGCGCGGATAAATTTAATTGTCCTGCAATTGTTTTCGGCGGCTTTTGGATAAAAACTGCACGTTCCTCAAAAGTAAAACCCCACCGACAAAACTGAGAAAGTGCAGTTCGTATTTTTCTCCGAAGTCGCGTAATTAGGTAAAATTGCATGCAGACATTTTACACGCGGCAAGAGCCGCGGACGAGACACGAATCCGCTGGCGGCGCCATTATTTTGATCGAACATCGCGAACTCCGCGCGATTTCTTGGTCCCAGTGCGATTTCGCACGCAAGAGTTTCTAAGCTCGTTTCTTGTAATTACGTGCAAAACGAGTGCCATAAGAACACCTACTGTTCTGGCACTGTCCACTTACGTAAAGGTGGGATTTCGCTTCAGTATGATCATTACGTGCACCTTATTATTTTCGAATATGGCGGGTGCACCTCTGGTCGGCCAACCTGCAATTATCCGACAGAAATGCAGGCGCAAATTATTTCAACAATTTCCTAAATTTGAAAATTACGTGCAATGCATATTTATTTGGGTGCTGATGAATTTCGCGAATATTTTGGGACGTCGTAATATATTTAAGTAAAAGGGTCTGAGGAAAAAGGTCGTTCATAATATTGGTCCATTATTAATATAGTTAAAATATTTATGTGATATCAAAAAATATATAACATAATAAAGGGAAACGACCCTTAATCTTATCTAGAAACTCTTGATTCCCTTCTTGAACATTTGTTTGGTCATAATAACAAAAACATTTAAATCAAAACTACGAAATAACTGGTCAAATATTGTTTCTTAGATCTCGACAGCCCCAATGAAGACTAACGTAACTAATGAAACGCGATTAAAATTCCTCAAAATGCAAACTCGAAATATTTGTTAATCAGTTAGCATAAAATATTAAAATTGAATTTAACTTCTTTTTTAGTAAATGAATGATGAATTTTAAAGCAATTTTAAAAATCAAAACTATTGAAGGTAGTAAGGATTCGTAGTAAATTAAGGAGAAAGGCTATCGCATATACAAACGTGATAATTTTTGAAAATTTGCAAAATAACTTAATTCTTAATATTGGGACTATTAAAATTAATTGTCCTCCTTTAGAAAGAATTCTCTTATATGTGAATAAAGATTTTGCCAGAAGGTAAGATTTAATGTCCTACTCGCACATGTATTAAAATCTTGAAACTATCGACTATCGTCGAGTTACAGCTTTCTCGGTCATTAAGGCCGAGAGACAATTTTTATAGTAATAACACTTTTGTGTTTTTTAGCACATAAAAATTCTTTCACTGAAGTGGTAAATTGTAAAAATCTACATATAGCAAAGGTCTGTCATGAGAGTATTATTTAAAATGAGTTTTATAGCTTGGAATAAAACTCTTTGTAAAAAAATAAATAAATTCATTCTCTTCATTAAATTTTTAGAATTCAAATAGCTTAAAGTTAGCTATAACCGTTTATTGTTCTATCTATTAAGGATGCAGTCTAAATGAATATCGTAAAAGTATTATGTAATATTATATAACATTATTTGAAAAATTTCCAGATCCAGATAATTCAGGTCTACAGCAACGACGTCCAAAGAATGAAAAATAATATTCCACTGGTTAATCGCTGGAAAAAGTACTGGATGTACTCTCACAGAAACAAGACCTTAAATATGCCAGCAACGAAATGACAGGTTAGACTAAAATTTGCATAATCTTAAAATTCCTACATCCCACTCCCAATTACCATTCCCACTACTAAAGACTGTCTTCATGATTAGCTTTACATTTTTCCGGGAAATCCCCTTTCGTCCTTTCTTACCAGAAGACTTCCCTCCCTACCAGAATTTTATAAGCCATCCACGGTCACGGCTCCTGTTATCGAAGCTCCAGCCCCCGTACCGCAATTAGCAGACTCTGAAAAGAAATTAGAAAGCATTAAAGAGGGATTAAGATGGCCTGTTCCCACTGTTCCCGTGTCACAACCATTTCACTTATTACCTTCTGTTTTCAAGAAAATAAATGAGGCGTAATCCATTCGGCGGTACTACACTGAGACCGTCGCTAATCCTAAGAGTCGTCGTAATTAATGGCGTGTTGCCATCGGCACGGAACCAATGCGGGCCAATGGGATCACTTTCATCAACCTGAGACTACTACTTTTAGTAGGTCGCGGGTGAGCTGGGGTCTGGAGCTGAATCCAGAATCCGGAGAGATATGTGATTAGTTGGGAGCAATGCTTCACTTCTCATCAGTTGCTTGTTACCGAAGGAGCCGTCGTCAGTGAAAAAATGTCTTTCAATAAAATTTATTAAGATAAATTTTTTTTGTCGAGGACGGCAACAAAGCAGCAAGGCAGCAAAGCTAATATAGAGAAGGCTAAATCCCTATAAAATGGCATTTTCTTGTTTATCCCTAAAAGCATTCAAATGGCCCTCATATAACTTCTTCGTGGCCACACAAGCCGCCGCTCACTCGTCCCCAAGTTTTCGCTCTGAAAAGATCCAGAATCCAATTTCGCCGTTGTCGTTCCCAAAAACGAAAAAGTTGCCTAAGTTTTGGTTACTTTACATTACTCCCCGTAAGTTGGCCCGCCCGCCTCCCGTCACTGCCTCCGTCGGTGCGGCCCCGGCTAAATTCAAATCAAACGAATTATACCAATCCATCTTCGTTTTGACAACATTTGCTATCCGTCCCCCGCCCCCGGTCGGCCTTAATGCCTGCTGCTACTGCTGGAGCTAGGGATGAGAGTTTCTGACTGCGTATCCTGAAATAGCTCGATATCCACCCACCCACGCTGATAGCGTTCCCGAGTTGCCCCCTGACTTCAAGGAATAAGGATGCGGATCTAGAGCGTCGGTTAGCCGAAGGGCGGCTTCGGTACGACCAATGGCAAGGGCTTCGCCATATGAAAAGAAATCAGCCGCATGCTCTAGGCAAACAACTAAGAAACTTTTGATAAGGGCGGCAGCCGCCACCCGATGTGGATCCATGGAACGGGGGAATTTCCATACACAAAAATGGCAATATCATGGAAGACTTGCCCTTCTTAAGCTCGGTGCTGCTGGGAGGGTCGTTCCGAGGCGAAATTTTAGTTTAAAGGGAATGGCTAAGAGTTTTAAGCTTTTTACAGAAAAGTAAATCGGAAAAGTAATCTTGAATGTATCTCGAACGAGTTTGTTTATCTGGTTTGTAATATTTTATCTCCTCGAAATAAAATTTCGAATTATTTTTCACTACGTTACTCTGGCTCGCTGTAATACTCAACGAATCGTAGAATTTAAGAAAAGAAACCTCTATTTCGAAAATATGTATATCCTCAAAATGTTTTGGAACTATGGGATACACAGTTAAAAATCTCTAGTTATATAACCCATTATAGCATAAAAGCGTGCAGTGAAAGGATTACAAATTTATCATTAACATTTTAAGTTTGAAACCTTTCTAAAGTGGAGTACATTACAACAAAGTGGGATTTATTTATTCACTACACAAATTTTAAAATTTGTTGGTAGATCGAGGCAAGATTTGGAAAAAAATTATATGGAATTATGCAGGCAATGTTTTCCTTACTTTGGGAACAAAACGGTCTCGCTTCTCCATTTTAAATAGACGTAATTTTGAAATGTGTTTATCGTGGAAGTTGAAACAATTGCCCACAGAGATCACCGAAATACTTCCCATTCAACTCATTACTGACTTAAACTTTCATTTTAATCCCTACTCCATTTTCGTTATTCAGTAGAACAGCAGATACCAAAGTAAAGAGACCCTTATAAATTTAATTAGAAAATTTAATTAGAAAAGACTTAATTAGTCTCAGAAATATTTTAGCACTATATTATACATTTGATTCTCAAAAATAACTAAAAAGAGCAATTTTCATAAAAATTGAGACTGTTTTTTTTCGAAATGGTGATCTTAAAAAAATAATTAGAAGACTGTGTAATTTGAGTACAATCTGAGACAAAAATTAAAAGACGAATTGTGCTGATTGATCCTATACTTTTGCAAATTCATTATTTTTTTACATATTCCGCAATTAAATTATCTATGCTAATAATTACCGTACAGTTCCTTCGCGTGCTTTGAGAACTTTCGAGCATAAAACGTAACTTGTATAACTTCTTAAATAATAAAACTAACATTATTAATTTGATATGTATTTGTGGGTGTTTTTACAAGATCTTATAAAAAATGTAATATGAAGCCAAAAATTATATTTAGTTTTAGGCTTTATAGTTCACTCCACTAGGGGAGCTTTTAAAGTTTTTATTGCTTTCAAAATTCACATCGAATTTAAAGCCTGCTTTTTTGTAAACACCTCCTTATTTTTGGGAGATCTTTTGCATTTACATCAATAAGATAAGATGGTCTGCTCTCTTCTTATGCATTTAGATTTCAAAAAATTCTAAAAAATAAATAAAATCCTGCTTTGACTTTAAATTGACCCCATCAAAATTAACTGAACAGTCAGTCAAATGCGCACATTTTTATTGATCGTTGCATTATATTAATCAACAATTGGAACAAAAGACTTCATTATTTATTTGGTGAAAGTAAATTTTTGTCATAGGAGAAAGTTTCAATCAAGGAATAGAACTTGAAGCCCCAGGATGTTTCCTTTCAAAGAGGGAACGAAATGCCTTGAAAGATTAATGAACGACTCCTTTCACTCTCTTCACAATTTTTGAGATCATTATAAATCCACGTCTCAGCTCACTTGACGTTGTTATTTTTATAATATTTTCCCCTATCTCAGGCCGACCAAGGCCGATATTGGGCGGGAGGGTCTTATAGGGAATAAGCGCCGGGTATGGATCCTGATTCCAAACGGGGAACATTATTCATACCATGCCCGTTCTCAATCAAACAGCACAAATTCTGGCAAAATAAGTAAAAGACGAAAAAATTGGATTCTTGTCGGAGGAAATGATGACGACAAGTAGAAGGATGACTCCAGGCAGAATCCAGAATTTGCCTCTCCGTACCGTGCCGTATGATATCTACCAAGAACGGGAAAGGGGGCATCCTTTTGGGGCGGCAGCGCCAGCGATGACAGCGTAGCGTCTGATCCTGATGACGATGATGACGATGTAGAAATGCTGATGAGTCCAAATGATGACAAAAAGCATAAATTGTCAAAAATGAAAATCCTCTGCCCACTGAATGGACTAAAGCTGCGCCTTATGGGATTATTGTGACTGTGAATCCAATCAGCTCTCGCCGCTGTGATAAAGTCCACGGATTCAGAGTCTGCCAAATTTTTGACGACTGTTTAATTTTCAGTTGATTAAACGAGAAATTTAAAATCTGTTCGGCCCTCCTCGGGGGAGGTGTGTCCCGGGTATTCATCAAGGAAATGCCCCCATCCTCCGGGGGGTCACAGCGGATCCCTCGGAACTCATGCCAGCGATAAATTTACCTATTTCTACAGAAAAACACTCAGCACGCTTACAAAGTATTTGCAATTCGATTTAAAAACGATTTGGTTCGCTCTAATCACTCCCTTTCAATTATAGCAATTTCCGCGGAAGAGGATTTACTTCCGCTAAGTCCGATTCGGGAATGAATTAAATTACCTGTCTTCCTGTTGAATCAAAATTCGATAGTTGATATCTCTTTTCTAATTAAACCAGCCGAGGATATCTTAGTCCGCGAAATGCCCGGTCCTTTCCACTTCTACGAAATGGAGCTTATTAAAAGGAGCAAAGCCAGTCTTCTTTGCATGTACAACTTAAGGAAGACCCCAAAAAGGAATTTCACTTTGTCTGAGTGTTTCTTAGAGATTTGGAGAAAACCGTGGCGCCGTGTAATCCTCTTATTTTGATGTAGTCGCAATCAAAATCATTCTCTGAAAAGACTTAGCCTCCCCCTCCGCTAGTGACGGTAGCGGCGAGCGGCCCTTGCGGGAGACAAAGCTTTTCCTTTTCTGCTTGTTTGTTTGTCCGGACCCCGTGCAGAGAATAAAAAGAATTCTTCTGCTCATGAAATTTTCATTTTGATGCATCAACTTGTTTGGCTAGCCTATTCGAAGAAGTTCCTTTTCTTCCCGTTTTTTTTCTTTCCGATTTCATTTTCCTCTTAGCAGCACACACAGCCACACATCAAAAAGGCATCAGACGCGCTCGAAATGAAACAAAAGTATTTAATAAGCAAAATAAATTAAAAACGTTATTGCGTCCCAGTGGATGGGACGGTGCGGGCGGCGGTGGTGGTGTAGTGCAATAACGAGCAGTCGTCACAAACTCGCAGCAACTTTTGCGTAAATCTTTGATTAAATTTTTTCTTTGTCAAGTGACTTTCAATTTCCAAGAGTGGCGACTTTATAGGAGTAAGACTAGCAACGGCTTTCATCCATTTAACTAAATCCCAACTAGGGCTCCGGAACTCCGAGACTCTGGACTCCTCCGGCATTGTGCTCCTTCAGGCTTCAGCCTGACTCAACGGGCCAAGTTCGCCCTCGCGAGCCCATTGAAACCGAACTCCTTATCGTGGAATTTACTTTACAATAAATAAATCCTCAGCGAAGGCTTTCATCGCAAATGACGGATAATATTTGCAAGGATTAAAATTAAATGGGAAATTATTTTGAAGTACGTTATTAAAATAGATACGGTTCACGAAATTTTCGAGAGGCCCGGTGGAGTGTTCTTCCGGACCGCCCCCGCTTTGGAGATTGCTTAATGAACACGGGTTTGATGCGTTCTCGTTAAAGGGCTGAATTTCGAAATGTTCACATAGGACAGGTAATTGAGGTGCCCGCTGACAACCAGAGAGAAATTTTGATTTTTAATTAAATGAAAATTAATCAAAGGCATACGCCCCCACTTCGCAAAAGTGAACAGTGCGATGGTGAGAACCAAATTACGAGAGAAGAGGGCTTGCCATTTTAATGGCCCTTAATATATTTACGGTCATATACGCAAAAGGAGGAGAACGTATGAAGTAATTAGATCGGGAATTTTTAGCCAAAGAAGATTTTTCTTAATTAAATGAAATAGAATAAAACTATAAAAACAACTATCCTCTTAAAATGCATTAACCTAACAATAATATTAATTAAAAAAAGTTATATTCGAAGTCCAGCATATTTCTGTAGCACTTTTCGCTTTGCTCTGTTTTTGTAAAAATATAGTTCAGAGCATCAATGATTTGTAAAACTGATATAATCTCAGGCCTTGTAGAATTCATTAGTAGCTTGATAAAGTTAAACTACTGAAAATGAGTCGACTAGAAAACACATACGTAAATTTTATAGCTCAAAGCAAAAGGCATATTTCACTACAGAAATTCTTAGTCTGGAAAATAATCAACGCTACAAGTAAACGAACATAAAATTGTTTTAGACATAGAAAAGAAACCTTAACCCCAGTTTAACATTAAATGTTATTTTAATATTTTTTTTGCGGTGTCTTTAACATGTTCACATTTTAAAGAATCTCAAATTACACAACATTTTAATTGGACAAATTCGAAAAGCTTAATTTTTCTTAGTATTTAAAATGCTGTAACTTGTTTAAGGAGATTTTAAAACGAAGAAGAATTTGTAAGAATTAGGAGATTTATTAAAAACGTTAATGCAAAACCAATAATTTTATTTGAACATTCCCTAACTTTCTGTTGATTGAAAATTTTATCATAATTTATATAAAAGCATTAGTTTCATTCTTAGATATGAGAAGTAATTAATATTTGCTAATTCTTCAAAGCTAAAGCCCCATTTTTTTAAATTAGTGACTCCTTTACATGATTGAAATCAATTCCAACTACATTTTTAAAATTTCACAAAGAAACGGGCGAACCGCAAAATTCTACCTTTGGTTTTATAAATGAGAATTGGTGCATTCTAATTGCATGTAATCATTTCACTTCGTCTTCATTTTTTCTGCGTTTACAAAAAGTCTTCAGTTTCTTCTATTGCAGGCGATTATTTGCGTTAAGAAGCGTCCTTCCCGAAAACGTAAGAAAACTTTGACTTAAATTATGAAAGGTACATATAAAAATCAGTGCGTCCTTAATCAAAGCGATCTCGTTGGAGCTGAAGCAAATTAAGGAGGTCCTTTTGAAAGAGCCCGGAAAAAAAAATTAGGGAAAAATAAGATACGTCCAAAGCCCTTTGATAGGCAAATATTTGCCCAATTATTGTAGAGATACATCCGCCTGAGTCAATAGGCGCGGAAAAATCCTTCAATCAAATATCGCAGATCTTTATTAACGGAGCAGTGAGGCCACCGGGAGGACGATAACATGAAAAACAAATTACGAAAAGATAAATTTGCCCCCTGCATGCGGGGTAGTCCTGCAACCAAGGATGGGGGGACCATCGTGCGAGGAATCATGTTAAGAAAAAACGCCGAGCGGCGGAATCGCATCGCATCGCATTGACTATCGACTGGCGCGGCGTACACGTAAACCCAAATAAGGGGCCGCTATCGGCAGACATTTTGCCATACATAGGTGCGGGGGCGGGGGTCGGGGGCTGATTGGTGAATTGGTCCTACTGCCGAACCTTGTTTGCCGCTATTGATGTTTTGTTATTTTTTAGGACGTGAGGGTCATTCGCTCTTATCTCCGGGACCGGGACCGAGAGCAGTCTCCTCTAATCATTCATCCATTTATTCGTTTGAGCACGTTGCTCGCCCCGATGAAGACAGGCGGCGTTTCTTCTCGGGATAGAAAAATCGCCCCGGACCCGAGCCCGTCCCGTACAAAAGGTACACGAACGCCCTGGAAGCCGGAGGGTTCCAAATCCGGCGGAGGCTTGATGGCCGAAAGAACGGGTCTCGCACCCTCTTACGGCCGCCGTCGGTGACACCACCGTCACCCCCGGCCACCCCGCCCAACCTGCTTTCATGACCACATACAACTCCGAAGCATCCATCACGGGGTATCGTCGTTCGACGTCGTTAGTGGAACAAAGCCTTGATGCCAACGGGGGTGGCCGCTGGGACGCGGGGGTGGGCTTGTTCGTAATGGTAGCGCGAACCGAATGGAATCCGGGTGGGGGTGGCAATATCTACGAAAGCAGGGAGCGAAATTATACTTCATCATACAGAAAAAGATGGCGTCGCAAAATACATACTTTTTAGGCAAAATATTTACCGAAAAAAAATCAAAAGCGGTTGTGGGATGACGCTGGGCCGGGACGGGTAGAGGTGGCTCGTTTTATCCTGGAGATTTTCCGTTTTCCTATTTTGTCCCCGAAGTTGAATGCTTGTTTGTGTGTCTGAATATATTTCGGAAAATGGAAAATAACAGCTAATACCTGAAGGAAAGCCAAATAAAAAAGGCTCCTTGTGTTGTAGCCGCGCGGCCTCAGACCCTCGTCATGGTATGCGTGAATATTCCTTCCACGTACACGAGCTGCACCCGAGAAACCAGGCCTGACATCGCCTGGACCGTGGTGTGTGTGCCAGATTTCCATTTTCCCATCATCGTCCTTTCATTTCTCATCTCGTCTTGTCGTCTACAGAACCATTCAGTCGAGCAATTCAAAAGTGCAGACATACAGACATACAAACATACAAACGCATTTAGCGAGAAAACGAGCAAAGGCCCGTAATCCTCGGGGCCTGTATGATTTATGAAAAGGGGAGATTGGCACAAAATACGAAGAGAAATCGTCCGGACGGGAAGGAGCACCCGAAAGGCACCGGCAGCGCGATTTCCACAAGATTGAGGAAAATGACGAAATTTTTAAACTCTGCATGATTTGAATAAATCAACTTACAGTTTTCCATTATTCGATTTGACCACCCTCCGCAACCGCCCTACAGATCCGTCATGCACCGACACGTCCATTGGCGCCTGCAGCCCTACGATTGAAGCCCCCGCAGCCCCACTCCATTTGGGATTTTCTATCATTTCGCTTATTTACATTTTTCGGACTCATGCAGCAATCCCAAGTCTTAGGTCTCGATCCCGGTCCCGGACTCCGATCAGGACAATCTTCTGTTTGTGGCACGCTGATGAGCTCCTCTAATCGAATTTCCCTCTCGTTTAAGGCTCCGATGGAAATTGGTTATTTTCGATTGACTTCGTCCTTTGGCCGCTACTCGAACGCTTGATCAGTCCATTTGATTTTATTTGTTTACAATTTTCAGCACAAATTAACCGAATTATCGGTCTACTCCAGTGTGCACGAGTTCGTCTTGTCAAGCGTGCGCAACCATAGCCGTATATATCCTGGCAGAGATGCACCAACAAACGTGAAGAAATAGAGCATCTATTAACTTCCGATAGCAGAATCTAGCAGACAACCACAGCCGTCTCTCAGGAACAAGAAAATGAAATGTGAGATTTTATAGAGATCTGTCCTGGAATTCTCAAAACAGTCGCCCTTTTCAGCTTATAGAACAATCCAGTCACAATCGAAACCTTAAAGCGTTTACTCTTTCAGTTTTCTTCATTCGAATTTTCGAATATAAGAAATCCGGCATTCTTTGAAAATTGTAAATACTGTACATCTTTTAAATTTATGAAATTTAAGAATTTAGGAAATAATTTGCTCAGTCTGTACGAATAGTAGCATAATGATGATTCTTCATAAGTAATACTAAAGTCAATCTAGATATTTACCTGTCTATTTCAAGCTAATCTGTTTCTTTAGGAGCGTAATTATCGTTAACATTTTGCCTGAAACTGTTCTTCAAAAATTAAAAAATTAAAAATTATTTAAGATTAAGATAAAGATTTTCTATAGAAGGTGTTAATAAGTCAATAAGCTTATTCTATACGAAACTTCCTAACACAGTATAGGCACACATATTAACACGTAATTGGGCATTCGGTCTATAGTCCTGAAAGCCTCATACAGTCCTTTTATTCACATTTTCGAAATGTTTAATTAAAAAACACTTTTAATTTCTTCTGCCCACTTCCACTTTATGATCGGAGAACGAACCGCAGACGGCATACACCTTTCACTTTTGGATTAGTTCACGTATGCCACGTAATCACAACATGTCATAACTGCGACGGGATCGCTTCCTTCAGTGAATTAACAAAAACACGAGAAAATTTCGAGTTCTGGTTCCGCTTCATTCCGACGAGATCTTGTTACACCGGCAGCCCCGGTTGAAAGGAAAACCACTCTTGTCTGCGATCTTAATGTGACCGTGAAAGGAATAAAAGGGTTCAAAGAGGTCTGCTGAGGACATCGTGCCCATATGTGGGAACATACCTGCTTACATCATAACAGGAACGACTAGATGAATAAAAAATCTTCGAAGGGCAGAGATATTCAAATGAGATTTACCCTTATGCTCCGTAAAAAACGCATCGGATCCAAAGATTTTTTTCGTACTTCAGTTTATCATTTTATTTGTGCCCTTAACTTCTTTTACAAGGTACCCCGTTCAGTTTCATCCCCGATATCCATCTGTAAAATTAGCTTTTTTTACGCGAGTATTAAATGTCATGGCATATGTCTGCTCACTCAGTTTTTGTTTAATCATCATGCTCAAGTAATTTTTTTAGTTGGTTAGTTTTTTTAAAACATTTAAATTCCTCCAGCAAGTCATCCAAATGTTTGCTATGAGAAACATCAACTCACTCTCGCTTTCACAAACCATAGGGTTGAAATAGTTCAAGTACGATTTTTTATTAAAGCCTATAGGTGCACATAAAATAAAAATACCAAGAAATTGACCCACAAGTTCGTAACGTAATTTTCTTTTAATTTTTCAATTCCCGAGCTTGTAAAAGGTGGTTCTTATTGAGGGGCCCCCGTTTTTCGAATTACATACTTCATTTCATTTCTAGGTAGATAAACGATTTCCAAGTCGTAATAAAAATCAGCACACAATTAGAGGATCTTCAGACCTGCAAATATTTCGAGCCAAGCAGACGCCTGATAAAGAGATTTTCATAGCCACACCAAAAATGGCTTCTTGTAATTTTTAGTTTTGACTTTTTATGAGATTTTTATGGCCTATCGTCGTCAGTTTAAATGCGAACATAGACGAGGCAGCATCAGCCCTTTTATATAGCAGGCATAAAAAATCTTTAGACGAACTAGGAACGAAGGGATCTCTTTGATTATTGCGAAAATTTTATTAGCAACTCGACCAACTTGGATTATTGCCTTTCGTCGCCGCTTATGGTGGATAAAAACTTCCGAGTTATTAATGGAACTACCGCCGACTTAAAATAAAACGTTCAACGTAAACTAAAAATTAAAGAAATGAAAAATAAAAGATAATTTCTTGCGCAACTTGACCGCCAAGTTATTTCCAATATTAATTTAAACCAATACCAACTACATTTTACATATTTTTATATACTGGCAATAAAAAAGCCACTATTTTTAAAAGAAAAAAGTGCAAAAAATACTTACAAGTCAATGGAATGAAAATAATTTATAATTAAGAATTATTTACTTTTCAGAGATATCAACTGTTTAATAAATTTTCATATAAGCTTTAAATATTCTTATTAAATTTGGATTTTCCACATCTTCGTAGCCGTGAAGGGGTTAGAGTAGACGGAAGTCGGTTGAAACAGGATACGGTTGAAAAAACGCTAATAATTTAAGAAATATTAGCGGTAAGGGGGTTTTGAGCGCATCACACGTGTGTCAGGGGGTCATTGCGTTTTTGCTTGGAAAAGCAAGTATTTTTATTGCTCTTCTTTTGCTTTTAATCCAAAACTATACTAGTCAAGGTTATTATAGTTTTTTTTTTTAGTTTTTAACAAGTTTTCTAAAAGATGTCCCGGATACGGTTGTAACAATTTTTTCGGGGTCAGATAAAACGTTTCAGAGCAATTATTTTTGTTACATTCGCTGGATTTTATTAGTTTTTATTTTTAAAGTTGTTTTTAATTGAGGTTTACAAAGTTTATGCTTCGAATAACAATGATACAGATTGTTATGTATTACGTTAATGCTGTGCCTTATCATATCGATAAATCGATAAATGGCCATATTCCCTGATTTTGGCTTAATAAGTGCCTATGTAACAACATAATTCTTTTTATTCTGGTGGCGTTACAAGTGACCCCAGTCGGTTGAAACATTTTCAACGATTCTTTAAGATGCTTCCAGATGTTTTTGTAACGCAGATAATGCCACTATAACCTCGCCAATTTGTAGTTTTATACCTGAGTCTCAGTTAAGGCACATAAAATACGCTGAGGTCAAAATGTTCTTCCAGAGAGCGATTTTATCGCAAATGGTTCAACCGTCCAACTGGAATAACCAAATTAAATAGAATCAAGAAGATAACAAACAGAGTTTCAAATTAACTTTAAATAAACAATTATTTTAAAAAACATCCTATACTTTATTACAAAATTTAAATTTGAATAGTTCGTTTGTTTTTCATAGCACAAGACCACAAGAGACGAAATAATGTTGCAAGGGCTTCATAATAATGAAACGGGCCTTCCACTGCCCATCTCCTGTAATAGTTTTTCTTAAGGCTAATAAATTAAAATACCTATTTCAGTTTTTGTCATGTCATCATTTGTTCGGTGTTGAGTAGTTGTATTCGAGCTATGATGGAATAATAAATGCAGGTTCAAATGATAATAAGTAGTAAACATTAAAAGTTTTCATTTTAAATCCATAAAAATACAAAAATAACAAAACATAACAAAACATCTCCTTAAGAAGAAAAATGAAATATTAAAAGCCGTTAATTCATATCACTCATTCATTCATCCTTATATTGCATTTTGAGCTTTAATAAGAGCACTGTTTAGGAAATTAAAAAATTATGCAAAACTCTCCCTATGTTATCAAAAGTGCACGACACTAACCAAAAACCACTGGGTTTTTTCCCCGCTAATTACATTTGTTTCTTTGACCCAATCGATCTCATCAGTGTTAATTCGGTAATAAAATTTAACACTTCAGTGGCAGTTCAAATCGGAAGTTAATTCGAGTTCGTGAGTTATAATGACAATAATTGAAGTGAATAATTTTGGCAACATGCAAACCTCGGAGGTGCGATAATCGATTGATATGCAAATCAGACCTCGATGCCAATCGGGGTAAAATCCAACAGCGAGCCGGCACACAAAATGTAACATTTCGCGATCCATGGTGACACTGTTGGGCAGGCAGCCCCTGAGTACCCGGAACATAATGTCTTTATTAGAAGCGCCATTGTGGGCTTCGGCTGCTGCATTTGTGAATCTCGCAGGTGGACGTGTGCCTTTGACTTTCTTAGCTCTGAAGAAAGGGCCTCAGAATTGAATGTAAAGTCCCTGCGAGAATTCAAGTCGACGACGACGGTGAGAATTGTCGAAATCGTATTCGGGTTGATGAATGGCTCGCACGTAAGTCCCAGGTCGGATGATGCGATGGTTTCTAAAGCCCAACAACACACATGAAAGGACGAACGGATGTTAATTTGCATATCGAAGCGACGTTTTTTCCACACTTTCCTCAGTTGGACTGCCTGCAGTCAACAAAAAAATCTCACAATGATTTTGTTTTTACCCACCGGCAGTCGGATTGCTTTTTTGTTGCCTCAAAATTAATATTATTTCTTACCGGTTTGCCGGGTACCGAGCGTTTTTTATCAGTGTCCTCTGAAGGTACTAGGTCATACTGCTTATTGTTTTTTACATATATGCAAATTCATCATTTAAATGTTCCGGACAAAGGGGACAGATAATAGGAACGACAAAAAAACGATCTGATAGAAAATGATACCCTTTCGCATCCAGGGGCTGCTCAAATTGAAATCAGGACTTAAAAAATGTACCTACCTAGAAATGATCCTACAGAAACCTTTTTATATACTTTAGAATTTTGTATTAATACAATTTTGTAACAATAATAACTCTTAGTTTAAAAATTTAGATGATCTTGAAATTTGGTTTCATGAGTTGTTAACCCACCCAATTTTTTAATAAAATTAACATAGAAGAAATTCGGACTTATTAACTATAGCAGTAGTAGTTCATTTTTATAATTTGCTAGTTTTCAGATTATGTTAAATTTGTCTTTTGAATGCCACTTAATCAATATGTTTTTTTTTAATTTCTCTTTAAAATATTTTTAAATATTTGGACCAAAAGAAAAAAAAAAGAAAACATTACAATACACCTGAAAATAAATTCAGATATGATGTCTCTTAACCAAACAGTGTTAATGAATAGCGGAGACGTTATTTAACTTTAATAAAAGTATACTAAGCTCGCAATTTTATCTAAGAAAAATGTGTCTAAAGCCGAACTCACGAATATATCACGCGTCTCGTCACGGGTCATGTCAATATTGAAAAATAATCTGCATTCAAAAATCCTTAAAAGTAAATACATTTTGATATAAGTCCAGTAGTTTCCGAGGCTTCCTCCTACATATCCATCTCTTCTCTCTTTATAGTATTAGCATAGATATTTTTCGAGATGTTTCTTTATAGTCGAATTTTTTTTTTGTTTCTTTTAGTCGAATTTTATTGCCATACTTCATAAAATAAGGACCTTTTAACTTCGACGATGTGTAGTAAATTAAATTTTGAGTTATACACTCAGAAAAAATTCCACAACATCAAGCACAAATTTTGTTTTATTAAAACGTAATCTAAAAGGATTTCGTGACACGAAGTGTTTGCATGGCAATTTTCTAATGATTCCTCAAGTTTGTTTTGCGATAAATACTTTTAGGACTCTAAATTGTAAAAGTGCCACTGTGAGATGTACCGAAAGAACATTAATCTGAAGTAAAAAATAATATAGTAATATATTACCAGTAGCCAGGAATATTCAAAAAAGTATCTAGCCCTAATTTTATGAACTCAACACAGGGGACAAGGAGGCAATTGAGAAAATCGTTCACATGTTCACCTTTCGCCGTGTCTAATTTGCATAGGACACAGAGCTCATTTCCTGTAAGAACGCCACACGGCTCCTTAGAATAGGACGTGGAAAAAGGGCAGGCCTAATAATTCCGAAGACAAACAGCCCAGCGGATAAAAGATCCGAATAAAGAAAGATCGAGACGAGCCAATGCTAATTTATGCGCAGAACATCCTTAGACAAAGCCCACGTCGACCGTGAGAAGGAACCGGGAAGGCCTACGAATTAATTCAATCTCCGCACCATGGCATTAGCCAGGTACACCGCATGTAACATCTGACAAAAATATGACAAAGTAAGGCACCTCTCGGGCTTAGCAAGAACAAGAAAAAGTTCTGGGAACAGGAAGACGAGTATATCACACGTGACTACCAGGAAAAAGATCTTAAGATCCAAATTCAAGTGAAGAAGGAAGTGTGCGACAGAAATACCTACCATGATCTTCAACCCCTTCGCCCGGTACGGCCTAATTATTCCCAGCACAATCACGACCCACTCCCTGCCAGGTATTTGAATAAACTGTAATTATCCTCGTTATCATGTCATCCCGCCGCGAATTGGGGCTCATTGTGCGAATTCGTAATTGGCAATCAAACATTGTCAATAAGCCACTCTTCGATTTGCACAACAATGATAACAATGATAACTGCCTCCTGACTGTGCCAGTTTGTCATCTCGAGTGTCATGCCGGAATCAGACGAGGGGTTCACGATCCCTCTTCGCATAATTGAGATCGCAAAAATCATGCTACCATGTGCTCAGGTATTTGTCGCGTAAGTGGCTCGTCGATTTTGCCATTGTGCAATTGCAAGCCTCACAAAACCGAAATCCTCTTTGTCGTATTGTCGCAACAAGGGCGCACCTATTCGCAATTTTCCCTCCTTCAATTAGACGACATATCGGTCGCTCACCTCTCCGAGCGTGTCCTTTGTCACCGATTGTATTGATCCCTTATTGGAAGTGAGTGTTGCAATATTGCTAACATCCCGTCCTACCTGGCGGCGACCGGCGACCGTACTAAACTTAGGACTATACGTGAATAGCACGCGCTATCCGTCTAGTGGAATATCGATGCCCGACAGTAAAGTGCTCGTATTTCAATTGCAAAAATATTTATCAGGTGATGTCGGACAGGTTGCGGACTCGCATTTAATCGAGCGTAATTTATGGTGACGAAATTTTTCGATCTAGTGCAACCAACTGTTGCTCATCTGACCAAAAATTATTGAGCATGAAATGGTCTTTCGCACGGGTACGGATTTCATTTAGCATTTGGACCAAAATTAAAACCATTGTACGCCAGATATCGTACCCTCAATTTACAGATTTTGGGAAAATTTCAAAGCGTATGCAAAGTGACGCTGCAAACAATTTTTACTTAGAACCTTTTAAGAAATAGGATAAGAAAATTGTTCTAAACATTTTTTTATGTTACTTCAAAAGTACTAGGTCCTCGTTTTTTTAAGCTAGTCTGTTTCATTTTCTGTAGTTATTTCTTCATTTCGTTTATTAATTTTTAAAATTCTTTGCTATTATACACATATAAGTTATATATTTACATACGTGCCTATAATTTTTTTGTTTTTCGTGACCAAACTTATTCTGTTTGGATCAATGACGGAGCATTAAGTAATAACGCTATAACATTTTTTGCAAAGCATTTTTTATTCAATTTTACTATAATAAAATAACTATTATTGTTTTAAGGTTCTTTGGGTATTCTCGTGATGTACATGAATATTAATTTTTAATATACGTTTAATTTATGATAGTTTTCTATTTTAACATGTGGAAATTTGGCATTAAATTCGCCATCAGCGATCTTGATAATCTAAAAGAACAGACTTTGAAAATCTAAGAACAAATTTAATTTGGAATTGCGAAAAGAACATTAATACAAAAATAGGCAGAATTTGTGTTCGAAAAATAAATATTTCCGAAATATGCAAAATTTAGGTTCATGTACGAAGCCATTTAGAAGAATGTATCCAAACAAAAAGATGTTTTGCGAAATGATTTCTTCAATTCACAATTTTGTAGTACTTCATAGATTTTAAGCCGGTTTTCTTAAAAATAGAAACTTTACACATACCTATGTACTCGGAATTTTAAGAATTCGCGCATTCTATGCATGTGCGTGCTATTTAACGACATTATTTACCTTTTAATCTATGATTAACAACGATTGAGATAAAAACGCACGTACAATTTCTACCTTCTCCGGTTCATTGCTATATTAATTTTTACCTGTTTTTAACCTTTCACTAACCTTTCGAGATGTTGAATTTTAAATTAAATTGAACTTGTATAAACACCCAAATGATAATTCTTTTCAATTACATTCTCTTTGAATGATAACGAAAAAAGTGATCAAAGTGTAGTATTAAGTTTTTGTTCTCATCTGCTTTTCATCAGCCCTGCGGGTCTTCACGAACCTCCTGAAAAACCCTTTCCCGAAATAATCTTGCAAACAAATTTACTTTCTCCGACACGCACAAATAGCGTCCTCTGTTGGATATCGGGGTCGGCTGGATCCGGCGCCAGCCGAAGAGGGGTTCTGGGAGCATCCGCCTCAGCATTGCATTTCCAATCAGCAATCAATCGAACTGAAAAGCTTGTTTTGATTGATTTCCGCCTACCGTCGGTTGCGGCCCATCGCCGGGCAATCTCCAGACAGGAAGCATTTACTAACCAGATTCGAGCGAGCACATCAAAGCTCTCCGCAGGCAGGAACAAACACAAACACATTGTCCGCCGAGATTTCCATTTGGCAAATTTGCCAAAATCTATCTAACCCCGGATCCTCGAATCCTCGATGTATCTTTTATAAGCTCGGCCGGTGTTTACTCATCAGAGCTTATTTGGCCATACAGCGAACCATTTGGCTTACGGTGCGCCCTGTACCCGCCGGACGTCTGAATTGCTTTCAAGTAAAGGTCGCCGACTAACCATATGCAGATACATTTTGCAAGTAGACAAATGGTTTACGAAAGGGAAGCCATTTGTGCCGAACACGTCCAGGTGAGGGCTTAAGGACTGTATACATTTGGATTTCAGTCATTACTGCCTAAATGCAACTTGGACACAAGCTGAGTGCAGTCCAGATCCCATGTCGGTACAAACCTTTTTTGGCCGAGAGACAAGATATCCTTCTATTCATTGATGGAACTACACAAGATAAAGACACTAAATACAGAAGCAAAAAGGCTCCTTTAGCATAATGGGGGAGATTTATGCAATACTATTGTATTTTCAACTTGTCAGTATTTGAGGAGAATACTTTTTAAAATCAGCAGAATGGTCGCGTGGAACTTTATTACTGAGATGTATTTAAGGTCAATTTGCATATTAATTTTAAATTAGGTCAGTATTGTACGTAGTCCTATAAATTGCGTTCGATAAATTGTGAAATTAAAGTCCATATTATTCCTAAGTAGATTTTTATCCCTATAAGAAGCTTTGATTTTCCTCACTGCTTTAATTCTGCTTGAACTAAGTACACATTACACACGTGTATTGTTAATATAGAAATTAATTAAAGTGCCTACTTTTGTAAACATTCATGGTCTCGTTTTGCACGGTTTCTTTATTTTACGCAGAAGTTTTTTTGTATAAAAAGAGGCCAAAGTGTACTTGGTAACACGAACATGTACTTAAAGTATACGAAAAGACCAAAGCGAAAAAAGTTCTGGATACCTATGATATGATATTAATTATGATGTGCTTACTCCAAAATATGTTTACAATATTAAGCGCTGTTTCTTGTTGTTGTGTTAATGATTTTTTAATGGTTTTTTGGAGCTTTTTTATTGATGTAGTAACATAAAAACGTCGTGTCAAACGTCGAATAACAATTACATCTATTGTTATCAAATAAACTTAAAATCAAATGTAAGCGAGAATCAAAATGGCATTTAGCACCCCCATCCCAGCATTAACTAAATAAATAACCGTACTGCGCATAAGCCCAGCCGCTCAGGTGTGAGCAAGGGGGTGTCAGGGGCCCCAAATGGGGCTCTTGAATGCCCATTTATTTATGCTTATTTCCATTTTTTTCATGATGTAAATAATTAATCAAATAATAGTAAAATAAATTGAGAGTGTTTGTTTAAATAATATGATATTAATTGTCAATTATATTTGGGATATTTTTCCCTATAGGTGTAATTGTTATGCGATGTTTAAGTGATGCTCCTCCATAATTTTATATGAATTTATTTTGTTTTATGTTTTTGTTATGCTATGTAGCCCCAATTGTAAACAATTTTCAAATTGTTTATACAACAATTAAAACTGCTAAAATTTTAAATATGTGTTCATATCTAAGTTGTAAGAAAATGTAAATATACTTTGATACATGCAGAAAATTTTTCAAGGAAATTATTACAATACCAAAATCCAAACTTTTAAAATTAATAATTTACTCTGGTAGAACTAAAATGCTTCAAATTTTTATTACAATGCTTTTAATTTTTCACAAAACATCTTTTTAATGTTGTAATTACCCTTTGTGAAATTACACACAGCCGTGTTATTTTCTGTGGTTGCATGACACGTACCCATGCGAAGTTTTGGATAGCGGCGTAGAAAACGGAGAATAGAGCAAAGAGTCAAAACAATTCTATAGTTTTCATATTTTTGAAATTAGTTAATAATTATTCTGTAACAAAATTCTAGGAAAACAAAGCTTTTCCTAAACTGTAATGAAACTCTTTTAGTAAGTACATGAATGAGCTGAGCTTTTCAGCCCCAAAGCGAATGGGGCTGTTACACACGTCGAATGATTTTGTTTCGCAGAAATCTGCACCAAATTTCAAAGAGCATTAACCGAATTAGTAGAAAGTTTGTAAACAGTCTTACCTGGTGTCTTCTCCGCATTTAATACCTAAATCTAAATTTATTGGTATGCTCAATATTTATTTTTGGTATTATAATGTTCCACTTTTGTTTCTGTTCTTCTTTAAATTTTAAAGAAAATGAGTGAAATTGTTTTTTTTTCCACAATATATTAACTTCTTTAAAATCCGTTCTTTTGTGTACTTTGAAGGAGACCGAATTTCTTCGGCCAGCTTCTTGTGCAAGCTGCAGATTGGACTGGGAGCGGTAATGCCGGGAAGGGGCGGAGGGGACTCCGTGTATTGTAATTCGCCCCTAGCTTTTTCATTGGAAATCATGCCCGTCGCTTACGGCCCTACTGCTCCTTTTTCAATCAATTTTTTTTACAAACTTAAGTGGCACCTGGCAGCAGATTCTTTTAAACTAAATGTTGTATTGATTTTCAATTAGACGGTGGGTCTGGTGGAAGTGAGCGGGCGGCGGGGTCAGCTCGAGAAGGTGTTGTGGAGGGGACTCAATCTCGTTAGGGTTCTGTACACAGCGCAGCCCCCGAAGTGTTTCGGGTGTCACGTGTGAGAGAAGAAGGCTTCACCTTTCGGTAGATCCAAGGACACCGAGGTAAGGAGCATTAACCGCCACCCGCCATTCTTCCCAGCGAACGAGAACAAGTTCAACCGACGAACGCGAACGCAACTTGTTTGTCCGCCATTTGAATTGATTGCGCCATTTGTGCGTTTCCCTGACCCCTGCCCGCCCTGCCCCCCTCCAAAACATCCGCGAACGACAGCAACAATCACCGCGGAATGTGAGGGATCTGCGACAGGGCTGGGACCGCGATGGGGTGGCGGGCATTTCGTTGATTTTCATATAAATCGAATTTCCTTAATTTTATTCCCTCAGTCATCATTGCCGCTGCCGCTGGGCGGGGCGCGACGGGGAGTGGGGCGCACAGATATGGCAAAAACGACTTATTTACGGCCTCGTAAAGAGCCCTAAAATGTAAGAAATGTGCGTGCCGTGCGCCTCGCGGGCCATATACAAAAAAGAAAACACCGCACGCACTCAAACGAGCGCACCCGGGAACACTTTGAAGTTCGTTCGCGTTCGGTTCGCAGAGGGAAAAGGTGTGGCTTCGAGAAACCCTCGTCTTATCCTGAGCTGTCAGAATCAGGATAACGGGATGTGCTCACGGAGAAGAAAAATGAAAGAAGGAAAAAATCGACACGCGGACCCGGACTGAAGCCCGGAGCACACTATTCCTCCCTTTCGCCCTTCGCCGATACCGAGAGAACAAACCTAACGCGCTCGGAATCAGGATGGCTGCAGACAATGGAAGCAAAGTAAGAAAAACTCCGGGAGGGGAGCGGGAACAGGAACTTGAATGGGAATGGAATGGGGTGTCGGTTGTATCTAGTTCGACTATTAGTCACAAGGTGGACACGGCTCCGCTATTGGAATCGCTTTCCGAACGATGACGTCATCGTTATCCTTATCAGAACTTTTCTAATTGAGTTTCCCGAAAAGGCGAGCTAAACTCCCGCCTGGCTAAATCGTCTTATTGTTCCTGTTGGCTAGCGACCAAAGCTCCCCCAAATGAAGAAATCTAATTACCGTAATGAGAGAATCCTCGGGCCAGATTAGGGAGAATTTGCGGCGTGTTTTCGTGGAAAGAAGGTTTTAATTGGGACACCGCGGCCCTGCCGGCAACAAGGGATCTCCAAACCCGGGAACCACCAGCAAACCGGGGAAATTACATTTCTCGCTTGAAGACCTCTCTGCAAATTAATTAATGAAAGGAAAACAGTTGACTGCCGCGCTAAATTTCGGATAATTTCGTTTGGTTGATATCATAATTAGGGGTAAGGAGAGGGGCTAATTGGCGTGAACGAGCCCGCTCGAACGACGCCGTCAATCTCCGGGAGGGGTAAGGGTGACAACTTTCTCCTGCCTTCGATTGTTTACTTTTCTCGCAAAAAAGTTTTTGCGGTTTTGATGGAAGGCGTGCTAAATGATACTGAAAACATTTTAAAAGAATGAAAAAGGCGAATCTCTTTGGTGCTGCCTTTTATTGTTTTTATGGAGTTTCGTTGATGTGAAAAGTTGCTTAGTAATGTGAGACACTTTGGGAACATAAGAATTATTTTCAAAATTATTATTGATAAGTTTGAAATATGATTTCCCGCGAAATGCGGGATTTTATTTAAAATCCCACAAGAAACATTTATTCCATTTATAAGCTTAAGTGAAGGGTTGAAAAATATGTGCAAAATATTTCCTCCTTAAAAACAAATTTCAGTGAGTTTTTAATAAAAATTAAGAAAAATGCTCTACCACTTTTTTGTTTTTGTGTTGTTTATTAGACCACCCTAAAAGGATATTATAAAGGATACAGAAAAATTATAAGATTAATAAGAGGCTAGTTTCCGAATTAAAAAACACTTTTTCTTGAGCACTGCTCGTTTAGAATTTTTACAAAATTCGATTTTCCTTTTCGTAAGGTCTAGAATTGCTGCGTCGGTTCTTACTTTTAAATGCCTTATTCAAAATCTCTTGAAAATATATGTCCAAAGGCTGTGAGAAATATTCCAAAATCTAAGGGTAATCTTGTAGCCTTCGTGTATGAATTAATCTCATAGGCGACATATAGACAATTATTTTCATGATTTTTCCGGCTTTCGCCGAATCAGCAATTAGTTTAATTGAAATACGATTGAACGGGAATGTAATAATTAAAGAATTAAGAATAAATAAGTATTAATGCAATTAAATTTGCAAAGAGAATTTGCATGATACTAGACAAGTTATTAAGGTTTATTTGATTGAAAAACTACCGAAGTAGTTATTAATTCACGTAATTTTCTACAAACAAAAGATATTCAAAAATGCTATCATAAGATATCTATCAATTAATTAGAAAATAAGATGCGAAATTGTAGAAAACAATGTTTATAAATCAGATATGAATATTCTATTCTTCAGCATTGAAAAAGGTCAACAAATGCAACAGAATGAAAAATTAACATTTTCGAATCGAGGGGCTCAAAACTTTCCCACAGGTACACAGTCGATCCCGGAAGTATTTATGCGAAACCTAACAAGCAAACACCACATTAAAAGAGCCTCCAAAGGATTTCGGAATGCCGAATGATTTGCAACAGTTGAATTTTTGCATGCCCCAGAGGGAAGGATTAGGGCTACGGCGGCTACCTGCTCGCCAATAACAAGGGCTGCTTATGGTAATTTGCGAGGTGTAAAATGCGCATTGTTGCAGATTTCATAGGTTTAGATTGGGATTCGGCTGTACAAGGGTTCAGTGTATTTTATTGCATCGCGACAATGAACAATATTGCACTCCATAAACACGCGATTCCATTCAAAGAGGCCTTTATTTGTATCTCTCACCTTTGAAACGGATTGTGGACTCGGACAATAAGTTAATCTGCATAATATCGCTATGAATTTTGCCCTTTGAACACGCTTTTATTATATTTTCATTTATTTAATTTCTCTGACAACACACATGCTTCCGGTGGCCTGTATGAATTATGCGTCAATTACACTTTTAATCACAAAATTATAAAATTAATAACGGCTAGATTCCTAAAGGCAATTTAAGTCCATAGAACTGTACAGAAAACATGAAATTATGCTATAGAATTAGATATAACAACGAATTGCCTATAATTATTATTGTAAAAATTGCAAAATGATTACAATAAATGGTAAAAGAGTTCGTATAATGAATAAGTTAGATCAAGAACCAGAATTAATTCAAAATTAAAAGTTAGTCAATAATTATATTAAGAATAAGAAAAATAATTAAAGCTAATATTTCGGGAAGCTACGTATGTAAAAACTGAATACCATAACATCCTATGGCAAGTAGGATAAAATAATATTAAGTTACAATATCACAGTAGTATATTTAGAAAAACATATGCTACTTTAAAAAAAAAAGAACATGTGCTGTTTAAAGTCGTTTATATGAATTTTAGAAATCAAATAAAATTGGTAGAGAATTAAATACCTGCAGTGTTCTGAAATACCGAAGTTTGTTTTCGCAAAATTGCTACTCAATTCTTGATATTTACATTGTGCACAAGCACCGCATTAAATTTAAATAAAAATACAAATATAAAATTAAAAATTAAAAAATACTGAATGCAATTGAAAGCAAGTTTACAGTAAATAAATTATCTTTAAAAATACGTTTTCAAAAATACTATAAGATTTTAATTCAATTTTTAAAATCTAATCCTTTATATTTTTATAATATTAAAAATGATGAAATTTATTTAGAATTATTGCACATATTTAAATGATATATGGGTTCATTTGTTAAATTGCGAGCATTTAAGAAAAGGTACTAAAACCCGAAAAGTTATTGAAAGTATGCCCTTCTTTAAGTCGGTTGTATGTACAAATTATACTCAAACATTATTTTATTATTCAAAATAGAAAAATTTTATTTTTCGTAATTAATTAGTACTTGATCATGACTACATAATTACGTTTTTTTAAAATCCCTTATCAGAAATAGAACTTCAAGCCAATGTTTTAAAACAACTGCTTAAAAAACTATATATATATGTGTATATTAAATAATAAGCATGTTAAAATAAACTTAGCATGGTATAATCTGTCCCAAAATATAAAGAAAGAGATATAATTCCTTCTCCACACTAAACTTCTAGTTCATATTTCAAAGATCGACAATTTTACTTGAATTTAGTGGTTGAATGTCCTACTAATAATCGGGAAATGATTCAAAGCGCGACAAATAATAGAAGTTAGTTGACTGATAACAATTTTAGTGTCACTTTCGAAACTTTTCTAATATCCTACTCAAATCCAAAAAGTCGTGACCAATTTTTCATCACGTAATTAATAGATAGTTATCATCTCTCCTTGCCCTTTTTTCGACTTTTTCACTAAAGTGATCGACGTCGATGAAATGTTTTTTTAATCTTCAACAGATGAGAAAGTGACAGTTTCTCATCTTAAGGTTGAGTGACAACAAACCCTTACGCAGCATGTGTCACTTGGGAGCCTAGATCCTTTGACCATGAAAAGAAGTTTTTATGATATCTTAACCGACATGCTTGTCGAAGGGTTAAGGCGACGACAACATGTGGCCCTGGGCCATCTATCCTCACGGGGCTCCTAAATAAATTTGGTTTTAATGAAATATCTCGAAAGTCACTGCTCCATAAAAAAAAGGAACTAGGGAAAAAGTGGGAGAGGACCGGAAAAATGTCCAGCCGCACCGTCAAATGTCCTTTTAATTTGAATTGTATAAAGAGGACGTTTCCTGTAAATGGGGACCTGCAACCAACGTGTAATTATTTCGCCATTAAATTTTAGTTGGATCTGCGCCCGCAGACGAATTTTCGTTTTTTATTGCAGTTCTCAGGACAGTGAGGCGCATACAGCGCTGCTCAAAGTCGCTCATGCCGGCACATATCAGCTCACATGAGTGCGTCTGCAATTTTTTTATGCACTTTCAAAGGGACGAGCCCGAATGGTTTGGAGATTTTTAATTTCTCAATGTCACCGCACGCCGAAAGGCGAATTTCTGAAAATCTGGACCGCCTTCGCGTTAACGATGTTTGGAAATTTTTAATGAGAAACTACTGACACCGTCGCCATCGCCTGTCCCTAGGATTCAATTAAACCAGATCCGCTCTGGCAAAGCCAGATGGCTCTGGTTGCTTTCCAGATTTTAATTTATGCAGATTGTAGTCGCTCCGAGGACCGAACGTATGTGTGGATTTCTCACGAGTCGTGCGTACCCCTTTCGAGCGGGTCTCAAGCGGTCCGACTTTGCACCTTTGTTGGACGTGTCATGTTTATACTTCATTTTCAGGGGATGAAAGTGACATTCCCTATTGTAATTTTAATTAGATTTAATTTCAGTTCTTTTCCCGATTCTATCACTGTTGAATGAATTAATTCGTCAGGGTCGCAGCAAGAAGTAAATTTAGCCTTACTTAGTTTTACGTCGTGATTGCGATCGTAAGCAACAATCTCCAGTATTAATTTCAAAAATGGGATAATTTTATTGCTAATTAAAAATTCGTAAGCGATCTATAACCGAATTCTTAAATTCACATAATTTAACGAAAACAAATTTTTAAATATTGGTGATAATTAAAATGCAAGTGCTTTAAGGAATGTGGTTTTAAAATATTTTCAAAAGAAAAGACTATTTGTGAAAAATATTATTTCCATATAATAAAAATTATCCACCGAATTTTGAAAAATCGAATATCATTCCAAGGCTCCCGTTGTGTTAAGGATTTCGCAAAATTTATTCCAATATTTGATAAGTGTAATCAGAATTGTTTTTAGAGTTAGAATTTTTAATAAAGTGTTTTATGGAAGTGCTTTTGTACATATTTCACAAAGAAATATAAATTTATTAAATGTATTTTAAAAATGAATATCAAGTTTGTGTCCTTTAGTCTCTATATAAAAATTTTTTTAATTCCTTTAACAAATAATTTAAAATTTTTATAAGAGCAACATTCTTTAAACATTTGATTAGGTTGTTTCCAAAAGCACATATAAACCATAAATATAAAGACTAATTAAATAGAATATTAAGGCAATATTAATTTTTTAATAACAACTGATCTTTCACTTCACCTCTGTAACAAATTGTTTCCAGAGTTAGCGACTAACAAAAAATGAAGCAGTGGGAATTTGAATTGTTTAAATATCCATTGGTATATAAAAAGAATGTTTTTAATCAAATTACTAGAAGTAATAGTGAATAATAAAAGCACAAATTGCATAATTATGTAGTAACAATGAGTTAATATAAAAGTGAAAGTTTTTAAGTACATAAGTAAACTTCTACATTTATTTAGCTTCAACAATGCAGCCCTTCAAATTGGTTAATCAGTAATTAATTAAATAATTTAGAACAAGGACAATTCACTAACAAATTGATGATTTTGCTTTCCTAAAAGTGTTAATCCGAATAATTATAAATATTACAAAGCCAGGATGCGCTCGCCTATTTATAAACGTTAATTCTGTGTAAAATTTGTAATGTTAATTTAGAATATTGTGAATTTCCGTCGGGATTTCCTAAAAATTTTCTATCTCTTGTATGTTTACCGATTTCGATTTTTGGCTAATGTTTTGGCAAATCAGAGCATTAAAAATTCTGATACTTTGAGCATTCAATAAACGCTTGAAAAAACGATGTAATATACTTAATTCCTCTTCCTTGAAGAGAATTTAAATTTAAAAAACGCTTCATACCTCCTTCAGCTTGGTTATTTTTATATTTACATTGATTGAATTTAAATTCCTGAATAAATATTCATTTTTTTTCTCCCGAAATATGATTTATTGCAAGGCATCATCTTTGTGTTGAACTATTTATTAAAAGAATGCTTTGAGGTATAAACAATGCAATGAAAGACAAAACTAGTCTTCAAGTAGTATCAAAAATCGTTTCTAAAAATAAATTCCAATTCACTTTTCAACTAATAATCAAAATTACTGCTTCGTTTGAAAGCGGTTTGAACAAAGCGTACAAAACAAATTGAGATCAAACAAAATCTTCCATATGGCGGTTGTCCCTGAGGTTGCAGCTTCAAATGCAAATCATCTCATATATCTAACGTGGCTCTTTGTCCTGTCAACCAGTTCAAAAATATTCAAATTTCCTACTACTATTTCCCAGCCGGAGTCTAAGTTTTTTCATCAATTCGCCTCACCTCAAGGATTAAATGAAATAAATAAAATCAGAATTACGTCGGCAGAGGTGAGGTAGATGCACACGCGATTCCCGGGCACTGTTTATCGAAAAAAAGGAACACTTCCGCCTGGATACCTGCCCCACCCGAGGCTCGGCAAGGATTTCGAAGATTGAAGTTTTTTGTCTGCCACCAGATTTTTTGGTCATGTTTTTGCCGCCGGTCTCGCTGATTCCACTGTTATTGTTGTTGGCCAGCGTGCTTAAATTTTAAATTTGAGATGCAAATCATTCCAACCCTTTTCTGCTGCTTTAAAACAGTTTAAAAGGGTTGGAACTGTCACGAAGGTTTCTGTAGACTCATCATATATACACGGTTTTCGTTGTATGGGAACATCCTGAGAACCGGTCACATATTCCCGGCTAGTCGATGGGATGGGGCTGGATTTGTAAATGGTGGTCCAGCGCTAAAAGGGGTAAAAGTCCTCATCATACTAAGGTCAGTATCAGATTGGGCACTGAGGTGGCCCAATATAATTCAGGTCGGCGGATAAAGAGAAATTAGTTCATATTGTTGCTCTTTGAGGTTCGTTCCACATTTTGGCATGAGGCTTGTCTAGTTTTCAAACACGGGAAGAAACGCAAACCTATGGAAGTTGTTTAGAAGTGGACAATTATTATGTATTATATTATATAATTACATAAGATGGTGATTTATCAGTGAAATCCAAGGTATTGTTTACTTATAGAGTGATAAAAATCTGAATGTGAGCTTTTTTGAATAAAATGATAAGGCAAAAAAGCACATCCTTTTCGGTAACTCCCTTATCATACATTAGAGCTATGTATGCCAACATGATCTTTAAGACTCAGTGTCTCCTTAAAATTAAGGTAATAATTAAAACAAAATGTAAACTGATTTACTTGCTGCATTTCATACATTGGAACTTCAATGCTCAAATGTTTGTTTGTTCTCTTTCACTGCAGCTAAAAATCGTTCTTAGTTCACGAAAAAATCAACAGATGCACTTTACAATTATAACTCAAATCTTCCAAATAAATCTCCCAAATTTTCTTTATAAAGCAATTATTTCCTGAACCAAATTCTTATTTTTACGAGGAAATTTCTTAACAACTAATTTAAGTACAGCTAAAAATGAAAAGTAAAGTAAAAGCATCTCTTCAAGTGCTTCGAAGAATAAAAGTTAATGATCCGAGAAAATTACAGCCGTTAGTGATTTTATTTCATGAGAGGAGTTTAAAAACGATAGTTCATTAATACAAAAGTTATTTTCTTTTAATGTTAAGAAAATAGGCGACTTTATGTGATATATCAAACATGCTTATATTGACATCATGGGAAAAATTTTTTATGATCTATTTTATGAGGTTTATCAAAGTTTAATGAGGTGCTAAATTGAATCTTTAGTTTACACACATGTTTATAAATTCGAGGCAGTTAAGTCGAATTTGTCAAAATATATAAAACGTCTGTTAAAGCAATTAAAAGAGTGGTTCTCATAATTTTTTCCTATAGTTTTTTTATTTCTTTTGGCTCTATTTGTTACTCAGTTATTTGACCATTTCTTAATTCATAGCAGCTTCGTAAGCTTTATGCTTTCTCATGCCAAATTTAACTCAGTTAATATTCATTTTTGGACATATAACATTAGGCCTAGCCAATTTTGAATATCACACTATGTATGTAAAGTACAGAAGTCAAATAACACTCAGATCTCCTTGTCTTTAAAAGGAATCTAAAAATATTTTGCATACCATTTTCCCACTTTCCCAAGTTTTTCGTCGGTGGCTCGAATTCTTTCCAACTTGAGCTCATTACTCAACTTCTTCTTTAATTTCGCTTTCGTCCAAGGTCGTCTACCCGTTAACCTTGACTTTTCTCAATTTACGGCATTAAATTAAGTCTAAAGGCCAACGATCGTCCTGCGGGCACTTTCTTACCACTTCCTGTCGCCCTTCATTTAAAAAGCAAAGAAAAAGAAAACACGAGCCAGTCCCATTCCTATCCCTGCATCCACCGTCTTATATCCGTTCCAGGCGCTCCGGTCTTACTAAATATTACCCGAAAGAAACCCACTTCATCCGTTGTGTCCACCACCGAACGACCAACCAAGCTATCACGACTTCCTTAAGCTCCAGGAATATAAACTTGAAGAAAATGAGAAGGATGCCGCTACTACAGCAATTAGCATCGGAAACTGGAGACCTGACCTGGGACACTTAGTTTCCCAGTGCACGGCCCGGCACGTCCGCCGACGAGTTCGCTGTCCTCCAGACGGTTTCCATTTCATTCAACTTTTTCCGGACCGTCTTTGCTATTTTCTTTGCACGTTGACTTTTTTTCTTAATTTTCTCGCGTTCCTTTTTGCCCTGATTAATAAAGCCCCCTCCACGGGAACTCTTTCGTTGTGTAAAACACCCCCATGACCTACTCACACTCACAGAATGCCAAGAAACTTTCCTCGTTGGCGCGTCCCTAAGGCCATGAACACAGGGAAAGTCTTCAAGTAATTATTCGTTCAACGCCCGCAACGCCCGGCACTGCTCCGTCTTCTTCCGCAGGAGTTCATTCATTAAGGAGTCGACAGGGAATAGCGCCGCGTCTTCGAGCTGGCCCTGTGATAATTTTCATTTTCCTAGAAAGACGAAGGAAAACAAAAATAAACTTCATCCGCGCAAGATGCTGTGCTTTTAAATGCGAAATACCCAGGAGAAGGAAGGAACTCCTCTCCGCCTCTAATGAATGGACGGCGATCATTGCGGACAGCTCCTTCTTGCCGCTCGGCTAGACGATTTCAATTTGCATATTAAACAATTCGCCAAGGTGGCGGTAATATTCCAAATGCGAACATTATCTTACCGTAGATTCTCGAGGAATGTTAATTCCCTTCCCGTAGGTATGCACATCCCACTGGTTATGATTTCCGAGCTATCTGCTTCCCTTAAGTGCAATGCTGTAAGCCTATGAGGATGCGTCTCCAGAAGATGAACTTAAGAAATCTGGAAAATCTCCTAACATTAACAGTAATTAGAAAATTGTTTTTGAGAAAAAACTTTGACAAATTAAACGCAAATTCTTTAGATTCCCACTGAAGAGATATCAAGTTCGGAACTGGGATTTCTACATGAGCCTTTTGATTTATTTGGTAGGTTGTAGGTCATCAATATTTGATCATCTCACAACTTTACTTCAGGAATTTGATAGTTTGGACTTCTGCCCATATTCCAAAATACTTTGGAAATATTTGAAGTGGGCAAGGAATAAATCGAAAACATAAAGATAGTCCCTATACAAAGTGGAGTCAAAATATTTAAGACCTCTATTTTTCTACTACGAAATGTGATTTGAATGAATATTCAAAACATAAAACCTTAAATTAAAACAAATTTAAAAATTTAAAGAAAAAATTGTAATCAAATTAATGAGAAGAAGTAATTGTAACTTTAGTCTAAAATTCTAGTCTAAATTCGAATCTGTAAAGAATTTTTGTTTTATCATGAAAATTTTTCAAAACATTTAAATTGAAAAATTGTAATGTTGCTTTGTTGTTGAATGGAGCTGCTAAAATTATGAACTATAAAAAACTGTACGAAACTCTAGCCGTGTATTGCGGTTAAAATTGCTTTTAAAGCCATTAAAGTTGCAATCTAAAGCAACTTTACGGTGAGGGTGATAAGTATAAAAACAGATCTATCGTGTTTGTGGTTTTCAATTAAATTACCAATTTCTTGCGTTTCTCTGTATTTGCACATCAGTTCAAATTAAATTGTAAATTCGTTATTTACAATTTTGCCATCTTAAGATTTTGTGTACCCTCAGGCTAGAGAGTGTGAATCAAATTAAGAACTCGTATATTTGTCTGGATCTAATTGCGAAGAGTAAGAAGTTGCGAAGTTGCGTGCACATTTCGTGCA
Source organism: Proctacanthus coquilletti (assembly GCA_001932985.1). Classification (NCBI taxonomy): domain Eukaryota; kingdom Metazoa; phylum Arthropoda; class Insecta; order Diptera; family Asilidae; genus Proctacanthus; species Proctacanthus coquilletti. Next base: position 1,859,015 of record MNCL01000006.1, read on the forward strand.
GTAATGAGACACGAGGATGGCAACCGGGTTTAAGGGGCAATTACGAGCGAGTTGGCGATTAAATGTCTTCAGAATGTAAATACGGATGTCACTGGCTGCCCAGTGATCTTTTATTCATGGAGCTCACCTTTTCTTGAGCAGCGAATTATTCCCCTTTCGCTCGTAATTCAATTTGTCTCCCATTTTTACATTGTTTTCATTAACATGCATTAAAGTGAACTGGGCGAATTTAAAGGGACGGAACCCTGAATCCTGGAGCCAGGAACGGGGGACGATTTAAATTCAGAGCGAACAGCAGCCATCGGCAGAAGCCAGTCATCATCTTATCCGGCGAAGGATCGATACATCCACGCAGGAGGAATAGAAAAACGATATCCATTTATGCCAGTGAGCTCCCATGAGATAACATTTGTCAATAAAGTCAAAATATTGTTACGAAAGGGGGCCAGAGCCCCGGAGAGGCGCCTGAATATCGAACACCCGAATCCCGGATCTTGTATCCCGAATACCCGGCGAGCAAACAGAGCCTGCGACGGCAGAAAGCCATAAATTCCTCGCTTAGTGAACCGTTCAGGTCCCCATCCCCGTCCCGTGCCTATGCCGGTCCAGCCGATGCTCCCCTACCAACAACAGATATTACATTGGGATATAGATAACCCTCCCTCTAGTCAGTCGGTTGGCAGGCTGCGGGATAAGGGAGCAGAAAGGATTTTTTTGTGTTTCCTCGAAGAAAATGGAAAAGCGTCTTCCTGCGCCCTTGGATTATGCACGTATCTTGAGTCAGCACCCGACTCTTGAGATATACACTTTTTCATAACTCCCACCACTGTCCCTTTCGAGGAATCCGCTATCGGGCGCCAAAACCCACCCCATTTCACTGATACGTGAATTCATTCCGGAAATCTCTTATTCTTCGCGCTGATCCTTTCACAATAGCGGCAAAGGATAAGAAAGGAGCTTTAATTTTCCAACGCCTCACCCGCGCCTACTGACTTCTTGTTTTTTTCTTCCTTTCAAGAAATACTTTTCGTGACGAGAAAACTCAAGTAGGAGTGGAACTAGGGGTGGGTTACTTTGCGGATTGCCCGTATGCAAAGACGGCCCAAATTTACATTGGCAAGTACACAAGTGAATTCTTCTGCAACAGGGGCGCTTCGCAGAAGCCATCTTATAACCGTCTAATGCTACACTGTACCATCTTACCATCTTGCAAGGAGCCTACGGCTCGGCTAGTAATTGCTGGCATACTTCCTCCGCTTATGTACGTGCATGCAACCCTATATGCCACTTAAGTATGCATTCAGCCCTATGTGAAGTCCGCCTGTTACACGTGACGCGTCCCAGTCTCTGCAGCCGGGACGTTTGCCCAGTGCCATTCACCCGTGCCTTGTATGAAACTGTTGGGAGTCAGAACTGGTGGACTGGGGGCAACCCCACTCCCCGCATCTACCGAGCGCATGACACCACCGTAATCCATGCAAGGGCTGCTAGGACTAGTATCGTCTATACCATAAAACGTGTTCGTTATTTTTCCGCCCAACTGAAATGGGTTCCCGGGAGTTCTTCGGACGACCAACAACATGAATGCTCGGTCGCCCCCGAATTTACTACTCTCAGGTAGGAACAGGAGCTGGGAGCCGGGAACAACAGGCAAGTCCTGCGATAGGAGCAGGTCCCTGCTTGCTACAGTGGATCGCAAAACGGGCGCGCAGGGACCCATTCCCGATCTCGCGTTAGACGGAGCCATGATATATGAATTTTTTTCTCTCTTCCCGTTTATCCCAAATCCATGTACACCACTGTGTGGGTAAACATTTTTCCATACACGCACAGCGATAATGGCCACCACAGCACGGCTATAGGGAGCGAATGGAAGATATCCTGAAGTTTTTGTGTTGCCAGATGTGTGTCAAGGAGTGGAAAATTATGTTTGGTTTAAAGAAATTTATGGCTAGCATGTCCTTGGAGCCCGCTCTCTTCGGCTTTTATGGTAATGGGATTCTTGTCCCCGTTCCTTGGAAGATACACTACGCCCCGTCTTTCAGTCGAGCACATAAATTATAATCTTCGTAGCTTTCAGTTTATCCATTTTCTGCCGCTTTTCAATTCCATTTTTTTTTCTAAAGTGGTGTCTTTGACGCCATACCGCTTGATGGATGGCTCTCTGAGAGGCTTTCCTTTCAGTGCCCGAAATGAAAGTCATTCCTATGCAAAGAAATGAATCCTCAAATAAAGAGTTTTCTGGGACTGAAATTGATTTTTCTGTATACCTCAATGCAGGGAATATACAAAATTTTACAAAGAAAAAAAAAAATCAATAAAACCAACGCCATTGTTTCTTAGAGTCTTGTAATGGACATGGGATGTTGTAAGGAGGTGAACTACCTTAGCTTTTGTTTGGCTATTTCTTGAAAATAAAATTGGTCGCATACAATCCAGGAAGCATTGTTATTTTAAAAAATAGAAGTACAGTCGTACATGCACCTTTAAAGTTGAACTCTAGGTTTCACAGGTGTTTTCTTGGACAATGTGCTTTTCAGTTTATCGTTTTTTAAAAGAGAATTTTTTTTTAAATACAAAAAGAATGCAACCACTCAATTTTATTTAATTTAATAAGAATATACCCCGAAAGCAAAGTATATGCATTTTGAATTCAGTTTACGATAACCCCAAAAATCCCTACATCTTTTAAAATGGAAAAATCGTATTATCTGATAAAAATTTCATATTTTGCAGATAAGATTCGGTTACTTTTACCCAAATACTCTTATATTCAACTTTTCTAATAATCAACTTTTTTTCAATAAAGAATTTTTCCATAATTAACTTCCAAGAATTATAATTTACTAATGTGAAACAGAAATTTAAAAACGCAACAGAATTTTAAATGGTTTATTGACTTTTGGATCATTCCAAAAAAAAAAAAAGAAGGAGCTACCGTAAAATCCTTTTTATCTCACATTGAGCATTTTCTTGCTATCAGAAATTTTCCATTAAGTTTTGTCCGAAGACCTGCAATAATCCACATTTCCTAGACCTGCAAATCTTTTAAGCTAGATCTAGGTATTACCAATGCAGTAGTTATGTTATTCATGCCATGGGCTGTCTCGAGAGTGCATTAATAACGGAGGGTCGAGAAACACGTAAGCTCTAATTACTCAACTTAAAACTCCGTGTTTCAATAAATATTTCATATTCGGTGTTAGAAAGGCAATTTAGAGGGAAACAAGCCAATATTGCGTCCATATGTCTGTCTGGGGAAGGCCTTCTCATGTCTCGGCGCTTGGAGTTGAATCCTTTCCATGGCCCATAAGAAGGCGCTCTCTTGCCAGCGGAACGGCAGTACATCAAAAATTGAAAAGGGAAGAACTCAATACTTTTCCCTTATTTTCAATTTTATTACAGGAAGGCGGAGACGAGCAGGAAGAACAGGACAACAAAAAGAGGAATTTATCTCGTTCCAGATGAGTTTCGATAAAAAAGTCAAGATGAGTGCAGGATCTGAATAAAGGCAGACAAGTCAGGAAAACAAAATTCCACCCGAATGTACGTACATGCCTGCACTGTACATACGTAACTATGTACTTGGTGCTTGTACAGTACAGCTCTAGACTCGGAAATATGTGCCCCCGCCCGGCGAGCTCCTCTGTATGTTTGCTTATCCGTAGCTTCTGGGCAAAGTAATTGAAAATGTTGAGACTTAAGATGAGCTTTCAACTGCACAAGACAACTCGCGAAATCTGCAAAACTCAAGTCCCAGGGAACAGAGCGTTGAGGACGACGACGATTACGACTTGAGGCACAACAGAAAGAAAATTGAAATGAAATTATGGGGCGAAGGTGGGTCCACGGGGAGGCTGCCGGAGGCACGAGCGGAAGGGCAAGACGCATTTCGCTGCTTCGGCTGAACTGAGGATTCTCAACATTTCGAAATTGAATTCGCCGAGCTTCAGCTAAGTGGTAAAAAGTTTACAACAGCAGTAGACAATTTTCGTGATCAGTTTTTCAAATTGCGCCTCGGCGGTATGACTGACTTACGCGAATATGGGCGGCAAAGTTTGCCCGCCGGACCGCCCAGCCGACTCGTCTGCCCCACAAACATTAATTCCCTACTGTTGCCTGCATTCCCGGAACGAGACAAACTATTCTGCTTAGTTCTGCCTTTGTGCTCGATGCAAATCCAGGCTCTTGTTTGTCCCAAAGGATTTTATTTGGGTTAAGGAAACTTTTCAAAAAAATATGCTTCGATGATTTATTTAACGGATTTTTATCGAAGTTTGCTCCTCGTACTTACTTTTTAAAAAAGCCTATTTGCGACTTTAATTTGGAAATTCGTTGCAAAAATAATCAAAATTATTTCTGGGCAGCTAATTACGTCGTTTCCGGTCATTTTGTCTTAAATTTTCAAATAACAACTTGCATTGGGCACCATATGCCGTCGAATGTTTATTTTATTTATTAAAATACACCAAATTAATTCTGAACGAACCTACCTTACAGCGAAAAATCAATATTTTGGAGAATTCATTCAAATTCAAATTTATTTCATGTGAAGTATTACGTAGTAATGACGGATTTTATCACGGATCATAACTCTACCAATTCCACGTAATTGCAAATAGATTGGCAAATACTTAAAAATAGAATCCAATAACTTTTATGATAAACACAAAAGTTTATGACGAATCCCTAGACAGCTCATTCTAATTTTTTTTTTAAATATTTATTTATTTTAATAAGCGCAAATGACTGAAAAGACAAGAAGTTTATTTTATAGTTAATATACCTAGATTTTTAGTTCATCTGCACTATTTTATTGGTTTGGATTTTTTTAACTTAGCAAATTTTATAAGCTCCAATCTGATTAAAATTGAGTGTATATTTAATAAAGTAAATAATTTTATTCCTCATCTCTTATACAAAATGTAACAATCATATATGAATTAATTCGATTCTTACATATTAAATTTATAAAAAATCACTACAGCTGAACTTTCTTGCACCAAAGTTGGTCTCTTAAAACTTTTAAACCGTGTTCGAAACACCCGAAAGGGAAATAAAGCCCCCGAAAAACTCACCTTTTAATTTGCGAAACATTCAATTTTATTTGAATTATAGTTATCGGGGACATTACAGAACATTAGGGCCACCCCCAGGTGGAGCCCGCCTCGCCGTTTCTTCATTTAAGTTCCTGAGCGTATCTCTCATAACGTTGACATAAATTCCTGTCATCGCTACGGTGAATAAACTCGGCGAGGGGCATTAACAGACGGAGATAAATTCAAATTCTGTGAGAAAATGTGCACACTTATTGGACACACTTATCTGGAAGTGAAACGAAAATCCAAGAAGAATGGCTCCTCCGAAGAGACAAGGTCGCACCGCTGGCGAAATAGAAGACGAGGAGCGCGGAGGAACTGCTGAGTCCGCCGGTGCTGATAGGGTATCACAACTACACCAGCGATGGCGTTAATTTATGTTGTTTATGTGCTCCATACCTCGATGCGGTTATATAGAATTATAGCCGGAACACGGGAGCGGGCGCGGACCTGGACGGAGTGCCCAGAACTTGGCCAAGATCGCCGGTATCGCGGAATCCCCGTTGCCGCCCCCGCCGCCGGTCGAGAACTGGTTTTGTCTTCCAACGTCTCACCGAGCTGAGAAAACTTACGAAGCTGGAGGATAATATATTATCCTCGCCATATAATCAAAAATGATGAAAAATACTTTTTCACGTAATTTCTTTTCTTTCCTTTATCGCTTTAATTTTTTTTCTCGACACCATCCCCACCCTTGCACAGCCAGGATTTCGCGGTAGTACAGGTTCGCTCCTTCGCCCTTATCTTCCTCATGCAAATCGTCGCAAATGTAAAATATTTTGTTTTACGACAAGGACCATCTCAATGCCAGCAGCAGCGGGGTGTGGGAAATTGTTTTAAATTTAGTATAGAAACACTTCTTTATAAAAATAACACTGCCATTAAGAAAATTGCACACTCCCATTAAAAAACACCGCTCGTAGGCGTTTAATGTTTTGTAATGTACATGTCTTTTAATTCGTCCTTCGACATTCCGCCGGCTCAATTCATCACTTAATGCATTTTGGTTACTGCATTTATTTACTGTTTTTATTTAATTCAATGACTTACGAATGTCTACTTAAATTAAAACCTTATTTTTACCATAAGAAACTATTCTTAAAATGCTAATTTAAGCTGCGTGAGAGATGTAAAGAAACGATTTCCTTGATTTAATTTCTATGTGTAATTACTATTATTAATCTAAATAATTATTTTTATTGGGAAAATATACTATTAAAAAAAGAACTATTTTTTATTTTGATTACAAAGTAAAAAAGAACCAAAAACCTCACAACTTGTAAGCCATATTTCTCTTATTGAAAGAAAAAATATAAGCGTTTGAATTTTAGTTCGTAATTTTTTGGATACAGAGTTTTTGTTATTATTTAATCTTTAAAAGAAGCCCTAGTTTTTAAAAACACTCTGGTTGAAGTTTTGTTACTGAAAATAATTTTAAAAAATATTTTTGAAAAAAAGACTTTTGATAATGTGTGTTATTATTTCGTCAGTTTTAGGATTTTTCTATTTTTTTCGTTTACTTTTCAACTTTTTACTTCAATCGTATGGAATAAAAAATGTAAAAATTCTTATCAAACTGAGGTTTTTTAACTAATTTTGTATGCATATCTATTTCCTTCCAGAGCAGTATCAGACATGGAGTATATAAAAGCATTTCAGCAATTTCAGATAAGTGTACAGATGTTTGAACTATTGCTTTGTGATTATTTATTACACTTCACAGATTCAAAATCGAGATGCATGTCTACAGGCTTTGGAGGGTGAAATATTAGCAAATCAAACTCAATTAAAGAATTAATAATATTGAACGAGGTATGAATCAAATGTTTTTTTTTTTAACCAAGTTCCATAAATGCGAAAATACTTACTTTACTTCGTAAGCCACTCACACTTTTGTTATAAAATATCCAGGTGTATGATATCTTCGACCTTAATTACTTAATATTGCAATATAATGAAAAATATCTATTATTAGTATAAAAATATTTACTGTTATGGTTGCAAAAAAAAAATTGTACATGTATGCACCTATGTTTTCATAAATATTTTCAGGAAATTTTTGCACAAAAAAGAAGAGTATCTAAAATAAGCTTTACTAGAATATATTTCTGTTAAGATAGAAAGTATTTTATTTTTAGGCGTTTCAATTTCCGCTCCGAAAAATGTTTAAAAAATTTCTTGTATAAAATTAAACCTTGACGTAAATATCTTCATCCGTTTTAATGATAATCATGCAGAATTTATTTATCTTTTTTTGTTCGCTTATTTCTTTTTTAAATGGCGAAGTAGGTGTAACAAGATTTAGGAAAGACCTTACTACTAACAAACGAACCTAGCGCTGAATAAATTTAGAAAGGTGTGTGGATTTATGGGATTTCCTAATACACAACATACCCCAGTATCGTGCTGACACAAAACTTGTATTTTATATTTACGTAGTAGCGGCTTCTTCTGCAATTCGATTTCAAAAAAACAATTTCCACTTTACGAGTTCCGTAAGTTATCAAATCCTAAATTGCGGCAATAAGAATTTTTTATGTTTATGCTCTCATGAAAATCGTAAAAACCACGCCAGCTGATACCCGCCGCCGCGAGAAGCGGGGAAACACTTTTTTTTTTGTATTCTGCAGAAATTGCCAAAATAAATGTATCATAAAAAACAGCGGAGATAAATTCCGCGTCATGATCAAAATTTGTTGAAACCTGGTCCATTTAACTGATTCGCCATAATTCAGGAGCATTTGGCTCGGTGGGCGGCTGCTCCCAGCCCATCTATCTTTCCTGGCGAGCCGGAGCGAAGCGCCCATCTTTCTTTTCCTTGGTCCGCACATGCCTGACTACCCCATTCGGGCTTGGAATGGGAACGAAGGGTGCTTCACCCCCGCGCCAGAACAGGAAGCAATGTAAATGTGGAAAAAATCCCTCGCACTTAAACCACCACACACGTGCCGCAACGACCAGAAGAAGGAAAACGCAATCATTTAGACTTGTACCTCCTCGCGCATATTTCATCCGGTGGAACCGGGACCAGGACCTGGACGCGTTCGCCCTCGCCTTGTCAGGGATGCCGCAGCCCCTCACAGTCAAGGCAAAGGAAATATATGTGAATGCCTTCTCCGTGCTCGCGGTCCTCGACATCCCGCTGCTGAGCTCATCTCATTTATTATTATTTTTCTTGGCATTTTTAACCCACCCTCAGAAGTTTCCTACTTTCTCCAAGAGCTTTCACCATTTTCATGCATAATCACAAGCGATTTTTTCGTTTTCCCTATACACGTTTTTCCTGATACAAATACGCGCGCATCGGCGTACACCTTGGAAGGCGCTCTGGAGAAGCTCCCGGCCGTTGAATCCCGTTATTTGCCAGAACTCCCAAGGCCCAAAATGCCGGGATTAGAATACATTTTATATGGGGATTTCGCTTCGTTTCATTTTCTTGGCAATTTCCTTGGCGAAAGTGAAACGGGCGACGGACGGCTCGGGGCTGGCGAATTCGAGCGCCATAAGGGGCGCACATGTGAAAAATGGGTCGGAACAAGGGACAGCGGGGCGCTTTTAATATTCATAGACCCTTAAAATAATTCGCGGCCGAGGAGGTGCTTCTCCAGATAATAAAATTAGCAACGTTTGAGTTTCCCATCCTAATTTCAGCAAATGTCTTTCGTTTATCTTGGACTAAGATTGCGTGTCGTCATAGCATATTTATTCAAATTGTATTTCGTGCCAGAAAATTGCACCGCACCTGGAAATATGTTAAATTTTTAAAAACTCTCTAATTAAAAATATTTTTTCACTTCACTGAAATACAAAAGACCCAGATTTCGATTTTTTTTCTCCTTAGAAACATTTTCGATTTTTGTAATTTAGTGACGAAGCGCCACAATTTCTGATAAAAAAAAGTTGAATTCACTATTTTAAATAATTATCATTAAATCAATGCGTTATAGACAAAAGATCCTTTTAATTTTTCATAAAAATTAGAGAAAACATTTATGGAATCACCTCGGTGATGATTCGGGAGTGGAAGAGAATGCAACAATTTTTATTTGGATTAAGGTCTTCGTGTTGGGTATGTAGTGAATGCTTATTAGAATGCGAAATCCAAAAGTATATAATTTATTAATGCAAGTTATATTGTTGTACAAAACGCCTCACATGCGAAGTCGCGTTTAATGTTTTATTTTAAAATTAATTTCCTTTTTATTGTTACCATTTTGCCCATTGTTATGACAAGCAATTAAAAGCACAAGGGATTAAATTAAAAGGTTTTTTCGTAACTCATTAACTCGTCAATATAACAGTCGTATTAATTCTTGTAATAAGCACTTACTAATCGCCATTACCTCGAATTTATTCGAGTTTTACGACGTATAATTGGAACATTAAACGAATTTGGAAACCCCCAACCATGAATGATGCAACTAAATGAAAAGTATTACATGGGATGTTTATTGCATTTTAGGTACCCACCCAGCACAGTTTTTTTACAATTTCAGTTTACATCTGTCTTTAAGTTAATTAAAAGCAAATGCCCATAAAATTTCTATGACGTACGGACCAACGGACATGAAGAAATTTTGAGGGTTACAAATGATTACAGAATTCTAAAAGACGCTATATAAATTTAAATTAACCTGGTTTGCTTCGGTCGACATAGAAATCAATTTAACTAAATGAGACATAAATTTTGATGAACATGAGAATTTCACCTTGTGTTTTTGGAGTCTCATCAAGGTAGGTGAAATTAATACTTGCATTAAAATACTTAAATTAAAATAATTACAAATCACCGACAATTAGCGCAAATCAAACTCATAACGATGACTGAGATATTCTTTTGAAAACATTCTTTTATATTACAGAACATATTGCAAGCTTAGTTTAATCCCTCAATCGGATTATAAAAAATAGGTCTTCATTCTGGTACTTTAGAGTTCATAGATTAACCGCTAATCGCCAATTACCTAGTGGGATAATAAGTAAAGATCATCCACTTTGCTACGAACTTTAATATTAAATTTAATTACATTAATAATTTCAGTCGTAAAATTAAAATTGATTCCTCAATTTGCTACCACCCTTTTCAAACATTAACTTTGTTTAATAGTTCTACGGGCTCAAAACACACACAAAGAGCAAATAATGTAGACAATATCAAAATAGATAATATCATATTAAAAATCATATCGTGATTTAATTAAATCTGTAAACTAAGTAATTCTATGGAGTTTTTTCATAGTCCAAAGAATAAAAAACTCTAAAAGTATGTGATCCGCGTGGCTACATAACTTCTTTCATAACAGCATGAGGACCAGTAAGGAAAATTGCTATATCTAATTCTAGTGTAAAGTTCAAATAAAGACGGGAACGACTACTTACAAAAATTCCAGAACAAACACGACTTGCATCTGGTGCAAAGTTCCCTTATAAAGAAATTGTTTTAATCTTTGATAATTTTAAAACAACTGAAAATTCACCGTTGCTCGTGGAAAGTTAATGAGTCCTTCAGGTACGGTATAGTGCACCTTTCTACCTGCAGTTGTTTTACAAGCCGTTAACATGTTGGAAAAACTGCACTGAATGATTTTACTATCTTGCAAAGTAGTGTAGCCACAAAAAGGGAAAATTATTAAAATCGCCAACACTACTGCGAGGGCATAAAAACTTTTGCGAAATTATACGTTGGCGAGTGCAGAACAACCGCCAACTACCGTGCACGGGGAGCGCACCTTCGGCCGGCGAACCGACTGAGAAAATTTCCCTGCAAGGCCGTAATCCGCCCAAGGAACGCTTAATGAGAAAGAAGCGTGGGGCAGCTCCAGAACCTGAGCTCGTATAATTTTCCATGCAGTTCATATCAACTCCATAAAATCTAGGTCCGCGTCGGAGCAGGCGGACCGGCAGTCACATGCCTCCGCATCCTCGCAGTCACCCATAAATTCGTTTTGCCTTTAATATCAAGCAATCATCTTCTTATCGTAAAAAGATCTCATTACCGCAGCCTCTGTGTTTAGAGCCTTATAAAGGCTTTTTACACCCCAACAATTCGCGGCGCATGCAAATTTGCGCGGCGGTCGCGCGGGAGGAGGACGACCCGGGACCACGGTCTCGTATTACTGCCGGACCGTAAATTATGCAGAAGAAAGTAACCAGTCATTGGAGTGACTTATCAGCGGTCCCGATCAAACATACGATCGGCCTCAAAGTCCACCTTAGACAGTGAACATGTCGCGCAGAAATGATGATCTCGTTTTGGCAGGAGGTGCGGACAGATATGACCGGTGTAGCGCGCTGTCACCTGTCAACCAGGTACAACACTGAATTAAGGGACTTAATATTAAACACCCATTAACCGTTCCCTGCGTCCGCGACGAACAGGACACCCTTCGAAAGTCCACAGTAAAATTAATTGACAATTACAGACCACTTATAACTTCCTAACCACTCGTCATTCTGTAGCGCGACCGCCGCGAGCCCATTCGCTCCCAGCATTTTTAAGCGTCTGTTATGTTCTTGTAAACGCAGGGAAATGAATGAACTCATTAATATGTATGTAATAATGCCGGGCTTGTAATTAATTACGAGCCCACAACCTTTGCGCTGTTTGTTTCCTTCAGTCGCAAATGCAATTCAACGCAGAATTTCGCCGTCCGGCCTCCCGATCAAAATTTGAGGAAAATTTCTCGAGCCCAATTAATTGTGACAATATAAATTAAAACTCTCAAAACCAATCAACTCATGCGCTTCTTTTTAATTTACGATTGTACAGATCCACTTGCGGTGCAATTACAATCCATCAAAATAACGAAAAAGTAATGTTTATTGTATGCGAAGTAAATTTAAAAAGTTTAAAGAGAATTTAATCTCAATTCCTCGATTAAAGCTGCTTAAATGTTAATTTTGTTCATCAGCAAGAACAGGTAAGAATACCTGTCTACTACGAAATTCGTGGCTCTATATGTTTTGTTATGTAGAAATAAATTTTTATATTTCTAGGCCGATTCGCTTTCTAAAAATGATACCTATTATTTACCTTTTTTGTTTTTCTATTAGAGGCATTATAAAATAACCACTCTATAAGAGTAAATAGTAGCCAAAAAGTGAACGACATATACTTTTAATACTATTTAATATTTTAAACCTTTGATTCCTGTAGAAATCGTAAGTATGTATTTTTAAAGAGTACTATGAAAATATTTTTCTAGTGTAGTTTAAGATGTAACTCAAAATAATTTGTGAGGCCTTTTTTTCCGAAATTATGTCTAAATTGTGCCATAGATCTTTAAAATATGCCAGGTCTCTATCTCTTGTTTTTTTAGTATATTGCAGTACGGGCTATTTTAAGAGCTCCCTTTTTCATGAACATTATTCCTTTAAATGTACTAAAATATATTTCTATGATTTCCAAAAAAATAACTAACCGATTACAATTTAAAACTATTTAGAACAAAGCTGAATTTGTCTCACAGGAAGTTGTAAATTTGATACAAACTTATGCAAACAGTTCTCATGAAGCAAATATAAAATAACTTCAACCCATTTGCCATCAGAATTGAACAACTGACAAAATTTGGGCTATACGACGACGAAATATCACTACTTAGCTCCTATAAAGGGACAGAAAAATATATTTTATAATTTTAAGGCATGCTCAGTTTCTTAACCACCTTCCCAGAAATATAGAATTCTTGCCAATTCTAAACACAGAAATATATTTATATAAGCAATTCCTGATAAGAAGGCATCCCTGTCAACTAAAGTAACCATAAAGACATCGAAAAGGACAAAGACAATCCTTATAAAAAAATCCGTGGGAAAAAATACCTCTCCCTACTATAAAATACCTACTTTCGAAATAAGCAGAGATAGAATCTCTAAAAAAAATAGGACGCGTTATAAGAAAACTATGACGGTTTAAAATTTTCTTAAAATTTACATTTATGTATTTAGAAGAGAATGAAATAAAGTTCAACTCTAAAACGCGTAGTTACAACAGCACTAGTCTTATAAGCCCCGTAAGAACAAATAACGCTGATGGTACGAAACACTCAGCGCGGGTAAAATTCACACTTAACCAGGTTATTTCCTAAATATTTGTGGGAAACAGAAGAAAACGTGTAGCGGTATAAAAACTTACTTATTTATTTAACTTACGTTTTTAATTAACTACACCTACGTCTGTTTTAAAACAATTTCTCTTCACAGTTCAGTCGTCAACATCTAAAAAGAAGTTGTCAACTGTAAAAAAAACCCTAGTAACGTGTTTTCCATTAAAAAATTAAGGTGTGCGCAATTTCAGGTGATTAGTATTATTAGTGCTCTCAATTGTAAGGCAAACAAGCTGTTTAAAGAAGGTTCGCCCCACCACCTTTTAACTACAAATTAACACCGAAATGATTCAGCCTGACTTTCTTCTTCCACAGCCGAAGAAAGTGGATCCCGCTCCGTCGCGCGGCGTGAGCGCCTCTTCGGCTCCTTGATGCTGATCACCCTCTTAATAAGGGTGCGTGTAAATTGGTCAATTAAAAAGACTTCTTTCGGGATGCTGCTGCCAGCGCTACGGGGGCATGGTTGGAGTCCCCTAAATGAGGCACGGAACAGAAGACGACCCTCTGAGGAAGACCAAGAAAGCTCCGTTTAACTTTCGGCTGGCAAAAGGAAGAAACAGGAAACACTTCTTCTTGTTTTGTTTCCATTTGAATTCTCCAGCTATCAACTCTCGGCCCAGGCTCTGAACTCGGGACTCGGGCCGGCCTTTTAGGGAGGTTTTCCGCGCGTTTTTCCTCGTTTTACTGCCCAAAGAACAAACAAAGTGACTTAATGACCGTCGAAAACTGGGGCTGAAGGGTCGTTATCCTTTTTTAGCGCCAATTATGAAGTGTAATTGTAATTGACAGGCGATTTGTGTAATTTTTAATAGAGCAGTGGGATCTGCGAGACCGCGCGGGTCGGGAATGCCCTTCGCGTGTTTCTTTTCTAATTCGTGGCGTTTGAGACGAACGAGGAGCAGAAAAACTTCGTTCGTTCAGATAATTTGATTGGACTTGCTTCTCAAGTTTTTTCGGAAGTTGCCGCAAACTGGCAGGAAATTTATCCTGTTAATGTTGTACACCACTCGATGTGGCTGCTTCGGCAATCTCGCCGAATTGGCATTGAATTTTTATTGGTCATAGCGCCTTGTTTAGATGTGTACCGATAGCGGTCATGATCTCGGTAAATTACCTCGCCACACAAGTTAATATTTTGGAGTAGGGGCAAGACAATAATAACTAAAGAACTATATTGAATTATATTCGGACAAACAGGGATAATATTAGTATTTATGAATCTAAGTTAATAAGCATTAAGAAGGTATTCAGTAACTTTTTAATAATCTTATCTAAAACGCTGAATTAACATCACATAATTCACTTACATTTTTTACTTATACTTAAAAATACCTTTGAATTGTGGAATTTAATACAAAATTTAGAAGATTTTGGATACTGAAATATAGTCCATCCATAGTTGTATTATTATGTTCTCTCAACTAACCAGTAAAGATTTTAGTAACTCTCTTTTCCATGTAACATCTGCAGAATCGACGAATCAACACAAAATTTTGTCAAATGTTTTAAGGATACGGCAATTAACGAATCAGCCTAATGTTGAACTGTGAACTTTGCATGAAAATGAGATAAAAATTCTAACCCATTAAGTACATTAAGTACAACATGGAGTCCATTGAATGCCAAAAAATAATTTTGAAAATTAAAAAACAATTTGATGTTTTGCTTTCAGATCAACCTAACTCAAGAAATCATTCCCGCTGTGATACAAAACCTTCATGGATCTCCATTCTCGTACGTTTATAATAACAGCTGTTGTTGTTTTTATAACATCTGCATAAATATAGTAGAAAGTCAATGTAACAACACACCCATATATATTTAATTATATGTATTTAATTAAGTTATACACAACAATTCGCGAAAGAGACCTTCTTTTAGAATTGGTCTTTTGGGGTGGTGATATTATCACCTCACTTTTAAATAAATTAAAATGTGACAAAATTAAGTAAGAATTTTCTTTGTAGAATTATCTTACATTTTCATTTCATACAATTGCTTACTTTGTTTTTATTCTTTTGCATGCCCCTTTTAAAAACAAATTGCATTGACAATTTTATAACCATACAGAAATATCTTACTTGTAAAAAATCTCCTAGGTTAAATTTTAGTTGCTAGTTGGAATTGGACTGTTTTACTTCAGCCACAAAAAACTTTAGATTTCTACCCTAGTGAATTGTCAAATTTCAGGCTAAAATTATATGCTGAATTAGCCAGAGACCTGAAATATTTTACGTGACGTGCAACAAGCATATAAATCGGCCTATATCGAACACCGTGTAAACTCGACTAAGCCAAGGTCCAGGTACAAGCTCAGTAAATTAACACTGGTCAATCCTTGTCAAAGTCTTATCAGGCTGTCATGTTACGATTTAGGTGCCCCTCAAAGCAAATTTGCGAGCTGGCAGCTAATTAGCATGCCAGTAATAATTTCTAATTACATTTTTCATTTTATTAACCGACAATCAGGAGCAGCAAGTCCTGCATCAGTGGGTTTTGATCAATTAATTATCTGATGTCTGTAATTATCCAATTCCTGGTCGAGCTCCGCAATTATGTCATCCAATTAATTCAGGGCCCAGGATAAGATCTTCTCATCAAAGTGGGCTACTTGCTGTAAAGTTTCCGGACACCGTCCAGGAGTTGTGCATGCGGCTGCGGCGGACATGTTCCTTCGGGACCTTTGGCGTTTCACTGTGCCTGGAATCGGAATTTCACTACATACATGCAAGGTAGAAGGCTGATGGAGCTGGGCGATAGCGCCCTCCTAAAAGAATATTGACCACTGTGATAGGACTGGTCTTCACGGCGCTTCCGGTCCTTCCCAGTCTTTCGTGGCCTGTGCTTTCTCCAAGCAATTTACAAAGCGTCCATAAATAACAATTACCCTGTCACTTATTTTTGAGAGCTAGGGAAACACAGTGCTGGAAGAAAGGAGCGCAACAGCTACTGCTGGAGCGGGAGGAGCCAGATACCACAACAGGACCTAATCGATTTACTGCCTGCTTTTCTCTGCTACGGTCTCCTCATGCTGCAGGACTCCCTTCCCAGGAAACCTTCGGGATTCCTTTCCCGATTTTCGGTACCCAGTGCTGTTTATTTTGCGGACTCCTCTATAATTTCATATGAAAATCAGTTGTGGCCGCTCGAGGGCTCCGAAAGACAATGGGAGACTGGAAAATTGGATGGCTGCGAAAACAACCTGAGGCCCGCGATAGCGGCGACTGTGAGCAGGTGTTTGCTCCTTCCGAGTGGACATGCAATAAATTCGGCGTAAGTCTTCTGAGCGGAGCCTAGTGCGTGCCTATAATCACCTCGAAATTACCTGTGCCCAGGTAGGACGGTACCTTCAACCGCGGGATGATTTATCGCTGGCGGGTGAGGCCAATTTCTACGCTGATATGTTGACAGCTCTTATCTAATGATCGACTTTTTAATAAATTTAGTAAAACAGCCCGTTAAGCTTGTCGCGAGGCATTATCCGTCGCAATTAGAACTTTTTCCAATTTATGCCATGTGTGGACGAGGACACGTTGGCATGAAGGGCCAATGCATAATTGCAGCACACGTCCTCACCACCGTATCGATCGCTCCTAACTGGACTGACCAGTGGCCACTTCAAAGTTTTTACTTGAAACATGACGCGGACCAGGTAGAAACGATTTATTAATGATATGGACACAACAATTTTCTTGGGAATCTGCTGGCATCGGAAATAAATTACCAACCAGCAAACAATTTAGAGAGTAAATATTACTGAAGAACTACATCGATACCAACGACGATGGATAAATCACCTACGAACGTTAATTGTAAAAATCGAACAGTTGTGAACCTATTCAATTGAGCAAACTACGAAAATAGAGACGTCCAAACCCTAAGTTATTTTATACATATATGCTTTTCCAATTAACGGATAATGCTAACGGTAATTGCAGGTGACTAACTCATCATTCGATTCGATACTTATAATCAAAAATTACACAAAAACAAGAACTTAAGAGGGTAACTGAACCTGAACGTATTAATACTAGCAAATGGAAAAAGTGCTACGCCGAGCTTATTTGATTCCCTGATTCGTTCGGACATTATTAAAAGCGTTAGAATAAATATGAAATCAACTGCACTTAAAAGCCTTTTAAATATAGAAGTACAATAACCTAAAATTTCTTGAAAGTTCAAATTTCCAATAAAAGTACATTCGTATAAATTTTAGAGAAACGGCTATTTCCTTCTTTTTTAAATTGCACAAATTCACAACGAGTAAGATATGATTTCTCAGACAAGCACTAATTGTAGACCATGTGCTTAGTTCAGAGTATTTTCCTATAAATAAATAAAATAAAAACTTTCGCGCATATCATTATTTTAAGGTATGCAACTAAAAACTTCTTAAAGCAATAAAAGGAATCAATAATGCAAATCTGTCTTTTTTTCAAAACAGAAATTTGGTTAATTATACAAAGTTATTCTATTAATTCTCATATTTTTCACGTATAACTGGGGTAAATGATTTGGTATTGAATGATTTATTTGTTTTTAAATAGAATTTTAGCATACACATTAATGTTAATGAAAAAAGTCTATTGTAAAACAAAGCTCGGATTAACCCAATCTTCCTTGTAATTTTGTCCTTAGAGTGAATTAAGTCGGTCCAAACTTCAAAATTTTCACAAAACTTATTCTGATACTGTCCATTTTGTTCTAATGCGTATCGTAGACAAAAAGTGATATTACGAAAAGGCAAAGTTCCACAAAAATTGATACTTGCTAGATTAATACAACGAACACCTGATACTTAGTTTAAAAATTCCTTAACTATTTAAAATCTCACCGAATATTCTAATATAAGCGTGTGTGTATTTCACATAGTGGGTTAAAAATATTCAGCACGTACATTGCCTCCTAGTAGTTTATTTAAAATATTAAAATATTTTAAATGACCAGTACTTTCTACCTTTCTAAAACTTAACGTCAAGTGTTATATGTTTGTGTAGTGAAGAAAGGATTGATAAAATATGACGTGTGACCTGGTTACGACAAAATACATAAAAAGCCGTGGTTCCAAATTTATTTAGTATATTCAGTGTTTTGTTGTATATTTTTATTTTTACCTCTTGGACATAGATCAAAAAATAATGCAAAATTAGTGTATTTAAGGGAAATAGACAAATGCGTATTTTATTCCAAATGGGAACTGCAGCATTTCCACATATTTCTTAAGAACGATGTAAAGCATCTAGTTAGGAACTGGTACCAATTTGTACCGTTTTAACTAAGTATGTCACCTGAAGACGTCCTAAACATGTCCGTATATGTTCGTACTTCTGCTTCTGTGGGAATACCGAAAAGAAAGTTTTGTGGAAGATTTCACAAAATTAAAGATTTATAAGATTTCTCGGAAGCCAAAGGAATCGCATAAATATGGTAATATCACGCACACACCGGCAGCGGGGACTACATATAGTGTAAATATGTAAGCACGTAAGCAGGTTTAACCACAGAAAATGGAGTCAAGGATGCCCTCACCCCGGGCGTGCCGAGTAACGGCGCTGGCACACATATGAACGAACTTCTTCGAAACTTCCTTATGGGTATATGCGCACGTACCGACCCATCCCCCTGGCGGCTAGAATCGATTGTTACCAAGTTTCGTTCTGGTCGCTAGAATCCTCTAAAAGTCGTCCCCTCACCCCACCGTCCTATCCGCAGCTCTGTTGACAAAATCTTCAATAGCGGGTAAGGGGTAAGTTGATGCGTTCGTATTTGTGACGGGTTTGGAGAAAGCTTCTCCTCTTTAAGGGGTAGTAACCCGCTATTTGTACATACACACGTTTTGGCACGAGGATCCCGTTGCTCGCACCACAAGTTGTTCAGCGGTAGCTTTAAACCTCCCCGCTTCAACCTGAGCAGTGCACCCACACAAAGATGACAGAAGGTCCGGTGGGTGTGTGGTTGTGCGACATAAGGACACGCTTCCCATGGACACACTTATTTTATCTCCGTTATTCGCGGCCATTGATATTGTGCGAGGGGAGGTGGCTGAGCGATAAATGCGCACGTCTACTCTAAGTCGATTTCCCTCAACGGTAAAAAAGCAATTACAGCAGCTCAGGGCACAGTGCTGCATACATAGATCGGATTTGCGGAGCTATTCCATGCTTTCTTCTTCTTCTCCTTGCTTCTTCCACCCGAAAGTGGAAACCTTTTCTCGCTGAATGGGTTTTCTGCACCGTCCTAACGGTGATAAAGGGATGAATCCCAGTTTAGCATAATATCGCGTCCTCCCTGTACTCCGGTGCTGCACCGGTTCGTGGGCCACTATGCTAACGGGATATATTCGAGAAACGAAGCAACTGTTCCTTAAACTACCACGCGCACAATGCGGATGGCGTCCTCCCCGCGGCCGTCGCCCCAAAAAGTAGCAACCCCCGCCGCCAGGTGCCCCCACCGTCACCGTCGTCGGTGAGTTTTATTATTTCATCCACGGCCCGAGCTAACGAAATATGCTTTCCACGATAAATATCGCACATGAGACGGAGTCGAACATGGCGGAGGTGAATGGGAAAATAAAACGAAGACCCGGCCGGTATATAAATTGAATTTTATGTCGATCGATAAGGAATGAAAATGGAGAGGTTCACTCCGCTCCGTTCCTTCTTTATTTTTCCGCCTGCCTGCGGCAGCAGCTCAGCGCTACAAGCAAAAAATAATACGAGAAAAAAAAGCAAGCTTGACAGATATCATGACAAGCGTTCAGATCTATTCGCCGAGATTTAATTTAAAGAACTCACTCACAGGAAGCATTCGGCCATATTTTGGCTATAAAATATAAATTTCCGACATGAAATACGGCCGCAGGCGGGGCACCGCAACCTCAGGCATTTTCAATTAAAGTTCTCTGGTCGATTTCCAGCAAGTTGCTCTGCCCCCCCGATACTAACTGGGCCCTTGGATTCGAAAGATGCTGGCTGCCTCGTTTGCACTAGGCCGTTTCAATTTTGCTAATATTTGGAATATTTTGACACAGTGGGCACTAGGCATTAGGGCTAGCCAGAAACGCTCCCAGATGCCATGTCGAGTAGATATGGACGAAACTGGAAAGACTTCCAAATGCTCCAGGCTCACCAAAGCACTGCAGAAGATTTGCTTTAGATAAGCGATCAATTTGGTTTTTCATTAAAACATAACACAACAGTCACCACGAGGTATTTTTGATATTAAAGTTTGTGATCCTGTAAAGTTATCGTAATTAGTTTAAGTAGCAGAATCTCTTTGAAAACGCTGTTCTAGTCAATTCGTCCAATTCGTATTTAAGTTTTAAACGAATTTGTATGAGCGTTAAAGTTATAGCAAGGCGAAATTTACGTACAACAAAGTTCTGAAGACCAATCACCTTTTCGACTCAACAATTTTTTTTTTCAAATTCAGTAAGGAGAAAACAAAGAATAGACGGTTGGGGCCAACTTGAACGTTGAGAGTGGGCAATGAATTGAGCCATAATGTTGGACAGTAGAGGCGACAGACAGAAAAACAAGTAAACGAACCCTAACCCTTAAACCTTTAACCCTAAAATAATTATAGAATTTTATTTTTAGTTTTAATATTCATTCACTTTATGCTTTTATAAACATCAGTAAAGCGAATAAGTACATTTGCTGTGATATATAATTAGATTTTTCGTTAGATTTGCCTGAATACTAATTATCAGACAATTTTTCTGTCCATACAAATTAAGATATACGCTTTTTAGTTGAATTTTATTCATTAATTTTACTCTTGTATTCTTCATACGCGCAGACACAAAAGAAAAGAAACTCTGAAGTGCAAATAATAATAGTTTTATAAAACTTATATAAATGCATCGCATTTAATTACAAGCATTAAACTTACGTAAAATGTTTTAAATTTGGTAAGAACCATGACAATGAAAACATAAATTATCTATGAGTTCCTGGAAAGTGTTATTAATACCTGTAATGGAAATACTTTTGGGTAATATTAAATTGCTGAGTGATTAGGAAAGTGTTTTAGAATCCGAGACTTATGCTACATTCAAAAAGTTTATTTAGTGCTCATTCGTTCAAGTGAAGTAAGTAAGCAGTAAAAACTTTTCAGTAAGTCTTATGCAAGATGAAAATAACTAAATTTGAGACGCTTGACTGAGCACATGCTAACAGAGTTAATGATTTGAAGTGTTTTCGAACTTAGAATTCAACTTTGTAAAAATTGTTGTTATGTAACGTAAAATACTACTTGAAAATAAAGTACATTTCTTTAAAAGATTGTCATTTTAATAGATTACAAAATCTTTTAGGTTAGGAGATATCGCCTCAAAAAAATAAAGAAGTTATCCTCTTATTAAGAGATGTGTTGTAAGTTTCATACACACTTGAGAAGAAATAATATAAAGTGATAACGTTTAATGACGATAACTAAAGACGCGTTTGATCCTTCTGCGTACACCACATGGACAACATGTGGCTAATATGGTCCAACAAGGACTCAAATATGAATATTTTGCTGCATAGATGGAAAACATAGATAGCTATTAGGTACTGACTATAAATAGTATAATCTGTTTTCTGGATGTGAAAGTAATACTCACAAATAAAGTTGTTTGTGAAAAAATTGAAATTTACTTGAGAGTCTTCTGTAAAATTTTGCAGTATTAAAAATTATTCAAAAAATATTGAAACTTAAACTCTATGAAAATCTAAAATACTGTCCGACTTCTGCTTAATATTTCTCAACAACGAAATAAAATGATACACGCTTAAAAAAGGTGTCAACAAAAAAATTGATTTTTATTGAAAATTGTTATGTTAAGACAAAAAATAAATTATCTATTTTGGTAATTGCAAATAATTCCATGGGTTTATACCGCTTTAATTATCGTGTTGATATTAAAAATCAACCAGACGAACCTCCAGAAAATATTTTCAGGTAAAACCAATGCAAGTAAAAGTAGGAGTTAAGAAAAATACCTATAACGGAAATTAAGTTAAGAAAAATAAACAAATGTGACTGCATGTGTCATGTTTTGTCCTAAGCCATTTATTTTCAAAAACAATTATAATCTTAAGCTCCATAAAACTAAAAATAAAACGAAAAAATATTTATTTTTTGCTGCCATATGCTACAGCAAATCAAATTTTTTTAAACATAACTTCACAAAGTTGCGGTTGTCGCTATATTCTCTCTGTTATCGTCTGATAAAGATTATCAGTGTGGATTCGTCGTACATAACGCCCTTCAAATTGACTGAATTCTAATATAGACAGAAAATATTTTTGAGATTTTATTACGTATTTAGAACATTCGAGAATTTGCGGGAAAGGAAGTTTCATAATTATTCTACATTTCAAATTCGATCATTTTAATAATTTTAAGCAAAATTGGACGTGACATGCACAAAATCGATTTTTACTATTTTGACGAAGAATCATGAAAGATCAATATAAAATCGTAGACAATGATAGTTTATGCGAGTCTTTTATGCATGTACACTACTGTCTTTTTAAAACTAAATTAAATGTGCGTAATAAAGCAATTTCAATTTAATTATATTTATCAATATGTACTCAATAATGTAAGAGACATGTAGGATCATAAATATTTTGATAACACTGTACCTATGGCCATATACTGTAATTAGATTCTTCTTAATTATTTTATTTTGTTGTTGCCTGAACTGTGACTAAATGAAAATTATGAAAAGCCAAAATTACTGACGGAAAATGAAAAATATTGGAATCGAAAAAATTTTACGATATTTTATATTTTGGATTCTGAAGTCAGTTCCTAATTCCTGTCACCTTACATGTCCCATCCCTCAGTTCCATTTTCTCATAGTCGTAAACTTGCCTCTAATCCGTAACTCCAAAGAGCCGCCAACAACGACGACGACTTCCTTCACAATTCTTGACCTCGTGCACTTTGACCAACTTTCCCAGTTGACGAACAGAAACAACCTTGAAATGATTTCCCCGAAAACGTAATTAGTCGCAGGATTTAATAACCCTCCGTTGCTCCTCCCCCGCGCCAACCAACTAAGAAATCGATTCGCGGCTAGGTGTCTTTGTTCGAAGAAGTTAGACAGCGGAATTCCTTTAATGAACTTAACCCAGAGCAATGTTCATTTGCATTTTAACATTGACCTCGTTTCGGGGCCTCGTACTTTTAAATACCCCCTGCGTCCTGCGCGCCATCTATAGCCAATGTTTGTCAAGTCTGTCCCGTGGGTCGCCGGGGAGCAACAGCAGCCCACCAACACTGCACCCACGCACCACCACCAGTGCGCCGCTCATCATCATCAACATTATTTACCCGACATCGATATACAAAGCTCCTCTATTTCGAGTATGTACGGAGGATAATTTCCCTCTCACTTTCTTCGGGACGCCCGGACCCTGAACCCATTCATCCCGCCGCTAGCTCCAGGATCCAGGGCCATTTAAGGCAGCCGAACGAGGGGGAAGAAGTTTTCTTTTAATTAACTTTCACAGCACTTTCTCCAATTTTCATTATATCCTGGCTGGTGCCCCATCGTTGTGTGAGTGGCTGCACTGGTGTTCCTCGGGCTCGCTGCCTGCTAATGAAAGGAGTCTCAGCCTGAGCTGGTGGTGGTGTACCAGGACTATATTTCTTTTATATAATTGCAAGATCCTTCGGGCCATTCTGGACCTTCCTCAACGACCCCCTGCGGCGCTGCACTAACAAACGACCCTGTGTTTGTGTGACCCATCTCCAACGGGAAGTTTAAACAAACACCCGCATTCCAAGGGACTCTGTCGTCATCAGCGGCGGATCTACTGTTCTTAATTCGAGGCACAAACACTGCCAGCCGCAATCAGAAGACGCCCGAAGCTAGACGGGGTCGAATGCAAATGATCCCGATTACTCGGAAATTTCTTACTCGAAACTAGGTTTCCTTATTCCGATTGTTGCTCCTTCGAGGTAGCTCTAAATTCCTCCGTAGTTGCAGCACCGCGGAAGTGTTTCGGATTCCCGGAAAGTTTGAAGACTTCGCACAACCTTCGAAGGCGAAAGGTAGTAGGAGCACTCGCCGCATTTCTCACCCAAAGGCTGCAGTTGCACACTTAGTTAATTTCAAAAACTGCCGAAGTGCCGAAGTTTTCCTCGCGACAAGTTAAAAATATATAAATATACATAAGTCAAGTCAGAAATTGGACAAGTTTATATAGCTGGAAAAGTCCAAACCATGGACATATATTAGAAGGATTCCGTTTAACTTATAGAAATCATATACTATAACTTTCAAAAAACCTGAATATACTTAGATCTGCCGTCTTTATTTTTAACTGGTTACCTTCAAAATTGCGAATTTATGAAAACATCGCATACAAAAACCCCAAAAAGTTTAATGTTAATAGCGTTTAATGTTTTCCAAAATACACAGCCCACATCAAAAGAGTCTAGGAAGAACATCAAAATAATTTTTGAAATGCTGTTAGTAAATTTTAATTGTCAAAAGAATCGTTAGTTTGTGATGTCTATTCAGTATTTTTTTTATATCCCACAACAATTAAGAACCTTTAACCAATTTATACTTTTTTAAATTTCTATACAAGGCTAGTAAAATTATAGTGGAAGAATATTCGCATTAACAAGCACTGAAAATAAAGAATATAAAAATAAATTTAGGATAAAATAGAAATACTAAAAAAAATATACAAAACAATTAAAGTTACAACTTTAAGAAAAAGTTAAAATACAAAAAATATAAAAATCGTATTTTTTTGTGTTACTACCATCATCATATAATTTAGTTAAAACAGTACACAATTCTCTTGAAGGCTTCCTAAAAAAATTAGAGTTCGACAAACTTTGTGTGACAGCCAAATTTCTTTATTGCATTCTTAATTCTTGAGAATGCACCTCGAGATTCTTACGACCTTGAAGAATGCCTCTTGAGAATGTTTTGCTTTTATTAAAACGTGAGAACATCAAAGGAGATTAGTGTGATCCCAGAAAAAAGCAACAAAGCCCGCCTCAAAAGAAAACAATTTTGATATGCAAATGAACCTACAGTTCTTTCTAGTAAGCGGACAAAGACGGAGGGGATGAGTCGGGTGTATCCTTAAGATTAAAACGAAGAATCTTTCGAGCAAGAAGGGAAATACAAAAATAAGGATCACCGTTTTTTCTAATCAACGCAGGAAGGTATGCCTGAAAATTTTCTCAGACATGCACCTCAGGAGCCGGAAGAGGCACCACCGGGAACCGAAAATCGACGCTGAATCGATTATCTCCTCCGAATCAGTTCCGCATATCATGCCTCAACCCTTCGCTGCCTCGCGTCTCTTAGGACGTTGCCTCTGACCTAATTTGCATACAAGGACTCATAATTAGGATGCAGGCACACAGTGTCACTGATGACGTCTTCCCGCCGATATAGACAGACGTGGGAACCCTAAGAAAATGAAGAACTTCACTAAATTCCACAATAGAATCTAAAGGGTTAGTATACGGCATAAGGAGCTTTAAGGGGACAGGACAAAACTCACACGTCATGGAATTTTTGGAAAAAAAATATTATGCAAATCGGAAGTGAAGAGACACACAAAGCCGGATGGCCTCTTCCTTGGATGGAACACAGCCGACCCCGGCTCAAAAGGTGGGTTCCGCGCTCTCTAATTCTTTCAAAGGCATTCGATACGCCTCGGCGATTTGCTTAATGCCACATTAGCGAGTCGGGTCGGGCCGACTTTTTGCCGCTTGAGTTGCGCTGGCTAGGACATTATTGAAATCGATAAAATATTGCTAATAATCAATAACCGCGTACCTGGCGGGATGTAGTGTTTGTTTTGCCAAGATTTGCATAATGAGTGGAAAGTTTTGTCTCCCTAGTCAGCTGTAGGGAACGAACTGATATAAAGATGGTCGTCCTAACGCAAAATATCACTGGCTTCTGCAATGTTATCGAAATATTCAGCAGATATTATCAATTTGCCATTACATATTCTACAAAAAAAAAAAAAAAAAAAGAATAACAATATTTTGTATTATGAATGTGTGACTCTATTTTCAATAGTACGCCATTTTCAATCATAGTAAATTAATTAACATTAGAAACATTAGAAACTTCTTAAGCAAATATTTTCCAAGTTGCAAATACAATTGCAAATTTTTAGTTTTTCTTGGAGAACATTTAATTGCTTTTTAAAATTTGAAAAATAATAACACATTTTTCATCGCCATAGGTACTTAAATTATATATTAATAGTATTAGTATTTTTATTCCTCTTACTTCTTCAAATTTTTCAATAGACAAGTGTCATTTTACGCAATTTGTCTAGGGATTTCCTCTGATTTTTGGAAACTTTATCTGAAATATCTTTAAAGCCATGAAAAACATAACTCGAGTAAAACTTGTAGGTTGAATTTTACTGTACACCGAATTACAACGAAATGTGATCCATAGATCAAACCGAAACAACACCGTAATAGGCTAATTTAGTGAACAAAACCGTCAATTTATCTCCTTAAGAACACCAAAAGAGCACCGAAGTATAATTATAACTATAAAAACTTCAAAAACACAGCATCGAATTAACACTAAACTAGTGCCGTCTATTACCCCAAAATACCACCGTACAACTACCGTTACAGAGGATATTTTTAGAATATAAATAAACGTAAAATGTTTTTTTTTAAAAAAAACTCATGACTTTTGAGAGAAGAATAAACGAAATGTACGAAATAGCGAACAAAATATTTGCACTTGGAGAAAAGGCTTTAATGTAACATTGTTAACGAGGCAAATAAATCATATTAACGTTTTTACAATTAAACGATCAAAACACCCACGGTCAAATTATGCCTGATCGATGTTTTACACAAAAGAATAAGTTTTGATCACATTGCATTACCATGAATCAGGTAGACTGAGGATTGGCTACGCTGAAACATTTTTCAAAATTTGCACTTGTGATTTTCGTGCTAATTGTAATAAGAAATGTGAAAACACCCGTTTTTATGTTCTTTTCCGTGAAATCATTGTTTCATCTCCTTTTGAAACCTCTTTAATTATATGAATTGAAAATTCAGACGGCAGTGTTGTAAAGAGTAAATTAATAACTCCATATTTACATGAAGTAGAAGGAGAAAACTCAATTGAGCAGATTACAAGTGTCTGTTTTATAATTTAAATAGAAAATACCCCGTTTTTAGGTGAATATGATGAGTAAATTACTTATCAATGAAATATACGATGCATATAGAAAATATAGTTGGATTTAATTATTTTTTGTGTAAATCAAAATTTACTATATTATATAATATTTTTTACTGCTTATAAAATTTAGAAAACTGCCATAAACCGTGGTAATTTTTGATTATATAAAATTTTAGAAATTATCACATAGTATAAGTTCATTGCATAAAAAAGTTATCTGCATGGTGCATGTACTGAGACTTACTTCAAAGAATACTTTTAAAACTCGGATAAATTAATCATGTTGCGATAAAAACTAATTTACGTCGATGCAGGTGCTCTTTTCGCGCTCAATTGGAGGTTCGTGCGTAGTATTTTGTTGGTGCTGTTTTGAGGATCTTATAGATTATAACCACTTATTTTAGCTTTTACTTGTCCCTGTTTTAATAGTAGATGAGTGATTTTGACTTTCGACAAGTAGACGGGGATTATTTCGGTTATATTTCTGAAGAAATCACATTTTGGTGCCATTTTAGTACCTTTGATTGTCACACCGGAAGCGTGTAGTGCTTTTTTAAATGACTGTAAATTTTTAAAATGTACAAAACAGTGAAATATGTTTACTTGAATTTTATTTTATTTTTTTATGAATGGAAGATTTAAATTTTTTATTGTATTTTATAAAGAAACTTTTTATATTTTTTCAAATTAAAAGTTTTGATTTGGGATTTTATACGCACCGTAGTTTTCTCAAAAGGGAACTTATAATTGTATTACGATTTCATATTTTATTTTGATGTGTACTTCATTCGAGTGCCACATTTTAATTCCATAAAATTCGAAAAACGTAAAAACAATAATTTTTTGGATATAATGCGAGAAAAATAAAAATAAATACTTTTACATAGGATTTTGTTAGTTAATGAAGTAAAGTACAGCCTTCTCTTTTTTTTTTCAAAATACCGAAAAAATTGAAAATTCAAAATTTTCATCGCTTTCTATTTCGACAAAATGACTTCCGTGATATTTTTTATATTTTTTAGTGCGTGCCTATCATCATCTGATTTAAATTTATAACATAAAATAAATTTCACATTTCGAAACATCTCCACCACGGTTTGAATAAGATCCGAAAATAGTGGCGTCCTCAAAACGCAAGACCTATGGGTCCACTGTATTAAAAATGAGCTAATTTTTCAATACGCCGCCCCGAGTGTCGCTGAAGGCGCGACCGATAGGCCAATAATAAGCTCAAGCTTAAGTGATTCTAGCAAGAAATGAAAAAGGAAACAAAACACGCCTCGGAACTTTGTTTTAATCACGGGCATTTTTCCCAAACAATGGCTGTCGTTTAAGTAATAAATTACGCCATGGAGAAAATCTTGAATCAACAGGAAAGTAAGCCGCTAATGAAATTGGGGGAGGCGAATTAGCGCAATTAATCAATGCTTTTCCGGCGCGCCGTATCGGGGCCTGGCCTCTATTTACCGCAAACAAAAGGTGGAAGAGACCATCAAACGCTTTTGATTTATGGCCGGCTAATTATTTTTTTCCCTCGCTCCTCCTGACAGAGAGTGATAATTAGCCAGCGCTTCATCTTGGAATTCCCTTCCTATCGGATAGCAACGCTGCAAGATAAATGGCGGTGGTCCGGGATGATAAACTCGCCAAGTGATTCTGCAAGACGGTCAATCGTCTTGCATTCCTTTTCCTTGGTCTAAGACTAAAAATGCCGCGACGCCCGCTGCACGATTCGCGCGGCTGCGTCAGGACAGTTTTCTTCTGTGTGACCAATTTGCAGGTAAACAACACAGGTGCGACTGCAGTCCAGACCAGGTCTGGTTGCCATCAGGAACAAGTCTGGCCGCATAACATCCCGCAAATTTATTTGTCAGCTGGAAGATGGCCGGACCGAATGTGTGTGGCAAATAATGATAATATCATCATTAAACAGCCTGGCCGCCCCGCCCTAATGTACTGCCTGATGCCAGATTGCCGACTTGCCTTGATTAAATTCGCCAAGCCTCCTTCGAAGCCTCAATCCGCGATTATCCGCGGCAGCCGCTAATGCGAAGAGAGACTTTAGAACGTTGACACGGTCTATCCGAGCCGGGTTTACACAACCAAATTTGCACGCAAATTACTTTCCACTATTAATTTCGCGTGATATTTATAGATGCTATTTATTACTTCCACCATCGTACTGCATAAGGGAAGTACGGGTTTGTATATACAAACAATTACGGCACAGAAATGTCTGAGCCCGCTGCGCTAGGACCGCGTCGCGCCGCCTTGTCGCCCTCTGCGTAGGTACAAATTGAATGTTAGTTGTCCACCCATCGCATCATCAATAAATTTTTATTGTTTTCATATATTACTTTTACGATTCGTTCCTTCGTCTGTCTGAAGAAATGTTATATAATTTTTACACACCAGTATTTCCATCTAAACGCACCTATTACACCTCCTTTTATTTGAAACACATATCACCGCGAGACT
The DNA here is from genome assembly GCA_001932985.1 of Proctacanthus coquilletti. Lineage (NCBI taxonomy): Eukaryota > Metazoa > Arthropoda > Insecta > Diptera > Asilidae > Proctacanthus > Proctacanthus coquilletti. The sequence continues at coordinate 1,888,900 of MNCL01000006.1, forward strand.
ACAGTTACAGCTACTTAAGTAATAACGAGAAAATTAAAATTCCATCTAGGTACCCAATTTATGTGTTTGTTAGTAATTACGAATGTTGCGTGTCATCATTTAGAATATAGCTCGGGGGGAAACAGAAGTTTTATAGAATGTTGGCAGGCATTATGTCACATATGAAGGAAACACACTCAACAGCAGCGGGTGAAAAGCACTAGAAATGCGTACAAATACTCGTCGTCTAGGGAAAAAAGGGTATACAAAGCGGAAATTAAACCACAAATTAAAGCTACACAATTCTTCAATGTTTTACGTATACTAGACTCAATGGTGCAATTCTCAGTACGGCGAGTTGTTGTTAAAGTTGCTCATTGCAACTTTTTAATATAATACAACTATTCGTTCTTTGGATTCGCATCCCTTAAAGTACAATATGGACGATTTCAGCTCTAACCAAGTTAAATACGTCTTAATTCGTAGCCTCATTTGTTCAATTTTCATACGAATATGAGCGGACACCTCTTCAAATCACAGCATAGAATTCTCTTTAATGTGATTTCGTACTACTTCAACTGAATTTAAGAATTATTTTATTATTTTTATTTTTCATTCGAATAATTGTGTAAAGAGTTTGTTCAATAATTTAAGCATGCGATTAGCTACGTATTCCCAAAGACTGTTATTTTATTTTGAAATTTTCGTTTTGGTAAAAAAGAAACAAATAGACTTTAAGAATAATCTGAAATTTTAAATATTTTGGCCGCATTTCACTATCGATATTTCTAACAAATAAAAACCTCTTAATTTACTAATCAAGTTATTCATGAGGCAAAAAATCATCTACAGAATCGTTCGGCTACCTTCCGAAGGTAATCATATTTAGAACCACCGATTATTTTGTTAAAATACAAAATACACAATTCTTTAATATTTTGTAAATGTAAAAATTTTAAAATTATTCATTTGCAAAGGATTTTATTTCTTTCAAAAAAAATTGTTAAAAATTAAGCAACTTTTCGTACCTGAAAAGAATGAGCCGTAACTAAACTACAAAAATTGCTTAAAATAAACTTGATACTTTCTATATAATTTAAATAATTAAAAATGTCAATCATGATAACAATAAAACTGATGCTGCTTAACTCTTTCTACTATAAGAACATATAAAAAAAAGAAAACGAATTCCTAACAGCATAGAAAATGATCTTCTACAAATTCATACAAAAATATTTGAATTATTTACAATACGAATTTACTGCAGATAATTAAAATGAAAGTCAATTTCACTTATTACAAAGGAAAAGGCACTCAGTCCCAGAATGCAACGTAGGTCTTATTTTAAGCGCTTTTATGGTATATAATTTCGCGGCAGTTTTTGTTGCACTAAATCGTAATAATTACATCCGGAAATCTCTCTTCCTTAAGCGACTGTTTACTTCGATTAAGTACTTGCGTGGCTAAGATGACCGAGTCTTATTTTCACAACTTTTTTCCTATAGCAGCTAAAAACTTTTCTCAATATGTCCTGCTTTCCATCTAGTGGAACTTTAATATAATTTACATAAGCTAAATTCTCAGCTCTTAACACGTTTTATACATAAAAATATCACAAGCATTAGAAATATATACAAAAGCTGTAAATGTGAAGTTATAAAAATATTTAACAATTTGTTGCACTGCGAAATTAGAACATCGCATCGATGAGTGTGTGTAAATGATGACAATGAAGAGAATGTGTTTTAATAATGCAAACTTTAGAATAGTAATCGAGCAGAATGCACGCAAACCAAGGTGGCACAAATTGTGATAGGCACGCGTTTTTAATACCTCAGCAGACCTGGGCCCGAACGAAAGCGACGTTGCTTTCATTAAGATTCACTTGTTAAGATGGGGAACAACTTTAATTAGGCGAACATGACGCAGAGGAGGGTTAAATTAATTGATGATGTCATAAGCGCGCTCTCAGTCCGTGCGTTAACGAGTTAAAAGCCATAAAATACGCTAAAAGTATAGAACACGTATGATATCCAATTCACCTGTACTCCCGTCTGGAGTGTTTCCATCGTGATTTAGCAGTCAATCAGCACGAACGGTACTTTGAAATTCCATAGTCTAGTTTATGAAAATTTAATTAGCGGTTCAGTCGCAAGGGATTTGTCCAGGTATCACAGTTGGATGTCTTAATGCATTTCATAGCCGCTTAGTGCTAATTGCACCGCTGAGCACATTTGACCGCTGGTGCAGCAGAATAGCGCCATAATTGCTAATAATAGTACATCAGAATTGAAGGTAATTATGCAAGCAAAAAATATATATATATGTATATATATCCCAACGTATTCTCTATTGTGGTTCACTTATTAGGGACCGTCGGTTCTCACCTGGGAAATCGCTAATGAAATTCGTTTAATAGCCGTGTTAAGAGGGCGAGGGCAAAAAGCGGAGTTGCACAGTTGAGGCTCCACCCTCGCGACACGACGGGAATCGGAAAAATTGAATCGGTCCTCGGTATTTCTGCACGCTGGAGTGTTCAGAGGTTCGCGGTCGGAGCCCGGACCCTCAAACCCGCAAACCCCCGAGTGCAACAAAGCACATAAAACCGCTTCCTGCAATAACTGCAGCCTCGCGAGTCGCGAATCACCAGACCAGACGAGGCCAAGCCTCAAATGAAAAATCTTCGCTTCCCCCGACCTCATAAATTTTTAATCTCCGTGGAAGCCACGGCCGTCGACTTGTTGGTGCATTAAGTGGGAACTATTGTTCTGCGGCTGTTGCAGTTTTAACCGAAAAAATTAAAAAACCCCGAGCGGAGGGCGACGCGGCCACGAAATCGCGCGGCATCGCGGCTTTCTAGAATTATTTTAAGCATAAACCAGCGATAGGTATTAAAAAGTGAAAAAAATAAAACAAGAAATTAAAAAAAGGTGCCCGGTCGCGTCATACTCTGAATAATTCATATAACCACAGGCGGGTGCTCCACACACATACACACACACACATCGACAACGGGAAATTGCATCGAATGCCATTGTTTCGCGCATTACTCATATATGCAAATTTGATTGTTTTTAATTTTTTGCATTTTTCTGTTGGTTTAGTGCTGGCAACTGCACTTTTTCATGCAATTACCCCTTTCGCAGAAGGCTCGGGACTGAAGGGGCTCAAGTGCACATTTACACAGTCAGCCAGGAGGTATCCAGCAGTCCTGTCTATCCCACAGGCTCACCGCGCCATATGACCCACTTGAAGGGCTTTCGACTTAATTGCAAGCACTGCTGGCAGCGACGCTGCATTCTGGATGCCAGCATCCCATGCATTCCAGAGATCTGGACCTTTTTTCCCTTGATGGCCGCTATTCAGCCGGGACTCGTGCGGACAGCCTTTATTGGGTTTTGATGCCGGCCGGCCTGACCGGTCGCCTCTCTAGGGTATCACTGATACTGTACCCACTCCCCGGACGGGTCAATTTGGAGAAAAGTGTTCTGGATGCTGAATTGGAATCAGACTGCCGCTGCCCTCGACCGCTGCACAGGTTTTATCAGGACACGCGGTACTGCCGCGCCGATTTTTAGTAATTCAATAAATTTGTGGAGCCTCCTCGAAAACGAGCCAAATCCGCGAAAAAATGAAAAATTGCCAGAAACCTGGGAAACGGTGCCGCTGCAGGAGGCAGCAGATGGCAGGGTGCATCGGACTACATGCACTCTTCCTATTTTTTCTTTTTGGTGCAAATTAATAGCCGGGAGTTGCAGATTTTTCCCGGATCTTGTTTAGGATTCGTTCTCTTTTCGCAGTAAATTTACACTGGGCGTGTGGCTGAGGCCTCAGGTCAGCTGATCTATGACGGATACGGAGAAGCGATTTAATCATTGGCTCATGAATCCTAATTGAATCTACGACTTCATTTAGAATGGCTGTACCTAGAGTTTTTATCACTTTCGTAATTTTTGAGTTTCGCCAAATTTCCTTAGATTATATTCGCTATTTAAGTTTACAATTTCTATGCACTATATGAAATTAATTTCACACTTTTGTTTTCTATTTCAGATCAACATAACGAATCCAAACATACTCTCCGCTGCGCCGCTATGAGGGCACGTCCACTTCGCTTTACTTTAATTTTTAATACTTAATCTTTTCCGTAATAAAGATATGATGTATTCATATCTGTCTGTCCAAGTCCTGAGCTTCATTTCTAGAAAAGAAATTAACACATTCTGATTTTACAAGATATCATTAAGGTAATTTTAGCCTCCTCTCAGAAATAAATTCAGTAATTTTCAAAACGGTTTTCCTTCCAAGAAAGGAAAAAAATCCAACATCGTTTTGGTTCCATTTGTCTTTCCTTTTAATAAAGATAGGACGACTTTATCAAAACACCTCATTATATCGCCACTTAAGCAGTAATTACTTGCTACTGATTGAGATTAATTTTATGAAGTAAAAAGGGAAGGTACAGCTAAGAGCAACCTGTCGCGAAAACAATTAGAATCTCGTGTAACGGTTTCCCTGAAGCGCACCTTGCGCACCTATAGTTACTTTATAACGCACCCGAGTAAGTTGCCTCGCAGCTCCTCCGCCTCCTTGACAGCAGTAGCTAATGACTTAGCAGAATCGATTGCAGGAGCTGTCGATCAAGGAGAAGGAAGGCTGGAGGCAGTATCCCGGTTCTGATTATTATCTCAAGTATGGATGCTAGACAAGAGCTCAGGAAAACAAGGAGGAAAATGAGAAATAATAGCAGAAAAAAGTATGAAGAAAATTTGGATCCGGTAAGCGGGCAGCAGATGGGCGGGACGAACTAGACAGCTTCAACTTAAATCCAATCAGTTTGTTCGTCAGAAGATGCAAGACGTTAGTAAGACGGCAAGAGGAATCGCGAAGTAGCGAAGACGGTTGCCGAGGTGCGGTAGATGCATGGTAATCCATCATATCGGAGTAAATAAGTTGCTGGTTCCTTGTTCCTAGGCCAGATAGGTCTGGAATCTGCATGGATGCCCGCCAAGCAGTGCATTCAACTCCGAAACGCGAGATAAGTTTTATACTGAATTACCAACTACCAAATTGAGTTGTAAGGCGGACTGAAAAATATTGGCTTGTCCCTGTCGCGGAGGAATTCCCGATTCCCGTGCCCGTGCGCTTACTCTCCTGCATCTCAGTCTCCGGCCGACAGGGAAAAATTGCATTCAGATATGGCTGTCGAAAAAAATTGGCGGAATGATAAATGTCCTTGTTTGGAGAAGATCTGTGCACGTTCAAATCGCGACAGTTCACTATCGTTATTTATGTTTGTGCAGACCACAAGACTGCGGTCGTTGCAAGTAGGCCGGGGCTGAGAAGTGCTCTGATTTCTCGACGAGCTCTTTCTTCTGCCTGGATTTGAAATATTATTGAAATTATTAGACTTCGGACAATACCAACCGATGGATGTTTACCTTCTTCTAGGTTTCTTGGGAAATACGCGGAAACCGAATATTGAAATTCATATTTTTACAAGTACCAGCAAATATGGCGGTCTTACATTAAAACATTTGGATTGTGATAAGTCAGTAACATCAAATTTAACATTTTGAAATCATAAATTTTTCAGCATGGTGGAATTTCTTTAGCATGTCACTTACAAAGAATAAGAAACGCAAGGTGAAAGCCTAAAATAACCATCTATAAAATGTTGCAGTGCACACAAGAGTAATTTAGGATTATTGGCCCCTGTACTCGTAATAAAATACATAATTTTGATTTATGATGCCATAAATAAATTTAATTGGACCGTTGCTCGCAAGATGCTCTCTTAATCCGATCTTCCTTCAACGATAAATAATAAATTAATTTATCACGCCTTTCTCTGGTCGTCATTTATTGACCTCACTGTGATCTAGATTATAAATCAAATTTTCACACAGGTAGCCAGTCTAGATAAGCAATAAGCGATTTTATATTCATTTGAAGAGTATTAATGAGTTCAAAAGGAAGGTATAGGGAATTGTATAAAAAAGCAATTCAATTGCCTGGTCGGGTTTTCTTGGATTCGTGATTCCAAACAGAGTAAATTAATAATTTGTGTAAATTTTCACTTAAGTCTGTCAAGAAGTCATAACATGACTTTGCAGCAAGTCAGTAAACCAATAAATTGTGTGAATGTGTCATCTCGCTTAGCTTCTCATGCAATGGCTACAGAACAGGTGCTTTCACATTTTTCATCCACCAGTCAAACTTAGTGCAAGCGAGTTCTCAAGAAGCAAATGGGAAAAGGTAGCAGTTCCATTCAGAACTCAAGGTCGCTGCTGAGGGCACTTAAGTTTGAGATTCAACTCATTAAACCCGTTGACGAGCTTCGTCAGTTTAAAAAAGGAACACTCCTTTGAGACTCCTTCTGCCAGCAAATTGCAAGGACCTATGAACAAAGGAGGCCATTCCGGTTCCCTCCCTCGTAACCGGTGCAAGCGAAAGAGCGTTGCACACACTTGCAGTCGGTAACAGGACACGTGTTTCGTTGCACCGGCATTCAAGTAGTCAAACATATGGCGGTGGTGGGATGGTGTTCGACTTGGCCAGCCCAAGACGTTCATTCGACGTGCAGAGGTCCCAGGAAGGTGCATGTCCTTAGGTAATGCACCCTGGTTACAAGGGAGGGGGCTACAACGCTCCTCCAGGTCTAAGCGGAAGGCAGTTGTGTCCTCTTACAGGCAGTTCTAAGTCAACACTTAGCCATGCAGGGGTTGGCAAGAAGAGTCCTATTGATTTATCGCTAATTGTTTTCGCCCTCATAATTTAAGGTGGAATATTTCCTGGGCTAACACCATATACGATTTAAGATGCAAATGTTGCCTTATCCTTAGTAGAACAAATACGAAAGACTCTGGTTTGCTGCTTGTTTGTTGTTTGCTAAATCACAATCTAGTGAAAATTTGCTTAAGTTCACCCCAGGGCCAGCATTTACATTTAAAATAAATTTCATTAGAAAAACAAGGTGTAACATTTTTCCCAGGTAAAATGTAATTAAAAAACAAAACAAACATCGTAAATGGCACTTATAGTGAGATTGTATTTTTGAGAATATTCCGACTATTGATCCCTTGATATAAAAATAAGACTTATTTAAGTTTTTTTAAAAGAAAAAATAAAAATAAATAAACGCACATTCGAACTCTTTGCGGTGTTTGAATGGAATTTTTTAATATCGTAAAACGTAACATCACTCAAATAAAAGATTTTTGTCTTAGGCGCTTGGCCCATAAATCACATTTAACAGATGCGAACTTAAATCTTATACGAGAACAAATTTAGTAGGCAAATATCGAGGAGCTAGTGAGTTCGTAAAATAAGTAAACCGTGGCCTTTGAAAGAATAATTACACATTTTCTGATTTCGAGGAAAATTTTGATTATACTCATCTGATTAAAGTTCATCTAATAAAAAATGTTTATCGTTTTTTCTTTCAGTCTATTTTGTTTTGTTAGTAACCATAAGTTTACAAAATTTAGTTTTAAGAATAACACAAAAACATGTTAATTTAGAATAAGGCACTATTTGTGTTTTTGTAAGCTCATTGAAATTCTTTTTAAATACAAAATTAAATACAACATAATTTGAATTTTTTCTAACTTTCCCTTTAACATTTTTTTTCTATTATAAATCATAGTAAACCTAAAATGATAAAATGACTTCTCAATTTTTATATTTCTCTTTTATAATATAAAAAGCGCATTATGCTTTCCAAGTAACCGCCTGGAGAGAAGTTACAATCACGTGGAATATAACTGGGTATCTAATGATAATAAAACGAAGATATTTTTAATAGTGCCATTATCGGGTTTATCAGAAGGCAATAGGATTAGAGGTAATAAACTCAATACCCCAATTAAAAGTTAACCTTAAACCAGAGGGCACAAACATCGGACTGAAATAGGCACTATTTCTGGCTCTGGCATAAAACTCATTTCAGTAGTGGCAGAAGAGTGGAGTATATTAAAAAAGGAGGATGCGACGCACTCCGGGAAACGTAGATTAATGGCTGAACGTAGAATATAAGCTCAACGGGCGGTGGACGACTCTCAGCTGTCAAATCCAGATATACGTCTTGAAGGAAGTAATAAATGACACTCAAGGCATGGGGAAGGAAAGTGGCAGAAGCAGTTCGTCTAATGGAAAGATTTGCATATCTGTCTGGTAATTGCAGTGCGGACCTTAGTCCGGTAGTCCAACGGCTGCGTAATAGCCCGTGTCTTACTGCCGCCTAATTTGACCCCTTCAAGTTGAGGTCCCATGCCATTTTCTAAGGCCTGTAGTCTGAATTTTGCATAAAATCCTTAACCAATTCTTGTTTTGTGTGGAAATTTAAATACAATTTGTATTTAAATTGACAAACAAAACTGCGTTCGATGCTTGAAAAGTATTTCCCGAACAGAAAACCAAATAACACGAATTATATGAAAACAAAGACTTAGTTCATTTGGATTTAAAAAATTCAAAGTTTCTACCTAGAACAGTTCTTCTTCAGACTTCTCTGTTTAATAAAAATTAATATTGATGTCTATGAGGACTATGTCGATTTAGTGTTTTAAAATCAGCTTTAAATTGCAAGTTATATTTTATTTTGTTTATCAAATTCGCAGTCTTCCTTGCTCTGAAGTGCACTGTGCGATTTGAAAACATTGATCGTGTCATTTTTGAAATCAAATAAAACATTTAATATTTAAATTATGACCAAATTTCTTGACACTTTGATACTTTTCTGCAGAATTTCTATCGCAGTACAAAAGATTTTTCCTTCAGAATTCGCTTATAGACATCAAGTTAAAAAAAAATAAATAAATACGACGTGTCCAACATTAAAAAGTTGCTTTTCTTCTAAATTTCGAATATCAATAGAAAAGGAAATTTATAGAAGTTTAAGCGTTTCATTTCGGCGTATTCTTGTTTCAAAAATTGGTTAAGAAGATTTTCAAGCTTAATTTATTTGAAATTTAGTCGAAAACCTGATGTGATAAAAAATCTTTTCATTTATGAAAAGAAAATCATCCTGAAACCCCAATCTTATAACTTTTTTGCACATCTATGAATTAATATTTAAAATGTGTTACGTCGAAGCTTATCTGAGCAGGGAAACAAATGAGGTCCTATCTTCAAAAATGCTACACTTCATGAAAATCGTATTGTAATATTTTAGGCCATTAATTAATTAATCTGATAAAGTTGAAATAATATGAGAAAGCATCTCATTTTTAATAAAAAATGCGAATGCATAAACTAACGACCGAATTATTGCCACAAAATGAACGTTTAATAACTTCTAAATAGTCTAGTTTAAGCACCGGTTTCTCTAAGAAAAAGAAAACAGTGCTTTATAAGCAATTCCGCACTCCCTGCTTGAGGAGGAAAATAAAAGGAAGGAAAAGGGATTAAATGTTCTTGAGCGTAAGTTTTTATTTTAATTCCGCTCAAAGAGAGCCACCACTTCGTCCGACCACTACAAGTGCAGCCTTAAGCTGCCGTTCCCGCTAAATCCTTCAAGTAAACTAGCCAAGTTAATAAAATCCTACTAGACGCGCTGTAAGTAGGCAGTGGAAATCGCGAGTAGTTTTATTCGTCGGATACGACGGAAAATTGCGTGGAAAGTATGCGAAAAACGCGCCAAGAGTATTTCGAAAGTTTCGTAATATCCGGGAGCCCCCCTTCGACCGAGTGCTGGGCGGAGGGTGAAAGGGGTAACGGCACGCGTGCCCGTGGTAATGTCTTGGGAGAGGACGACAGCGTTGACCGTCCCAGTGGCCAACAGGTTCCCGCAGATCGGCCCTGACCAGCGACCGTCCAGGATGGGTTTATTTAATATGCGGCAATTTGCCGCCGCCACCGCCGCCGGCATTTGCCGCGCAATTAGACAGACTAGCTCAGGCCACGTCGCCTAGATTAGAATTCTGGAGACCTAAGGGATCCGGGAGGAAGGGCCTAATTGACGCGCATCCCGCCACGCTGCACGCAGGCTAATCTCGCGCCTCAATTACGACCCGTGTAAATTAGAAGATTTCAGCTCGGTTTAATTAAGAGCGCCCGGCGTGATTCTAATTAAGTCTTCATTTCATTGAGCGCGGACATGCAAAGTTCTGCGGGGCAATTAGCCGCGCCACGAACTTCGCTGCCTTTAATTGCTCGCCATTAATAACTCTAAAACCTGCGAGGAGTTAAATATACTAGAAATTAAAAACACGGACCAGGTTGCAAACGGTACACGTAGCGCCATCCCACGGCCAGTGGATAGCAGATCCACAAACCCTTAGTCACCGAAGGGTCGATTGGGTGCCAGGAAATTTGAGAAGCTGTTCCCAGTATATCGCGGACACCATTTCCCCGGGATGTTCTCAGAAATTGGTCTAACTTTCAATTGTGACCTCAAAATAACCCGGTGCAGTCCTGTGCTAACCGAAATCCTGAAGGATGTTCACAAATCCCGCTCGGGATTTTCCCTTTGAGGAACGCATTAATTTCCTTTCGTCCTCAGAGGTTAAATTAAATGAAATTCATTTCTCAAAATCGGGTGAAGAAATTGAAACATTTCGATTAAACGTTTTCCGCACTATAGGGAAATTGCCCCGAGAATTTTTAGGGCATTTTTTATTCTAGTCTATTTGGAAAATATTCTTGATTTCAACTTAATTATTGCTTTTTTCCAAATTTGTTTCCAGATTTTAATACTGATAAATTTCTAACATTGTTCTTTTTCGTTTGTTTTCTCCAGTTGTTCTCTTGATTTCAAGTTGCTGTTGCACTTGTTCTCATAAAAAAAGTTTATATAAATTACGCACCACCAGGCCGAGTTACGGATCTATCTATCGGTCAACGTCTCTTCTTGTGCGCTGTATTTAACTTTTTAGCGGACCTACTACACACGTTTTATTTAAATTATACTATAATTTCTAAGCATTTAACCACGTCGATCTAAATACCAACTCTCTTTGAACATCATTAATTGGTATTTCAATTTTACACTTTTGAGATTTGAAAATTTAATATTTGATGCTATGCCCACACGGGACTACAATTCACTGCCCACCAAAAGGTTAATAGTGAACGCAACGAGTACGCGCTCGATTTAAACAATCTGCTGTGATGTTAAAATAATATTCTATTTTAATATAGGAAGCCAGAATAAAAAGCGCTTAGCGTCGAAGTAAGTGAATACTCCAAAAACAAATCGAACGATCTTTCATACTTTTTCGATGATCTTCATTTTTGAACTTTTCAAAGTAAACAAAACTAGCCTAACTAAAAATTTCTCTCTCGAAACTCATAAATTTACTTCTAAATATAACTTTTAAAATTCATTTAAAATATATCTAACAATCTGAGGGATCTCCTGTGATTTTCTGAATCTTTAAGTAGAGTCTTTAGCCGATGTGGAAGTTCAACTTTTGATGCAAAACCCTACACAATTCATTTTAAATATGCAACTTTTCTAGAACGCACAGAATCTCTATCTTTGGTCTTAAATGATGGTAGATCAGTTAATCGCTTCAGAAAATTTACGAAATTCTTTAACGTCTAAGCTCTTAGGGTATAAAAGCTACACTTTTTTGTGGTATAATAATATCTAAATAATTTTAATTTTGGTATTGTAGTATTTCAATAAAATAATTTTAAAGAACAGTTTTCCCTTTACCCGAAGCGATTCGCGGCAATTCTGGCACCTCCATAACTTAGCTCTGGAGGTTGCTACAGGTTTGATTAAGCATTTGAGATGAGCACATAGTTATAATGCGTTCAGGTTTCAAGTATGTATCTTTTCTAGTTTCCGAGATATATGACATTAAAAATCGTCAATTTCGTAGCTTACTCCCTCACAGGTCATCATAACCTATAGGTCACTACTAGAAGAGCTAGGAACTTGAAATTTCGTATATTCATAGTGTTTAGCATACTAATTGAGGAAAAGATTTAAAATCTGAAAATCACTGACTAGAAACGAAGGCATGGCATGGAATCCGAACATCTGCCTCTAAAGCACTTTAGCCTTTGCTCGGTCACTACGCATTAATTTGTTTTTTCTTTTTTTTTAATTTATCTGAAAATTGTCAAGTATCTGTCCTTAGGACATACATGAGTGCAACATATCCAAAGAAAATCAAAACCGCGAAAAGGATTTTTTTTCCGTGAAACGTCGCGACGAATTCAGCTTTGAAAAGAGTTTGTACTGCTTGCGATTTGCAAGCAAATTGCTTTTTGATTTTAAGACGTAATAAAAGGTACAATGCAATTAATATTCTAGTGGAAATTAAAAATAGTGAAATCTAGTCTAGTTCCTATAACTTCAATTTTTGCTTAGCAGCTTGATATTCTTTGGAAATAAGAACGAAAACCCAAAGTGAAAAGGCATATCAAGATTAAGCCAACTCTATTTCCGTATAGCTTTACCCAACCTTCCTGGACTTTTAGCTAAAAAGGAGAATTTACGTGTTTTTATTAACAACCTATTTACAAGGCTCTTGAAAGGCTGCTCCTTTCCCAATGCCTGGTGAAAGACGGGCGCAATTTGAGAGTTTAAAGAAAGGAATAATTCAATTTTCGCCGACCCGAAACTTCGCCGAGTATTTGCCGTTCACTTGTTAATTACAAAAGCTAATAAAGCTGAAACCAATCCAATCCAATCGCAGTCCGAAAGAAAAGCAATCGAAGACAATGGAACTTATGAAATCATAAAGTTCGAATGAAGTGGCCGTCGAGTGGAAAGGCGGCGGCGATTGTTAACATCTCGAAAGTTAGCTCCTCATCTCGTCGTTCGCACAAAGGAGAAGAAATTCGGTCCAGCGCGAAAGAATCTGAGAATCGGGAAGAATTTGGTGCTCCGAAATCTTCAACTTCGGCAGTTCCGAGCGGCCGGGTGGCCGGAATGGCCAGGGATGGTGCGCAAGTACCAGAACTTGGACCAGCCAGTACACGGCCCATAATTAGCATTTCGACGGAATGAAATATTTCATTGGCCCACTGCAAGTGCACTACAGACACTCAGATCGACAGCTATGGATGCCGGCACAGCCGGAGCTAATACAGCCCCAACTGTAAGAGGGTTCCGGCGGGTTGTGGAGGCAGGTGCGCCGACCGGATCCGGGCCGAAGAGAAAATGAAGAACAAGAAAAGCTAAAATGCAAACAAATCCGAAAAGCCATTGATCCTCTTTTACAATTTTACGTAATTTCAGCCCTCCCAGCTGGTCCAAATCCAGGAATCGGGAAGCGGGTCCCACCTCCACCAGCTACCCAATGTCAATAATTGCCAACTTTTATGAAAAGTTCAAACAGCACGGGCAAGTACATGCGGCTGTAGGGCGAAGGGTGGTACGGGAGTGCAGGGGCGAAGCATTAGCTCTTGTGCGATTGGAAAGAAGCCTGCGAGATGTAAAAGTTCCCGAAGGAGCAAGAGCCCAATTAACCGCCATTCACCGCGGTCGTAAATATCCTTGCAGTAACTCCTGGAGCATTTCCTATTCTCCCGATTCTCCCGTCCAGGAGGCGAAATGGCGCTGCCAAATGGTTCGCAATTTGCTAAATGAATGTCGAAGCGATTAGTCCAGGTGGGAGAGCAAGTCAACCACTGCGGAATGTCCTGTCGTCGTCGGCAAGCTTAGCCGGGACTCGGCACCCGGGACACGGAATCGAGGACTCGGAACTCCCTCACATCCATGCCCTGGACTCTGGACTCTTCTAGAGGAGACCTCCTTCGCTGACAGAATATTCAATTCGTCGTGAAATTGGCTTCGTTCATTAATCAGACCAATTTGGAGCCCGCAGGACTTCGCAAGCCAGGAATCGGGAATGTCGGCGTTCCCGGGACTTAATGAGATGTTCGCCATTTTTCCTTTCAATTTTCGTACAGCCACGACAGCAAATTACCTTTTACATTTTTTATCAGACCCCCTACCCCGCCAAACATTCCCTAACGAGGACAACGTGGAGGCGGGATATTTTCCAGATTCCCTTTTAGGGTAGATTTCATTCCTGGACCACGGTAGCAGTACTGCACGGACTTCTGCCTTCTTTTCAATAGACTAGAAAAATGCTACTCGACCAAGCGTGGCTCATTTAGGGTGCATCCGAGGCATCCTATCTCCCTTAAGAGCCGTGTAATTACAAATTACGATAAAGGGAAAGTCATTTGTTAAACGTGCCCTCATCGACCAGGGATTTCTCGTATCCTTCCTACGAGAGAGGAACTCTGCGGCTACGAAGGAACCCGGCTGGGAGCCGGGAAGAAGTGGCGGTGTGCTGGAGCCGTCAGGCACCTAATTTTTGCCTGACTTGAACGTCTTTTCATAAAATGACGAGTTAATTTAATCGAATTTTTTATCCGAAGATCAGCGCTGCCTTCGTCCCGGCTCTAATTAGACGCCAGCCAAAATGAAGCCCAAGCCCAGGCCTGAACTCGATTCATCGGGGAAAAGGAAAAACATTTCAAGCTGCCAGAATGGGCGACGCGAGCATAGACCGTAGATCCTTGGGAGTTTCTGGCTGAAATCGGGAATGTGATTAGAATTAATGACCACCGCATTAGTTTACTGCCATTTCTGAATCTCCGTGTAATCCTGATAAACTGCGCCCATTTACACCATCAACGAGGTGCTCAGATTCATTTGATTCATTTAATCCCCGCGGTCGCTTGATTGAATAGAACATTTTAATTAGCCACCGAAATTTACTGCTCCTTAATTCGGGTTTTATTTCCCTGGGCCACTACCAATTAGCTGCAAGTAATAACCGGATCCATACAACAACAAGGTTTATATCATGATCATTATGGGTCAAAAGGCTTAAAAGGACTAAGGATTCATTGATCGAAATGGATCACGTACGAGTGTGAATTACAACCTTTCGAATAGGGAAGATGTCGAGACGAATTTAAATAATATCAAAGTAAGTACGAACAGAAATATTTGAAATTAAACAAGCAGTACATGAGAGATTTTTGTTTCGAAAGACCTGTACAATGTTTTTTGTTAATAGCACAGCATATTTGTCATCAATACGCAATAGCGCAAATTAGCTCAAAATAACGCAAATTAGCTCTTTTATTTTTCAGTCATACTTTTCTCGAAAACCTGACCTAATTAGAAATTCCTCTCTCCGAATTCAGAATTTACAAAAAGCAACCCTTTTAAAAATTGGTTCATAATTTTTTAGATAAAAAATATTTATTACAAAAATTCGTCCATTTCAATGCGAAGCTTTTTATTGGTATTTCGTATTTTAAAATTTTTTCTTTCACGGTTTTAGGTTGTCCGCGGAAGTATGTGATTCTAAATTTCATCTGTCTTTAATGAGAAAAAATTGAAACATAAAGTTTAAATCTAATAAAATGTTTATTCAGTTCTTTTGTCTTTTTTGGAAAGTATGTATGAAGGACTGTATGTTGAACAAAAAAATTAAAAGTTTTTCATTCTTAAGCAAAAATACGGATGTAATAGTGAAAGTGCTTGCGTTTATTTAAAAATTCTGCGGTTTTGCGAAAAATCAAATCATTTTTTTACACACTTCTTTTAAAGAAGTGATGCCTTTTCTACGCACGCCTAGCAGTTACCATTAAATCGCTCATACCATGATATAAAAATATTTCGTTTCAATTTAGAGAGAATAAAGACTTTTGTTATAAGAAACATCTTTTTTTAAGTCAAATCTCACAAAATTTTGTAGTTACGTATAATAAAAAAGAAAAAAAAACGTTCTGTTTGTTAGGCATTAGTAGAACAATATTTAATATAGAATTATTTCGGGTATTTTTAGCAAAACAGCTTCTCTATTTTTTTTATAACGATGTAGTGAGTTTCAAGTTGGGATTTATTTTGCTGTGTACCTCGATTAAGTAGTATTACTTTTAATAACTAAATCTTCTACTTGTGATAGTAACATGTTTTGAGTCCTGTTTCTTTTTAATACCAGATTAAAAGGAAATAATATTAATTATAATTAAGGATAATTTTTCAGGGATTACCAAAAATTCCGGATTAGAAATATTAGATAAAACAGTAGGAATTTTTTTCAATTTTTAATTTGTTTCTAACTTAAATCACCTTTACTTTGAGAACATCATATACTAGCAAATTGGTTAGTAACTACGAAACCCAAGTGAGAATCAAGTCTGTCCCTTCCAACCCGAGCTCATAACCTGTCTTAGCGTTTTTGTTTCTACCTGAAGCACTCGCCGTGCGTTGGCCTTCCGGAGCAAAATTTGAATAAAAATTTAATGACGAGGAGCTGGATGCTGGAGGCACAAAGTGAAAGCATCACCAGTTCGTGAGAAAACACCGAACGAGAGATGACGTGAGCCGAACCCGCCGGAACGGGTTGTTGTTTTCTTCCGCGCCATTGTTTTGTTTTGATCCTCTTCCTTTTTTCGGGAACCTTTGATTGCCCTACACTTCTGGTTACTTTATTTTTTTCGGCACCATTACTGCCATTGTTCATCCGTTGATCGCCTTTTAAAGCGACATGTTACCCCTTTGACCCTTCTTTGCATATTAAGTAGCAATTGTTGTCTTTCGCGGGTTCCCTTTGTCGCCGCTAATTTCTTTTTATCTCAAGGTGACTGAGCAGTTCGTTCCAAGGCGTACAGTTTTGAACCGGTTTTCTCGCTTTTTATGCATTAATTTGTTTGAAGTGGCAACCGGAAGTTTTAAGAGATTTCACTTGATTGACATGGGAGTTTGTGCGAGCAAACCCGCGGGGTCCTCATTCTGTTCCTCGCGGACGCTGCAGTAATTTTTCTTCCCTTTTTTCTTTTCCTGAGACTCCTAGGGTTCTTACTTCTACAGTGTCCGAAAAAAATTCAAATTCCTTAGTATCCATATGCTACAAAAAAAGATATCTACATAGCACCCATCTCAAATAAATATGCCTATATTTAGTTTTTTTCTTCAAAAAGTGTCTTTAGGAAAACAAAACAAACAAAAAGAAGATAGCTAGTATGATACATATTAAAAAAAAGTATATTTCTTGAAATGCAAATCCCTGACATGGATTTCAAGGAAGAAGTAAAGATAAGATTTTTATTTGCAAATATCTTTATCTGGTTCATTCCACCTAAATTCACTTAACTAAAAGCACCTCACATTCCAGGCTTTATGGCCACATTTTATGGCCTTTCGAACACACTTACAAATTTTGAAAAGAATTCCAATTACTCTGTTAATGCCAAAACCTAAAATTGTTGAATTAAGCTGAAGAAGGGTAAGAAAAAGATAACTAAAAAAGAATTATAAATGTTGTAATTTCAAACAGCTTTAATTTAAGGTACGCGAGAGTTTTAGCAAAAGAAATTTTATTAAACATTAATCGAATTCTATAATGGTTTAATTATATTTAACAGACCGTCAACTAATACAAATAATTTGTGTATTATTAACTTATCTAAATGAGATTTTAAATCATCTAATTGTTCAAACTAGCGTGATGTTATTGCGCTATAGACGCTAGTCTAGAATTTCTCAATACTTCAAAAGAGGCAGCTTACTTTCTTAATTATAATCTTCAACGGATTCCTTTGTTTTAAATAAAAGTACTTGAGAGCTCCTTGGCTGCACAATGAAATTGGCATTGCTTTGAAAGTGGAGCCTTTGTTTATTTGACTGCAGTAATATTAACCCCACCCCATAATCAGATTGACAATAATTAGCTTTGTATGCCCTCTGGTAATTTTAATCCTATTTGCGGCAAAATGTTCCTTTGGCATGCATTCGTCCTGGACAAACAAACGCTTTTGATCTCGCCTTTGTAATTCAATAACTCGGAAGTTTTCCCTTTTGATGCACGTTCAAAGATATCCACCATATGAATAAGTGAATAAATGCAGTTCCTTCGACTGCCCTTCTTTATTTCTTCTTGCCCTTGGTTTTCACACAACACTTCTTCTAAGTGCATCTGTAAACACTCTACACTATACAAACCTGTGTGCGTACATATTTTACAACAAACAAATTTGTTTAATCCTGTCTCACTGAAAGACGTTCATCGAAGCATTCATAAAAATAACATCTTCGTGTTTTATTTGGGCTTTCAAAATATCTTTTTTAATAATATTTAATATCACTTTTATCTTCCTCAAAATCATTTCAACGAAAATAATTTAAATCTGATCTTTCTTAATTGCAACAACCTTAAATTAATTTTCTTAAATTAATAAAACTTTTATTAAAAGATTCTACCCTTATTTGAATTTCAAAAAGGCAAGGCATAGAAATGCATGGCAAAGTTGTTGTTTTTTTCAATTTTAAATTTTTTACATAACAATTTTCCTATATACCTTTAGAGGCTATAATAAGATTAATTTTGTATAATTATTCTAATTTCTTTTATATTTGCTAAGAATGCAACAGAAATCGCAATCGTACAAAAAGTTTTAAATTCGAAAATTCATTTCAGAAATTATTAAAAGACGTTAGAGAGAACTGGGAGAATTTTTTAGATATGGGAGAATATAATTGATAGATTAAATCTAGACTTGCTAAATAAGCAGATTTATAAAGACACAACAATGGGGTACCAAAGAATGTGGAATTCGATAGGTATTTAAGCAATGAAAATAAAAATTGGAGTAGTGTCCGACAATATAACCAATGTTTAAATATTTGTGAGCAGTAGTTTGAAATAAATAAACAAGTTGCATACAACAGACCTTCTTGCTTATTATCTTTAAAAAGTCATTATTCCACTTTAAAAAAAAGATAAGTTACATTTGAAAGGAGAAATTCCAAAATTACCGAAAGCCAAGTTCTGAAAAAGCGTGAAGTTGTAAAAAAATCTTTATTTCATTTAAAGTAATTTGGGACGGAATTCAGTTTTGTAAATACAGAGGATATAGCTGCATTTTATAAATATCCATGAATTAGATTTATGATTACAAAAAAAAAAAACAAAAAATAAATAAATAAAAGATATTTTTAACTTCATATTTGAGAACATTCAGTTTGTTCTTAATTTTTTTTTTTATTTTTTTTTATCAACGACATATTTTTTATTTGCTTTAATATATTTAAACACGAGTACTTTTAAATTTACTATAAATTTATTATTAAATATTTACTATATTAACAACATGTAAAAAAATAGCCCCCCTTTAAAATTAAAAAAACAAAATTGTAAATTATAAGAAAGGGTAAGTTCACATTGCAAGACACATTTGAGACGATTGGCGAAAAAGAAAGTTTATTTATTTTATTATACGAAAGTACAGATCAATTTAAAGTGGCAGAGATTTCATAAGTCTTATATTATTTTAAAAGAACAACTACGTCAGGTGGGAAAAAAATGGTCACGATGTTAATAAATTAACAGAGGGATAAAATCGTCAATGGCCTAAAATAAATTTTCTATCATTTTACAAAATCTTTCTAAATTACTTAAAAATATTGAAAGTGAAAGTAGTAGTTTGTGTAAAATTATGCATTAATTATTAATTTTGAACAATTAAGGACAAATATGGGATGAAGTGTGTGCAGTTTTTTTATTTTCAATTTCCAAAAAAATTCCTCAGCAATTTTCCAACAAAAAAGGTTTTGTTTACTACTTACCTGGCCAAAATTTCATTATTGACTACTTAAAAAAATAAAAACTCTTCTACTCACTAGAGAAAGGAATAAATGTCTCCATTGGTCCTTCTGGCAATGCTTCCACAGATCCACAGATTCCATCGGTCCAAAAAATAGGAGTGCTTGTTCCCATCAAAGTGCACCATAAACTGGTTCAACAGAATGATAAAAAAAAACAATAGTCGAGTTAACTTTATCTGTGAAATCAAAATTGTACTTAGTTTTTTCCGCCTTGGGAAATTCTGGATAAAAAGTTCAGAGATGACGAGGGTCAGGCTCGCTGCCCCTCGCCAGGGATTCCAGGGTGTCATTTTTTGCCCCGAAACAGTCGGGAGAAAGTTTTTTGCCGACTTGTTCGCACTCGATTGTAGTTTTATTTACGAGGACAATTGAGTTTTATGGGTTCGTTCGTATCGGCGTGCATCAAGTCCAGGAACATATTAAAACATGACAGGATTTATGGGAAAGTCCCGAGGTCGGTACTCTTTGCCCGGCCGGGATCCAGCTCCTGGATGCTGTGCCTCATCTTGTTAGCAAGCATGATTTGAACGGGAGCGGTGAAAAAATCGACGAAAAAAAGCGACGAAAACCTGAACTGTAGCAGAAGGATACGTTTTTTGCCGCCTAGCCCCGTCGTCCTCCGCAGGAGCGCCTTAATGAACTCCAGCGGGGTCGCGCCAGTAAGCAGATCCTTATTCATACTTTCCGGTACATTTCAATTATTTAAACTAGTTTTTTGCCCCGTGCCCGCCAAGGGTCCTGGGATACCGGGAAAGTGCAAAAAGCGTAACTGCTACTGTTATAAATTGAAATGTGACGTGTCGCTCAGCTTTCACAAACGTGAACACCCCTTGACGTTTTCGTTTCATTGAAGAACTAAAATTGAAATTTTTTCTACATCAGCGAGACAATTGAATCCTTTGAAAGCTACGGCGGAATTAAATTTGCTTTAATGGCACACCACCACCCCGTTCCATCTTCGAATTTTTTACTCCCATACCATGGACATCCACGACAATGCAGATTGCATCATTTACATTTCAAATCATAAGTGTAACGAAGTAGAAGCGTTTTGTATGGAACCAGAACAAGATTTGCTCTAAAACAATCCTGCGCCATCATTTCCTATACTTTTTCATTAAGGAATTGCATTACACAAATATGAGTCTAGCAAGAATATAATGCCGTTTTGACAATTCTAGGATTTAATTTTGGCAATGAGAAATAATACCATACGCAAATATTCTTATGTATAAATTAGTAATAAAATTATGTTGGATATTTGGATATATGTGCTCACATACAAATTTCGTTACTTTTGACCGTTTTTTTCAAATTGTAAATTTGCAAAAAGGCTAAATAATTTTTCGTGAAAGAATAAACACGAATAACTATGTCAATTTTCTGAAACTTTTGTCAAAAAAGCAGGTATTTTGTAATAAACTCTACGTTTTTCTACGAAAATTTCTCTCACTGGACCTTAAAAGCAACTTTCTTAAAAATTCTGTTAAAAATAGTTTTTAAATCGACAAGTTCTATATCGAAATTCAATTATAGACTCTGTGAATACTTTTCTTTAAAAAGGCTTTCATTTTTTGATATGTACGCAAATAGCGTTTTAATTTTAGACACAAAAGAATAAGAAATTAAATTATTGATGGCCACGTTAACTAATTATTAAAAAACCTTTCTTAATTTATTTTAACAAACATTGACGATCCGTTTTGAAAATATCGGTCAAAAGACACATTCAAATTTTAATCTTACTCTCTATTTCCAAATTAATAATTTTGCAAATTTTCTAAGATCACTGCCAAGAAAATGAAACATGTCTTAGGTTTGTTTAAAAAAACAAAAAACCAAAAATTTTCAAAATTTAGTTGCAGAAATAGTTTTGAAAGGCGTTTACAATAATTGGAAAGAAGTCAATACGACATACTCATCTCGTAGTAATTTGCAGCGAATGGGTTAAAATAATTAATGATAATCAGAATTTACTTTCAAAATCTGTTTTCGTTCTTATACATCCACATAAACTATAGCATCTCAAAAATATTCTCCAAAAATTTCAAACTATTCTGATTAAAATTGTTACATATTGAATAACAACCATCCCATATGATTTTACAAAGCAATTAGACTTTATTTGGAATTTAAAATTCGCTTTTTTAAAAAGTTTGTTTATATTTAAAAATTATTACTATCCGACAATGAAGTCTAATAAAAAAATTCATAATGTAATAAAAAGACCAAAAAGAGGGCTTTCCGACTTCTATTCAACTTTTCTTCCAAATGAACTTCTATTTTCATCACGAGAATGACTCTCTGGTTCGTTGGACCTCTTGTCTTCTGACCCTCGTAAAAAACACCCCGAACCTGACACGATGAAAATATCCGCCGTGTTTTGTAAATGAAACACTGAGTTTATTGTGTACGTGTCTTGTATTCGCTATATACAGCCAATATTAACAAATTTCATTTGAAGCCAATATTTCTTTACTTAGTCACCAGCATATTACCGAGGCTAGAAATTGCCGCCATTTCGTCGAATTGGCTCTTTGAGTAATTTAATTGGGACCAATTTATTGGAGATTTATGTGATCGCGAGTGTTGTAGTCAATGGAGGGAATCTTATTACAAGACCCCCGCTACATGAACCATAAATTTCAAAATAAAATTCCAATGAGGCCGCGTATGTCCTCTGCGATTCGCGAGGGGTGCTTAAATCATGGCCGCGTAATAATAACCACCCTCCTGGGACTTGGGAGGGCTTTTACGAAGAAACGTCTAGGTGCCTCCTTGCCCTTACATCTCAGCCCACCTGCCATTCCCATTTTTTCCTTATTTCCTTTTTTTCCCTTTTTCAGATTTCTTCTCCCGTGCAAACGGACTGTGATATCCACCCTTATTTATCGCTGCCATAATCTTGGTACATGTACATAATAGATTTACATACACTTCGATATGCCCAACTTTTTTAATTATCAACAGCTTCACTGCAGGGCCAGCCATGGTAACATCGTGATCCCGGTGAAAAAGGAGGAACGAGCCCCAAAGAAGAAAAAATCGAATTTGTGCAAGGAAAACTGAAGTGGGTTGTAAAAAGTTTTGAGAAAAGTCCTTGTTCCCTTCTTCGGCTCCGTCGAGCGCCCAGGGATGGCAGAAATACGAGAATCAGAATACTTCCCCTAATGGCTGAATATTTTTCCTCTGGAAATGAAATTCGTATTTCAATCGCTGAAAGAGCCCCACGCCGTCGTTTCATTAAATCGTATATTTAATTTATTTCTTTCTGTTTTTAATAGGCGAATACATAAGTACACGGCGAATGCAAAGTAGAGCATAATTTACATTTCGAGGAGCACCTTCTCGCTCCAACTGCCACTAAGTAGATCTCCGAGGATGTTTGATGGCTCCCCAGGATGCCTGATTTTTTGAAGGCATTTCTTTTATGCTACTATTTTGCATATTTAATGCATGCACCTTAATTTCTAGTCTAACTAATGCACACTGTGTTGGTTTACATGCCATTCACATTCAAAAAACGGACACGTCTAATGAAAGAATTGGGAAAAAATTAATACAAAAATCGACAGATCCTTATATGAAAAAGTCGAAATATTTTTACGTTATGCCTACAATAAAAACGATAGTTTACCCTACGCTGTTAATGAAATTAAAAGAAAAAAAAACATTTCGCATAAGTGGATGCATCATTTTAAAATCAAAAACAATTTTTCATTTTCTTACAAATACGAGAATTTTTATACAATTTTCATTTGCGATTAGTTCACAAAGTTTCGAGCCTATATTCAACACTATTACTGAGGGATACGTCTAGAATATATTATTAATAAAATACTTTTCCTCTTAAAGAAATATTTTCATTAAACGTTATTTTGAACAAAGTTTAAAAGAGAACAATCCGGGTTGTGAAAAAACACGGAATATTATTTATAACAAAGAGAATTCAACTGCATTTACAACAACATATTCAGATTACTGCTTAGATCTACTCTAGATCGGAAAATACTATTAATAAAACATGTAACAAAATAAACGAATAAATATTTGTATGTCTTGTCTCACGAATTGTACTATCATCAAAATTATTACTATTATATTAACGGCATCCCACAAAAAACAGTCGTGAAATCGTAGCGGAGGCGTGGTTGGTCCATTATTTCGACCGAAATTTCTTTCCAAAATTCACACTGTTTCGGCAATACATGACTTACTTTGGAAACAAGTTTTCAATATTTCCCAACGTTATTCAAGCGCAAAGCCGCGGAGATATGATACTGTGTTTCTGTCGATCTTTTGAGTGCGAAAGAACTGTCTCCGTCAAAATGTCATTGAATTTAAAAAGAAACCAGCCGATAGACCACGCTTTATGTGCTACGAAAGGAGAATGGACACTTTGGCCTATCGGTGGCCATTAACGCTATACGTGTCATTGAATAGGTCTCAGAGAATACATTAATTTTCCAAAACTGAATACTTGATACGCTGATATAGTTGTAGTAGCATCCACCCCCGCCCTTCCCTTCATAAACACGTACACTTATACACGCATTCCCAAATTCAAGGAAAATATAACAAACAAAGTAATAAAATAAGAAATTGTATTCAAATTTCTTATTTAACTCGGTAAATAAATGCCTTCTTGCTTTTAGGACGTGTGTAGTGCAAGAAGAAGCAAAAATCCGATTTCGATGATTTTTTTTTTAATTTATAGATGCATGCAGATCTTGGTTCTTGGTTCATCTAAAGAAATTACATGACTTTTGCCCAATGTCCTTTGAATAGCTAATTTTGTATTAAAATTTTAAATATCACCAAATTGAATTTTAATTTAAACTATTAGTTCTTATCTGTTATTTAAACTATTTAGTTCTTATCTGTTAGTCAATAATCGCAATACATAAAAATTTCAGACATTTATTGTTCTTCAATTCATTCCATTTTGAGTGGATGAGAAAAAGCGATGTAATAGCAATCCCCAGAAGATAATTCATCCAGCAATTTAAAAACTTCTGCAAAACCATAAAACCGAGAATACAAAAAAACAGAATGAATTAAAATTGTCGCATAATTTCTCAATCGGCACTGAAAATTCACTGCCGAACCCCGAAACGGGCAGCATTAACCCATTTTATCTTGAGTGGGGAAGCCACTCTTTCATTCTGCGAACCTTTTTATCCGTAGTCAACAATTAACATGAATATTATATTGAGTCTGCCCTTTCAAGGCGCACTTACGAGACGTCCGTGCGAAGGAGGGCGCCTGTAGAAGGGTTAAGCGAAATGTAAAATCGATACAATTCACATGGATGAAGGCGGCCGGGGAATCTGCCGGTGTCTTCAGCACGAGCTGCACACAGACGCACCGAAGGGCTATTGCGAGCCCTTCAACCCTTTCAGCTCAAGTGGGAGGCGAGTGAGTTGCCGCAGAAAAAAAGGAGAAAAAAACAATGTGACTACGGTAAGTGGCCGAAATTGTTACGTATCTGTCTAGAGTCAATTAATCTCAATGAGGGCTGACAGATTACACAGTGTGTGTCATCGCGATCGGCGGGCGCTGCGGTGCGTCACCGGTCGGTCCACCCCTCGCTCGCGACCCTACGTTTTTTTGCAAATACTTACGCCAAACCACATTGTAATCAACTTTTTATGAACTATTGACATCAACACCCAGAGCAGCCACGGAGAGGATAACGACGACGATAGCGCAAAAAAGGCATCAATAACTAACCCTCGAAATTGGCATATAAAAAGCATCGCACTTAAGCCCATCATCCCGATAATACGAGAGGGACAACTATAATCCGCTCCAGGTAAAAAAATGCCGTCTACCTGTCAGCCTTTTTTGCCTGACGATTTTAGGGTGCTCCGCTCGGTACCCCTGCACGTTTTTTGCCGGCCCAGGGGCCTGACCAAAGGCACTCTTCGTTGAGTCTTTGTGTGGATTCTTCTAACCTTGATCAATTGATTTATGTTATTGATCCTCTGGCATCGATTGCCCTGTTTTGATCGTATCAATCACCTTTCTGGGAATCGTGAGGGCCAGATCGGCGCTTCGAGCACGAACGAGGGCTGCTACAAATTGCCCCGTAAGCGGAATCACCATCCTCCTGATTTTTCAATGAACCAAATTCGGTTGATTGATTATCGATCGTTTTGACCGTGGCACGTGTCAAAGCATGCGGAGAGCGGAGCTGTGACCTTCGGAAATAGCGTCACATATGAATGTTAATTAATTGAATGACTGACAGTAGGGACTACGAACTTCTTGGCCTGATAATTAATTAAAAAAGACAGTTTTATTGCTACAGTTTTTTTTTGCTTTGCGAATTGTTTAAGCTTTTAATTCACCCGATTTATGTGTTCAAATGTTGATTCAATCTTGTAATAGTAATATATTGAAGAAATGATTAATTTGTTACGATAACAATAATATAGTTACAGAGTTTAAATATAATGAGCAGTATAAAAATCTCAAAATATTTATATATTAGAATTGTACCCTTTAAATAAAAGTCGAAGACTTTTGTATTTAAGAGCTTTGTATTAACACAAGAGATTAAAAGAACGGTGTTGGTGAAATTCACTGCATAAGCATTTACGTTAAATAAATATCGCCAAGCCTACATCAAAAATAAGAATTCTAAAAATATGACTAAATAATAATCGTTGTTGGTTAATTTTTAACCAAAAAAAACCACTGAAACCACTAATTAAAATTTAACATAAAAGTAAAACTAAACTGGGAATTTAATTTCCTTCATATCTGGTATTGGAATATTGAACTTTATGAACACAGGACTCTAAACACTATCAACTTTTATTACATCCTAAACGGATTATACTAAAGACAACTACTCTATAATGTAAATTTTTTTTATTACTTTAATGCAATAAATTGGAATAAGTCTGCTTTCTTTCTTAGTAAAAAAATTATATAAAAAATGAAACATATAAATTTAAATAAAAGCGTTTAAGAAAAAATCTAAAAAATATACGTAACACGACTTCAATAAATTCTTGACTTTTTGAATCTTTAAATCCGAGCTGAAATTTATATACCCAATTCTCTTTTTACGAGAAATACATGTCCCCGAAGTACACAATGTACTTATCGAAAAATATAAAATTGGTTTCAGATTTAAAATTTTTTGCTGCACTTTGAATTTTAAAAAAATACACATTGTATATAAAACGTTCTTTACTAACAGAATTGTAAACCAAATAATTTTTGCTTTTTTTTAATTATAAAGGTCTCCCTCTTCATATCGAACTTTGCCTCTTTTGCTTAGGAGTCGCATCACCTGCTGTTGAGATGATCACACTTTAAGACATAGTTGGTATTTTTGTTAATTACATTTGGATTTTACCGAAATTGAAATCATAAGAAGAATTTTCTGCAAATAGCACTAAAAAACTAATAATCCACTGTTTTAGCGCTAGTCTAGTTGAATTTAGTTGCAAAGATTCTTTTAGCGCATACCTACCCAATGCTTTAACGATTTTCAAATCAAAACATGTATTATATAATTTTCTAAAAGGGTCTAACTATAAGATTACAAAAATCTGAAGCAATTTCCAAGAGTCTAAGTCTAGAACAGTACCCTGAGATTTTTATAGCTCGTATAGAATAGTTTTGTAGGTAAGCCTTAGTTTTTTTACGAATAAGCTGTGGATGTTATAGGAATCGTGATAGCTACCTACCCTTGCTTTTACTGAACTCTGGAAATTTCTACAGCGTACGTCTGCTGCACGAATAGTCTAAAATAATTTCATCTTGTTGCACTGTCTGATATTTCTTCTTTCAGAGACGTTAATGGATCATGGACGCAGAAGTACGGCTCCGGAAAAGAAATGGGTTTTTGTGCGATGAATGCCGCCGGCTGCCTTTACTTTCTGAATTCTATTGGGCTTCTACCGAAATTAGAAGCCCAGAAAGTAGACAGCTTGAATTGACCGGAAAAATTTCCAGCGATTTGATTAAAAACGCCTTCTGCTCTCTAACGTGAATTAACTCCCCCGGGAGAGGTCCGGGGGCTCCCGTTAACTTTATCACTTTATCCTGGTAAAGGGCAGTTCCCGCCCCACTCCGGGCATTCGGCAGCATTATCGCTCTGTTTTTACAACATTCACAGAACTGGGAGGCAAAAAAATTGTTCAAAAGAACCAAAGAGGTTTTTTACAGGAACCAACGTCCAAAGAAGCAGCTTACAACGGCCTTTATGCATTTTCCGGGAGAAATATTCATATTTGGGCTTTCACGGGCAAAAGTGGTGCAGTCGCGGCGGCGACGGCGGGGGTTGCGACACAGGGCGATCGGGCGGACGAAGGACGGAAAAATGGCTGGCGACCATTCCCAGCGACACAGGAACATAATTTTTCCGGTTTCAAAGACGAGGCGAATTTTTAAAGCCAAAGAGCATAATAATGAAGACAGCCCGGACTCCGGCCCCGCCCGCCCCACCGGGTCCGAGTGGCCCCGCAGAGCGCCGTGGGGCCCTCTAAAATTAAGCCGAATGGCACTTCTTTGCGCCGTGGCTCTCATTAGGCCGGTGTTGTTTTTCAATTTCTTTGGTGCTTCTCTTCAAGAAGAAGCGAAAAGTCTTTTTATTAATAAAGAAAATACCTCGGCGCTGAACCCGCCCCATCCCTCGGGAGATGTATACATTGACACGAAACTTTTTCTAATTATTTTCCTTTTCCAGCAGCGGTGAAGGATTTGCCTCGAGTAGGGCCGCCGCTGAAAAGTTTTCGCCCGGCTGGGCAGAGAATGGCAACTTGAGGGCAGAGACGGGGGAGTAGGAGAGGTCTGCCGCTGCGAAGAGGGTCAGGGAGGTGGGACGTTGTGGTCTAAAAGAATCCGCGCAAAATCCCGGCTAGACCTATGCAAATATTTGTCAATTAAAATTTTTCTCTAATTGCGGATTTTCATGCCCGGCGAGGCGAGGAGGGGGCTTTATTAAGAAAAGATTTAGGTGTTGGCGGTTTTGTGCCTCTTCAATGCGACGCCTTTTTTCCCTTAATTACGGCCCAAAGGAGAATTTCACCCGTGATTAAATGGAATGCGACAGTCCGATGAATGGCCGGAAAATTATTTTCCCACTGCGGTGAGGTGTACGCGATAAAGACTTATTTAAATGAGGTTTTTCGTTAATCACGTCTTCATAATTAAAAAAGTCGCAGATATACTTCGCTGCGCTCATCGCACCACGCCCACCGTTCCCACATCAACCCAGCCACGTCCCTCGGAAGCGTTTGTCGCGCTTATTCCATCTAATTAAAAGGTGAAAGGTTAAGAACTTTATCTGATATGCGAGTAATTAAGCGAGAGAACCGTTCTGAGAGCACTTCCTTTCCGGGCTGCTAGCCGCCGTCGCCAGATTTCTTCAGTGGGTGTGGAAACTTGGAATGCTTAATGAAATCCCCCGCATCACTAGAGAAAATTATTTAATTGGCAATTAATCAAAGTGTAATTTTTGATTTCGATTTAATTATTCTTACAACTTAATTCCGAATTGAGAAGAATTTACTTTTGAGTAAGAAGTATAATACCTACTTCAAATCGAATGCAGAATCTGACGTACTAAACCAGTGAAAGTCCTAGGGAAAAAGGTTTAAACACAAATATTTCATATTTTCCAAACCGAATTGTTCGCAACACGAATTGACTGAAGAAAACTCTAAACAAATATTAAGTCGACAATGTATCACTTATTTACAAACAAACAAATAATTGTCCAATAAGCGTCCACATATTTTTATTTAATTTACATTGTGTGGAATCCCCGGTCTGTACAAGTAACCCGCAGTCCCCGTAAGGGTCTTTCATACTTTCTAACAGTCTCTGATATCTTGCTGATGTTTTTCTGATCTTTTATAAAGATACAGAGACTCTTAGTAGGATTACTTGAGAGACTTGTTTATAAGATGCGAGTCTATCATTGAGAGAAGCGTGTTTAAAAGCTTATTGTTTCGTCTAAGGGCAAGATCTTTCTGTTGCCAAGTAATATTTATTTCTTTTATACCAAAATATAATTCATTTTTGTTTTACCTTAATTTGCATATTACTTTAAAAAACATTTGTCCCTTATTTTATTATATATCCCAAAAAGGCTCCAAATTCATTATCTTGATAATGGTCAGACTTTATGAAATTGAGTTGTAATGGAATTTTTGCTTTTTAAAGGTTCCTCAAATATTGATGTCAGAATAACGAGCAAAGGCAAATTATTTAAAAAGCAATCCGAATTTCAAAGATGTCAATCTATAAATAAGAAACTGTAGATTATTAATACAGACTTTAAGCTCAATGCCAAAAGAGCGACTTAATAATAAACGGAGATTTAGTCATTCTTAGAATTAAAATTTAATCCTGGACATGTATTTTAAAAGCAAGAACCTTAATCAATCTCAATTTTATAACTAGCGAACATTTCTTTTTCACGTTGATTGATATATTTTTACTTACATCGTACCTAACCCAGCTAGAAGAATAAAATTGGCCGACGTTTACTTTTTAGAAATAAGGACTTTCCTTTTGTCTTCATTGTCATCAACAACAATTTGAAACGTTAATGTAATTAGCACTCCTAATGAAGAAAAACATTTTTACAATTTCGGAGCCAATTAGCCAAATAGTTTGAAATGTACTATACTGGCACTAAGTGAGGATCAACTATGGTACCCAATGAAAGAAGAATTCAATATTTGCTTAATAAAAATTACAAGAGCTATTCTTTTCGGATATCCAGTTGAAAATTTATTATTATTTCTTTTATTGTTGAAAATGACTAAAAAACAAAAAATAGGAGAACAGAGTATCCACTTTGATGAACAAAAATTATTTTTAATCTACTTCTTTTCAGAATATAATACAAATTTAATAATGACTTATTTACTAAATTCTTTTAAGGTTTAAAGAGCAAAATCTCCATTATTTTTAACTTTCTAACCCTCTAATGATTGAAATTTTGAATAAGTACAATAAATTGCTCCCCTTCGACTGCAATATGTACTTAATCTGATAAAGGTCTTGGGTATGTACTGGATGTACATATAATGAATTAACCAACACTACAGGATATTTTTATAATTAAAAGAGAAATCTTAAACAAACAGGGAGATAGAGGTTCCTGAAAATGAATTACAATTTCGAGACCATTTGCTTTTCGAAGCCAACTTTCTGGCCGTCACAGGAAATGAAAAATTTATGAATTCCTTCTTCCATTAAGCCATTGCAGGGGTCCCCGGACATGTCGGGAGTACTGGGCTCCTCTCAACTCCAAGAGCGATTGAAATTTTCCATTATCTCTTATTCATCAGGGGGCAACGTTGACGACATCTTGGGGTTGGCTTGTTACTTCTTCACCAGTGGCGAAGCATCATCCCGTTTCTTTATTTTTTTTTCTTTTTTTGTGCTTGCGGCATCCCCCCCGTTTTACTAATTTAAATGTTGAGGCATCAAATTAAATTGCGAAAATAAATTAAAAAGGACTTTTTGAATCTGTCGAGTTCATCTCCTGTTTGAACTGAGGCCGTCGTGCGTCAGTTTATCTTAATGCAATTTTCGACATTTTCCGAATAGAACTATGAAGACACAAAAAAATCGTCTATAACTTGACTAATAACCCGTCAACTAAAGTAACTTTGATGCAGATTTAATCGTTAATATTATTATTTCCTTAGCCTAGTCGGTGACTGTGAATCGAATTTGTAGAATGTCAAACATACTACACCGAGTAATTTGAATAGGGAATAAAAGACGTCATTTTACAAAGATTTCACATTATTGAAATCTCGATTCAACGAAGGTAATATAAGCTTCAATTTATCAAAATTCTAACAACCTAGACGTTTATAATTTTCCTCGTAATTAATACAAAGCAATTAATTAATACAAAGCGACCCAATGATAAGACTGCGGAAGTACTTCCTAGTATGTGTCGTTTGATTTTTTAACTCTGAATATTTGTTTTCACAAGGTATAACAGCTTTTCCCATAACGTGATCAATTCTTTCCTTGAAAATTACATTCGAATGCAGTACTTTTTCATAAGCCCAAACCAGCTCGGTTACAATATTTCAAAATGTAACACAACTCTTCGCACGTAATTAACGCACTTTTTCTAAGTGAGTTATGCGACACATAGCAGTCCTCAAAAGTTCCTAAGTACAGCTAATACCTAAGCCGAGGTCGTCTCAAGATGTTTAGCATTCCCCTTGACGAGTGTAACTTTATACCACGCACGTAGGAAAATACTTCAATTAAAATTCATAAACAATGCGTCATAATCAGCTTTTTCGCATACGCGAAGAAATTCCAGGGTGAGAGGAGCTTCCGTAGAATTCTTGGGCAGATTTCCGTACTTCCCTGGAATTTCTCGAGCGAGTCTCTTTTCGCTTATCGTGGAGTCAAGTGCAAAAATACCATTTTTCAATAAATTAAGCGCAAAGGGGGCATAATCTGCCAGTGCTACCCGATACCCAACAACCGGCAACTTTGTCGTGAACTATAGTGTAAACAAACGAGCTCAGGTGTTCCCTACCTCGGGAGTCCGGGGCTGTTCCATCCGAGCAGTCCCGCTCGAAGATCTTAGCGGCCTGCTTCGTCTTGACCGTCATCGTCGTCAGCTAAACCCGATACCGCGGCGGCTGGAATTCAGATCCGATTTCTATTGATGTCTACCGCCTCTCGATCATTTCCTTTGACGAGCCCAGGACGGCAAGTGCACACAAAAAGTGCGTTGCTCTGCGGAGTCGCTAATCCCCGAGAACAAAGTAAATTTTATGCTAAGGAGAGCATTATGAACGCATGAAGCCGTACATCGTCCTCTATGTCTTTTTGCGCGGGGCCAACATGCACCGGCCGCGATCTTAACTGTGCAGCGTATCTGCACCTACCTACCTGTGCACCAGCCACCGTTGTTTACTGTCACGGTGCTTTTTCTTCATTAACTCTTATTTGGGTTATTGGAAAAAGGTTATTGGGGAAAGATGGAATTTCAGCCGCTATCGCTGTCCTATCGAATTACCGCGAATATGGTGAGTGGCCATTGGCCATCCAAAGCCCACGAACCTCGCGAATTAATCGACTCACTTGTGTTATTAATTGTCGGCGCTCACGAAGAAGAAGCTGCCCCGCGGAATCCGGACAACGGACAGCGCACGCAGCTTCTATTGTTGCATAAGCGTCTTACTTACGTTCCACAGCACTGTTGACCATCGTCTACGGAGCATCGAGAACTAACCACAAAGTGGCCACGAAGGTGCATAGATGAGCAACCTGTCACCTTCAAGGCAGTCGGGCTAATTTCTGAGGATGCTGGATGCCTTGCAGCAATTCGAAGGAGATAAATTTCAATTTTGTTAAGCAGGTGTAAGCCCGTTGCGCCTGCGCGTTATCCGCGATCCGCGACTGCAATTTGCGCACGTTTCTCCTCTTCTTCTGCATTAATTGGCCGAGTTGTCACATTCGTTATTGAGTTTTCATTACATCAAATGGAAATCGTTTAATTGCAGCTGTAAATTTAATTTGAGCGCGTAATACGTTTCCATAAATTCTTCGATTAGGTTGTTAAAATATCGCTGCGGGCCAACAGCAGCGACCATCGTACCTTGTTCCTATTTTTCCTACTTGCGTATAAAATATACCTGCCGATAGCGGTTTCGAAGTCCTGATTAATATACCTGTACGACACGAAAAGCAAAAGATCAACTTCAGCGCTCTACACGCTTCCGACTGAACTGTACATGCACTGACCATGTTCAGGTGTGTCAGTCGCACGAGATATTGTAAACAGGAAATTAATGAATCTTTGAAATTCATTAAATTTGTTTAAACTCACCCATTAATTTTCCTCGTCTATTCCAATGAAGGATTGGCTTGTCAACTTACCTACGCAACCAGTTCCGAGAAGGAAAGTATCTCTTTCTACAGCGATAAAACTCTAGAATTAAATTTATTCAATCTTATAACAATCAGGAAAAGATCTCGACGAGTGCAGAAAGTACTCAAATTATTTAAGAAATGTACTCACTACTAAAGAGACAAGAAAATTTAAAACAAGCTGGACAAGTCAGAACCAGACTTTGTAACCTTTTTGTAATCCTTTTCTTTGGATTCCCCACAATAGGATAATTAATCAATCAGAAGTTCTAAAGCTACCTTAAGAATTAGAATTAAAGTGAAAGACTTAAATTTTTGTTATATCAAGCTTATTTAAAAGTCAGTTCAACTCTTTATTTTTTATAATTGCAAGGCTTTTTTCACTCCTGTATAGTAAATTGCGTAATGGACTTAGCTGGTAATTATTTAAGAGATAAATTATGAAACTACCTTTAACGTATTATATAATGTAATAATGCAGGGAAAGCAGCTGCTTTCAATTTATCACCAGCCTTTATTAGTCTATACATTTTAATTAGCGTATATGAAAGACTTACACAAACTCTACATGCGAAGAAAACTTTATTTTTATAGGATTAAATAATACAGCTATAGTTACGAAATACGAGTTTCGCTTGAGATTAAAATTTTTTTAAACCCAGTAAAATTCTCGAGAACAAACAAAAACTGGAATTAATAATAACAACAAAAGATAAAAGTAAAATAACAAACCATAAGATCTACAAAGTTTTAAATTTAGAATAAAAAAAATATAAGGAGTAATCATTAATTAACAAATTTCAAGTTAAAAGTGGCTAAAAGTGGCATTTCTTTAAATTTTTGCATTGCTTAAAAAGACGTCATATAGCAGAAATTTTATACGCAAATCAGAAAAAAAACTTGGATACTAAACAGAATAGCCCTGTATATGTAAACATAATTAATCTGGTTTTGATGATTTTGTGTTTTTATTTTTGTATTTTGTGAGAATGAATGTAGACACGCTACCACATATCTTTTTTTTAGTTTCGACAAAGGATTTTATTAAACAAAGAAAATCTGAAGACAGAAAAAAGTTTCGAATGATAAACTTTACTGGGGAAGGGGACAAATCGTAGTCAATTTATTCATCTGCTTGGCCATGGCTTAACCATTCTAATTATTTTGTTTCTTTTTTCCAACATGCCCATTTACTACGACGGGTAGTTGAAGCCCTGCTTTGAAGAACGAAAACAATCAAAGGGACATTTTGCGTTACAAACACTCGAGCAGAAGAAAGTGCAAACATGTATCTCGGCCTCGGCCGAGATAGAAATAAGAAAGAAGTTTACAACTGAGGGGTCCACGCCATTAATTTTACCCTCGTTATTGAGTTGGAGTTTCTGGCGCGCGTATTATCCCAATGTGCCCGGGAAGGACTCCTTGTTATTCCTTGAATACATTATCGATCTAACTTGAGTGAAAGTTAGTCACAGCCAGGAGGAATATGAGAGGGTGGTCCCCCGACTTGTGTTTTTTTCATTGTTTCTTCGAAAAGTTCACAATTTGTACACAAAATGTACAAGGGGCCTTCCGCCAGCTCCGAGGGTTGTCCTTAGAAAACACTTTTTCCTTTTTTTATTATCATTTCAAAAGCAGGTTCTCCGCATGAAAATCAGATATGGCTGACATAGTAACGGCGGAAAATGTGTGGTGTACGGCGGTGGCACATAAAAATGGAGGAGCCGTCCTATCTTAGATTCCTTCCTTCGTCCTCGAAACAGGCGGCCATTATTCCGGGTGGAGACTGGGCACCGTCAGCGGCGAGGGTGGCGCTGCATTTAAACAGAATCCTTAAGTAGACGAAGAAGGAACCTTTGTGTGTGCAAGGCACTTTTTGCCTCATCAATGCGGGACGCTATGGGTTTCGGTAGGGATCGCAAAATTGTGATAATGAAATGTGAAGTCCTCTAATGCCCCGAATGCCCTATCTTTCAAAATTTAATTATTTTATGGTCGTCATAAATTATCCGTCTTCGAGTGTATGTTTCGTTCAGGAGAAGCCCTTCAGGGAGCGGTTCAGTTTCGGAAAAATGCCTTCCGTTCTCTTAATCATCATTTCCGGCGAAGCCACTTAAAGTTGACAGGCTTCATTATAATACCATTAATTTTAAAAGCTACAGACTTCCATTTGGCTAAATCAATTCTGGACCTATAAATCTTATACAGACCGATGCTGTGCAAGGCGCCGCCGATTATTGCGTCTTTAATAGACTACAGAGAAAATCGTGGAACTAAGTAGACAGTGCTCTTCTATCAACAAGAGACGATTAGGGCGTGTTCACATGTTTATTAAATATAACGTGTAAAAGGTGTAAGCATCAATTACCAGCTCACATTTATAAGGGTACACACGAATTTAATGACCGTTCAGAGATAAAAAATAGCAACGATCTGGAACACAGAATGATTCTACAGAAACTGAAACTATTAGAGTGTTTATTTCCTGAAAGTTAAATATTTAAAGGTTTTTTTTCTAAAACCTTCGAAACCTCTTAAAGTGATTTCATAAGTAAATTTTAAATTAATTCTAAAACTGTTGTAATTTATGTCCCTTTAATTACTTTACCATTTTTAGCGTTATGTATTCTATTAATAATAAAAATAATGTATATAAAATTCTTGCACTTCTAAAAGAATTTTAAGACATTTTAAACAGTGCGAATCACGTGAAATTTTCTCTAATATTAACATCTTAATGAATTATTTATACTCACGTTATTTATGTATAAGCACGTTGTTGTGACTGTTTTTACTTTGCACTCTTTTAGTATCAAGAGTTTTACGCTTTGAAAAGTGGATATGCATTTCAAACTCTCAAAAAATTATACATACAACACCAAAGACAGGAGAAAATATACCTGCTAAAAAATCGTAATTTTTTAATCATCACCGTCACATTCTATTCGCGAGAATCAAAGCACTTTGTATTTGAACCAAAATAGAAAAATCTGTTTGTGATTTAAAACAGTCGAAATACAAAAGCTCAAGATAGCTGCGCAAAGGTAACTTTGTGTTGTATTTTAAAAACTTCGCACTGTATTTAAGGCCTTTGAGTGATTTGTACACATTTGCACTAGGCGTGCTATGCAGAAATTTTTACTTTTGAAAATGTTAGTGGTGTAATAAAATCGATTTCCATATTAAAATTGAAATGAAACTGGTTAAACAATTTATGCTGAAAGAAAAATATTAAAATAAAATGATAATAATTAGTTTTAATTACATATCTCTTAAAATAAGAAGTTGAAATATAAAGTGTTTTTTTTATTTATTTCTTTTAAATTCATAAAAATTGCTGTAATCTATAAAAGAGCTATTTTTAAAAGAATATTTTATTTCATTTCTCGTTATTTTGTGACAATGACTCGTTTGTAGTTCAGGCAAAGTATTAAACATTCGAAAATGAGCGTATGACAATTTTCTAGCTCTGCACATGCACCATGTACTGGTATATAACTAATGCTTTTTGGACTGCACTGGTGAAATTGAAACAAGTATAGTAATTGACCTGCCAATTAAGGCGCCAAAGCGGTATATCCTTCAGACCTCCACTGGACAGTAGTCTACAGGAAAAATGCAATTAATTTGCAAATTTCCACGAAAAAAGGAATCTTTCCACTTTGAAGATAAATGGAGTTCAAATAATCGCATGCCCACTGCGGAGCCGGACGCTCTCTATAGAGAATTAGATAAAAAACAAAGAAAAAACGGAAAGAAGGATGTTCTTTGCCCGTTTCCCTTCTCTTCGGCTCGTCCGGCTTGGAGTATAAAAGATCTGTTTGCTAGGCACTAACGAGCCATCGTTAAGGGACATAATTACATGCCAAGCTCCGAGATGCTTATATTGGAGAAACCTTCCTCAAAGCCTGGGCAACCACCATTGCTCATCCCATCCCGATACAGATAGACAGGACTCAGGACGTAACCACAAGTCCTTTGAGGAGCGCATATTGTAGCCGCCTTTTTTCCGCTGACATTTTCCGAGTGCGTTGCAGATTTGTAGCTCCGCTTAAATGCATCTGGTTAATGCGCCCGTACAAGCTGCTCCGTACAGGAATGTTGGTTTGTCTAGAGGTCTATACTGAAAGCGTCGTCTCGTTACTTTCACTGTGGCTACCGGCAGTTTGGAGCTATTAAAGCGACCGTAAAATTTACCCTGAGTGTAGGTTTCCTTGCCTGTAAGCCTGGAGTGGAAGATTAAATGTTTTTAACGATTCCCTCTTCCAAGAATCCGATTCAGAGGCAGCCGTTTAAGAAAAATTGTGCTATGGGCGGATAATCGAGATAAGGTCCTAGGTAGACTCTAGTGGGCGGTGTAAGTTGAATACCGAATTGTAGCATCATTAGATCGAAGAACCTCCCCCTAAGGTATCAAAAGCGCTAGAAGGTAGATTTCATTAAAATTCTGACCTTGCAAAACCCGCTGGACCACTGCCCACTCTGAGTCTAAGCCGCGCTGATTCTGATAGATAACAAGAATAGTTTCGCGGTACTTATACCCGGCGCAAATTTTTCTCCATTAAATCGAGATCACCTTAAATTATCCCGTGATTTGCCCGCGCGATATGTCCGTTCAAAGGAGGTGGTTCTAGCGATGCAATTACGGTCGTTATGCCTTGGCCGCGTCTACCAAGAGATACGACGACTTTATCGATCAGTACGTCTGTTATGGTCAGACAGATTGACGCTTCGATCAAGGGACCACAGCCAGGTCCGCAGGAAAACAGGTAGCCCAAGTTCTGGAATTAATCAAAAGAGATTTCTATCGGAATCGCAGTAATTACGAGCCATAAATTTCTTGTTTAAATACTGCAATTGATTGCCCAGTTGCGCCAAACACCAAGGTGATCATTAGTGATCGGTGTGATTGGAATTTTTGATTGATTGCGATCTCTCATTATGGGAAATCAACGACCTTTACCTGATGTGATGAAATGCTTTGTGATTAAGCCACCAAACCACGACACAAGAATGCGTACAAAATCGATGCATTTACAATTTGCAGTCTGTTGCGTTCATTGCGATCGCGCCAGGTCGTTTAAATTAAAACTCCCAGCCATAGCAAGCACGCCCCTGCGCTCCTAACGAACTCCTCCCGCAACCGACACAATCTTACACCGTGTTGTGGGTGGGCACCTTCACTGATCTTATCGGAAGGTAGTGACTGATTCTAGCGTTTTGCACCGAGCGCTCGGGAGGAATTTTGCGCGGCCAGTTCCGATAAGATCTTAAGAAATGTCATGTTAGATTATGACTCAATTCTGTGTGTTAATTAAAGGAAGGCTTGGAGCGCAGCTCGCAGGTCTGGATTTGAACGGAACTTTATTGTTTTCAGTCTATGTTGAGTGCCTCCATAATGCAATAAGAGTTAATTATAATAAGATTGTCTTAGAAAAATATTAGTGGCGAGCGAACTTAGACACTTATGTAATCTCGATGTACAGACACCGATTTGATAAAAAAAATTTTTTCTCTAAGTGCTGAATTAGAAAGCTGCTAAATAAAATAAGCTTTATTGTATATAGTGTTACAAGAAATGAAATAATGAACAAAAATATGTGTATATGTGTCATATTATAAATTGCTTATAAAATATAAAATGTTCCATAAAGATATTCGAGGTCGGACACGGCGTTTGAAATGTAATAATTGTTTTTATACTACAGAGGACCAAATGAGTTTCACTCTAATCATTATTTTAACACTGCGTCTAATATAGATATGAATTTAATGTGTGTTGTAACAAAAATAGCGTTACGAAAATAGTGACACGACAACGCTTCACGTCACACTGCTTTCTCCACGAACATTTTCTAAGCAAATTCGGTACTCCAGTGACGTAAAACTCCCACATTCCCATCACTAGGAAAGCGTCTAAAACATCAAATTAAACTCATTTATAGAAACAACAACAGCATAAATATATACTAGTCCAAATTTATAAAAAGATTTTTCGAATATCAATTTAAGTCCTTGTAGGTTGCAGTCCAAATATGCAAGGTATCTCTAAATTCTTCCGGCTTTCTAAATTCGTTCCATTAAACAAATAAACAAACAAATAAATTTGACTTTACTCTTGCATTTTTTAGTAATATCTGATTAAATCTTTATTATTATGCATATTTTTTCATAAAGGAGTATTTTTTAAATAACCACAAATAATAAAGTTATCAGTCTCAGATGGATTAATTGAGCTATATCTTAATTCAAAACCCTACATGCCCTATACGTGGTTTGCGCTACCTCATAAAGAACATTCAGGTCAAGCCTAGATTAGTCGAATTCCATTCCAAATATCTTTGGATTTTTAAAGCCAATGGATTAAAGGCATTAAACAATTATGACTTCTGAAACTATTTCCAACTCTTTTTTGGTTAATAAAGTATATAATTCTGACATAAAAACTAGAAAGGTGTGTGACAGGTATTTGAAATAACTTAATTAATAACTAACTTTTTATTTGGTAGACAGAGGAAGTTATGGATGTTTTCTATTGAAAAATCAATTATACGTTCAGTTTTCTCGAATAAATTAAAAAGTATTGCGATTTTTTTATGACGGATGAAAGCAAGAAACCAGATTTATTATATTTTAATTATTTATATTTTTAGTTTTACAATGATAGGTTATAATATTGATTGAGTACATTATTTATCAATTTTAACTTATATCTTAAAGGATTCAGCGTTTATGTAAAAGTAGTTCTGACAAAGCAACAACTACAGTTGTAGAAAATTGTGCAGGTGATACAAAAATTATCTACGCACAAATTTTTCTATTAAAATATTTCCAAGGTACACTTTTTTATTTCTCTACTCATAAAACATTCGAACTAATCAATCTATTTATATGTTTTCGATATCAACCTCATCTAAAAGAAACTATCACACACAGCATCCAGCTGACCTACTTACAAAGCTTGTAGGTCCATAAATTAGTTGAGATAGTAAAAAAATTAATCTTCCGCCGAATTCCCTCAGGTACCGCTGCGAATCTCTCCACTGATTGTCAGAAATTACCAAGGCTGCCTGCCGGAACAAGAATTAGGCTGGTACCGGGATATTAGGGTCAATCAATCCAAAGGGCCGCAGGCTTTGCCTTTTTCGTAGTGATACACAGATCACCTGAGCGGGAAACGGTTCGGTTATTCAAGGGCTCGGACCTAATCCCCAAGCACCGCATGGGTCCTGTTTCGGTCATAACAGCTTATTCGTGG
The DNA here is from genome assembly GCA_001932985.1 of Proctacanthus coquilletti. NCBI lineage: Eukaryota > Metazoa > Arthropoda > Insecta > Diptera > Asilidae > Proctacanthus > Proctacanthus coquilletti. Next base: position 1,929,618 of record MNCL01000006.1, read on the forward strand.
AACAAAGCCCACAAAGGGGTACTTTGGTACAGCGACCAGTCGCGCCTCTACCGTTGCCGGTGCTATTTATTTAATGCGGAATTGTTTTGTGCCGTGTCCGTGCGCGGTCCTCCTCATTATATTAAATCTTCCGCGAGAAGAAGAAGGCATAGAGGTATGGAGGTATGGTAAGGTATGCCCCCTGCATTTAAATGACTGGCATGTTAGAAATACCTAACCCTTTGACCCGTGGCCGGCAGATGTGCACACTCATCTCCCGGAGTAGGCAGTCCGTGTGAGTGAACTGCAAAAGGCCGGAAAATACCAACAACAAAGACAACAACAACACACCGTTGAAGAAGACGAGGTCCATGTCCACGGAATGAAATAATGGCGAAGAGGAACCACAGTCACATGGGCATCTAAATGCGAGGAGGTTATTTCAAAGTGGGCAAAAGATAAAATGCCTGAACGGATTTGGTGAATGTACCGCGATAAAGGTAAAGGGGACAAAACTCGAGTCCGTTCCGTATCATCTGCATAGTAGACGAGCGCGGCGACGACGGGGCGTTCCGGGGTATTCCGCGACGCCGCGACCATCCAGTTAACCACGTCACAATCCAAGACCAACATAACAGCCAAGGAAAGCAGCAGAAAAAACAATTTATTGGCCTTTTGTAGTGGCCTCCAACCGCAGCTGCCACTATCGCCGGTACTTGATCTTAGTGCGCATGGGTTATATAATAAGTTAATGGATGCTGAGGTATTCGTTGTAATTTATCCCCGGCCCGGTTGCATATCTCGCATGTGATTCACAATTAAGATATTACTTATTTATGGTGGGTAATGCCTCCTCGGCCGGGACGGGCTCGTCCTGTGTCTTCGACATTATAAACAAATCGCTGGCACAATCACAATGGAGCAGATGGCCCAAGACGGCCGTGGGTCTGACCCGGACCCGGCCCCGGCTAATGCTCATCGAGCGCAGAGACCCGGTCGGAGGACCATAAACTTCCCGAAACTCATTACTATCACATCGTAATTTCTTCTGCCCCGGGTCACAATTTTATCTAGACAAATGCGCTATCCAATTTCTGATTATTGAGGCTGAGGTGTCCTATTAGAATCGCTCTGCCGCTCATGCCCCAAGGACTTGTTCCACCCAGACGATGCACGGTAGCTGATGAAGAAGTCATTACTCATTAGTCGCACGTAAATGATCCCATTTACCGCACACACTCTCAAAACTTTTTATTTTTAACCATTTATCATCCAGAATGATCTTATTGCGTGACCATATATTTTCTTAGTCTTTGCAGCGAATTTATAATAGCGGGGAAAATTGTTATTATAAACATATTTTTGCTATAACCTGGTTAATTTTTTCCTTTAAAAAGCAATTTACTGAAATTCCGTGCAGACAGAAAATATTTCTTACCTCAAAAATTTTCACAAATAAGTGAATACGGAAAGCACTAGTGTCATATTTTCACAAATAAGTGAATACGGAAAGCACAGCAAAAATCAGTCAAAGTGCATATAGAACAGAATTCATCGGAAATTTTTTAAACTCGCAATCAAGTGAAAAGTATTTGCTCTATCAAAAAAATTATGTAGGTTTTTTGTAGAAAAGGCAAAATCACTATGGCAATGCACTAAAACACATGTAGTTAATTTCGCCCGAAATTTTACTAGGCAGTATCTATAATTCACTTTTCCTATTTGTAATTTGGAGAACACAAAACTTACTTGTAGTATAATATAATACGATAATTTTATTGGTAAAAAATTAATTTTAGTTGTTATTTGTGCTTTTCGTTAAAAAATTGTGCAGTGCCGCATTGCGCTTTTACTTACGCCGCATTGCGCTTTTACTTACGTCGTAATGTATTAGAACGTAATTGTTATTAGAACGCTACTACTATCCACTTTGTTATGAAAATTCTACTAGAAGATATTTATAATTAGAATTTAGCCCAAAAACTATAAAACCCGAAGCGATTGGAAAAACCACTACTTTTGGACTAATTGTTCAATTACTGACATACAGCAAATATTTTCAAGTTAGAAAAAAACAATAGCCACAAGTCTTTGTTTAAATATAATATCAGAAATAAAGTCTTAAATTTTAAATTTAAATTTAAAATATTAACTATAATTTCTTCACAAACAAGTGAATTAAAAAACAATTTTATTGCTCGCTACTTATATAAACGTATTAAAAGTATATTAACTATACTTAGCAACGCAGTTTAAAATATTTAGTCAAATTGTGGTAAATATGTTCCTTATAACTGAGAGAAAAGTTAGGATAGGCTACTGGATGTCCGGTATTTGCAGTTTCGCAACATTCTTTGCTAGGAAACCAAGTCTAATTGAAAATTACTGTATTTTATTAGTTTAACATACAAGGCTCTACAAATTCCACTGGCAACTACAAGATAAATCTACCTCAAATAAAAATAAAGACTTTAATAAATGTAGACTAAAATTTATTACTCTCCAGCACAAAAAATACTGTATCAATGAAAATGTATGTGCTAAAGATTTTCGAATATTACGCTGAAAATAATAATAAAAAGGTAAAAAAAACACACCAAGCAATTTCAATGTAGAAATCGTGCAAAAAATTATAAGTGGACTGGCTATAAAATTCGTTTCACGATCCTAGGAACCTAAAATACAATTTATCAATAAAATTACTATTAAAATTTCCAACTATCAACTAAATAACATCACTAAAAGCAAGTTAATATTATAAAATCGATCTGACGATTTTCGGAGCAATTAGATATATTCACTAAGTAGATTACTACTATTCAATAATAGTCTTGCGGAGTGAAGTATTTTGAGTATAGTATTAATTCTATTAATGATTTCAGCAGTTTTCAAAGAATTGCAAATCGCACACAATTACAGAAAATATGTAGGCTTTCTCTACATATTTATCAATTTATGTCTATTCATTGACAATTAAAATAAATCATTGCTTTTACAAATAAAAAGGATTAGGGAAAAGTCAATCTTAAGGCGGTCATACTTCATACATATCGTTGTTTATTTTCCATGACCATCATGATGCACGATGCCCACAGGTTTCCATGTTCCTACTGGGAGACTCCGACGAGCAAGTTAATGACGGTTGTTGAGGTCGTAGCATGTAAATTCCAGTACGAGTAGTACTCACACTTCCTCCAGTAAGTGAAAAATAATCTGTTTGCTCGTAGGCAGTAAGACTTCAACGGCTTGACGAATTAATCGTTCCCTGCTTCAATAAAGCTGAGAAAAATACGACGAGATGTCGTAAAGTCAGTAAATTAAAATTAAGTCAAAGTTATGAATTAATTTTATGATTTTCGTGTTCTCTGTAAACAAACAATAAACGCAATAGATATCTTTAAACAGGGTAGATAATCAAAATTAACCTTTAGGATTTTGTTTTTATTTCAATTAATCGAAGAACTGCAGACAACAAAATTTATTTATTAATAGAACAATTGCAAAAACACTTTCTACAGTATACAACCTTTTTGAGTACGCTAATGCTATTATTTTAACAGAAGTAAACAAATTTGCTTGAAATCGTTGAATAAATTAAAAAATCTGCAAATATACAATTAATGGGTCATCTTAGGTAGAAAAATAAAAACGTCTTTTAAACCGGTTTGTTTACATAAGGAGTGTATTTATTGTTTGGTAATTTATACTATGAAGTATTTAAAATTATTCTTATTCCTATTTGGATCATGAAAAATTAACAAGTATATTATGAATATTATATTTTCCAGGATTTAGAAAATTCTAAAAAAATCATTTATTAAAGGACAAGTTTCTTGTGTATAAAAAATTATGTTCATAAAAAATTTGGAAATTAAAATTTTCAAGAAATCTTTTCAAAAGGTAGTATTACTAAAAATCGTCACAAAATCGACTTCTAAATTAGAAGCAAAGCAGGACCCCTTAACGAAACACTGTAAAATGTTCTTAAAAATACGACCTCAAATAGACAGACTAATTAATTGCCTACGACTATAAACATTTTATTAAAATTAAAAAATTACAAACACAGCTGCAGTCTTGCATTAATTTGTTACCAGTTTAGAGATTTTCAAAAGTTAACGGTCAAATAATTTGTAAAGTTTAATTTTCAGCCGGCTGGTGATAAATTAGAGACAATAAATGTGAAATTCACATAGAAGAGATGTAATTAAAAGTCTACAGGGCCTGGTGTGTCTCATTTCGAATTTAAAAACGAATGGTTCCGATAAAATTATTTAATTAATCCCCCGGAAAGGAGGACGGACTATTTATAAATTCCATTTCTGGACGAGCACGCTATCACATCCCAGAACAGAAAATTCCATATGGCTCCTGTCCTAGACAGGCGAGCGGAGCCCCCGATTTTCATCTGCTGGCAGAAGCACAATTTTAGAAATCATTTTGCAGACGCCGGGGTATCTGCAACCCATTTAGGCGTCCAGCTGTCCACCAGACGGGACCAGGACCGGGATGCCCGCCGCCACGTCACATCGCATGAACCCGCTAGAATACCGCGCCCCGCGTCCCGTGTATTACGGGCATTTTTATGTGTACCGTCGTGTCCTGCTTACATTCCCATCTGATGAAGTCCATCTCAAAAGGATCGGAATTAAAAAACACCACACAGCCTCTGGACTGCACGTTACCAACGGGGCCCGAGAGGAGCTCCATCAACTCAGCGGCAGCGCAGCACCGGGTCAATATTAAGCAAAAAGATACAGCCGGGTTCAATGTACACAAATAGAGGACGACAGCTTCGTCGTCGCCATCGGACTCACCACTCTGAACTGGTTGGTAAACCCTGAACCCTAAACCCGGCTAACCCTTTCGGAGTCTGCTGGCCTTATTACCTATGCATTCGGTTTTTATTTGCTCGCAGACACCGGGCTGGATTCTGTGGATTTTTTGCCTTCTGGCCGCGCCGGCCGCCGATCTCCTTGAGCATATCGTGTGGACATGCCGTCTGAATTAGTTATGAATAAGAAATTAAAAAATATGGACAATTGGGCTTCAGCCAACAAACAAAGCAAACAAGTCGAAGTAGTATTCAATGGCCCTAAAGGACGCTCCTTGTCAGGATTGATTACGTGCTCGGATGCGACGATGACGTCAGGACCGGGAGGTGCACCACGTCGGTTGTGAGGGATCTAGGCAATGTCGCCAAGAGCCACATCTGCCAGTGTGGAAACAAAAGTGACTCAATCAATTTTTCTAGTTAGCTCTTGGTCCTGGTCTCGCCCGAGAAGACTACACGACTTCTCGGTTCGTATTAGCTAATTAAAAAAGTCTGTTTGCCAAATATTCGGAGCATCTCATTTTCATTGTCCTTGTGAAAATTAATCTTGATCTGCAGCGCCTACTTTATGCCTAATCTGCTTATAATCAAAAATAGAGTACTAGTTTGGAGGTCATTATTAAATTAGCCGCTGATTCGTGCCACGCATAATAAGTCTTGTCCTATTCATGCTTGCAAGAAAATACTGTACCTACCCAATCGAGAATATGATCAAGCCGTACAATTTGCTATGAGTTTTGTTAGCTTCTATTATATTCAAAATTTGTTCTGAATTGGTAAATAATTTACAGAAAAAGAATACTAATTTCAAAGACTCCTGATAAAATTGGTTTGGAAGATCAATACCTACAATCGAAGTGAACTCGTACGATGTATCAAAATACAAGTAAACGTTTAAAAAATTTAAATAGACAATCCTTTTTTCATATTTTCATATTCTTAGTTTTATAGTAAGCACATGTCTATTCATCCAGTATCATTACATGGAACCCATCCGAACAATTAACGAACAATTTCTGTTGAATAAATACAAAATTCCTGAAAACCCCATCCATTCCTTACTCAATAATTTTACATGCGTGCGTTATAGAAAAGTGTTTTTACATTTCATAACTTTTGCTTTTTAAAACATTGAATAGAACACGAAAAATCAAACTTTAATCATTAGAGCTTCCTTCAAATACACAGAGGCAGCTTTAATTTGATTCAGAACTAAAACATTTTGATGTTTTTAGATACTGATATTTTAAAAACACAAAACAGACTGTTTTAACTAAATTCAATTTTACTACGAGCTTTATAAGTGCAAAAATATCTAAGCATTTAAAATGCAATATGTATTTAATTTACAAAAGAGTTCTGCTCTAGTATCCATTAATACAAACTTTCATTAACTGTTGCAAATATAGACTGGTCTTAAAGATATCAATATTAAAAGATCGTAATGGACTAATTAAATAAATCGAAAATCATATTATCTTTTCATTATGATGGCCATTTACAACGATATGAGTAAATCATTTAGGAATGCAATAGTGTTGTAAAAGTTGACTACTGTAATATATACCAAACATATATAATAGAATATTTAAAAGCCCGACATAATTTTTAATTTAAAACATTTGCTACAATGCACTTTTATTCAATTCGAAAACGACTTCAATTAAAAATAGCTTTGTTTAATTCGTAGGGTTTCATTTAATCACGTTATAAATTTCTGAAACAAAGACACCTAATAGGATAATGAATCGGTTTTGAAAAACTATCGTAAAAATGCGTTCTTATGTTATTACACCTATATTACAATAAAGCCCTATTGTCTACGCGCCTTTCTTATAATCTGGGAATATCTCTCAAGAGATTTTCGCTAATAATACAAATTTCTCTGAAATGCGAATTTCCCTTGAAATTAATTCGAGCCCCGATTTAAGATTGCGCGGTTATCCTGCCCTACCGTGAGCTAACCTGTGATTATCAGTCGCCGTGCTGAAAACGTAGATCCCCAGATAGAATCGCCGGCGTGAAAGGTGCGCCTAAATCGTAATCTTGCTAATCTTGGCTCTCAAAGGATTCAATTTGTGCGGGCCACGTGATTAAATTCAATTTGCGAGCCATTCTGCAGTGGCGAAATCCAAGCGGCTTAATTACGGACCCGCGGCGGTCAACCTTTGTTTGCGTTTATAATTATCTGCGCAGATGGCTGATGCTGAGCAAGATCGCGTCGCGCACCTGGAGATCGGCGATAATTGCTTCATTCGGAGATCCCCGTGAAGACACTGATTTCGAACTGGACCTAACGTCTCAATATTCGGTTTCAAAATAACATCTTTATTAAGATTAAGGCGCATGCCTCAGGAACGAGTTTTCGATACCGGGATTAAATTACAAAACGCATGAAGCGATATTAATATTTGATAAAAACGACATAGATATCGATACCCTCATTATGTTTCTCCTTGCACCTAATGCGTGGCACTTTACTTCATATTTTGCTCTCGTGGGTTTCTTAGGAATGTTTTGTAATAATTGACATAACTTTTTCGAAGTGGTTGTTGGAAATACAATCTTACAAGTCTTATATATGTGTCCTCAATTCCTGTTATCACTTCGTTTTCCCGTTTGTAAATCACTTTAATATGAAGATGCCTAAAATACTTTCTTCTCCTTTTGTTTCCCAATAGAAATGAAAACAATGCGCAAATAAATAAAAGCGTCATCAAAAAATGAAATTTTCAATATTAAAGTTAAAAATTATATAAAACTTAACAAACCATTTTTGTTCTATTTATATATACGATTTTCTTACTGTCTTAGGTTTTTAAAATTAAAATCATTTTCAACTTTAGATTTCTCATAATGTTTTATTTCAGGATTCTATTTAAAACATATTTTTCCCATACATACAAGATACAAATAACTGGCTGGAAAAATAAAGATCTAATTTTGTATTGTTTTATCATTCCATTTTATTATTTTGCTAATTAAATATACTTTTGGTTCATTTATTTCATATTTTGCAAGACTTAGTTGATAACACAGGTAACCTTCTTCACGGTATCCTGCAACACGGTTTCGGTCTTACACGGTAATGAAATTGCGGAAATCCTCGAATAACACTGTACATAGTGTACATCTATTCTTTAACGTATCTATGTATTAATAAATCTGAATTACGCACTATGGTCACATAAGTTGCAAAATTTCCATATCAGGAAATCTACAGATTTTTTAAAGAGTGCAGAAGAGTTTGAAAGTGATATCAGTGATAGGGAAGAAAATGTTGGAATGAAAAGTTTTGTGATATGTATAAATTAATATATTTAATAAAAACGGATTTGCTGAATGGATTTGAAAAAAATATTTGCTTTTAAGTTTTCAGAACCCCTTTTCGTACTTGCTCTTGGTCTCAAATAACACGGTTTCACACAACACGACATTTTGTAGGAACCTGGCGTGTTATAGGAGGGTTATCTCTAATTAATTTTATTATACGTACTCTTCGATGATAAGGTGGTGCATGATTTTTTGTTTTATTTAGATATTTGCATTGTTAATTTTCAATAAAAAAAATATTAAAAAATATTTCGTGTTTTTACCGCAATATAACGTAAATAATTTGTCCTGTTTTCTTTGCGGCTTATGAACTCTTATGTGTAAGTACATATGTCCGAATGTAACGTCGTTAGAGTCGAGAATGTATACGATGTACGTAAATTTTCCACTTTTTCAATGGCGTCGGGATATTAAAATGGAATTCCTTGGGAAAGAATTCCACAAAAAGACAACCTTATAGTCTGATTCAATGATAACGCATTTTAAATTTTGAACCAGAAATTATTGATTCGCTAAGGTAGTTGATCACAAATAATTATATATTGAAACGTAAATAAATGTCCACCCCGTTATTTGTACACTACGGTGGTCAGGTGTTTTGTTCCAAGTAACTGCCTTGTTTGGGAAAAATTAAAATAGTCGATAAAAAGTTATCCCATCACGGCTAGTAATCACCTCAATCTGGGTGTCATAACAGATGCGTTTACCGGATGGAGCCGTTTACTGGCATGAATAATGAAGCTAAGTGCGGTTGGACAGGTAAAATAAAACCCATCGCGGCGGCTAGTCCTGTTGGCGCGGCGAGTGGGCAACTATTGCTCCACCTCGCGCGGCTCCTGTCAAATCAGCCCGTCAGATTGATTTATCGGCTCCATATGTTAATCACACAGCTACAAGAGCGCAGCATCCCTCCGAACAAAAACGGTAAGCCTTATCCGGACGCAGTGGACACCGTCATCGCCACCGTAGCCGCGAGAAGACCGCGAACAGCATTCACCTGGACCGCTGCACCGCGGCCGCGACACTTGAATTATGTTTGACCTCAATTCGGGGAACTTGTTGCATCGCATCGCGTTGTTGTCATGTTTTGTTTAATCCCTCGCGGCGGTGCATTCTGCCCGCTGAATTTCATCAACCTGATTGCTCGTTTTTGCAATCATCCGCACAACTGTGCACGCGGGGCTACCTTCGATGGACGGACACGGTCTGGACATGAACTGACCATTCCCGATTGACGGGTGCAAAAAGTGCTATACGATGATAGGCCCCTAAAATCCCGGGCTGGTTTCCGATTCCCCAGGGATCTGATCGTTGCGCCAGCCCGCCCTTCACTCTCAAAACCTATTCCCGGACCCAAGTAACCTTATATCTTCGGTCGTCGCGCATATCCAGTTATAAGTGTATCGCCGGCCAGATTGCAGTGGGTAATTGAAAAAAGCCATTGTCTGCCGCAGGGCTCGTCTGCTGGCCTGAGTTAGTCATGGTCATCACTGGACCGTCCCCCGAGGGTTATCTCCCTCTGCCCGCTGCACACACCTTACCCAACGCGCCCGACTGGACTGGGCACTGTTTTGTGATTATGTGCGGACAATCTGCGAGCTATGAATTAAATCGTATACAACAAGTGGCGCGAAATGAGTACGGTCCTGTCTCGACTCGAAATTCGGAATTACTTCCTTGGTGGTGATTCCTCCGACCCCCCGGGAGCGATGCATGTACTAAATAAAGGCAGTAACGATTATGCTGCTACTGCCGCTGCTTGAGATTCATGGGATGTGTATGAATTGCATAAATTACGCGGATCTGATTAAACAGTAGGTGAATAGGTCACGCCGCTGTGCCGCTTTATGCCGTTGCCTCCAACTGCGACTTTAATGGCGGGCGGGTCCACTCTTTAATCGGAGGTGAATTAATGCACACACCGCGACGCTATCTGCGAACGATTGGGGCACTCTGCAATCAGCCCTGTTCCCATCCCGCGGACGGAATTCCATATCGTCATTCGACCAGAAGTGTGTAAGTTATTTGCACACCATAGTACCTACCAATTACTTTATCGCTCATATTTCATTCCGCGTCGCGAAATATTCTCCTACCTGTGCGTGCCGTACCGAGCGATTTGACTTTTGGACCTCGCAAATTACTCGCAGGTGTATCTAAAGCCCGTTACTTTCCCAGTGCCTTTACGCAAAAGATGGATCATCTGTAGCTTTCCACCAATTTCATGCATACACAAGGAAATTATCCGGTCGAGTTTTGATGAATATTAACAGACGCACAGCCGGCGGTTTTTTGAGTCACTTTAAAACTCGATTTATCAAATTGTATTTTTAAAAGCTGAGCGTTTAAAAATTATGAAAAACACTTAGGCAATATACGCATATATTAACATACATTTATTCGTAATTTTTTTAAATTACGAGAAGGATGTCGAAATGAATCAACTTGGATTGAGAAATGATGTTGATTCATACCAGCACTTACGTTTGTTTCTGTATTTTAAAAACTTCGTAAGAAAAAAGTGAGATATGATGATGTAATACAAAATTGTATTTTGTTAACAAATGCAAAAGTTCTTCAGAGGATTTTGTACTTGAATTTGTACTTTAAATTACGCCATTACTTAAGTTTTAATCGATAAAAGTCTATTGTTAAGATAAGTTGGTTGAAAATTTTACTAATGGAGCATCATATATTATAAAATGACAATTTTTTAACTCTCGCGAAAATTATTCTGAGACTCGAATTGTTTTCTCAAAATTATTACAAGAATTATAAACTTAACTTATGTTATGATAAATGAATGGAAAACTCCACAAATCGTGAGCAGCATTCAAAATATGTTTCACTTTTCTTTTTGATTTAAACTCAGCATTTGATAAGCGATCATAAAAAATCAATGAGAAAGATTATCGTATTATCCAAAGTGATGTTTTAGTTTAGAAAATTTGCAAAATAGATTATTTTATGAATAGTATTAAAATGAATCACACTTTAGAAAGACTCTAGCATGAAGTTTTGCAAAAAAATTTAATGTTCTATGAACATAGGCATAATCAGGTATAGTAAAACGGAACCAAAATATTTAGAAAAAAAAACAATTTAGAAATGTTTAGCTTTAGAAAAAAAAACCTTTAGAGGAGTTTTCCTCGGACTCCACCACGAGTAGCATAACTAATTATATAGTGTTATTTGTAAATTTTTTCTGCAATACCTTCTACAATTATTCAATGAAGAACCATGTACCACAAAACAATTTTTTAATTTTTGATTTAAATCTTGCCTACATGCATTTAAATTCAAAAATCTTAATCAGAAATTTTAATTTGTATTCTTAAAATAAATAAAAAAATAGTATATCCGTATCAATTATCCACAAAAATGGGTCAAATACTAAAGCATATGAGAATATTCAGGATATGGGAAGACGCCTTTTAGCAACAAAAGTTATCATAATGTAATAAGAAAGGAGTTTTGCAAAAGAAGCCAAAACGAATCAAATGAACCAGAATAGCCTTTTTACGAAATCTTTAATACGGACTAGGCCTCGACTACTTTCAGCTTCAGATGTACTTTTGACCGATATCAAAAATAAGTCCTCAACTCGACACGTAGATGTTCAAGGATTTCATGAAAACTACTGCGCTCATACGAGTGAAACTTTTTTACATTTAAATAGGTGTTGTTAAGCTTAAGCGTAATCATAAAAACTTTCAAGATATAGTGTAAAAGTTTACGTTGACCAAAATGAAATCCGTAAAAAATGTGTTGAACATTAAAATAACATCTCTTGAACAGTCGCTTCTTAGTCAAAAGTGCTTTCTTGATTTATTTATTTTAATTATAATGATGATTCTTCCTATCGCAAATAAACCAACATACTGTGGTAGTTTTTACACACTAGGATAGCGATCAGGAATATATTCTGGATTTTTGGGTAGCAATAAATATATTCACAAGTGTGGAAAGGATTTGCTCATTTATAAGTTCGAATCATGTGCTATAAGACTTTTCTTTTGGATGTTACTAATTCGAAATATAGAAAACTTTCTTAAATATGGTTCTCTGGTAAACACAGGCTTCTCAGTGAACTGTTTCAGGAGTTCATACAATATTCGATAATTTTTTTAAAAACTGTACTAACACTTTTTAAAAAACAGCGTTTTTCGATACTAAAATGCTCTTTCACTAAAAAACTATTTTACTTCAGCATTTTTTATTGAAATTTCGCAAATTGCGCCGGGAATCCTATTAGAATTATATGTTACTTGCTTGGCACTAAAATGTGTGACCTGTGTTAATTCATCGTGCTTGATAACTTTGGTTCTAACTACTTAGACAATACACGTTTACTTTGACTCTTATCACTATACCCAAAAAGATTTTACGTACTTACTTGTATACATATTGGATTCATTATATTCATAATTCATTTCTCCAACTTTTTTGGAATAACCGGTGAAAAATCAACTTCTTCCTACTTTCCGCTAAATTTAAATAAAAACCAAATGTCTAAATTAAAAGAAAAGTAATTGTGCGACGAAAAGGAAAGTGTTTGTTTATTTTTTCCTTTTCTAAAGAAGAAAATTTGGTTTCTTCATTCACGGGAAAGGTAACCGTCAACAAAATAGGGTGCCTACTGTAGGTCTTAGAGCAAAAAATAGAATGGATCTAGCAATAGGAGAATAAGTTGTATAAACTTATCCCGGGTTCGGGGACAATTTTTAATTAAAAAATCCCGCACTGGTCGAAGACACTGTGAAAGACGAAAGGCTTCACAGAAGGGTTAAGAGTCCTGGCGGGCAAAGAAAGAAACACACCGCGACACCACACCGAAGCAGTTGACAAAAACATTAAAAAACACGGACAACTGCAATTGTACCCCAATCTGTACCGAAGGGTCCTGGCAGGACAAAGGCATCCCTGCGACGTCCCAGCGACAACAGCCCAAGTGGAGGATCTTGGAGGATTTTTTGTTTTCGAACTTTTAACCCTTTTAGCCTATTAATGGTGCACTAACCTTCTGCTACCCATTTCCCTATTGCTCGGGACCTATAGCCTGTACACATGTCCCATTTCTACAATTTCTGGTGAGCGAGACATGAAAACCGGGAGTTCGCCGTATATGCAAATGAGCCCCGGATCCGCAGATATATGAAAAAAAATATCCAGAAATAATATTTCAGTTTTTATTTTCATTTTTTGTGCGTGCACTGAATTTCTAGTTTTGCTAGACTTTTCCCATGCCGTTTTATCTGGCGCGTTGATTGCTATCGAGTGTGCCAGGATGCTGCGACTGTGTGTGGCAAGACATCCCGGGAATCATCAGGATCAGACAGACACAGGCGGGCCTGGAACAATGAATAAATTTGACAGTTTTATCCCCGAGCCGAGCCCTTCCGCGCGCCGTCATCAGCAGTGAAGGGCCTTTCACTATTGAGATTTATCTGCAAATGAAAATTTTTAGTTTTTGCATCAAATTTCAACGACCGCGACGGGCTGCAGCCCCCCGCGGGCTGGTAGCGGGCTGCCGGGATGAAATGGGCGTGAGGGCATTTTTCTGCTGCCTCTGCACATATGCGAATAATTATTGCTTCTGAATTGTTGCTGCGAATAATTTGTGTTGCGGAGCCCTTTTAGCCCTTTTTTTTCCATTTTTCTCATTTTTGTGTTTTTTTTTTGTTTTTTTGTTTGATGAAAATGCAGCACTAATCATTTCATGAGCTTTTTCAAAAGTTCAGTCATTAACCAAAGGAAGGATTCTGCTTTCGCGTAAAAACGTACTTCCGCAGCCAGCGCACCATTTCGTTATTAAATATTTTCAACAATGCCATTCATTGGGCCCAAAAGTTTTTCCCTATGGAGCGATGTATGTACCGGCGGCATGCATGACCTGGACCGGCTTTTCACCTCTCGATCCGGCGCCCGCCTGACCCCTTCTTCAATTTTCATCTTCGCCATCAATTACCTCCGCTTTATGAATGATTTAATTGAAAAAATTTTTAGTTATCTAGAGACCTTTTAACAGCGAGAGTTAATTTTTCAGAGTTCTATATTCAGTTTTTGATACAGCACATGGACCAAGGCTAAAAACTACACCAAAATTATATTTTCTAATTTCATTAAAATTGCCAAAAATAAAGTGGATATTAAAAGCGTAGTAAAAAAATGTATATACACTGTATCCAGTGAGAGACCAACTCGTGGTTGTCTAACAAAAGCAAAATATACAAACCAAAAACAAAATTTTTATTCACATGGTCTGAAATCATAGTCAGGTTGACCGCCAATATTCTTCACCACATATTCCGAGAATCCACAGGTACATCTATACTTTGCTAACTATAGTGAAACTTAAAGATTACTTTCGGAAAAGTGTTTTTATTAAATTTTAGGAGAACTTGGCAAAGAATTCTACGAAAAATAGTTTACAAATTATTGAATATGAATGCTACTGTTAAAAATCACTTGGGCAAATTTTAGCGGTGTTGATTTACAATGAAATTTCTGATTCAAATAGTGTTTGAGAAATATTTGATATTGGTGTGTTGTTTTAAAAAGGAAAGGAAAAGTCCATACAAACTTATTACATTGATGATATATTTCCCAGATACATTTGATGATTGCGTAGAGAATGCCTATACAAACATAAATTATTATGGAGACATTTTTTCAACTAGGACACAATAGACCGCGGTTAGAGTTGGGCTCTTCTTATTTATAAATGTAACGAACATTTCCTAGGCATCTAATTCCAAATTTTCTCCTAATTCTAGTAAACTTAATTGAGTTGAGTTTTAAAACTAGTATTGCCGGAGCATAACAAATGACTTCAATTGAAAAATAAATTAATTCTAGTATGAATGCTTACAACATCTACTCAAACTTTATGCTTTCTTTCTATTACATTAACCCTCAACTGGAATCGTAGGTCCATTTGGACCCGACAAAAAGGGCCAAAATTTCAAAATATGGAGCTAAAAAGTTAAAATTAAAATTTAAAATAACGTATGCATGTTGGTCAATAAAAGTTGATTTCTATTATATAGAAAGCTTTTTTATTAGACTGCTAATAAATTTAAAAATGGAGTAATATCAGTAAGAAATATGAGAGCATTTTATTCTGCGGTCCATTTGGATCCCCAATTCCAGATACCTTTGTCAAAATGACGATTGAGGTTAAAGGTTAAATTCTTATGTTCTAGTAAGTAGGAAGAAGGTTTTTTGTTTCATAAAGCCTCAAACTCCAGTAATGCTAAATAAAGTGCTATTATTTGAATATAATTCAAACATTATTTCCTTCTTTTGATTTGATTGACTAACTCATCTTCACCTAGATATATTTTCAAATTCACTACATAAACGTTTCCAAATATTTTCTCTCAAAATTATTATTAACAAATTGTAAAAGTGTATATTTCAATTGAATCTGTTTTTCTTTCAAGTGAAATATTTCTTTTGTACTAGATTTATTTCAAAATCTCTAAAATTCTCTAATTCTTCAAAGCTCACAAAAAGTTTTATATAAGATCCAATGAAAACCATTAGATTTAGAGCTACTTATTTATTGTTGTTCTAGAAAATTAATAGATTACCCTCCTTTTAGTAAAAATTCAGTTCGTTTCTGATAACACTGGTCAGCAAAGATTTTATCCCTAAAAAGGGATATATATGACTTTAATAGATTCAGATGTACTGAAATTTGAGCCATGAACCAACCGCTATAACATTTTATTAGTTCATTTATTTTTTATTTTAAAATATAATAGAAAAGCCAAAAATTCCAATTTCAAATTTTGTTTTTCGCAAAACTCGTTTGTGAAATAGAATTTTCATCTGCAACAGATCTGTAACCTGTAACCTGTAATTCGCTTTTAAATAAAAATGAGAAAAAGTAAATCAATAACAAATTTAACAAAATTTCCACAAATTCGAATTATAGACTATAATTCATTGTTAAGAGCATAGAATTTAGAAATAGCAAATGCAGTCCGTTTCGAAAATTTTGAATTATGTTTTTGATGTTTAATTTTATTTTCAAAATAAGAAAACAGATATTAGAAATTATATAAATCTAAAACAGTAACACTTCATTAATCCGTACTCCTGGTTATCCACATATTACATAAATCCAGACCGAGTATTTCTGTCATTATTAGTTAAAACAAGTAAAGGCACTAAATTTATTTGACTCTATTCGCTTTTATGTTTTTAATTAGTGTTATCAGTAATTACTTCGATTTTATCAACTTGGGGGGCTTAATTTCGAAGACGATGATTATATTCATTACTGTTTTGTATATCTCTATTTATTAATCGTAAACTTGCTTGTAAATAATACTTACATTAACATCTAAGCTTGAGGAAGAAGTATTCTGTTTTATGCGACGAATGAATGATTTCCATGTGGAGATTTCTTAAATTATAAAAAACATATTTATGCTCTAAGAAAAGCCCAGGAAAATGCTACACAATCTGAAAAAAATCTTGAAAAGTCCTCTCATGAGCTACTCCGGGAATATGAAACAAAACCCAGTTCCAGAGAGTTGTGATACCTGGAGATCTGGAGATTTTTAATTAGTATTCAGACCAGAAACTTATTACTTCCCCAATTTTCTCTATAAACACCGCAGAAAAACTGAGGGCACGCAGAGCCCACTACTGCATGTATCCGGCGTATCTCGTGTTCCCGGCCTTCATGTCATGTGTAAAAAATTTCATTAGAATTAAGTGAAAAGCATTTCGTAACAAGTTTTAATTACATTTCTTAGCGATATGCATGCATTAAGTGAATGAGCCGGCAAAAGTTCTTCCCAGCTGGGGCCGAAGCTATTTTAGTCCCGGACAGGGACTGCTCCCGGCTCCTGGACTGTATCTTCTTCCGTGACGCATGAAAAAGTGTACGCAAGCACACTTATGCAGGAAAAAATCCCCAACTGTCCTTATCATCATCGGATGATTCCGAGCGAAAGCATTTTATAATGAGCTTAAATTCAACACCCCCACTCCGGCGAGGCCCGTTCTAAAGGCCGCCTTCTCCGGTATCCTTTCAGGACTCGTTTTGTATTTTATTTTACTTTTTTTCCCATTTTCCTTTAGCATTAACGGTAGCAAGAATGCAAAAAGCAAACTACAAAAGCCCCGCCGAATAAAAAAGCTTTTCACATCGTCAGACTGAACATACTAATTCTAGTGGATCTAGCAGAAACCAGCAGAAATGAGAGGAAGCGTTCGCCTCTCCCGCTCGGCCGCCCGCCGGTCTTCCTGTCTGTAATCATCTTTAAAAATGTACCTGCCTATGAGATGGCGCTGTGTGCGCGCGGCGGCCGCAGAGCGCCGGCAGAAAATCACGACGGCCCACGACGACCCGAGCCGCCTTCCCGTCCATCGCCCACCTCTACGAGCCACCCCACCCGCAGGACCCACCCACCCACTTACCTTGTTGTCGAAGAAAAAATGGCGCGCTATAAAAAAATGGGCCTTGTAGGGTGGTCGGGTGGGTGGGCGCACCACCTCTCGGTAGCGCGTTTTTTCTTCCCTACAGCTGCGGGATTTTTCCTCTCGGGTTTTTCCCTTGCACCAGACAGAGACGGCATGCAGGCGGGCGGTGCAGGAGTAAGTGGCGCGGATGTGTGTGTGCGGCGTGGCTATAGATTTTTAATTATGGGGGAGTTAAAGGAAACCAATATGGATGACGACTATGGCTATAATGGCTTAGAATGGCTGCTACACGCCACCGCCAGCTGCACGGGTTCGCGGGACGCGCGGCGTCGACCGGCAACCACCCCGTTCCCGTAACCGCCCGCCAGAGCGGCACCCCGCACCCTGCCATTCTGTGGCCAGGCTATTTTTTCCGCTTGAAGGTTGTAAATTCTCGGACGAAGAAGAAGTAGAACCGGGAACGACTACGACTTGTGTATGCGCGGGAGAAGACGGTGCAGGAGCACAGCCATATTTTTTCCCTTTTAAAAACTGCTACCCCCTGAATGCACAGGGCCGCGAGCCAAGGCGGCCATCCCCGTGCGACGATGATGATGGCGATAACAAGGGGATAAGCTGGTGCAAATATTTGAACAACATTTTCATGGAAATACACTTGCAGCGTACTCAACAATTACGGGAGCCGGCGGAGCGACGGGCGAATGGGCAGTCAGAACGAAACGCGCCCCGGATGGGGTACCCTTGGAATCCAATGATCTGCGTCGCTAACACTAATTTCCATGCAAATATTGTTAATATGACTCAGGTATTCAGCCCGAAGAAAGAGCCCTAATCCGCGCCTGAAAGCCGCTGTTTAAAGTTAAATGCAAGCAGTCGTCGCGGCGCGAACAGGTATGTCGGCGGAACAATGCTAGCCGCTAGCGAGCGCAACATCCGGACGCACCCTTTCAGCTACCAGGCAGACGGAAATCTAAAAGAGTCGTATTGCCTTTTCAGATTCTCAAAGGTTGCGCAGGACTGCTCTGGAGCACCGGGACTCACAATAAGCTCCGAACTGCCATCGGTCATGCTTTTGTACTGCTCCTCTATGGAATCGCCCGGAAGGGAAAATTTCTAGAATACGGATAAAGGTCCTGCCTGACTGAAGTCTGAAGGCTATTGAGCTAAAGTTCTAGATTTATTTAAAAAAGTATCATACAAAAGCGATGACACTCCATGACATTTTTTTCCTAAGTATAATCGCATGCAATCACAAATATAAAACTTTCACATCAGAAAATGATCACAAAAAATCCTAAAACCTAGACCCGGTTATATAGTATCTTCCGCGAAATAGCCTAGGCAGGTTAAAAATTAATTGAAAATGGGTTAATATGCCTACATATGTGTTGCGTGTCCTAGAAAAGGTACCTCTTGAAAGTAAAGAATACTATTCATTCATTCGACTTTTAAAATACAAGGTTGTAAAAAATGTCATCCTTTCGGGCCCGACGACAAGGAGGGACTACGGCTACAGCTGTAACATAAATAACAAATATTTAAAAACACCTAATTCAATATTATCTATTTCCTCATTCCACTTTATAAAACTTTAACTTAACAGAAATCAATTTTTTTAACAAAAAAATTATAAATATAGAAATAATAGGAAATATCATTAAATATTATTGATTCTTCTATTTGCAAATAAAAATTAATTTTGAATTTTATTTTTTCATCTGAAAGAAATACAATGAAATATGATTTTTACATTCACCGCTCCAAAATGAGAATTATCATTAGGCTTTTATAGCCTCCTACACAAGGCTCGTGTAATGAAAATATAAAAACCTAGGGCAGATAAGGAGACGTAAAAAGTAGAAATAATATCGGTATAAATGAATAAACATAATACAAACATTTTTAAACGTAGATTGTTAGATATAAGAAATAAAACAAATAAAAAATGACAAAATATGAAATTATTTGTTGTTTTTTTTCAATAAGTAGAAAATTTTAAATATAAAATTATGAATGTTCGCTTTTCATAGAAAATAAATTTTATATAAAGTTTGTTTATATAAAATAAAAATAAATCCGCTTGATTCACTTGAAAATAACTTCTTAGAAAAAAACGAAACCGGAAAACGCTACATAAAAGTTGTGTAGGATATTGTTGACGTCACATATATCGAAAATACCCAATCCACAACAATTAAAATATTTGTTTATAATATTGATTTAAAAAAAAAAAAAACTCATCATTTCACAATTGGCAAAAAAGTGGTTGTTGAAATTCGATTATGTCGTTAAATTACATTTCCAAAGACTTTTATACAATGATAGTAAATATTAAATTGTAAAAAAGCAGCGGAACAAATTTTACATTCTAGTAATATAAGCGCTACCTTAAAAATAGTAGTCCATAAAGTAGCTTTAAGTAGGTAGCAAATTTAGCGAAGAGTTACGGAAATTACGTTATATAACGTTAAATTAATTATGCAAACCAAATTTTAACACCTTTCTTGTTCCAAATAAAGACAGTAAAACTAAGATTCGATTTTGGGTACGAATACGGCCTACTTTTCCACAGGTTTTAGCCAAGAGGCATGAAGCAAATTCTATGCTTTCCCTCAGCACATTTTCAAGGAAGGAGTCTTGAAGTCAAACACAAAGCCTCTAGTGTAAAATTGAAACCAACTCACAAATTAAGGCACGGACAAATCTTACGAATTGTCTAAAGACCTCAAATGCTTTGGCATATGCTAGGACTGTTTTAATTGAGGCCAATCAATTGACTAGATTGCATCCTGGGCGATTTACAATAGCAAAAAAAGTCATAGATGCTCGTACTCCTGGATACTGTGAACGAGAGGAGAACTAGGGGCAGGTAAAGTCCGGGAATAGCTCTAGGCCACCGTCGGCTCCTCCAGATCGATGCACACTAATAGTTCTTCTATGAAATGCAAATGTAATCTAAATGCGACACACCTTCGGCTTACGGGAATGCAGGAATTCTCCATTTTTCAATTTGAGGAATCACTGAAGCGGAGAGCAACATGATTAGTGCAGGCCAGTCCCGATCCCGGTCCCAGAAGAAACCATTTGCTAACAGCGCCACTACCGCACCGCCAGCCGACAGCCACCGGGCCCACCCCTCGCCAGACCATCGCACTGCTCCTGAACTCAGTCAAGTTCCCTTGTTCCTGGCGAGCACTCAGAGCGAAAAATGTTCCGACGTGGGGAAAAAATGCGAATCTTGCCCAACCCCTTGCACCAGTTGCAAATCGCGTCGTCTCGCTCCCCCTAACGGTCGGTCCTTGGTCCTTGTTGGCGGGGCTGGGAAAGAAGAAAACCCCAGGAAAGTGCTGATCCCTGCTGCAGGACTTAAGCGTTCCGCTCACTCGCCCGTAGGCACTTCGTGCGCCGGTGTTTGTGCACTAAGCAGCGTTCCCGGTCCCGGGTCCTGCAGACTTTTGCCATCGCCCAGTAATTCAAGTAATGAGGAGTTTACTTTTCGATTCGTTGGAAAATGCGCCCGCACCCAGTGTGATAGGCAACACCGGCTCGGAAGCGGGACTCTGAGGGGTAGCTCTGTTCTATTTTAGGGTACCTTCCGATCCGAGAGGCTGCGACACTCCCGATTCCCGATCAGGACGTTGAGGAATTTCTGATGTCCTCTCAGAGATGCCGTGTCGATATTGCAGTACAGCAATGTGTGGTGTAAGTAACCCCAGCACTGGCGGAACACGCTTTCTTTTTTCAAACCAACTGTCGATTTACAAACACCAGGAAGATATTTTAGGTGTATTCTGCTTCAGTACTGTTTTCAATTTTCCAACTTTTTGGAAACCTAGGAGGAAAATTCAACCAAGAGTGATCGGGATATACCCGCTTCCTCCCAGTCCAGGGAGCTAGCTAGGGCTTACTCTCATTCGTTGATGCATATCATATCAAGACTTACTTGGGGTTTTTAGATTGTTCCGGTGGCTACATAGCAACATTGCAGACGCAGGATGTCGTATTAACTAATTAAGTAATTGATTCCCGCGAAGGAGGACTGCTGATAAGTCCTCCTTCCTTTAAGATGGTTCCATTTAATCTTAAGTGCTGAAAAAAAAATCAGAATCGACTTTTGTAGCACTAGATTCTAAACTAATCCTGATTACGTCGTCATGTTAAAACGACCTGTAAATCTCTCCCCAAAGCATTAAAAAGACAGTACGCAGTCTTGGTGTTCGTGCTAGCTTAAAGGTTGTATTAGGTCGTAATTTAATTTAATTATAAATTAAGCTAACGACACATTTATTTACTAATTTTTAGAATAATCAACTACGCTGATAAGGAAACTTCGTTCGTTAAAGAACTAGACAAAAATCCTAAGGAAGATCTAGTATTGCATATAATATAACCCAATTATTGTTTAATAGTAGGCACAACATCTAATAGTCCTCGAGGGAAGCAGAAAAATTGTAAATACCCCACACAAGGTAGCCGGTTTTTCGTAATACAGGCCAGGAAAGCTCAAGCTTTTCGACGCCCTTAATTTGCCCTGTCCAAGCTAAATCTGATAAAATGCTAGCAATAGCATAAACCTAAACTTAGCTCGTAGTAAAATGCCGCCGTGGCAAAATACGAAAAGCTCTTAAGAACTATGCTCTACAGTGCCACTTAAAAAATACCACCAGATAAAATTCATGCCAGTCTTTTGTTTAGCAAAGTTATTTTCTAATTTCTAATTCCCTTTTTCTACTTGCATTAATTTTCCAACAGGAAACGTTAGTTCATAAGAAAGTCCAAATTCAATGTTATTTTAATTTCGTGTTTAGTAAATATTTATTAAAGTTCAACTACAGTTGCCAATTTTTTTTTTTAAATATTAAAACTTGTCTAAACTCTCAAGCACAACACATAATTAGCCGAGTCTCTTCAGGTTTGACAGTGAGCTATTCGAACCTGAAAGAATAACTGTAATTCCTGGAAATTCCCACAAATGAAAAGAAAGAAAAGAAAAAGAGAAAACAAGCGTATTCTGTCACGTGGACATGTGGTTCACATTACGTACAGACGTACGTAATGTTACACTTTACGTGTAAGCGCCGCTCCACTTCTAACTCGTATCTCCGTCGTCATGCCGATCATCATTGACATTTCTCAGCTGATCTGACAACTGCTGTCAATTTTTCTGAGTTGGGAGGAATTTGTTTGCAGAGCGACTTATCGGATTAGAAAATTATCAGAAGCATATCCGAATGAAATTCGCCCATAACCGGACAAAATGTCGATGGACGCAACAGCACTACCGTCAGAACTGCTGGTACCACCTCAGCCTCTAATAGGCTTCTGTGGTTTGGATATAGCCAAGAATCCGATACACAAGACGATTTGGGATGCTTTCAGCACTAACCGGAAGGCGGACAGGTGAGATATTTTATTGCAAAATTCCAATACGTTGAATATCGTACTTGGTTTAGAGCTGCTGTGCAATTCAAATTGCTGCCTCAGAACTATGAATTCCCAGTTGCAAAGCCGAAAAGGGCCTCATACGAATGGTACCAACCAAAAGGCATACTCAAGCGCAACTGGATGCTGAAACACCTACACGTGCTTCCTGGTGTTGTGGTCCTATTCCAAGACATCGAGTGGAGTGATCCCCAGTGGACAGAAAAACAAATGCAATGTGCCTCCCAAATTCAATCACTCAGACACAGCCTTCAAGTGAGTTGCTTCCACTCTTGTTAAAATTCGAATTTTATCTTATGTCGCCTACTAGGAACGATATACTCGGCTGGCGTTAGTGCTTTTACAAAAATCAGCACCTTTACCACCAGGGGAAGATCTCCTAGCTTCGGAAAGAGCAGCCAGTTTAGCAAATGCATGCTCTATCAGCACAAAAATGCTCTTTATTCTTCCGTACTCTGACCACCTAATGGGTAAATTTTCATTGTTCGAATTCCACAAAAGTATTTATTTACATCGCGCAGGTTACACACTTCGCCTGGAGTCGGCGTTTTTGGAAATGGCTCAATCCTATTATGGCCAAATGGCTAAAAGAGTCCGAACCCACCGCGACCAATTAACAGCGGCGCATCAAACTCTCAAAATAAGGCATCAGTTCAAATTGGGATTCATTTCAGAAATGCGGATGGACTATAGCACGGCACTAAAGTAATTGCGACACGAAAGTAATATCATTACTAATGACCTGAAAACACTTAATTCCAGGCACTTTACCCAAGCCTATGCTAATTTGGACGAAATCCGAATAGTAGACACCAATTGCTTGGAGATTAAAACAATCGCAGGCTTTTTGAACTACAAAATCTGTAGACTAATGTTCAAGTTAAATATTCCCCGGGATTCAATCAATCATTTTATCAACCACATTGACAAATATAAAAACAGAGTAGGGTTCAAAGAGTTGCTGTTCGAGCACTATGCCTGGCTAAGCACTCAGTACGAAAAAGTATAAGCTTTAGAGCCTTCCTTACCACTCCTTTATTTCAGACACAGTGCCTTTGCTGAGCTATTTTGCGAAGCCATCAAAAATGGCCTTCCGGCTCTCCAGACCCAACACCCGGGGATATACTTCCACAAGGCGGCCGAGTACGTTGCAAAAAGGAAGGAAGCTTTCCTACAATGCAGCTGTGCGTTTCACTAGTTTTACCAAAATTACCACTAATGGTTTCCACTTGCAGCGCTTAGTCTATCTCCAACGGAACCACAAAGTCCTGGAACAATTCCGAATCCTTCGTCGTTTTTTAGTGAATTTTTTGGTATACGAACTCTAAAAACGGGTGAACCCTTTACTGAGCAGCACATTATTGCTCTAGTGCAGGAGAACGAAAGGAACTTCAATCATTCTGTAAGTTCTGTATTCTTGGTCCCTCTCTGTAACTTTAACGAGGCTTTCTACAGGCTACCATAATCTACCTACTTGGCCAGGCAATGGCTCAGTTCAAAGTTTACAAGTGCTTAAGGTTCAGGAAAAAACTGGCAATTGATATGGCGGAGGAGTACTACAAATGCGGGGATCATGCAAAGGCCCTAACGTACTATTTGTGTGCAATTCGAAAAAGCATTATTTTATCTTAAGATATTTTACGCAGGCTATATTCATTGATGCTGCCTGATTATCGGCAAGACAAGTGGGGCACCATTTTTACAGATGTCCTGCTAAAAACTCTTCGCTGTGCGTTCCTTGCAGCATCAGTTGCAGATTTTATTGCTTGTAGTGTCGAGGCCCTTTCCGTTAAAATTAATTCTGACCAAAAGGATCGAATTACTGTTTTGGAAAACCTCTGGAAAGTCCTCCAGGTTTTTTCGAACTGTTTACCTCTACAATCGTTGACTGAATGACTTTTTTTCAGAGCGTTCCACCAGTTCCACAAAGTCAAATAGCTCCAGAATTGAGATCACACTGGGAAACAGCCCTAGCCGTCTACAAGCCACCAGTAACGGTCGACTTGGACAAGCTAACTGATTTGCTAGAGTGCTACGTTACTTTCGACAGAGCTCAAATAAAAAATGACGAAGCTGTGAATATTAGGCTCTATGTTAAGTCAGTAATGTACACACAGTGTTTGTTGAACTTTATTAAATCCGCTCCTCGTGCAGGTTACTTACCGATGTTCCATTGAAAGCAAGAAGTTTCAGCATCTTCCTAACTGATGGAAGCGACGTATACAAATTACGAGCAATAAAATATAGTTCATTTAAAAATTTAGCCCTCCTGCGGAAAGAGGATACAGGAGCTTTAGATATAGAATATCTCAGCTTGGACTCTGATGTTAAATTGGAGCCCAACAGGTGCTACAAGATCATTTTCTCCACCGAGTCTCATCAATTTCTGGAAAATATTCATCTTCAGGTAAATTGGTTCGGTTTTTTTAGTGTCATTTTTTCCTAACTAACCCTAATTATTGCAGGTCTCACGTATAGAAATCGAAATGGGAACTGATAAGATCTACGCAGTCCTCACGAAGAGTGTAACTCTAACTCGGCGGTGTTTCAAAAACTACAACCGCTTTAAAGATCTCATCGACAGTATAAGCATAAATCCGATGTGCTACATTATCCCAACGTAAGAAGTATAATTTAGAGTTGTCGGTGAATTTTCTGCAAATTAAACCCTTTCCAGATTCCATTTGTTAGCTCAAAGCATGCAGACCACACATCCAATGTTGGTTAACGAGCACTTTAAAATAGTTAGCAACATAAGTAACCCCTTCAACATTTTTCTCCAAAATGTTGGAATTAGTATTAGTGTTCCAAACAACCTTAAGAACAAGGGTATGTCAAGATATTCTCTAAGTTCCTTATTCAAGGACCATTCTTCCCAGTTTTTCTAGCCACTGATGTCACGCAAAACAAGCAGAAACTTCTTTCCCACATTCAAATGGACATCGGAGAGCTATCGATGCAAGGCAGCACCACGGTCTCTTATTACGTATTTAGTCTAGTCGAAGCTAAAATCGATCTCCAGCAAAAGGTGTGGTATAGTCTGGAGGTAAACAGAAGCAAATCAAGTCCTGAGCGAAAAATCAACGATGACTCACCCA
This sequence comes from Proctacanthus coquilletti, assembly GCA_001932985.1. NCBI lineage: Eukaryota > Metazoa > Arthropoda > Insecta > Diptera > Asilidae > Proctacanthus > Proctacanthus coquilletti. The sequence goes on from MNCL01000006.1 coordinate 1,955,745, forward strand.
CGAATGGCAAACAATTTCTCCTTCCTGATAAGCTTCCCGCAACTATTAGTAGTAGCGTTAGGATCGATTATGTGGACGACAACCGGTTGAGAAAAACTAAGGATGAAATCATCACGATTTCATGTGTTTCAGAATTTAAGTTCGTGGGTAGATTTTACACGCTGAATCGGCAGCCTCTAGTTAAAGCGTACAGGGGAGAAAACTTTCTCTTCAGAGCAAATGTTGAAGTTCAAGCGCCCTGTGATTTGGATATTCTCGAAACATATTTCATTTGTGTAAGTTAATCTTTTTATTTTTTTTACTCGTATTTCAGTTTCGCAAAAATTGAGATGGAATCTAGACAATTTTTTACGTCTGTTCTTTATGTTAGGATCACAATTTAGCGCAATCATCTTATAGCTTTAAGCGTAAAAAGTATACAAATACCTACAAAACTGGAGAGAGTCTAGAGGACGTTATTCTCTTAAGAACAAACATGTGCCTATCAGAATGGATAACGCAAAAAGATTTCGAAATGACCAAAAGCAACAATTCCGTACAAACAATGCCAAGAAACCGGAAGCATTCGAAAACAGAATTGAAAGGTGTTCAAAGCCCCGAAGTGCCAGGCTCCCATTTGAACAAGAGCCTCCTAATGAAAATACCTACAAACACGACAATAATAGGCACGAATAGCTTAACAATTAGCCAGAACTCTGTCCTAGGCAGTCCTGCCACAGAAGAAGGAAAGCTACGAAGTGAAAAGGAGGATCCGAAGGAAAATCCTCTATCTCAAAACTCACAGGCACGGCCGGCGGCGAAGGTGATCTACAATAAAGCAATAGACGCGTTGCAAGCGACAGGACATTGTAGGGGTTTCATCAAGGGTGTGCATATGAATGAAGGCGCCGGAAATGTTCCTATCTTTGGGGTATACTGCGTCAAGTGGAAGCGATCAGGCGCAAAAGAGGAGTACGAATCAAAATTTGCCGTAAGCGGTATTGAAATAAACGAGCCGCCTGTAAATATCTACTGTGTGATCGAGGAAAAGATGTTTGTGAAAATTCCCATGACCCTAAAAATAGTCCTTAAGAATCCTACTCTAACCGTGCTACACTTGATAGTAACCCTTAGTAATACTGACAACTTCATGTGCTCGGGGCACAAACAGGTACACTACTTTAAATCACTCCCATCGAATTTTAATACAGTTTCTTTCGCAGCTAAACGTCTCAATATTCTCAAATTCGGAGAAGGAGGTCGTCTTCAACCTGTATCCGCTAAAGGTCGGGTGGCAGAACCTGCCCGAACTAACTCTGGAATACAATACTCAGGCAGATCCAAACAAGGATGAGCTCCAAAGAGCAATTTTGTGCCAATTAGTACAGCGTTCAATGCCTAAGAAAGTATTTGTACTTGTGAGTAGCCCGCATTATCACTAAATGTATCTAAATCCTACAAAATTCCATCCGCAGCCTCCTTCCAAGCAGCAGCATTTAACAAACCTAAAGTAGGTCGATCCGTGCAGAGTATCACAGCTGCAGTGCGGCGTCGCACTTTAGACGCCTTTACACACAGAACAAAGATCACAAAACAATAATAGAAGTTTTATCGTAGCCCTAACCGTTTCTCCAGTAAATTGTGTTTTACTCCTACAGTAAATAATTATTGTTGTTTTAACAGTGAACAGAACGTTTTATATTTGTAAAATGTACACACGCACGACCCGTGTCATAGGAGTTTTATTAACGGCGTAGAGAGAGTAATGAAACATTGTTACTAGTGTTAAAATTTAGAGTTATAGTCTCATTAAATTATAAAAAAAATATGCGATTTGTTTCCAAATATTCCGTGTTTTAAATTTTTTACTGAAATACCTTTCTTTCTAAATTATATTAATCAAAGTGTATTTTTCAATTTTCGTTCATATTACAAAATACTAGTCGGCAGAATATTTAAAAGTAAGTATTACTCAAGTATTAGTTAGTCAAAAATCTCAATGGGAATCCTACCCCCGATTTTGATGTATAAGGCGCAAATAAATAGGACTTAATTCAAATCTTCTGGAATAATACAATAGAATTATGAAAGCACCATTAGAATCCAAACTTCAACTTATAAATTCAAGTAACTTGCTGAAAATATAGCCAGAAACTGAAAACCAATTCAGTCAATATCGTCCACACTTGGAACCTGGCTCTGCGAGTAGCGTCTTTCGATCGGGCTTTGACTGGCACTTATAACCGAAACGGATTCAACGCTATCACCTTCCAAGCAAACAACAGTCTCAACAGCCTGCTTTAGTTCTGCCAAAGACACTCTGATCTTAGCTGCCACGAGCACAAGATCTTCTTCAGTAAGGAAATACCCCTTTCCAGTCTTCTGTTCCCTGATATTTTGTCTAATTAAATCGCTATGTTCCTCGTACGTTGTATGTTCAGTTCTGGGGTAAGAATAGTATTCCATTTCGAGAAAACCGAACGGGTCACCAAAGAATAATGGGGAGTTGATTATTTTATAAGATTCGCAGATAACTTTGTCAGCTTCTCGAAGAATTGAATCTAGACTCATATCACTCCAGGAGCGATATTGATTTTGCGGAAAATTTTCAGAAAGCAAATCTAAATTAATATCTTTGTCTTTGTGAATCTCAGGATGAGTCTCAAATTTGGTGGAGGCTAAATTTCTGTTGTACATAGCTCGAGTATATTCTTCAAGTTCATCAAGCGAACTTGAAACATTATAAACGGGCTCCGTAGCAGCTCCTTCATACTTTTCATTGTTTCTGTAGTTTGGCTGAAGATTAGAAAATTGTAATCCTTTCTTTTTCGTTTCAACCACGGTCCCACTTCGCTTTGTTTGCGTTGTTTGTGAATTTTCAGGTTGTATAACATTAAAAGCAATTTCGTTTATTTCTGGGTTCGTTTCTTGTAGAGTCGTATTGGAAACTAGCGATATTACAGAAGTGCCGCATATTTCTGGCTTCTCATTGCAATTTGCTCTCGTCCCTAATTGACCGCTTTTCCCGGCCTTAAAATTTTTACGAACCAATCTTTCCTGTTTTGCGGTCACGTTTCTACCTAACAACTCCGTCCTTACTCGTCCTCTAACAGCTCCGTCTTTACTCGTGTTACAAATAATTTCCTGCTTTGGAGTACACCGAGGTTCAACATTGTCGTTTGTATTTTCCACGCTATACTCAATCAAAGTCGAAGTCTGCCCATGTTTACTAGCTAGAAGATTCTTAAAGTGCTTGCAGTTAATCGCGAGTTCCTGCAATGAAAGGTTATTCTTTTAAAACCCATGAGTGGCTGGGTCTAATTACTTTCTTGTAGTTTTGCTCCAATTCTGGATAATTCTTCCGAGTCTGCTCCAATTCCAAGAGCAGATTTCTCGCCTGACTGGCGGTCAGTTGGCTTCTTCCAGACAAGTGGTCCTTTAATAGACAAGTAACGTTCTGAATTCTTTTCTGAGCATGCAAAGAAATTAATTCTTGCTGACTGTTCGCAGTTGTTGCCTGCTCTTCGCCATTTCGGTTAAGATCAATCGTTGCCTCTTGAGTAAACGCCGTTTGGTTATCGAGGGCGGAGCAGTAGGTTAAATCGGTCCCTGCATCGCTAACAACATCGTCATCCCTGGCAACTTCCATAATTACTACTCGAATGCACGTTTCAGTTAGGAATCAAGTATAAAGAAACAGAAATAGTTAAAAACTATGGGACGCACTTCGGGGCGTTAAGCGTCTCCGGAAGTTGTATTTTATAACAGTTTTTAAATCAAACGAAATTTGACCAACTTCACTTTGATAGAAATAAACGTTTAGGTCTACAAAAGGCTTCTTCTGGTACAATTTTAATTTTCATAAAGATAATATTAGCGAAAAATAAAATTTCCTGCGTTTCTCATGACAGAAAACATTCATTTTCTTTTTTATTAAAATAAATTTAGCATGATAAGCACTTTAATTCTGGAATCACCCTCATATATAGAAGAAGATCGTATTCTTTGACAATTGGTCTACAGATCTGAATCTGAATCTGGCTGCTGCTTATTCCAAACAATGGAAGCAGGCTTAGCGAAGATAAGAGATCCATCTTTAGCGAAGAACCGAATATTTCTTGGTAATTTACCATCATGCACCAGAGAGGAGCTCGAGAGCATCTGCATCCGATATGGTACGATTCTCGGATCCATGGTTCAGAAGAAGTTTGGATTTGTCCAATTTGAATCGGAGGCTGTTGCAAATAAGGCAGCCCAGGCGTTAAATGGATCTCTTTTCAAAGGGTGCAAGATTACAGTGCGAAATGCGGGCCAAGAAAGAAAGAAAAAACCGGTCCCAAAGCCCAAAGATGGTCCGGAGAGTATTCAGGAAAATATGCAGTTCCTACAGCAGCAGTACCACGCCACAGTTGGTCCTCAGTACAACGACTGCGAAATAATCGTTGTGAACAAGGCGAACACGTAAGTAATCAAATAAATGCCTAATCAGTTTTCATAAATACTCCTAGGGAATATGCGGAAACTATCGAGCAATGGCTGAAACGGCTACTGCTGAAAGTTGATATCCTTTTCCCTAACGAAGAGGTCCCCATTGGCAAAGTCCTAGCAAATATATCTTCTCGCGGGTGTCTATATGCAATTCTGGTGACTCCCCAAAACGAGGAGCATCGCAGCATTACAGTGAACATCTTGCATGGTCAGCCAGCTGAGCATCGCAATATGCCTGTGGAGGATGCGATCAATTTAATAGCGAATGACTTTCAGGAGAAACTGAGGACAGAGCGTCAGAAGATAGTTAGTATGCCATCAACAGTTCCCATAATTCCTCCGACTACTTCACTTCCACCAGCGATTAAAGAGCGCCATCCCGAAGCGATACAAACGCTCCTCAATCTGCTTGCAGACAACTTGCCTTTAACTGTTCTTCAGTACGACAGAATCATAAAATACCTGCAAGAAAGACGTCAACTTCAAGTAAAGGCGGAATTGGGCGACGCAGCTGATATCGCTCCGAAACCACCAGCTCAAGAACCGAAGCCAGTTGAACCAGATCCCGAAATTGAACTACAGAAGAAGATTTTAAACATTCTGAACAAGTCCTCCATAACAGAGGCAAGAAATGATCTGATATATCCGAATATTCAATCACTGAAGAAAGATCCTGAAACTATCGAGCTTCTGAAAGACGAAAAGGTCCAACGTGCCTTAGACTCGTTGATGAAGACCAGCTTAGTGTCGACCATAGAAAACTACTTTAATTTTAGATAGATTTACTTTTTAATGTAAAAGGAAAGTACTTTCAAAAGGTCTTGATCTAAAATGTAATGACTTTTCTACATTCAACAGATCGGTCTCATTCCGACCCTGAATAAACTATAAAATACATAGGGTTCATAATTTATATTATTTTGTAAACTTAAAATACCCAAAACAAAAACCAGAGGACTTTAAATGCTAAAGGACATAGGACTTTTTCGGCTTCAAAAGAAAAGGGAGAAGCCTCACCTGCCTTGACTAAAAAGAAATCAACATTAAAACCCATCACCTTGCTTAAAAATCATCATCTCAAAATAAACTTTCCATTTATCTTTTGCTATAGACCTTAGACTCATTCTGTTCCAAATCTTCCACATTTCAAATTGCATTTCCTGTTAAAAGCCTATCTACACGAAAGGTTTCTATAAAGAATTCTTCTATTCAATTAAATCGAAAATAAAAACAAATCCCTAGCATGTGAGCACCAATAATAGCAAATGAAATGAACACGCTGTAAACTTAAGATGTTTTTCTCTTTTAATATTGCCAATGGTTTCCACTTACATAAGAGTAAAAGATCAAAGTTCAGAGGATGCAAGGCTGGGATTGGCATAAAGAAGTATACACACGTTCATAGCTCCACGTATAATTTCTTTCGTTCCATTCTTTGAATAGTTCTGAGTTTTTTTTAATATTTTGTATTCGATACCATCTGTTTTTCCTTAAATTTCAGGGTGACTACACTTAAAAGGAAATAAAAGTGATCACAAAATGAAAACGTCAAACCTCTGCCGGTGCTGATATCCTCTCGCTCTATGCTAATTTTAAATATATGCATAATCATAATAAAAATTTATGTATAATTTAACGTCGCTCAGTAGCTGTCGCTCTCATAGTTGATGGCCTCCTGGTCGAGCTGGGCCTGTGTTGAATCATCGCTGCGTTCCGAAACTGGCTCTGCATCCGTCTCCACGTTAAGGTCGTTCGCCGGGGTCAAATTGATCGAGTCGAACGCGTCCTTCAGTTGATTATTGGCGCCCTTTGGGTCCAGATCTGTTGCCCAGCTGAAATGCATCAGCGCAGAGTCCACATTGCCCAAATTTTTGTGTATCTTTCCTATCAGGTAATAGACAACGGATTCCTTTGGCACGATTTGTTTCAGCTCCTCCAGTTCTCGCAGCGCTTCCTGGTGCTTTCCCAGCGAGTAGTACATGGAGCCCCGATGGAATTTACACAGAGGATTCTTTGGATCTACCGCAATTGCTGCGTTAAGCGTTTTGAGGGCCTGATCGGCTTTCTGCATAAAGAACTGCATTGCCCCAATGTGCACCATGATGACCGAGTTCTTTGGATTGATCTTCAGTGCTCTGGCGTAGTGCAACTCCGCCAGTTCGTATTTCTCCTGCTTAGAATATATCGTCCCTATGCCGAACCAGGCGTTGTAGTGCCTTGGGTCCTTAAGTATCGCCGTCCTGAAGCACGACATCGCCTTGTCCAGCTCCTCGGTTATGACCAGCTCATGGCCGAGAAGAGTATAGCTATAGACGAAATCCGGATCGACCTGGACTGCTCGCTTGAAGAATTTGATGGCTGTCTCATGCTCTTTGTGCAGGGAGAAGCAATTGCCGGCCACACACCAGGTAACAGGTGAGTTCTTGTCCTGGAGCATTAGATCCTGCGCCAGGGCGGACAGACTTACTTCTCGCTGCAAATGCCATAGAGCAGTACTGTAGATTTCCATTAGGTGCATGCGGTTCGGCTCGTTTTCATGGATTTCTCTGAAGATCGCCGCGGCAGCCTCGTACTCCCGCAGCTCGTAGTGGGCGAGGGCAATCATACTCTGAACCCAACTGGTCTTAAAGTGATGTTTCGGTACAGAGCCGAAATTACTTATCGCCTCCTTGCAATTATACTGCGCCAGATGCAGATAGCTCTGTCCTAGTTCCCGCAGAAGCGCCATGAGTCCCTCTGCGCTCTGTTTCTTTAGTGCCAGAACATGATGCGCCATGGTCTGGGCATTATTCAGACTGTTATGCAGAAGTACTTTGCTGTCGTTTGAAGTGATCGTTTCGATCTTCTCCTTCTCCTTCTTGTCTTTCTCGTTGAGCTCGTGATTGAGGGACATCTTAGAGATTCGCTGTTTTGTTTTCCTAGGTGGCGACCGCGGCTGGGCGAATTTGTTTATATTTGGACTCTTATTATTCTCCTTAACCGAATAGTTGCTGTTGCTGAACAACCTGGAACTACGTCTAACATTTTGGCCAGGTAGTGAATTAGGCGTCCGGGGAGTTATGTTCCCCGTCTGAGTGAACACGGCTGGCTTTGAGTGCTGCAGCGGGGTTTCCTTCCTGCTGATCCCGAAACCTTTTAATTTCTTACCTAAAGACTTTTGTTCTTGATTCACTTCGGCTAAAGTCTGTGGAGACTGAACAACGCCTCCGAACGACGAATCGTTTGGACTGTTGATGGGAAGTATTCCGAAGCTGGGGGTGCCCGGGCTAAGGGCGGTTAGGTATTTGAACTGCTTCCGGAAGGGTGTTCCCCCGTCGTAATTGTTGCAGTTCATGTTGTCCGCATAACTGTTCGAGTAGACCATGGACGTATCCTCGATGGTGTTCCCGACTGAGGTAAAATTTGTGGTAACATTACCACTACCACCTCGGAGGACCGACATTGTGTTGTTAACATTATTATTGTTTATAATCGGCGTAGAGAGGTTCGTGCTGTTCGTGGAAACGTTGTCCACGGGTGTGGAGAGAATGTAATTATTCGTACTAGTGTTACTATTATTGACTAAGTCGGCACCCGCCGTTGAACATGCACATACATCGGAGAAACCGCCCATACCCATGAGAACCATTGCGTTCGAATTGTTCCCCTGGCAAGTGTTGAATATATCCGTGCTCGGAAATTGAAATATCGCATTCGGATCGACCTTCTCGCCGTAATTGCACAATTCTGCGAAAGCATGCCATAAAAAAGGATTCAATTTGAGCGCCTTCTTATACGCTTCGGCTGCAATACTATATCTTTCAGTCTGTGAGCATATCTTGGCTATTAGCTGTAGTGCGAAACATGCAACCTCGCCGAACTCCTTGCTGATCTCGTCGAAGCTCTTCAAGTCCGAGAAGCTCACGTTGTTCGACAATGCCGATTCCGCCTCCGCGAGCTTTTTCAGTTGGTAGGCACACTTAGCCAGCAGAAATCTGCATTGCGGCGACCGTGGCGTCTTCGCCTGGAGCAGCCAATAGGCCTGGTGGATCATGTTGGAACGGTAATAACATGTTGCCAAAATAAATATTGTTTCATCCGTTTCAACTGGAAAGGAAGCATGAAATAGAAGAAAATTTATTAGTATTTATTACTATCTACAGAAATGTGGCTTATATTTCTAGTATCCTAAAACTCTGGCTCCAAAAAAACTAGATTGATTACGTTTTGTGCCTGTGTGATTTAAGGTATTTTCCTAAGCCTGCAAAGGTATTTCCCTAAATCTGCAAGTCTATCGGTTAGAGCACAATAAAGTGGCCAAGAAACACAAAGCTTATCTAAACATTGGTCAAAGATGAACACCATGAACATTTTCGTCCCCGTTTTGTTAGTTCATATTCCCCAAGGACAGAATTAAAATCCAACCAATCGTTCTAAAGAACTCAAAAACACAACTTAAGTGGACTTGCTGTAATCCGACCTCTTTCTAATCTGGAGTCCATTGTGAATCCGACAGGCCACTCTCGGCGAAAAAAAGGTCAACATTTTTATACAGATTGTGATTTGGCGTACAACCGTGCAATCTCAAACTGTTTGTCGAATAACAAGACGCTCCCCTAAACAAGTATAGGTTACAGTACTCTATAGTCCGGAAAATTCTATAATCCAACACTGTCGTGCAAAACGCGTGTCGCACTACAGGGACTCCACTGTAATGCAAGTTTAACTAGTCTCCTAATTTTTCTCAGAATATCAAATCCTTTCTTCCTTCCTGGTAGAATAATAATTTTCTGGTTTACTCTTACATAAAATTACCCTTCAAACCCATTCGTTGGTTGTTACCCAAGATGCAAGTCATTTTTGCAAAGCTTACTAAGTGCGTTTAAAACAATGAAACAAAAGGAAATATTTTCCATATTTCCTATTATTACGTAAAAATTATGTTGACCAAAATTATACGTTTACGAACAGAATCATGAAAGTTATTTTAAGGGACCCAAAGTTATTTTAAGGTAAAAGTGACTCATGTTTTGAGATGAAATATAAATTAATACAATTTAATATTTACTTGCTTCTCTAACACTTAACGTCCAAGTTAAACTATTTTAACCAGCATAACCAAGTCTTTCTTCTTCGTATCTTTTTCAGTTTGTTAGCACTTAAAATAAAAATCATTACATTTTTATATTTTTTTCAACAGTCATTCTATTTACAAAAAATAAACCTAAGACCTCCTTCATGTAATTTTAAAAATTAACTCATTTCCTGAATCAACCATCCTACAAGAGAAGCTATCAATGCAAACAGACAACAAAATTTCTTACGTATTCTTATATCGTAACTCCCACATTTTCTTAATATCTTCGAATAAATATTTTTATAGAATTTCTAGAAAATATGTAGAGGTACTTTTTGGACCCGAGACAATGATAGTGCAATAAAGGCAATTTACGGATAAGTTAGTAATCTCCGACACGCCAAGATCGACTATGCATCACGTACTTGTGTCATAGATCTGGCTCACTTCCAGTTTTTTTTTCAAAGAAATTCAAACGACGCACTTGGAGGAAACAAGACGAAAAGGTAACAAAACTATTTAACCAAAAATTCAGAGATAAGCCCCGATTTCTCTTGAATTACGGTCCGTGGCTTGCTTGTTCCAAAGTGTTATACTTTAACGAGAATTGGCGATTTCAATTTGCCAAGGGTCAAAGTACAACGAGATGATATGGAAAAAAGTTTACGATTCGACTTCAAATGCGACGGTTAGCCTTAAGTTTAGAGCTTCGATTTCTGTTTTGCCTTTGCAAATTGGTAACAATGCGCTCTGGCTAGCCGGCCACTCTCCTAATGAAAGCCATCCTTGGAGCGAGTAAAAATTGGCCCGTTGTCCTAAAAAACACCACCAGAAATTAAAAGGCAAAAAATTTTCGGCAATATGTCCGCCTAGGGACAAGACCTCCCACTGACCTCCTTTGAAGGGGTTATGAGCCCTACCCAAAAGGGACAAGCATCCTTGCCTTCGCAAAAAAATTACTCCCACACCGTTGGCTATTGATTGCAGGCAAAAAATTCGCCGTAAACATTTATGTAATTATGGGGAAATATTGGAGAACTTCCCGTCGAAGGCACCACAAGGCCGTGCCCATTTTCGATGTAAACAAACGAAATTGAGAACGCTTTTCGGGGTGAACTCGCGTGCAGGCACCAATGTGACTGTCTTAATCGTACGGGTAATGCTAGAATTAGGCGTAAAACCGAGAAATTACCTTCAGCGCAGAGTCGCTCGGCAAGGAAGATCGCATCCTGGTGGTCATAATGGTTCAAGCAGTGCCATATGGCCGCCTGTGGAAAGTGAAGAGAAACCGATTAATTTCACATTAAACACACGGCAGAGCACTGCGAAGCACTCCGCATAAGCTTCACGCGGAATTCTCGAAGGAAAACTGCGATTTTCTACCTGCACGGGTTCCTGAATTATCATAATTTCCCGTTGGTTTCGTCTTCAGCGTACGCACACACTCACTGCCACAATTCGATCATTTTTCTCCCAAACAAAACAAATGATAAAACGTGTCCTTTCAAAAATATAACGTTAATCGTGCACTTCCTGGTGTCAAGGGCTTTATTGCGATTGCGATTACTTTAATCTCATTAAGTTTATCGGTAGAATTTTCGGTAAAATGCCAAACAAATTCTATGGGGGAAAAAAGTTGACGACCACGTACGCACACACAAGCAATAAATGCCAATGCCAATTTGATAGACATTTGACCAAAAGCGATTTAGTCGAAAATTTCGTCTCTATACCAGTTTTACAGAGTCATCTGCTGGAAAAGGAATTTAAAGACGTTTTAATCTTCTACAATCTTTTTTCATTCCAATATTAATTTCTAGTCACAATAATTCGTAATTTAATAATTTAAATATTCATACAAACACAAACAAACAAATCAACAGCACAAAATACAATTTTTCCGGAAGTTTAATTTTTATGCAACTACCATAATTTGACTGTAAATATTTCTAATTCTGGCAGCTCTGTAACAAGTAGCCTTCAGTTGCATCAGCTGTTTTTGATTACTCCGTTGCAATGCGAGAGGGTTTCGGCGTCTTCGCGAAAATGTTTTCTTTTATCGTTGTAAAATGCACAAAGTAAACGGCGGACAAAATGAGTTTTATCATAGGATTTCTCGTTGTGGTCCTTGCATTTTACTTGGGCGTAACATGGTGAGTCTGGGCTGGGTCCCATGAGTCACCTGCTCAATTATTCGAGCAAAGATTGAGTCCACTGATTTCACCTTTTCAGGGTTTTTCCACAAATTTTAGGTTGGTTGTTGATACAGAAGTTCAAAATCAAAGTGCGGGTAGGCAGAATAAGCCTGCCACTTTCGTTGAAAAATGTAAATGTTTACAAGAGCGGATTTTCTGTGGTAAGATCCAGACTGTCATAGACGGTGCACCTTTGATCTAAGAATCCTCTTCTTCCAGCAAATTGAGGAAATTTGTATAAGAAGCAGCTTTTTTAATTCGGAGGTCACAAAATTGTTATCTATAAACGTAAGGGACATTCGAATCAACAAGGATATCGACGCCCAAAGCAGAGCGTATATCACCCAACTGAAGGATGAGTCTAATCACAAACCAAAGGCGTTTCCTGATTTTCGAAATACTAAAGTCCCTCCTAGCATTGTTACTTTCGCTCAGGTAAGTCTTTAACCTGTTTGCTCCTTTGTACGCTTTGCCTATCGATCGAAAAGCCCTGACGCACATGTTGCACTTTTCAGTTCATGGCCATCCATGTCAACAACATCTCAGTCGTTCTGATGAACAATGACTTCGACCCGGGGTGGTTCCTTCATGCCACGGCAAAAGAAATGCACCTCGATGGGAGCATTGTCCACAATGCAAAGACTTTGCTCGTAAATTCATCACTCACGGATGCTCAGGTGAGTGTCCTTGCTTAGATTTAGTTTTTCTCAATAAAATTTTGATCACTAATGTTCTGCAGGCGAAAATTCTCCGACATTGTCCAACTAGAAGGCAGTCGTTGGAGAATCTTAACAAAATTCGGCCTTGTCTAGCAGAACTGAGCTTTGATGTGGCTTTGGATGGAGTTCTTATTGCCCAAGGTCCACTTTCCGTTGAGGTAAGAATGGAACTTCTAAAACTGTACAACTTCCATATAACTGGCAAAGGAGCGCAGATTTGAACTGTTCTTCTTGAATATTTTTGGAAACAATCTAAGGTTACTCATTTTTTTCAGAAACTCCAACTCGCCATGAACAATGCGAAGGCAACGATACATGGAGGTCTCTATGACTTCCTGAGTGAAGCCAAGAAACGCACTCACACCTCTGAGGCCAATTTGCGCCAGCATGCAACTTTAAGTTCAAAGAAATACACCAATGAGGCGTACCACAAAGTGGCACCGATTATTCCTAAAAACTTCTCCTTTGTAATCAAAGCGGCCACGTTCTCTGCTGTTAAGGAAAACACACAGAACGACTTTAGTGCGAAATTGCAAGTCTTCACGGTAAAAATGATTTTTACAAGAGAAAATCTAAAAATTCAATGTACTTTTTTTAGATCACAGGAAAGTTCAATTCCAAGTCGCTAAATGAGAACGTGAATCTTCCAACCCTTTACACAAAAATTCACCTACAGCATCTCGATATCGACACAAAATATGAGAAGCTTCTTTTCATCGAGCAGTTTTCTATTGATTCGAAGGTATGATCACTAAAACCAGACCTGCACTTTCAATTCTAAACAATCTAAAAAATACTTTACAGCTGGAGAACGATATCCTCAACATTTACTCAAAGTTGAAGACCTTCCAACTGATCTACAACCACAGTGAGATCTACAGTTGGGTGAACAACAACTTCCTGTCTCGGAAGAAGAGTATATCGCAGCCTCTGTTACTGTCCAAGCAAGTGATCGAGGATCTGCAAGTCAAGACAAAGTCTCAGCAGGACGGATTGCTGGAATGGTTCCTGAAGCGTATCATAGTGAAGGGATGCGCTGAACTGTGGAACGTGTCCACTCTGGTAAAACTGGACGACCAAAACGCGGCTGTGAGCGTTAGTCATACTAGACTGCTTCTGGAACAATTCGATGACAAGAGGTGCAGCGTCTACAACAATAGAATAGTCAATCTTCTTCTGGACAATCGCCACTGGAGCACCGAATTGATGGTTGAGTCTCTTTGGTGGTCGCTGGGAAACCTCAGCAATGACACCAACAATCTGCGGAAAAGCCACTCCATTGGCAGTCCGTTTTTTATGGGCGTTAGTCTTGTCAAATTGAGTAGCTATGCTAATGTTACTAAATTGGAGCTGTCTGTCCATACTTTGCGAACGGAATACAGCACTTACCTTGCAGAATTTGTGATCAAGGCGAGTCACTGCATGAAGCAGTACGGTTGGGGCAAGTTTGCGGACACTGTGGGCAGCGCGAAACCAAAAGTTGACTCGCGACATGCTGTTGGGCTTCTAGTCACCGCGAAAATCAAGGACATTACAGCGTACTTTATAAACCGACATGAAGCCTGCATCCTGCTAAGCCTGTCTGAAATTACCTTGACTCGAACCCAGCAGACTTCGGTTTTCAAGTTCGAGGAATTCCAGACGGCGATAATGCGATCTATGAGTGCATCCTCTTTGTGCCTCACTGACTTCACCGATATCTTTGGGAACTTCAAAGTGATCAGAGTCGAGTACGAAAAGTACTCGACGGAAACCAATGGGCCGAAGCTGGCAACGTTCATTCTAGACGACACCGAGGCTACGTGGAATTCAAATTTGCACATGCATATCGTCACTCTGTTTCGCGATATGAAAGAGTTAAAGGCAGAGCTGCAGCTGTTCGAGTACCGAAAACCTAGCTCCAAGCAATCCAGTCAGCTAGAAAAGCTTTCTGTTGAAATTTCGGCCGAGCGGAACACGGCCTTCGAGATTAAGATCTCCGAGCGACACACAATGCAATGGTACTTCCAGAACATGTTCATTAATCGGCGGGACAGATTTCTTATATCCGTGGAAAGCGTTTTTGTGAAAATCGACGATCAGCACATTTTCACCTTCAAGGACGTCGATATCCAGTCTATTGCGGCTGCCGATATGCTGACTGCGGAGCGTCAAAATGTTGAGGGATTCGTTTTGCCAACGAATAAAGTATGGGCCACAAGGATCGGAATATTGAAGGTGCGTTATAGCTTTAGTTTTCTAGCAACCCTTACCCAATCAGGGCCCTTATAATAAACTAATCGACAAGTATGTTTCCGCAGGGCATATTTCCCTATGACCATGACTTTTCCGATGCCATCCAAAACGAATTTGTTTCCTTGTTCAAGTGGCTGAAAGCTGTTCACAACATAAAAAAGAAGGAGTTCACCATGGACTCTCCACTGCCTAGTGATATGATAATTCAGGTGAGTACAACAGTTCTTCCTGTGCCGAAAAAGTTAACGTTCAATTCCTCTTCAAAAAGATAAAAGAGTTCCTGCTCGAAATGAGCGATGATCCATTCGAAGTTAAACTTCGAGACAACTATGTGCTTCTAGTCGATGAGTACCTCGAGAGTCTGAAGCGTAAGGAGTTGTTCGAAAAGAAGATCGCTGAGCGATGTTCCGAAAGACTGCTAGTGCCTGATAAAACCATTGAGACGTTGTACGCGAGTTTAATTCGAAAGAATTCCGAGATATACATTCAGAGGTCCAAGAAGATAAATGAAAGCGGTCCTATGAGGACACGGCTGTTCGCCTGGATAATGACCGATTTAGAGATTATGGCCATGGCTGATCCCTCTATTCATGGTACCGCCAATGTGACGAGGATTATGCGAGAAATCGATTCTGATAGTCCGTGGCCAGAGGAAGGCTTGGAGTTCGTGACGCTCTGGTGTCGCGCTGTTAACGTTAGCTGCACCGAATGGAAATTCATGCTTAGGTAATGCTTTTCTCTCTTCCAAGGCTTTTTAATGGACCTTTTTGGTTCGTTCAGGGATTTCCCGCAACCTATGTTCTATGTGAAAATGATGCGCCTATTCGGCACGCTATGTGGGGCAGAACAGGCAGCGCCAAAACGAGCAAAAAGGGACGTTCAGATTGAAATAGGTCCTCCGTTCGGCACAGACATGATCCAGCGCGGTATGACGGCCTTGAAATTCTATCATGATTTTGACTGCGAACTGGAGCACTGCAGCTACGCTTTCGGACCCTGTTGGGAGCCGGTAATGGCGCAGTGCAACTTGAGTTTAGAGAAGATATTCGCCCCTTCTAGAGATCCCAGTCCTGTGCTGCCTTTCTGGGACAAAATGCGACTGTTGTTGCATGGCCGCTTGACGATGATTGTAAAACAATTCACGGTACTGCTGCATGCTTCTCTAGATCCTTACAACACAACCGAGGAAATGGAGCTGACCTGGAACAACTGCGGTATTGTATGGACCAATGCCAAAATCATGTTTAAAGGCGAATTAAATGTACGATGTTTGCTAAAGAGTAATTGAAATATTGACCTGCTCCGTTCTAGGTGTCGGTTCGAACTGCCTCCCGGTACGACGATTGTAGGCTCTTACATTTCCCTAATCTAAAACTGACCTTTAAGTTAAACTGGTGTTGCTTGGCTAACCCAAACGATCATCACGCAGTCATTCCCTGTGCCCCGGACAAATTGCCCGAGTATTCGAGCAACCAAGTGCATGATTCCTTCCGAGCATTCCGATCACAAAATTTGAATATTTGGGTTTCCTTTGAGACGAAGCCGTTTACCGGCGAGGAGCCGGATATCCCCACCTTAGAACTGTACGGAAGCACCTTGCGATGGTTCGAAAGTCTAAAATTGATTCTTTCTGGAGTGACCCGGCCAACGAGAAGGGGTCCTGTCTTTAATAACGTGCGGCCAAGGAAAAAGCAACTTAGTAGACATTACAAGAAAGCCAATCTACAAATGAGCCTTCACAAGTTCGAAGTTTCTTACAAAATGTCCCACGACCTTCACAGAGGCTTTAGACTTAAGGGTGATCGGGTATCCTTCAGTTCAGAGCACTGTCTAACCCTCCTGCCTATAGACGACGGCCTAATTCACCGTCCGCGGGCAGAATGGTCCACCGTGTACATGAACTGTGAATTAAACGATGCCGAGATTTGGTTGAAGAGCACCATGAGCGAAAAGCTTGATAGTAGTATGGAAAATATTTTCAATGTAAATCAAAATGTGCTGTTTTACTTTCTAAGCGTGGCAAAGGTCTCGTATGGCAGGGAAGCTTTGCTTCAATCCAACAGCACGGAGGAGCGGAAATCTTCTACACCGACCCATAAATTGGTGGTGTATGACCTCAAGGGTGCCTGGACTAAAAACAATAGAGATGTGGCCTTTGTCCTCTTCGACTCTTTTATGAAGTCGCAGAAACTAAAGCATAATCTATCAACAGAAGCGCTGAAAGGTTTCCGAAAGGAGGGCAATACACACCTCCCAAAATCAAGACGAGATAGCTCAGCAACATTAGCTTCTACCTCATCAGAAGTTCTGCCCAGTAAGTAACATCCAAGAATTATATGAAAAGTTTTTTTTTGAATTTTTATCTGTAGGGCCCACAACAACCACAACGGCCATCAACCAGCCCCAACCTGCCAGTCATGCCGCTGCTATGCTGCAACAGCTGATCGCGGAAAAGAACCACAAATTCCACGTCTATAGTGATGATCAGTCCACGCAAACTCGGGAATTGCAACTTCAAGGGCTCCAAGCGTGCAGTTCCAACGATGTAATACACGAGAACTGGTCCATTTCACTGGTTAATTCTCAGGTATTGCTGAAGGGCTGCGAGACTTCTGGATATGTGATCTTAAGTGCAGCTAAAGCTGAAATTTTACAACGTGTTCACAGGCCTGTATGGCGCGATCGCAGCCTAGTCTCCAAGACGACTTGGAAGGGCTCTCTGGAATGCATGCAATACTATGCAACAGTGAGCGCTGGCGAAAACGATTCTTTCCTGGAAAATGAAATCATGTGGCTAACCGTTGACAATATCCAAGAAAAAGACAAAGATGCGACTGTAATTAGCGATCTTCCCGACCTCCCACACCTTGTGGGTAGTGGGCAAAGTGTTGGAGGAGTAGTTTCTGAAACAGTAGGTGCTTCAGGTGATGTGGACACTGGGAGAACGCAACCAGTGCAGCTACAACGTATTGTGTCCCGCTGTAAGTGTGAATTCGTTTACGTAAGCTATGGAGACACAATCGATCCAAGTACTTTAACTGAAGTGCCACCACCTCCGTCTGAAGAAACTTTAAGCCCCTGGAGAAAGCAGGATGACCCAGTCGATGCGTTCACTTTAATGCATCACGACTTGGATGTTTGCACGAACTCATTACAGTATGCAATGATCCTGGATATAGTCAACAATTTGATGCTCTACGTCGAGCCACAGCGTAAACAAGCCCTAGAGCAGTTAGCTCGGATGCGGTTTCAATTGCAGCTCTACAGCAGCGAGGATCAGAAGAGGCCGATCCAGCAACTGCAGACGCAGATTAGAAGTTTGTTGCTGAAAATCCGCTCGTTGGAAAAGGACATTCATATGATAGGTAAGGCTATCAGCGAAGAGGGATATTCCGAAGAGCTCCGAAGGGAGCAGGACGAAATCAAGAAATTGATTAGAGAGAGTAAGGAGCTGCTTAACTTTCAAAGCGAGGAGCTAGACATGATGTTGATTTGTTACAAGGAAACGCAGCTCTCAGCAATGAGCAAGCTACAGACTGCCTGCAGGACCGATAAGCCCGTTACCATAGTTCGAGCCAACGAGATTTGCTTTAAGCGAGCTCAGTGGCGCTTGACGGAGACCGATGGGCAGATCGGAATTGCCGACTTGGTTCTGACTGATTTCTTGTACACAAAGAAGTCAGCAAGCGATGATTCTGTCGAGCATCTCCTAGAACTGGGGAATATTCGAATGAACAACTTAATCCCGCGTGAGGTCTACAAGGAAGTCCTCTGTCCAACAGAAATACAAAAGGATATGCCTGTTGATACGCACAAACGCGTCCTGCGGGTGTTCTGCAGGGAAAAGCCACCTGTGGGTGGGATCAGTGTAAAGGAGCACTTCGAGATAAATGTCGCCCCGATCACGATCGCCATCACCAAAAAGTTCTACAGCACAATGCTTAAATTCTGCTTCCCAGATCGAGACACCTCTGAGACAGAGGTTGCAGATGAAATAGAGGAGAGCTCAGGCAGTACGTCCTCCCTGAAATCGTCAAAGAAGTCTTCGAAATCAAAGAAGAGTTCCAAAGATTCGGAGTTTTATGTGAAGTACCCAAAAGATGATGTCGAGAAGATGAAGGAGCGAGCGGAGAAGAACAAGCTTTTCATTTACATCAAGATTCCGGAGGTTCCAGTTCGAGTTAGCTACAAGGGAAACAAAGAGAAAAATCTGGAAGATATTACCGACGTGTCGCTCGTCATTCCAACGCTGGAGTACCACAATGTGACATGGACCTGGTTGGACCTTCTGCTCGCCATGAAGTCAGTCAGTCGGCGGGTAATCCTGTCGCAGGCCATCAAGCAAAAATTAAAAATTCGCAGACAACCCCTGTCCTCTGCTGGGGAGAGGACAGTGCCGCAGGAAGAGGATAAAGCAATAATGTTGTTTGGGAACAGATTAGCAGTAAGCCTGAACTGAGAACATACCAAACTCTTAATGATAAATGATTTTTTGCAGAACGAAAACCGAAGCCAAAGAAAAGGAGTTTCAAGTTCACGCAGAAGCCTTACGGGAGGAGCTGATTCGCTTAAAAATTTGAGCAAAACATAAATCACGAAAGTATTGTATTTGTATGACCACAAAATAAATCTTATTTACGTAGCAATCTGCACTACAAGTTTTTCCATCTCAGTGTGCATGATTTCAAACCTTGCATAGAAAATTTCTTCCCTTATACTGTTTTACCGAATTTTGAAGCGGTTTTAATTTCCACAGTGGGAAGCAAAATTCTAGTATATTATTTAGTTCTTTTACAGTAGGAATCGAAATATAAAATTTATGTTTTCGCAACTATCTTTACCTTGAAAAACAGAAAATACGACTATACAGAAAATCAATAACACATGAGCCCAAGGGATCTTTCCCTTGAAGATTAAATTCACTTTCTGAACTTGTAAAAAGAATATTTGTTTTTTGCTTCAAAGCAAATTTTTAATTACCGGTTGTTTTTTATTATTGTTTATATTAATAATAATTCTGCAATACATTGCCACATCATTTCAATAGAATTTTATTGAGTCATTAAACTTAAGAATGGTAGTACTAGTATTTTAATTTAGATGTTTCCTCATTGATGATCACGTCTTTGATTATATTGTGAGTAGGATGGTCTCGAATGTGTGATCTCGAAATTTTTTCGATCCCACTTGAATAAAAATCCACTAAAATTTTAACACTCGTTCACTGGTTTTATATATACACATATATAAAAAAATTATAATTAAGAAAGCACGTAAAATGCGGAAACCTTTGGTATTCCTTTGATTCCCCGCTTACCTACTTACATTTTTATTTGAAAGGGTCTTACGAAGACCGTGGACAATCCTGTTGGCGAATAAATAAAATTAATAATAACTTCTACATTGTTTCTGACTTTTTTCAAATATTATTCTATTTTCTGGTTTTTTAAGGTCAACTGCGATTTGTATTAAGATCCGTATATGTCAGTTTCTAAAGTCGTCGAAATTACAAAACAATAGTTTATAAAAAAAAACTATTTCTCTATTTTTATAAGATTTCATTTGATACTCGTTTGGGCACCCAAAATTTATTTGATAAAATTTTTTAAAATTGAACCTAGACCATTTTCCAAATAAACAATTCAATTTATTATAATAATATTTTTAGTTATTATATTTACATAGTTAATGAATGTCCACAAAAAATATTTAATTTATCTATTTACATTATTTTTTATTATATTCAGCAAATGAGTAATATCAATTTATAAACATAAATAGATTTGTTTTTTATAATTTACAATTATATATGATCTTCTTATTTTTCTCAAAAACTTTTTATCAAAAATATTTAATTAAATTGTCAGACTTCGCTTATTTTTATGATATGGTTTAAGTTAGTGCAGCACGTTTTTTTATAGGAATATGATTATTTTGTATTGCGTTTTTTACGGCCACCCTCTGTAATTTTATAAACTTCAATACAAGCGAAGTTTATAGTTATATTCTTGCATTAAATAGGTCACACATCTGTTCTAAAATAATTCAAAGGAAGGAATTTTCAATAACTTCTTCTAAAAACTTCAGAAATATAAAATATGTGGAAAAATCCATTTTTATGCCATCTGGACCAAAACTTTCCCATGCATGTAAATGTACACCGAAAATAGTCGTAAGTTATCATGTCATATCTACGGCCCAATTGAAAATGATATCGATGACCAGCACTTCGAAAGACCGCCGGTATTAACCAAAATCGGAATTTTTCAAATGATCTAAGGATTACAAGGAAAAGAAAATGTCGTAGCAGTGTAACTCGTTATTTTACTTACTTTTTGCACTTAAAACAGACTTTTTTCTTCATAACAAAGGTACAAGGCACTTACCTCCTTAAACGACCCAATGGTCAACATAATAATTAAGACCATACTTTTGTTACTGCGGTCAAATCTTGTGAAATGGAATCAACCAGCGTCCCTTCTCGCTAGAATGGCTTCTTTCCTTCTTTCCACCCCTGCCTCAAGAACGCAATGCGGCACTGCACGAAGGTTTAATATTTCGTCCACTTCTGATATCACACCATCCCCTTTAAAAAATCTATTGCACGTAGTGTTCCGCGTGCATTTTCCACGCTCCTCACAGCCTCCTTATTTTCTGCGTTTAAGGATTGTAGGTATATCTCTCGAGAACGACTTCATATAAAAATATAAAGGCAGGAAGGAGAAAAATCACAGCGGGACACATAAGGCGTTTTGCATGGAAGGTCTAGAGGGCGCAGGGCGGCATCGAATCGATCGAGCATCAGTCCGAGGGCCAATGATTTTCGTATTTCCTGTAAAATCTAGTGTAGGTATTTTTGTGCCATCCCGGCTATAGTGACTGCTTGCGAAAGGAAATATTCGTCGCCCACGTCACTCGCGGGCGGTCTTGTAAGAGTAGGGTGGGGTTCGAAGGGTCAAATGCAGATGAAACGCAATATCGTTCTTCGATCCAACAATTCTTTATTGTTCCTAATTATGCTAACCAGCTAAAGGGGTGGATGGTCGGTCCGCCCCATGCCTACGGCCAGGAGCGCTTCGCCTCGTGGCCGCGATATTTCTCTCGGTACCGGAGTCCCGTGACGAGCGTCGAGCTTTTCGGGAAAGCTGTCTTCCCGCCAAACATAGTGTCCGCCTCCGGATCGAAGCGCAGGTACTCGTACTGGACGTGTAGGTTTTCCGGGAGTTGCATGTTCTTCATCGCGTCCAGCGGCACCGTTGTATCAACAGGTGTTTCGTAAAACTTGATTACTTCATCTGGATGAGGAAAACGGAGGTGAGCCAGGTAAGTCAGCTACCGCTCGTGCCAGGCGACGCACGGGGGGAATTGGACAATTACAAATTACCTACCTATGGTCGTGATCTCGCACAGCTGCGAGTTCGGCACTGCGTGCTTGAAGTCGCGGAAGCACGCTTCCAGCACGTTGAATTTCTCAGCAGCGCTCGCGAAGACACGGCTCCGGTCCGCGGGCAATTCACAAGCCGCGCAGATGGCCGCGACCCTGCTGGCGACCTGGCCAGGTTCCGCTGGCGGTGAATACGCCTTGGTCGGCCGCAGAAATCTATAAATATTTGATTAAATTATTTGCGTCCGCCAAAGTTTGTTTTTATCTAAAAATAATTGATTGCCGCGCCGCCAACCCGCACCGCCTAAGCCTTCGTCATAGTGGAACTCGATCGAGCTGAAGCCGGCGACGGCAATCAATACGTTTCCCAAGACAAGGACCCATTGCAATAGCTCGCCGCTTGGCCGCCCGGCCACCGCTGTCTTTCGTCGGGCGTTCGGCGTTTAAAGGAATTGTAAAACGCAAAAAATATCAAAATCGATAAAACTGCTTTTCCACACGCCGCATATTCACCAATCGACGACGACGGCGGCGGCATCCACCGGCTTCCGACCGAATGCCACGGACAGACGACGGAGGACGGCAGGCACAGTGTGGCGGCGGTGGCAATAGTGTGGGTCAAATGCGACGGCGACAACGACTGGTTCTGTTACCGCTGCCGCCGCTGTGTTGGGGCGCCCGGCCACCCGAGCTTATGCCCGTGCCCACCGGAGCGACGACACTCTGCTCGTCTCGCTTTGGAGCCTCCGGAGATGGAGTGCCTATTCCACAATTCCACTTGTTTGGTAGGTGCCCCCGAAACTGGTGGCGTACTCGAAAACGGGCAGCAGTGTTTCCACAGTCGCTGGTTTAAGAAATCTGTCCGCATTGGGATTTCTGTCTCGTCTCAAAAGTGACCAGATGACTAACAAAAGAAGAATTTTATAAAAAAATACGGCACTAGTACCAGTACCTTAATCAACTTCTATCCCAAAACCACCTTTCCCTTTTTCTAAAACTAATCCTACACCTTTAAGGCCTTTCTGTGAAAAAAGGAAGCAACCTCCTGCTCCTAATCAAAGGATAGTATTTATTAATTCATAGATTACCACTCATCAAACAGAAGATTAAAAAATTACGGTGAATTAGAGGATAGTTACAGAACGTTTTAATTCTAGAACGACGACCACAGTGGATCAATGATAACAGAATAGACCTATCATTCCAGAGGTCGTGTGTTCGATTACTACCTTGACACTAGTCCTATGCTCCCCGTTTAATTCCAGTTCTCTTGAATTATTCAAAAATAAATCAAATATCTCTGTTGCATTACAACATTACATTAAATACCACAATAAAGTTAAAAAAATTAAACTAAAACAATTCGGAGGTTGCGTTATGGAAAACTGGACTCAAAACTCTTACCAAGAAGGAACACTTATGCGTAATATTGCATTTTTTCTAAAAACTAAAAATATCGCTGCAAACGGAAAGAAGTCTTTACTCATTGCTATATTTCGTCATTTCAATTGCATTTTGTTAAATAATGTTACACAGGATAATTTTATTAAAAAATTCGTGCGTAATAAAGCCCGAACGAGTGCTTTTAACTCTACTTTCACCCAGACTACGTGACTAGTTTTATTTTCATTATATTACAGATTAACTATCAATACAAATTTGTTTTAATAACAATTCATATAGACGTTATGTAGCATCATACCGAAAAAGCATGTTGCTTGCTAAAGTATGGTATGATCAATTTAACTAGAAGCCGAAAAGTTTATAAAATTTGTAATTTTGTATATATTTATATTAATGATTTCGACTAACACAAATCAATGCATATTTTTTAGGTATTCTCCTCTTAGTAAATAAAAATAATTGATAAATAGCTTAAGTTCAGAACGACCTCTATGCATGTGTGAGTTGGTGAATCAAAGAAAGAATGTCTAGGATCTAGGAAGGTTTACAAATTTATTTAGAAAATATGCTAAAAAACCTGCAGAATGTATTTGTATATTGTTTAAGATAACTTGATCAATATGTGCAATACCATCTCAGAAAACGGGTCCAGCACAGTACTATAGCACTTTTTTATCACTCCAGTTAATAATTTTGTCTAATGCATGCATAAAATAAAACATGCCCAAAAAACCCAGGACAAGGATTGAATGAAAGAAGTCTGTTAAAAGCTTTCTCGATCCCACTTGGGATCCATTCAAGTCTCGATTCGACTGTTTCCATGCGGAAACACTGGTCGGTAATAGCCGCGGACGGCAAGCCGCATGCAAAGGCCTAAATTAAACCCGAACGAGTTCCCTCGGCGAGCCCGCAGAGATGTTTCCAGGCGAAAAAGGGAGAGCCGTAGTGTTGCGCAAGCCCACAGCTCGGGGGTTCGGCGGCCCGGCTCCGTCGATAGAGTCGGGCTCCTCTAGCATGGGCGCTGAATGGAAGCACCAGTGCACCGCCGATTATGACGTCCATATCGTGCGCACAAATTTTCCTCGATTTTTTAGGAATTATGAATTTGCCGGACGAAGTGCGGGAATTAAGGCAGAGTGCTCAAGTGCGCGGGGAGTGACTATGGCTCCACGGGCTCGCCGATAGGCGGACGAACGCCCGTTGCCACTGCCGCGTCGAGGAACTCTTCAAATTGCCATTGCTAAATTCACACCCGCAATACTAGCCGCTTCTGGGAACCCGCGACTCCGCGACTCGAGTTCATCGGTTCGGAACTACTAGTACAGGAATCTGCCTAGATCTAGATGAATTCAATTGCGGCGATGACTAAATCGCGCAAGGGAAACACACTTCCATCATTCTCTGGAATGCTGCGAACGTTTTCAGGAAAAAAAAAAAAACAAAAAAAGAAATGGACCGCTCGCAGGAGTCCGCTTCCAACGGCCGCTCGAACGCATCCTCCTCCTACAGCCCTAGATATTTGAAGAGACTCTACCAAACTTTGAATCCCTTTTGGCAATGACTTCACGGGCTGTGGGAATGTAAATGGGAATAATGGGAGATGATGGACCACCGGACATCGATTATCAATCGTTTTTTCGAAATATTTCCAAAACCTAAGACAGTCGAAGGTGCATTCGCGTGGGTCTTCTAGAGGATCCAACGTTGGAGAGGCTCCGCCAGCGTCCGAGACATGGACAGCGAAAAGGGACGAAGATCAAAGAAGTTGAAAATCTGCGTTCAAATTGAGTCATCACAACAAAGTTCGCGTTATGAGCGGCTCTTATCAAAATTCAACGAATATTTACAAACTGAACGTTGTCCACGTTTTTTTTGTATCAGCTATGTGTGTGCATTGATTTCTGTCGATAAATTGTCGGGAGATTGAATCATACAAATGGGAAAAATTTAATCACGAAATTAGTTTAAAGCTCTTTCGGTTACACGCGTTTTTCGTAAATATTAAATTAACTTGGAAGTTTCCAGATTTCGAGTCAAATTAAAATACTCAATTTTGCTTGAATAAATACAGTCGAAATTAAATCTGATTTTTTATTATTCATATAAAAGTACATGAGGCAGGGAATTTTTTTTAACTCTTTCCAAACGACAACACGTATATAACGTGAATTTCTCTAGCATGCAAAACCTAAAACTTTTCTAAAAACCACAGCATGTTTTAAGCCTGCGACCACTTTTATATTTCACTAAATTTAGCAAAATTTATCACTTAGTGTTTCCCTGAAAGAACAGATTCACGAAATATCGGTCTTAACATGCCCACAAAATACTTGATTTCAAGCAGTCTTCGAGAAAGAAAGAAATAAAAGAATAAAAGTTCTTAAGTTCGAATGCCTACAGTAGACCGAGTCTTCAATTACTTGGGATTTAACTGCTTAGTTAATAGTTAAGCTAATTTGAACAAAGTAATTCACCTAAACTCTCAATTAAAAGTGCAATATTCTGAAGAGTTTCTGTTATTTTTAGCTAAGAATATGAACGAAAATTATATTTGCGTACTTAATTAGTTTTATCTATAAAAAATCTTTATATGTTGCGGAAAACATTTGAAAAACTTCTTGGTAAAAAATTACACGAATTTATTATCCCTTCTACCGTAATAGAAATTGATTTACGATAATTTCTTTTGATATAGAAAATAAAAATCTCTTAAAACGCAATAATATAGTAAGATAATCGAATTTCCATTGAAATAAGTTCAATAATTTTTTAAAATACCTTTGGCACCGATGAAAAGTGTTTAAAAAAATTTTTTGTTAAAAATCTATTTGTTTAAAGTAGATTTTTTTTCGTTATAAGGATTGGTTCTGATTCCGAACTAATTTCAGTAAATCGGGTTTTCGAATCTCAGCACTACAAGGTCTTAAAATTTCTTAATAGCAATTGAAAAAGCAAATTTTAAGATATTAGAAAAAGTAACTAAGGTTTACTAACACTACGGTTTTATTCAAAGAAAATTAAAAATAATTATGGATTTTGTATTTTTAAGTTTTCTAAAAAAGTAAATAGATTGTGTAGTAATTTATTTACGTCTTATGTTCATATTCATTCATAAAAATTATTTGAAATTAACTATATGGTTTGTTTAAAAAACATAGTGATTTTAGAGAAAATAATCTAAAACAAATGTTTAAATATTTCCGTTCTTGCTTATATTGTAGCATTAAAAAGCCTTAAAGAGGTTTAGTGAAACGGAAGAAAATATTAGTAGAGCACATGGCATTCTCTGTGCTCGCTGAGTTTGCTAGATTGTGAATAGTAAACAACACAGGAGTCCCCAATTTAATTCCGAGCCCATTATATAGATTTTTATAAAAATACGAAAACAAAACGCATTGTATTATTTTAAGTATGCAAAATAAATATTCGATGTTCATAATGGCTCAAATTACGAGTAAATTAATAGAGCCGCCTGAAAAAAAAGTTCGTGATGGAATTGTGCTATCATTTATTCGCTTATTACCGATAAAATGCATTCAGAATTATTGTGCACCATTCATAAGTTTGTACACAATGATCATGATAAATTCCACAATAAAACTATGGGTCAAAATCGACTGTTTAAAACGTCTACTCGGATAATTTACTTTATTTCTACTTTCGACAAAGCGAAAAGTAAAATAAAAATTTTCAATAATCCATTGATTTATTCCCTTTGCGTATGGATACGTAATTGAGCTGTAAGCAATTTTCTATTTTCTAAGCAATTTAGTGAAACAATGCCACTACCAAATGAGGTCTATTACTCAATTTGCCCTTTTTCTATAAAAAGTATAAGTAAAAAGTGCTGATCTAAAGTGTAAAGTCCAGAATTTAAAAAATTTTAATTTATTAGAAGATAAACTGTTTGAAAATAAAACCGCGACCGGATGAGCATTCCAAATGTACCCATAAAACACTGCAAGTATTAATAAGTTTGGTTTATGAACTTGTAAAACTAAACTTAATTCACAATTATTTCAGTTTAGAGTTTATTTTTAATGGAGTTTTCCCAGAAGCCAGGAAAGGGTTTATTGCGGCAGCCTATAGGTACTTTCTAAGAATCAGCAACCAAGAATTATACAATGCCATCTTCAACGCCGACGTTGTTGTTGCAAAATTTTCAAAATTGAAAAAATAATGGTAAATTAACTAACTTCGCATGAAAATAAAAGCAATTACCAAAATGGGATGAATAGTTTGTGTTCTAAAGAATTTAAAATTGTTAATTGTCGGAGTTGGGAAAATATTTTTTTATCAGGAAAACAAACAGGTAAGTTGAGCATTTGCTCTGGGTTTTTTAGCTACATCCAGGTAAAACACACAACAGTAGTGACTCATCGGCCGTGCGTCAATTTCGATCTAGCTCTGCCGAGGTGGGCAACTTGAAATAACATCGAAAAAGCGGCCGACTCGGTTCCCGGACTGGGACCGGTAGCAACACGGCTTCAATGATAAATCACCGGCCATCGGAGCAGGGTGGCAACTCTGCACGATTCTCGTAGATAAATAAGCCCCCGACAACTGCCTTTGCTCTGGCAACCCGCGCCAATTAACCTCGTATTTTTCTCTCTCAAGAAAAATTTCCCGAATTTGAAACACACTCACACACCGGCCGTCACACATCACGGCACACACACGCACAACGGGGACGGCACCAGCAGCACCATGTGTGCATGTGTAAGTTATATTGGCAATTTTCTCGGCAGCGCAGTCGCGTGTGTGCGTGCGTATGGATTACCAGATCGTTTTCATTCTTATAACTAACTGTACACACCCTTTGGAGGCTAATGAGTCCGCTACAGAGTCAATTCTTCGACCCGTCGCAGTTGTGTTACTTCCACTCTGCTTCGGCCTGCAACTCGCGAATAATCTCGTCGCTTCCTTGTTAACCTGAAACGATATTTAGGCGATTAGGTCGACTGGGTGACGTCGTTCGCTGACGGCAGATTTCTCGCTTTAGCCACACAACAAGTTCGAAACCAATCCTGGGACCCTACGAGAAGCAGCCGGAGGAAGTGTGCTAAGGCTGGTGCCTCAATCGGTTAGTCGGTTACGAACACCTACACGCATGACAACACCATCACCAGCGGCAGCAGCCCCGTGGGGCCCGAGCCGAACACCGAAGACGACGGAATAAGCCACCAGAGCCAGCGCCACACTTCTCGTAGGAAAACCGATGATTTTGCGGAATCGGCCGGCCTCAACGGTTGCGGAAATCGAGGTCCCAGCCACTGTCTTCGAATCGATTGCGGAAAAATCGCTCCATACTTACAAATTTCTTGAGAACAGCCGGACCCGTTTTTCGTAAGGTTACTTGCCCAAGCCCCGCCATAGCGAAAAGAACTGCTGATAGATAGGGAAGCGTGGACACCATATACCTCGGGCCTGTGTGTGCGGCCAATACACGCGCATCTCCCGTCGGACACTCAGCGGGAGCGAACGAACTACAGTTCTTCTTCCTTTTTCGCAGGACAACTGGAATGGGGTTTTTCGGCAATTTTAATTGATTGCACCGCGGACTGTTGGTCGATCTTGTGATTTCTACCTGGAACAGGTGAAGTGATGTGCGATCACGATGACTTGTGGTTGATTATTGGCATATTTCGTAACTCTTGACGTGTGTGAAAGGGACAGGAGATTGTGCGGCTCGTCAGAAAGGGAAGCAGGAGGGAAAGTTAGGCAAACGACAAAATAAACTTTGATATTATAATTGAGTTAGCCATCCGCTCGTAATGGGCCGTTATGTAGCCGAGTGAATTTTCTGAGATTTCTAAAATTGCGTACACGCTTGGAAATTTTGCAACATTCAACTCGAGTGGAAAACAATTTTCGTTATTTGTCTCGTTCTATTCTCTGTGCAAAGTGTGCACTGGTGTGAGTTAACACAATCGCATACGGTGAATACGTACAGATTGGCACGTACACAGACCGTTCCGAGAGTGGAACATCAAGAGTGTATGCATGCAAACGAGTGCGAGCGTGTGTGGCACATAACAGCTTTTTGTGTACCTAAATCTTGCCCGCCGCCATTTTCGTTACAGTCGCCAACGTCGTGTCGATGTTGCTGTCGGTTGAGCATTTTCATCGTCGTCGTCGCGAAGGTGAAAATTGAATTCAAATCAAGGAATTTCGGTAGAATAAATCGCTTAAAACTGTTCAGAAAAGTGGCTGAAAGTTCTATTTAGCATCGGGAACAATCAGCAAAATGGAAATTTTGACGTACGCATAAGCATAAATATCCTACGACCCACATACAAAAGTTTTGCTGAGAGGGGAAGACGGAGGAAAATTCCTCCTTTTTGCTCGGATCGCTCGGTCGTCGCTGTTGTGCTCGGGCTCGGTGTTCTTGGTTATCACAGCGCAAAGAAGGAAAATTTCTTTTCTCTTGTGAATACTCAGCTAAAGTGCATTAAAAAATCTTCCCTAGTTTTATTCCCCCCCGGTTTAAAGCTTATGAGAAAAAGTATTTATGTAGGCAAAATAGCAAATATACCAAATAATGTCTAGAGAAGTGGAAGCGGAGCACGAAAGTGTAAAGTGAATTTTTATTTATATGGTTACAGTAAGAGAAGAGCAATAACAAAAAAAGGGGATATCGAATTTAAACAAATGTGAATTTGTGAATGTGTGTGGAAGGGAGCTGTAGAAGAATAAGAAGAAGAAGCAAGAAGGCATTCGAAGTAGAAATCCGTGGTGATATATAAGAAAAAAGAAATCCAAGTAGTATGCGTGTGCGTTAATGGTTTTATATATATTTATATATTTATGTTCTGTAAATTGTTTATATTGTGTATATTTATCAGCTCCATATTAATCAAAAGTAAATCGGAGGCGAATAAATTCCCTTCGTCCGCAAAAAAATCTCATTAATACTTGTTAATTGATAGAAAAAAGTAGAATTATATATAAAGAAGTAATAATAAAAATTAAGAAAATGTGGTGTCCGGAGTCGCGTATACAGAACCAACTATGACGCACCAGAATCACCAAACTAACGGCGCAAGTTTGGAGGATTGCCATACAAACTTTTTCGCCTTGGTATGTATAACACGTTCCGTTTCTCTCCTCAGTTTAGAGAGGCCCCGTCCTGATCGCCGTCGCGCCATTGGCAGAGCGGCTTAATTGAATTGTGATTGTGCCTCACCAGTCGCCGATGCTTGCTTATCTGGAAGAAAAATTGAGCCGAGGTCTCTGCAGGAGTTTTGCGTCAATCGGCCCAAAATTGCGAATTTGTCACATCGACGGAGTGACGTTTGTGTACGTTACACGGTTGTATTATAAAAAAAAAGGGAAATTTTAAAAATATTTCCCCAAGGTTCTGCCGAAAGGAAACGTTTTATGCGCACACACACACACTCACAGGTACTCTCCCCGGGCGGGTGTGTTGGTGTTGCTGTAAGTGCGTATGCGTGGCGCTGGTCGTGTTTGTTTTGCTGCAAAAAGGCTATGTAGAAACAGATGACATTTTATTACTTTTTTCTTCCATTGCTGGTTTAATAATTCCGTCAATTGCAATAATCGAGTTTCGGACGAATCGCAGTTGCTATCGACACCGAGCGACGGCTCACAGAAGCCAGAGGATCGCATTCAAGGGCTCCATTCGAGATGAGCAGTAGGGAAGTCGATGGAGCGGACAGCCAACCATGCGAATTAATTCTATGTACCTTCAGGTCGACAAGTGTCATGCCGCGGGGAGGGAGGGGGACGTGATGCCACGGCATAGTGCGAAGTAGCCGCGGACCTCTGTAATCGACAACGGTGTTACCAGTTTGCATACCAGCGTTTTTTCGCGATTTTTTTATTAAAAAATTCGCCTCATTACTAAACTGACAATTGCGTCGGTTTGTTCGATACATAATTAATGCGCTTTCACGCAATCGCTGGACGTCAAAAACGGGTAAAACTGGTTAATACACAAATAAATATTGCACAGCAACGTTTAAAGACACAGTTGCTTAAACAGAGTTTACGAAAGCCGAATTTCGATGAAATTGTTTTATCGACGTTTGAATTTTGCTTCAGGGTTCAATTCAGAGCCGGCTGCTCGGTGTCTGTACCTCCCAACTTCTACTATATTTAAATTAAAATTTTAGTTTCCATTATGAGGAACACAGTCCATTCGCGTAACTTTCCAAAAATCCTAAAAATTTAATAAATCGAACATGTTTGAAAATTAATCGTAGTTGTGCTTTAGATTTTTCCAACATTTCCAAAATGTTAAGATGCTGAACAGGAGCGAGCAAATTCTTTAGACATGCTGCAGTAAGTCTACGTTTTGACGGATTTATCGAAAGTTTTGAGATTTCCAATTTTTATTTAACATACAAGGGATGTTATATTTCAATTCGACTTATTCATATAATTCAGTGATAAGATTTCTAAACGCAAAAATTGTGGCGTAAGTTTTTTAATATTTAAAAAATCATATGAATAAATTCCATAAATCCTTAAATTGTACGAAATAAGCTTTTCTATAAATTTTCTAGTTGCTTTTATTTTCTTCTTTTAGTCTCTATTTTGTTTTTTGTTGGTTCTCCACAGAGTGAGTTGAATTACTGGGATTGATCTCGTATGCCTTGCATATTATCAGCAAGTCTTGATATAAAACATCTGAGTTCATCGAGAACCAGTTCCTCTAAGACTGGTGTAATTTCCTCTAACTTGAAAACAAAAGTAGAATCACGGGATCTTACCACGATGAGTTTGGGCATATTTTCTTTACAAAGTGTAAGTTCCTGCAAGTGACATCCTAAATTGATATTCTCTGTTCAAATTTTTAGACAAATGCGTGAAAGAAGGCGTTTACTTCTTGTAAAAAAGGAATACCCAGCGATGTAGTATGACGATTTGACATTTATTCGAAATATCGGAAAAAAACTTAGTCTTATTTGTTATTTATTTGTTTATTTTATTTCTTGAAGACAGAGAGTGCTTGAAAATTGACAAGCATACAAATTGATTCTTCAGTACCTAAAAAGCAATTTCAATTATTGGAATTTTCATACTAATTGAATTCATGATGGTAGATTCACAATAGGAGTCACATACATAACATTTTGGGTTAAGAGAATGAAAACAATACTTTGGGTATTGTAAATTATAAACTATGAACTTGTGGAACATCGGGTTCACCCACTCGTTCTCATTATCAGCTCCACAAAGTGAATTGCTTCCTGCGAGGAAGTTTGTTAACAAGTTTTAACGCTTGAGTAATCGATATTTCACAAATTCCCACAATTTCTAATATTTTCTCAGTCAGCCCAAAACGTCGTTGTTGTCCCTGCATATTTAAAGCGACGTACACAAGCAGAGCGGAGCGGCGAGGCGACTTTCGCATCGCAATCGATACCAACATGGAAAGGACTTGGCCTTCGCAACAGCACAGCGGCATCATGGCCAATTAGGCCCATCGATATTTCGAGTCTCGCTCCTTCTGCGCGACTCGCGACGAAGTGCGTTGATAACGGCATTCAAAGGCTTAATCTTTCTAAATAGGTTTGCCAAAAAAAATGCTACATCGAGAACACAGCCATGTGCAGACGTAAACAAATAACGATGTGGGGGACGAACATGGTTTTTAAAAAATTCCCCCACAAAGCGGTGACGTGACGGTGGACTTTATGTTGAGTTGACGCATTTTCGCTATAGTTCTCCGCGTTCCGAAAGCGGCGCGCAGAGGTAACCGAGCGGACAGCGGTCGTTGGAATAGAGCCTTGCACGTGTCACGGCAGGCAGGGAAATGCTCAGTTTTTTGGTCTGCTGGCAATAAAGCGAGACGGATGAATAACACCCACAACAGAAGCGGAGCGGCCAGCACATACCGGAGGGGCAAGTTCAGTGCAAAAATCGACGACGATGATCGTCAGTTGTTTCGCAGTTCGCGTATCTATTTCCTCTCGCTCGTTATTCGCCTGTCCCCGGGCCGCGACCGCAATTCCATCTATCGACGCAGCGAAGAATGATACAGGGGGCAGACGGTTGTAGAAGAAAAGGGGAGGGGCGGGGAGGTAGGCTGGGACGAGACGGTGCGAACCGCTTTTTTCGCTTTTCTGCTGCGGCTGCACGGCTCTAGCGAGGCCCAATTGTTTGATAAAATGAAAATCAGACAAAACCTCTACCTGGCAGAGCTTGATAATGCAGTCTGCGCGTGAGCCACTTCCGTTCAATGTTCCGTGAATCGGTAGTTTTCTCCTTTCTTCACATTTCCTTCACTACACGAAGGCGCGCGGCGCCGGTGTGTGCGTCGTGTGCTATTGCAGATTTGGTGGGTTAGATATTCCTCCTTTTTAATTTTGCATCTTCTAATCAAGTTCTTTATTTTGGCACTTCTCTTTATTGTGTTCAGGTGCGTTTGTGTTGGGCGGTTCGGTCGGCGCACACCAGCGCAAACGGATCCGGTGTGCAGACGGACCTGTTTTCTGGCGAGAGGCCTCTATTTAATAAATACAAATGATTTTGTTTTGTATATGGAGTGGGACATACCGCTGGGCATATGCTCGAAAGTTAACAGGGCGCACTACATATGGAGGAAATACGTTACAAGAACAAAAAAATATCGAGCCGAATTTTCGGTACTCGTCGCCGCATTTCTAGAAATTCGAAAATGTCGTATGAGCTTAGTGGAAGTTTTTCAAATTGTTAATGCAAATGGAGGTTGGATCGTCATCGTGGTGACGAAATTCAAGGCTTGGATTACAAAATTTAAGAATTTTTCTATAAGGCGACGAGGAGTCACCAAGTGGACTTTGAAAGACGCATATTCTCACTATGGCAACGTATAACTTAATATAAGAATTTCTCGTGGTTTTAGATTTTCGTTTGAAGACGAGAAATTTAGCACAAACGAAGAACACGTGCTATTCACTAATGTGCACTGGAATTTCCAAAAAAGTCGACTACTGCAAGCATTTTTGAATGCATATATGAAAAACCATGGATCCAAGCATGGTTCCTTGCAAACAATTGTCAAAATTAAGCAAGAAGGTAATTACGAGTTATAAAAAGACAATATCGGTAGGAGATCCAAATATATTCAATAACTAGAAAGTATTTTATTTTCTCTGACCCAAACATGATAGCAACGAAAATAGGGCAATGTTTTTATTTGCATCGTCATAAAGCAGTAAATTTCGTAATAGTTTTCTTAGCGCACAATGGAGTCACAATTTTATAGCCCCAATTTACTATCGTTTGAAGGAGAAATCTTTAGAGGTTAGGTCTGGCAACACCGGTTTGATTAATATCTCAAAGTTGTAAACCTGTGTAGGTCATTTTTTATGGCAAGAACCGGCTTCTGAAGGGAATCCCCCCATTTAAGGAATTTCTTCATACAAGGAGCTCACGCCGCTGCTGTTTCGAATGCACCACGCTTCATTTTCTGTACCAACGGCCGGAGCCCTCAATTGTTTGTGTTTTTTCGAAGAGAAAAACTATTTCAATGGGAGGCAAGAAGGCTGCTGCAACACATGAATTTTGCTCAATCCGGCGTTCCGCGTAAACAGCGACTCGTTTACCCCGCGCGGGCCACCGGGTGTTTCTCTAACTGCAATCTCCTCGGTGTGCTGCTGCGTTTATCGTTTTATTATTTCGCAATTCCGCCTATAATAGCACTGAAACAGTTATTTTTAGACCTCCTTATTCATGGGAGTTGCTTCGACCGTGTGCTGTGCCTATATACAGGTTCTTCGCTGGCTCTATTGTTCCTCTTACTGCTGCAATTGCATTTTTTGCCTTTTCTAATTCGCGAACTCGGACTTGACGAAAGAATTCTTTCTTTCTGCCCAGGAGGACAAG
The DNA here is from genome assembly GCA_001932985.1 of Proctacanthus coquilletti. Classification (NCBI taxonomy): domain Eukaryota; kingdom Metazoa; phylum Arthropoda; class Insecta; order Diptera; family Asilidae; genus Proctacanthus; species Proctacanthus coquilletti. The sequence continues at coordinate 1,991,040 of MNCL01000006.1, forward strand.
ACGACGAAGAAGAAGTACGAATGGCCGTTGCTGTATAATTGCGGATTGCGGTGTCCGCGCGCTGTGCAAGGGAATTTCCTCTTGGTCGATTCATTCGCTTCTTTCCGCATCATCAAAAGTTGATTTGATATGGCCGCGCTGAGGTGCTCCTTATCGATGTATGTAAACAAAAGCAACCGTTATCCCTGAGTATGCTATTATTGCATTACGACTATTCATACGGGGCGGTAATCTATTTTCGGATTGCAGAACTATCCGACTCGCGTGAGATCTATTTTTGAACGGATTATTTTGGAATTAGATGCGAAGTACTCAAAGGAGCTAGTGTGGGCTGCGTGGATCAAGGTTTCGAAGGAGTCGAAATTATTTTCCGACTCATTCCCTACGAGAAGTTGGAGTATCGATTTTCAGGGTAATCGGCTCGTTTGTCGTGAGAAATTGAAGAACTTTCAGGTATAGTAGAATATACGACATCTGCTATTTGATCATAGTAGAATTAAAGTCCAAAAGTAGCGTTGTTAGGGTTTGATAGTAGTGGCATATCTTGGAAGAAGGGGATCTTGTATGCACTAGAGTTTTACCTTATTGATGGTAATCTGATGGGTTTTCTTATCGCAGTTTTACATTGATCTCGAAATATGACGACATTTAAGAGCTTTTGTTGGCATCCATTTGGATTATAAATATTCATATTTGAACCCATAAAATTTCTTTAACCGTCTATTGTCTTTTGGTAAGGTTTTGGTTTTGTGCTCAAATTGTAACAACTTGAGACCCATATCGTGACAGTGCTATTTATAAGATGTAAATGACCGTATCGCTAAAGTAGATTTTGTTAAATGTTCTATATAAACATATTCTCAAACATTATGTTAATCGGGTTGACGAATATTCATTCAAGGTTTACTTAAATTTTCATTGTTTACGATTGAAAACTGTCATTGAATATGAGGCTTGAAACTTGTATCTTACGAAACAAAACCATACGAGGTATAAAAATGTTTATCATCTAGTTAAATTAGCGACCAAAACGAATTGTACTAAAAATACCTTTGTTTAATATATTTACTTATTGATATGGAACTGTTTTCGGTTATAAATACTCATGATTCATTTAATTGTTGCAATGATAATTATGATTCAGAATCGAATTCTGTTAACCCTCATAAACATTTGTCCAGCAGACCGCAGGAAATGCGTAATGGAGTTATGGTTTACAAAAACATTGCGAGCTCTGAGACAGAAAATACGATTAATTATAAAATTTCGGCGCACTAAAAGTATAAAAATGGTATAGTCATTTACAGGTAACCTTCTTACAACACAGTTTCGCTCTTACACAATAAGAAAATTGCGGAAATCCTCATATGACACGGCAACCTACACTACGGTTCATCCTATAGACATCCTATAACACTATACACCTATTATTTAACGTATCTAAATCTAAATTACGCACTATGGATACATAAGTTGCAAAATTTCCATATTAAGAAATTTACAGATGTTTTTAAAGAGTGCAAAAAACGCAAATGATGAAGAGGATCCAAAGTTGAAGGTTATATCATTCAAACGAAAAAGCGTTTACATTTGTTTTTATCGAGCAGTGTTAGGGAAGAAATATTGGAAAAAGGAATTTGTTTTAATGGATTTGAAAAAAATATTTGCTTTTAATAGATTGTCGAAATCTAAACCCCCCTTTTTGTACTTGCTCTGGGTGTCATATAACACGATTTCACGCCACACGGTATTTTCTAGGAATCTATGTACCGTTTTATTTAGTCTCTACCAATTTTTTTTGTTGTTTTATTGTAAATCTCCAATTTATTATACTTTTTCAATGGGAATTTGTCCCTATTTTTCTAATTTAGATAATATTTTAATAGTTCCAAGAAATGTTTACTCCCAGATTTACACTGCTTTGAATTATCGTTGTTGTATCCGATGCGTAGACTGTAGTAGGCGAATGCGTAGTAGTAAATAATTAAAATTATTAGTTGGCATTATATCGCGTGGTCGTAGCATTGAGAAAATAACGGAAATTTATCAATCTAAAATTTATTTCAGGTGTGCTTTAAAGGCAGTGTATTCAATTCAAACCTGGTTGTGTAATACGTTGACATTCATATTAGACCTTATTAATTTACTAATTTATGAAAAATTTCGGTAACACAACGATAAATATAAAAATGGTGATGTGTATGGGCTTTTAAAAGTTGAAAATCAATATTGTCGATATTTCAGTTAAAAAAAGACGCAACGCTTGATCACTGATATAAGTTTGAACATGAAGTCATAATTCCTCAAGGAGCAAGCCGGAACTGCGATATCAAAAGGGCTAAGGAATTGAAGGAAGCCGAGGAATTGGTTAGTTGCCTGCAGGCAATGAAAAGCGAAAACAATCAGCGGATTAATCCAAGGAGGTCCAGGAAGCGTAAACCAAAAAAAAAACTGTAAATTTGCAGAGTTTAATATGGAGGCTAAACGTACGCTGGCATATTCTAAAATCGGTTGGTCAAACTCCTTGGACTAGTACGTAACAAACACCATTTAAAGTAAAACTAGCTTTGTTAACCGCGGTGTCAGATTGACCATCGAAAGAAAAACGTGTATTGACAGTGACTCCTGAATTTTTAGTTTTGTCAAGTTTAAGTAATGAGTGACCATCCAGCGCAAAGTGCATAGGATTTTTTTCGTGAAAAGAATGTAATTAAATAAGAATGGTACACTTATAAATTATTTATGGTTTGTAATATTTTACATCTGCTGACGAAGCGATAATGATGAAAATCTTTTGACGGTTTGCTTTCGGAACTATTCTTTAAAAGTCGACTAAGGAAAATATTATGATCATCATCAAGCGGTCATCATCCATTTAATAATTTTATTTTATTATTATCATACGGAATTTATGAGCTATGATTGATCGAAACCCCAAATTAGGATCTGTAAGATCAATTTTCTATGTCCGATCTTTGGGGCGACTTTTCGATCGAAGTTAATATTTGACCATATGAGGAATATTTTATAATCAACTTTCTAACATTTCCAAATATTAGACTATCTAAAAAATCGAGAGATGTTTAGCCATCAATCATAACCCACGCGGTTTTGCAGCAACCACTGAACTTTGAATATTAGAAAATTCCCAACATGTTTACGGAGAAAACGGAAAATCACCAACGAACGGCGGAACGTGGTGAAACGAAAAGCGTGCGAGATGGTTTGAGTAGTTTGTTATTAATCAGAAGAGAGGGGCGATTGGCAATTGGCGATGGATTTTAATTCGAAGGTATTTCTCTGTTGTTTCCCGAATCCTCTCTCGATCTAATTATTCATATCTAAAAATACGAAGTGTTTAATCACACAGCTGGTATTATGCCGCGCGTCGGCGAGGAAAATTTTCGGAATTTTTCGAAAGCAAACGGCAGTCTTCACTTTCGCGTTTTTCAAGGTAAAAATCAAAATCTGTTGTCGCTGTCGCAGTACAACGAGCGGTAGGTCGATGTCATCGTCGCTACTGCAGCGCTTTTCCTACAGAGAAGAAACAGAAAACCACCCACGCCGTTGAGTTGAACGCACATCTCCATCGTGCTAAAGGAAAGAAAGAAGAAATATTTTACTTGGGCTTAGGAAAAAAATGAGAACGAAGGAAATCTCTCTAATGCGCCGTTTTGCCCCGCAAACAAGAAGCCCACCGGGTATTTTCCTCAAAATTCAATACAAAACACGACGACCGCACTAGTCGCCGCCCTCGCGTGCGGGAGTCGGATGAGTTCTCTTTTTCGCTCTCATGTTGGAAAACGAACCGGAGCCGCACGGTACGGACACGGCGAAATGGGCGCACGTTCACGTATAGGTGGTTACGAATCACGCACACATGTACACCCATCATCGCTTGGAGATTACCTATTTAACGGAACATGTACCCGCCGTGTCCGTGCGCCGTGACACAAACGCAAGGCTGTGTTGGAAGCCGGCGGTGGTCGATGCTTCCTCGAAGGTCTTATTTCTCTATTGCTGTTGGCAACACTGCCGGGCTTTCATTCCGCAGAAGTGGAACGGTACTGTCGTAAGGCGATTTTCTTCTTTTGGCTCTGATTTTTTTTTCAGCTCTTTGCTGTGCAAATTATGTTGCTTCATCATCGTCATGTAAAAACACCTTCACTATTTGCTATTGCTAGTTTCGCTGCTTCTCTGTGCGGGGGGAGTGTTTAAAGCTTTAACCAATCCTGTTTCTGTCGCTCTTACCATATTATTTACAAAATTTTATTTTTGTTGATATAATTTGATCAGCAATATGTTGATAAAAAAAACACTGTTGCGAATTTGCTTTGCTGAGCTCTTTCCAGATGTTTCCACTTTAGTCGCTTTTGTTTACGAATCCATTGTTGGTAAGCAGATCTGTGGGGAAATAGGCGAAAAGCGGTGATAATTTGTTTATACTAGCGCTCTGCCATCTGTCGGCCTGGGTACGGGAGAACAATCTGCGAAAAAATGTGCCAATTGCTGGACATTGCCTGGGAAACAATTGACCGAATTCCGGAGGAGGCTTTTTCTGAAATCGAAAGCGAGATTTTCTTGCAAACAATAATCGTGTGGATTTTTGCGCATGCTAAGCTTCGTTGGTATCAAGGAAGTGTCAGAGTCAGCAATAAATAAATAAATCTAATCCAGGGCTGAATCATCTCTAATTTATCATTTCAAGTTCTATATGAGTTAACCATTTTAAAGGTTTTACTAGAAACTAAATTCTGGATGAAAAGATTTTAAAGGGGACTTTGCCAAAATGGACACCTAAATAATATAAAATTAAAAGAAAACTTTAGTCAAAAGAGTTTTGCATATTTACGGAATTCTCGTTTTATTAAATTATGGCTTCCTAGTACCCAACAAATATGTATACTCTTTACATAAATGTACGTACAGTCGAACAATGGAGAAATTTCAGCTGCAGTAGAGGAAATGCAGCAGTTTCAAAATATTGTAGATAATTTGGAAATTCCCTCAAAATCATGACATGTAAATCTCTGCACTAAATACAGTGTCTCCCAAAATCTAGTTGAAAGTAAAGCTTCAAAACAACACGCTTTCTTCTTTCTTTGTTATTTTTCTATCCCTAAAAAATCCCGCATTTATTCTAATGTACTTGGAACTTTTATTTTTTATGTCACTTGCACGTAGTGCTGATCAGACGAGGCAAGTACCAGCAAATGCTCCATGTCTATGAAACACCCTTGGAAACTGTTTGAATAATTCTGAAATAGCTCTCGTAAAATATAACCATACATGAGATTTAGATTAGATTTAAAGATTTTAATTAAATTTTGTTGAAAATATCAGAAGGATTTAGTCCGATTGGCAATTCAATTATCTGCAATATAAGAGCAAAATCGGGTTAACCGTCATGAGCTAATTATCGAGATTAATAAACACCTATTAAATTGATCGTTCATGAGAGATTAGCGTATTATTTATTAATTATATTAATTAGTTAATATTGGGCCGTAAAAATACACAGATTAATGTACACGACAAAGGAAATTGAGTTACCAGTAAATTGATGCAATGTAATTGTATAAAAACATAGTGTGTTTATTGGCTTCTAAATAAGGGACTATCAACTTTTTATTGCAAGAAAACATAAATACGGATTGATCTCGATGTGGTGAAAAAACAGTTGCAGTTAAAATCACCTACAGTACGCTTGGTAGAAAAATATTCAATTAATGTATGATCTTTAGAGAAATCGAGAATTTTCTTTCAGCTCTATTTACCATCTTTCTTCATGCTGAGTTGTCACTGCGCTCTTCTCGCGGTTATTCAATTCACGAGTTACTACTTGACGGCGTGTGGCAGGAAGGGGGAGCTTAGAAAGGCCCTCTCGGACTTGGCTTCGTGGTGCTCGCAGCGAAAAGCATGAAATAAAAATCAATTGGAGAACGATGAAAAACAAATGAAAGCTCCGTGAGAGTTCACTTGTAATAAAAGAAAAGCGAAAAATGTGGGTAATTAGGTCACCTCGCTACAAAGTCGCTCGTCCAAGATGAGGCCACTCCGCCACAGCCAGGGAATACACCGCACGGAGGGGCTGGCAGCCTTTTGATTAGCAGCGGCAATGCCAGCAATTTATGCCGATTGCACGCGTACCCATCGCTTCGGGGCTTTGATAGGAATCTGTGGGCAACGGGCACCGGGCATCCGCCTGTTCGGCCGCCTCGTTAGATTACCCCTTGCGCTGCAATTAATCAGCAGATCATAGGCGCGAGAAGAGCCAACAGTTGTGATTGGCAAGACAACACGAAGCTGAAAGTGGCGGCGGCAGCAGCAGCCCGGACCTGAGACCTCAGTCCGAGCGATATGCTATTTATTTTAGACAAAGCCCGCTCTTCTGTTTTGTATTGTACGGCAGGTGTGGAAAAGTGTTAAACCGAAACAATTCAAGGCCCGATGCATTTTTGCACGGGCGATTTACAGCCGCTCGCTGTTGTCAGAGTTCCGAGCGGCTGCGCGGCGAAAAAAGACGGTGAGTCACTCCTGGTGGTGTCCATTAGAGCGGTTTTAAGCGTCTCCTTCAGCCAGATAGGCAGTCTTGAGCAAATAGAGTACTTGAAAGAAGCGCTTCACACTGCGCGGCCCGCCCGTCATAGATTAACTCATTCCCGAAGAGAACAGGAGGGAGGAATAGAAAAATAAAAAAGAACAGGGGCTGCGACAGGGCGATTGTTCCCGTGCACGCGTTTTATCGATGAGCGGATTGTATCAGCTTGTTTAGCCGTCGCCTGTCGTTTTGTCGGCGAACGCGAGCACTTCGCCGAAAGCAGCGCAGGCCACACAGCAGCAGACAGACAGACAAACGGCTACAAAGAAAAAAGTTTAACGACCGAACCGCCGCATACTTTCTTGTCCGTGCAACGCTGCCTGTCCGGAGTAAAGAAGACTACACATGTGGGCGCATACAATTCCGGGCCGGTGCGGGGGGCGGTGAGTAGTGGCGACGGTACATAGCCGCCCGATCGACCGACCAGTGCTTCCCAATCCGAGGGAAGCGGGTAGAAAAAGAAATCAGAGTAGTGCACACATTTACTTGCATCGAACGCGCCACATAAGGGAGAAAAAGATCAAATAGACGACGACGACGAAGAAAACTAAGGGAGGAATCCCGGCCCGATCCCAACCCAAACCGAATCCCACCCGTTGGCGTCCCGGCGACCTCGTGCTTTTTTTAGGTTCAAATCCATTGCATTGCAGTTCCGTTCCCGGTGCTGTGCCGGTGTTCGTGCTGTTGCTTCTGCCTTCCCACCTCCGTCCGGCAGCGCTAGCACCAGCGCCATCACTAGCACCAGCTAGTGGTGCATCGGCTCGTTCGGTTCTGTTGGCTAAATCTTCATTTGCCTCCTTCTCTCACCTAATTGCGCAAAAAGCATGCAACATAGGCGCTGCTGCGATTTTCATTGTGTATTTTGCGCGAGGATTTCAGAAAGTGTGCACCGCTGCCAGATTATTGTCGTTTTAAAAATCTATCAGGACATGGCGCGTTTCACCGCGGTTATCACGGGGTGGCCTGCTAGAATCTAGCGGTGTGAACGTTCCAAACCCATTGACTGTGAACAATCACTGACGCTAAGCATCGTAGACGTTTTTAGATAAAATGCAGAAAATATGAAAAAGCCGTCAACGGTGAAGTGGACAACAAATTCTGTAGATGCGAATTATGTGAAAGAGTTTTAATTTCACATGAAATTTAAATTTTTCAAAAGAAGGGGAGCCAAGAAGTCATGGTCAAATTAAAGCGATCGAAGTATTTTGAGTGGCGACTTATGTTAGTGTAAATATTGTAAAGAATTGTATAACACAAAAATATGACCGTTTTAAATGATTCTATGTACAATGTACCATATGGTCTAAGTGCAGGGTATACCCACCTCCCACAATCTACAATGTTACGTGATTTTCTAGGCTACCAAAAATAAAAAAATTGAAGAAATAGCTCGTAACCATAAAAATAGAACTTAGTAGAATTAGAACACAATCTGTACGTAGTGATAATTGCAGTAGGCGTTTTATATACCAAAACAATACGAACATCCATTGATAGAGATGCTTTACGTGCCTTGAATTGATGGTATTCCTTCCCGAATTCATGGCTCCCAAATTTCGTAAAAAAAATTTTAAGTGTTACATTTCAGTTCAGCTTTTTACGAATTTAGTATAATGGTTTTCAGTTTTCTAAAATTAACAAGGACAAATGATGCTTTTATTTTATTATTTGAATGGATCAGCTAGTAACCGAAATTCAATAGGTTCTTGTAGGATTTTTGTGCATAAAACAAGTTTTTATTTTATCAAGAGTTATAGACAAGCAAATAAGGCGGAACTGAGATTTCGTACTTTCTTATTCGTATATTCTAAACTTTACTTGTAATAGACCAAATTTCCTATTAAAAGAATAGGAAACTGTAGAAGCTTATGATTATGCGCTTAAATTCTCTTGAATGATTCAAATTCTTTCCTGATTTGGATATAATACCTACACACTCCTTAAATTGCGCAAACTGCCTACAACGAGCATTGCCCCCGGGGCACAAGTTTAACAAACTTGAATGTCCCAGGCATTGGTCATAATCACTTCCCTATCTTTTATGTAAAGCCACAACCGCCATTAAAACTGGTTTGTTGTAACCTTCCTTTTATATATTCGGCTAATCGCAGAATTGTGTTGATTTCTGCCCTAACCGCGGTAGTCCAGTTGCGCGGTCGCTTCCCCAAAATCACAGATAAACACACACAGTCCCCAGATAAGTGGACTTAATCAAAATCCAGCAAACACCATAAAGCCCTAAAAATGAGGTTTTACGAACTGTTTATGACGCAAATCAATTTATGCGGCCACCGCGCACCGGCAGTCAACCCAGCCGCGCTCTTATCAGCGTATCGAAAATGTTTGATTGAATATCGGTGGAAAAAAAGCACCTCACAAAAGAAGTCAAGTGCAACTGTTTCCCAGAGTTTTTAGAGGAAAACAAGTTTTTTGCTCGCGCCCCTTATGCGATGGCTGCTGGTTGTTGTTCTTGTCTACTTAGACCACTTGGTCACGTCATCGCATGTAGCTTACATCGGCGGCCGTTGTTGTAAAGCGTGTAAAGGTCGCGCTTTAAATTCCAGGCGTGTGCTGGAAACTTTGAAGGTGAGCAAATCTGCTCTGACAACTTTGTGAAAATTGCAAATTTAAGCATTCTCATTTTTGATACATTCAGAGGCGTGAATACTCGTTCAATGTTCATATCATCATCTGTTTTTACCAGAAATTTTCGTTATAGCAAAACAAATTGAACTATACTCAGGGTTAGTATTATACAAAAAAAAAGCTAGACCATGGTTAAGGGGGGAATCAAATTCAACCTCTGCAATGGCGAACAAATTGCGGATCAATAGAAATCCGCTGAAATCTTAATTTTAAGTAAAGTGTAATTAAAAAAGTATATCAAAGGTATTTTATTTCTTGTGTAATTTAATGGAAATTGAATCCATTGGAGTTTACAGACAAAGCTTACAATTTGAAGTATTCTTGAATACGTCAAAAGCGATATTAAAACACTTGAATTTCTGTTACAGTCCAGATTAGCATCAGAATAGCAATTCATCAAACAAAACCAGTGGGGTCTGTTTCCTTAAATTAGAAGTGCTTCAGTCATAAAAACATATTCTGTTTTTCCTATATAAAGGAAAAATAAAGATTGTGTAAAATCGTTTCAAAATCTTAAAGTCCTAATCTTCCGTTTGCATATTGAATAGGTTCTAGCGCAGTCACCTATTTTCAGTATTATCGCTGCTCACAAACACAATTTTCTTTGTTTGTAATACTTTTTTAAAAATCTAATGAAGAAATTCGATAAGCGTACTAAAAAAACTTTCCTATAATTTTTTTAAATTAACTTTTTTATGAAGTTAACGAATTAAACGAGAGTGTTCTTAATTCTTATTTTTAATCGTGCAACAGAAACTCGTAGTAAATAACGTTATACCGTTAAAAAATATGTTTTTTTAATTTCATCTTGATAACATTTTACTTTAAATTAAAACTTTACTTTAAATATAAATGTGAAATGGTAAAAGTAGTGAAGTGAATTAAGAAAAAAAGATGTGAAAAGTCGTGTTTTTTCAAAGTGATTAAATAACCTTTCGCGTACACACTTTAAATTGTTTAATTTGTAAGCTATTATTTGTAGTATGTAGTAGGTGGTATTTAAATGGCTTGTGTGAATTGTACCCCGTATTTGGAGGAAAAGTTAAAAAGAACTTACTTGCAAAGTGGAGGAAAACAAGAAGGGGGCAACTTTATTTGAAATAGATGTAGAAACAATGGAAAAATATGTTTTGTTTTTCTAATAAAGTAATAATCAAAGGCGTTTTTTAATTTCCATAAATAGTAACGGGTAAAAAATTGGTATCTAGAAATGATCTCAATAAAGAAAAGTTTAAGATCGTAAAGAGAATTTATTGCTCGTGGCATGGCACCTTTCACTAAGTACGCTGTACATAATGAGATAAAAATGCTTGTGGAATTCAAGTTTTCACTTTCACCTGATTTTATATATTATAAGAGAAACAGTGCCGCCATTTACCTGCCCTCCAAAAATACCTGTGCACTTCTCTCTGCAAAGTGGTACGAAAACTTGCCATTGTTATACAATTTCTGAAATTCCAATGTCCCACTTCGGGTGACCATCACTTTTCCCAACTTAAAGGTGATTTAGCAACGCAGCGCTCGCATTACGTGATTTGGTACCCGCTGTCCGGCCGGAGTGTTGTTATCAAGATGCCGGATTCCGTAGCCGACCTGCAGCGGGAGTTGTTTACACATGACGAGAAGATGCCGCCACTGACCCGTTAACATTAGAAGACGTTAGATTGTTCGGCTGTGGGGCATCGGGCATTCGAGGACCCCCAATTGAACGCCAATAAATAATAAAAGAATCATCGTTATTGATTTTATATTGGATGTGCGTTTACATAACAGACATCCCTCGTGTTCCATAAATTATAAGGAGCAGAGTACCCGGCCGAAAGTTCCTTTTTTTGCCGAACTACACAGAGGCAGATGTTCCGTGTTCGGCGTGGTCGTTTCCACTCCCTCCGAAACGGAAACCCGACGCATACTTAGCAAGGTAAATAAACATTTACCACATGGTGGCGACCAGCGAGTGCTGCCAGGTCTCAGGTGTGTGCGAATCGGACCCTGTGTGTTCACGGGAAATATTCTGCTCTAATCGCTTTCTGTTTCGCGCAGATTCCATCTGTTGTCTGGTGCAGACCATCGTTGTGCGGCCTTTCTCCAGTAGTCGCCGCTATCCACGATCCGATAAATTTTTCGTCCATGGGCCAACTTTCGGCCACAGAAAAACGGATCTCCTGCGCTCCTATACCGTCGATGAATGAGACGTGCGGAGCAGCATTGCCTAATATCTAAGTCGAGACTTGAGTCTGCCAAAGATGCCACTGGCATTTTCTCGTTCAGTGCTTATGCGTCGGAACTATGGTCATCTCTGTTCGCCACTGACAACGAGTAGTGCCCTCCTTGTTGCGCTCGTCATATTACCATTATCGGACTTCGGTTTCCTCCCAGGAAGGCAGTGAATATCAAACTGTTGTCCGTTGTCTACCTACGGCATGTTGTGTTGTAACATTTATTTGATTTGCATTTTCAAGGTGAAATTGGCTAAAGGGGTTTCGAGAACCTGACTCGCTTAACTGGAATAAGTCCTGCAAGACAATGTGTCGATGATAAAGTTGTCCAATCATTTTAAGCTTTTCTTGCGGAATTTGATCAAAATACCTACTAGCATTTCGACTAATGGGCCTTGCTAGCAGTAGTTAGTAATTATATTACTAATTTTTTATATGAGGCGGAAATAGGGAATTATTTGTCTTTGAAAATCTAATGAAAGAATGAAGCACGCTTTTCATCTCCGTAATTTTTTACAAAAAAATTGAATTCATTGGTAGTTTAGAACTAAATTGATTATTATGAATAATTTAATAACGAACGTTGTTTTATGCCACCTTAGTTTAGGGTACCACATAAAACAAAGTAGGCTTTGATAATGTTTTCCATTACCGTAAGAATTTTTTTGTTTGTAAATTACAAGTCGAACAGTAAGAAATGAATGAGAAAATTCCCTTTAGTTTTCAAAATATATCATGCCTGTAAGTATCTTAAGGTTTTGTATTGATTTTTACATTCCAGTGCTTTCCATCAGTGAAAATCAAGCAACACATAACTTGTAAGGGAAAAGTACTTTTATTTTAATCATCGTACATAACCTAAGAATTCTACAATAATTCGTATGCCTACAAGTCGGATTTTCTTATAACTAACGGTTTAAACTTCATTAGGCAAATAATTTTATACAAAGTGCATTTTTTCGTTATTTGAAAGTTATTTGTAGCAGCCACTGCTGCTAGAGACACTTCTCTTAATTACAAAGAGTGTGTTTATAAAAATTTTATATGAAGAAATGAGAAAAAAGGTATTTCTTATCAACGTGTCACATTTCCAAATCAAGCCTTTGTCGTATTTTTTAATATTTTAAAATGCGCAATTACTTACAAGCGTCTATTATTTAATCAGTTTTAAATAGATAAGATACAATCTGATTTCTGACTAGAAAAATGTAGCTTAGTCTCGTCAGAAACAGTTACAACAGTAGCTGCAAAATAGGGCGTTTTGATTTCGCTGTTGATTAACCTTACACTAGTCACGTTACAAATCATGGCCTTCACCGGGTGCTAATGTCTTTTCTAAAGTTAGTGTACAAAGAAGAAAGCGGTACCATTGTAATTAAAAACTAGAGTTTGATTAAATGTTACTACTTTTATATCTGGTAAAATTTCCATGTTGTTTATGCTGAATTGAATCAGTCGGAGAATCGATAAAGTTTGCGTCTGATGCTGCCCCAACCATCACAGGCTTGTGAAATTGAGAAGTACAGAGAATACGCACAAGCTGCCATCAATTAAAAAAGGCCTAGTGAAAAATTGCGAGCGGAAATTTCTCGGGAAATAACCGTGTCCGGTCCACCAGTAAAGGACAATTAAACAAAAATCTTACACTCAGCTTGTTATGCAACAGGTTTGGAGCGTCTTCGGCTTCACCTCGAACGCGAGTACTTAGAGTATCGAACGACGTTAGTTCATTATCGGCACAAAAATCATGCGAATATAACCCGACCATCTGTTGAGCAGGGTCTGGGGAAAGGGGTGCAATGACGGTCCGAAGTGGTGGGTTTATCGCGCGGTCAGGAAAGCGTCTTTGCCCCAACAGCCCCAACACGAGCTCGGGTTTGGGGGATTCGGAATAACGCTGGCAGAAACTTGTGCGCTTCGACTCTGCACTAGTTTCCCACAGAGCGGAGATCCGCAGAGAGCGAACGACATACGCCACACGGACGGTCTTTGATGTGCGTTTGTGTGCCGCCGTTTAAAACATTCCCAAGAGTTTTTCAGTGGAAATCAGGGGAAGGTTAACGACGCGTGCGCCCTCCCACACTCAGTGGTGTGCCGGCGCTACTGTGAAGAAGATTCGTGTGTGGGGTGCGAAGCCCACTCCACCGCCGTGTCGTTATCGGCAATTAGACACCAATGTGGTCGTAGCACATGTGTCATCGCATACGTACGGTCGCCTCGGCTCGGTGTTCGTCTCTCCGAATATCGAGCAATTGGAATTCCCTTCGAAATTGCTCTCAAGGATTTCTGCCGTTGACTGAATCCGTGGCTGTTCCGCGTTTGTATTAAGAAGGGAATAATTTCCTCATTACAAGCTCGCTAACGTGTTGATTTCGCGCGATTTAGAAACCTCTGGTTCCCTGCAATTCTGCCTAGTGGTGACATTTTGATTGGCATTCCGAATACGGGTATGACGTTGCTGACGGATTCCGCCCGAAATCCCGTCTTTGCATATTTGAGCACTGTATTTGAAAACTGAAGAGAACTGAAATTCGCAATTTTCCACGATTTCACCGAAAAATATTCTCTATGTCCTCGCTGTATGAAAAAATGGGGGTTTAGTGATGTCGAACTTCAGAATTTAAACATTTAATCTTAAATTTTAGACCAGAGATTTAACTTTTATACGAAGTCTTGTCCTTTTTAAAGCATGAAATATTTGCTACAATTTTGAAATAAAACTGGAACGGCTAAACTCTTTAGTTGTAACTTTTGATTGCCTGCTGTTGTTGTTATTTAACACGTTGACTTCCAACTACGAGATAACTCGTAATTTGCGTTATTGCCTAGGACGCCAACTACGAGATATCTCGTGTTTACTTGTAATATTTATGCAGTTACGATGAAATTCGTAGTATATCAGTGTAAATATGAATAGATAGCCCCAGAGAGGAGAATAAAAAGCAAGGTTGGCTTACATGAACAGAAAATATCATACAAAGTTTATTCAAAATCAACAAGCAAAAGAATATTTTTATTGTTTGTGATAATTTTAATACATTTTATATGCTTTTTGATGATCACTATGTGCTATAATTAGAGTTTTTAATAATATAATATGATTGAATTAAATTAAATTGGATTTTTACACCGGAATCCTGAAAAGTATCGTGGCAGTCAACGTGTTAACTATGTAATAAATTGTTACATGGATTTATACAAGCTAATCTACTTTATTTCCCTTTTGATTGCATTACTTGTGGTATGAAAACTATAACTATCTGAATACACCACTTTAAAGTTCACTTATTTCCCTTCATCTTAAGATGATGCATACCCCAGTTTACTTTTAAATCATTAAGCTGTACTAATGTGACAACGCGATAAGAATTCACCCAATAATTTTTACGTCAGCCGACAAAACAACAATTATATAAAATTACTGTTTTAACAATAACGAATAATAATTTATAAATTAAACAACAATGAAATTTTTGAAATTTTAACATTGATTATCGTTTCTCAAGATTTAGTTGATAAGTTAAACGGTTGCTATTCAGTAATTAGTTAAAAAGACCCGTCGACGTAAAATTAGAATATTTGAGTCTCTGTTGATGGAGCACAATAAGTTTTTTCGTACTTAGGCTTTAGCCAATTGAAAATTGAAGCAGTCTAAAGATAACATTTATTCAAGGTCGTTTTGGTCGTTCCTCCTTCAGAGGAACTTAGAATATGTTAGCAATGAGATAACTCCCACTGTTTTATTTTGTTAAATTTTCGTTTGTCGGCTTTTCTTTACTGTTCTGCGCAATAAGGAATATGGAAATATTTCTTTATTAATTTCTAGAAGAAGTTCGAAGTCCTAAAGAACTCAGAAATGAAAAGGTTGAGGGTGGAAGGAAGAAAGATAAAAGAAAGTTCATAGCTTTAAGCGTTTTAGTGGCAATAAAATCGACTCTATACGATGGTTGACTGGCTTGCTGAATTAAATTTAACAACTTAACAGTTGTATTGTAAGTTAGTTGCTAATATGATAAATTCTTCTCAGTAGGTTACGTAGTAACGAATTAGAAAGATAAGCAAAAAGTATTTAGTAATGTTTGTTGAGCTTTTCGACAGTTAATTGTTACCAGCAAAGTTTGATGCTCAGAAACAATGAAGATTGGTATTTTTTGCAGCAAGACTGAATACATACATATATAAAGTGTAAGTTAGTTGATATGTTCAGGTAGGTGAAGGTTGTCGGTACTTGAGAGAAGGGCTAACAAATGTTGAAATTTTAGAGGCCAACAAAATTAGAGCAAATTCCAGAAAAGCAAGCAAGGCTGAAAATCTATCACTTTTCAGTGTCCTTTTCCATAATCGAAAAATGAATTTAAATTATTTAGTACGTACTATATATTAATTTTTTGCAGACTGCTTTGCACGGCATAAAATGGCGTAAGTTCTTATCTGGCGAGAGGCCAAACGCATCTGGAGATGCTCTGGATGATCCGGTGCTCCGCTCCTATTCCCGATGTCTTGAGTGCGACATCCTGTGCGTCTGGCGGAGGGTCGCCGCCCCGAAGCAGGAGCCGGATCCGAACAGTACAATATCGTTTGAGATCGTGAGCTCGCATGTTCATCCGCCGCTATCGCTAACAGCTGCTAAGGAATTGTGGATTTTCTGGTACGGCGAGGAGCCCGATCTTGAGGGCCTGGTGGACACCGAACTGTTAAAAACTTCAGGTAAGTTCCGGTCGATTATGTTTAAATTAATTAATTAAGTGGTAGCGCGGATTGGTCGAAACACGGACTTCCACTCAAATTATTCTATCATCGAGCTCCCTATAAGCTGGAGGGCAGACGGATTGCCTAAAGGTCAAAGTTCGGACTCGTTATTGAGCGAATCTCGAACGCAGTTCGAATCCGAACAAGTGGCTCGTTTTCGTGTCTAACCTTTTCCGGAGGCCCTTTTGGCAACAAAGAAAACTCATTATTGCATTATTTAGCACTCCCCGGGCGCTGGACAAGTTCAAGTGCGCGTTAATTTAAAACCGATTTAAAGGTGGGGCCTCAGTCGCAGTAACGGATCCCGGATTCAGGAGGTTTAAAAAAATTTCGACGTCGCAGTAGGCGCCTCCATCCCCTCCATTCGGTATGGTTGGGAAAATAGTTCACTTTTTGCGCGAAACAACCACCCACTGTGGGCGAGTGCAAATTACGCAGAAGCAAAATATGCGCGCTTTTTACACGTGCTGCGTTGGTTGGGATACAGGACCATCTGCAACTGCCATTGGTGGTGAGCAGGGAAAGAGAATATTGTTTCATCCACACGGCAGGTCGTATCCCCTTTTCCGTATTCCGTGACGGGCCGGAACATGGGGTTTGGAAATCACGTGCAAATGTGGTGAGCTAAAAACCGAGCAAGTCGAACGCGGGGGGTTTTCTCGGTGGGGTGGGTGCTGTAGGCACACTCTGGGTCGTGTTGTAGAGTTTAGCATACTCGAGTCGACTTCTCCGGACGCACGACCACACGTGCACTTGCCCGTCACCGTCGACGTCGTCGTCGCAAAACCAGCAGCAAGCCAGCCTAGAGCCTCCGAGGAGCTCGAATCGATTATCCAGGAGCTCGAACCCGGCAAACAACACTGACAACATCATCAAGTTGGAGTCGGAGCCAACGTCGTCTAATGGAGCAATCGCCAATTGCCGGAGCAGAAGTCGGAGCCGAAGCCGGGTGCGGACCCGAACACTTATATTTTGCAAAAGGGATTCCTTCACATCCTGGATAGAAAAGGGACTTGCCTGATTATTCGGACCGGGCGAACACTGAACCTTGGTGGCCCGATTCAAGGAAATGCTGTTGCTGGAAAAAATCAATAGCGACGAGAATTTATACCTCCATTGGTGGGCGAATTCAGCAAGCCAAGAAGTTATTGATCTGGGAGACGAACGAATATCAATTTCATAGAGGCGGCCCCCCCAACAAAATCAAAAATCCTCCATTTTATGCCCTTATCATGCGTTGTGTACTTATGTAGAACGAGGGTACACCGGGAACGAGTATATGCGCTTCAAGATGTTTTGAGCACGGCGCCCCTCTAACGGAACAAAGGCGTCCGCTTCCACCCCGCAAAAGGTTAAAAGTTAAAAATGAGACGCCTCTAAGATGCTTAGGTAATGAAAGGTGGAAGCCTGTACAAGTTTTTCACAACATTTGTATGAATTGATGAAACCCGGTTCTTTCGGGGCCGGGATGGACCTTTTACAGGGATCCTGATCCCTATTGTTTTCCAAGTATGCAAAAAGGTCAAAGGCTTTCAAGTAAACATCTAAAACCTGCCCAGATTCAGACTATCCATACATCGTCCGGGTTCGAAGAGGAGAAATGAGTTTGAGCAGTTACTTTAGAGATAACCTTCTTCGGATCTTGGACATTACCTGGATGCAGGAGTTTCACATATCTAACAGGGAGCAGATAAGGGTCATTTGTATAAATAATTACTGCAGAGGGTGAGATAAGGTTTCGTTGTTGCCAGCCATTCCAGTTGAAAAATGTAGATATATGAAGTGATTAAGGGGACGGTTAATGGCGTCATTAATAATATAAGCACATGATGCAAGGCTTGTTCACGTTTGCCATGGTAGGCTATTTGCAGTCTCCTCTAATTTACCATCCCGAATGATGCAACACCAGGATGTGATTTTCAAGCGTGGTTGTGTAAACTGATTGTAAATTAATGAGAAACCCATAAAAACGAAATGGTGTCCACTGGTGACCATAAGAAGCATTTGTTCATAATTAATCAATCAAGGTCAAGGCGAGAAACAAAAAACAAAACAAAACTGCTTTTCGGATTCAACGGTAAGGTCTGTCGTTAAAACCAAAGTAATGTACGAATTCGTTGTGGAATAAACAAAGCATTAAAGATCAAATTCAAGCAGAAACAAATAACACACGGTAAAAAGATCGAGTCCAGACCGAGCCAAAGCCCTTCTAGAATCTCTAGAAATTCTAGAATCAATTCACGAAATATTTCTTGTTTATAATAATTTCCATTTCAAAGAATTAGGAGATTAAGGTTATTTACTCCGAAATTGCTACTAGTCTAAAGCATAACATTCAGTTTTTTCTTTATTGCTGTATATAAAAGACATGCAGGGACACGTGACCGTGTTTTGTTTTTTAAATACTTCCTCTTGTTTTGTTATTAAGATTAAAATTCGTTTGTTCGTGTTTTATAGCACATGCCAAAAAATTCAGGAGTACTGTTTTTTTTTCTGGAGTTTATTATGAAGCAACCTTCTGCGGTATTCTGAAAAACAGACAGACACTGTCTGTCTGCTAGCACTAATAAATTTTCGAGATAGTTTTAGGTTTTGTTTAAATGTCAAATCAGAGAAAGGTGTAGTGTAACAACCTGCAAACCATTGATGGCTTAAAGAACAATATCTCTGCAGTTGTAATGTGAAAAAAGTAGTACTGAGCAATGTTTGTTGTAGAAATGAATTACAAACATTTACATTTACATATATAAAAAAAAAGCTTTGCCATAATATTTGTTTAGTGATAAATCCAACAACAAATTCAATTGGAAGACGTGAAAGAAAATCTTGTTTTTAAACGCGATTCATTCGTTGATGCGTTATGGACAAGATTCATTTGTTAAAATTGTAACCTTTTTTGTATCAAAACACTGTTTTATAAAAACTTTTAGGTAATATATTTCTTGTCGGTTGTGATCTAACAAAAACTAAAAAAGTAATCAATCTTATTTTAAATTGCATCTAAGGAAGTGGTGCAGATAATTCAATGAATGTATATCGGTCTTTTACCTTAGCTTTCTCTATTCAAAATAAGAAAAAAGAAAAGGGTTTTAAAACTAAAGAAAAGCAAAAGGAAAACTATCAACTTGTTTCGTAACATTGTAAGAAACAGAGTACGAAAGAAAGGCTCTCAAAAGCAGCCCTTCTTATAAGACTCTCTTACAATTTTATATTTCTTTACGTTCAGTACTACCGTTATTATGAAATTGTAAAGTTATTTAACACGACAAATTTTCTCAAATGTCTGTAGAGCATCCTTAATGTTTCTCCTCACAGCAATGACTGCGATTTAACAAAAAATTTGAATGTGTTAATAAATAAAAAGAAAGAATTAAGCAAAAATTGTCTTAAAAAGGCAATTACGTAACGCTTTCCGCTGATTCAAACTGTTTTCTCAACGAGAACAATGACCCGAACTGAGGCGAGTCGGACTGAGGAACCTAACCTATAATATTCCAGTATCTCACCGCCGCCCGTTCGAATCGTTTCTTCCTTCCTCTCTTGTTCGTTAAGAATTTTTAAAGAATTTTGAAAGTCTAAGAACGCGTGAACAGGGTGCATAAGTCCGCCAGTGAATCATCGATCTTAGTCAGAATCCTGCTTAAAGAAACCTAGCATGCTCTAGCAAGTGCTAGAATACTTAGCTTGGCAATCACACTCGGGGACTGAAGAGCTGACCATAGATGCTCATGTTCCAATTTTCGGAAGGCAGTAAGAAAGCTGAAAGCAGACTAAATAAATTACAAAGAATTGCGCCAGAAGATTTTTGATGATGATCGTCTGGAATTCGAGTGGGTCCATCCCATGTAGGTATATGCCTAGGGAGGTGCAGAGAAGGAGCGAGCACCTGATCAGGTCTATCGGCGTCGTGCCAGGAGGAGCAGCGAAACGGCCGACGAACGGGCGTGCGAGTCTCGCGCAGAAACCAAACCGGTAATCGCTCAACCTGATAAACAGAAACAGAATTTTTCATTCAAAGCGGCGGCCGAGTGAAACAATGAAAGTCCGTGAGGTTTCTGATTTTTATGCATTTTTTAGTGAAACAAACGTCGAGAAAAGCGATGAAAAAGAAAACAAACCGCGCTGAGCCGAACTGAGAGAAGGTAACCGGAGACGGAGGTAGTTGACCGCTTGTTGGAACCGAACCGTTGCTAGAACGCTTCCAAGCGAAATTCGTTCCGTTTTACCGCAATCGCAGTAGCGGTGGCGGTGGTGGCGGCGCAGCGATGCGACGATGGCGACAAGACGATCACTTGTCTTTCGTCGACCTGCCTTGTCGTTGGAGAGCATCTTCCTCTAAGGGGAGGGGACGGGGGCAAACTCCTTAGTGCCACGAGAAACGCCTACCGTCGTCCCTGGAGAAGGCAAATGAAATTTTCCAACTGTCATTTTGCAGTGTGCTGTGGAAATAAAACAAGAACAAGACAAGCTTAAGGTGGAACACTTGCGATAATCGCAACATACAAACAAGTTCTAGTCGGCCAAATGACCAGGTCAATGGCAGCTCGTCGCTCGTTTCTTAGCTTGTGCCGTGCGAACAAGGAGAACGGCTTTGAAGAAGCCCGGTGCCACTATGACACTAGTACTCCACGTCTGGTTTAGACGTTAAGTGCATGCCCTCCGCGAGAAGGTTCAAAAGAACCACTGAGTAGTGCACAGATCAAGGGCTGGCGCATTTCAAGAATACTTTTTATCAAATCCTCTGGGACTTGCACGGCAAGTCGAGGCAATGTAAAATAGAGTTGCTATTCGCAGCTACAGAAAATATTAACAACGGAGAGTTGATCTAGATTGTTTTTCGGAAATACAATGCCCTTGGGATATCCGTTTCGTTATTAGGTGTAATTGGGAGGAAGCAATGAGCGGTCACTGCACCCTCCTTACGCTTCCGAGTGGAGCAGAGGTAGTTAGATGTAAGGAACTATTAAATAGGACTGTAATAAACAAAAACGGTTGGGACGAAAGGTTGATTTTATAGCGCCACTGGTTGTATTAAATTTTGTATTCTACGTATGAATTGTTGATTTCGAAAGGACTATGTGTGTTTTTGCAAAAGGATCAAAAGACCGTTGGGATAGAATTTATCCCACCGCATTGCTGCGAGCCCATTTTCTGTGGAATTTCCATTCAAATATGTGCTTCTAAGATTAGAATATTAGCCGTATATTATGAAGTGGAAACAAGATTTTTTTGGTCTGGTGGTCTATGATATTCATTATAATTTTAAGCAATTGTATTTAGAGAATTTTACTTTCAGTTAAGTTTGTAATCACTACTTTTCAGACACAATACGTCTTATATGTTAATAGACCGTCTCATTTAAATCAATAAATGCTCAAAATTGATTTTTAACAACATTGTCGAATTGCGGTAACGTGAATTTAATGGATTTTCAGATAATATTAATTTGCTGGAAATGATCACAATAAACGCTGTAATATGAACAAGCTATTATTCCATATAATGTGAAAAAAAACTTACTATTTTTGTTTTTTGAATTTTAAAAAATTCGAAGATTCTTGACAACATCAAGTTTTGATAGTCATGATCTCATTTTGGACTTCATCATGATCGAACTGTATTAAATTGAAAATCCAAATTGACATTGTTTATAAATTATATATTGACCTTTCATTGCGTTATATCCGAGGATCTGTGCGAAATTAAAATATATAACAAAGTAATAAACGCTTTCAATATGCAAATAGGAAACTGATTAGTTCGCCCTGTATTTAATAAATCACTTCTGTAATTATTCATTTTTCCACTTGTTGTTTATAAAGTTAGCTTTAGAGTTACAAAGTCTGGTTTGTATTTACAATTACGGATCAAGTTCTTGAATATGTATACGGAAAAGTAGATTATTTTCCTTAACTTTGTAACATGATATGGGCTCCACTTTCCGAATGCAATTTGTTATAAAGTTTTATTCGAATTCTTGACCCCGTCGTATTATGGACCAATTAGACAAAACAGTAATAAAACCAGCACAAATCTAAACAGCGACTCTTGCTCAACCGCCAAAGTAAATCCTCATAACGATTTAAAAAGTTGTTTTTACTGTGTGCAAATTATTATTACCTACTTTTATCATAATTTGCGTAAAAATTTTCTGTGGGAAAGTGAGTTATTTCCTATTTAAATACTTTATCTAATTTTTATGAATATTATCTCATTTTTTGAGGGTCAGAATTATTTAGAAAAGCGATTGCGTAGCGCCATGCAAGTATGGTATTTTCTTTTTTATTTATAGAAATATAATTTGTATCGAGTCAATTGAACATTGTTTTCTGGTAATTACGCATCAGCGGTGTTCCTGTTGCGAGCAAGGCTAGTGCAGTCAGCTCAAAATTCCTTGCTGAAGTGTGAAGCGAGGCTGGGCCCGTTTTTGTGGGTTTGCGCACACAATATAAGACGAAAAGCACCTAGACTCAATGTCACAAATTGTTTACCAGTTTACAAGTCGCGCGATGATACGGTTACAATTTACACAGTAAGCGAGCACAAGGTGAGGAAACACTTGGCAGCAAGTCAGTCAGTGCACGTACACACATGCACGACGGAGGAACCTCGAATTTAAGAGAGCATGCAAGTCGGTCGTCGTCGTTTTGTCTCGTTCTAACGCACCGCAATGTCATGCTGTCGGATGTGTCTAACTTTCACTTTACGGGTTTTCTTGAAGTATGGATCAGAAATAAAGGAAGCAACAGCGGCGAAGGCGAAGGGAATTTCCTCAGATTAGAAGCCGCAATTTGTCGTGCGCATGCGGAATTCCTTCCAACATTTCATTTGAATAAAACGGCTATTTCTCGTCCACATGACCTAGAAGAGATTAGAAGCATCTAATCAACAATTGACGCAATAACACCTACTCGGTGAGTTGCGTTTTTTACGCACAATATTAATGTAACTGCGTTTTTCATCGAGAAGCCCATGACTATTAATTGAAAATTTTTTTCTCTTGGTTAAATTCACGCGAAATCAAGCGAAAAGCATGTTTCTATATTGGCGAAAATCAGGTTTTTCTTCGTGGTAGATTTTATTTCGAACTGGCAACGCCGCATAATTAATCCAGACGTCATTATCCACATGTACATATGGCTGCTCATTCACATCTTTCCGTGAGATAGGCATGAAGTCGCGTGCGCCATTTTTATACATAAAATAAACGCATACATCTGCCGCGGTAGGTATATAGGGGAAATAGATGTTGTGTAAAAATGCCTGCACGCGTGTGTGGGTATGTAAACATTCCATTTGTGAATTTTAATTGTGTATAGCAACATGTGTACGATTTAGTGTTGCCATTTCAAATGCAGTCGTGTCATTTTGTGGACATAATTATAATATAGAGTTTAAATCGATAATTTTACAAACAACAACTCTAGCATATTGCTTTAATGAAAATAGTTTCTAAAGATCTGTTTCCGGCTATACCTACGCCAGGTGAGCATGATTTTGCTTTATCCGTTTATGAAACGTGTGGGATTAAACTATCATTTTTCGTTCAACTTTCGTTTCTGCGTGGACGAGCAAAATCAGTTATCAGGCTTTTGTACAGAACTGCATGTGAAATCAGCTAAATATCAATTTCGGCTTATAATCTAAATTTTAATTTGCTTTTTTATTTAAAACTACTTTACCTGGTTATTGTATCTAATGCCATACTTAATTGCCGTTGGCAACACTGCCACGAATACACGTGCTTCGGAATATGCATAGTGTGTAATGAAGAGGGAATTTTCCCTTGATGGAGTCGTGCGATTTTTATTTATTGTTTGGAAAGAAGCACTCAACTCCGTTCAGCCTGAGCGCCGGTGCTGACTTTTCTTGAGAACGCCGCTCGTCGAAGAAGGCGAACAAGGAACAACAGCAAAGCAATACACAACTGGCCGAGCAAGAAGAAGAAGAAGGGAGATTATGGTGACGAGGGTTGGCTCAATGATGACGGACAATTACTAATCGGTGACCTATCTTTCCGCTCGCTCTCGTGTGCGAACTGTGAGGATCTGTTTCACGCTGATGCCCGAAAACCTAATTATTATTATATGGCCGTAATTATTTTTACTGTGGAATTGAGCATTTCTCCCGTGCCTGTTTTCCTCTTGCTGCCGTTAAGAAGCCACTTTCGATGTCTCGGCTTTGTATCGTAAACGAGATTGAGGCAGACGACCGTGGCTTGTCTACTAATCGAAGTGGATTTATCGACTGCGGTTTGTTAGCGGTGGTGATTCAATTCCAATATATCGATGACAAATTAGAGCACCATTAATCTGGTTCTAAGTGGCTTGGCTTGAGTAATGAAGTCAATTTGGCTATTAGAACAATTGCAAGCGAAGTTTGGATATCTCCGCTTGAAGCAGCAGGTAGCCTAGCAAAGTATGTAAAAAAGTTTAGGGAAAAGTGCATACTAAAAACGAGAATCCATTTACAGTTGCATTTTTTGCATAGAAATTGTTAAATGTTTGCTATAGTGTAGTATATTAGTATAAAACTCAGGAAGCATTGTATAATTAATAAATAAAAATTTGTAGGAATACGGAATTCAATTTCAGCTCCAAAATGCACCCAGAATTTTTTAGTTGATTTTTCGGAGAGTTTGGATTTGATTAACTTTTGTTTCGTGATTTTAATTATTCAGAGTTACGATGTTTTGATTCAGTGTCAATCAACATCAATATTTGTTTCATTTATGAAAAACTATTCTAGTATGCAGACATTATGGAGCGAAAGGTTGAGGGTGAGCTAATTCAAAATCACGTCATATTGTTGTATCATCCGGAATCTGGTCGGGTTAAACGCATGTCCCTGCTAAAGTTCATATGCGTTGTATGTGGTAGGATCACTGCAGGTGAAAACAGTTCTTGCTAATAGTCTAATTACAAAATACACCTAACATAATAACACAATTCGGTATTTAAATTTTGTAATCCACGATTTCAGGAGGTTTAGATGGAAATGTTCGCATTGAATTACCAATTACTTTTAAATTAACATAAATAGATAAGAGAAGGAAAATTAAATGTATATTATACTTGCTTAGAAAATTGCTCTACATCGACTAGAATTTCAGAATTCAGAAATGGAAAAATAGGTGTCTTCAAATTTATTCATAATTTAGAATAAAAGGCTCAGAATATCTAAGGTCGTTAATTATATACTAATAATAGGAAAAATGAGTAAAACGTAGACTTTATGAAGAACGGGAAGGATTGTTTATTTAGTCTTATTTCTATTTATTTATTATATGATTGATAAATTAAGCGCCGAAACCTCTAATAGGTCTTTTCGTGTTTTTACTAGTATTATAACGTTAAAACCAGGAACATATCTAATTATTTTTCTACGCCTGTTTTTCTCAATAGTTGATTTATGCTACTTTCAATGCAATCAGAGAATGCAACTAATATTTGTTTTACCTTTTTAGACGCTACAAGCAATTCGCATGGAGCGTGGGAATCTGGAATGTCTTATGAATGTCGTTCTCTGTTATTTAAAGCATTGCATAATCTAATTGAAAGGTAAGTCTAGTTGAATTTGCGTCTTTTAAAAATTTCGATAGAACAATGTTCCCTGTTTTCAGATGTCTTCTGTCTAAGGATATTGTTAGACTTGGAAAGTGGTTTGTCCAGCCATGCACGACAAACGAAAGAATTTTTGGGAAAAGGTAAGCATTCAATTTAATTTTCACCAGTTGCTCATTCTTTGAAAAGCAAGAAACATTATGGGAGATGATTTTTTGGCGATTTTAAGAAAGTACAACTTGACTTTGTTCACACATCTTCCTAGATAAACATTTATGCAGGATCTCTGTGATTGTTTTTAAAGAATCATAGGCAATCATCGTTCCCCCTGTAACATGTGGTTTATTTAAGTAGACCAAGGACGATTTTTTCGAAAGCGTTGTAAAATATTTCATAATTAATATTTATAATGTAATAATTTGTTTAACAATTGCGAATTTATTTCAGCTCTCAGCATCTGTCTTTCTCTTTTGCATTTTTTGTGCATGGAGACACTGTATGTGCATCAATAGACCTTCGAGAGCATCCAGCTGTTCGCCCGTTGTCTCCAGAGTACCTAGCAGAAGCGGCAGCTGCTCAGACGAACAGCGATGCTCGTCCCAAGCCAGTAATATTGGCTCCATTTGGGATGGCAGCCACTCTGACTGGGAATAGCTACAAATCAGTCGATCCAGCAACTGAAAAATTGCTCGACGACTGGTGCTTATTCTATCCGCTGTGCAATAAAGACAACTCAGATCTTCCTCCGATCGTCGAGGTCATGTCAGGTAAATTTCAAAGGATTTACACTTTTATCGTAGAATTTCTAATGTATTTTTTCTATTTGATCAGGCGGTGTTAAAATGCGTTATCCCTCGAAGTACGTACTAGTCACTGATTTAGATGATATGGAAAACGCTTCGAGTGAAAGTTCCGCAACACCTCAGTTGACCGATTCAAAAACCTTGTCTCTCTATGAGACGGCTGGCAACAATTTTGGCAATACCGCTAGTATCCATATACCGCCTTCCGCCGCAACGACTATTCCTGAACGTGTCTGGCATGATTGTATAACAAATCCTTTGGCTAGCCTAAATTTAAGCTCCTCGGGGAGCAACAACGGCAGCTCGCCAGGAAGCAATAGCACCAGCAACAATCAAAACAGTACCAGTAGCAGCAATCCAAGCAACTCGAACAGCAGCAGCGAAGGAGACTCTGCTGAGAGTGGCACAAATAACAATAACAATAGCTTCGATTCCAAAGCGTGTTGGGATTTTATTGATCCCACACAAAAGACCACTTGCACCTGCACCAAGTGAGTACCCAGTTTTTCCAGTTTAACCGAACCTAGCAGATAAGGCATGCTCACTGCATCTTTGAATGTTAGTTAGTTACATTGTTGATGGCGTGCTTGCAAATTTCCAGTTTTATGTAAAACTTTGCATTCATTTATACACTTCTCGAGTAAATGATGATAGCCGGGAACTAGGGACTTACTATTTCCCTGTGCATGCGCGAAAGCCTTACGTACAACTTATAAGAATTGTGAAGGTGGCTGGAAATGCGCTTTCTTTTGTTGAGAGGAGGGTATATTGGAAGGTACTCTTGCTACTGTTATCAGAAATCTCATCAGTGGTGAAGTCTTTCAGGCTAAATGCAGGGTGGTAATTTGATTCACCGGATTTGTACATTTCATTGCGATTGGGCTGTATTAGACGCATTTGCTTTCAAGTAGAACTTCGCTTGTGGTTCAGGCTGTTGGCATAAGTGTCGACATTTATCGTCATGCATGACTAATTTTTATGTAGTAAAATTATTAGCTTTTTAAATTATTTTCATATTTAAATTGAATTGACTCATTTTCATATGTTGATTTATATTATTACTAAGATATGTCTTACATAGTCGAGTCAAAGTGAGGGCCATACATGGTTTTCCGATTTTTTTGTTTTCTCCTATTTATATAATTTTATATGGTGGAATAAAATTCAGGACACTATAAGAAATCAGATATGTATTGTAGGCTGTAAAACGTACTTTGATTTTATTATTTTTTAGATTTATTTATGGGTACACCTATGGCTTGAAGATATATCATACTATTACTTAACTTGTTTATCTCTTTAGGAAGAGATCCCTTTTAGAGTGTTTAAAAATACACTTTCTCTCTTTTATTTATTTTAAATCTACAGATTCGAAGCAAATTTTCAGAACAAAAGGAATTTAAGCCTTTGAGTAGTATCGTGTTCGTGATAATTGGATAGTTCTTACAGATTTTATTTCTTACGAAATATTAATTTTTAGTTACTAATTTGAACACAAAGATAAACAAAATGAGAAAATAGTAAGTATTTTGAATAATAAGAGAGAACTGAGAACAAGAAACAATTCACTTTAACAAATAGCAAAGATATATATTTTTGCACTTATCGAAATAAGCCCTGCTTGTTTTTACTACAGAATTTTTAAAAATTCGGCTTGCAGATTTGGGGTTAATTAAAGTTCGGAATTTTGTAATGAAAACGTATAAAGTGTACTACCACTGTGCAGCATTATGTCAAGATAGAATATATTTTAAGACCCTCATTTAAGTATATTTAAATTAGCCATCTTATTACTCAAAAATTTCGTATTAATAAGTATTGATAAAATTAAGATGGAATCACAAGGTATGTTGCTTATAAGTACTACATTTGTATCGATGGTTTAAAGGGAGTCATTGTTAGTCAAAAATCAAAACAAGCAAGGGATCTGAAGCCCATGTTTATCATTTATTTCATTTAAGTATCTGTACATATTTTACGTGTTTTTCCATTTTAACAATATTTAGCCTAAAAGTGGGGAAGATTCTTTGAAAACTGGTTGTATTCGCAAGCCGCCATCCAATATTATTAAATGAGGACATAGTTTTTTTTTTGGCGCGGTTGGTAAAATTTAACGGCTTAGTTTCAATGCGCTATCTAACCGTGAAGGTGTCCATGAATATCGCAAACAAGCCTAAACATTCGCTTCAAATAGACTTAATAAAAATATGATCATAAGTTAGCTGCTGCTCATAATAAGCCTGGTAGTTGGTAAAAATGTGGTTGGTTTTTGCTTTTGTTTCATTCATTTTACAAACAACAACACAAACAAAACAAATTATTAAAATAAGAACCCTCCACTGAAGATTGGGCCAAATTATGGCTTTCAGGTGTAGAAAACAAAACGGAGGTGGTCGTACTAATTCCAGCGGTGGACTTACATCATCGGCTGGTGGCAGTAGTAGTGGCAAATTGTTCGGGAGCAGTCGCCCTGAAAAGGCGTCCCGCCTAAGTCGTATACCATTTCACAAGCGGCAATCCATTGCCGCGAGTAATGTCTGCCAATCCTCTGCCAATTCCTCTGTCCAACAGCCGCACTCGGTGGTATCGTCTTCCGTGAAGAGCCTGGATCCAGCAGGAACTCAGGGCTCCGCCGCCAGTGGTGGCGGTACGAGCAAAATAGCGGCCGATGGCACTGCTGCATCCCCGGTAACCGTTTCCGGGTCTGCTGACCTCACAGGAGACAATTGCAGTGCTCTTGACACCTTACCGGGTCAAAGGTTTGTGTCTATCACTCAATCACTCAAAACTTATTCCTTGGTTTAAGGCCACTTTCAGACTAAACCGTTTTTTAATATTCTTAAGATTTGCTGTTTGTTTCTCATTTAATTTAACCTCCTAACATAGGGACATCGCCCACCTCATTTTACTCATCCGATAGAATAGGCTATAGGTGCATTTTCTTTTGTTTGGTTTTATTTGGTTTTACCCGTATGAGGTCTGTCCATTTTGTTTGTACAAATATCGTTTTCTCGAAAAATTTTTGTTACCACATTCTCACGTAATTCATCGCATTGGGTTTAGATGACGTACTTTATTAAGTTATTTTTAATTTTTTTTTTTTTTTAAATTTATTTATTGTAGTTTTTGCAGTTCTGTAATTTGCATGCATTTTCAGTTTTCATAAAGAATTTGTTTCCGTACAAGTTTTAGTTCCTTTTTGTTCTAAAATTATTTTCAGTTCTACACAATTATTGGTAAGTGCTCTTTTATTGCAAATTCTACTTGTAACTATAGCTTGCAGCAATAAAAAGAAAAAGAACATTTGCCACAATTAATTGCATAAACACAAATCATTTTTTAGTTTACAATAGTTAGTTCCCTCGGGATATTTTATCAATTAAGAGTTAAAAGTCTGGAAGTGAAGTTTTTTTAATTCATCGCTCGAACCATTTTAAATTCAAAACTCCAACCTGTATTTACGGTCTTAGGTGAACCTATGAATATTATCCTACGTTATGGCTTTACGGCAAAATTCCTTTTTGTACCGGATAGTTAAAAAAAACTAAGTCTTTCTAGAGTTTTAGACATTAGTATTTAAAAAGGACACTATTAGTTTTACATGAAATGGTTGAATTGTTTATCAATGCATTTCTCGTGGGAACGATTTTCATCGTTCTACCTCAGTCCGTCTAAAATTGAAAATTTAAAATTATAATAAAAATTCGGTTCTAAAGAGAAACTTTTAACTTTATGCACAATCACGAGTTCCAAAAAGGTATTCTTGAAGAAACCTATGCGACATTTTCGTGTTGCTTCTGAGTGGTAAACATTTCTTTATAATATTGTTAAAGTATTTCAGTACTTCTTTTTTTTGTTTTACTCATAAAAGCTTTTGATCTCGCGATATTATTTTTTGTGAACTTCAATGAATCCTTTATATTTTTGCAATCTTTTACAAATTGACTCTAAAAGTGAAAGTTACTATACAAGGTCCTGAGGTTTTGTGGGAAGAAATGAGTAAACAATTGAAAAATAAAACAGAGGGTTTTGAGTTGCTAAAGGTATGTAAATGTAATGAAATGTCTAATAAATAGACTAAATGCACATCTACTTTATTCGATAGATAAATAAGAGAGTTCCAAATGTCTATATCAAAATTGTTAGTTGTAGTAAGGGAGTTAAAGGCTTTCTTTAAAACTGGTATTTTTTTTTTAAACATAAGTAACTTTTTCGTTAGCTAAACATGCCCATATCAAATTCTGGGAATAGAATGTTCTACTTAGATAAAGAAGATTTGTTGAACTTTACAACTGCTGTAGTACACTTATAAACCAACCTGTAAAATAAAAACAAAACTTGAATCTTGGTTTGTTTCTACGAAATATTTGCATATGTGTTTGCCGTTTTTCTATAATTTTTATTTTTACGAAGTTTCTAAAAAACACTGAAAATTAAATAATAAAATAAAAAGATAACAACGACCACCACTACTAGTCTCTCTTTTAGATCTTGTTTTCTATTGTAAAACAGTTGCAGTGGCTTTAAGGAATGCATGATCTGTTCGTTCGTTATTACTGCTTTTTCGTAAAGTGTGAAAATTGTAGCTCAATTGTAAACAAAATTAGATTGCAGAATATTAATTGCTTGTTTTTATAGAGCAACAAATCCAGGGACACCACATGGCGGAGCATCGTCTTATTCGAGGAATTCAATAGGCGATTCTATGCCTGTACCGTCTGTTGGATCACCTGGCAGTGCCGCCCCATCGCCACATCCAAATTCTACGTTGTCACAACCAACTTCAGTTCCACCGCCCGACCAGGTATTACTATTTCTGATATATTTTAATAAGAATTCATTCTGAAAATTACTTAAGTAAGAGATTTGATAGTGCCTTTCATTTAAGAATTTAGACAAACTCTCAGAACGATTGGTCAAAACTTTGAGTCTATGTATTTGCATATAAAGTTAAGTCCTAATCGGGTTCGAATTTATTTCTTTTTGCTTGAATAATAAATACGTATACAATACCTCTATTGTAATTTTCAGAGTAAAGTAATAATTTGATTGGACATGAGTAGGACTTTTAACAAATTTTCTTGATTTCAGTTATTATCTGCAATCTCTCCACGTCCGCCAACATCAGTACCAAGTATGCAACCTCCAACTCCACTGGAGCACATAGATAAGAACACTCCGGCGCCCACACCAACAGATCAACATGACAACAAGAGCATCACTGCATCCCCGTATATTCAACCAACGCCAAGCATAGAGCCTCCGCCGTCTGCTGAACCGGCCATAGCTCCAAGCAATTGCGGAGTCGTCAAAAAGTTCGAAATGGGTGCCACAACTCCGAATGATCAGCGTAGTACAAACAGCGTTGGCAGTGGTTCAGGCAACGCTGGCAACAATTCGTCGAATATGAACGCGTTCATTTCGTTGTTGAAGCGCCCGCTCCTAAGTACAAAAGACTACGAAAATTCAATGGACGATGACTTTCTGGTTCCCCAACTTTTATATGATTATTCCTCTTGGGACGCTTGGTAAGTTGGCTGATTTTTAGAGTAGGATTATAAGACATTCGACGATTGCAAGAAGCAGTAAGTGTGCTCTGCTGGCTTTTGCTTGGATTGAGACGGAATTCTCATTCATGGTGAAAAGTAGGATTTGTTTAACTATTTGGGAACATGGTATAAGGTCGCAAACCGTAAGCCTTGCTTAGTTGTACCACTTACTAAATTTTTTTTAAAAGTAGTAGTTTAACTTAGCATTTTTGCTCATATATTGGTTGCTTAGGTACGATTTATTTTCATAACAAAAGTGGTAAAAAAATTTTCGGTTAAATTCGAAACATCGGTTCGCGGTTTATTTAGTTTGATTTATTTATTATATTTTCAACACGTATTTTTTAAAGTGAAATTCTTAGCAGCAGGAGCATTGATATTGTAATTAAAAAACGATTGCCTTTGCGGGTTTTACTATCAAGGCTAGCAGAAGCAGAGTCTCCAGGGACATTTGTTTGTAAAAATAAGCAAATTGTTATCTTTTGGCTCTTATAGAAATCATTCACAAACGCCTCGCCATATTCAAAGTTAAATATTGGCAAATAGGCATCGGCTTGTTGTACAATGTTTAATAAATTCTGGTCTTGTTGCAGGATGGACCACCCAGTGAAACGCTTTAAACCCAACGAAGATGTTAAGCCAAGTCATAGAAAGATGCGATGGCGTAATTTGTACGATGGTCACACACATACGCAACCTCCCGTGCTTTCTCCAACGTCGTCAACATTTGGGTACATAATGGCTAGTGACAATCAAATAAAAAGAGAAATCACTACAGATAGCTTTGATGGGGTACCATCCGAGGAGAACAGCATTTTGCAGGCACACGAAATCAAAAAGGAACCGGTCGTGGACGGGTGCAAGGACAAAACCTTCATGGGGAACCTTTATACAAATGAAGGTCTGCAAGTTTCATTTAAAGATCTAGATCAAATTTTCGATAATTGTGACGACAATTCCACAGATGAAGTAAGCATATATAGGTTAAGGATTTTATTGATTAAGCGTTAATTTAGCTCGATTTAAAGATGGTGCACACTCCTCCGGACTCGAACAAGTCAAATGGGTGTGGTATTGAAGAGATCAAAAGGTCCATTAATTCAACTAATCCGAACACAAGCATTCTTCGTCCCGAAGAACTTTCTAAAATGTTTCCAACACCACCAAGTCATGAGCAGCATCATCCAAACTCAAGCCCATGCAGCGGAGGTGCCATGGATATTCAGATGACTGATATCAACGAAGGCGTGAAGATCAAACAAGAGATCTATCCTGACCTCGGAAGTCCAGTAAATGAACTTATTGAGGTATGTTTCAATATCTTTTTAATAGTGTTTCACGTAATAATGTTGTTTTTTTCTTTTAGGACTGGTCCTATGTCTTCATTCCACCTACGATTTGCAAGTTTGTGGGATCATCAAAGTATGCACCACTTACGAATTTACCAAGTCAAGCACTGCCACAAATATTGCTCCCGCCGAATTGTGTTTATAAACCATCATGGCAGCAGCCACAGCGACAGCAGCAGGATCAACAACAGCAGCAACAGCAAATACAGCAACAACAGCAGCACCAACACCAACAACAACAACAACAGCAGCAAATACAGCAACAACAGCAGCAGCAGCAACAACAACAACAACAACAACAGCAGCAGCAGCAAATACAGCAACAACAGCAGCAACAACAACAACAACAGCAGCAGCAGCAGCAACAGCAGCAGCAACAGCAACAGCAGCAGCAGCAACAGCAACAACAACAGCAGCAGCAGCAACAACAACAACAACAACAACAGCAGCAGCAGCAGCAGCAGCAGCAACAACAGCAGCAGCAGCAGCAGCAGCAGCAGCAACAGCAGCAGCAGCAACAACAACAACAACAACAACCACAACAGCAACAGCAGACGTCAATTCGCGCTAGCACTCCACACACTACCATAAACAACAGTACAAATCAACGTGCTGGCACTCCAAACAACATGGGGCTCAGTCTGATGGAGCGCGAAAAGATGCAGCAGATGCAACAGCAGCAGCCATTGTTGATGAACCAATTGTCTTGTCCACCGAATACACCGAACATGATGCAGCAGATGGCCATGCGAACGGGTTTGTCGCCAATATCGCCGGCTCCAGGTTCAACAATGGTTCCATTCCAGACTGGCAGCCCCATGAACCACCATATGAACGCATGCCGTCGAACACCCATCCACCCTCCACCACCTTATGAACTCGCTGTCTCAAGTCCTGCCACCTCCACATCGTCGTACTTAAACAAGCAATTCAACTCGCAGGAGCCCGAGACCCCATCGTCCGCCACGAGGGCCCCAGAGGCTAACTCCCTTCTGGTGAATGTGCTGCTCTACGATAGCGCTCTTAACGTCTTTAGGGACCACAACTTCGACAGTTGTACACTGTGCGTGTGTAACGCGACCGACACCCAGAAGTGTGTCGGTAATATAAGAGGCTCCGATTCGGGGCTGTATGTCGCTCTGCCCGGAACCAGCTTTAATCCCGCGATCAGCAGTACGAACGGGAATGGAAATTCTAGCTGTGTAATCGGAAACGGCGGACTACGAAATATAAGTGCCTTCGGAGGTATGGACTCACCGTCTTGCAATGGGAACGGGACGAGCGGAAACCAGCATCAGACTGGTTACGTGGATGAGGATCCCATCAGGTGCCAATGTGGCTTCAGTGCCGTAGTAAATCGCCGCTTGGCCCACAGGTCAGGATTGTTCTATGAGGATGAGATGGAGATCACTGGGATGGCCGAGGATCCAGTGGTGTACAAAAAGAAACCACTGCTGTCCTTTCTACAGGTATCCAGTGAGACTTCTACGGCTTTGGAGCGTACGAACAACGACGAACAGGTACCCCAAGTTATTATGGATCTGCTGCGGGATCAGTGCACTATCATTCAGACATCGAGTAGTTCAATTCAGAGGGCACTTGATCGCTGTAGGAGGAGACGACGTGAGTGTG
Organism: Proctacanthus coquilletti; assembly: GCA_001932985.1. Classification (NCBI taxonomy): domain Eukaryota; kingdom Metazoa; phylum Arthropoda; class Insecta; order Diptera; family Asilidae; genus Proctacanthus; species Proctacanthus coquilletti. The sequence goes on from MNCL01000006.1 coordinate 2,026,151, forward strand.
GTCCAAATGTTCTCAATATCTTGGAATTTACGGACGCAAACGACGTGATCTGTCTCGCTATCGAGCAGGGAAGGATAGCGTTTGAAATTTCTTCATCGATGGGTACCCGAATGGAGGTGGAGCCTTATCGATGGCAAAAGAGTAATTTTAGCGTTCATAGGTGGCCTTATGTTCTGGCTAATGGGACGCGCAATAATCAGGACATTGTGCGTATCATGAAGTCCATGCAGCCGTTGCTTCAGAATGCATTCCACACGAAGTGCAGGCCTAGAATACGAGAGACAACCTGTACCGTTAAGGGGCCCTTGACGTGGCGAGAGTTTCACAGATTGGCGGGGCGAAGTACGGGTCAGTGCGAGCCACAGCCAATTCCCTCTGTTATCGTCGGGCACGAAAAGGACTGGTTGTCCGTGGCTCCGTACGCAATATATTATTGGGACAAGCTGCTGCTGGAGCCTTATTCGTATGCACGGGATGTGGTTTATCTTGTTGTGGCGCCAGAAAACGACTACATCGTCAACAGGACCAGAACGTATTTCAAAGAGTTGAGCACTACTTACGAAATGTGTAAACTTGGTCGACATACACCAATCAAGGGATGGGACGGCATCTTACAAGTGGGGCCAAGGGTTAGCAAGGGATCTGGGTCGAGCGAAAATACTCCTTTGGATGACTGGTTCCAGTTATTGGGCAACAGCAAACTGGCGGAACAAATCCGCATGTATGCAAATGCCTTCCAGAACATGATCGCGCCGTATTTACAGAGGGTACCATCGGATAAGAGTCTTCTGGATCCACCTGAGGGCACAAACTCCAGTTCGAGTGCCAATATGGTTAATAAAGACCGGCCTTTGCCCAGCCCCATGCCACCGCCTTCCACTCCTGATCCATCGCAGCCTGGAGATAAGGCGCCAAGTACACCGAAGCCGGATTCGGACCAAGAAAATCAGCGAGAGTCAATGAATACGTCTGCTTCCACCAACTCGCCTGCTGCCGATCCATTGAGTTCGACTGATGATGATATAAACCCGCCCGTAATTGTTATATACGTAGTGGAGCCGTTCACATGTGCCTCCGACTCTCCGGAGTTGGAACGGATTGCCTGCCTCTCACTCCTTCGATGTTACTCGGAACTCTTGTCTGCGATCCCTGACTCCGTACGGAGCAATATTAATTTTCAAATCATATCTTTGGAGTCGATACTCGAGCTTGGCCGGAATCGAAGTCGCCTGAGATTCAGCGATGAGATGAGATGTCTGGCTCTTAGTGTGTTTTCACAGTGCCGCCGGTTCTTATCTCACACGAGCAATGTTAAAAGCCTGACTGGATTCGGTACTGCCGCCAACATGGAGCTGTTTTTAAAGAATAAGGACGAGAAGAATAGGGCTCCTTACAAGATGTACACGCCACCGTACATTCTGGCTCCCCTCCATGAAAAATCAGATAAGATGGACACCTTCCGTCTGAAGAGTGTAGAGCAGCAGTACTCGGTGATGTACTGTAACTACTGCGTGTCCGAGGACCAAAGCTGGCTACTAGCCACTGCCACAGATGACCGAGGAGAGCTCTTGGAAAGTATTACAATAAATATAGACATTCCAAATAGAAGCCGAAGACGGAAGGCTCCCGCTCGCCGGATGGGACTTCAAAAATTAATGGATTTCATTCTGGGCATCATCTCACAAACGGTTCAACCATGGAGACTGGTTGTGGGACGTATCGGCCGCATAGGTCATGGGGAACTGAAGTCGTGGAGTTGGCTGCTTAGTAAACAAAACCTGCAGAAGGCTTCGAAACAACTGAAAGACATCTGCAAGCAATGCTCCTTCATGTACCCTCACTCAGTTCCGAGCATACTCAGTGCTTGCCTTGTGACCTTAGAGCCCGATTCCAAGCTGCGAGTGATGCCTGACCAATTTACTCCTGACGAACGGTTCAGTCAAATATCGATGCAGAATCCCCTCTCGACTCCTCAGGATGTGACCTGCACCCACATTTTGGTTTTTCCTACGAGTGCTGTGACCCAGGTAATTGATTTGTGTTTTTGTGTTTTTACTTTAAGAGTGCTGTATTCAGAATGCAATCTTGGTTTCTGTTTATAGTCTTCCCAGAAGGAATTCAATGAACTGAACGAGAACCAACCGTTCGAGAACGACGATAATTTAATCTTTGATTTTGACCCTGATCCAGAGGACCCAATTGGAGACGTTAATTCTCTGGGTGAAATTTTCGACTGGGATCGTGAGTGATTTGGCTTTTATGTATGTTACAAGATGCTTAATGGAAATTTTTCGTTTTAGAAGTCCCAATGCAGCATAGTAGTCCTGAAAGGAATTCTAATCACGGCAGTCCTGGTCGAATGGAGGACAACCGAAGTCGTCAGAGTCCTGGACCAGGAGGAAATAATTTCAATTCGGCGAGAAATATGCATGACGCACAAGACATGGAAGAGGTAAGATGGTGTATCTCGAAAAAGTAAGATGTGTGGTGAACACTTTTTCGGTATTAGGTCGGTCAAGTATTACAGCAGCCTTTGGCGGTCGGATACCTTGTATCAACGGCTCCAACCGGACGAATGCCGTCATGGTTTTGGGCGTCATGTCCTCATCTAGAGGATGTGTGCCCTGTATTTTTGAAAACCGCATTACATCTGCATGTTCCTGGTATACAGCAAACAACTGACGACCCTCTGGCACAAAGTCATTCATCGGCGAACGATCACCCCCTGGACTCGGGACTAACAGCCGATGTTCTCAGGTATGTACTTGAGGGGTACAATGTGTTGTCATGGCTGGCAATGGACTCAAACACGCACGATCGGCTCTCGTGCTTGCCAATCCATGTTCAAGTACTGATGCAGTTATATCACATGACAGCAGCGATGGCGTAAGACAGACAGCACGCTAGGTACGATGAATGCAACTTCGTCACTTAATAGCTTAAGCGAAATTGCACAAGCACAAGAAACAGCAAACAGTTAAAAAATACATTTTTAGATCGTAATTTTAACGAGGACTTCATAAGACCTCTTCTTTACCATGTCTGTGATACTAGTTTTTTACGTAAGACAAGGAGATCATGCTAAGTATTTTATACACTATATGGTTAGCGTAAACAAATTTTATTAACGTGAGAACACTTCCAAAAACAACATATATTTTTAAAATAAAAAAAAAGGAAACAAACAAGAAACAAATCAAAGTTGAAACCAACACGTTTACCAGGAGAAGTAATTTATCATTGACCAAATTGAATCATCTTAGCCGTAAGTAGAAATCATTGCAGGAATTAGGGAAAAAACAATTGTAATTAAAGGAGTACACACGACCGATGCAATTTTACAATATTTTTACTCTATTTTTTGTAAATACAGAGCCGTAGCAAATGGTCAGCTGTTTTCTTTCTCCGGCGGTGTTCATTTTAGGGAACATTCTCGCCGCTTGCCGACGGAAATTATCTCTTGAGTGTCTCGGGCGTTTTTTTTTGCGGAAGTAAAATTAGCTTATTGCATGGTGCATTACTTTATTGTTTTTGCTTGGATAGTACTTGTCTGGAAAATATATCTGAAGGCAGGGAACATTTCCATTCCAGTACATTTACTAAGTGGAATTCGTGTCGATAAATACGCATTTATCTTTAAACAAATAGTCGCTGTTTGCATCAAAGCTCCTTCCACATGCTTTTGCATAGAAAAGCGAATTATCCGCAAAAGAACTTATGCCATAAGTCAAGTCGATAATTGAATTTTCAAACGAGCCTTATGATTAACCATCTTTGCGTGTTCTGGGTTTCGAAGGAAGTTGTTGCCTTCGCATAAGTTAACAGATGATACTCTCTAGAAACAAACATGCGTACGGGTTGGCGAAAGTTCGTCGTTTATGAGACCGGTCTTTAATTAATACTAATGCCTCTTGCAACTCGATACAAAAAGCAATAAGAAATCGTAGACCTTCTTAGAACATAGTACGATACTAGGTGTAGTATTAGAAAAATAAGTACCAAAACAGCCTGGGTCATTTCATATAAGCATAAAAATAATGGGCTTATGAGAATTCTTTATGTTCTGCATTTTGGAAAATCAGCAGGGAACTTAGTCTTTGGAACAATATTTAATATTTCTGACGACTCCTCCAAATTGAATGTGCTTCAATGCAGTTGAATGGCTAATTTTAGTCTTCTTCCGTTAAAAAAGGGCATTAATTTGGCTTCCACTCTAAAAACAAGATACCTTTCCACTGTATTCATAATCACAATCTACTTTATAATAGTGCTTCCAATCTTAGTTCCAAAATTTCAGTAATTCGCTTCCTCCTTTTGTTTGTTAAAATTAAACTGATTCAAGAGCAACAGGTTTCTAACGATGGGAATTGTCCCACAAAAGGCAAAGGCTCTAACATGAAACGAACTTGCAATTAAGCATACCAGACGAGGAATAGGAAATAGTGGATATTTTCTTTCATTATTCTTTACAGAGAACCTTATACAACACAGTTGCAGATCTGTCAGTTAGAAATGGAAGATTATCAAATTGGAAATAATGTAGCCTCTGCACAATGCTTAGTTTTTGGTTTAAGAATATTTACATTAATTGAGATTTTTACTTTTCTCCATTCACAACAACTTCTCTATATAAACATTTTCCAAAATTAAAGTCGTTGTCGCAATTTTCTTTTATTTAATTCAAAAAAGTACATAAAAAAAGAAACTTCAAGCTCATATACAACTTTATGTAGATTTCTGTGTTCTAGAAGTATTGTCTATTTGTTGGCTTCCAGGCCGTCTTCCCATAGCCATTTCAGTTGTTGTTTTTCTATTAGTATTTACAGGAATTAAATCCTATTTTAACCAAAAATATTTAAAAATCCGTGCATTAGTGGGCCTGGCTGGGACATAAATTAAACTCTTAAGCTGTGGCATTGTTAGGTGTACCAGTTCGACGTGAATTGGTTCAGCCGTTTGTTCAATTACAAGCAATATAAAAAATATTAGGACAATTTCGTCAATACAGATTTTTGTTATATTTGGATGTGTCTAGTATGCAGTTGGAAATAAACTTTAAGATCATATGCATTATTTCACTTCATACATCCAGCTCCTTTTTAAAATTCCATTTTATTTATGCCTTAAAAAAACGTTTACAAAAAAATTACATATGTACATTCAATCATCCAAACCAAAAATCTCTGTTATTTACATTTTTAAAAATAGGCTTATACAACTTAGCGGCCCTGTGTGTACCGAACGTGTCGGTTTTTTATTTTAAAATTATTGTAGAACGTTTTCCAAAAACTACAGATTAGAATTACTATTCCAATATCAATAATGATTCACTTTTATAATAGTGGAGAAATTGTTTGGTTACTATTTTATTATTACTAGCAAATGTTGATGTAGGAATATTTTGGGTAATATCGCAAATCCCATACAGTCCCTATTCAGTTAGAACATGTTAAATGTCGGCTGTAAACCAAACGAACGATAGAATGAACTCGGTAGAAGAAGCAGTTTTTATTCATGCCACATGAATGCAATGTTGATTTTTCCGGTATTACAATATAAGGTACGTGGTAATAACTACAAGTATAATTAACTAACATTTTAATATAATGCGTCTGAATCCAGGTAGATTAAAGGTTTCCATTAGAACATTAAGCTTGAATAATGCAACCTTTTTCGGATGTTTGTAAAATTATTATCTACATAATTGAATGTGAGCAGTTTAAATTTCTACCAAATACTACCTTAAGCTGCACCATGTTGCATTTATCAAAAATGAATAGCATTAAAGCGCCAAGACAGTCTCAAGAGATAAATCGAAATGTTTCCGTTAGCTGATAGTGTTACCGACGATCGTAAAGGAAATTCTTATAAAAAATATACATAAAGGGATTTTACAGAGTTCGAGCATTATTTCGCAATAACAGTTATCCACATAAATAAGTAAAGGAAAAATGAAGTAACAAGTGAAATTATTAATAACGCTAGAACAAGGTAGGCTAATTAACAAAGAAACAATAGCTAAATAATTTTCAATTTGTATAAAAAGGCGGGCGGAAGAGTAGAGATGCAACAACTTAGTTGAATATCTTCGCGCGTAATTTAAGAAACTGTTTAAATATTAAAACAAAAAAAAATGAAGAAAAAAAACAAAAAGGAGAAGATCTAAATATAAATAAAAAGTTTTCATATATGCATAGAGGTAGACGTAAGTTGACCGAAAAAAAACAAAGGAACAGTTGTATAGTAGCAGGCGGTAATTTATCATTTGTCGAAAGTACGTGCGAGTTTAATTATTTATGCAGAACTACATAGGACTATTATTAACATTATTATTATGATTATTATTATTTAATAAGATATAAGTGAATTTTAGAACAAAATTATTGAAGCATTAGTTAAAATATTTTACAAGAAAAGCGAAGAAAAAAAAATGGAGAAAAAAATGATAACAGAAAACAAAAAAGCAACTGCAGAGAAACAGCAAGTGACGATTTATTGTAAATAGATTTTAAAGAGACACGTAGCGTAATCACCTAAAATAAATTAATTGTAGTTCTAAATCGGGTAAGCATCAGTGTATGGATAAACACAAATTATATAGTTCAATTACTTGCATAAAGATGAAATTATTTTACCATTTTTCTCATATTATTATTTTTGTACATTCAGCGAGTCTTAAGGTTATTTAAACAGGCGATTTAAGTTAACGTAACGTTTGCGACCGAGGGCGGTATTTTAAGTAGTCCAAACCGAAAGGCATAGTTCAAGTTAATTTAAGAAGAGGAATGTGCGAGCGGAGCACTAAAGACGACTACGATGTTCTAGATGGACGAGACACAAGGAGCAACATTGTAAATTCTTTTTTTTTGATTGTGTATTAATATCACTCTTGAATTGTTTTTTTTTTTTGTATATAATACTGGATTATAGTGCTTAACAAAATTTAAGTAGGAACAAAGTAAATGTAAAAATGTTTTCAAACATTTTATTGATGAAACACAAAAAAATATATATGTACGGAAATAACGTGGTCGAAATACTTTCGTTTTTCCGTTAGTACGCTGGGACGACAACATTTGAGATTTCCAATATTTTTTGCCTTTAGTCCTAGCTTCAATCGATCTAAAACGAGCATAGCTAAAGTATTCGTGGATGAATCTGAAGATATTTATAAATTTAATTTATTTTTTTGTTCTAATTTACTTGTAAAGCGTAGCACTTCTTTTTTATTGTTTTCGGGCGCTAATTGCGAGAATTCATTGGTTACAATTCCAGGACTCTTAAGCACACATCGATTCAGTAAAAAAGAAAAGAAAACACGTTCGCAAACGCCCTCATTTATTTAAACGTACATTTAATACCTTATTTAGTAAAATTTTTATTTAAATTTTCTCCCTCAACGTATTTATTGTTTTGTAGCTCCCTCTGTGTGGCGAGGGCTAAAAAAGAGCCCCTCACCCCGTACACTGTCTATCGAAGCGAGAACGAAACAACTTCTTAATTATGTACAAATTTCGATTCGACTTTATTTTGTATCTTTTCTGTTTACACTTCTAAGTACATAGAGATCGAGGAGTAATTACTTTTAAACACTATTGATATTTTTAGTAGATACCGTTGTTTATAAGGGGTTCAGTTGTTATTGAATATTTTTTTAAAATATACAATAAACATGTTTTTCTTCTAAGTACCTTTTTTTTTTTTTTTATTTCCGTTCAACACATCTTCTTTCTCTTTGGTTGTGTTCGAATGCACTACAGACACATTCAGCAAAGGTTTTTGTTGTGTTACACTTTCTTTTCCCTATCCCTTGATGTGGTCCTAGTTACATTTGGTTTTATAATTTTGCATACGGCTATAGAGAAATGCACGAAATACTGCAGAAAAAACAGTGTTGAGGCAGAAGCGATGTTTTTGCAGTTTGAAGAATTTGATCACACATAAAAGCACTACACTTGCGTATATTACATGAAGCCTAATTATCCAAGAGATTCCAATTGTGGCAGGGATTCCCGAGGTAAGTCAAAACTTCTAATGCGATTATGATTGCAGACGATATCAAAATATTTGCTTGAAATCGAGTTTAAACGCAGCATTTTGTTTTATTTTTGATGAGTACAGACCTTATATTGCATTTTTGTGATAATAATGTGACCTTTTTTCGCTTTACACGGCATAGCAATAACTTTATTAAAATACCCAAATTTCAATGATTTCTAAAATGATTCATCTTATATCTACATAAGATTTTAATAAATTCTTTCTTATGGAATCCGATTATAAAAAATGTATCAGATAATGTACGAGAGCTAATGGTAGTTCAACATTTAAACTATAATAAAAAACTAAGAAAAGTATGAATTTTTCAAGATTTAAAAGCGTAAATTTGGCGTATGGGTTATTTATATTTACAAGATCATGACTTGGTGAAGAAATTCTATTGAAATCGTCTATTATCTCTTAAATGCAGAATTTTGTTTTAAATAATATGGACTAATAATATGTGAAAAAATCTGTTTCAAAATTTCGGATGCTTCTTAGGCACTCTTACGTTCCTTGAAAAGTTGAGATGGTCTAGTATTACGAATCGCAGTAAATTTTTGTTTAGCTTCAAAATCTACAATGCGTGAAAAGAAGCATCAACATCGAAATTGGATCTAATTCTAGAAGTTTCATTAACTCAGAAAAAAATTTACCATCAAATTGGTTAATACAGTTTCATAAAATTTAAAAACTATTTTTATGTTTAATTATCAAGTACAAGTTTTTGAAAAATCAATTTTTTAATGATCGGGTCTACGTATGAGATTGTAGCCTGTTAATAAGCCTCTTAACAATAAATAAACAATTTAATTTTCTCCATGTTTAAAATAATTTTTTAAAAATATATACACAAATAAAATAAACCTATAAATTGTAAAATACATTAATCGTATAAATATAAAAAATTACAAAGTGAGTGGAGTAAAATATATTTATTTATTATATTCGCAATTTAAAAGAATGATAGGCTTTTTGAGGCAAAATTCGGTTTTTGTTGATAATAACTTTGACGCTTTTAATAGTTTTTTCTGTGTTTAATTCATTAAAAAAAATTAGCAACTAAACCACACGTGCAAAAATATAATAAAATATAATAGGATTTTTGAGTAAAGGCGAGTTTGGTTTGTCTTTGCATGCTGCAATTTTAAAACTGTCTTTAACGGCTATGTGGCTTTTGTTTTAGTGGTCTTGCATTTTGATTTTACACCGTGCCCATATGCAAAGATTCTTAATTTCTTCACTAAGGTGTGCTTGCTTTTCAAGTTTAGTTTTCCAGTCTAAACCATATTTTGCGATTTTTCCATATCATCCTGATTTTAAGATGAATATTTGAGGCGATGGCAGAATATGGCAAGGAGACGAAAGCATTTTTACATAATATAAGCATTAATGAGGGCGCAACGACGCGCTTCAACCGTAGAAGTGTAACAATCGTAAGTAATTCCCCAATTGGTGAATATTCCTTTTTTCTTTAAGAAAACTCAAAAACTTGTAAAGTAATTTAAGTGTTGACATAATTGCCATTGATTAATTGAGGTTCAAATATATTTTATCCATTGTTTGTTCAATATGAGCATAACGTTACGGGATCGACTCGATTCAGACACGTTGGATAACAATTCATTCGTTGTTGAGCGCATTTGCATTGAGATTGTTTGTGAATACTATGAGACAACATTGTAAATATTTATTGACGTCATTGAGATCCAGAATTACGTTTTACAAATTATCGTAAAATTCGATTTAAAATCACCTATGTTAAGAGAAATTCTAAATTTTGAAGAGGACACAGATTGCATTTACGTAAGAATAGGGCAGTAAGCATTTAGTCGTAGAGAAAACACAAGTTAAACAAGAGGAAAAATTAAAAAAAAAAAAACTTTTGATGAAGGAAAAATTGAGTAATTGACTTCACGCTCGGAAATGGAGGGGACACAGAGAGGAAGCCATTTTAGAAAAATAACAATTAACTTTATTGTAAACTTTGAACAAATATTACAATTATATGCAATATAACACACACATGTACATTTAAGTAATGTTGAGTACTATACAAGATGGAACAACAAAATATTTGAAATGAGAATTAATTAATATATTAACATAGGCCAAATTGTAATATAAAATGCAAAAACGAAAAAAAAATGGAAAAATGTATGAATAAATGGAAGAAGTTTTTGAAAATAATAAACAGAACAATTTATTATTGTCCGAGTTTTCGTTGTTTGACCTGCTTTCCATCCTTAGGTTGGTTTAAATACTTTTATAGAACTGTGTTTAATATGGTAAAGTTTTCAATAGGAACTTCTCAAGCAGGAAGAAGATCAACAGCAATAAAACATCGTCCTACTTGGTGTACCAATTAAGAAAGGTAGGATTTATAAAAAATTGTGATAATTTCGAAGTATTAACTATACAAAAGGTATTATCAAGTGTTGGGGTGCTAGACATAGAACCCCATAGTTATTAAGAACCTTGGAATCTCCATTGTGGAGAAAACTTCGAGATTGGATTCGCTGACCGTCTGGTTCCTTGGGTACTGAGAGTTGTTGTAGAATTTATCTGAGTCGAGTTGAGGTAAAGTTTGTTGCTTAAAAGGCGGGTGAACACTCAAAAGAAAATTTTCTCGTAGACATCAATATACTTTGCCATTGCTATTTTTTTTAGTGAGTTTGAGAAACCTATGGAAGGCTTCTAGTCGTTCTCGACGTGGAAGTTTAGAATATCGAAAATAAATCTAGCAAATCCTGATAACTCCGAAACAATAAAAAGTAGAGAAAAACATCCGCGTTTTTAAGATAACGGACTACTTCAAACATGCAAGTTTCGATACCTATAGAACTCTTTCCGTGTACTTTTTGACCTAATCAAATTGAGCTACCTTATCTAGAATTTAAGGACGAGTTAGAGAGCATGAGTAAATTTCTAGCAAGTGTACGATTGACTTTAAGCTACCAGCTACCACTAGTTTTTATTTTTGTTGCCTTCCCGCTTTTTCTGCGATGTAATCAATTTTGAAGTTTTGAAGAAATAAAACCTGTAACATGCTCAGAAAATTTGAAATAAAAAAATTACACAGGAGTTTCCAATCTTGTTTTCAACAGAATTGAGCAAGATGGAAAAAAGGAATTCGAATTTGAAAAGCTCATTTACTAGAAAAATAATAAGATCAGTAAATTATAAGTAATTAAATAATTTGTTAATTAATTAATCGAAGCATGGTTTTCAAAAACATTCGTGTTGAGAAAAGTGCTCTTAAATTCTGAGAGACGTTTTCAAAGTTTTAGAATGGTTTATAATTTCTATAATTTATGTTTTTTAAATTTTGTTTTACAAATAGTTGTAGAAAAAATATAAAACCCACGCTGTTTTGCATAAATTATCATTAATCTCTTTAAAAATAACAATGCTGAGATTATTCAGTATTTTTCATTTTTTAATTAGTAAGTTGCCTATAAAATGGGGAATGATAAATAAATCACATCAGTTTATTTCGCTGGCAAATAGTTTCTGAATAGGTTGACCAGCGGCGTTCCTAGACAACAACCTTGCCCCTTTAGGTGACTGTGGAGCCCTGCATTATCGACGACCGGACGTCAGAATCTTTTTTTGGTGGTGAATTTAACCACGTGCTGTGCAGACGTCAAAATTTGTTTAGGTACTCGGGGTCCTCTAAGTAAAGATCAGACATTTTTCCTCGGATTTTTCAGTTTAATTTGAGAATGATTGACGAGAGCGCGAATAAAAATAACGAGGTAATCCCTAGTCTACCATCAAAACGCAAAACCCGCGTCAGTCCTTGGAAGAACAAGTATTTCAGTCAGATTTGTCGCGAAAAGCTCACTTTGACCCATCTTTTCTCTAGGGAGGAATTCGAAATGGTTTATAACTGGTTGTACGGGGAAAATGTGACCAGGGAGACAAAATTGAAGGCGTGCAAGCGAATGACAGTGTGGAAATTACGCCGTTTGGACTTAACTCCCGCCACAATTTTAAGCACTCTGATTATTGTGGAGGTCCAACTTCGAGATGACCCTTCAGTGAATGGGTCCGAGAACTGCAACGATTTAAAAATAATCTACTCAAGTACTTTCACACGTTTCTTGAACTACATGTCCTCCATTATGCAAAGGAAAAATCTGAGGTCTATGTACGATACAGCAAGGGAGCTGGGCCTGGAATCTTTTATAGTCGATATGAGGCATTTGTGTGCACATGGGCAGTCTATGCCCTCTCTAGAAATTTTCAGGCGAACTGCGGAATACTGTATCAACTGGTTAAAGGAGTTTTACTGGGACCATGAAAAGGAGCACATGCAGAATGTCGATGCAAAGCACATACGACAATACAATCGTACCGCTTTTGATGAAAAGATTACTGAACTTTTTCTGGCCTATGACGCTGCGACTTTCGCGATTTTTAAGGGCTGTGAGACTACAAAAGACGCTAGGAAGGTAATGGATACACAAACATACGGGATTCTTAAGAAATATGCTAACATAAATGAGGAGACTAATTTGAACAACATTCCCACGAGGATTGTTAAAGACTTGGCGGCGCTGGTCAAACGTGAGCCAGGTTTAAAGGACCTGCAGCAGATCTATAGGTCTGCCTTTTTGAAGATGAACTTTTTTTTCCAAGTCGCTGGTAAGTAGTTATATAAATTTTACCCGTTATTTCGTACTAGTATCATATTTAATTTAATTTGCTGTCTGGTTGCTCACTATTGCTATTACAAATTTAATTTTCTAAAATTTGATACCAAGAAGAATAGGCAATTGAATAATCGTCGAAATTAGGGGGCTCTTAAAAATTTTAGTAAACAAAAGGAAAATTTAGAAATAGGAAAGTAGAGATTGTTGTTGATTGTCAGTGGAGGCTTTCTGAAAAGAGCCATATTTTTATTTGCGGTAAATGATTTATTTTCTTTTTTTAGCATTTGTCATATGTCATAGTTAAATAGTTACTTAAAACGATTTTGTCAACTTACAGCGCATCACACTAGAACTCCTAGTGAAATAGCTGCCGTGATTAAACTCCATCAACCATTGTTCCGCACCATTGCGGACTTTGGATTTATTGAGAGTCTTTTCCTAGATTTAATAGCCATTTGCGAAAATAGTTACGAAGTCACGTACCGTCGTCAGGGGAGTAGCTTCTGGGCGAATCAAATTGCCATCGGCTTCATAGTTTTCAGAAATTTTAAGCTTAAGTACAAGGAGGAGAAGGAAAAGGTTACTGCGAGTTATTACGGTTCCTGCGCATATTGGGGAAACTAATTTTTTTTCCGCAGAATCCGGACAAGAATTATGATCTGGGCCAGTTGAACAGGGTTGTGCTGGCTAAACATGTTCGTCAAATGTACTCCGATATGGACGTTGACACTGACACGACCTTAATTTTTGGTGACACCTTCCGACGTCCATGGTCTCTGTGTCTGAGCAGGGTCTTCATTGAAGAGCGAATAAGGAACATAAACGAGTTCACAGTGAATCCAGTGAAAAAGTAAGAACAATGTTCCAGCTGCAAAACCAACTGTTGGATTTTATACTTTTCAGTTGTTTGGATCTCGTTGAGCCACCCCTTACGGACACGGGATTGCATAATCTAAAAAGACTGATTGATGTCTATTTTGGCGAGCAGAGGGATAGTCATGATGACGAAAATACTGAGACCATTAAGTCCATGAACATGGAAAATTACTCTAAACTTTATACGGTCAAGAAGGGTGTTTTTGGACATGAGGATGACGAAATGGAAGAGGACGTGCAGCAAGAGGAGCAAAAGTACGGAATTTGGTCGACACTTCCAGGTATAAATTTATGCTTTATATTTATGAATTATATAGAACTTCTTTCGGTTACTGTCCTATTTGCAGACGGACCGGATTGGCAAACTTGTGCTTTAGGACGACTGCCATGGGAATAGGCACGGTTGTTGATTATTTTATAGATTTTGTGATTTCTACAGACAAATTTATATAACATATCTAACTTTGTATTAAAACAAATATATCGTTAAAACCAAAGATAGAATTATTCGTGGTCAAATGGTTGGCTCTAGAATTTTGCTTGTTTGAGCACGTTTCAACAGGTTTGAGCGTGCCAGTGAGATATTAAAGACAAGTTCACTAGGGTATAGTAGGTTTTGCTTGAAATATTTAGAAGCTAAGTCGAAATTAAAGGAAAGTACGATTGAATATTCTATTGTGAAGATTTAATGGAATCAAATAATAAAAATCCAACATACTTAGATTTATCTTGAACAGGGTGTATCATACCAGTATTAAAACTTTTATCGTAGGCAAGAAATATACAGATAAAAAATAATAAAAATACTAGTGAATCGGATTTTTGTTTTAACCTATATTGGGCTAGACACTGGTTTAAAGCTAATAAACTCAAAAGTTCATTGCCAGACAAACACCAGTCTACACTGGTCATCATTTTTTAGTGACATAGTCTAGACAAAAATTTCATCTACTGTTGAGGTTTCCCTAAAAGCAAAAGACTCCCCAACTAAAAGTGGTCTGGCTGTCCCAAATTTTCTAAAATAAATTCAGATTTCGTGAGGGCGGAAAATCAAAATATTCTCCCGCATTTTAGTACGGTTAGAATGGTTGACTGCGGCTCTATGTGTGGGTGGAGGACGTTTATGGAAAAACCTTATGGATTTTCAGGGATTTAGCTCGCAAAGTATGCCTGCAGTCAGAAAGCGGGTAGCTGGAAACGTGCAAGCTCGTTTAGCAAGCAGCAAAAACAAGAGGCTAAGTCCCAGGACACTAGGGCCTCCTGCGGCTCTGCCATATCTCTCCCTTCGCAGGTACTGTGGCATTGTGCGGAATGGGAATTTCATATTTTTGGTTCTTTGGGCGGCGACTACTTAAAAGTTCGGAAGCAAAGCGAAATATTCGAACCATAACTGAGGAGGTATGTCAAAGTGCATGGAAGTGGCTCGGACGGTTCGGGATGCCGTGAAAAATCCCGACAAACACCAACTCTTGCCAGAATGAGGGTGGTGGCATAAGACGGCGGAGTACCAAGTAGAAGAATAGAAGTCTTTTGCATGAAATTTTTCAATAAAACGAAGCAGACCTGGCGCGCGAATGTAGGCGAATGCCGAATGCACCGCCACCGCCACGCCGCCGGTATTAAAGTGCTCTAGACTTGGCATTTTATGAATTTTCCACTCGGCATTGAGGCGGATGAAATGTGTGCCGGGACCGAGATGACATCGACATCACTTTAAAGCCCGTTCTGATGGAGCTCCAGGATATTGTGGGGCGTTTAGAAGCCGTGCAAGAAAAGCACCAGGATTCAAGTTACAGCACCCGCCAGCGACTCGAGGCAATCGCAGTCCTACGTCTGTACTCTTCTTGCATTTTTTAAGCCCGCAATTCCCTGATTAATATCAGCAGTTCATCTGCATGCCCCTGGCAGAAAATGATATACAGGAGCAAGAACCCATTTATCGAATGGCTCTGAATAGACTGACGAGAATCGAGATGGTATCCCGTGATGGAGCACTACTTCGGCTTTAAGCAATGATGTAGCTGGGCTCAATCCTTTAAGCACTCTAGAATCTTTGAAGGGATTACATGCTTCCAATGGGAACATCACTGGCATTGCAGATGATCATCCAGCTGCAATTAGGCTTAGCCTAGTGCAATACAACCGCAGTTTATTTTGCAATTTTATGCAACTCTTTCTAAATTGAAATGTATAAAAGGGATATAGATTTTAATGTATTGCACCGAGTTTCTCTACGGAAGATTTTCATTATAATTATCTTACTGGCCATTTTAATTCACGTGTTAAAATCTTTTATCTTTTGTGGAAAATAAATAAAGAAATATAATTCAAAAATATAGTAAAATTAAAAATTGCAAATTAAGAGCTTTATTAAAAGCTCCTAAATTTACAACCTTTTTATGTAGAGGTTTAGTGAATTCGTTTTATTTGTAATAGTTCAAATGCGGTAGAGAGTGGGTGTACCATGGATGAATTTATTTGTCTAAACTAAATTGAATGCTCATTTGCTTACAAAGGAAGGAGTAACCCAGACGGTACAAGAGTCTGACCTAGTAGTATTTCTGCATAGTAGGTAAGGCTGAAAAAAGGATAACTCTCCGATAGCGTCCGTTCTTGCATAAGAGTTTTTTGCAAATTGGGTCAGTTCAAGTACAAAATCGATTTGTAGTAATTTGATGAGAATTTAGAAAACTCGCATTAGAAAATCAAGATCTATAAATTCCACTTGTGTAAATTAGGGTGTCCTTCATAAATAATTCAAGAATTTCGGCCACCTTTTCAGGAACTCCTTAAAGTGCTCGTCCAGCAGTTGATTTCCAGTAGGTAGCAACGCTGAACAAGCGTGGTGGATGTTGGAACAACAAGTAGCCGAAGCTGAGGACGCAGCCTGGCATCACGGACACTCTGTAACCGGATCCACAAAACCGAAGTCGTCGACATCATCACTTTTCTGTTTTTCATGGTCCGTAAGCAGATTGACTCTCCGCTCGGAATTTAAATATGTACCTAAGTGAAATCTTTAACCTTTGCTGCAGGGATGATTCGACGGAATGGGGAGCAAATAAAGCAGAATAAATTTGAATGTTTAATATGAGGCACAGGAATGGGGAGGAATAGGATGAGACTCCTTGCTAGCAATGCCTTCGTAGTTCTATGTCAACGCCGGGCAGGGCGGTGTTGGGAAAAAGGTCGGAAATTTTTGCCGACAGGCACCGGGATACATCCGCATTCGAAGTAGTTATCCAGAGTTCTGACCCGTGTTTCTTACGCTTCCCCGCCCGCGCACGGTCGTACTGAGCGCCAAATTAATTTCGCCCGGGGCTATAACATATCCTGTTCCGTTGAAGATCTGTCAAGGATATTTGTATCGCACGATTAAGTTTCCAGGATTAAGCGAATTATTTGTTATCTGTCACGTACCAAATTGTCGGAGATAAGGGCAAAGGGATCAACGAGCTGTCCCCGCCAAGCGAATCCTGACCGATTCAAATTTGCTTACGCGAGACGGACCGTATCGATCTGACTCCGGCATTAGGAATTTACCTGGCTGTCGGAAATGGGGCGCCCAATTTCGTGATTAATTTTCACAAAACACATCTGCTGAGCCATGCAGCGTTTTTATCTCGATTAATTTCCTCGAAATGCTCAGCAGCTATCGCCAACGTCCCGCCCATTTGCACGTACGTGCAAAAAACGTATTGTACCTGGTACTGATTTTATAGAGGACGGACCAGGGAACTGGAGACAGGCAAAAATTTTGATATTTTAGAGCGAATTTTTGCCTATCACTCTGTTGTTTAGTTAATTTTATATTATGGAGGATAAATTTTCTACTATTTTACGTGTTATGTTGTAAAATTATTTGCCCCTCTCAAGTAATTCTGAATAATCCGATCCACATTTATATGGGGCAATTAGTGTAAACTTATACGGGAAGACCTATTCCTTTGAAAGCAAATCTATCTAGCGCCCACCCATTTATATTACTTCTACATCAAAATATTAACCGATTTCACATCAAATTAGAAAAATTACAGAATATCTGAAAGAGGCGATGAATAATTGCCACTTTTCATCTTAATTATATTTAAAAAAACCTATAATAGGTTTATAGTAGAAGAAAAAACTTAAATATAATACTTAAAAGTTTTAGTAGGACTCCTGCTAAAGCAGGTGCTATTTTAGATTATTTTTGCGTCCTATAATAATAGTGCAAAAATAAAAATTTAAACTTTGATAAGAAATGAACAATTTTGTTTTAACAGTTTTAGTTTCTAGTTTGGGTAGGTGTTTAATTTGTA
Organism: Proctacanthus coquilletti; assembly: GCA_001932985.1. NCBI lineage: Eukaryota > Metazoa > Arthropoda > Insecta > Diptera > Asilidae > Proctacanthus > Proctacanthus coquilletti. Next base: position 2,044,026 of record MNCL01000006.1, read on the forward strand.
TAATGTAAATATTAAGATTTTAGGAAAAGAAGTATAAGCAACCGTGTCAGGCGGTCCGTGGATATTTTATTAATTTTAAACCAAAATATCAACATCTTTTAAATTCAAAATGAGGTTAAAAAAAACTTGTTGGATTTTGGTTCTTTTAGTTTTAGCCCACATCTAAATTTAAATTCTTGCCTTCATTTATTTACAATTTCAATATTTTAATATTTGAATTTATTATTGTTCAGTGAAACTTTTTATTCTTCTACTTTGTCTGTATAACAAAACTGATTTTTGATGTTAGACTTCTGAATCTGATTTCGGCTCCTAGAGTCCCAGAAAAATTGAAATATAATACAAAAAAGACACAAGATTAGATTAACTACATATAAATTTCGTTTACTTTTTAAAAAGTTTAAAAAACTCTTTCCAATTTTGTAATCGTATATGCAAGGATGTTTAGTACCTCATTCATAACCCTTTTTATGCTCACCAGTAGGGGCAAAAGTAATTTCTTTTTTTTACATTTTTAAATTAGCTGTAAATTCCTAAGGGCCCTGAATATCTTCTCCAGTCCTTTAATACATAAAATCTTCTTCACAACGAATCTCATACGTTTAGGTAAGGAATTATGTTGTTCCCTGCTTGAGTTGTAGACCAGTTTATAGCTAATTTAAATTGATTGGCATTTACTAACTTTGCACGGTGTAAATTGGGTGGTTTCTGGTGAGGAGTGTATACCTTTAGATTGCGTCAGGCCATCCAGTGTAACGACAGTAATTCGCGTTTGCGCCGTGCTTTTCCAGGTGACTGACAAGGCATAAATGTTTTATTCTGGCCGCAGAGTGCTCGCGGTTTCCGTAAATTTAAATTCGCGGACGATGCTGGTTGGGGAATAAGGACAAGGTAGCAAAGCAGAGATCGCTCATAAGATGATAAGCCTCTAAATTACGTTCGCCTGGAGACAATCCGGGGAGACAAGAAGTCTCAAGGCGAACAAAAGCCGCGCAATTCTTCTGCAGATTGGCGGAATAGGGGTGCTCAATAGGTGCTCCTCCGCTAACAAAGCGAGACCAGATATTGAGACATTAAAATTCAGTTGTTGTGCACAATTTGATTCAAATTAGGTAAAGGACGTCGGAGACAATGCTGGCTGGATTTGGGTATGGATACCATCCGAGGACCGCGAGATAAACCACGCTCCTCCGAGATAAATGGATAAATGACGCGAAATGAGACCGGACTGCACGGTTGCGGGACAAAACGTCCCCGGAGACGACGGTACGGCCTCATATCAGATCATGCGATCAAAAGCTTCGGTAGTCCAGCCGCTGAGAAGTCCGTGGCGGATTCATGCGAGTCGCGTACACGTCTACCGATACCCGTGAATCGCGATGAACCTATGCAGGTAACTTCGAATTGTCCCCAAGCTGCTCGCCGGTAATAATTATTATATCAGCGAACCACTCGAGCTGCGCGTTTGCCATTTTGGGAATGAAATATATGACAGAGGCAACTTTCATGGTTGCCGCCTCGGTCGGACGACCTGTGGGCCCCAGTACTTTTTCTGCGAGATTTACAGGCATTGTGGCCAACCTATTAATTTCCAGTTTGAGAATTTATTGCAGAACTCTTGCTTTCGCCGGACCCCGATAATGGGCCTTTTATTGTACTTGGCGAGTGCGCCAGGTTAATATTAATTCCCTTTGTTACTATCGCTAAACAATTTATCTTCCTGAGTAACTTTATTGCCTACAAATGATTCATTTTCGACGATGGCGCAAACCACATATTCACGGAAATTCAACATTGCTGGAAAATTATTCGTTGAATTGGATTTTTTAAAACTTTAAACGAATAAATTGCAAAAAGTTGTTTGTTTAGATCCTGCGTAAGCCTTTATCAAACGCCTTTATTTTTGATTATGTTCAACTTTATTGGCTTTATATGAGATAACCAAATTCAAAAGCGCGTCGGTCTACTAGACCCTGTTCATTCATAAAAGGATTAAAGACTAGTTAACATGAGGTTGAGCACTTTTCATGAATACTTTTAGATACATAGGTGTTATAGCTCTTCACAATAGCAATTTGAATAAAGTCATGCAGGCAACAACTGGAAATTCAGAGTTAAATACTACAAGTCCACATAGAAAAACTTTGATATCTCCAAATTACACCGTGGAAACTTTAAATTATTTTCAACCAGAAGACAGTAAATGTAATTAGAATTGAGCTCCTATACTTTATATTTATTTTGAGTGAACGGAAATTTGTTTGTTCCAAATTGATCTGTAATTGTAGTGTTTAACTAAATTTTCCTTTTAAAGATCTAAGTAGTATTTTTGCAATCCAATTGACTTCTAAAGCAAAGAAAAAATTAATTTAAACTCTATTTTCTCCGCTCGAATCACATTTTATAAATGCCTTAATTTTCTAGTTATTTATTAAATTCTCCATAGCTAAAATCTTTATAATTATTCTGTTCTTCACAAAATCTTTTCAAATTTATTACGTTAACATTCTGATGTATACTTTTTCAAAGTGTTCAGACTTTACATTGCAGTCTCTATATTCTAAGATTCAGCGTACACTCAGAGAAGTTTTCATAACTTTACTATAAAACATTTCATATAATTCCATAACTAAATATTTTCATATAATTAAAGAAAATTCTGTACAAAATGATTTTCGTAAATTCAAGAATCATAAGTTTCAATTGAACGGACGTAACTTTTACTGAAATTTTAATAAAACTTAAGCATATTTTTGTTAATTTAAACAAATATTTTGTATATTGCAATAAGAAATATTTTAAGGAAGTAGTATTTCGTAAAATTGCCGTAACATCTTGGAAGCTATGGATATTTTTAGGTAAAATCTATAAGGTTTCTATTGAATTCAAATTTTTACGAGATCATGGTTAAATTTTAGTAAACATTTTGTTTATGCAGAGTACCCTTTACAAGCCAATTACATACTTAGGTTCTTTTTACAAAATTGATTTTATACTAACAAAAGTTATTTAAAATCATATGATTTCTTCCCTATAAAAGTGAGGGGTACGTTCTTTGCTTAAAATTTAATAAATCAAACCGTTCATTGAATTTAATATACCTACCGGCTCTTAATTTAGAATCTTGAAAGCTGAAGCTGATTTCGTATGTTATAAAACCTCTCGTTGGCTAATTTTCTAGAAAATTACACTTAAAATTAATGTTACGATTTTTACATTATAATTTTTTTTTTTTTAATCTAGTTGCAAATACATATTACAATTATTTTACTTAAAAATTATGAATTTACACAAAACAATTAAAATTTAAAGAAACTTTTAAAATGTTTGGATATGTTCTTAAAATAAACTATGTTCATTTTTCTTCCAAACCGATTTTAAATTCAAAACTAAAATATATTTAAATGTTTAATTTAATCGCCAACTTTATTTGAGATCTGCGTGCGTATGTAACATTTGAACGACTTTTTTAAAGAGAAAACTGTGATATGCAAAATAATCTTAGGGATTTTCTTTTCTTTCTAAATGACACGCATGAAATTTATATTCGCTATAAATACACAATCCCAACGTAATTCATAGAGACTCTAGATAAAAACTTGAAGCTTTTAATTTCTCAATTTGCATGTTTCTATGATGCGGAATTTAAAAAATGAATGTCTATCTAGAAGTTGCTTAGAATTTTAAAAAAGATGCGCATTTGCATTCATGGCTTGATGCAGAGCAACGCGATAACTTTTAAAATGCTATTACTTTGCTGTTTCTCGTAAATCCCGGTTCCCGAGATGTAATAAAAGAGATTAATTAATATTCCTTGAGGAGTTGCAAAGGGCATTTGGAGCAAGGAGGTGGTCCTCACCGCCTGTCCTGTTATTACCTCGCATGATAACAATAAAGGGCTTGTAATTTTTCACCCTTTGTGCACGCCGAAGAAATTATAGCTAGACTCATTCTTTTTCCTGAAAGAAGTTGCTTCAAAGAGCTCGCGGTGACCTCGTTACGAAGCATTACACAACAATTTTTCATCATCCCTGGAATTAAAATAAAATTCTGCTTGTGAATACCGGGGGCTTGCACCGGCCTCGATGTGCGTTCTTACAAAGAATTAGTCCGCGACAACGGTAGACGAAGCTCTGCGCGTCGCGTTAATTAAACTGAATTTTCGGTTACGCTTCTGTCGTTCTGCCTTCGGATTCGAATTGGAAAAATTCTAGTTCACGTTCCAAAGTAAAGAATGAATTGCTGATTGCAACTGAATTTGTAATTAACGACTGTTTACTTAATTCTACAAAAGGAGTAATATTTGATTTCTATAGGGGATTTGGCCACTTTTATAGCTTGTGACTAAAATTAATTGGTTATTTAATTTAAAGAGATCTGTATTTGAAGTTATGCTGGAGTAATCCTTCATAAAATCTATGACCATTAACAGGAGCAGTCATTAAAGTTTGAAGGGTTTGATTTAGGAGAGGACAGCATGGTCAACTTTACGTGGTCTGCTTTAAAGTGAGTAGGACTTGTCAATTTCTTAGCTTTTTATTTGATACCAATTTTGTGTGCATTGTGTTTTAAATAGGATAAAATCATATGAAATTTTTAAACTGATATAGCATTTAATGGAAATGGTCATGATTATTAAAAGAGAACTACTTTGTTACCTACCAGGAACATCACAAAGAATAAAAAGAAAATATAATTTAATAGGTTTTGAAGGGAGGTATTATGCGAACACTTTTCCAATTTAAAATTTTAGGTGTAAACCCAGCTCACTTTCAGAGTTTAAAATTAGGGGTTGAAAAGCACGCGGAAAGTGTTGTTGCCACGAAAGTAAAACTCACTATCCAAAAGTTTGGTTGGTTAAGCCATAAGTATAATATATTTTGTATGTTTTTACCTTTTTCTTAAAAGATTATATAAAATTCGATTTTCTTAAATTGGTGTGGTTGTCGACATAAGGCTTTCAAGGAGTTATCAGTTCCAGTTTAGCTCTGCAGCGGGCACGTTTAATAGGCCGCGACTGCTCGTGCCGCTGATAGTGCCAATTATCCTGAATTAGCTAAACCGTCGTCTTCGGAAGTCGGCTGACGGGGACTGTAATTGTCGCTGCTGTGTGAAGACTTTTCGTGACACACGTATCTTATGCATTTACCGTTATGTTATAGGGCGTCGATTTCGTGATCTAAGAGTAGACTGAAAATTGTGGCAATTTGGATTAGGCGAAGTGCGACGCCTACAGCGATTTGTGTCCGACGACCAGCAACGGTCCAGAACGCTCCTGGCAGGATTTCGTGCCGCTAATTCGAAGTAGTTTCGGGCACTCGCTAATTAATCGAGATCAAGGCTGCGACTAAGATGGCCCTAGCCAGCTCCAGCTCCAGACACTAGGCGTCCGCTATTTTTCTATTGCATGCCCCTGCCCGATGGCAATCGGGGAGAAGTAGATAATAGCTGCAATTTGCAGCTGGCTGCAGCCAATAAATTATTAAATGGCTACGCCCGCCAGTCCCATGGCTGCAGCTCCTTATGCTGGCCGAGCCGCGCCGGTAAGAAAGCAGATCTGCGAAAGATTTGTATCGTGTGACACAGCACCATGAGCATTTCCAATAAATATTTCATACGTGGCATTCCTAGTGCCACCTGTGGGGGGTGCCGTACACGTAAATTTTAATTAGCACCCGCGGCTGGACTTTGCATCGATAAGCCAAATTCCGTCGACCAGCCAAGTCCTCATTCTACAGACGTGGACTCTACTGCAGTCCAATACCTCGACGGTCTACCAGCCAGTGTTGCCGCAAACTTCAAAATGTTGACTTTAATTATGATATGCAATTTTGAAATTTAAAAAGTGTTAGCGGGAGGTCTTATTAAACGTGTCAACAACAGTTGCAATTTACGCATAGAAGGCTTTAAAGGTTTTAAGCTGTAGCGATCAAAATAAAATTGATTTTATTCTAGTTGATCTCTAAAATAAAAAGGGGGGAATATTTTTATTAATTCAATTCTAATTAATCGTTGAAGTTATGTCAGATGGTAAACCGAGATTCCAAGCCTATTAAACAAAAATTAGTTTTAATTCCTACTCATTTTGGGTGTGTACGTCTCTGTATGTGGACCCTTTTTCGACAATTGAGTATTGTTCGATTAGTTTTGATACTGCGGGTGACACAGCATATGTGTCGTCCCGATAAATTAAATATAGTTGGCGGTAGTTGCCACATTGTCGAACTCGAAAAAGGCCGGAATTCTTATTATTGCACAATATTTGGTGATAGGTCCATTTTCTACCTGCTTTTAATCATACTACGATGATATAATGATAGTATTAAGCTAAAAATTAAGAAAGAACAAACTCACACATACTTATTTTAATTCTGACCATTAAATAAGAGCAAAACGATTTTAGTAGGTTTGTACCCCACTTGAGCCGATAAACTTAAAACTTTTCAAATTGTGGTTTTAGAGTGGGTATGGGCTATGGGATTTCAATGGAATTTTTATAGTAAGGTAAGGTATAGTAAGAAGACAATATAAAATTTAATTTTTTTGTTCATTCACCAGTTTGCCGCCAAAAATATGAAGTCACTTATGTATAATTTTCATTTCTAAATACATAACTTACAAATTTTTGTTTATTCATATTTACTATGGACGAAAACCAGTCGGGAATGAAATAAAATCAAAAAGACAAATGTTTTGAAAATGATATTTCTCATGTAATTGTAATATATCAAAATGGTAACTCTGGGTCTTGTAAAAATCGAAAATTGCGGGATTTCCACCTTGACGTGAATAAGTCTTGCATTAGAGCTGCTCTGTGCATAAATAAAGGTGCGCGCCATTACGATGAATTATGGCCAGCTGATTGGCCTCGCAGTTCGCTTTTCTGCGGCTGCTCTAGATCACAGAACGGCGCATGCAGAACATGGGGTCACTCGAGACCAGGTTCGGTGTTTCTGAGACCTCGGCTGGCCGTTGGAGAGCGCACTGAAAATTGCACGCACCTCGCAACCGCTCGATATGTGCCAAGTGGCTTATAAGCGCTGACCGGGACGTCTGTCCAGCGTCCATTCCGCGGTCGCTAATTTTCTTGTTTACCGAGGATTATCCTCGATGATGTGATTTAGTGCAGACCCTGATTTTGGTAATGCCTGATCCGCACGAGCGTGCACTCGGCTTCGCTGCTTGTTCTTCTCCTGTTTTCGCCTACCTGCACCGGAGTAATCACTTATTGCGGCATTTCAATTTTTGATTGAATCTTGGAGTAATCAACAACTTTGTTCGTACAGATTGCGCCTCGCGCAATCGATTTAAGCTCTTGAAGATATTCTCTGAACGGATCGCGCTTAATTTTAAATTACCTTCGGACGGTTAATGGAAATGTTTAACTCGAACACATATGAAAATTGCTCACGTTTTTTAATGAAACAGGCTAATTTCCTATAAGCGATTCAGTCCAATAAAGTTTGTGCTCCTATATAATTTATTTTTGTAAAAGAGGATATGTAGAATTGAGTTTTTCATTCGGTATGAGTTCTTTGTCATATTATTCGTTTATTGAAAACTAGGTCTAATAATGAGGCTTAAATTGGAGCCTAAAAATATTTTGTTGGTCTTTCTAACTAATGTCCTGTATATCAATACAAGAGCTTTATATATATTTATTTGTTGTTAATTTTATGAATCGAGCACTACAGTTTTGGGAAAATATGTAATGGTATATGCTATAGGCTTTTAAATTGTATCCTAAACAAACTATATACTTAGTTTTGAGAAGCGTCGGCGGTAAATAGCTTGAAAGAAATTTCTTTCTTTCTTAGGTCTGTAGAACATCAGACAACTTTTTTAATGACTTTGTGCTACTTAGGCTTATATGTGAGAAAGTTTTTTCTTAAAAAGCATGTTAATAACTGTTCCAGTTTTTTGCATCCTTAAAGGGTACTCGAAATTTCATGGGTTAATTTAAGTTTAAATTTCCTTGACATGCAATTATTCTCCAGAGATTTGTAAAAACATGTAAAAACATAGAGTTTTCTATTTTTCAATCTTCTTTCTTTCAAAAACTCAGCAGACTAAAATGCAATCAACTTGAATATAATGCACGCCAATTGTGTATAAAGACCTGTTCTTATGTCCGCACAAAAATAAAAAGCAACAAAAATGTTTTGCTTAAACAATTTGAAATGCTCATTAAAAAGGGTTTAAGAACACTTTTCTAGATCTATACCTAAAAAACCCTTCAAGTATCTTTAAAACAAAAAGCAGGATTGTTTTGTATTCCAAATGGTCCGTCGTTAGTCAGCAATTAGAAGATCTAGTCGTCTGGGCGAAAGGGGAACACGCCAGGATTTCTTAATTCCTCATTGTAATTGCTGAAGTCTTGGAAAAGATACAAGAACGTGCTCAATCGCGTACTCGAAATAAAGTACTTGATCTTTTCCGCAGCTTCTGGCCGTCGCCAGCCTTCTCGGATTTCTGATCGCCACTAATGACTTCACGACCTTCCGGCGGGGACAGCGGCATTATTAAGATGCCATGACGGAGTCTTGGTCTTTTGAGCGACTTAAAAGTTTTTACAAAATTAATAATTCGCAGGGCTTAAAAGGCAAAAACGACATCGGCAGCAACATGACCGGCGGCTGTGATTGATTACCTGCGAGATGAAATCAGAGCGGCCTCTGGGCCTGCCCGAGTTTTGGTCGGCCAATGGTTGTCGTAATTAGAATTCACTCGGGGGAATTTGCTCGTCACGATACGTTTTTTACCAAACACCGTAATTTTCGAACGGATAAAATCATATTCACTATAAAAAGATTAAAGAAGTTAATGCGAATAAGGTTTTTATGGAGCGTCCACAGGTGTACTTACTTCTCAGTAAATGGGATAAAGTTCTGAGAAACAAAGCCCATCGCCCACCCTACATGGAGAAATTGGGAAGTGGCTTCCAAATAAACACTTGAGACAAGCATCTAATTTCATGATGGCATCAACAAGTGCATATTACGCATATCGAGTTGATGGCTTTTAATAGCCTTCGGCGGAGAGCTGAAAACAACAAATGGCTACTGGCCGTCGGGTTAAGAACCTCTTTCCGGCATTTGGCCGCTCTAGCTGCTGGACACCAACCGTTTTATTGTCAGCATCCGTCTGCGGAGCTCTATCGCAATTCAGATCTGATAACATGTTTGGACAATATAAATAGCACACTCATCTCATCACACCCACATGGACCTTGCTGGTGGGTCTCGGCCCCGGCGTCCGTCTGGGGTCCCGAGGTTCTCGGGCAACCGAGTAAACCTAACCTCAACCGCAGTGACAGAGAAGTACGGCTGGAGTGCGGTTTGATAGACACAAATTTATTCATTCCCCGTCTTACCGACGTTCTGGGGTCTTAGGAAATATTTGAATTTATGATAGTGTGCTTGAATTATCTGGCCAACATATCGTGCAGCCGCCATGGCTCATTTATTCCACTCTCAAGTTGGAAATGTTCCCCCGCATGTGCATTTGCAGATAAATTCAAATCTGCAAAGGCGTATACGAGTGTGGCTGATGCGGCCTCATTGCAAGGCAATCACTTTCCTATTTTATTGCTCGAAATCGATGCCTGAACGTCCTCTAGCTCTCCGGCTGCACCCATATAAAAAGCGGGTTATATGCCGCACTGACGGCTTAAATTAATTTCAGATTTAGTTGCATTCTACAATGGTTTCATTTGTATAATAAATCAGTTTGTAATGTTGCCACCATTTGACCAAATGAAGATGTTGACCAGAATGTCCAGTAAGCATATCGCTATGGGATGGACAATTCGCAATTGGGTATTCCAATTAAAATACAATATCAGAAATACTTGTGTCGTAAAGACCATTTCACTTTCTCGGAGGCAATTTTAGGATTGGTTGACTTCCAAAATTGCTTTAGGTTACAAATGTTGGTATTAACCGTGAGATGGTTCGAAGTTCGTTACTGGTAGAGGTTACAGAGGATACCCAAAGATATTTGCAAGGTGATCTTTACGAATGTTGTTTTATACTATTTAAAGGTAAACATACTTCTGATATTCTTATGTTTATTATTGCCGTATTAACCTAGTGTTGCGCAGCCTACTACTGAAATCCGAAATTTTTGTATGGGTGAAAGTGTTAATATTGTCTTAATATCTTAAACGACAGTCTCCATATCTTGAAATACACTAATCCTAAAAAATTGAATCTTTTGTATGTTACAAATAAGCAAAACTGCATTTCAGGGTTTTTCAAAATTGAAATCTGAATGTGACGAAAAAGCGGGTTATGTTTTCCATTTTCGAAAATCTGGAGGTACGATGTTCAGTGTCTGAACGAATGGAAATTTTCACAGCAAACACAAAAAAAAATGAGTACGAAATATTTAAGTAGTTGCAATTCCCTCTGAAAGAGGGTTTTCCGATTACTGAAAACGAGATTTATCTTGGTCACTAAAATCTCGAATTGACTTGAAAATTAATATCTCTACAAGTGTAATAAAGGGGATGGCGGCGTATATACTTGCTCGAATATCTCCAATGTAGTGAAGTGGTCAGAATATTTTGTGCTTTCAAGTACCTAGCTAGATATAGGTTTATCAAATAGTGTCCATTTACCTCATGCACACATTTTTTAGTATGTTATCCACAAAATATAACAAAATTTTTTTCTAAATAAAATGAACGACGCCTTTCATAAAAATTATGATTTATAAGGTCTGAGGTTGCAAGCGGGAATCATCCGGGTCGAGAGTGACTTTTATTGCAAGCTGGACAGCCCTGTGCCTTTGCTTTGTGTGGTCGCTTTGGACGCGGTGTCGCTCCAATATTTGCATTTGATACGATCGTAAATGAATAATGTTCGGTCGGAGTGACTTTTTCACTGCCAGACCCAGCCTTGTGCCGCAATCCGCAAACGAGTCCGCGAGCATAGAAATGCATTCGAGTACCGAGTGGTTATTACGATTTCCAGTAATAGTTACTATCGTACGAAATTTATCTCGTTTTTATTCGCTATGCCGCGGCCGCAGCCCAGGTGCTCGGCTCAATTGTTGCAGCACGGCACAGTACCCAATACTTGGACCACTTGCACGTTGCGCGGGCAAATAGAATGGGACGGGCGTGGTGTTTGCGGAAGTTGATTTATTGAAAGGCAGACAATAAATGGAAGGCCACGATTGCCCCGTTGATAAATTAACCAGCAGGCGCTCGAGAGCCTTAATGGATCAATTTGAAAGTCAAACATCCGTGAACGCGCAGCGCACCGGGCGTCCCGCGACAAGAAATCGCGAATCGAACCGCCGCCGTACCGTACCGCGGTCAGGTCTATTTAATTGAAATTACTTGATCGTGCATGTTCGAGTTTCAAGCCCGCTGGGCGACATATCTGCGCAGCAGAAGCAATCACTTGGGGCGCTCGTAATCCCGGTGACAAATGGGCCCCCGCGCCCCGAAATCCTGTAATATGCCGACCTCATTTGGAGTCGGAGTTGTTCAAGCTTTGTAACGCGGATCGGATTTGTAGCTTTGTAACGTGCCTGTCTCCGCTGTCTACGAGGAGCGAGAGTAGTCGGCGAGTTTTGCGGATTGCCCGGGTGCAAAATCAATATCGGCCCATTTGAGCTGCTCCTTGCAGCCAGGGAATTTAATCCATTATAAATTCATGAGAGTGTCGACTGTGGATTGGATCTGACGCACAACAGAGTATCTCTCCGCCCCGCAATTTGCATATTTCTCATCGGTGTAGTTACAGTAGTAGAAACTTCGCAATCCTCCTCAACCCGCGCCTACAATTTCTAATAGAAAGTAACGAAGGTTCTCAACAAGGTCGGGTCAAAGCAACAAGTCATATGCACTGTCGCTTTTTTATGGAAATTCTAGTTTTGTTCTTCAGGATCTATTGTTCCATTGGGGTTGCAAACTAGGATTCCTGCATGTAAACCTGTGCCCAGATACTACTCACTTGTTAAATTCGAGCTAAAATTATACAAAAATTATAGCATAATTTTTTAAGGTTAACTATGAACTTTTAATGGGTCACTCAAATTAAATCGAATTTGGTGGAAATCATGATTCAGGTAAAATCATACGCTAGACGACTCGCGCGGTTTTAGCGATTTCGTCGGTTGCCGTTGAAGAATTAGATTCAAGTAATATTAACATTTGAGTCTAGTTCTTCTACAACTCCAATTTCGTTTATTTACTATTGTTTAATCACATCTTCACAAATCGAAACTTCACAAATTACTCCAGTATTTTACTTTATTTTGTTTATTTTGCACTTGGCTTCTATGGAATTTATTCCGACAGAAACGGCCGAGTGGTGAATTAACGATGCCCCTTTTCCTCGAAAATTCTAGGGACCATCTGAAGCGTTTACCTTTATCCATTATACTTGAAAGACCATGATTGATTAGAAACCAAAATATTTTATGGCATAAATTTTTGTAATACCATTTGAGTCAAGCAAAAGTTATTCCTTTTTGAATTACCGTTCAAACTTTTTTTTTCTTCATTTTTATTGATCGAAAAATAATGTTCTTGTTTTAGTTAAAATTTTTAATCTATGTTTTTGTTTTAAATACGAGTATGATTGATTAAATGAGACTTGTACGGTAGCTTTAGAACTTGGGCATGACTCGTTCCTGGCCGGTTTGCTTTGTATTTTATATGTGTCTAAAAGACCGAAATTATGTAATAAAATTAAAAGGAAATATTATAAACTTTTACGTATAAAATTCAATTCCGATATTTCAAGCGTAAAACCCTAGTTTTGCAAAAATAAATGAAGGCTGCAAATAGGGAACTATAATAGCGTTTTTTAACACTTTCTATTAATGAATTGGGAACTTACAGCATGTGATGTTAAACAAAAACGCTAACAGGTCAGTCAACTCGTCACAGTACTCTGTACAAAGGAAAACGTAAAAATTAGCATCCCAACTTTTGTCAAAAGTTGTTAGAAGGCCGTCGGCAACAGCAACACATATGCTGTCCAATTTGGCTCCTATGCCTCAATGGTTGAACAACGAAAAGCTGCAAAGGTTACATTTTCGGAGGTGACCGTGCGCCAATTTGGCACAAAGGCCGTGTCTGGACACCGGCGACTCGGCCTGACAAAGGAGTGATAGTAATGGAGCCCTGGGCACAAAGGGGCGTATTGGAATTTCATCATTGATAAAAGAAATCGCCCGAATTACAGATTGATTGGAAATCAGTTATGCAGCATCATCCCCTGATTGCCTCCAGTCAGGTGGTCCAGGTGTTGACGGTGTTTTCGGCATCTGATGACAGCCAGTCAATGCCAGCTGTGTCCGAGGTTTAATCTGATACACTTTAATTGCACTGGGGGTCAGGAGGTGGAATGAGGCAATTATAAGACCACTAACTTTTCGTGACGTGACCTGGGATTTCTTGAGACGAAATTAGTAGCTCGCAGCGTTACTGTTCAGAGCTTAAGAAATCCTCGCCGTCCAAGCAGCCTTGGTTGTTTCTTCGAAAGTGCACCGTAAGCATCTCATACTTTACTTACAGACGTGCGCTGAAGTCTGGGAGTGACTCAAATGCTCCAATGGCTGTTGAAAGGTCGTCTGGGACATTCAGAATTTTTTCCTCGCACTGAATCAGATCTTGAGATCTCAATAAGTTTTTATTGAACGACTTGCAACACGCCCTCAAAGGATGGGATTATGGTTTTGCATGGTGGTATCATTATTGTCAAATTTAACACTTCCGTTAACCTCTAGAATTTTTTTGGGTTCGGTTACATAAACAAGGTACATATGAAGAAGAATTTCATTAAACATCACACTTTACCTTTCTCGCGGTATGTGAGGTCATTTATGGTAGAAGTTGATGTAACATCTAATTTCCTCAATGACAGTAGGTGAAAAATAAATATAATGACGATAGATTTAAAATTACTGGTAGAACTCTAAAAATTCCGGGCTTTTTATAATAACTATATTTTATATTCTAATTTGCAAAAAACAAAACTGAATCTGAATAGCCTAGTTATTTGTTATATCTGGGCAGATTAACAAACGCGATGGTTTTTTATTTATTGAATGTTCTCTCTGACGAAGATTAAAAAAATTAATTAAGGATGCAGTGTCGTCAGATATAAGGAAGAGAGTTGTGCATTTTTTCAACTTTTTCGAACAGTGGCATGCATACAACAGGTAGAGAGTATGTGGGATGAAGAGAAATTTACCATATACGTAAATTAAGATGATGGTATGTCTACCATGCCAACGATAAAATCTTCTTTACGACCCTGATTAAGCTGTCTTTTATAGCAGAATTGAATATTTAAATTTTGTTTTTTCTCGCTTTTTGTTGATATAAGTGTTTTATTAGAATTTTCGCGTCATGATGACCTCGTATTGAGCAATGCTTATCTCATCATCAAGACTCCTTTTGCAGAAAGTTTTTAGATTGGTTTGTCCAGCATACCACCGCCTTACTCGATTTTTTTGAAAGCATCTTACTTTCTTAGGACAGGGTTGATTTAAAAAAAAAAAAACATAAGCAAAATACAGAGGAAAAATTAATTCCAAAGCTATTCACACTAGAGGGTTGAAAAGCATTATTTCGATAAAATGCACTAAAGTCTAATTTACGTCTAATTTTAGGGTAACCAAAGTTGATTAAAATACTTTGAATTAATTTAAATATCTTCCTCATTTTGTGGTCCCATAAAATCGGGTCCTGGTCTATTCATGGATTACTCACTGCAGTACTGGATCCAGTGGCCTTGCAATTAATTTATAACCGCTTGATTAACCTTCTGGATGGGGAATGTAATTAATATTCGCATTGATAGAGGCACAAATCACGAAAATACTTAGCTGAATATGAAAGGCATAAAGCGGATTAGTGCCGTCCTTCGGAATTGTCACAAATTCATTTTCACGGCGCTCGGGGTGGAGCGGGTCTCGTGATAAGCCGAGGTAAAATCGCTCATGTAGTCATAACGTGTGGCCGTCAACAATGCTAATGTGACACCTGAGTGCCGGTGTGCCTCTGCCTCCACTCAATTAATTTCGGGTGACATAAACGTAAACTCTCTGTGTACCGGGAATTAAATTGGAAGCCACCACATATGCTCGTTGAAGAGGAGCTCAGTGCGTCCTCAGAGGAATGCCAGGGTTTTCAGAATATTTCCAGATTTCGGGAATCGCATCATTAATTTTTTAGAAGCAAAACGGGATTAGGAAGGTTTCACTTTTCAACAATGTAAACATGGGAACCCAATGAAATATTATCCACATTTTTAGCAAATCACACATGTAACGCTAAAAGGCGCACTTGCATTTTTAGTATTGACTTTACTCATGTTTTTATCTCGAAAAAATTACACATTCATTGCTAAGACTTCTTACTAATTTTAAAATTAGCGTTTATAAAATAAATATGATTTAAATCTTTTAATTCGAGAGAAGTCACTCAAAATTGCTGCTATCTTTACTTAGACTTTTTTTAAATGATCCAATTTTTAAATTAATGGAGTGTTAAGTGAAAATTACTATTTATAATTAAAAAAGCAACATGGAAAAAAGTATTAAAAATTGTAACATTACCTCTGATTAATTTCAAACTAGAAAAATGGATTGCATCAATGCATCTGTAAACCTGTGCAGTCTTTTTATCACCCTATGGAACAGAACGGCAAAAAGGTAAGTGAAATCGCGTAGTCATAACGCTGAAATTAATAATCATTAATTTCTAAAGAAAAATTGGACTGCATATGGTAAAGTTTGCACAGCGAGTTCATAAAATATTCGACGGTATTGCAATGAAAAGAAAAAAAATAATTAATTGGCCAAAAGTCGCGGTAAAAGTGAAAACTAATTATATCAAGTTTGTTAGTGAGTTAATGCAGAAAATAAAGTGGGGTCTTCTACTTACAACTGGTCCTTGAAAAAAAAATATTTTATTTTGGATGCACCTATTTATGTTAAATTTTGTGAAGAAAAATACCACTTTACAAAAACGTTGACTGTTTATAATTATAAAATTGTCTATAGCACAAATAGAAAAACCGGTGTATAAAAAGGTTTTGGAAATCAATAATTTCATTTTTATTAAATTAAGACCATCGAACAAATTTGAGAAGGCTAAAATCTTTTTAAATATTCTGAAATTGTTTCTTAAACTCCTTCTATACCAAATTACATACAAATATCGCATACCTGCGAATTCCACGAGAGCTATGAAATATAAATTCTAGGCTTGTAAATTATTTCAATATTCAATTAAAATTGTTGTGCCCGCATTCGCGTCAATTACAATTTTTACTACAAGTGGCTAGAGTGTCGTTTGCTTTTGTCCTGCTAACTGAAATCGTCTCAAACCTTAAAGTGGTTTAGCGAAAAGGGCGGCCGCGTACAAGGTAAATAAATGGCGATGAGGTTTCCGAGAGCAGGCAGTGAACATTTTGGAATTTTGATTAAGGCGAAATCGAAACAAAGTAAAATTCCAGGCTCGAAACTACGAACCCTTTAAGCCTGGCTGCTCAAAGGAGATGGGTTTACTCCTCGGTGTCCAATTAAGAACTTTGTTAGCAAAATATAAAAAAGCAGCCCGTGGCAAAATGTACTTAAGCGAACGAAATTAAAATTTCCAGCGGAACGGCACGGATCAATACACTTCGGAGGTTCGAGCGCTGGTTACGGCCCGGCTTAGGGAAATTGCTCATCGCCGCCACTCCGATTAATTTTTCACATTACAGGTAGAACAGGTATCGCCAACGGCTGCTGCTCGGTTTGTTCATTAATTTATGCACTTCGGCGATTTGTTCGCCTTCTGTCCGGCAAAACCTTATCTACGCGATTTCTGAAATCTGAAGTTTAATTAACACTAATTCATGGAGCTCAGAGGTGCGTAATAAAATCCGCCTGCAGCATTCATCTTTGGATGCTCATCCTCAAGGTACAATTTTAATTGGCGGGAGTTCTTTGAAGGAATCAAGTGTGCTTATTTAAGATCCTGTTCTTCCTTTTCCTGTGCAATAACTTCGTCTGAGAGAAATGGGTTTTGTATAGCCCTACCTTTGTAGGTACATTCATTTATTTAAATGCTTACTAATTTATTATTTTTCGCTAAATTAATTCTCAGTATTTAGGAGTAGGGAAATTAAAGTCGAATTTGTGGTCTTAAATTGTTTTTTACTCCTAGCTAAAGCGTGACACAGTTTTCGACTATTATTATAATTTTTAAAAAGTTTTGCAATTGAGTTACGTAATGTGGAAGGTATGGGAATCCTTAAAATGTAAGTATAATTTAAAAACAATTTAAGACATTAATTTCAAAAACATGTGTGCTATGTAAAAGGTATTTTAATACACAACACATAATAAAATTTCGTTAAAATTAAATTTAACATATTTTTTGATGGCAAGGCTGATTACAAAACAGTGATCGAATTTTTCTACTAACTATTGCAGCAAGTCTGTTTTATATCCGTTGGGTGAAAGGTCAAGTTTTAGCATTATTACCATAATAATATTATAATGTGACCTTCTGTGTTTTCGTTGAAGTGAAAGATATTAAAATACGTTCTACCGCAAATTTGAATTTCCTACAAAAATCAGAAGAGTCAATTGAGCAATTTCCACTTGATTACCTGGTCCCGTGGCAATAAAGTCTCACTTCAGCCAGCCGTGCAGAAACATTTTCGAACAAAAATCAAATTGAACGTTTTTCGGTGAAAAACACGAAAAGTTGTTTACTGGAACGGTCAAAATTTAAAATATTATATTTCACTTGAACGCCAGTCCGCATCGAAAAGGTAAAAAAGTGTGAACTGAACCTGACTGCGGTTTTGTGTACATCTCCACTAGCCTTGCAGGTGACACGGGATAAAGGAGGAGCAAAGCCGGCCGAACGGTTGCCGTATTAAATAACGCAGATGGAGACAACCTCAGGTAATTAGCGCAATGGACCATGAAAATGATAATTAGGAACGGTCCGGGCTGTTTTGGCTCCGTCTTTACGGTGCATTAGAGAACCTCGATGGGGGCATGCCGGAGTGGTTCTCTTAATTAAGGGACTCGGACTTCTAGCCACAAATAATCCCATCGATGGTGAGTTGGAGTTTCGGAGGCATGTTCGTTTTCAATAAAGCGCATACCAAGGGCGCGATATGCTTGAGCAGGAATCAATATTTTTGTCATTTCAAGTTTAATACCTTCTACAAAAAAATAGCAATATCATTTGTTTCAACGTACTGAATTAGCTTTTAGATTTGTGGGAAACTGAAAATAATTGTTTAATAGGAAATGAACGCTATTTCTTTGCAATCCTGTGCAGCAGAATTGTTCTACGAATTAACACAATTGCTTCTCTAAAAATTTTTAAATGATTAAAACTATTGTTCGTTTTATAAAAAATCGTAGTTAAAATGCTTAATTCGTATTTTCTCTTATTTTTTAAGAGTATTGTTAAAAGGGTTCTACTACCGAAACATTCAACAAACAAAACATATGAAATCGATGCTATTTTTTTGGAAAACTCTTTTGGGGTCGATTTTTGAATAGTTTTAACCTTTTATTAAGTTATTAAATTATTTTGGAAATTTTATAGAATTAAGTCTATATTATAAATATAAAACTCAGAACTTTAATTTTTCTGGTTTTGAAATCCTCAAATCTTCATGTACACTGAGGTTGGTAAGTAAAACTATAAGTATTCGCTTCAACGTAATATTTTTTATATATTAATATTATTGTTGGCTTTTAGCACAATTGTACCAACTTTAATTACTACTATTACTATTACTGCTCTGCTACTGACCTAAAGGTTAGTGCTCATTTGATGGACACTAATATTTCATGCAAAAGTAAGAAATGGCACCGACGGAACTGTTCTTGGTTTTTCCGAAAGGGTATACCTTTCAATTTGACTTCTAACGAGCAGTTCTTTTGCATGATCGCGCCAATTCAATTTTAAATGTAGTCCCTGCCATAATTTAAAAGTATTCCAGTGCATATTTCATGTCCGCGTTTCCTGTGCTCCTCTGGGACACGGTGGGCGTACGCTAATGAGGTGCTTCAGTGAATGTCGTGGCCATTAATTCTCGTCCGAATGGCTCGGGGGTACCTTATCTTCGGACGTATTATGAGGAGCACGGGTCCACGTCCAGCCTCCACCTAGGTAGACCGAGCGGCGAATAAATCCCGGAGCTTAGTTATTCGATCAGAATGAATAACATCCCGCCAAGGCGGCTGTCCAGGTCCCTCTACCTCAAAACATGTGTTTAGTGAGTCCACAGCGGTGATAAACAAAATCTCTAACGAATTTAGAATCCAGAACGGGCGGTCTTCGAACTGAGATCAGTCCCAATAAGACCCCATCGGTTCAATGCTTTGCATAGTTAAATATTCATGAATTCTTAATTAGCCGAAATAATTAATATCTTTAGTTTTAGGAAGACGCTAAAGATTTGGGAGGATCAATAAATTTATCTGTTCTCGGTGAAGATGTGTCACAATTTCGGTTTAAATAAGGCGTTATCTTCCGAACATTTATGTGTGCCGGTTGACCACCTTATTAGTGGCTATTTATAATTTTCTGCTGTTTTCTTGTTTCTTTTGAAAGCAATTTTTCACGAAAAAACAAACGTATCTTTAGAGAATATGGTAAACAGGAAAGTTCTTGTTTTAGTTGTCCCAATTACTAAAGTCGTAGTTTTGAGCAAAGAAGCCAAAAATTAATACTTTCTAAGGGTTGTGAATTAATGTGAAACTTTATACTTTATAAACTGCATGAAAATTTTTTTTCTGTAATAGAAGCTTAGAATACTTTTCGTATTCCAGTTAAAGATTTTATAAGTAAAAATATCAAGGCTGTTTAGATTTTATGAAACTTCGATTTGCATTAAGTTTGGATGTACCGAAGCGTATCACATTCGAACAATTACGCTCGCTATATTTAAAGATAAAATTTTGTAGTATATTTAGCGAAATTTGGAATCGAATCAGCAAAAGACGAAATGCACACCCGGAGGATTTGTAATCAAAACTTGTATCTTCTCCTGGCGTTTGTGTGTTCGCTGTGCGTTCATGCCGCTAGTCAGCAAAAAGTTGGAAGCGAAATGTTGCGGAAATTGTATATAATGGTTCCATATCTAAATTCTTCTCATTTGCGTCTCTAATTTCAAATTCTGAGACATAAGGACGAGCACAAAGCAAACTCTTGCTTTGCCTTCGTTCGTCGTCCTTAACCTGAGGGCTTACGTTTACGCTATGGGATTTTGTACGTTTTCTTGTTAACAGGAGTATTTGCGACAGGATCGTATTTAAATTTACCCGTACATGTCGCAACCTCGATGCAGAACAAAACGGACAAGTGAAATAAATTTGATTGTACAAAATAAGCACGCTTTAAACATCCGAAACTTTCTTGGCACCGAGAAGAAAACACTTGCAGGAACAACATCTCCTTGCTTGAAGAGGTGGTGTAGAAATCTGCCTGAGCCAACCGTCGACTGACAATCTTAATCCTCTTTCCCTGCTCTTTTTTCGAGTTTTCAAAAATGGAAATTTATTTTCTTTGTGTCGACAGATTGATGCTGGAGCGCGGCGGAGTTGTAATTCGGATTTAATTTTATGATAAAACGTCGCATTCACTCTGCTCAGTTGGCTGTCCTATTTTCGTGGCGATTATTCATTTAACTGGTTTCAGTGATAAAGGACCTCGTAGAGATATGCCCGGGGAGCCTACACCACCGTAGCTAAATCAATTCTGATGGCCCAAGGGTTCCATGAATTGATTCCATTTTCTTATTCGTTTGAAAAAAAATCCCTTCAAGCAGCTTTTACCTTTTTAAGCAACTAAAGCTTTAATGGGATTTTTAGTGTTGAATTCTGAATCAGAGCTCTATTATTGTTACCAAGGCTACCTACGAGTAAAGCAAATTGATTTATCAGAAATCGCTTTCTCAATTTAAGTCCTTCGAACATGTTTAAAATTTCAGCTCCTTCAGAGTAACTACTTCGGCCGAAAAAATAAAGTTTCTAATGAAGTTTGGTACAACCTGCGGGACCCCTTAAGCTGCACTCCGCACTTTTTAATTCAGGAGCAGTAAGACTGGATTAACTTCTGCGTTCGTTGCACCCGAACTCGTGCTGCTTTTGTGCAAAACGGTTAGAAAACAACGAGTCGCCATAAAACTGAGACTGGCCTGAGAGTGGGAAAGTATCGAATTCTGCGAAAGACCTTTTCAAAAAACAAAAACCCCAAATGGTGAAAATTTATAAATGAATAAATGAATGGGTTGCACAGGCAGCCGAACCCGCGAATCCTCAAGGCTGTTATCGTGCTAATCGGCTGAGTCTGTCTAATTATTCCTTATTAAGTTGTTCTGCTTGTGACAGCGGGCAGCCGATTGTATTAAAAGTTTATGTAAATTCGCGAACTCGTTCGCGGCTTTTGTCTCGGTTTTGATTTAAACAAAAAGACACCTTCTGATCTTGAACTTTTAGTATTTTGAAGAAGTTGGTTCCGGCGGCTGCCGGAATTCTTGGTACCGAATACCAGTTTCTTTGGGGTTTGCAGCTACAGGCATAAATTTAGCATTGGTTTTATGAAAGATTAAATACTTATGAATTCATTTTGCTTTTAAACATTCTTGGTCTTTGTCAAACATTTGGAACGTTCTTTCTCCGAAGTCTGTTTTACAGTAGTTGATGTTTGTCTTACAACCTCAAAGAATTTGCAAGGTTAAAATGATTTAAATTTTTAATAGCATTGTTTTGCTCACAGCGATAATTTGAGATGTACTTAAACCTAAGTGTTGTATTTTTTCATTTCAACATATTTCGATGTAGTGGTTTGAAAGATACTTTGATGAGTCTATCTTAAACTATTGTCGGTAAGAAAGAGATTGGATTGATTTATTGATCTTTGAGACTACAGTTCCATATTTTTATATCCGAGTAGTTAATAAAATATTTTGAAAAAAGGACTATCTTTAGCAATCTGCAATCTCTGGTAGACCCACAAAGTGGTAAAGAAAGAGAATATAGTGCTTTATAGTACGCAGTCCTAGATCTACTATTTTTTTTCTCACTTTTATCCTGTTGTTTGTTTTCTTATTCTATTGTAAATGATCAAATTCTAAGAAAGGATCTTCGGGATCTTCTTATTTATATTTTTTAATATAGAATTTATGAAATACCAATTGAAAGAAATTTTGGATAAGCAGTCAGTTTTTTAGTTGTTATATTTTTCGAAGGGATTTTCAATAACCATATTTAGGCCAAACAGGTAAAAGTTCGCATCGCAGCATTTTGATTTGGGAATTTTGTAATCTATCGCTTGTTTGCTTGCTCTCAGAAGAAAAGTAGTTAAACCTTTTAGTGTTTATTGTTGAGAATAGCGCAGTTTATTTTGTAAATTGAAAATGTCAAAATTTTCTTTTTTAGGAATATTTAAAACATGTCCAAAACTTCTTTTCAATCCAGAAAATTTATAGCATGTTTTTGTACATTAATTTGTTTAAAATTTTTTTTGGATAGCCAGTGCACCAATGAATGAATATGTACGTGACAAGCGGCATAAAAGATCTTAATTGTTCAGAATCATTTCATAAAAATTTTATTACTTATCTTCTGGAGGATTTGATTTTCCCATCGTTTTTTTGTTGCAAATTAAAAGATTAAAATGATAATTTTAGTTTATGGGTCTTCAAGAAATATCGCACATTTGAAAACTTATCCATATTAATAACTTGCTAACAATTTAATTAAGAAAACACGATTGATTAATTCCCTCCAGCCGAAATCAAAACGAGTTTGTCGAACATCTCTCGATTAAAGTTTAATGTGCCAGCAAAGTTTGATGGGAAATCCAATTTTTGGCTGTCGACAACGCAAAAACCGACACATTTATCGTCTATAAAATGTTGGGCCCTTAATACTCGTATGTCATTAAACGACCTCCACGAATATAAAATGAGATACGAGGCATGTCGTTGATTGGAACCTCGACGACTACGACGGTGGTTTACAACCGCGAGTGTGACTCAGTTATTAGAAAGTTATTGCGCCCATGCCGGTAACCTTATCTCTCATTATTGTAACTGGTATTTATGGGAAAATGCTAATATCGATCGTTCTCATGCATCTTAATTACCGCACGGGGTTATGAAATCCCCCCATGTGGTTGATTTGATTTCTCGTTTTCTTTGATACGCTTATTACTAAAAAAATTTATTGCTCCGAGAATCATCTGATGGCTGTCAAACAGCGGTAATTACAGTCGATCACGCTTTTACTACAATTTGCAAAGAAGGTAACGACTTAGCGGATAGCAATCTACTGTTCCGATAGGTATAACATACACAGAACTTTAAAATTTAGTATAGTCGTACGAACTAGTGGTCCAATTAAAACCGCTGTTTCCCTTGCGATCGTAGTAAATATCGGTCGAGAAAAGCTGGGCAAAATCCAGAGTGTTAGTAACGAAATTTGCTTTGGTACATAAGAGGAAGCCCGTTAACAATCTTTGTTTTGTTTTCAATTAAAAGCTAAGATTAATTTTTAACAGAATAAAGAAAATTCATAGATTAACTTTTTGTACGGAATATGTGAGTCCAACACGAGTTTCACTTATCATTTCTTCTCATCTACTTATAGTGTTAATCCGAGCATTTTTAGATAAAAGCTAAGAGTATTCTATGAGAAATTAGTAAAACTTGTCATTAAGTTAAATTGTCTACTCAAATACCACCTTAAAGTGAGTAGACCCGTTTTAAATTCTAGCACGCAGAACTTGTTAGGTCACCTCAAGTCTCTTAAAAACTGTAGGAGCACCCGAGTGTCGGTTACTGGCCTCAAAGAGTTCCTTTAACAACTCCTTTCGAATCAGTAGACCGGAGGGTGCTCCAGGTAAACGATTCACTCGTTAACGTTTCTAATTAGTGCAACCGGTTCGACACTGGTGCTGGTACACCGGCGCGTGGTAGTGGTGTCGGTGGTCGGCACAGTTGGGCTCATTTGAATAAGATTCATCGCAATCGCGAACTGGTCCAGCGAGCTCGCATCCTGTCGGAAGTTGATGAAGCGACAAATAGGATGAGATAGCTCCGGCTGTTCCAGCATCAAAGTGTAGGAAAGTGTAGGCCACAATTAGCCCCGCGAACTGTGAAACCCATCCGAGGTGCTCCTAGAAACCCAGAGGAGTCGATGTGTGCGAAGTGTGCTTACGGAATTTATTAGACTCTGGACGAGCCAAGTGAGTCGGAAGAATCCAGGCGAGGGAGTTTATTGAGCGTGGGAGACAATGTCGACAGAGACACGGACGACAAATAAGTCGGGCCCGACTTGATGGCAAACAAATTTGTTTACGACGGCCGCTGTTTATGCTGTCGATTAAGGTTATTTACTGGTCTTGCACCGTCGGAGGTGAGTGCTCACCTGCAGAAACCCTGAAAACCCTCGTCGATTGGGACTTTAGGATGCCAGTCATGCAGTAGACTAGATAACAAATTGCTGTTTACTTTATCCCTGGCTGTATCCGCCCTCGGTGAAATTTGCACTCGGATTGCATTTTCCACTAGCGTTCTTTTTTGTCCAGTATTTCTTTTTTTGAGGAGATAACTCAGACGTTTTACTTATTTTGTCCAATGTGCAAGTAAAGCTCGAGGAAGAAACCCAAGAAAAGTCTCAATAACTTAAAATTTAGCTTTGGTAGCAGAAGGGACCAGTGATGTAAGTACTCTTTCCGTCATCCATAAATGTCTGATTTGTTCTCTACGGTTTATAAATATTATTCACCAAAAACATAAAGATTTGTCCCAGTCGTCCGAGGTCTTATTTGATGGAATACTCCTTGATTAAATTTGCTGATATAAATCAAATTTCTTAGGTTGTTGGGATTTGTTTAAAAATTAAATACTATCTAAGCCTTTTAGTTTTGAAACTTAGTTTTCTGCTGTACTTTTACTTGTTAATGTTTAAATATTCTTCAAGGTCAAAGTGATATAAAATAAAATATTTAAAATCTTTTTCAGGTAAGAAAGCATATCATATTTTAACTTTTTCTGTTTCGGAAATTTCAAATGCGATAGGTTCTAGCTTTAACAGAATTTTGGTAGCAGAATTAATAATCTTTTTTCTTTAAATAAAATAAACAAAAATTGATTTTATTATTTCTGATCTTTTCTGATTTTTTTGATGAAAACCTTTTCTGATTTTTTTGATGAAAGATTTTAAATTAAAACAACA
Organism: Proctacanthus coquilletti; assembly: GCA_001932985.1. Taxonomy (NCBI): domain Eukaryota; kingdom Metazoa; phylum Arthropoda; class Insecta; order Diptera; family Asilidae; genus Proctacanthus; species Proctacanthus coquilletti. Next base: position 2,069,259 of record MNCL01000006.1, read on the forward strand.
AATTCAGGCAGACACTTGTATAAAAGAACATAATGAATTTATCATTCAAGGTAGTCACGTTCCAGTATACAGCGTCGATATTTCTAGAAACACTTCTAAGCCCTAGCCCATCGTAGTTAACTAACCAAAAATCAAAAGAGCGCTAGTAAGTGTCGCTTGGAATTCCTGAGATACTTGGAAATGCATCTCCACCCGGCAGCTCGTCATCGCGGTCATTCGAAGAACTTCTGCCCACTTAATGCAGCAATTAACACATTAACTGATAACCTCGATGGAAATAATTCTTGACAATGGAGCGCTTTCAGAATTTCTTTGCTGCTGTTCCATTCCAAGAGGCGACGATATAATTTATGCAAATTATGCCCTGCGGGTCTCCTTTAAGAACGTCCCAAAGGCGTCTGACTTGTCGGCAAGATCTTGGTCTATTGGAGGCATGAGCCGAAGTCGAAGACGGTTAATTTACATTAGAAAGTCGTTTCGGGATTTTTATAATTTTATTGATTTAATTCACGAAATTTACGGCAATTCTTCAAGATAATTAAAGTCTTCGTAAAGTTGGTGAATTTTTAGCTAATTTTTAGGATCTGTGTGTGGTCCTATTTCGCATTACAAGTAATTTTGTATCATTTTTTCGCTTATGTTTTATAAAAATATTATCAAAATCATTGGTACTTGTTTTTTTCCCTTTTAGTTTTTTGCATATATTTTTTACACAATTATCTATTTTTGTTTTATAATTGTCGTCAGATTTTATAACTTTATATGGTGTCTTTCACCTACATCTCTTCTTGCAAAAAGAAGCTAAAAGTGCATACAAACATGAGTTAAATCACAGCACAACTTTAAGAACTATTTTCCTGCGAACTTGAGGCGGAAAACTCTACAGGGAAAAGTTTCAAGGGTAAACTCCTCATCGTGCACCCGTAGTAGAACTCTGCATTGGGATCAAGGTGCACACATAAAACGTAAATATGAAGTGCGTTCCCGAGCTGAAAAATGCTTGCCGATCAAGGTGAATATGCGTATCCGCGCTAATTGCCGGTTTGACCTACATCCCACTGAACCTTCAGTTTGAGCAAACCTGAACTGGTTTAAACCACCATTTCGCTTTACGGGGTTGTTTTTCCCATTAATCCTTCAGCGTCCTTTAAGGTATTTTGCGGGAAAATTGCGGCGTTTATTAAAGGTTTTAATAAATCATCGTTTGTGGTCAGGAAAAAAACAAAGTAAAGTTTCCCATTGACCTATGAGGAAAGTCAAAGGGTATTAGAAAATTCAAATAAAAAACACAGCGAAAATATATCAACGATATTTTTATTGCTTTATTGCTATTACTTTCATTCAAGTTCATTTTCCTAATTCATCTTTTAGAGTCGGTTTATTATTGTTTTGTCCAATAAAAACAATCCATTAACTTAATAACAGAGTGTCTACCATCGTAATTTGCATTAAAATATTTTTCTCGGCTTGTAAGATGTGCAAGAAAATCTTGGCAAGCGATTCTATATCCATTTAAGGACAGACCTACATGATCAAATAGTTCCGATTCATTCCGACTGAAGAAAAGTCTCACTAAAGAATGCCGAATAAAAGGGTTAAGGATTCTTGAAGCGACTGGTCCTAAGGGAGAAATTAAAATGGTTCCCTATTAAAATGTGAATTTCTACTAATTGGCATTTTTTGGGAATTTTAATTGGAAGTTATGCAACCAATGGCCATGTCAAATGTAGGGGCGGCTACTTTTGGCTCCCTTTTGCGTTATTTGCCGCCGCTGCCACTAGCGCTTCGGACTTCCAAAAGGGAAAGGAGAATTAGGCCTGAACTTTAATCTGGGTACGTTCACGTAACTAATGGCTTCAAACAAAACAAGCCATTTCCTCTCACATGCCATAGAAGAGCCGCCAAGATTTCTTTCTTACTCTTTTTAGGCCGTTTTTTCCTGTAACAGTCTTGCACTCTGGTCAGCGGATGGAACCGCGATAGAAAACACACGAATAGACGCAACTTGTGCTTTGATAGATTGAATAGTAGATCGAGGATCGAACCTTCGTCTGTGCGTTTTCTATCTGCGGACAGCGGTGGCGCAACAAATGTCTCACTATCCATTTGTCCATTTATCTTACCTCGGGTACCTTAGACACCTCAGGCACGCTTACCGGAGTTCGTAAAATGTACCTGTCACTGGGCCTAAATTGAACAGGTAATCCCACGAAAAGCTTCGGAGGTGTCATGTTCTTATTAGGACCGCAGGTGACGGCTTTGTAGCCGTCTCATCAGCGAGGGGAGAAACTGCGGCCTGTCTTTTGTCAGGGGGATTGAGATACTTTCAGCTACTCAATTCCCATTCGCGCAATTTTCCCAGGAATTGTGAGATGCTGATGGCGTGTTAATACCACGTCAAGACCCTGATACATTTTCGTACGGGCCATTTGATGAGTTTCTTTTCTTTGCTGGGTGCGCCTATACCTTCTCCACATCCGCGAGCACGCTCCTCGGCGGCTCCAAGGCGAACTTTGTCTCAGTGCGGTGCGCTTGGGGCACTTGTTGATGTTTGTTTTAACTACTTTACAAGATGCTGAGATGCTCCCCAGCTGCGTCCCGGAACGTCGAGGGACCGCAGCGGTTTTCCTTCCACTGGGAAAGGGCTCTTTCTCAAGGTTTTCGCTCCCGGCCAATTCTGTCTAGACGTGAAGTCTGAAAAACATTTGACAAATTTTGTTCAGCTGGTGTGGGAAAACCAAGAAAGCACCCGGCGAATACAGAAATCATCAACTATGCAAATTGTAGTCATCTTTTTTCGAACCGCAATCGCACATTCCTCCTGTGAAAGCGCAGACGGCGGTTTTCCCGTCTTCTGACTGGTAGGGCGTGAAAGATGACTAATTAATAATCGGCCAATCTGGGATAACACCCCAGACTTTTTGTGCCAGGAGAGTCAAACAAGGCCTTAGGCCTTGATCTTGTGCTTAAACTCCAGATTGACGGAACGATAGGTTGGCATGTTTCGATTCACGAGTCATTGAACGCAACCAGTGTTAGGAGGCGACGGGAACAAATCTTTTCGTGATGGTTTTTAGCTACGGTCTTCACGCCAATAGACGTTTTAATTAGCACCATTGCGACTCCACAGGTAATGTTGTGATTGCTCATTGTCTGCCGGATGTTACTACCGTTGAAGATGAATCGAGAATCTATCAAATCAACAATGTTAGAAGAATATTTGACGGTTACAGTGCGCCTCCAATGGGATTGAGTTTCATTCGTCGTAGTTTTGGCTTTTTTTATTGTACGTAGCTCTATCAAACCATATTTGTTTTTTGCAAAGTGTGTAAGCTCATTTACACTAGGTTTCCAAATTATAGCACTAATAAAAATGAAGCGATTACATTTTAAATATTTTTAACCTTTATTTTAGAGTACATTATTACTAAAAGGAAGTCTACTACAGTAACAATTCTAGAAAAGAAAATCATGTCGACTAGAAACCCGAGTGTAAAGAAACAATAAGTCGTTAATTGTGTTATTTTTTATAGGGTAAAGTTCAATGTTCGATAAAAGAGTAAATATACATTTCATCTCTGCGCAGATGAAGGCAAGGTTCTGATTTGCTAGAAGATAATTTGATATTTCTTTAAAATATCACAAAAATTAATTTGAAATTGAATTGAAGTTTTTTTCGCTTTTAACTTTTTATATGAAGAAGCGAAATTTTGATTTTAAAAGTATTTCAAAAAGTATAATTATAACTAATTATAATAAAAGTAGAAAGTCTAAAAATTATTCCATGATTAATCAACTCTATTTGTATTATACTCACCCGTGTTCTTATTTTCACGTGTATTTTTTCATACGAATAGTTAGACTATAGAATAAATAATACTATAAAATATTTACTTTCATTTTCAGAGTTTCCCAAGAATTGAATTATTGTTGGAATGGAAATACTTTAATGTATACTTACCCTCATATGTTTCCTATTGTTCCTTCCTGTACGACAATTCAGAAAATACATCCTTGGTACAATGTCTTTAAATTTGGTAAGTTGTCGGTAAGGAAAAAAAAATGAATAAAAATAAAAAATCATTTACATCGCTTGAATTTTCTTTTATTAAATGAAACAATAAAAATTTTACAAATAACACATTTTTCAATAATCACCTATCCGCCCATTCGGGAGGACTTTGAATGGAAATTTCTATTTGAAATAAAAACTTGAACGTTACATGTAGCTGCCGTATTTACAAGACCGCGACGCGTCCTAAATCTACAGTGTTCTCTTTCAGAGACTAGAATACGTATAAGGATACACATAGAACATATGCGATTTAACTTTAACACTTTATTTACATCTAAAACTATCGGAAAGCTGGAAGGCAAGAGTGAGAACAATTTAATAAATAAAGAAACCTGGCTGAGGAAGCATATTTACACGGTGCGCCGTCTTGAATCGAACCGATCGGTTTCGCAACCTACAACTTACGAAGTCTATACAAGTAAAAATCACAGTTACACGTAGCTGAGTTAACTACCCTTGTCCTATATTCTATCTTCAGCACTGCTCTGAATTAGCTATAGTCGGCTGGTCGCACCAACACTCGTGTGATATTTAATTTATAGTCATTAATTATTGGCGGATTGAGTGAAACCCGATACCCTGCGTCTCGGTAGCTCCCAGGAAGAAATCGCCCTGCTCTCAGGTCCTTGGCGTGTCTGGCATAGATCAGGAGAAGTGCTGTTGTTAATGTTGCCATGCTGATGAGTATTGACTCATAAATTTTGATTTTCGTTTTGTTTAGACGCTGGATTCGCCTGAATGGAGTCCTGGGATAGGGAGGCGAGCGAGGGGCCGGGACACTAATTTAGTACTGCACGGGGACAGTTTATCACCTCGGACAGAAGCTGAAGTAGGGGAAGAGGTGACAGTGCAGTGAGTAGAATCGCTTAGGATCTGTCTTCAGGTCGAACCCATCGATCTTGACGACGTTCCACTCGTTCTTCATCCGGGCGTAGCTGAAAGAGACCTGGTCGGAAAACGTCTCCGGCCGGATGAATTCCATCGGCTCCAGGTGGGAGTGGAAGTTATCAACGACTGTGAGGTGTACTTTCAGCAGGTGTTCTGCAAAAGAGAAATACGTTTTTGAATTATTAACTCAATACAATTGGGTGCTTTGTGGAAATGACAAATTTGTCCCACAGGTTACACAGCCTAAGGTGGAGCGATGGAAGAAATGGCTGGGGATGGATGTGTTTTGAAGCGATAGATTTCATGGCATTCAAACACTTTGCTTTCTGTATTTAATTATTGTTATAAATTAACAACAAAGCACTCGACATCATAACGTAAACTTTTAAATATGAAGTTGAAGATTTTTACTGTGATGATGATTCTATTTGTGAGAAATGGGATGGTCCATAACGGACAGAACAAAGCAAATATTTTTGTTTGTTTAATTTCAAGGTGTGTTTAATATTTTAATAAAAGAATAAAATTAGTATATATTGATTTTTACTGGAAAACGAAATAATAATCACATTCACGTTGTTTCTTGTACTTCTTGAACATTTCTGATCCACAACTGAGACTGGATTAGGAAAAATACTAGAAAGTCTTAATATGAGTCATTCAATTATCTAGCTTGTAGCAATAACTTATCCATCATACAAGGATTTGTGAATGAATGATATTATTATCAGTTTCAAAAGAGCACACTACATCACTACATTTTCTAAAACAAAATCTTTTTTCTGTGTGTTCGCCAAAAATATGAGAACCACCGAGTGAATCTCAATGCAGTTTTCACCAAGATTGCTCAAGGACAACGTTATTGAAGCATAACCGTAGTAAAATCATATCCATTATTTTTCTGTTTAGTCTTGAAGACAAAACGATGGTAATTATGGAATAATATCGAACATCATTTGTTGTTCTGACATCAATATTTTTTGATTTAGTTCTCTTGGGTGTTTGTTAAGATTGTTTAAAGCATGGAAGCTTTAAAGTTAGCACGGCCGTGCCGCTCATTACATATTCATTCTCCTGCTTCCTATCAATTATTCAGGTGGAACATGACACTTATCAGGGGTCGTCCCATTATTTAAGATGGAGGGAGTTATTTATGCAAATGGGTAATTAGAAAGTCATTAGGCTAACATCTATGCAAACATCTCTTACCTATAATAAATCCCATTGTGACGTCGTCTGGAAATCGAATTTTGTCACCGATGCTAATAAACTTTCCACCGCCGGCGATGGGCAGCATCTTTAGGGTGAGCGCTCTGCTCAGACAAAAGCCGGCACCACCAGTTGCAAACCAGAACGTAATCTTCTTGTTCGTTGGCACCGTCGAGTTCTTCTGCAAGGAAATGAAAGAAAAATTAATTAAAAAATATTCCAAACCTGTGGATGTTATTTCCTCCGGAGAGTCTGTAAGGGATCGATTTGTTCGTCCATTTGAATGCTGGCACCCCTTGGCAACGTACCATACGACAAATGGACCATACACAGTACAACTGAATAGATCGGAAATTGGGGTTTCGCCATAGAACAGCGGTCCAGGCAGTGATCGAATCATTTTAATTGTCTTTCTCTAGGATAAAGATTCTCGGAATTTCTCGAAGCATTTGGATGTGAAAGCGATTCTTCAGCGATTGCATTTCAGTTTAAATTTTGATTTTGAGATAGTACAGGAAGTTGATAGGAAAAAAATTTGAAATAAACGCAGAGTACAGAGTTATCAAAGATGATATAATTCGTACCATGGAAAAAGTCAAAGGCTGCAATTTTAGTTAAAAGAGCGCGGGACCGTGTTCTTGAACTTTTCAAAAATTTTTATTATAATAGGGGAAAGAATTCATCGATTTCTGTTCAAGGATTTCCGACGGATTATTAAAGATTTTTCCCTTATACGTGTATCTTTCCCAACTACTGTATAAAGTAGATCTTAACGGGTGGCTTACTAGAGCTAGAGTTCACGTTTTAATAAGCATAAAATTCTCTATGGATTTTATTTTTCATGCGACGATTTTGGGGAAACCATCTTTGGATTTGAAGCTTACTCTGATTTCCAAACATGCTAGTCATGACCACTGAGAAAGTCGGATCAGAGGAAAAATGAAGTAATAGATGGGTACTCATCTGAACCTGATTGCCCTTATGGGAAAGTTGATGGTTCAGTCACCATTGATTATATTTAAAGTAGGGAGGTTGGGTTATTGGTCCGTTCGAGCATGACCGCAAAAGATTAAACACGTTGGCACGTTTACATTTATGAAATTGAGAAGTTTAAGAGCGATTTTATAATTTACCAATGACCGTATTTGAAATTTTGCTTTCTAAGATTTTAAAGGGATATTGAACGCGTCTAAGCCGTAGAAATTTGGATGAGTTTACTTTACTAGGAATCTAGTTCCAGATCTTTCTGTAATTCTAGTAAATTGAATAGAATGACTCGGAAATTAAATTAATTCTTGTGCTAATTTTCTAGGGATTTCAACTGTATATTCTTAAATTAAAAATAGCCATATAAAAATGCGACCATATGTTTATATTTTGCTATATTTTAATTGCGAGTTTTACTTTGCTAGAACGCAATGTTTTACATTCACATTCGTAAGGATCATAAGTTCTAGTTGCATTTTTTAAAGTAAAAGCAGTATTTAATAAAGTCGTATTTTTCCAAGCTTTAAACCTCGTTTATTTGAAGATTTTCTTAATCTTTTATTTTGATACACCGCGAAAACTTTTGTAATTTTTCGGCTTTTCTTCGAAATGTCTTTAAAAACTCATTATGCCAAAAAATCCAGATATTTTATCGTAGTCTGGGTCGGTGCACTAAATAACACTAGCTCTACACTATCACAATGTTCCAAGAGTTAATGCAATCTAAGAAAGGGGGGGTTGGGGCGATTGATCTACTAATATTACGAATAATGAAGCTGGGTATGTTTAATGATGAAATTAGCATTTTAGCTGATGCCTGAAACTTCATCTAAGAATATATTTTGAAAGCAAAACCGATTTGTATGTAAAGTACTATAACAATTTAACAACTTAAAGATTTTGTATTAAATTTTGCTACTACTAAAGACCGATTTACTAAATCAGAATACCTTTTTCATATATTTATTGGCCCACCAAGAAAGAAATTGGTCAATTTTATTTCTTGCTACAAAAAATGTTCAAGATGTCAGAAAAATTGCTCAAGGTATAAAAACCCCCCCAATAATTTCATGGAATATTGAGGGCAAGTGTTCAAGACAATTTATTCTGTTTCAATATTAATTCTTTATTTAGGCGGTCGTGTAGTAAAACAATTCCGGGATCGAAAAATACACTTTTGATGTCGAGACGTTTCATACCAGGAGGCTGTAATAAATGGCGTATGGGTCTGGGAGCTTGTGATTGATAATTCTGTAAACAAAAACTAAAAAGGCCTAGCAGCTAACAGCGATAAATAATAAGGCCTGATGGAGGTATAAAATAAATCGATAGCGATCAGCCGCATCATTAATTTCCGATATGATCCCAATAAAACGATGAATCGAGACGATATCGCCACTGCCGAATTTCAGTCGAGCGCGACAACTCCTATTGAATTAGGCGCAGCCTCCTGCAGGTACCAACCACCTCTCCAATCAGTAGATCTCTAACCAGGTGGGACCCAGGTACTTTGCTCTTGATAAGAAGTTTGACAAATGGACAGTCATTGATCGGCCGACCGGCGTTATGAAAAATTTTCACGCAGTGTCGAGATGCTTGAAAGCCTTTTCTAGTGTTGTGATCCCGGCCGTTGTTACTCGCGATACAGGGTGACAGTGACAAATGCTCGTGCGCCGTGAGTAACTCCAGAATCTCGATTTAATTGGATCTGGATGCATGCGAGGCCTATTGTTCTGCCTCTGGGCGCGAAGGGCGTCACGTGTCGCGGAAGCATTCCATTTATCATTGTTGCAATTGTTCCAAAGAAATTGGTGGATCTCTGGAAAAGGAGTCCGAAACACTCGGACTTATCAAAAACTTGGAGAATTCCTGGTGATGAAAATTCATTGTATTCAATATCTCCTACTATTCGCTCTAGTTGATCTTTTCTTCATTAAAATGCCTTTGTTCACTATGGTGGCTATGGTCATACAAATATTGTGACCATAGTTGGATAAAAAGAAGATTGTCTATAGGGAACCAGTTAAAAGAGTTTTTATGTCATTATTTATAGGTTGAATTGTTCTTTATCGTTCTTAGATGAAAATCTCGATAACTTGAACCAAAAAAGTACAAAAGTTGATTTTGTTTAGTTACCAGCGAAAATTTGACCTGCGTAATTAAAATCTTGACAAATATTTCTAAGGACTGACCTTGAAAATGGAAGTTTTTACACCTTTCAAAATGACTTTAGTTGAGAAAAAATATTCAAAGATATAAAATGTCAAATAGTAGAAGATGACAATGATCTTTATAATTCGAACCTTTAAAAGCTGCTACTGACAGACAAAACTTAGAACGACTGATCAATTAAAAGTGTAAAAAACTAAAAATGTAGTAAAGAAATATTTTTTATAAGGTTTCGAAATTTTTTTGTTTTTTTATCATCATGTTTAATTATCATCATCTTGCCACTAAGGATCTTTCACCCTCCAAACGCAAATATTTCAAATTGCGATTTTCCTTTTTCCTTCTTGTTCTTTGGATTCCATTCCTACGCTTTTTAATATGAACAATTCATAAAATGATAACGTGAAAAATTCAAACCTTTTGCTTAATTCTCCAATTCGACATTCTTGTAAAATGAAGAATTTCACTACGTCCCAATTTGTCGGCGTAGCGTAACCAAATATTTTATTAATCTAATACTATATAAATCGTATTTGAAGATTGAGTTTTATTTTAGAAATTTTCGCAGAAGCGCTTATATTTATTAATAAACACTTTTCTTACATTCGGATTTGTACTTACATTGTCCAAGTGTATTTCTAAAGGAGAAGATATGCTAGGCTTCCCCAGATACCATTCAACAGCTGGACTGTAGTCATCAAGCAATCGAACTAGGCGGGGAACATTCACGTAGTTATCATCGTCGAAGTGACAGAACCATCTGAAAGGGAAATTTAATTATTATTCAATTGCAATCACTTGGTAGTAAATTTATCTAGTATTTTTTTAGTAGCCCTATTCTTTTCCAAATCAAATTGATATTTTTCCTGGTGGAATATTTGGGATAGAAAATATTCTTATTCAACTTTTAATAATGGTTGCGCTAACAGTTGAGCAGATGATCAATGCCTTGATTTCCAATGAAGGTCATTTTAACACGGTGGCCCTTCAAGGGCTTTTACATATTATAGTTCAAAAAATTGGGATTGCTAATGACAAGGTCACGCTTGGTGGTGTCAGCGAATCTGAATATACGGAACTCGAAGAACTAGCTCAGACTGCGGGAGTCCAGATCACAACATTTGACACGGATTGCGGAAAAATAGAAAAGAGAACTTGCCCAACTAATTACATCTACGAAGTACGACCGAAGAGAGAAGAAAAGAAGCTGGAAAATAAGCAGGATTTTGGGGATAGTGACACGAGGGCCCGTGTTGAAATAATGGAAAACTCAATGAAGGCGAATAACGAGCGTTTAGATCAAATGCAGTGTGCATTTTACGAGCTCGAAAGACGTCAACAGACGATTCAGAACGCAGCTAACCGAAAACTTCTGGAGAAAATTCAGAAGGAATGCCAGGAGTGTGGTAATGAAGTACCAAAACCTCCATTTTGTGTTGACTATTCGAACCCCTTCAATGAACTCGTCTTAGGACTTCTTTCGAATACAGCATTTACAGTTGAATTGATTAAGAAGGTGTCTTGTCCCATTTTGGACAAAATCAACAGTTGGGAGAACCAGATGGATATATTGAAGGATTTGTTTGAAAAATTTATGCAAAGGTGTGAAGAGGAGTATGCACGTATTCCCACGCCAGAAATGAATGCTCGGGCTATCAAAAAGTTAAGCGCCGATTTTAAAGATTTTATGAAGGAGTACCTCAGCACAATTGAAGAAATTCAAGAAATGCTTGATGCGAAACTAGATAAAATTCAAATAGCTGCCCTTAAGAAGTATATTACCCAAGAGTTCAGTACTGTTAAGGATGAGCTGACTATGCTTAGAAAGAGTGAAGACTGTCCTGATGGTCTAGCCACTTGCAAGGGCTTTATGGACAATATGACTTGCATGGCCTGCTCTGGCAACGTATGTCAAAGAATAAAGCCATTGAAGGTGTCGCCGATTCGAAAATCCCATCCAAGCAGAGTAATACAAAATGTTTCTAATGAAACACTGCAGCAGCCAATATCGAAACGAACTTGCGGTGGTAAACACACCGTCATTCCACCGCAAGAGCGAGTCTTCAGACAGGGGAATCTCGCTGATATGTTCAATGCAACCGTGATCCCAACGGAGATGAAATTTATCCAAGGATATGATGGTAAAATGTATAGGGCAGCGCCTGAGCCTCTTGTATTTATAAAACCCAAAGAATGTACTTGCCCTGGTGACGAAATCGTAGAAATTATGTCCCCATGTCAGACAAAGGCCAAAACGAAGAAGGGAAGGTCGAGGTAAATGTCATAAGATCCGCAAATATGCACTTAGTATAAAGACTGCAGAGAAAAAAATCATAGTCTTAGTAGTAATTTACAAAGTAAGAGTTTTATAAATCTAATCTATATAATAATATATATTCTCGGTAATTTTTTATTCTAGAGCCCATAAAATTATCATAAATATAGAATAGCAGAAAGTAGAACAATTCAATTGATAGTTCGTTGTCATTAGACTATTTTGCTAGAACAATCAAAAATTTTAAGTATATGTTTATTTACCAGGACCACATATCTCCAATCTCTATATTTTAAATTTCCAGTTTTTGTTTATTGCAGACAGCTATAGCCTTTCCTAAATCGCTGGAGATAATAATAATAACCTTAAATCATTTTTGATTTTTAGAAAAAAAAAATCTAAGATTGGATAGCTAGAAAGTCCATGTGGTTTTAAACATGTTTTTAGATCCAAAAATAGTATTGTACGCAGCTTTGGATATTATATCTATATTTAAGAATATAAGAAAATTTTAATTCATAATAATTACAAATAAATAATAATAATACAAAAAAAATTGATTGATGATTTATTCAAAATTATCTTGGATTCACTCAAAACTATTTATTTAAAGGAAGTGTCTAAATCGCTCAGAATTTCCCCTGATTTACTCAAGAAAGCGACTGGACCCATCTGGATGAAAACTCACTGCCGAACTTGAAGAGATCTTCAGCAGATTTGAAATACTTTACTGGATTGCGTTAATACGCACGAATTATAAGCAAATAATCTTTTGCTTACAATATCCGAACGGAACTTAAGAATACACGTCGGCGTTTTCCTCTAAATGGTCCATTTTATTCTTGAATTATTTATTCGTACACTTTGTATCTTTTAATAGACACTTTCTCATATGAGAGAAAAGTCTCCCACATATGCCGGAGACCTACTTGATGAATGAATATTTATGCTATGATTCAGATTTCAGGACGACTACAATCATTGTCCGTAAATTTTTTACCTTAGATTGAAATATTTTCAAGTCGTTAAAATTATTTTATATTTTTTAATTTTTTATGAAGTTTTATATCGCTGTTCCGGAGTATTCATCTTCCATTTATCATATCAGAAAGTCTTCAGTAAGCAACAAAAACTGGCTCGCCCAGTGCAAAGTGAAGATTTTCCGAAGTATGTAATTTTATAAGCGGAGATTTAATGCTGTCATAAGAATTCCGTAAAGTGTAAGGATTGTAATCTTGAAAATAGGAGACTTTTAAAATTAAAAGGGAGAAATTAAACTCATTTCATTTTATTTCATTTGTAATTTTTCATTCGTCACGTCACCGTCTCCTCCAGTGTGTCATCATGGGACGTTTGTGACATCAGCGGACTCAGGGCTTGAATTAGCGCGAATAAATATTCCCAAATTGATACGAAAAAAGTCGCTGGCGTACCCAATGAAATCTCAACACGTGCTGTGTAGCTGCGGGGGATCTGTCGTCGTTGTCGTTCTCGGCGATGTCGTCTTCGTTAATTGGACTTTATTCGCTTTAAATTGCCATTTTGGAATGGATCTTAAAAAGCCTGCGAATGTGACTCAGCCCCAGACTGGGGCCACTCGTCGCTCTAATAAAATTGCCAACGGCCAGGCAATCAATGTACGATTTAGCGTGACGCCAGGCCACCAGCGATTCGCCTGGCGATAATCGGAGTGCTTAATAAAAATCAATTGTTTAGATATTCATGTTCTTTTACGTTCTCCAATTGGCGCTGGTGTCTGGCGACTCTGGTCGGCCTAATTTATTTCAATAAACGGCCTCTGGACCATGTGGTGCCATGTGCTGTACGACAGTGTTCTTAATCTTAGGGAAGACGTTTCACTGCCAACCATTCGCTTGATTTAAATTGTTTTTGCAGATGCCCCCGCGCCTTCGTGACCCCCGGTGCAATTAGAAAGGCAACTCTAATTTTTTGTCCCGTCCATGTTTTTACAGCCACTGCGAAGACGGTGCTTAGCAGCTTTTGACCGCCTTGATAAGCATCTTATAGTCATTTGGTTGCCGTAAAAGTCGACGGGCCACCGTCCCTATACTCAGGTGTAATTAAAGACGGACGCGAACCATAAATCATTTCTTTGATTTAGCGTAACCCAGTGTCGGGACTGTCGGGCACATCTGGTGAAACAAAAGGTTCGGTACTGTCTGCTAGGAAATGGTCATCAATTATCATATCACGGCCGGATAGACCACGGTTCGCAACGGGCGGCGGGCGGCGGGCGGCATGACCGCAGGCGTGTGAATTTTTTAGTGTTCTGACCTAAATCGTCCCAGAAGTGATAAGTACCAACATCTTGACCAGAATTAGCTAATTTCGCATAAATTAAACGCTATCAGAAAAATCACAAGATTCGAAAATGGCCACTTTATTACCCAAATCTGTTTTCCCCAAAACAACCGCACAAAAAAAGGCACCGAAAGAGAGACCGAGCACACGGGGCTTTCTTCGACCGGGTTTTACATTCTCCATTAGCAGAAAATGTCATAAAAATAAATCTACATGTTTTTGCTTGCTTTGCTTTTACCCGAATTATTGGCCAATAAATTACAGTAATACCAGCAATAACCGGTCGCCGTAATGAAAATGTCCCCGGGAATCGGTACAAGTCTACCGATTTTAATTACCACTTCCACGGCCAGTTCGGTGGACAAAAATTAAGGAGATTTACATAATTCGATCGGACTGGGCAAGGGTTGGCTTAAAGAAGACTTTCTTGTTTGACTTGGTCTCACGACGCCTTGAAATTTAACCGATCTTAAAGCTGGACTCGAGAATTAGACTGTCCGGGCTGACAAACAGAAGCAGTTGTTTCCTTTTGGCGGATTTCTGCGGGCCAGTTCGCGGAACCGCCAAAAAGAAGCATTACACTGCAACTTCGTAATCTTATTATTTAGGCGTATTTAACCAAAGACGAAATCGATTTGCATCTTAATGTCCTGCTGGAGTCTTTTGTCATTCCGATTTAAATCGCCCGGAACGCTTGAACGGACATTTCGATATTTGGACGGAATCTTATCGCGGTTGTCTTGCTCGCTGTTAATGAGCGTCTCCACGACATCCGAGGAAAGTGAGTTTTTAGATATTTTATGATTTTATATCCACGGCCGCGAGATAAGATCGAACTTTTTCGGCTAATATAAGGATGTAATTAAGATAGCGACCGGGAACGGGAAGAGAGCGGCCAAGAGAGTCAATTAGGGCTGTTCGTACTTTTTCGCATATGTGCGCACCCAATGTGCACCTGGTAAGGGTAATCAAGAATTATGCCACATTTCAGCGATTTTATGTTAATCCCAATTGAGGACATAAATTCCGGCAAACATGCAATGCCTTTCTTCGTACGTGAGAAAATAAGGAACAGCTCCGGCCGCCGTAGAAATGAAATGCGCCTTATGAAGGCGATAACCTGCATAAGTAATTATCACAACCTGCGATACAAAGAACTCGCTCGTTATGGCAAAGTAGACCGATTAAAACGTGAACGTAACTCTGCGCAGGGGTCGTTACACCTTAAGAGATTTAATGAGGTGTAAGTTATTGGAGGTTATCATACACTTCCGGTGTTAAGAACATGTACCATTTTAAAAATAATTGCAATATGATGAAACTTGTTGTTATTCACCGTTATCTGCGAAGAAAGTATTATGAAAAAGGAATTTTATGTCATATAATTAAAAAATTTCGATAGAGAAATATCTCCTTATTTGCTTCGCTCCTTTAGTTTGGACATCTGAAACTTGTAATCGAATATTTAATTATTAATTGTAATAATTACTTCAAACGAAATTGATCAGTTCAATTAATTAAATTAATTAGACTCATAAATAAGAAGTTTCTTATAAGGCTTAAAGAATTACATTGTAACTTTATGGAAAAAACTAAACATTTTAAATTGTGCATTCAAATATAATTCTCTAGAATCTTATTTAAAATGTATCTACATATTTACAATTTTGCTTTTATTAGTAATTCTACTAGAAATTTAACTAGAAATATAAATCATTGATACATCATCACAATTCTTATTGGGCCTATAGAAAACACAACTACTACCAAATGAACTTTTGCTTATATCAAAATCAAACACTACTTTCGAAGAATTTGAAGCCCTTATGTGGATATCATTAAGATCTTTAGTTAAAATCTTAAAAGTTTCTTAATTTTTGTTTTAGTTGTTTTCGCTTTGATTATTTTTCTGTATTGAAATTTTGTATTTATTATTTGTGAATATTTAAGGAAATATGAAGGCTTTTATTTGTTGAAATGAAAGAAATAAAAAATTTATATGGTCAGACATAGAAAAATTCAGGGCATTCGGCATTTGTTTCCTCCAAATTGGCATTGTTTTCCTCCTGGATTTTCTGTCCATAGATTCAAAAGGGGTGAAATTACAAATACCGACTTTTGCAGTCTGGCTGTTCAATTGTGATTCTTTTTAGAATTTATTTACATTGGTCTAGCCGTTTATCAGCTGCAATATTTCCTTCAGAGTAAAACTAGGGGAACAACTAGATCAGACCTTCGATTGCGGGGAAAGGAAACGTGATTGAACAACGCCACATCGTCACTGGCCGTTTTGTTTTAATTGAACAATGGAATTCTCCAGTAGGTCACCTCGACGACAAAATCTCGCCGCTATCACGAGAGTAGTGCACGCGAATGGTCGCGCGGCCAGGCCAAGACATCGCTCCGAATTAGACTTAGTTAGCTGGTGACATCAGCCGCGGCAGTAGGAAGCACCTCACACCATGAAAATTGAATTACCGCCTTTTTGGTCGCCAATTGCCGTTGCAGCGCGGTGCACTGGACCAAAACGCGAACTGGAAAACTGCTACCGAGAGTGCAATTGCAGGCAGGCGGTTCAGGAGGAGCGACAGCAGAACTTAATTATTGTGGGTGTGGACTGGATACCTACCTCAAGTGCAGCACGATTATGTGCCGTTAGTTTTCTTAGAGCATTGCATGTTTGGCTAAGACGTTAAAAACGCGAAAAGTGAATGGCAGTGACAACCGCACGGTGCTAATATGTCTCCAGGGCGTGTGGGGGCGGTGGCGGAGGAGGATGAAGAAGTTTTCGTGGTGCACGAACCTTCAGCTCTCCGTAGAAACTTCGCTGTCTTATAGAAGACACACAGAGCCGCTGGGAGCCGTACAAATGGAGGCCATACGTCTTGGTCGGGTTCTTTAAATCCGCATCAGTCAAGGCTAATTTCCTTTTTTCCGCAGCCGGCGAAGTCCATGCCTTATGAAGTGTCTTAATTTTTTTGTTGCAATAGGACTCTGGTCGTTTTCGCCGGGTTGCAATTGCACGTGAATTGTGCCTTATGAGCGCCCTGTCAGTTTTTATTATGATTAATGTTTTCTTAATACACCTCGTCGCCTCCTTGGGCTACAGTTCTGTCGGCGGCCGGCAACGTATTGGCCTTCGACCTCTGCCAAGGCGAAGACTAATAGTAATAAACGGTTGACTGGCAGGCAAAGTGGTTTCTTGTTATTTTAGACATCTCAAAGCCCTTCGAACCCTCCAAGCTCCAGTAAATTTGGTCGTAATTTATTTATGGGCAGTAATAACTCAAACTGCTTCCAAGGGTTTCTTGGTCCATCGGAGAAAGGTTCGCTCGGTAGCGGTTTGATAGGTTACATATTGCGAAGCCTTTATCGTAAACTAGCTAGTGGAGCGATACTCTAACACTACTCTTTACAAGGTCCCAGGTTGCGTTCCCCTCGCATCGGGCACCTTAATGTTCGCGGTAGCGCAATAAAATCTCGATTAGCGCAATGAAATATTCAATCATTTCCTGGAGTCCCGCGCGTACTTCAGCCCGCGCCGTGTGGCGTGCGACCTCCGCCAAATGGCTCTATGGAAAATGATCGCTGAGGAAAGCTACGCAATTAACTCCCCATGATGACCACTATCTTTTTTATGATCTTAGGATGGAGTCATAAGCAGTTTGATGATCGGCCAAGAATTTCAGCGACTTCATCGTTTTGGGAGTAATAAAATCTGCTGGTTATACCCGATCTCAGGTGAGTCAATGGAACGCTCCTTGGAAAGGAATTTCAAAATTTATTTACTTTGTTCTTAAACTTAGCTTTTTTTTTTGTATTCAACATTTAATATCTTGTAGTATTACTACGTTCTCTGATGCACATGGTTTAACAATTTGTTTATGAACTTAAAGAAAAATGTTACAAGCTTGGCACTCCAAATCCACCTTTTTATATATTTTCAAAAACGATGGGTTCTGTACTCATCTTCAAAATGAATCATTTCAATTCATTTTCGGGAATTGTGACCACGTATACTTTTTATTTATATCAGGACGTCATAAATTGCAAAACCACTCGGATTTTGTACTATTATATAATTTCGATAATTTTACGAATTTCTTAAAAAACGATCGACATTTTAAAGATAAACTTAAGAACTACAGATTTTCTGGTCATTTAACGCATTAAAAGTGAAATCTGTTAAATATTCTGGAAATTTTTGGGTCTTGAAAAGTCTTTTAAGTCCTCTTCATTTATTTAAAAAGAAGAATCTGATAAAAGTTATGCCGAAAATTAAATAAATCTGCTCTAAACCTGACACTAGCAGACTTCATCTCCTTAGACACGAACTCTGGTAATACAGGTGCACACCTGAACACCTTTCTGACTGAGGAGACCTCCTATTTTCGTTCTACCTGAAAATTTTAATCGGATTTGCTCCTCAAATGATGCATGCGATGTTGGATGAGTTCCGAGCAGATGTCATATAACCTCAGCAGACGGATCAAATCGTGCCTGTCTTGGGATCAGACTGAAGGGCGGCACCCATGGGATGGTGCAACAAAAATTTTTCTTGACAGGGACAGATCTGGGAGAGCTCCCTAAGAAGGAATCCTCCTAATCTCCTCAATTAGTTATGGCAGATGTCAAGACGTTCTTGAAATTAGTAAATCTCTAAGTAAGTCATTTCCGACTGTGGGAAATTACTGAGCTTATAGAGCGATGATTTTCTATCATCAGACTGATACTTAAACACATTAGTTATGAATGCATTATGATGATTTGTTTAATATTCCGTAATTTGTCCGAAAATTAATAACGTAAGTTATAAAAGTATCTAGTTACCTAGAATAATGAAATTCTTGTATATTTATCTGTTTACTTTACAAACGACTACATTAATTAATTTTCAATTCTGACTAACGAATGATGTTCTAGACATATTAGTTTTAGAAATGTCTTGGTTTCAAAAAATATATTTACATACAGTGATATATAAACTTAAGGTTGTAGCAGTTATGATTAAAATAAAAGTATGCCCTGTGTTTCTACCAAAAAATAAAAGAATTTCTGAATATTTTGGGAAATAGATTTTTCATTAGTTTCTGCAACCTGCATCATATTGTGCTCTTATTTATTATCATACTTTGTGTTTCAGGATGATCTAAAAATAAGGAATATGTTGTTTTTTATTTACCGTACTTTGGTTTTTAAGCTTTTATTCGAATTACATGTTGAATTTATATCACATAGAATTGTTTTTCCAAATTGACAAATATTTATCAAATACCTGAACTAAATCAAAAATCTTCTCCGTAACTCGCCTTAAAAATTAGGTTCAACTCAACTGATTCTCTGAATAGTACTATCTTTCCATGTACTACATACCTTTCTTATACACGCTATTTCCAGGAATCTTAAGCTGGTCGCATGTCGTTTACGTACTAGCAATGACTTTCGAATATTTTACGAAGAGACTTAAAGAAGCGAGCACGTTATTAAGAGCAAACTAGCGGCCGAAAACCCCTACGGTTTGAATGTGAAAACAAATAAAAATTGGTAGAACTACAAAAACAAAGAGGGACGACTTGTCCGAAGTTTTTTACTGGCCGCTGAGGCCATAAATTCTGCCATCGTGTGGATTGGCTATTTTGAAAGTTGCTTTAACCCGTGCCTGACCTTACGGCGGTGTACTGGAAACGCGGAACACACGCGGTACAGTTGTCTGTTCAATGATTGCGCAGCACGGGCAAAATTATTATTATGGATTTTGGATGAAAGTCGGTTCGAACGGACCCGTCTACCAGATCGGCTTACAAAATAGGCATACATTTTAATCTCACTTTGTCTGGGCCGCGAGCAAAATACTAATTAGTGCCATTTTTTGCATACGTGCCATGGTGGCAAATGAACCGAACCGTGTTGCGCAACTGAGATTTAAACTAGAGACGGAATTAATCTGGACCGGTTCGCGTATATGGTCGCCCACTTGGGCAGCGCCTATCGAATGACTTTGGAAATAATGGCCACGCGAATACGAAAATCCACCAATTAGCTCAGAATTGGCGTGCTGCCTGTCGACACGTCTTTCAGTACCTCTTGGTTCTTTCCTAGCTGCCGTTTTTCATGCTGTCAGCCCCTTTAAAGGCTACGATCATCAGTTCAGTTCATTAATTCTCGCCAAAATGGACACGACCAATTCTTTTCTCAATTTATTCTTAATTGGCCAATTTAGGCCTATTCATTAGGCCGCCCATAATTCAAGTCTCTTTACCAGGCAAATAGATGGAAGCAGGTTCCTTAAGGTGGAATTAGGACCCCACAGAGTGCCCTGCACTTGACTCAGTGACATGCTCATGAAGATGTTACCGCACGGACACATGCCGCCCAGGCACCCAGCGATATAACCCATAAAGTACAAGTCAGTAATGTCTATAACATCTATAAAACGCTTAATGGCGCAATTACCGCCACTTCTTGGCTCGCCACTCGTCCACTCGGCTAGGGTTATTATCAAAACGTTTCCTATAAAGAGTCTTCCAGAGCCTTGTTAACAACTGACCGAACGGGACTACCGCGTGCTTCGAACGGGTTAACTGCGGACGAAAAGCGAGTAGGAGCGGGAGACGGTTTTTGTTGGTGTCTTGTTTCACCCGAAAATTAGTGTGAGCAAATAAGTAGTGCAATTTACAGATCACACGACGTTAACCGTCGGAGCAGGAGTTCCACTCTTAGAACGTTTTCTTAAGGTGCTCCTAGGTCGCAGCGTAAGAAGTACGTGAGAAGCAATCATTTTCTGTTCGGAGTAATCCGCAACGAGGCCATTTATCAAGTGGGAATCCGATTCAGACGCCGCCGCAGATGATGGATGATAGCACCTAGACCCGGTAAAACACTACCGGCGAATTCAAGGCAATTACCGATCATTAATTCTACTCCCTGTCAGGATGGTGACTTAAAACTGTCGGATTGGATTGCTGTTCTATTTCGGGGGATCATGCTGCCTAACATGAGTACAAGATGCCCAAGACGTTTGGACGCTGGGAAATGGATCCGAATGATGCATATCCACAGCTTTATGGTTAGTTGGGAACAAGCGATATATGGAATATGGCCTTAGTCAATTTTATCGCCATAGTGTATTCAATCAATTATTTTGGTAATGATTCTGAAGTGGCCATGAAAGCCCATATGCAACTGTGACACTGAAAATGTTAATAAGTACTAAAGAGATGCTATCATCAATCATAATCCATTAGCATTCTGTGGAAATGTATTTAATCGAATTCCAGAGCAAAGTCATCCGTTTAAGAATGAAGAACAAAAATTGTTAAATGATTCTTCCGGAAAAGGAATTTAAAGAATTGAATTGAGCTAATTTTCATGCTTGTGGGCTTAAGCCTATATAAGGACATATGAAATGTTATATTTTTGTCCTGAAAAATCTAGTGTTAGTTGTCTTCTGTAATAAAATAGGACTAAACAGATCGAAGTAGGAGTACACTTGAATTTTGACCTTTAAACTTCTGAAGAATCAATATCTTAAATATGACATTATCAGTTTATGTTTAGCTCTTATATTAGTGCATCATATGCAGAGGTATGTACTTGATAGTCTCCTTTGTCCACTATTGTTTTATGGTATGTGATACAACCTTCTAAATGAAAGTACACTATTCGAAACTTGGTACAGGGCTAACTTTAGTACATAAGTTTACCTATGACGGTGGTGTTAATGCATTCATGCTTTATCTTTCAAAGTTACTGTTCAAATATTCCAATTTCTGCAAAGACGAATGTTTAGACAAAAAATAAATCAAAAGCCATATTTTCAGTGATAAAAAGTTCTACGGTTCACGTTATGAATTTTCAAAAGTTGTTATGGCATTGTTCTGCACATGACTGAAAATTTAAACGAAACTAAGTTTCCCTATTCCTTGTTGTACGTTGGTTATGCGTGTATGTAGTCCATTCCACAATGCAGTACAATAGTTTGTCTTACTATTATCACTAATTTAAATTTTAAAACACCCAGCTCCAATTTGCAGTTGTATTCTGGAAAAAATCCACCTCGTCTTTTCCCTTTCGGTTTACTACTGCTGCTCAAAGTAATGACGCCATTTATAGAATAATTTTGACATAAAGTCGAACACTTTTAATTGGAAGTCATAAACTGCGCTCTGGGCTGACGAGTGCAGGACGGAGCAGTGTACAAACATCGAATTAGGAGCGAAATTCGCATAATCGCGCCTGTTCACAGGTTTCGATGTTCGATGCAAATGGACGGCCGGAGGTGTTCCAGCTCGACGTCTTCTCCGGCGTGCCGTTGGCATAGGAGCTCAGGTGAGTGGACTGCTTCCAACAGTTTTACGAGTTGGCAGTTGATTCGAGCTCATAAATATCAGCCGTCGCTGTCGTAAAACGCGTTATTGAATTGCTCGGGTGCAGGTAGCGAAGCGGTGCGCAGCGCCACGCAATCTCCGCGCACCGACTGAATGGTCAATAAAAATTCTAACGTGCAGCTTATAATTAATATGAATAAATTACGAGTCCTGTTCCTTCGGCGATGCCGACGCGAATTAGCATCACTCGTAGATAAGTTAGGGAAGCTCATCACCGATGCTCCAGAACGAAGTCCAACCCCCGCAACGCTCCTTCTCGCGTTTGAACAGTTGTTGGTCTTATTTTCGCGTTTTAATTTTGCTCCGAATACAGGCAGAGACCGTAGAACCAAATACCCTTAGGGCTTCGGACCCAGTTTCGGAGAGGATGGAAATTTATGCAAAAATTCGAGCCAAGAGAAAATTTTAATTGGATATAGTAAATTTTAATATAAATTAATAGTTTATAGCTGCCTCAGGCTACCCACCATCTTAGAGCTTTTGCTAATGGCAATTGCACTGAATTGCAGGGCATCCACCTGCTGGTGGTTACAAAGATAGCTCTGCAAATTTCAAAGTAAAACAACAAATGAGACTAGAAGATAGAAGATATTGAGAATTTTCAACGATATGCTAATCAATTCGCAAAGTTTATTAACATCGCGTCTATTGAAATTCTGTAGTCGATGTGATTCGAATCACAAGTAGTGTTAATGACTCCGGGAGATTTGCAAATTCAGTTACAAAGTAAGGTGATGATTTTTAGTTGTTAAAACATCACTAACTTATCGGGATTTGTATATTTTAGCGTGCTGTGGAAGAAAATTAAGTTTTGATAGTGGTATAGGAAAACCATATAAGTGTAAAGAATTGAAGAACTCAAATTTAATAATTGAGTTTTCCCTTTTATAGAGCTTTAAAACAGAGTGCAAAGTAAATCAGAGCTATTGTCTAACTTTTTAAGTAGAAGTTTGTTTATACGAATGTTTATATTTGGTCCAAAAATTCTAGTTATTCTTTTTTCATCCGAAGTATCTTAAGATCTCTTAAATTTTTATTGCTTTCAAAATTGTTCAGTTTTCTTAATTTCATATTTTTTTAGTAAATTTATATTTTTCAAATGTAATTATAAGAACGAGGGAAATTTTATCAATGTAGTGAAAATCTTATTTCTAGAACTCAGGAAAAATTCTTTTAAAACTCCAATTTGTTCTAAGTACTGCAAAAAATGGGAAATTGACAATAATAAGAGTGCTCTCCTTCCGTAAATAGCCACAGTATTTATTCAGTATAAATAAGATTTATAATAATTTTATAATAACTCTGCATTGAATTATATGCCACATAGTCTTGAAAACTTAAAAAAAGATTACGTCACGGATCATCCTTCTTGGAAGAAGTCCATATCAGCAGTGATTAATTTATGCATTCGACAAATCGAAAATTCCTGCCTATGCTAAAAATTTTCAACTTGCCATATTTTGAAACCCCCTGGGTATTTATCCACTAAAAAGGTAAGAACCTTTCCCTTTTAAATTCTCTTGAATCAAAAATGCATTGGAACTATGCATTAAAACAATTCGCACTACATAATTAAAATATTCATGGCCGCTTGTGGACGTGATGAAATTACCTGGACAACCTTACCTAAACCAGACCCAGCCAAATGGCCATTTATGTCTAAGGTCCACATCGGTTGCACGGAATTGCGGCAGAGTAAATTCCGCCTTCGAACCTTAACTGAAATTGATTTAACAGCATCTTCCATTACTTGCATCGGTGGGCAAGCTGGTCAGGTAAGCCAGGTTGTCTAGCGGACGAAGGCGAAGGATGTCGACAAGGCGGTCATCCGGAGAATCCACCGTGCCGTATCAAAGACGATAAAGACCTGTTGATTCCACTCCTGGGCAACCGATACACGGCTGTGCCGTCTCATGATTGGCAACTAAGCTATGCTTGCACTTGCAATACGGTTCCGATGTCTTCATTGGTAATCACCGCGGAGAAACTAATTTTCCGCGCAATTATTAAATTTTTGAAATGAGGAGGGGCGCTCCTGCGACGAAATCCGGTGATTGCCTCAAGTCAGTCCAGTGTCCTTCATTGCGTGATGGATGGTGCTGTCATGACAGCACTTCTTCTCCAGCATCCCGTGTCTTCCTGAATTCATTACGCGTCCCGAAATCATCCGAAAAAATTAAGCCGAGGAATTTCAATTCTTTGCTGCCATCGAGCGGGCGACTTATTAGTTTTAATTTGTCTCAATTTGTCCACTGTGCCTCGCCCACTTGGGCAACTCGAGCAAAGATACCTCATCCGATGGTTCTTGCTTTTGTCACTGACCGATGCCCGCCACTGCCACCGTGGCGAATTAATCGCCTCGCTTCGACGTAATTAAATACCTTTGCCCACACAGCCTTTCACATACGTGGCGGATTGGATTACCTACTGGACAGCAATGGTCCGAGAATGTAGCATCCCATCCCGGGGACCATTACGCGACGTTCGATGGTTCCAATGAGGAGAATTGGACTCTTAAGTGGACAGTTATTGCATAACTACTATCTATCTGTATGTCGTCTTGGTGCGAACGAATGTTGCTTACAAGTCTTGTGCGTAGACACACCTGTAGTTTTATTTGCAAGGTAAAAAAAATATGTGTCTGGATGTTTTCAGAAACATAAGGATGTAAATGTCTTGTTTTATGGAAACATAATTTTGTCGTCACTTTCTCATTTTTGGCTTAAAGGAGTAATAAATAATAAAGAATATTAATAATTTATATGATCAGGGTTAACTCAAACCTAATTCGAATTTAAAATGAATTGAAAATATTTCTATTCTGGAGGAGTATGGATTAAAAATCTCATACGATGGAACATTTTGGTAATGTTAAAACTTTTAAACTACTGACTAATGGTATAGATTCGAGGTTTATAGTAAACCATTTATTAATTTATTATTTTAAAATTAGAAACAAAGTAGAAACAAATAAACAAATTTCACGTCGTAGTGGAATAAGTTAGCTAGTTAATACCTGGATTTTAGACGTTATTACTAAGTAAGAAATTTGGTCATTAAACCGCATAGTCATACCTGATGTCTTTTAATATTAGTGAACCCTTGCTAAATGAGATAAAAATATATTCACCAGCTCGTAAGTTTATGAACGTTGGTAATAGCCGGACCGAAGCAGTCCGACGCTGGGCAAGCGTTGCGATGAATTTCCTGAAGGTTTTTTATCACGCGGAGACATCTGGGGATGTAAAAGTAATTTAAATGAAAAGTACGCGGAATGGGATCTGAGTTGCTCCACCGGATAAGTTATCCCTTGACTTGGGCGTCACGTCTCAGCTATATTCAAAGTAGCCGTTGGCGGGATTACTCACTGGGTGTCGGGAATAATTCAATTCGCGACCCCATCCGCGTGGTTCCCGTTAGTTGTAGCCAATTAGAGGACTCATCCCGGACGTTTCAATTAACCAAGTTGGCGGACGTCGTTGGACGGTCGAAGCTATACTTGTCAACAGCCGATACCACCATGGTGCTCTCTGCCTGTAGCCGGGTGGATTTCTCAAACAGCGAACGAATTGCTGCTAATTTGGACCAAGGGGGGATCAGAAAGATAAAAATAGCTCAGATCCAAGCTGAGCCCGAACAAAAGGGAGGAAAGCAATAAAGGCGAAGAAAGCTGCCGGGATGGATCTGGATGCGGTTCAGTGCTTCCGTTCGCACTCGATTCTACTCGTGGAATGCTTCATTAGCAAGAAACGTATTCCACCCTACCTCCACTAGCTCCCACTTGAAGGGCCGTTGGATTTGCTTAGTCCAATAAAAATGTTCTCAAAATTAATTTCCTTCAGAAGTTTTACAATTTTTTCGCAATAAAGTTTGAAGAAAATGAAATTTATTGGACAAACTCAACTTAGCGTCTTGAACTTATCTTTATGCAAATTGAGACTATCCGTCTAGTTGAGCACGAGCACAAATTCTGTTTAAATAATCGGATTCAAAGTCAAATTGTAAGTGCGAGTGCCGGTTAGCGTTTATGTGGGGCTAGCATCTCGGATGTGGAATTATCCATTACTGGTAAAAACCCTAAAATGCTAACGTTTCGTCCCTCAATGCCTTTTAATTTTACTTTAACGCATCCAATGCTTGTACGAACTTTATCCATTTCATTGGCCCACTTTCCATTCCATTGGCAGACATGTTTACATTATATTTTTACAATTTCATGTCGGCAAATGTGAAGTCAGATGGACAAGTGGAGTATGAAATGAAATTAATCAACATACACTTCGTCTGTATTTTATGTATATGTAAAAAATATAATTTTCGCAAAAAATGTACTAAATATCGAAAGTATCCCCGACAAGATTTTTATATTTGCAATTTTAACCTTTTGATAGTGAAGAGTGATGAAATTCATATCATGCGTGATGTTTCATTTGTTGCATAATTTTTATTGTGAAAACACTGTAAAATTTACATAAAAAAATACAAACGAATATAAAAATAACATTAAATGCAATAAAACAAAGGAGGTATCAGAGTTTTGATCATTTGTAGTATTACCTTAATATTACTATATTTTTAGTGTTTGTGCTGCGTTAACGAAAAAGTGATGGCCTCTACGTCCTACTCTATTTTTATGTACAGTTTTGTAAAATTATTAACGTTTGTATATTAGTCAAATTGTTTTATGAAAATTTTCTTAGATTTTAAAACGGAATAGCTAGGTCATAAATTTTTTCTCTGTTTTGTGTCTGGCTTGAACTCGAACCAGGAACCTGTGAATATCGAAAGTAGGTGTATTTCAAAATTCACCTTTGGCTTGCGAACTGTACGCACATCACTCCTGCGTAAATTATTCTCATAGAATCTAACATCGTTCAGCCTCTGGTGAAATAAACATTTCATTTCGCACAGTCTTCGGCAGCGGCGGCGCTGTAATTTCAGTTTTAACTGAGCAGAGTGTTTTCTGTATGATGACCAATTAGCCGGAACCAGTTCGAATTTTATGAAGACAAGTTCCAGGAGTAATTGCCCGCGCTGCAGCGCCGGAACCTGGGCAGCCCTCGTTTGCAGAAGTCGCTGCAGCCTAATTGCTGTAGAAACTAATAATTATGGGTATGCTGGAGCCCGCCGCGGTCCCGGACTGACCGCAATCCTCCCGGCAGCCCCAGGCGGGCAAATTATCGTCGAGTGTTAAGCGCGGTACGTAATTAGGTGACGTGGGACAAAAAGAGGAACATCGCGACGCGATCTAATTTCGCGGCGCAAACGAGTTCTACTCCAGTTATTGACCGTTAAAGTTAATTCCAAGTAGGTGCCATCGGGGGGGAAGTCGCTGCCATGTAACCACGCGAATGTGGTCCTAATGATGCGGTGTGCTAGTGCGATGGACATGTAAAGTCCCCTTGTCTCTGGCGCAGCGGTACACTCGCGTCGCCTTCATTTTGGCCCGACAAGATTTCTTTCGCGGTGAATTTTCCTAAGAAAATCAGCGCACATTTTTCACATGCTCGAGCCGAGCGGGAGCGACATTACTGCAGTGAAAATCTGCCCGGAATGCGATATATAGGTACGCTGGAATGTTCCATCGCAAGCCCTGCACTGGAAACAATCGAGGGCGGTGTACCTTGTCTCCAGTGCACTCCTCTAGGAGATGTAACGTGGAGCCTAGCAGGAGGATATTACGACTTCGTACTTCTGCATCGCTAGACTGACGGGAATTGCTCCGGGGCGATCCCTGACGCTCGGGCACATTTGCGATAAGGAAAACGGAGGATGACTGCGGAATGGTATGGAAAATGCAAGGCACTTTCTTGTTGGGAATATTTCAATATTTGTAAGATTCCCTCCCACCCCGCACCGCGCCGTTTACGAATAAGTTTCTTGATTCAATTCCCTGGCTGAAGAAGTTTCCCTTGTTTTTGATGGAAGGAATACTTTACTCGGATAAACACATCCAATGCAATCCAAAAGGGCCCAAGTACTTCAAGCAATAATCGAATTGCAACGACGTCAACAAGAAATCGTGAAGTAGTGTACATTTTTTGGCTGATTGGGTGAGAAAGGTACAATTGCATACGTGCACATGTACATAAAGGGACAATATTTTCTTTTTCTTTTGTATTAGCTAATGCATGCGACTTTATTTTCTAAATATAAGTCACAAATATCGAGAAAATTAGCCGTTGATCATTTGCATTAATCTCAGAGATTATCCTGAAGTTATATTAATATTGATTGTAGTCCTTTTGTAAATAAATAAATTCTGAATTAGTGGCTTAAAAAAATACCATATGTCAATTTGGTAAAATTTACATTAATTCTTGTTCTAAGTTACCCCCTTATTTTCGAAACTTGTAAAGCTAAATGATAAATTTTTAATAGCATTATTTTTCTAGCATGTTTTTATTTCTTATGTAATGGAATTAAAACTTTAAATAATTATTTATTCTTCAAAATAAAACTTTCCTGTATCTAAGTGACAGGAAATTCATTTGTGGCTTTTAGAGTATATTTGCAAAAATATGAACGGTGGGGTACGCTTACACCCCGCCGGTGTAGCTAAGGATTAAAGTTGAAAGATTGAGATCGTTTCGATTTCAAACCAGCTTCACTAATTAGCAGTGATCTAAATCCTTTCTAATTTCACCAAGAACTGTATACATAAGATGTTGTGCCGATATCAGAACTAAATTTTTAGTATTAAAATCGCAGTCCTTCTTTCCCGATTTGCATTATGTGACGACAAACGGACAAATATGTGCTTCTCGTAATTATGGTTGTAGTGCTCATCTGCGAACGAACGTCGGTGGCAAATAAGGGCACCCAAGATCTTGGCTCATTTGCTCCTGGAACTTGTCTTCATAAAAACTGAACTGGTTCTGGCTAATTGGTTATCACGCAGAACGCTTTTCATAGTTATAGCTGAAATTACACACCGTCAACTATGCCCGCTAATAAATTCGCGAGCGACGCCGTTTCCGCCGTGTGTGAGTCAATTGCATTCGTAGATTCCCGGTTCAATTGCCCGCTTCGGTTCGGCCTCCCGATATGCAATTCTACGTATGGTGTGGCCGGGCCGGTCTATCATCGCCTATAAAACTTGCATACGCGTAGAAATTATCGAAGGAAAGCTATTGCGCTATTACCGCCGTAAAGTTCCATTGCGCTAAGAAAAGTGGAAGACCGCTCTGGACCGCAGAATGTGATCAACCTCATAATTTGCCATTTTATCTGCGATGTATTCCATTTGTTAGCCACTGCGGTCGACGACGGAGACCTCAGCTGGATTGGAGGAGTCCGGATCGGCCCATTCTGGAGTCATACGATAAGACCATAAGACTGACCGCCAGCGAGCACATAAGTAAGTCTTTGGACTGAATAGTGCACCTTGTCCATGCCATAAAGTGGATGATTGGATGGATACTTGCGTCTGGGCTATTGAGATGACGATGATATGTTGCCGCGCGCACAAGACTCAATAATTTCGTAGCGGCAGAGAAGACACCGCGATGCCGCAATTACGCGGCATTAGATACGGCAAGTAGCTACAGTCGCCGGAGCCGGACTTATTTATGCGCTCTGGTCGGCTCAAATAGCCGCTTTAGTGAAACACTAGACTGAGTTGTCGTGATTGGTGGTTGTATTCATAATCGAGCATCGCGGCTTTTTCTTAAGAATTTCCAAGACCCTGTCGCGCTTTTTCTGCGGATTGTCGGCCTGACCGAGCTCGCCGCATTCGGGTGTCGAATTACGACCACGCAAGATGTTCCGATGAAGTGTTAGATCTCTTTAGGGCGCTCACGTTATTCGAGTTTTAATAAATTATTTTGCCTTATTTTCACTGCCTAATAAACTAGCAGAAAAATTTGAAATTGTTTAACAAGAGTGAAAAGAAATTCTCTTACAAGTAAATCAGATTTTCTTCCAATTTGCAAATGTTTTACTTTTCATTAAACAATTTTAAATGACCGTATAAATCTAATCAAATTATTTATTTAGTCTTAGAAATATTGAGAATTAGGAGAGATAATTTTGGGAGGTAAAAGGGGAGGAAACAATTATTTTATTCATTATTTCTGTAATCGCGTTGGCTAACTATTGTATAAAACGTATTAAAGTGCAAGTTCAAAATACAGAACTTATTTTTCAACGCAAATTACATTTTTTTTTTTGAAAGATTGCTGTTGCTTTAAAAAGCTCGAAAAATATGGCTCAAAAAAATCTAGCGCAAATAAAAAATGTTGATGACATTGTAAATTACATTTTTATGAATAAAATTTATGTTATGAAACGTATTTTTCGGCATAATTCTTTGCACGTATGTGGAATTCATTGATTTCATTTTAGATACATTAGGAGGGATTCAAAATATTTGTTAATAGTTTTACATTCTTCCTTCATTCTATGTCTAAGTACCCTAGTTGAGATTTTAAATTGATCGCTATTTTATGTTCGTATTTGGTTTTTTTGGAAACGTATTCTGTTAGAACTTTTGTTTACTAAAATACCTTCTTTCTCAAACTTCAAGGGATTCCCATGGGACGAAATTTCTTTTACTTTCCCATCGTACTCAATGGAATAGTTAATTAAAGAATCAAATTAATTACTAATAGAGTAAGAGGAGCAAAAGATGAAGATCAAGACCAATTTTACGGTACAAAAGCGATTGATGGAAACACCGAAAGAACGCACTAGCGCGAACGCGTTAAATTGGATCGTTAGAGGTAAACACGCAGTTAGGCGCAATCACCGCATGAACTTCAATTTCCTTTCTTCGACTCCTCAAATTAAGCGCGCGGCCCACCTCCACAGACAGTCTGGATTTGTAATAATAGTTCCGCGGCCGTCGATTGCAATTAGCACTCTCCCCCGCCCACACCACCCCGGCCCGTTGTCGCTACCAAGATAACCCGCCCCCGAAGATTATCATTTCGTATCATTAGCGGATGCAGAGGCTGCGAGCGGACTCGCAGTCACCGCAGCGCCGTGGGGCAGTCACCCGCCACGGGTCTAAATGGATGAAATTATAGTCCCCGGCTGCTAAGCGGGATGCTATTAAGAATTTGACAGCTCACTATGATGAATGACAATTTGACGAGCTTCAGAATCCCCAACTGGAGCTAGTTCGGTCGCCGTCTGACAAACAACCGTGTACAAGTGTATTTATTGTTGCAGATACATGAGTTTTATAACTTCGAACAAGTGGTTAACTTAAGACTTTTTTTCTATCTATACTTATGGAATTATGTTTGAAAATTATCCTAGAGACCTAAGAGTAAAGTGGGGCAGGTGCCATCTTGATGCAATACTTGCGGATGAAAAAAGTAAAATCATTTAAAATGCATATTGGTTTAGTATCATTTATGCCTATACTAGAATTTTGGTGATAGTTTCAGTAGCTATGAAGGCAGAAATGAATATA
Source organism: Proctacanthus coquilletti (assembly GCA_001932985.1). Taxonomy (NCBI): domain Eukaryota; kingdom Metazoa; phylum Arthropoda; class Insecta; order Diptera; family Asilidae; genus Proctacanthus; species Proctacanthus coquilletti. The sequence goes on from MNCL01000006.1 coordinate 2,100,992, forward strand.
GGCCTTAGAAATGGTTAGTGTTACTTGTTCAATCGAATTGGCTAGATTTATAAAGGTATAAACATTGTCCTCTTTGTGTACTCAAATTAAGAAAGAGTCTTTTCTTCATAATGTCTAGAACGAAGTCTAGATAAAGATAAAGAAAATACTGAGGTTTTAACACATTTAAACTTGTAAATTTAACAAATTTCTTAAAATTGCGATAAAATTTCGATTTTTGCTTCATTAGTTTCACTACACATTCGCTAATGGGTTCTAAATGGACGAATTATAATCCTTAACTCCACCAGCGGCTGCCAAGCGTGATGCTATTAAGAATCTGACAACTCTCGGTGATGAATGGTAACTTGACGAGCTATGAAATCTCTCTGTAGATCTAGTTTGGGCCATAGAGGATGGCATCTCGCGGATTTTGATCCGTAGTATAATTCACTTCAGTCATTCGGTTGGTGAGCGCCAATGAGCTATTAATAGCCTCACGGATTAGTGGGGTCATTTGCTGCGTTCTGTCACAATTGGCGTTTACTGATACACACTGTCCTTAGAAAGCTCAATTGCATCAGGGATCTCGCGGGGGGCGTCCAACTGCCAACTACGAACTAATTAAATTCCAAGAAGGTAAGCGTTTCAGCGTCGCGTGAAGAGCCGAGCAATTACGGACTTTACGAGTTTCATAACTTACCGTTCCCGTCCGGGCAATTCGGCCCTAGGAGCAATGGAGCGAAAATTTGATAATAATAACTCCGACGGGGTGGCATTTTGTCCTTCGAGGAAGGACAGCAACTACTCCGGTCTCCGACAAGTGCCTCAGTCGAACGCTGCAGGACTTGAGGTAGTTTGCTCCATGTCGCTCGGAGTCGCCCAGTTACAATTGCAAATTGTTTACAATAAGGCAACTTCGCCGGTATCAACTTTGCTCTTTTGGGTATTTCTAGTTAAGTAGTTAGCGGTAAGTGGACGGCTCCTTCCAACTTCTGCATTCAGGGGAAGAGAAGTAGAGGGTTTGGAAAGCAACAAGGTTACGAACGTATTAGAATTAAGTAGAAATTGTGAAGCCTGAAGCATAAATCTAAACTTTAAACATTTTCTAAAATTTCCTAACTTTCTGATTTAGTTGAAACTATCGCGACAAAATTCTTATTTGGTTTTTGAATTACATTTTAAAGTTATTTAAATTTAAAATATTTGTTCAAGACGATGGGATATATTATTAATTTGAACAATGGAAAATTTAAATTGAACATGGTAAATTGTATACTGTAGGAAAATTACTGCAGCATCTGAAAATTCGTGTTCAAAAGTATTGAAATAGTAAAAATGGAAATGGACGCTACTTTTTACTAAATTTTATGTTGATTCATTAGTCCCTGATACGGGTCTTAAATGGTTCTATCTATAGTAGTGTTTAAATCTATTATTATTTATTAATTTATAAAATCTTCAATCTTCAATCACAAACATTCTACCGATATACTCTTACACATTTTTGTTTTATTTTATTTTATTTTTTTGGGAAATGTAATTATCAAAGAATCTTTTTTTCATCCATTCATTGAGTAAAATGAAACATGAAATACTCGCTGAAAAGTGTTGAAGGCAGTTTCCAAATTGTGTTGGTTACACAAAAAATAAATTTCAATTTCTTTTGCTTCATGTGAATCAAAAAAAACCAAAACACCTTATCCAGTTCTAAAATCAGAGAAACGAAATGTGTTTTTAATTGCCGGAAAGCAAAACCTGCGGTGTTCCCATAATCTGAACGATAGCCGGGATTAACCCGTAACAAAGTAGCCAAAGTTTGGCGAAGGGTTTCTAACAATCGCCGTAATCATTGACGGACGCCACAGCTGATCGTGATCGGAAGCGACCAAACAAGAGTCTCAATTAGCGATGGACCGGCATTACCCTAATTTCTGGCCGAGACGGTGCGGCCGAGAATGGGGAGAAATCAATTGTACTTTGTACTTACTTCTTGCCGCTCTCCAGGAAAACGTCCAGCTCGGCAGACATTTTGCAGCAGAGCGCCTTCCGAAAGTGGCCCATCGAACAGTTCGTGTTGATGAGATGTCCTTCTGTAAATAAAAAACAAACGAGAAAAATGCATTAAAATCGATTTTGCGTTTTGTTAACGCAGAGCGCAAAAGGGTAAAAGGCTTCTGGCGAGGCGGTGCAGTAGCCTCAACAAGTGGTTCTACCCGGTTCGCGACCAGAAATGTCCTTAATTGGATGAAATTTTTCGCATTGCCAAACTGGGCCGAATCAAACCTGAGGGATTCCTGGCCAGGTATTGGACACAGGTAATGCGTTGGCCGCCGTACCTGCAAACGACGCAGTAGTGTCCTAATCAAAATTCCGATCCCTTGGCGGAATGCGTTTTTGTTGTTCCGTCGTCACTTGATTTGGTCTGCTCGATGAAGAGATAGGGAGGGAGTGATTCCTTAAAGGTAAACAAACAAGACAAGACAGGGCGATAAGACCGCAACGTTGTCGGGCACAGAGTTTACAGAAAAACACCTTCGCTCCAAAAAAGGATGCGATAAGGGAGGACACCGTCAATTAGCCGGAGGTGCCCGAGACACGGCTCATCGTCTTCGTCTTTGTTGGCACAAGGACTTTTTTAAATATTCCTTATCGCGGCCATTCCCTTTCTTGTCTAGTCGATTAAATAAGCCCGGTTTGGGTCTGCTGAAAGCATGGAAACCATCAATCAAAATTAGACATCTTCAAGTGGACTCTAGATTGCCTCGTCACCGGTGCAATTTTCCCCTTGAGAAGCAATCTCTAGACTGGGACTTACACGTGGGAGTTTGTCAAGTGGTCGTCGTCTGACGAGACTGCGGCGGCCAAGAAATCACCGAGCTGGCGGTAGACAGTAAGAAGATTGAAGCCCGGAGGAAATCTGCTTGCAGCAGTCTTAAGTCTGCCAAGGTAGATGACGTGGGCGTCGTCATTTGTGTCAAAAGCTCGTAACTCGATTGCAAAGATAACTTCATTATGCAAACGTGCGATCGATCGATCGCTCCGGCGACCCGACTCATTGTGCTGCGGCTTAATCGAGATCGGTCGGGTTCAAGTTTCAATGCAGACTTGGGGCGCTGCAATAGGTAAGAAATTATAAATCCGACTATACCAGCATTTTACGGTAGTTAAGTGGACAATTCTCAAAAGATCCAATTCAGGCCTTTGTTCGCCCAAGTTCGCGCGATCGATTCTTTCAGTGGCGCAGATAGTGCCAAGCCCACTCCGTGAAATGGCCAACTTTCAGCTCTTTGTGCTCTAAACGGCGATTCTAATAAATCGCGCGGTTTTAGCGACTTGCTTTCACTTGCTTTGTGTTTTTTTAATTTATTGGCGGCTTGGAACTGCTCTTAAGGTTTCACACATCAATGTATTTAATCCACAAAACCAGGTGATGGTCTCGAATGCATTTTGCTGTAGTAACCCCTGGAGGTGTTCAGGTGTTTGACGATTTTGATAATTTAGATGTTTATGGTCGGTAAATTAAATAAATAAATTTAAAAAGAGGTAAAATTGCTATACGTCCGTATAGTTTATAATTAAAAAAAAAATAATTTCTTAAATTTTTAAATTAAAATAAAAAGCTCTCCTCAAAATTTTAAAAAGTTTTCAGAAATATTATGATACACGTATATAAAGACGTTTTTTGCTTTTAGTAAAGGCATTCAAAAGGAGCTTGGCATAGTTTTTAAGAAAAGTTAAATATTTAATGTTTTAATAGAAAAGGATCCGTATCAAAATTAATTTTTGACTTAACATTTTGAACTATGGTGATTTTTTGACGATATGATATCTTCTTCTCATATCACTAGTTTTGTATTATAATTTGCAATAGAATACAAATAAAACGTTTTCTGTATTCTATTAAATGAGTTTTATAAATAAACTAACTTCTTTGCGTCTGTCGTTAGGATCCTAATAGGAGTCTTGTATTATTTTATACTGCTGTCTTCTCCTGTATTTTGTATTATATTATTTTACTTGTTTTAAATTTCACAATATCCAACATAATTTGCATAACTTAAAAAAAAAACCAACGTGGGTTTTATCCGTGTCACTTCAAACATTTATGCTGCGATATTGCGGACTATTTCCATTTTCCACTCTCTACGAAAACGCCTACGTATAGCAAAGATGGTTTTTGTTTTTTAATTAATGGTTTTCCACTGTATTTCATTATACAAATGTTTATTTTTTATATTTGATAATTATTCTGTGCTCTATCAACGAAATAATTAATAATATTTGTTTCTTGTGAAAAGCCGCTATTGTAAATTCATTTTTTATTTCACTATTTTATATTTCGAAGCGATAGTAACTGTAGCTCTCTCTGGATATGGTGCCTAATTTGACTTAAGTTGACGACAAAAAAGCAATTGGAATTAGAAGTAAACGACTTGAAGAAGAAGCTCGTTCAGGATTTATGAAGGTTTATCATTTAAAAACTTTTCTCTTAGACAGTAGATATAAATATTTCGCATATGCTGAAAAGAACTTTCCTCAGAACTTTTTCGCCGAAAACCAGGTGAGTTGCAAAAAATTGTTGTTAGAGTTGTGAGACAGAAGCCGCATTGGAACCCTCATTAGTTCTTAATTACGGGACATTTATCAAAACGCCGACAGAGTGATTACCGCATATTTTATATAACACTCAGGAAGCCGAGCTCATTAAGGCGTTCTCCGAAGCATACCTCAATTGCCCTTGTCCACATCGCCCCCTCAACGTCCACATGAATCAGGTGGAAAAATGAAATGTAGGAACAAAAGATCTGTCAACTCCTACCCTTTTGTTCAGTTTAAGGTTTTTTAGAGCCACCTTGTCTCAGTGTTTCCTCTGTTTCAAGATTTTTCCCCGGCCACCGTCAGGTAAAACCAAGTAATTTATGACCGTTTGGCCCCATAAAACTCTCCACCGATCAGTGGTTTTCATTTCGGGCCCTGGTTTTTAATTGGTGTCGTAAATAACTCGTTGTTTTTCTAAATGGTTGAGTTTTCGTCGGACACCGACGAATTTTCGTGAATTGTTCGAATTTACATACACCTTTAGTGTTGCCTGATTTATTAGCTTGCGTTGGCTGTTCCGGGACCAAGGGTCTAGTGGTGACCAATTAAGAATCAATGGGACTTACCAGGCCAGTCTAGAGGAATAAATCGCTGATTGAAATTCTATGTCCAGGAACATTTAAGACGACAACTGATTGAAATCGAACAGTTGCCAGAGAAGAGCGCGCGGCAGTGAATTCGGATTGGAGAATCTATCGCACCAGTCAAATCATGGGAAATCGAATTTTATGTCCGCTCGTAATCTGTCCATGCGGCTAAACAGAATTAGGAGCGAGAAATTCTTGGAAATTGGTCAAGTGAGCATTGGTCAATTCTAGGCCACACCGGAGTCAGGCCTGCAATAAACGTGCCTTCAGAACCGAAGTCTGTTGCTGTAAAGTCTTAAGGCTTAAGTCATACGTAGTTTTCCCGGCCACCTTACGATGTTCCTTGTTTTTACAGCTCTAGACAACGAGCTTGACTTGTTTAATGACTCCACCTTGCTTGCGGTGGGGTTAATAGACACACCGCGTTAAGAAATGAGGAAACTGACCGCTCTGTAGCACAAGTAACGCATTACGAGGTGTATTTAACGCAAGAGAAATATCCCGCGGAAAAAAACCACTATTGCAGTGATCATTCGAAGACTACGTGTTCTCTTCTTTTATCCCCTTGTACTACCATTAACAGGAAGACATATATTTTCGAATGTCGAACTGGAATTTAGCAACTTTTTGCACTCTCCATACAACGCTGCTAGATTAAAAAAAATGACAATATGTAAAGCCAATATTATATCCTAAATTTTTTACCCCAGTTCATAAAATAGCGATTATCATCACGTTATAGCACGACGATTTTAGGTCGTTATACTATAGATTGAAGCTCGTTTATTTGTTTTGAAATGCAATGGAACGAAAGTCAAGATGCTAGAATTTGATTTATTTGCCTCTTCATTAGAGGATAATCTCCGCCGTCACAGAGAATGCAGTTTATTAACAGAATTAATTCAATTTGCTTAATTCTACCACGGCTGCGGTTGGTGGCTCTGGGCTATGAAATGAATGAGCTTTAAGGCATTGATTTATCACTTAGCTAATTATGAGAACGAGAAACCCCACCTTGCCCGACACTAACGACCGATGATGTCTCAAGGCACGGACCACAATTGGTTATTACTTTTGTCAAGAAAAGAATTCGATGACTGGGGAGTGCCAATCGATCAAGTCTATCAACATCATTTGTAGCTTCCTGTCTTGCTGTCGAAGCCACTTCTCGTCAAGATACCACCGGGCTTCCCTCCCCATCTCGCTACGGGTCTCAATTTCTAAACATAAAGATAAAGATAAAGACTGGCTACTTACTTGTCTTCTCCTGGTAGTACTTGTCCTCGGCGTCTGTGAAGAACCACGTCTGCAACGAAAGAGAACAATAAGGTCACACAGAAGTACAAACAAAGCACTTCGAATTAAATATTAAAAATTCAGGGGATGTTCGTCGAATCAATCAATCGGTCCACTGGCACAGGTGGCCTTCAAGAACGGTCGGTCGGAAGGTGGACGGAGGAAACAGGGGAGATTGGGTTACCTTTACATCGTCGGTGCAGAAGCATCGTAGCAAGATGAAATTTCATCAACAAAACGCTGGTCGCTTTTATTAAATTACCTCCGGAGAGGTAAGTCTCCTTTGTATTTTTTCATCAGCGGGTATTTCTGTAGCATAAAATTTTCAACGAGGATGATAATTTTATAGACGTTTTGTAATATATTTTCAGAATTTCTGTTTAAAATTTTTCGGCAAAAAGACAAATATATAACCCACGGATGAGATATTTGAGTCTCTACTCGAAGTTATAACTTTTTTATACAATGTTTGGGCGCATTAACCTATTGAGTGTACGTCTCGATAAGTTAAAATTTAAAGCAACTAAACGAAACCTCGGCTTAAAGAACAACGTGAATATCTAGGAAAAGGTTTTTTTTTTAGGAAGATATTTCAATTAGGTTTTAAAAGATCTACAGCATCCTTGGCACTACTTAGACAAAAACATTGTAAGAGTCAAAAACTTATCAAAGTAAAGATTTCTAAAAATAACAAATATTGGAGAAAGTAAGTAAATATAAAGAATAGTGTGTATTTGTGTCGTTATTGCTGTCACTAATTTCAAGTAGCAACGTCTTCAGGGTCTCTACGATATTTTAAAGAGTGTTCAAATCATGGTTTTGTGTCCATTAACTAATTGGAAAGTTTTGAATTTTATATGAATCAAATTTATGATATCAGTAATATCATACAAAAAATATATTTTGTTATTTAGTCAAATTTTACTAAAATATAATTTTGCATGAGATTTTCTGTGGTCTTGTGCATCGAAATCTATAAAAAAAGTAGATACTTTGAAAAAGTGATCTTTGCTATTCCCACGCTTATCCTCTGCATTTAAACCTGTACTATAAATTTTCCAGTATAAATCAGAAATCAGGTATCCACGTACATAAGTTTACAAAATATTCGCTCTACTTTTGTTAAAACATTAATTTTATCCGTGAATTTCACGCCGGGGACCATTCCAATATGATCATAATTCATGCAATCGCAGCACTGATGAATTAATCCGGCCGAATCGCCAAAACAGGCAACCCAATTAAGCGCGGTCAAAAATCAAAAGCGGACCCAAACACGACCGAATCACGGTAATTATGTTCTGAATCCAGCGCGGTGAAATCCGAAACAGAACATGTCGAGAAACTTCCGTTGAATACTTACACACTGTGCCGCCATCGGCGTCATAGCACACGGACAATTCGAAATTCGATTTGTTGCAATTTAAAATTCCCAGCGGGTTGGTGCGGGAGCGCTCCCGGAAGAAGGCGTCACACCGGTCCAAAATTCATAATAATTAAATAGTAAATAATTCGCGTAGCTGAGCGAAGCGGAAAGAGCCATATAAAATCTGGATCCATCGACTTAGGCGCAGCGAGGGCAGCGATAGGCGCCATCGATCCAGCAGCGATCACCGGGCTTAAAAAGAGCGCTGTAGTTTAAGCAAAACTGACGAGACCGCGGCTAATCGTTCAATTAAAATTGCATTTACGCGAGCCGCGCTCGCTTGCATTTGATGCGATTTTAATTTACAGGGTGGCACGGCACAGCGGCCCCACAGCGCCCAAGGGCTCGTTTTGCACACCCTGCCATTATGAAATGAAATCATCGCTTATTAGCAGTCAGTTGGATTAAATTGTAGCATTTAACATAGCCAATTCCTCCGATTTCAATTTCATTCGTCGTTCACACGCGGCTTGATTAATTGCGCGTGTTATCCAAATTAACAATTAAAAATTTCTCAACGTTTAAGTTAGCAATACGTCTGAACAAAAAGTATGTATAATATTTAATTTTCGCTTCTATTTGGCACTATGATTAATATTGACTTATTTCAAAAAGCCAACGTAATTATATAAGTATTTAAAAATATATTCGCACATTGCTGTAAGCCAATTTGTCGTTGGCAGTTGGTTTTCAAGAAGCATTTTTAAAACGAAAATATCATATCATATTGTCACTAGTAGAGTTATATTAATTTAAATAACTAAATAACTCTTTGTGCAAATAAAATTACTTTTAGTGATTTAAGAGACATTTAATAAATGCTCTCGGTATATTTGATTTTTAATTTCATAATTTTTGTGAATATTGTTTTTGCTTGATTTTTGTGTAAAAGAGCTGCGATGTTTTTATTTTTAATGAACACAACGTTAAAATCACAAGAGAATAATCTGAAATAGTTTAAAATAAAAGTTGTTTTAAGTTGTGTTTTAAATCATTAATTACTTATATATTTTACTTTAAATATTTTACCTCGCGTATAAGATTTTGTAAAAGTTTGTTTTATAAATTCGAAAATTAATTTTTTCTAAGTCAGATTTTTTTAAATTTTTAAACATTAAATTTAAAATTAAATATAAAGTTGATAAGTAGTATCTAAATGCACAAACCCTCTAAAATTTAAAGTAAATTTTTATTAACCCGTTGCGGTCACACCTCCAAATAAGAACGTGGGACACCACGCGGGAAATCCTTTACTGTTTATCAATTACTTGCGATTTCACCTCTTAAAAATTTATGGACATATAAAAAGGCCTTCTTTACAAGATCCAATTGTTTACTTATCTAAAATTAACGTTTCACTTGAAAAAAAATTAAAAAACATTTCGATTGAAAAAACTGGTGAGGTCTTTTGGACCCCCGGTGACCGCAACGGGTTAAGATGTAGGAATGTAAAAAGTTAATTTCGATATTGTTTTTTACAAAAATATAGTGCCTCAGGTTCTTTTAATTTTATTGAATCGTCTCTATTAAAACATTAGACTTAATTTTGATATGTAGTTTAGAGAGTAGAAAGTTTGAATTGTGTTTTGGAGTTTTATAAATGATTTTTGATCTTATTAAGCAAAATTCAGCATGGTATATAAATATTTAATTGCTTATTTTACAAGAGAAGAACTAAATCGTACTGCGGATGTTTTGGAAGGAAAAAAGAGTCTTACAATAGTAGAGCAAGATTAAGAATAGTTAAACATCGACTATTATTAGTAGTAAATGTTGAAAACACATTATCTATTTGTTAAAGAGGCTATTGCATTCGAGTCGACGATATGCACAGTCATCCCTTTAATAGCCTCCGTCTCGATCTCCGAGCCTATTTAGCGTGACTAATGCCAGTGATGGTTGCAGTGCAATCTGTCGTGGCATAGAATCGCAGTCGTCAGGTAGGATTGCGCAAAGTTTCGTGAATAAGTGCGAAAACGGCGGACTTCTGTTACAGTGATTAATCAGGCAAGAGAAAAAGGAGGAATTTAATTGATCGTGAGATTGAATGCATTTGATTTATTTATTTGCCGATGCATTTATTCTTCCTTACTACTGTTCATGGCCCGTGGGATCGGAGCGGCGACGGTGGCGGCGGATCGCCGTACAATCGCAGACGCGGATAAATTTGCATTTGACTATGCAAAGCAAATTATTTCCCGACAAGATTGCCACAAGATACATTTATTAGTTACGACTGAGTGCATTCCGCTCTACATTCAGATCCATGCATTATTGCTTAGGATTTCCAGGAATTATGGGTGAGCTCATTTTTCTTCGCGGACTATCTGCGCGCTTGCCACCTTCTTCCCTTCGACTTCGGTTGAGAGACTTGGTCCAAGCCAAGTCCCGGCGTGACTGAGGCCGCGTTTAATCCGCGAGTGGGAGGGAAATCGTATTAAGTACAAGGAGTATGTTAATTTTTAACTTTGCCCTGCCATAAGAAGTTACAGGGACAGGGATTGTGCCTAGCTGGAATCTGCTGCTCCGTCACCCGAGAAGCTAAGGAGCCTGGCGAAGGCCATGGTACCTCCGAACGTAACGCTTTGCGCTTCTACTGTTAAATTTCAGCATTCCCAAGGGAAACATCCCGCTGATATTAACCTAATCAAAATATGCCTCCAAGAGCGTGCTTAGCATGAAGTATTATCGAGTCTGTTCGCTCTCTGGCGTAAGGGGCTAGCAAAGCTCAAGACAGCGTTTATCGCGAACGGAGTCTGTGCAGGAGGACCGAAGATACTGCAGCGCACTTGTTCTCGCGAACTTGCGTTAAATCCACTTTGCCCGCATTATACCGTGCCACGTTGTGCTTTCTCCCGGCGGAGTCGTAATCTCCTCCGCAATAAGCCCTGGATCATGAATCTGGAATCTTGACTTAATTTTACATAATTACCCATCACGACACTGTTTCATAACCCAGTTGCGAAAGAGTCGTTATGATCCCCTGGTAAATTGACATCTAAATCAATTTCGTGGGGCGCGTTTTGTGCTTTCGCGTACAGCAGAGTCCAAAGGGAAAATGCCAAGACGTTCGAAACTCCGGACCGCTGGATCTCAAGAAAATCTCAAGTCTCAAATCCCGTTGGGACCATGCACTTTCAATTTAAACCTTTCCGCGGACGAGATGGATGCGCCCGACTTCGCCGCGAAATAGAAAATTGTTTTTCGTGCCGTAGATGTAATTAGTGATAACGATTTACAACATTCGTAAAACTAGCGCTTTTTTCCCGTTGTCGATGATGAGGTAATAGTAAAAGAAGGTGCTAACACCGACTTTTATAGTTTTCTTCACAATTTCAAATTATTCTCTTAATTTATTATAACTATTCCGCTTTACGTATTGCTCAAGTTTCTAGAGCGATATATATTTTACGAAAAAATCCATTGATTTATGGAGTTCATGAATCGAATTAATTCGATCTGATTTTTGCAAGTTCTGCCTACATTAACGAGGAAATCTCTGAGAAAGTTGTGCTGCAAAATGCTTGAAATCAAACAATTATTTCAAATTATTTACGCTATTAGATATACATACAGAGGTTTTCGCTCATTTTGTTCATAGTCCGTTTTGGATATTGCGTACACTCTTTAATTATAGATACAAAATTTCATTTAACATTCCATTTAAAATAAATGGGAAAAAAATAAAGAATTCAAGTTATTTTCAAAAAATATTTTGCCAATCTCTGTACAAAATTTAACGCAAAAAAATGATCAAAATTATTCTCTTTCTGTATTTATATTACATATATAAACAAAAATTTGAAAAGTAATGTATGTATTTATAAACACCTTAAGTAGTTCGAGTGAAATATTACAGAAACTTTCCTATAAAATTCATAACTTTATAAGCCCTTTAGGTTGTTAAGATACCTATACCTGAATATTGTTCTATTTTGTAGATATGTATACTTTCTGCAAATTAAAAAGTATTCTTGTTTCTTCTTTAAATTTATATTTTATGCTGATTTTGTAGGAGGGATTATAATATTAAACGTATTATTAATCATAAAAGTAAGGAAGAAAATTGGATGCATTTTAATGAAAATTCACTTCTTCACATTTACTTCTTGCGTACAATAAGATGTTCAAAATGGTTAACCGCAAGGTACGAAATGCATTAGCAACCACCTTTAGGTGTTCTCTGCAATTGCAAAGAGCACAATTTTCCTGATATTCTGAATACGCATTATCTCAGAAAAGCCCTCGTAGCACAAGTCGCGAATTACAGAAAATTTTATCAGAAATCCCCCGCGGCCGTAGAACCTAAAGAGTTCACAAGACGCAAGAGCGCAATTCTGTTAGTGCTAACTCCGTGAAAATTGCTACTCCACGGGGCAATTAACCGGTTGAAGCAACAATCGCACCGCTCCACGCTTTGTGTGCAGATTTCTTAAGCATTTCCCACCGTCTGATTTGCATTTTACCTGAAGCAGGTATTTTCCCCGTTGGAAAACAATTCTCAATAAAATAATGTTTAGCTGACAAATATAGATCCGAGCGCGGGGAGGAATCACTTCACCACCACAGTCATTTATCTAGCGCGACTTTCTCTACGGACAGGGTTTGATTTAATGGTATCACTCCGATACCAACCGGTTCCTTCAGGTGACCCACCTGGTGCACTGCATTTGATTTACGCGCTGCATCTCAACCTTAGTGGCACCTCAAGGAAATCCAGTGTGCGGTAAAAAAGTGCAGGTATGTCCGGTGACTGAAATCGCCGAAGACTAATTGCCACTGTAACGGGTGGGGTCCCAGATAATTGCTTCTTTTACATATGAAATAAAAGTAGTAATAATGGCCTTGGTCCAAACGTACCTGCAAGAAAATTTATTGCCTTTTTGATAAACGACTTGGAGTATTATGTTTCACCTAATGATTTCACACCAGTCCATGTTCATCAAGAAGCGAATATAGTCTTCAACATAAATTAAATACGACGAAGGCGAAATCACACAATCTACTATTAACTGATAACTGATTTAAATAAAAAAGAATTGGAAATAAGCTGTGATCACTAGTGAAGACCTATTTTTTATTTTCTTTACACTGCCTTATTGAAAAGAGTTGCATGTGTTACGAAACTTGTTCAATTATATTCTAGAGTATAGACGTAATTTGTATAAAAACGGTCGTGTCAACACTTTTACAGTGCGTAGCTTATTCTCTGACTGAATTATAACACTGCATCATTGATTTAAAATAATTAAGACTGAATACTGGAAAAAAATTAGATCCTTGAAATTTGGCGGAAATTAAAAAACTTACTTTAGCATGTTTTTGTGAAATATTAATAACTTTGTTTTTCCAGAATAACTAGTAATAGTTTTAGAAGTCTTAGTATAAATTCTATGCATAACTTTCTCAGATACCGACTGTTACAAAGTATGAAAAAAAAAACAAGTTACAAGTTGTTTGTCCTAATTTCGACTTGGTTAAACATCTAAAAACAAATTCGACACACCTTGCCACAGATGTGGTCATTCTGAAGTTTAAATCAAGTACGGCGTCTAGTCAGGTACCCACCTGGCACATGCTCATGTATCTGAAGTTGAAAATCCTCGAGGAAACGATTGACCTGTTTCTTAGACAGAACCCGAGTCCTTGGTTCTTTTGCAAACTCCTGAAAGTTGGCCGTATGCAGTTCAATTAGGAAAAGGGGTTTTTCACTTGGTACCAGTCGTGATAGCACCGAAGACATTGTTAGTAATAAAGAAGAGAATCTAAAAGCTTAGATTTTTGCTGTTGTATTTACGAGTATGACCTCGTTTGCTTAAGCCAAAGAATTTATTAAACTGTTTTATTTGAGAGTTTAGCCGCAGCATATGTCGGCTATAGAACTACTTAAATATCCTTTGTTAAAACCGTAGTTTTCTCGCAGTTCTCACGATACGCAGTTTTTAATAGTCCTTAATGGAATTTCCTTTGTTCACAAGTGAGTGTTTCACGGTGTTTATTAAGGTGGGTCTTATTCGGGTTATGGAAAACTTGAACGCTTTTTATTGAAATTCAGAATGGGTTTTTTTATTTCTTGCAGTGCTTTTAAATCAGCAGTTTAACAAGAATTACCTTTTAATCAGAAGTAATGCGAAATGTATTTCGAAACTAGAGATAATATCGCGTAATTGGTACCAGTCCAAGACATGGCCGGAGCTAAGTTGAGTTTCTAGAAGCAGTCGGTTTTGACCCATATGCACTCGAATTAAGAAGTAGAAGGATCGGCTAAGACCCAGAATAGAAGACGGCGGCGTCTGGCGGGTTAGCCTCAACTCGCTGACCCTGCTTATCATGCTAGGAGTTGAGGAGAACGATTTTTCGCCCACAACACCTGGTGGCTCGTGCCACCTATAAATCAACGAAAAATAAAAGAAGGTATCAAGAAGTTAAACAAAAGGTGAGCTGCAAGCAGCGTGCACCGAGCACGTCTCAATTGTGGCGGCAGGAGTGGCAACATTCGGTTTTCCGGGCAATTCGTGCAGTCGCGACTCACGGCTTTTTGCTTCCTTTTGTTGCATAAACCGCAGCGGAGCCGGAGATCGTTGTCTCACCTCAGACTACGTCTCAGACTCCGCATGATTCTTGGATTTGGCTGTTCCGCGCTCGCGAGCCGCGAGTTGCATGTGTGTACAGTTATTATTGCATTTCAGTGGCCTTTTCTCCGTCCTCCCGCGGCCGATATCATAACAAATCATGAAGGTACCTCGGCCAGAAAGGAGGAAGACTTCTTAGCTCGGCACCAAGATGCCTTTCTCCGATACCATTGCGGTCGGTGCGGGGGACTTGCATCTTGCATATTGAAATTGTTTTGTTCCAATTCAGCGGGCATTTGGCACGGCCGGCCGCACTATCGGCTCGAGGGCACCTACCTATGGCTGCAAAAGCTAACCACATGTGCTCAGCATAGAATCATGATTTATGGCGATTGATCGAAATAAATTTCCAATCACGCTTTTGCCCCTTTCTTCAGCCTCCCAGGGACTATGCTCCGCTCGGGCTCGTACTCGATTCGAGACCTTGTGCCGTTGGCGAAAGCGCTTTTTGGATCAATTCTATCTTACGATGAGATTTATGTGTCCGCAACCGGCCGCGACTTGTCGTGGGTGTACAGAGACTTTTGTGATACTGTGGCTTAGGCTCCGTCAATTTTTAAGCCCTTCGGCAGCAGGTAAACACTGGAACAATTTGCTCGTTAATTGAATGCGCTGGGATGAAATTTCCAAGCCATCAAATCGCAGAATACAAATGAGACAGAGGTAGAGACGGAGTCGAGGTCGGACGAAGACGAGCCTCCGGGTGTCGGGCTTGGTATTTACGAAGAAAATTGCGATCCATCGGTATTTGGTCCCCTTCATTCGGACGAGGAGGCGTCCTAAATTACAGCGAGCAAATATAAAAAATGTCGGAGGATTTCTCATTGAGGTAGACTGATTCCAGTTATTTATGCAAGATACAAGATAGGCTATGGCTGTCCCTCATTATGTATGGAATGTTTGTTATTAGTAAACGTACCCCTAAGGCGGTACACAATAATATTGTTTTGCTTCAGATCTTTCAAAAATATATCATTGTCCTTACATGAAAAATTTCAAAGTATATAAGATTATAAAAATCTCATAGCACAAAATTTTATTTATTCACAGCACGTACCTACGTATATTTAGATATTGGTGTATTTTTCAAAACTTATCTCCAGCGTTTTAAATGCTTTTCTTTTATTATAAAATAGTGGAGTTTCTTTTCAGATTCCTCATATTTTTTTTCAATTTAATGCACGTACTCTTAGCTCAAGCCCAAAGCTAAGAACCTTTTTTATTTAATATTTTACAAGCTATTTATTGAAAAATGCTACTTCAGTAAAAACAATAATTAAGTAGATTTATAGAAAAAAATAAATTTACTTTTAAAGTTTTATTATGAAACCTTCGAAAACTCCTAGATATCGCCATTTAATACACATTTGGATTATTTTAATTATTGTCATTGTTTGTAACTATAAGCAAGGTTAAAGATGAAAGTAATAAATTTAAGAATTAAGTAAAGTTTTTAAATGAAGTATTGAATAAAATCTAAACGTTTAAATAGTATGAATACAATCAGAAAAGTCTCATTAGAAATTAAAAGAACTTATGGTTTCATCTAGTCTGGACTGGTCTATCGAGCCCGGTCCAAAAAGAAAATTATTGCTCTATGAATGAAGTGTAATAAATGAAATTAAAAAATAAATACTAACTGTGACTAATTAAATTATATTGAACAAAACACTTTTATGAAAAATGTATTATACATACAAAGTAGAATTCTAAAATCGAAACGTAAAGGTTTTCGAAAAGATTTTAATTACATAAAAGGAAATTGCGGCATCTTTTAACTTTAAACCAACAAATTAAAGATAATAAGGCGGCTGAATCATGTTAATGCCAATTAAATCAAAAATCGAGGGCCAATAAAATCGCACAAAGGCCTTCGTTTTAAATTTCAGTGAATGCATTTCGCGGTATATCAAACCAGTTCAAAATCACGGCCACAAAATTTTGAAGAGCATCAATTGCAAGACAGGCGAAATCCAGTTTTGGACATCAATAGCCCTTTTGAAAAGATATCAGATAATATACGAAATGACGATAAATTCCTTTGGCCCATGAAATTGCGAAAATAAAAAAAGCAAATTTGCGAATGGAAAAGGATCCTTTGATTCTGTGGCGGGTCAGCCCGCAGTTTCCAGCACTTAATTTTCATAATGAGCAAATGATTCCACGCGTTTGCATACGGGGGCATCTTCTGATATTCTGATAGGAGCAATCGTGTGAGATTTTTCCATTGCTAAAAGTTGCATCGCGAGCAGACAGGAGGCGTCTTTTGTGCCCCAGGCACAATGTGGAGCAGGCGAGTGTACAAAGAAAAAAAGAGCGTAAAAGTAAAAACCGAGTCGAATATAATTCTTTGACCTTCTAAACTTCACGGCGAATCATTAAGGCTATTCAAATGCCAGTTACCTGGCCAGAGATAGGATATGCATCCCATTGAATTAAAAGTGCAATCATAAATTTTCGTATCTCCTATTCATTTAAGTCTTACAATACTTCTTAGGCAGGGGTTCTATCTGTGCGAACAAAGGGATGCCAAAAAGGAATTCAATTGTGCCCCATTGCGAGCCACATGGTACGTAAGCCCCTCGGCACACAAAAATTTTGCTATATGCGCGCGGTTCGAGCTCGGGGGCCCCTGGAGCAGAAGCAATTCAATCCTTTTGTGGACGCCTTCATAAATATATGTGCTCGACTTAAACAATGTGAGGAGCTGAGCTTCAATTCAGATTCATCCAGAAGACACAAGTCTTCTTCGCCATTTCGCCATTCTAAGCACACCCGTAATCCTCGCTAGCCACAGGAATCATAAAAACTCCCGCACAAAGACAAGACTAAGACGAAGATGGCCTCCTCATGAGAATAGCGTTTTGGTAGCGGTGCGGTGACGGCGCTGCGATGTCTCTACTCCTTCGGGGTTTTTTGGGCGGAGGAGCCAGAAAATCCCAACCATTGTTCCCCGACCGACCGTACATGGTACGAGACTAGCACGGCAAATAGAATTAGCAACTTACAACTCCCTTTCTGCCGACTGCCGAGCGATATAAACTCGCCCGACTCCGCCGACTTCTCCAGGGATGTCTTCAAGTCGAGCATACTAATTACTACCGGGGACACGCTACTCGAAAATTCCGCTCCCGGGCGTGACGATAATTCTATTTCACGCCTCGGGGGGCGGGGTGACTGACAGGGTGACATGCCGAGAAAGTCGTAATTGCTTGAGTTATGATCGGATGTCGGCGCTCGAATGGAATCGCTTTTGTTTTTCATTTTCGCTAGCTGCTAGCACATCCTTTTCCTGCTTTTGTGCTCGTGATTGTGCTTGCGCCTTCGGTGACACCGGCGCACATTTCAATTAAGCACCTGGGCAGGTGATTACTGCGTTGTCGCGATGCGCTCAATGTATTCGCTCAATATGGAAGGAAGTGACAATTTAATTAATTCAAAATCATTTTTATATTCACGATAACGTCGAATTTTTGCGAACAGGCGTTTGAATATGTATAATTACGAATTTTCAACGTGTTTTTAAGTTTGCAATTTTCGTAAAAGTATATTTATATGTTTTATTAAATCTTGTGAGATGAAAAAGGAATACTGATTTTTCGAAACTAAGCCACTTAAACTAAATTTCAAAATTTAATACTATGACAGCTCTGAGGGGATGGTATATTGAAAGATTTTATAAATACCTTTGTTTATTTTTATTTATAAGGAGAATGTACAAATATAAAAGTGGATTATGCGAGCGAAAGGAAAATAATAAAACCCGGTCAACAAAAAGGAAAATGTTTTGTAAAAGCCATCATTGCCAAGATGTGTTTTAATTGTCCCCATTTGCGTTAGTCCACAAAAGCTGGCCACAAAATGGCTCGTGTGACGACACTCCCCAAAAGGAGTATATTGTGTGGCATCTTCATTTGAATACGCTTTTAGCGGCCCACCACTGCCACTGTTGCAAAAATGAGAATATTTTATTCTCGGCTTTAGCCGCATTGTGCCTCGCACTTCGTCCACGAGGAATTATTCTCAACGAAAATTGTTCTAAAATGCAAATATTTTGCATATATGACCGAACCACATGTTGCAGTACTGATTTATGCCCATCTCGGTGCCCCGCCAGAATTACTTAGAACTACCCGGGGCAGCTAGTGGAAATCCGGCAGGGGCGCGCGCGAACAAGAAACAGGCCCCGACTGCCCATTATTCTCGGCCATACCTTCTTGCTGGCCGAAGCACGAGTGCCAGAAGTGAAATTAATTCAGTGCACACACAGCAAATAAAAAGAGAAATTAAAATTATGAAAAAGAAGCACTTAAGAACCTCTCGTACGTGACCCTGTAGGAGGATTGGGCATTAGCCCCACGTGTTTTTTAGATATATCCGATTTTAGCCATCGTCGTCCCCAGGCCCTTGCTCTTTTATGATCGCCTTCGGCTCTATATTCACGACCGCCTGCATGACGGACAAAGGACGTCGCTTTAATTCCGAACTTTAGTGGCTAAATTGCATCTTAACGAGCAGTGTTCCGCCGGGTTCCACTCTCTGACCGAGCCTAGATCGTATCTGGTGGGCTACATTTGAATAAGTATCTCAAGAACGATCCGTAGATGTGCCTCGGCGGCTGTTTACTATAATAACACAGTGTCCAGAGCCGGACTTGGATATTCTTTTTTCGACACGGCCACGGCAAATATTTGCCGACATCGTCAGCTATTGTTGGCTATAGTGTCAACGCTGAAGCTGCGAGCAGGCCTGGCCTGGTCTGGGCTTTACGGGCTCTGAGCAAACTAGGGAATCCAACCCGGAGCGAGGCTCTGTTTGCACTGACATTGAAATGGATTTTTGGGAGCAAGTGCTGCGCTGATTCTTAGTCAACTAATTAGACCCGATGGTTATGCAAAGGTCTTTACTCGGAATTTTACAGAAAATTGACACGGTAAAAATGCATTATGGAATAAATTGGAAAATTTTAGAAAGGGATATGCTAATCTTTCGAATTGTTATTCTTTGATAAAAGTAGTTATTTATATAAGTTTTATGACAGTAAAGTAAGACTTTCATATTTCGAAATTTCTATGATTTTAGCAGAAATGTTGAAAGTAGCTGGGTCCACTATGCGTTTTGATCTGATCATTTGGAATTCTTTACAGCGAAAATTCTTTAAAAACCGACTAAAGTAAAATTTAATTTTTAAAGTCTATGAACGACTTGGAAAAAATACATGTTTTCTATGTTTTCTTTCATTGTGAGTATGCGGAATTCAAGAATTGATTTCTCAAATAGTACATACATTATAAATCAATAGTAGTGAGTGCTGTAAATACTTCACATCACATTTTTTTTGATAGGAATTTATGAGAAAAAAGCCACAAAAATTATAGTCCGGTCTTAAATTCCGTTTGTTCTATCTATCCTAAAAACCTCGCAGAGAAGTCAGTGAGTGCCCAAATGCTTGGAGGTGTGATGACATTTTCATATCTACTGCAAACTTTAGCGAGGTAATACACACAAAGGCAAGGAATTTTCAATATTATAGAGGTGGCGTATGCAAAACCTTCCAAACTTTAAGTGCTAACCCTTACGATTCTAGTCCGTTGAGAAGTACGGAAAGTGGCAGAAACTTGCAAATTGTAAATTAATACAAACTACACCACGTTCAGATCTTCTGCAAGAATGCACGTACAGGATGAAAAGTATTGCCGACAAGGAGTGCAAATTTATTCGGAATGCGAATTGGGGAACATTGTAGACATATGTGGGTTGCTATTCAGCGAAAAGAAGAAATCCTTGCTAGTGCTATAGCACTACTTCACATACCATGGAATCATAACAATCCCATGGCTCTAGTTTGAGCAGAGTGGTATAATTTCAGTTTTACCTTAGAGTGGCCCAGCGAATGCCAAGCGTTTTGGCAATTTCGGAAATTTGGCAGGCAAAAGCTGAGAGGAAGTTGAAATTGTATAAGTTAAAAAATGCTTCTTCACCTTTGCCCTCAGACCGTGCAATATTTTTTTTTTCCTAAACATAATTTCATTGTATCCGGCTTCGGGTCGTGAAAACTCATTCGACGTTCACACATCACATTCACATGCCATGAATAGTTCATGCACATGTTGAGCGTTTCAGCTGAATGATAATTACATCGCTGAGCCGCGGTTCCGCGCGAGTGTGACTCAAGCGAGTTTCCCACAATTAAATTCAATTTAAAGCCAGGCAGCGTCTCTATGCAAAAACAGCAGTTCATACGCGACCCTAATCTCGCCGTCATCCTGCGAATGGTCCTTGGAATCCCCTGTGTCATCACTGCCCGACAAATCCCGGGATCGATGGAATAAGTTCATCACCGTTCGTCGATATCCTCCAAGATTTACGTCTGCTCAGTGTCAGTCGCTAAGGCAGCAGCATTATTTTTCTGAGCAGTCAAGGGGAATTTAATATTGGCTTTTTCAGGCACAGGGTATTGAACCCGCTTACGGGCCAGAGTAGCGACAGTCTTCTCATTATTACTTTCCTAGATATGGGTGCTGGGTTAAAATTTACTTCAATAAACAAAATTATCTTATCCAATCTACTGGAGCAATTTATAGACATCATTTAAGAAGGTGTTATGTATTTTTGGAGATTTCTGAAATTTGTTTTTGAAGTTAGTCTTTCGCCTCGTTTCTTCGTTTTTGCGCGATCAGTTTTGTGTACTATAATTTTAAACTACGAGTTATGTACATGTTTACAGTAGATTTTTGGAGCAGGGCAAATATATACAAACGATTTTGGATAATTCAATACAAGAAAAAAATAATATTTGCTTTTATATTATTATTTATTGAGCTTCCTCTTTATATTCCCTACACGTGAATTTTTCTAATTTCTAAATTGTTTGTACTTATACTTGTAGTGTAAGGAGGAACTACACTAAACTAACCTACAGGGCTAACTACTACAGAAAATTACAAGATCAGTTGTTCAAGAAATTTCTAATCTTTAAATTTAAGAATTAAAAGTGAAATACTGACATGATAATAAGTGGTATTCTAATACAAATTATGGTTTCGAGTTGGAAGAGACTTTACTATTATTATTAGCGAGACTTTTTGTTTTTCAAACTTTAATTTGCTAATTTTTCTTTAAGTTAAAAAGTCCTGTTGAATGTATACTACGCCTTATTATTTTGGTCTTTATACAATAAATTAAATTAATATCTTGGAGATTTATTTGCGTGACCGTATATTTTGTGTTTCTGGCAGGGTTTTATTTTTCACCCACTGCGCGGAGTTCCCTTCATCCACTCTAAGGATTTACTCCTCAAGTCGTCCCTAGGAGCAAAGAAGGTTCGAATAGAGTGTGCCCCCATACCTTTCCATGGGACGGAATCGTTTATTATCTCATTCTCCTGCTTCCCGTCGCCACCGGTATTATGCGGGTGGACTTTTTTATCCGCCAATTTTCGGGACAAATATCGCTGCGGCGAACAACAGAGCCAGGATAGCTACAGCGAGACCAGATGCCACCAGAAGAGAGGGCCAAAAATTAATTTCGGGGAGTGGAAGCGTCCAGAACGCGTTGGATGGTAGGGGGATGCGATTTAGTTCATTTCGGAATTTTCCTGTTCCTGTTCGAAGTGCCGATAAAAAAGATATAAACGCCGGGCTTATGCAAATGTGGGTCTACATCCGTGCGGATATCGCCGCCGCTTGATGGATGTGGCGCGCGGTGGCTTCGATGTCTCTGTTTTTGCAAGCCTGGTTAGTTTCGACCAGACATTTTTACATGATGTGAAAAATACATGATCTGTGGACAGGGAATGAGCCATTTCGGTCATTTTGGTCATTTCGGTCATTTCGGCCATTTCGACCATTTATGCCCGGCTTTTGGAATCCCTGTAATTCCGGGTCCCAGTTCCAATCCCGAGCCGAGTGTCGTTGTAATCGCTCGGCGGAGCATTGATTACATTTTAGCTGCGGTAAGCACTCGCCCTCGATTTTGTCATATCTCCGGTCGGGTCGTCCATTTGTTTATGCTGTTGGAAGATAGGCAGAGTTGTGCTCACGCCAAGCTCTAGAGCCTCCACACCCAGAAAATTGCGTTCTGTACGAATTTTTCAACACGACACATGTGCCACTTTGTTTTGAACGTGACACCAGTCAGTTAAAGTCCACTGTAAAGTTCACAACTGAGTACTCCAGAGGCCAAGTAGGAATGTTAACCCTTTGTCAACAATCTGGGTCCAGACTGGACTCATCAATCTTACGACGAGCAGGTGATTTAACTTTATCTGAATTTACTAAAATGTGAACACGTGAGTTCTCATTTCACATTATGAAGCTCTGAGTAGACTCACATGATATTTTAGCAATTTTCGGAGATCATTATACGTTTATTGTTATACTATACTTATATATTAACTTAGAAGCATGGAGAGACTAATTGTTAAAAAACTAAGTTTCCAAACTATTCATAGGTTGTTGTAGCAATTTTAGAATTAAAATCAAATCTTAAAATTAAAATCCCAAAGAATCTTCTACATTTTCTAAAACCTATAACACTAAAGAAATATTAACTAAAAAATTACTATCAAAAGTAAAATATGTTAAACTAACTTCTTTATCAGCACAAGCTATGAGAGCTTGATAAAATGATATGTATCAGGCACATACAACTACCTAAATCATAGGGCAATTTTTTGTAATGATCTCAAAGTAGACACCATTCAAAGGCGATTCCACCGACCTTTTCGTATGTTTTGCTGTGAATCTTTTCCACTGAGCAAAAACAGCTGGAAGCAAGGGTTAATTAACACCTATTCAGGAAGTAAAAAAGCAAAAGAGTGCGTGGCAGGTGAAATTATACCTTTTGAAATATTGCAAAGCGGACAAAGTGTAAACGAATCTTGACTTCAGTTCAGTTAATTAACGTAAATCGTAATGCCACGAGTGTTAAAAGTTTTTGAACTTAGTGGTAAAAAGGTCACGTGTTAATTTGATACCTTTTAATTCAATGAGGAAAGGTCTTAGAAGTCGTTATTCAGATAAAATGAAGAAAAGGAAGCGGGCAAGGCTGAAGGTTCAGGTAGGTATTTATCGGTGATATACAGGCAATTGGTAACATTAATTATAATTGGCTTCACAAGGGATTCGTATTTTATTATTGCTTAATATTTTTATGAAGCTGTTGTACCAATTTAAGATATAACCTCTGTCAGAACACTTATTTTTTAATATGCTCATACGGAATCGTTTCCAATTTTGTACGTCCTCATTTAAAATGTATGAATGTGAAACGTCAGGTGATTCAACGAAAGTAGCTGTAGCTGCACTAATTTTTTAGTGGTCACTGATTTATAGCCGTTCTGTAAGTAATTCTGGAATTATTCAAACGCCTGACTAACGACTTTTCTATAAGATGCTATGGAAAGAAGCTTTTAAGGAAGGTTTTTGTGTTTGTATGTTAAATTTTGATTAACGAATAGGAAAATTATAATTTAAATCACAGCATGTATAAAAATAGTATTCAGAGTATTTTTAGAGTTATTGTACGTACTCCTCAATTCGTTTACTCAATAAAAGTGTTCAATATCTAAACAGTAGGAGCGATTTATCAAAAATAGACGATTAGAAATTTTATGACTGAAGTATAATAAATTTGATTTCCCGTTTTATAAAACTTACAAAATCTTGAGGCCTTAAATGCAGCTAGAATGAGGAATAATAAAAGAATTCAAAAGAGTTAGCAACTGTCTTCAAAGACGGCAAAATGTTTTCAATAAACAAAGATCACCGTCTTAAGATATGAAGTGGAAAGCGAACTGAAAAGGCATGACGACGACGATGAAGAACACTACCCAGGGGCGCCTCATGGACTGTTCTATTGAACGAAGACGACCAAGAAAAGAATTTTTAGCATAAGCATGCAGGTCGTCGTCGCACTGGCTCGCTGCGTGGGCACCAACCATCATCTTAGTATGGAAGAGATGTCTTTGAGCGACTTCTTCGGCAGTTACTTTCTTGGGCCAGATCAAGAAGTGCCGACAATCCAATGGAATTCTCTGGCGACATTACGATGCGTTAAATGCTTACGTACTTATTCGCTTGGCCCGCGATCAGCCGTTTCCAAGTAAGTCGTTTTTACTTTCATTCAATTTGGCTACAAACTGGAAAATGACGTCTTTTCCGGCTCCAGCGCGCACACGGTCCGCTGGACCTATTGTCGCGTTTTTACAGAAAATTTAACTTGAACAGTGGAAATTTTCAGAGTGCTATTTGATAGTTTTGTTGTTTAGAGGGTTATCATATTGTAACTAACAAATAAATGTAAATGAGTCGTTATTACCTCATAAGTTTAAGTGAACCGGTCGTTATTTGGACACAGTCTGCAGCACAAAATGCTATCGAGGATAGTGCTACTCCCGATTGCCATAAACGTTAAACATAATACAGAAAAACATATTTATATAATTTAAAACCCCCTTTAAATCACTAAAACCTATTATTATATATTATAATGCAATATTTATATAAATCTATGAAAAGAAATTAAACTGTAATTTCACTTAATTTGTTTGTAGCTTTTGTGTAAATAAAAAAAGCTGCTGTACTTAAATGAAATCGTTTAGAATTTCGAGCATTATATCTGAAGAAATAATGAATAATTAATAATTAAGATAATTTTTCAAATTAGTAAAAGTAATATTTAAGAAATATTTATTTGATTCGTTAAGTTGAAATTGAATAAAATAATAGTACGTAAAGTTAGGTAATTGTTTGGGAATTTTAAAACTTGATTATCCAAATTATTGAACTGAATTTTCCTTTTTTTGAAAACGTTTAAAGTTAAAGTTCAATTTAAGATAATCGTTGTGTGATCAATCATTGCATAAATTAATTTTCATTTTATGGAACAAGTTGCATGCTTGGAATTTTTGGTTATTCTTTAATATTTTGAACTATTTGAGTGACTTTTATGGAACCTGGAAAACTAATTTATTTCAATAAGATAGAAGTATTGCTTTCAGTTTGTCATTTTACGATGGCAAATGATTTAATGCTAATTGAAAAGTTGTTGAGGTACTAAAATTTTTAGGTGAATTTTAATTTTTAGTGCGCGAGTATTACGTAAACTAAAATTATACATTTTACATTATATCTCTCTATAGCTGCCTTGTATGAAATGTTATGACTCGTAAAAAGAACATTTATATAATCGACATTTGTATGGAAGTTGTCAAGCAATGGTTTTTAAAACCTGCGAATGCGAATGAAAGTACAGTCTCATATCTTTCAATGCAATCAACGATACAATAAAATCCCAAGGTATAAAAAGAAAGGTCAATCCCTCGAAAAACACTTGCAGGTGTAAGCCAAGACAACCTGGTCGGTATTATCTTTATGTCGAATCGCTAATGATCAAATGGGAAAGGTGTCGCTAAGGTGAATTAATCTTCGGAGTATCTTAGCCCCGAGGTGAGACCTTTGAAAGGTTGGTAAAAATTTGGAAAAATTAATTAGCTGCGGGGTGCCCACGGAATGAGACATGGATGGCGGACACGATAAGCTATCTGCGAAGATTGTCGGTGCCAGCAGGATATTTATGCTCCACTTCGGGCCACAATACGACGAAATCAGTCAAACTGCATGCGGCAGAGGTATTTATCTGCGAAATCCCCCCATCACCATCCAGGGTCCAAGATGCATTTTGTGAATGCCTGATTTCCTCGCCGCTTCCAGAATCTAGAGATCGGAACTCTAGGCATACTAATTAGTCGGGGGAAATTAAATATTCAAGAGTGCGGTGGCCGCTGGATGCGAAGGTTCCATGGGGTTTCATCGGGTTTCATTGGGCTTCATACCCATTCCTGCTGAGAACTTCAGCAGATGTCACATAAGTGCCGGATTTACGGATTTTTGAAATTTTTATGTAGACGACCAGATTCCACCAATCCGAGAACAATGACCTTAATTTGTGGCCGTTTCTGAGGTTTTCTAATGGAGATTTTATCTGGCTACAGAAGTGGAACGCGGTTGTCAGTCATATTGAGAACGTGGACTTGGGACGGTGTCGAGGGAGATTCTAGATCAGCAGGTTCGCGTTTGAAGGTGAACATAGAATTAAACCTGGTTTAATTATTTTTTGCTTTTGAACGTTTTTCAAAGTACTCTTACTTTTGCAAATTCTATAATTATTCTTCCTTAAGATTTGATAATAAATATTAATTAAATTACTTTTAATTTATGTACATTTTAGGCAGTATTTTACGTGATTGACTATAAATAATATAAATTCTTATCTGTTTAATAGATATTCTATTGTCTCAATGCTTCGCACCACATTACAATCTTATAATTTTATTTTTAAAAACATTTTTTGCTGAGTGATTTAATAAAAAAAATGTAAACAAACAAATTACATATCATACTTCATAGAAGCGTCTTAACGTTTTAAAATATTTATTAACAAATAAAAAATAAGAAATGACATTTTAGACTGAACTAATTTTGGAATTTTGGAAATTGTTTGAAATTTTGTAACATCCATAAACAATATCGGAGGTATCTCCTTGAAAAGTCAACAATCAAAATAAAAACCAATTGAACAAAATAAGAAACAATTGCTAAAAGAATTTTTATAATCAACTAGATGGTCCATGCTTAAAATGCTACAGTTTTTTTTTATTTTAATTTTTTATAGTTTTCAAGTATACCTTGTTTTTAGCAAGTAGTTTATAATAATTATTATAAGTAAAATGTCGTTAATATACCAGATGAAAAGATTATACCGGTTAAATACCTTAGAAACCATTTGTACTACTTTAAAACATCCTCCGTTATTTGTTAAGTGAAAAATTAACTAAAACCATTCTTAAATATAAAATATATCATTATAGGTACTTAGCGTCAAATTTAATCTAAATTTGTAAAGGATCAGAGCTCTGTATGTTTGTATGTCCCCGCATTGTACTGTCCCTGAAAAAGCTAAATTAAGTACTTCACTAATGTCCATAAAGTTGACCAGCCTTTCTCTTTTAAGTAATTATGATACAAAGAAAAAGAAGCCATTGTGGGTTTTGCTGGAAGAAAAGTAAACCAAAAGAAAAAAATTATCTGGCACCTCACTTTTCTTTTAATTTCCAGCTCAATCAGCACTTCCGCGGGATCTTTTGTTCGTTCGGACCAAAACTTCTCCATCATTAACCGCGCAATTTCTAAAGGTCAGTTCCCTTTCTGCGGGTTTTTTTGTCTACCGGCTGACTCTAAGGTGCTTACACTTGTTCACATAATCACAATTGTAACTTATTGGGGTTAAGGATTCTGCCGTCTTGTGTCATGTGTTTAACTTTTTAATCCACTTAAAGCGTAAATTATACGCTTCACTGTAGCTACCTACCCGGGACCAAGCCGGGGATCTTCATTAGTTCCCTTCGGGATTTGTGCTCCTTTACGGATAATTACGATTTATCATGTTAATTGACTTGAATGAGCCCGCGCAGCCGCAACGGGCTAGGGTCCACATTACACTTGGGCGTTACGAAGTTGATTTTTAATGGAACACATTTGGAGCTGCTCAGATCAGCTCTCTGTAATTCCGCTTTGTGCCCGGGCACGAATTTCTACTAACCATGGGCAATGTGGCAATCAAGCAGCTTTTGTGCAGATTTTCGCTGTTTATTTAACAGCTTTTCAATTTGGTCGCTAATATACTTCACTGTGTCCAGGTAATCTTAGAAATTAGATAAGCAAGTTAAGACTTGACGACTTTGGTGGACAAACAGAAAAATGACAATCTTATATTTTACTCCGACCTAAAGTTTACGTTATTGCGGATTTGCCTTCAAATTTCGCCGGTTGGTAATAAAAAATAATAAACGAACCACAAGATGGATACCAAATTTTTGTGTACAAGTTCCTAGCTCGTAACCCTGACCATTAAGAATAAAAAAATTTAAAAAAGCATTATATGAAAAGTCTTGGAGTAATTACGACAATTTCAACATAAAATTATAAGAATAAAATACCATTCTCCCGTTCTTAACAGAAATAAGAGCAACCATTACGGACAGTTTAGCGCCTAGGAAAAATGTAGACTTCCCATACGTGCATGTTCTGTTCATCGCCCTCCACATCCAAAGGGGACTTGTGACTTCCAACGAAGTAATAAATTTTTTTGTTTTAGTCTAAATCCCAGCCCTAAACGTTTGTATCACTCCCATGATCTCTAAAGTGTCGTCTTTGTCACTAGCGAAACGGTCAAATGGCTGGGAAACGTCTTGAGAACTTTGACACTCATAAAACGAGACCTGGCACCAGTGGTGAATGGCAGTAATCGCTGAAAAAGTGGAGTTATGTCATCTGCCAACCGCTGAAAATCTTGTACGGAACGAGACCGGAGACTTGTTACACAGAAGGAACGCTTCTCATGTTGTCCCATAAAATTTAGTCCACTTGTGAGACCAGGCCACCAGGAGTGGGTCTTTAGGAAGACCCCTTTAAGCGCCTTTGCCTTTTTATCTCGACCGAAGAACATTCAAATCTTTTAATGGGGTAAAGGGTTAAAAGCGAGGTTGCACTTAGTGTGTCGCCACCGTTACGAACGTACCAACTGGAACTTTAAAAACATGTCGCTCAAAGGGAGACATGTGTGCATAGGGTCTAAAGTGACTTCTTGGCCATATGGACGGCATGTTAATGACTCCAGCATGTTAATTAAGCCATCCGACCATAAACCAAAATAAAAACAAACATTTAAAAACCAGAACTGGCATGAGCTGGGCCGGCTCACACCAGGGAATTCCTCGTCCTCTGGTACGGCAAAAATTCTGAAAACTGAAATCCAAAACCGTGGACGGTCTGTCGCATATTTTTGAATGGAGTGAAAAATGAATTTATAGCAGCGCCGGCAGCCAACAAGTGTTTCTGCACGAACCCTGTCTGTGTCTGTTTGTCTGTTCTGTTTCGCGTCTGAGTGATTCAGACCATGCATCGTCGTCTGGCCTGGAACTTGGGACTTGGAACCACATCCACAATCCACAGCCCATTAATAACCAGAAGTCCGGCTCCTTGCTTGATTAATGAATTGCGAGCTCGCAACTTGGCTATCAAATTAAATGCGATTCAAGGGCCAAAAATCGCAAGCAGTTCCTCCATTTGAGCAGAAGTTGGATCGGAAGGGCCGCAATCTATTGCGGTTCTAAAGGTAAAAGGAGAAAAAATTAAGATTGATACGTTGATTCACAAAAATTCTATCGCGACGGGGAAAGGGGGCTCATTCATCAGACGTTAGCAAATTGTTTTTTACATTTGTTTGATTTATCATCTTCAGCAAAAGGCAGATTTCTGGCCAAGCCAATTATTTTCCAAAATTGATTAATTTTCTGAATTCTTCGTAGCGTCAGTTAATTCGAATTTCTGATTCGGAAGATCGCAATTGAGATGGAAACGAGATGGAAAAATTCAAAACCCATCAAATAAAACACCAAGTGAATTTAATTAATACTGAATAAATAAAATAATGAAAATCAAATATTGCGAATTTTACACCGATTAATTATTTATTAATTTTATATTTAAATCAGAAAATACAACGTAAATTATTAAATATGGTCGTTTGTTTGAAATTATTCAAAAATATTGTAGTCAACAATTTTATTCAATTTTTGAAAAAATTTTCGTTTTTGATTAAGAAAACTCATATTTTTCAGCAGCCATTGTTTTGAATCTATGGAAAATTCATTCCGCTGATAACACAACGCGTCTCTATCTTCCTCATAAAAATTTAGCTTTGTTGACTTCACGATAATGCCCATTTTATCAATTTAGAAAATAAACTTCACCATTCCATTCCTTCCGATAGAGAGAGTGCCGGCCAAATTGCATTTTTAAAAGATTTTTATGTCGAAAGATAATTTCTTTGAAAACAAAACATTTTACTCACACTAATAGAATTGCTCACGATATTTATCTTTGGGAAGTTGTAAATCAGACTCTTCATTGCCTTGGTAATACCAGAAACATAAATGACCATGGTTTTAGCGTCGAAGGCAGCAGTAAGGGACCAGAAAGTCCTAAAATTAGGCTCTTGTATTTCGGCGATAGTACAAAGTAATAAAATTGTTTTACGACGCGTACCACCTACAACACACTCAAAATGCCAGATAACTTTCCGCGTTGTTCAAGAATTGACTTTCTTTGGAGACCATAAAGCATTTTACATTACAAAGTCTTGTAACTCATTTCAAAAGTGGATTCTAATTTAATTCGGTAAATATTTTTCCTTTTCATATTTATGTGATATTTTAGTATTTCGTTCTTTGCTAAATTTCCTTATGGATGAGAAAAAGATGAGAAAAGTGAAGTTTACTAGTTCTAATTACAAATATAATATAATATTCAACTTTAAGAGATCCTTTGGTCATTAAAGAAGCTGCAGAAGAATAGAAGAAAAAGAAGAGCAATAGAATTGAATTGAATATGTAAATAAAATTTTTATTATTATTTATTAAAACGCTTCCCATAAATCAAAGCTGCTGTATTTTAAAGATTTATTTTTTGGACGTATGCCGAAGTATCTACTTCTTTTTTGGCAGGGTTAAACAATTTGTGGATGTAACTCGATTGATCTTTTAAAATAAATTTATAAATCGAATATTTGTGATTGTGAATCAAAATGCACCACAACAGTCCCAATATTTTTCCATATGTTGTAGAAGAATAAAAAGTTAAACTAATTCTTTAAATTGTTTTTATAAAATACTGCAACAAGAAAGGATCTTTGATTAAAGAAAAAAACAATGAAAAATAAAACTGCCTGACTGTAAAGGTACGTCTTCATCTTTCAGTTTCTAATTCAAATATCTTACGTTTTACAGGTACGAGTATTTACAAAGTTTGGTTTGTTTCTTCTTTTCAAATTTCGTTTTATCGAAAAGACGAGAGTAGAGTTATCTTATCTTTTGTTATGCTACGATCAATTTTTATTTAACAATGCTAGATTTTATCGTACATGAATTCAGTTTTAAGCCCAAAATACTGATAACAAGTTGACATAAGTAACATAATAAGAAATCTCAAAATTCGTGTAAAATGTCCTCATTATGATGAAGAGAAAGAGCTAAATGGAAGCTATGCATTTGAACGCCACTAATTCTTGGCTAAATGTCCTAAGCGGTTTATTCAAGCGTGAGTCTGCCCACTATTGCGGCCACATCAGTTCCGCCAATAATTTAGGAGGATAAATTATTGTTTTTTCTCATTACTAACCTGATCATTCAAGGGCGATCGTCAACGACGAGTACCCTTTGATCGGTTCCGTGTGGGCGCGCCAGACCAAATACTGACTTTAATCTTAATAGATGAACGCGGCATCCCAATAAATCGCCTGTCCCACACACCGGCGTCGATGGCCGATGTCACCAGTCATTAATTTAATACCTTCATTTGTGGACGCATCTAATAACCATTAAACGAGCTGGAGCAATTTGTATCAGTCGAAGACACAAGACGCTTTATGGTGCACGCAGCAAAGCGACTCTACTTTCTTTCAACGCGCCCATCAATCTACGGAACGTAGTGAGCATCTTCGTCTTCGAACTGTCAATTATCATCGGTCGCTGATCGATCGTGGAGCGCAAAATGCTTCCACTTAATTTGAGAATCGTCAATCATGGTCCACAGTAGATCGACCGACTGTGGTCATGCCACATATTGCGTCTATTGATGCTGGGTACATTGTGGCGAGATCGCGTGCTTAATTTTACCTGCAGAATACCTGGGATCGATCGGTCGATTGCTCTGACTGAACCTTATTGCCGCCTTGCACGAACACGCGCGCAACGGAGCAAAGTTCCTTCTTCCGCGGAACATGTTACATTCATATGTAGTTTACGGTACTTTTAAGATTGTTATTTAGGTTTGCAACACTTACCTGATCGCGAGCTAATTGAAACCACGTCTTTATGATCAGCGCTAATCGCGTATCGTGGTAATTTTTTGTCGTCTTCACACTGATAAAAATGTCGTCTAGCTCAGTCACAGGGGGCTTCGGTGTCGCCGTGACCGCACGCTGACTCAGGTCATGTAGAAGGAGATTCCGGTCGGCGGTGTCTCCGATCGCACCTTGCGACTGTTCCGACAGCTCAAGATCGGAAAAATTAAAACTAAAGATGTCTTTACGGATTATCACAGTTGTTTGCGGGTGCTGCTGCTGATGATGATGCGGGGGCTGGGGAGCCTGCGACGACTGCCGGTGCATCTTCGGTGGCTGTGGAAGATGCTGGTCACCTTCAAGGTGATCTTGCAGGCGAACGTCTTCCGACCGAGATGCCTCTAGGGGCACCTGCATCGTCTGTAATTAAAAGCAACAGCTGCATTAATAACCAACTCACCATTTTCTCTTCCTCTACAAATTGTTATGTTAGATTGAGCGAATTCAAAGAGTTTTATTGCCGATTTAGAGCAATTGAACCTATCGAGTACGTGAGAATTAATGTCACTATTTATTTTGTGCGTTTATGCGTTCATAGGAAGATATGTTTTTGTTATTATTTGTGAATTTAAATTTGTCTTTGCTAGTGTAGATTTGGTGTAGTAGGCATTTTAATAAATCTATACAAACGTGGTCGTTTATACATTTAAATTATAATGGCCATGGGTACCTTGAATTATATAGAAATAATTTACAGCGTTAAGCCACCACTTATCGCCCTCAATTTGAGACAAAAGCTGATTGTGACTATTAATTTCAGGATTTATGCATTAATAAAACAGGGAAAGAATGTGTTTTGTGGCAGTATTGGAGCATCGCGAGGCACTCCAAATTAATAATTTGTCATCAATAACCGTCAAAATGGAATTGTGGCTATGAAATCGGTAATAAGGTGTCGTCGCCAGACAAATTGTTCTGCAAGACCGGAACAAGGATACGGAGGAGCACTGGCAACTAATGCCGTCGATAAATTTCGATGTAATTACGGATTTTGACGAGCCGGAGTAAGCCAATTTCTGGTTGAATTACATCGAACGCTTGCAAACATATTCCAATTATCGATTATGTCTGGTACGGCAGAGTCCAGACTGGACTGCCCGTACCTTTCACCCTTTCCCTTTCTGCCGCAATGATTTACAACGAGCCGTGAAAATTAATTACGCAGTGAATAGATAAATCGAATAAATCGGACAGGGCATCCCGAGTACACCGATTTGGGAAATATGGCTAGGAAAGAATTACAACCCTGGACCGGAATAGGGGGAATGTGGCGATGAGAAAGTGCCAAGTCCGCATGACGCAACGACAGCTGCAACGGACACGACAAAGTGCCCACCTTGAGCTGCGGCCTGGTAATCAAAGCAATTTGGAGGATCAAAAATATGTCCCATTGCTTTGATCTTTGGAGCAGGCAGTAGCGGCGACCTGCAGCGCTATTTCCCCACAGAACGACGTGAAAGCCCGTTTCGAATTGGAAACCTGATACGGATACCTGGCTCGGATCAAACGCTTTTTTCCACCTGAGCCGCGAGCCACTAATCAACCTGCCGAACGTGTCCACCTTCCTTTCGGTCTGTCGATGTGTCCGGGGAGCCTTCTCCGCTCGTTAGGGCAATTGTTTGTTTTTGAAATAATTGCTCTTCTTAATTTGGCCTCGTCGTACCTGTTGGCTCTAACCATTTCAAATGGCTGCGCTGTCGAACGGAGGTTGCATCGTTACCACCTGTTTGTATCTTTGGATTTTATTGCTTTAAAGTCTTTAAACGTTTTCACCTGTCTCAGAATATCATTGAATTATTTATATTACATTCACTTTCTCATCGAGGAGAGAATAGGTACTCAATTGGCCTCCTACTTAAATTTATAAATGCGGAGGCTTCAAAGTTGAATCGGTAAGACAAAGCTATATCGAAACGTAATAAAAATGTCTCTATTGAAAGGAGTACTCAATTAACAGTCTTACCCACATTTTTCCTAAGTTGAAAATTAAAAGAACTTCATGAATTAAAAAAAAATACATAAAATACTTCTGGACTTTTAGTATATTTTTGATATTTTATAAAAAGTTTGCTTTCATGTTTGCTAATTAATTTAAAAAACAATTGCTGTACTTCTGTAAATTACCAATTAGTACTTCTTCAGCTTCGTAATATTTCCTTTAAAGGGATTTATTTATGGCAAACGATCGATAATTTTGTCTGGCGGATGTTTAGAAAGTATTTGAAGCTATTTAATTGATATTAGGGAGTCTAGTTACTTTCTGTAGTAGATCATTACAGATTATCGGCTTTTTGTTGTTTACATCCCATTAGAGAAGTGTGTCATATTGCGTTGCTTCATTTTAATCTTTCCCCATACTCTTCTATATTATCGAAAAATGTTATGAATACCTCCTGGTTCTTATTCTAGCAAAATGTACCTTTGGCACTACTTTCTTTGTCTTTGTTGGCTTTTCTGATAAAATAATATCAGCAAGTGAATCGAATTTTAAATTTATGTTTTAAATATTTTTAAATTCAACTTTATATGCATAACTTGAAAAGTTTATATGCGATTTCGAGCTTTGCAGATTATGCTTATATGTGCGCTTATTTAAAAATAATAAAGAGATAGTTGATGGAAATCTGATCGTTCCCATGCGTAGTCGTCCAATGTTTAAATCCAATGGATCGTGCGTGGAGAATTTTAAGATGATACAAACGGGTGATTTGCAAACTGCAGTAAATGTTTTGTTAATAAAACGACATCGCTGACAACTTGGCTTTCGAAAGCGAGTAAACAAAGGTGAACGCATGTGCATCCCGAAAAACAAGCTCTCCACAAGTTATGAGCGCACTTATGGCTGTTATTAAACAGCAGGCAAGACACACTCGAGACAGACATCTTTCCCTGACAACTAAATAATAGCCAGTGCCATGAACGGGGGTTTCAAGCCCATTACGAGATGAATTGTCCCCTTCCAAAAGTAGCGTGCTCCTGCATGCGCGTTTTATCACCGCTCAACCATCTTACGAGGAAAACGCATATGACGAAAAGGCTTTAAAAGGCCGATGCTATCGGCTTCCTCGACGATGTTACAACTTACAATGCAGGTTATGGTTAGGCCCCCGGGGTCTGAGTAAGTCCAAGACCACATTCTCGATCTGAGCCACATTATTGCTACATCCGAGTTTGCGCACGCGGCCTGCATACACAAGCAGACGCGACGCATGCAATTCGTGCAAGCCTGCGCAGGGCACGTTAACACGACGCGAGGTGGATTTACCTGCGACTTAATATAATATGCGAGCACACATTTCATCTTGCCCGTCTGTTTGCTTTTAAAAGAAAAACCCTCTTCACGACAAACAAATCTCGAGGTGCTGAAAGCGTCTTAAGTGCAGTGGTGTGCCGCGTATGCTGCTGTATCCGAGCAATGCCTCTTCTCGGGGTGGTCCAACTCTGTTGCCGTGAGTAACGTGGGTAACTTGAATTAGTCCTAAACAAACGATTCTGGAACTGTTAAGTTTGCTCGGTACCTGGCTCGGTAAACACCTGGAACACTATTGCACGCCATTGCGGCAACTCGGGAATGTTTACGGTGTTTGATATCTGATTAGCACCGGGGATACGACGAAATCTTTAATTGGACTGTGGAATGTCAACAGAAAGTGCTAATTGCCGCCTTGCCGCACGAAACTTTTTCATGCGAACCACCGACGAATTTGAATTTTATTGATTTTCATTGTCAGTACCTTCCCTGGGATAGGGACGAACCTACACCAAGGTACCAATATTGTATTACAACAAAGAATCGATGTAGAATGAAAGCTATCAATGTTTATCAGTCGCGAACCAGAATGTACTTTAACATCTTAACAGCGCTATGGCGAGAAATAAGCGCTGATATTTTGGAATCCTGAATTATTACAAAACAGCGAAATGTTGATAAGTAAAAGATTTATGAAGCGACCAAGATAACCGGCGTTGAATGTTAAAAAACGCCCAATCAATGTAAAATTGAAATTGAAAAAAAGGAGTAATATTTATTTTGCTTTCTAGGGAATTTTTCCTTTTACAGTTCATTAATACTGAATTATTTTAGTAGATGGAAAAAATGTAGTCATATTTGGACTTACACATTCTTTGGAACATTTTATCACCTGAAAATCACTCAATGTTTGAGAATTTTAAAGAAATATTCTAAAAATTACTTGAGTTCAATTCAATATTGAACTCGGAAATAGACGAGATTGTAAATCTCAAAAAGCACGGAAATATGTGAAATTTAATTTTCGAATATTTAAAAGTAAAAATGTGTCATCGATGATCTTCACTGACCGTTTATTGCATTTTGTATGACGATAAACAATATGAACTTATACAGATTATATTTATATGTAAGAAATTTGCTAAAACTAAATTTTCCGCCAGACCGACATTTTTAGTAGCTTTATACTTGAAAACAGAATTTTATAAGTTAAATATTATTTTTAAAAAATAGGGCACATACAAAGAATTTGTTTCAAAAAAATTTAAAGGTAAGAAATTATTAGAATTTTAATTAATTTTGTTTGGAAGGTGTATAATATTAATATATATATATATCGTCCGTATTGCTTATTACATGGTTACGTTGTTTCTACTAAATCACAAAATCGACTATTCGTTTGTATCGACTCAACCCTACCATTAGCATGCTAGAACGCGGCCTAATGACCAGTAAGAGTTTTTGTCGAAATCAACTCGCAGGCTTAGGCCGTGGAATTTGTGGTAGATACGCAAATGAATCAAACTGATGTAACTAGCAGATAAGAAAAATCCAATTAGAAACAAAATGAAAGCTGTTTCGCGGCTGCGATAGGATCGCAAGGCGAACTCCTTCCCGGGCATGATTAATCGAAAATTCGTGGAGATTGGTTCTTCAGCTAGACCAACGGTCCACAAGTACAGAAAAACCATGACGAGAAATGAAGTGGCCTATAAGAAAAGAGCGGAGCTCTTAATTAAACTCTAACTAACCCATGCGGCAAACAAAGCATCAATCAAGTGAAGTCCAAACAGGGCAGAGGATCGCGTCGCCGCGATGTACCTGCGCACCAGTTTGTGCTGCTGACGATGATCTACTCCATTCTTTTTTTGCTACTTTAGAAAATTTTAAGAATATCGGACGTAAGAAATTCCAGCGAGAATTAACCGCTGTGCCAACACCGGGATTAACATGATTAACATACGCGGCGAACAAGCCCGCCGGAGCCGCGGAGATCCACGAAGCAAGTCCCGGGCGCGTTCCAGAAGACCGGCAGCGTGATTGTAGCAAGTGATCGAACCTCTTAAATCTTTCATCCAGCCCAGCAGGTGCATCCGAGTGTCACGATATGTGCCGGTGAGAGCAAAAAACGGAACGCGCTCTCCTTCTTTGACCCGCCAACTGCATCTTGATCTTAGCCAGAACCTTAACTGACCACTGGGCACTGGGCTGAGCAGTGAGCATAGATCTTCTTCGTCGGCGGCGGCGGCTCCTCTTCCTGGACCAGTGAGGGCTGGCGGAGGGCTCCTGTAGCCTTCGATTATTGAATTTATAGATCGAACGGTCCGATTGCCTTCTTAGAGCGCTGCCTGCATTCGAGCGCGGCCTCAGAAATGGGCAAAACTGGCCCTCATCTTGCCCTCATCCTACCTTCATCTTACTTACGAGCGCACAGCGTCTTGGGAGCGCTCTGCAAAAATCATGCTTGCCCTGGATGGTGCCGCCGCAGATCTTACCACCGGCTGACCGAGCGCGCTACATTTCTTCGATATGCTCGGCCTGCAATTTGATGGAAATACTCGTTTCTCGTTGCATGCCGGGTTCATTACAATTGCCAGGTGAAAATAACAACTCGCATAAGAGTGCACATAAGACGGTCAGAGGAACTCCGGTGTTCTAGCAGCAGCGATTTTATCTACTTTTCACCTGCCCAGGTTCTTGCTCCTGCCATGTATGCACTCGGGTAGAAACACAATAATGGCCATGGGTGGGTAATTGAAAACAGAATTCTATTACACTGCAAATAGCGGCAATATCGCGTTTTTAGTTATCAGACCAATTTAGCATACAAAGAGAGCACACCTTGATGGCCCTCAATCAAATCTAGAAGGCTCTATGACTGTCCCCAGAGGCGTTTGGCCTTTTACCTTGCTCAAACCTCTTCCAGCTACAAAATGTGGAGCGAGTGCTTCTTTTTGCGCACTCACTAGTTACTAATGAAATGAAAGACCGGGAAAGAGTTATTTGTTTCAGCTATTAATTCCAGGTAATAAAATAAATGTAAATGGAAACATTGTCTTCCTGGTTTATAGCGTTAATGCATTAATGTGTCCATTCACACTTTTTGCATTAGTATGACCAAGATCCAGCTGATCGCAGTTAGAAAGCGGATAGTCAGAGGAACCTCTTCCGCTTTATGAATATCTAAAGTGAGAGGATTCAGTTGCTAGCTACTTCGCCGGTGAGTCTTAGATCGCATGTGGCAATTCTACATTTGGTTTTACAGCTTTAAGTCTAATGGTGCATGATTTCAAATTCAGTAAGAAAACACTTGAGCTGTAACCGTGGACAAAGCGCTAGTGTGACGGAACTTTTGTAGAAAGTATGACTCACGTTAGTGGATTTTTACCAAGAAGATTATCCATTTAGAGAGAATTTTAAACAATATTAGAAAGCAATTAAGACGTTTTCCAGTTCCTTTAAATTAGATTTTGGGTATCAAGTAAAAACACCGACCTATAAGATATTTTAGAAAAAATTAAAAAAATATTAGTTTGGTGTTCAGGATATTGACAAATTTCGTGCCTTAGTCGTCGATAATTTTTTTATCTTTTTAATCTTTTTGTTGAAAGTTTATAAATAGGATACTTTGTACGAGTTCTG
Source organism: Proctacanthus coquilletti (assembly GCA_001932985.1). Classification (NCBI taxonomy): domain Eukaryota; kingdom Metazoa; phylum Arthropoda; class Insecta; order Diptera; family Asilidae; genus Proctacanthus; species Proctacanthus coquilletti. The sequence goes on from MNCL01000006.1 coordinate 2,140,370, forward strand.
ACGAAATGCAGTTCTCGCTTTATCACCATATCTACATTTAAAGTATATTTCCATGAACCAACAGTTTAATTTAGCTTACTTTAATTATTTACTAGCTGAGTATTCTCTGAAAGCTTTGGAAATATAGAAAAATAATATAAAAGTTAAGAAATATGAATTTTCCTCTTCGAAAATGTACATTTTATTTTTTTTAAATTAACATTAATCCATAGAGACATAGTTTTCAAGCAAGTCTTCTTTTTCCCAATGTTTTAAGTAAATTAGAATTTATGGACCTGAGTGTCCTAAAGTTTACTTAAAACTTTATTTTTATTTAGCACTGCACTAACGATTTCAGTTTTATTTGATAACTTTGTTTTAATACTGTGTCTAACCGCACTAATTGTGTTTCCTTTTGATGAAAGAAAATTTATAGCGAATTTTTGTTAATTTTCAAGACTTTACTTTTCTGTGAAATATAAAGATATACTTATGTATTACTAGACCTTGGCTTTACAAGTTCGCTGCCAATTTTATAAAATGCCTATTCATAGTTTTTATATTTCGGAGGCAGATTCTACTTCACCACTTCTAAAAGTGTCTAAAAAGTATCTAAAAAAATTAACGACTCCGAAACTGCAGGGGAAATTTTGAAATTTTCGAATAGTGTTTAAGTTTTTTATACTTACTTTGGAAGAGTGTTAATTTTATCATCAACCAATAACAGTGCAGTTGAATAAAATAATGAAATTGTCCACACAATTTAAAACACTTAGGATGTACTATTTCTATTAAATAAATTCATGCTCATAAATTTACAGTGACTGAATTAAGTGGTGGATGTTTTCTGCAAACGATTGACGGGGAGTGACTCTTTCCCTTTACCATTTAAGAAGGTCTTCTAATTTAACCTTTGGAACTTTATGACTTTGAAAATTCAACGAATTTCTCAAGATGAAACAAAACTTTTGCCCTCTGAAAAGTCTCATCGTACTTGAAATAGCACTGAACAAATATTTACCTGCCTTACTTGTGCCTGGGAGCAGCTAATTAAAAATGTCTGTAAAGATTTCGGGTCATTTTCATCAAAGCAAACTTTTTGACCTTTTGAACGTTGCCGCCGCAATTTGCGCAACAAAACGCAAGTTACTTTTAGCGATAGCTACCTGCGTCTCAGATGGGATGTTCAACTACAGAGGTAATCGGGCTGGTTAGGTAATCCCTCTGAGGTAAATGATTGTGGCGAAATAGAAATTGATATAGGAAACCCCGCCACTGAAATTAGTTAGAGAAGAAACCCTAAGGTTCGCATTATTGCCCCGGAATGGGTACTACGGGTAGAGATGCCCAAATGGGGGCCCAGATCTAGTTAATGTCAAAATTGCGTGCATGGTCAGAGCACAATTGACCCCGTTTCGCGGCCATCCGAGCGGCCACGCAACTAGTGGTCAGTTCGTAAACTGAACCTTTCTAATTTCCACAATTTCTCTAGCAATTTCTCGGGTTCGCTTTATTTGAACTCATGTGATTGTCACCTGAGCACCGTGGCTTGAGTCATGCCACCGGATCTGCAGACCGGGTGCGGTGCATTTACCTTTCAGGGTTTCTCAATAGGTCGCAATGTGCGGGTGTGGGACGCTAAGGAGTCCGCGGAGTCAGGTTCGCGGTACGCCGCAACAACCAACGATGGTGACCGCGCGGTGGGCGAGTGCAAACAGGTAAAGTAAACACTGCAGTCGTTCGTCCGCTCCTCCGGCTATTTACTCCACCCGACGTTCAGCATCTAGCCCTCGGAAACGGCACAAACGCGAAACTGCTGATCCATTGTGCTTCGTTTGCGGAATTTGATCTGCTTTTGATAAATTGATTAAGTCGCAACTCATTGGGCGGGTCGGCGAGTTCGGACCTTCAATCGCTCGTTATCTCTTTTTGTAAAACAGAAATCAAAATGATAGCGGCCAGTCGACGGAAGTTTGTTGATCAACTAGCGCTGAGTGCTGAGCCCCAGAAAAGCAAATATTGGTCAATTTCTGGACTGATTGGGAATATCCAGACGGCCGTATTTGCCCGCTCGCCTTGAATGGTCCCATTATTTTATGGCGATTAACCCAAAGTCTAGGGATTGACTGGAATACTGGACATGGCAGGTTTTAAATATCGATTAAGGGTTTGCTGAATATCGAGGACCTTTGTTTAAGAGAATATTCATTCTTTTGAATAAGAAAAAATAAAAACATTTATTATTTAACTATTAAAGCATCTATTTCGTCGTGTGTAGCATAAGGTAGGATCGGAGAAGCTTCAGGTGTATTTTGAAGGTTAATAAAGATATTTTGAAAAATTAAACAAATGAAACAAATCAGTCATCGAGGACATAGCCTCTAGATTCGTTCAGAACTTTTTCAATGGAAGAAGATTAACATATATGACCTGTTTGTTTTGAAAATAGCCTGTAAAAAAGTTTGAAGAAATTCTACCTCTTTTAAAAGTCGTTTAAAAAAATGATTTATGCTATTAAAATTATCATTCATTGTTTTGTTTAATAATCCTAGGAAAGAACCATTTTATTTATTGATTTGTTAATTTTTTATTGATTCTTCTTTTTTATTCAATTCATTAATATAATCCCCGAAAGACAAAGTTTTAAAATCAAATTTTGAAAACCAATTTGTTACAGATCCGGTTGGTTGTAATGGAATTTAAAAAAAAAAATTTCATGCTATATCATCGTACTGAACATTTTATACCATATTTAATTTTTATAGGCATGTAAAAGACGAAGTTCTGAATGGATAATCAACGTATGGTCCAAATAACGTCGTAGAACTTTTTCAAGCATTATCTGCAGAGACGTAGCGATTTAAAGAATAGGTCTTCATGAATAAATAGAGTTAAGCCTATGGCTCACTTAATTTCTTCTTAGTCTTAAAGAGATATCACTGTAATTTGACACTGAAGCTATTTGCTGCTTTTATATAGGTTCTTCTCAAATTTCAGTTCGACTGGTTCAGTAGTTTATGAAAAATAAAATAATTGACTGGAGGATGGACCCACAGATATCGAAAACAAAAACTCTCCGATTCGAGCTCATAATAGACAGCTATAAAGATCGTATGTAGAAATAAAATTCGTTCCGTTGACTAGGCGTTATTAATATGATTCCGACTAACTTTTAGTAGACAATCGCTTGTTATTTAGCACCCTTGTATTAGTATTTTTGACTACGTTACTTCCACCATTTTCAGCAACTCGGGAAGTTGCTTTCTAGGTATGAGCTGTCTTTTTAGAAAAACGAGTAACTAGCTGTAGTAGAAAAATATACTATTTTTACAAAGCAAAATTAGTGTTTTAGACATATTGGTATTTGCGTATGAGTAAATCCAATGCTTATAGTTTGCACAAATTGCCTTGTTTTGTTGACCTCTTGCTTTCGATATTCAGCCCTAATTGCAGCCCTCGCAGGTTCAGACTGTCCTTGCCGCCTTGATGCAAGCTCCACCGCATCGTGTCCCCGGAGCACAGCTGACGAAGATTAGTAAACAGTCCGCGACGAGCCGGGTCGGTGGTGATGTGGTCGCGGTCGCGGCCTGGCCAGACGGCTTAATTACACGGACGCAGCGGCCGCTAAAGACTGCCATTTATCTCTCGCGAAAAATATTTATCGGCCGCAAAAAGAAAAGTTTGTCATTAAACGTGCGGAGGCAGGACGCGGCACTTCCAGCCGACGCACAATGGGCATCACGAGGGCCTGGGTGGCGGCAGCGGTTGCTATCGCGTGGCCAAGGGAATCCGAAAAATGCCATGAGCCGGGCACGCGGCACATCGCATGCGAGATGAATCATTGGCGGAGCACCTCCTCCACCTTTGGCTGGTCTACTTGGTCTCCGCATTGTCTTGCTATTGGCGCCCTCAGGTAGTGGCTGAGGTATAGTTGCCTACTGTGGGGAATCGCTCGAAAACATGCGAAATTCCTATTCCGCCGCAGGGACATAAAAATTCCTCCCGATGAGATTTTTACAGTCCTGGCTTTATGGACAGGCCACGTAACTTGGAGGAATGAACGATTTGATACGTGCAATCCTCGGGCAATTCAGGACACGAAATGCGCCTGCAGGGCCCTTAAGGACATTTAAATTTGGATTTTTCTGGACTACATATTTTCCTAAAGCGGGAGCACATAAACAATTTTATTTTACGAGTAGTTTACTAATTTGATATGCAGCCTTACGATTAGACCAGTCGGCCTTCCCGAGATTATCGAACATGCAAGAATTGATATATTTAATGGGACGGAGGGTGCGGTACTGGCACTGCATAAGTTCTTGTGCTTTTTTAAATTCCGTGGCAATATTTTAAGGAACTTAAAGTAGGCGCTCAGTTATCACGCGAAAGTTTTTTTATGAAATGGAGTATTTGATTTAATCCACGCTACAAAAAGACTCCTGGTTGCATTTTAGATTGCGATCTTAAGACAAAAAAACACAACTGAAGTCTGAGTTTACGTCAACTAAAGGTGTTATTTTCAAACTGTTTTATGACAGCGACACACGAAATTAGACCAACCCTCATAATATACGTGTGTGCTGTTAAATTTATGCATACATTGTACGTAGTACCTGTTTCATCGCTCGGAAACTTTACTCGCACAGATTCCAATATAAAGATCAGTTGTTTAAAAGCCACGGAGCGACGTACACGTATAGAACATAAAATTATATTCTAAATATTAAAACGCAGGTTTATTAATTTAATGACATTTAAAAATATTGGATATCGGATTGTGTTACTTTTTATTCTTTTCTTTCGATTGAATAATCTGCTCAAAAAAACCTTTAATATAAACATTTTAGTTAGTAAAATCTCCACAAAAAATTCGATTTTTTTCTGAACAAGAATTTGTTAAAAATTTTAGATCTAATTAATTACGTTAACTAACTTTGTAACGTTTAAAATTAAAAAACTTTAAAATAATGTTTCTAATTTTTTAATTTCAAATTAAAACGAAGTATTTTGCAGTATTTTATCAAATGAAAATTAATGCGATTTGCTTCAATTGTACTGGTTGATTTTAATTATAGTTTGTTATCAAATCTATTTTTTCTCTTTAATAAGACAAATATGAAATGTTTCGCACCATTTAGGCATCATTCGAATACTGACTGAAGATGTTTTGAGATCAGTCCCACAATTTTACAATTAAAATCAAATTAAATTAACTAAGTTTTTATTTGTAGAGTAAACTTGATTATGTCATGAAATTTCATTACTTCATTAGAGAGTTTTAGCATTAAATTCTAGTCAAGAATTTTTCCTCTTACCCATTACTCTAAATTTCTCAAAATTTTTTTCTCAATTATAAAAGTGTGTTTTATCTTACTTTAGTTTTGTTAATATGATTTTACACTATTAAAAGTGCTGGTTTAATAAAATCAAACTTGCTCTATTTCCTTCGAGATATTTTTAACTCTTCAGGATGAGTTTATTTCGTTATGAGGTTTCACGGCAAGCCACAAAATAGCAAACTACAGAAAATGAATTACAATTGTATACAGACTGAAAATACACTTGAGGAATGAGTGAGTCATCAGATGAAATTTATTTATATAGTGACTAGTAAAATTAAATTCAATTCCGGTGCACCTCTTTCATAATTCAGTGTTTTAAATGGAAAAATGATGATGGGATAATTCTCGAAAGTGTAGCAAACTTAAAACACTAATTTCATTTTTGCTAGATAATCGACGATGGAAAGATCCACTAATCAGAGTGATTCAAAAATCAGACCAGATCCGAAGTGGGTGTAACAAAGGTGCATTGTTGGGGCACATAATCAGGAAATGGTCACTAATAGATCGCGCAGACTGACCTGCAGACTCTGCATGCTGGGGTATCCGTAGGTGTTCTGGTAGAGCACCAGAGTCATGTAAATCACGGCGATAGCAAGTGTCATTGCTTGGAGAGTCCTCTTGTATCGTTGGGGCAATGACAGCGTAACTGGCATTTTATTCGATCTGTGTCATTTGTCCGATTCCAATTGTGCGGCGCCCACGGAGGCGGGCAGTATCAGGCGCGATTGTTAGCTTTTCGGCGTGATCATCACTCTCCATGAATGATAGCGACGCGCGTCAACACTCGCGAACCACAGGACTTTGACGCACTGGGTAGATTCCACCACTCGAATTTACTTTAAAAATTTTCCAATTAAACGAATTTTCCACTGAACAAACGGCACAAAGCCCTGCGATCACCGGAACAAACACTGGACACTCGGAATTGCAGTTTTCACCTCATGCGGGTGAGGAAGCAGTTGTGATTTAAAAAATTACGTATTCGCGCCAAACTTCCGAAACGGCTGGAACCGACACGCATCCGGGACCTGACGCTTGAACCGATGGACTGCCCGATCGGCGATCAGCCAGCCACGACGAAGACCATCTCACGAGCCGCGCCGCTCTCGCAACTTTTTGCTCTCTGTTTTTGTTTCGATTTTCCTCTTCCTCCATCTTCACCTCGCTCCTTGCCTCTTATTTTCTTCTTCTTCTTGCTTTGTTTGCAGCCCGCGCTCCTAATAAGTTCATAAGAGACCCTAATCCGCGCTCTTCCCCCCGGCGCGGGCGACATTCATTTTCTCCGATTTTTCTTTTGTTGCCTCCGCGCTCCTGCGCCATGTCTTGAGTTCGGGCCCTCGTCAATTATGTGACTTCCCCTTTCGGTCCCATTCGTCATCTTCGGAAGGGGATAATGCAGATCACCAGACGCTCGGGCCGACTGCACCGATCTTGTCGCTTGCTCGCGCCGCACCCCGCCGTAAAACGTCAGCACCTCGCGGGCCGTTCTATTGACGTTGCCGTCGTCGTGTGTTGTTGTTGTTGTCACCGCCGCCGGCGATGATCGCGTAATAGACCCGAAGCTGGCGCGGAGCGTGCGGCTGCACGATCAACTTACATCGAACTCGTGTTCGATCGGAGTGCGGACGTGTTGCACGCCTCTGCAACTCGCCCAGATCTCGGCCGGCTGGGGCTCATTTAAATTGCGGCCGATCTCGGAGAAAGCGGAGCGCGCTTATCGCGGGCAGATCTGCGCGTTGTTCGCGCACGCGAGTTATACCCTAGATCGTTTACGGGTGCTGCACCAGCGGCAAAGTGGAGCTGCGGATAGGACCGCAGGAAAGAAGTCGAATTGGCACAGGCTACTGCAGTGCTCGTACTTTTCCCAAATAAAGAAATCAATCGCTGATCTGTTGATGATTCCATAACTAGGAGAAATTTTATTCCAAACTTTCACACTTCCCTGATTTTAACAATAAAATATCGCCGTTTTTTTCAAATTTGCAAACCATTCTTCAAAATATCCACCCCAACGACCGTCTCTTATAGTGACTACATGCGACTATATCCCAAAAATTATAGCCTGACCAATCTATGAGATCATAGACCAGTACAGGATTTGTTGTCAAGCAGGTGAGGCATAATTTCAATACGATGTTTCCTAAATACACCCATCCCTTGATTTGCACAGTTGCGCTGTTACACGATTCTCTAATTTCAGAAAATACGAATGTATATTAAATACCATGTTCGAAATCTTTTACGCGGCTATTATGAAGATACTTGACATTTCCCCGTACTCTTTGATCCGATTTTTACGGTTTAAGGTTTAGTTGAACCAAGCGTACTTTCGTTACGCATAATGCCTATCGTCTTACACGGTTTTAATTTACACGATTTTTCGTGGAATGTTCAGACAACTGTTTTTTTAAAGAATATTAAAATTTCGATAGTCTGCAACTTTTGTAAGTATGTAAAAAAATAGCATAAAAACCAGCTATAGTAGTATTTTTAAGAAAATATTTTAGTAGTATTATTTTTGTCGAAAGTAGAAATGATAGAAAGGAACTTGTGACATTTTTTGTTATGCATATTTGCATATTTCCATCCTGGCAACAAAAAATGCAATTTTGTTGAAATATATTCCACCAAAAGTAAAAATATGTTGCTGATATTATCTGTAATTTCTGACGTGAATACGTCTATAAATTTGCTCTTGTAATGGGAGCATAACAGAAAATCCGATGATAACGAACCAGTTCCGTCGTGCAGCTCAAAAACTATTGTTTATATCGAAAATCAAAATATACCACGTGACAGTTAAAGAATTCAAGAATTAATTTCACTTAATGAGGATTGGGATGGCACGCGTGGGATGGAGTGGAGTGCGCTGCCATTTCGAGATCGCTTTGCCGTATCTGGATACTTTCACGCAATACCACTTTTATTGCTTATTTTCTACCTTCCTTCCTTCCCGACAATAAAACGATCTTGGTGAACATTTTAGATGTATTCACGACATCTGCCCGTACCCGGGACACAGGCACACCCGCTTTTTAATCGGCCATATCTTTCTTTAACCTGAATCGGAAAGAGTACTCACTCTATTTCACTTGTTTTAAAAAACTGTTTCTATGAAAATCATTATTTCTAATAGACGTGTAAGCGCCAAACTTCACATATAAATTCTTCAAAATAACTTAATGTCTGTTTCGTGTTAATTACCGAAATGCATTTTCAAAGTTTTAATGTCCATTTATTTGCCAATTACCTGATTCTCAAAGTAGCCTATTATTTTAGGGTTCTTTCAACTGCCTGTTTCTGAAGTGGAGTGGATGCGATATTATGTCTTAACAATAAATTGATTCCTTACGACTTATAATTGTTGTGCCGTGCAGGCACATTGCCATTGCCTTTCTAGCTCCCTTACCTTTATGGGAGCTGCTTGAAACTAGCCTGCTAATCAAGGAAAGGCTGAGTCCGGCCGACGTAGTGCCTGCTCGGAAGTAATTTATATCACGAGCTGCACGCGGCAATAAAGCGCGCGCCGCGCTCATTGTGGCGCAAGAAATCCGAAATTAATCTTAAGAAGATCGTTGAGCCAGGTCTGGCATGTACCACTTGTGGTTCAAGGCGCTGCCGGGAATTGTTTTTGCAATGGTGCGAATTAAATTTTTCGTTTTGCTGCTGGCAGGACAGATTAGCCAAGCCCCGGTAATTCTAGGAATATTCATACTTGTACTATCCGCCCCGCGAATGTGTAGCTCACTGAACCTGAACCACTTTATGGGTTCGCGGCGTATAATTTTGCAGAACCCGAAGGCAAACGCGGAGGCTGTTCCGTATGCAGTCCAAAAAGAGGTCCAGAAACCCACCTTATATGGAGCACATCGTTTTCTCTTCCACAATGCCGCGATGCAACCTTCTTCGAGTCTCCGCCTCGCCCAGGAGACCGGGCGCTCCTTTCCAAGACGTCGGGCAGCTAGCCAGCTAGTCAAGCCAAGATGATTCGCAAGACGTGTTGAGTGTTTTCTACTTAAAACACGTTTACCTACACCGCCGGATTATTTCGATTTCAATCACCCTGTGAACGCGTGTTCTCCAGAAGAATTGCGGAGCAGAAGCCGCGCGGCCAGGTACGCCAGGTTGGTCGCCCGCGAGACACACGTCCCGGGAGTGGATGCTCCTTTGCGCCTTTTCTTCTATTTTCCTCCAATCGTAACTTTTATTGTTTCTCTTAGTGCTGTGCCTTCGCTGCAGATTTATTTCGAATCCAAAGGAAAAATTTGCTGAGCACAGACCATTAAAGAGTTATGACCTGAAGGCACATAAACCGGTGGACGAAGCTGGTGCGGGGGCGTTCGGCTTTGGCCCCCGCACCACAGATATCTCCGAAGATCCACATTGCCATCGTTGCTCGCCAAGTAGTTGCACTGAATACCTTCTTCGCCCTCTGTTGCGTCCGTCGCGTCGTCTGCGGAATCTGCGAGGAAAATTAAGTGCCTCACTTTCTCTACGGCTGGAATAAGAAAGCGCTCTTAGGGTTCAATAAAACCGAATTCAATCTAACAAATCTGTTTTCGATTGGATTCTTTATACTCGCCAGGACACTTGAGCGATTCAATTTGTTTGCAACTAGCGCTCTTGCAGACTTTTAATTTTCTTTATCTGGCTGGCCCTGCACCTCCGTCGACGGTTGGCTTACTCCTTGGCAAATACCCTTGGCGAAGTACATTCGTTTGGCGTATTTTCAATTTACTACTCGAAGTGGAATCGTAAAAGGGTGCTATCGTCAAGCTTCGAAAGGGCTACGAAACATTTGCAAAGGGTAAACGCTAGGAGTTTGTTCGGTCCGGCCATTCTTTGCTTAGAAAACCTCAATATGAGTCGGTTTTGTTGAGTATTCACTGGACCGCTGAAGGAGGAGACACTTCATGCGTAATTAGTAATTTGGTGAAACTAAATTCGTGCTTCCATTTTATCTTTGCCAAAATGCAGTCCTTGGAAGACACGTCGTTTTAATGGTAGTACAATGTCGATCCACTTAGAGAAGTAGCTGCAGACAAAATTTATGGAGTTACGTGAACCCAATTTTGCCTGACTTGGGTCGAAAGCTGCTTTGCTGTGAAAATTATTTTTTTCTGAAACAGCTGAGACGTGTTTTATATTGATTGCAAGGAAGGAGCTCCCGACTTAACACGTTTGCTATCACATATGTAGAACGAGCCAGTCAAGAGTTTGGATTTTTAAAACGGAATATAAATTATGCGATGCCTTAATTGGCCGGACTGAGTGTGACCGAATAGTTTAATTAAACATTTTTCTCTATTCGACTTTTCCAGCGAAAATTCGAGAGATTCTATGACAACAACGAACTTAGAACTCTAACAGGCTTTTTGATATAAGAAATATGTTCCTTTATTAAAGAAAAATAATGATTTAATGTATAAAAACTCGCCAAAATTGCAGGTAGATGTCGGAAGCAGTATGCTTGTAATATCGCAAACGGATCACGATACTGGCGATCACGATCCAACGATTTTTGTGGTGTATTGTGACAGGTAACGACATGAATGACTGCAAGGGATCAATAGTCGGCCATAAATTCTATCAATAGTTGGGTGGAGCAGGTGCTTATTGCATTTGATCATAAGCAGGTCACGAACACAAGAAGTGGCTGGTTAGAATGAAGTGGGTCCAGAACACGTTGCAGCCGCCAGACCCAGTTTGATTTGCATAATCAAGAAATTCCCTTAGAATCATGCACTCTGCATTCCCCCCATTTCAGAATTGCCCAAATCAGCAATTAAAATCAATAAAAGTCACCGTCGTAGCCAGCGGGACATACCTGTAAGGTGCTGTAAGTCATGGTGCCTCCCACTAGCGAATAACATTGCAAATACGCGGTTCCCTTCTCAGACTCGAAAGCCGGTGGCGTGCTTTCTTATCTAATTATCCGATTTGCAGGCATTTAAGTGCCAAAACATGATTCCGTCGGGCTGCAGATCACAAGATCAGTCCGCCCGCGGAATATCAATTAAGATGATTCTAATGAAAACAGAACACGACTGATCGCCTCCTTAGTGGCGGTTTCCAATCGGGCTACACGACGGCCACCGTAATTTATGATAATTAATTCGCGATCAGAGCAAACATCAATTAAAAGTAACAAGCGGTCAGCTAAGCGGTCCGCTGGTGGAATGGGAACCGTGTCCAGCTTTCGGTTACGCCAAGACTTTCAAGTTCATGATGTAGACACCGCGTTGATCGCGGGAAGGTTTCTCCGGCTATCTGTCGGATACTAGCGGCAGCAGCGATTCGGTTCGGTTACTGGCTAAGGTCTGCTCCAAGCTCTATCCGAAGTCCAATTTAGGGCTGACCGTAGTGGGTCTAGAAACTAAAAAAAATCTATTCCAACGGTTGCGATTATTCATGAATAATTTTAATTTTCGTGAAATTGCAAACTATTATTACTGATTATTCTACTATCACAGTGTGGCTGGAATATAGAAGATTACGTTAACAACATCCTATCCCCCTGTTCCAAATTTAAGATCCATATTTGTGTACTTAGCCTAATTTTCTAATGAGTCAAAAAGTGAGTATCAAATCTTATTCAGGTCTACCCTTTACAACGTACCTTATATTTCCCTTTTTGTATACAAATTGATTTTTTATTCACTATATTTCCATGAAAGCCAATTATCCTCTGGAGGGTTTGTATAATCAGGACAGGAATATTGCTCTTCAGATGAAAAAGCAAGTGCTTATAAAAGAGACATAAAGGGCTGATTTTGTTTACAAAATATAATAAATCTCAGAAAATCTGTTGAATTTTAAATGAAGTCGTTTCACTAGGGGAGAATGTTTACGAGATGCCTTCTATAAGCAGAAGTGCCTATTCTTGTCAGGGCTTTACACTCGGCGAAAAGTAAATACGCCGCTGTGACACATATGGTCAAAATATTCAATTTTTCTCGCTGCTACGAGCGAGTGCTTCCTTTTACGTTTCGCGAATGATGGCATCAAGGTGATAAATCGCATTTAACAAAAAATTTTTATTTCGAGATCGCAAGGTTTGTTAGACGCCAGCAGACGGTACAAGACGTACGCTTGGGGGAGCAGAGCGAAAGTAAACTAAGAAGTCATCAACTTAGTCTTCCTGGGACTTTGTACTGCAAAGGCTTCCATTTCCTCCGATAAGGACCCTTAAAGGAGTCTACCCGGGGCGAACTTCTCCTACATTTGGTGCCGAAATTCAAATAGAAACCACTCCACCAAGGGTTGCTTCACTTCTAGAAAAATAACGAACCCGAAGGATAATGGGCTTTAATAAAGACTGAAAGGCTTCGTTGGTTAGAGACGCCGCCTCCTAAGGAGATGTCAATTTTTAAACTTAAATGGACCAGCAGATTGGGTAATGGAGACCTCTGGGGCGCCCTTGTGAAAGGGATACCTTCTTTGGGACCTTTTCAGGCTTTCAGGAATGTTCCATTTTATATGTCGTCAGGCGTGCCACTAAGAGGTTTCATTTTGTGGTGCACCCATGTCTTGGGTTTTTAGGAGAATTCCGGAACAGAAAAGGAGAACTTTACGGCAAATTGTCGTGACATGCCATTACTCTTCTAAAAATACTTAATGGATTCTATTCCTTTGCTTTCGGTCCAGAAACATGGCCGTGAGATACTTTAATTATAAAAGTACATTTTACGTAAATTTTATAAATATAAAAAAATATTTTTAACGCATTTTAGTAAAATTATCTTCAAATATCGAAATCTTGATAACTAGAGCATGTTCAAATTTTAAAAACTTTTCCATTTTAAAATATGATCAAACAATTTTTATATAGATTTGTTTTAAAATATTTTATAAGCAAGGATTTTATTTTTCTCGTTGTTGTTCTGAAGAGAGAATTAGGATTTTTGCTTCAAGTTAGTGGAGCTGGGAATTAGTACTATTCGCAAATTACAAGTTTAAGTTTTCATTTCGAAAAAGTTTATGATCTTTTTGAAAGAGAAAGATCTAAAACGTACATTTTAAACATGCATTTGACATAATATAAATAATTCTCATAAAATTATGCGATTATTATTAAAGTAATTTTAAGAAACTAAAGTGAAATTCTAAAAGTTTGCATTTCTCACTTTCACCTTGCTTCCCTCATTTGACTTTAATATACCCGAGCCAAGATTTTTCGAAGTCCTAAACGAGTCCCCACTGCTGACTTTAACCATTTCCAACAGTAAAACATGTGAAGTCCGGGATAAACGCCCCTTGCCTTGGCAATAATTGCCTAAATCTCTGTTCGTTATTAATTCACGCTCGGAAACTTCACTCCAAGGGTATCGTCTAGACCGTCATAAATTGCTGCTCCTTTAGGGGCTCCACAGGAAACAATTCTCTTACGTTGGCATGATAGTGAATTTGAAGACTTCCCATCCTTGCATTTCCACATGGAATAGTGTCCCACTTATCTCGGGGATGGTGTCTTCTGAGGAGAGTTCGTTCGCTTTGTGCTCTACGAAGATGTGCAGTTTCTATGATGGATAAAATCTGTCAAATTCTTTTTGTCTGGTTTTATTTTTTGAATAAAAATGTAAAGATCAGCGAATGAGAATGGTTTCAGTTTGCCGAGCAAACATAATTAAAAAAAAAAAACTTTTCATTGCACGGTGAAGTTTCCAGACCGGACTGGCCTGGGGCAGCAGTTGACACTTTCTTCGGCGCGTTGCGGCTAATGATGACAAATTAGTTGCCATGCAATCAATCTTCCTCAAAGGCATTCGGAGCAAATAAAACCGAATACTATTCTGTGGACTCGAAGTTTTTCAATTTCCGTAATAAATATTTGCTACAAATGACAGGCAAATCTGCTCCAGCTCCCCTCGCCGCACGATTCATCAGGAGTTGTTAGCAATGTTCGAAACTAGGGTGTCATTGTAAAGTGCTATCTAAAGCCATGCGGATTTGTGCTGGCAGTTGAATAAAAATTTTCTTTAATTTTTGGAAAAGTTTGGGCCATTCATTTCAATTGAACTTCCTCCTCTTGAGAGGAAGCGAAATGAGCTTCAGGTTTTCAATAGACTGTTACGTCGTCTAGCACACTTAGTTTGAGAAAAATTTAGGTGAACTGGTAGGTGGATGGGTAATTTACCGGAAGATTTCAAAAATGTGGGCAGATTTTGTGTTCATTGTGGACATCTTGCACATTGATGTTCTTAGGCGTTCTTGAGTATTCGACAAGACCGTTTTCACAAACCTATTAATAATATTGAAATATTTTCTACAGTGACCTTTATTGGTCTTGAATTAAAAAAACCTGCTCTGATATGATACAAAACATTATTAAAGAATTGTATCAAAATCTGATCATCTATTCCGGAAAAGAATTGTAACATACAAACATACACAAACTACATCTTACCAGAAAAGCTTATATAATCTCTATATTTATTAATCTTCGAGGTTTATGCATAAAAAGACAAACATTTAGTTATGTTCTTTTCTCGCTAATTAAAAGCAACCTTTAAAAGTGAAATAATTTTCTGGCGTAGCCCTTTTCAAGAAGCAAAACGAGTTCACTGCGAAAGAAGTCTAGCAAAGATACTGGGAAAATTCTTGGGGTATTCTTTGAATAAGCCCACATTCAACATCCTTTAGACCCACTTCTGAGTACCTTGCGGCGCTCTGTGCCCTTACGTTCTAAAGTCGCTACGCGTACGGAATAGATGTTTGCAAAAAGTAAGTATAACCGACTGAAGTTTTTTTTTGAACTGCTCCAAGCCCTTGGTTGGAACAATGGAAATTTTCTTTACTACTATCATTCCTTTGCCGGCAGTGCATTGGTGCAAAGCAGATGTGCATCAAGGAAACGGCCGATAAAAGAAGATGTCCTCATGGGAACCCTGCGGCACGTCGTCTTGATTCCAGAGTGGAATAACTTCAGGAGTTGCTTGGTTGTTGAAATGGCGAATGTATAGTAAGCATAGTATGTGTCTGCTTTGTAAAGCAGAATCACCCACAGCTCACTTGTTCCGTGTGCTCGTAAAGCGGCCCCTTCAGGATCTAGGGCTAGAACCACTTTTTTTGCAAGTTGAGCCACTCCCTGCCCCTCTTCGAATGTATAATTTAGCGGTTAAATCACCTGCCATAAATCGAATTAATGCGCCCATATTTGCACATATCGGGGACGCGCAACTTCTTTTGTTCCCGATTCTCGCGTAGGGGATTTCCACGTCCCGTGCTGTGGTGGCGCACACGACTATGCCACCCGCATTTGCATTTTCCATTTCACATATGAAAGCTGTGACAAAGGAGCGGAAAATTTATTTTTCTCAGATTAATGTAATGAAGATGAATAAAGGGAGGAAGTGCATCCCCATTAATGGGGCTATCTGAGGTTGAGGGAAGTGGGACACCGCTAAAGTGGGTCACTTAATCGATGAGTTCACGTTGGAAACGTTTCACTTGGCCAGACATAAATTGACTCTCTTCTGGCAACCAAGAGGGGAACAATCCAATTTTTATGAACAGCTTATATTGTGAAAAGTAAAACTCTCCTTCTAGCCTCTTATTAAAATTTTATTTCTTTCATGTTTCCGCTCTAATTGAAATTTTATAACTTTTGTCTGAATTCATACGAATGAATGAACTCCGTTTTTATTTATAAGGGACTTTTAAACCAATTATTTTGTTTCTAATATCCTGCTGGAATAAAATAACTAGTTTTAAATGCAGCCATAATTTTAATGGAAGGTTTATAGAACGTAATATAATTCCTGGATTCATTAATCAAATTCCCAAATATGCAGAAAGATTAGTGAATATGTGATCCGACTTACGATATCAACTTTCACTGAGGTGTTCAAAATATGCTTTAGACCGCTTTTTGTGTCGTGACCACAAAGAGAGCATCATCATCATATCTATGGTTATGGGTTGCAGGTAATGATAAAACTCGAGGGAGTAAACTAGGTGGAAATTATTTAAACCTGTAGTTACCCCCTGTCCGGCAGAAATTTCGCACAGAACCTTATGAGTTACACATACTACAACGTGGAGCTGCCGGAGGATGGAAGAAGCGGCAGAAAAACGATACCATTCATATTCTTCCTTGCCAGCAATTTATCTCTCCGTGAAAAATATTTCCGAAATTAATACGAGCAGAAGGTGAAAGCGTGCCATATAACATTTTACACCTTAGCCCTAGGTGTCTTCTCCCGCACCTTTTCTCACCGAACTCGCTCACTTTAGTATGAGTTCATCCCTCGCTAGCAGTAATGCCAGGGATAAACGGATCTGCGATTTCATTCTAGTCTGTCGCCCTGCCTGTGCTGGGGGAGACCACCTTCGTCGTCGTCGTCGTCTTCGTAGGAAATGGAAAGCAATTTTCAGTGAAAGATTGGCTTTCTACTTTCTTTGTGTTATGTAATATGGAGGTTAAGGCTCAATACAGTTCCTTTACCGAACGAAGCAAATTTAGCCTCATTCAAACTGCTGCGTCTTGGATGGAAAATCGAACATCTTCAGAATTTCTGTGCTCGAGACGGTGGCAGCGGCATTCGAGCGGCGAAACATAAATTTTTCCGTGTCTCGAAAGCAATTATAAAACTGAGGCAATTTTCTACTCGGCAACTCCATTAAATTATTTCGGAGATTCCTCCTGAGATGAAGCAATCGCCGGAGGCAATCAACCCCGATCCTTTGGTCGTCTCCAAACTTTTCCATTATTGTCTGTCTCGGAGCAGTTCGTTGTTTACAATCCTTCGGCGGTCCCAGACGAACATAAACCTGCCTCCTCATCGCAGAAACTCCTTCATATTGAGAACACCAAAACGAATTTGTATCGACTTATATAGCTTCAGAGTCTTCAGACGATCTGAGCTCTGGTGCCGCAAAAGTTTACCTTCAAGCCCATAGCTCTGAGAGACATTTGCGAAATTGCCCCGTCCCGGACAGGAAGTTGGGGGAGGACTAACTCCTTCCATCGAATTAGAACAATCGAAGAACTCCTTTGGCTGGTGATTAGGGCTATGTCCATTCGACTCACAGTCTGAAGGTGCTTTTTCGAGGAAACATGCTCGCAGGTTTGTTGCTTTACATGCCACGGGAATGGAAAAGCTCTTGGCTCCTCAGTCCCCGGAAGTCTTGCTTTTGGAAGAGGGTTTATTTGTAAACACGAGATACGTTTTACTGGGCTGCTTGAATTTTGCTTTCGTTCTATTTTATTTAATGATTGCCCCCCACAGAATTGGGTTATTTTGCAAGTTAGGCACATAAATTGAATAGATTTTGCAGGAGTAAGGTACTTGCTGTTCTTGCTGCCTAGACAAAACTGGAGTTTTGCTATCCTAATGAGACTATTAAATTATATTGAGGTTTTGCTTCTAAGGTGGTTATGTTTAAATAGGAATAGAAATGGTCTTCTAAAAGGGTGAGATTTAAAATAACCCCTTAACGTTGGGGATTAATTCTTTCTGTGTTTTTAATGAAAGTTTGCCCTTTTGGGTATAATTTTTAAATTGTAGTATAAAATTTTTAATCATTGTAAAGCAGAGAATTGATATTCAAATGTAATATACCTAAGACACCTACTCTGAAATGAAATTATTTATCTCTCTCAGTATAGTCACATTTAATTCTGTGATAGGCGTATTGATGTGCGCACCCACGGAATCTTAGAATTAAATATCATAGAAAATCAATTTTCGTAGGAAGACATATGAAACATACTGCGAAGTTATTTACAGGGTAACGTTTTAAGAATGTTGAACTCCACGCCTGTTTAAAATCCCTTGCTAAATTTCGTTCAATTTCACCAAGCCGTCGTAAAATCTGAACTATTTAAAAATCATTTAGATTATACATTTTATAAAATTACAAAGTACGGAGTAATCGTGGCCACTACGTTCCCAAGATAATGTGACGAGTTTTATTTTATTTACTTTTATACATTTCTATGGAAAAATGTAGGAAATGTTTTTCTTATGTTCTTTTCGACTTCCTGATATTTTGCTGCGTTATAGAACGTGAAGTATAGGTCTGAGAGTTTTTTTAAAGGAAGAAACCTTTCTAAATATCTAAAAACGTATTTATTGGAATTTTATATCAAGGTTCGGAAACCCGCGCTCATATGCCATTAAAAGGCTCACAACTCATGAGTTCGTTTGTATCGCACACCACACTCGTGCGTTTGGGATCAAACGACTCATGAGCTGTTAGCAAAGGACTGCAGAGAAAATTTTAATTTACAATAACCTGAACCTTTTTATGGTCGCTGGATCCCAAAAATTACGCGAAATTAAATGAAGCAAAAATATATTGAATCCATTGATTGAAAAAGGAGGATTATGCCATTTACGGAATTTGAAATAAATGAAAATATTTTTTCTTCAAAATTTTCATATGAATACTAAATTTTCTTAAAATCATAAGAATCTTCGAAAAATAACGAAATTTTTTCGTAGCTTAGATTTTGGGTTGACCACGTAAAAATGAATAAAATTTTTGTTTGTTTGTAAAAAATGATTTTCCATGTCCTAATGAACGTAAGAAAATGTCACGCAAAAACACTTGCATGTGCACACACTAAATTTAAAAACGCACACGGCTGATGAGCAAGTGCGTTAGCCGAAAAATATCGCACATTGCACACGAGCGTGCGTTTCCGAACTTCAACACACTTTTGCTTGCAAGGCTCTAGAAAGGAAAAGAAATTTGCCTATTAAAAACCGTTTTTCTTTTTAATTTATTAAATTCCCTTTTAAGTAAACTTAGTTTTGTCTGCTGGAACAATTGAATTTTATGTACTAAAAGTAAGGAAGTAATTGACTGTGTTTTTGTGACAATATTTATATCTTGTCTATTTAATTTTATAAAAATTTGTACTTAAAAGACGTGAAAATCAATTACAGTTGTTTGCACTTTGTTAAGATAATTAAGTTAATTTAATAGTGTAAAATAATTTAAAAAAAATATGCTGAAAATTTATTTTTACTTTATTCTGTAAATTTTCCTATACACCCAATTCGAAGTTTTTGGTCATATTTGAAAAGAGTTCTGTAAATCAGCCGAAAGATAAATATTTCGGATGCGTACCGACATAAATAGGTCAAATAAAGATGCCCAGTATTTCTCAAGACTAGACTTTCTTGGAAAGAACTTAATAAAAGTTTTCCTATTTTTTCTGTAGATCGACGAAATTCGAACAACTTCCCATCTCATCGTTTCATCTTAAAGTCTTGACCCAATAACATCAAAGTAATTCAACTTTAGACCTGCCCAGCAATAACTTGAAATCATTTGCATTGTTGTTGCTTCCACTTAAACCCTTCTGGTAGAATACCCTTTTGGTTGCTTTTTCCTGTTCAACAGGACCATGCGGAACCTTTACTCATCCCATAGTCATAACACTTTAAAGAGAAGGCCCTTTTGCAGTCAGGCACGCACTCAAATGCGTTTCACACTCTTCGGCCAAGTAATTACGAGAGTAGCAACAATGAACTTGTGAATCGTAAAGGAGATAGAAATCGGACGGGGGGAAGTCTGCCCGAACTTTTTCTGGAACGCCTAAATTTTATCCGTCGAAAAGACAATCGAAGCAGGAAAGTAGGCCGATCCGAAAGAGGCAAATGTTTTCCGGGAGCAGACAGTTTGCCAAGGCACTGAAAGCCTGAGCCAAAAGCAGTGGTGCCCATGTCCAGATATCCAGAATCCAGAGTAAACAAGTCCCAGTTTTCCTATGGGTGAATGCAGTCATTAACAAGGGAAAACTTTTCCGACCGCTGGCCATAACACTAATTCAGTTCGAGCTACGGGTCAGCGGGACAAAGACTCCTCGGTCGGAATTCATCGAGACTCTGGATTCGGGAGGGAGACATTAGCCAGAACATAAATCAACGGTTCTTCCTTGGGTCTCAATCGTATGGAAAAATTCAAAGGCGTATTCAGAGGACCTTGCTTATAGTCACAGAGGGACCGGAAGCACGACGTTGGATTTCCCTTAAGCAGGGACGGAACCCTGCCAAAATCTAAAGCTCACATAAAGTTGGAGGTCGCTGTGGCACAAAAATGGGGCCACTTGCACCGCAAATTAATTCCCGGTTCGCCCGCTCCAGTGACACACTTTTTCCAATTTAATGGCCGTAATGGGCGTGACGGGAGTGCGGCGGAATTTGCGAGCGGGAGCGACAAACCCGCGACGGATATGATCCGAATTTAAGGCAATTTTCTTGTGACGTTGTCTTCTCTTCCCATTTCTCTATTTCCTATTCCACGGTAAAGCAGCTGGAAAGCCCCTGGAAGAGCCTACTCCAGAGCCCAGTCGATAACAGCGAAAGACCTTGAGCCCTCCTGGGTCATGATGCCACCGTTTCCCAACGGCACACCAGGGCTCCTAATTACAGAAGGGATGTACAGCAAAAGTACAATGAGGTCGAGAGCGATGACGATGACGACAACGTCAGCAGGATGCAGCTAATGTACAAATTTAAATACCGAAGGTTCACTACTGACACTGACGTCATATAGTGGGAACGTTGCGCTGGGCCGCGCTTTATATCTCTCTTTTTTTAATGGTCTGCAAGGCAGTTTCAAGGTCGTTTCAGTCAGGGATTTTCGTGGGACAACAAAACCGCACACAGGTGTGTCGAAATATCTGCATGGGATTTGTTTTGCAAACGTCCATACACGTGATGGTCGCTTCATAGTGGTTGACACACGTGGCTGTGTGCAAAAATAGCTCGTCCTCGTCCACCTCCACCGCTCCGATGGCCCTAGCTTGTGACGAAAATATCATCAACTAGGCTGGATTGCGCAAGTCCAGTGAAAATTCCCAATTTTCCCCATTTGCAAAACTGGGATTCTCCGCGACGGGATCATGCGTCCTGGACGGGTTGTTTTGCAACTCGTAGTGGATTCAGAGAGGCCAGCACCATTTGGAATTATTTTAGACAAGTGAGAAGAGCCCCTTCCCGCGGGATGGCATGACTTTTTACGCAAATTTTTCATAAGACTCTGGGTAAAGGATAACTGCCGTCATTTCTTGAATTTTTATGATCGCTGCGCCCCTTGCGTGAATGCTCGAACGCACCGTGGGGGCCTCCTGGCTTTTGTTTCGGATTCTGGGGCGCCCTGTCGATTTTAAAGACACCATCTTCGCTTTAATTCGCAGCACTTTCTCCCGTGACGAATGGCGAGGGTGGCGCAAAAACGTACAAGAACGTACAAAAACATCAAGTCAATATTTGGGCTGTACGGACGTCTTTCGTCAGTCTTTTCTTCATTGTTTGCCTTTAATTGTTTGGTGGAGCAAACGCGCGTGAAAAGAATAACTTAAGATTCTGATGTCGAAGCCGAAGGTCTATTTGTTTTGACGTTAGGACAGAGTTTTGGCTGCGGTGACGGGTGGCGGCCGATGTGACCCGTTTCCGCGGCGGCCCGAACTCGCATTGGTCCTGCTCCACTTGGTGGAATTCGGAAGCACTCTTCCAAACGGGGACACATCAGAAGCAGAATGCTTTTACGATCCAGACTAGCCTAATTCTGGAGTTAAAAATTCATCTTTGGGGGAAAATGTCTTAAGACCCATGCCCGTAATCATATGAATTTCGTATTCTGCCGACGACGTTTGAAGCCGTATGGAGGGTAATGGAGCCTATTAGGCTTTTTGGCAGTACTTAGCCATGCTGAAGCTTATTCTGGCTGACTCAGAAATTAAATTAGACTTGAAAGCTTATAAAACGTACTCTCTCATCATAGTAATATTTCCTTCGGCTTTAAGAAATTGGTATTTTTTTTTTTTTAATTTGTGGTGTATATTTTTTAAGTGCTAAGCAAAAGATTTTCATACTTTTTTTTTTGGCTTAATCATCTAGTCGTAAAGCTTAGGGAACGTGCTCTGAAAAGAACAAAAAGGGTATAACGCAAAGGACAAGAATCATTTAAAATTAGAATTGGAGCACTTGTAATTTCATATAGTTTTAGTGCATGTATGTTACTCTTTTTGATTACTTAGTTTAGTATTAAACAAGATTTTGAAAAGAACAATTAAAAGGAAAGGATTTCATTTCTCTTACTGAAAATTTGTGATATTTGAAAAGAGAAGAACGTAACGTTATTGAATTATGCATGTAACGAAAGCGTGCATCTTTCGAACGATGCTTCACATGAGTTACTACAAGAAGTTTATCAAACTTAAGTTTATAAGGACTTCGTTTTTGTTTTTTGAAAAAAATCCTCAAAATCCTTCCACGTTTCGAAAGGTATGAAAAGGAGTAATGGTGTACGTGCAAGTAACGGCCAGGGAATGCATACGCGGTGATGAACAAAAATACTGAAATCGGACATGCACAACTTGTGGAGCGGGAATAGCGGAAAGGCAGAGTATTGATTATCGCTCGATTGGGTTTAACACACAAGTGTAAAAATAATGGCGCATATTAAATCTCGAATGAAATTGTTCGCAAGTAAATCCAAAATACGGCAATACGAGGCGACTGAAGGACGGCAGAGATTTAGTAAGGACAAAATGGCGATTATTGTTTAAATAGTTAGTTCATTAAGTGTTAACTCTAATTGATGCAGCATATTTCAAGGTGCCTATCCGTATCTAGGTGCTCAGGTAATGTGAACCTCCCTTCATTTAACTAAGTAGGATTGAGAGACAGACCACGTAATAATAATTCAAGGTTATTGAAAAGTTTATTTGTTCATTTGATACAAGCTCAATATGTTTCTCCACAACTGGGGCTGATCTGCTCTAAGCTATATTAGATTTCACGAAATATACGATAATGAGCCGATTATAGGAGAATATAATTTTTAAAGTATAAAAAGTATCGTTATTTTTCAAGTTATAGCGCAAATAAAGGGAATATTTTACTGACTGCATTAATGAAAGGGCATTTACTTTAGCTTCAGCCAGGGGTAGGTTTTATTGACTCTTTGAGCAAATTCTCATATTAAGATGTCATTTATTCAATTTTTGCGATCCAAATGTGTTTAAAATATTCAATCGTTTAAAAGTTTCAAGTGTTCACTTGAATTGGAGAATCTGAATTTACATTTCGCCAAACTCTTGGCATAGACAAATTACATAAATCCACATGGTACCTGAATTTTCAAATTGGATTAGAAACTTGGGACATTCGAGTCGTTGGTTGTGACTTCAAAGTCAATCATTGTATAGAAATATTCGATTCCACTCTTTTCCTAAATCTTATTTAGTCAATATCGTAAAGAAAATAAGACAAAAACAGTGCTTTCTTTACCAAAAGTATAAACTCCTTATAAAAGAACAAACAAAGATTTCTCGACACTAAAGTAAAACCGAACTATTGAATTAAAGTGGTTTTTTGTGCATTATAAGAAAGTTAAAAAAATGATGTTCCCAAGGAACTAACTGATTTAATATCGAAATTTGGATTTCAGCAATGAACTTGGCAAAAATCAAAACTTTTTTAGGAAAAACAAGGCATGGAACGGACCTCGAATGGCTCCTGGGTTAGTGCTCCCAGGCTTGAGATTTTTAGCATTCCCCGACGAGTGAATTTAATACCGTCGAAAGAAAATATCCTGTTTTTAAGATTCATGTGCCATCTTAAAGTAGAGCTGCAGGGCTAGCCTGGGCTGAACCATTGCAGTCAAAAACTTGGTCCGGCCCAAGAATTTAGGGCCAACTTTGTCGTCGACGCCCGTTTGGGACTACTACCAACTTGTGAAATTTTTACTAAATCGATTGAAATTCTCCGCGAGTTGTTGGAGTAGTGTTGCACTCAGGATCCGGCCAAGACCAAACAATTCAAATTTGTCTTTTACTATAGAAGTGCAAATAATGAAGAAATTTTAGAACTGCGTTACTCTACTGAAGATTTTGTTTGGAACGCTGGGAAATCTGGAGTCGTTGAACTGGTGTCGTTTTTCCATTGAAACTCTACGTGCTCCTATTGATTTTTGGAGCAATCCAAATTGTCCTTTTGGTACAGGCATATCTCCCTGGGGTAAACAAGAACTACTACCTAGCAGCTAGTCCCATATGTCAATGCGGGAGACTTGGAAGCAAAAAGCAAATTTTATTATTGGGTGCACAGTCAATGCTGCAAGGGCTTCTTATCGATAGCTTTTAAGTTCGTAAGTTATTTCTTGCAAAATTTTCAGTTTTCTGTTATGACAGTTCGAATTTGCGTCGGTGGAGTAAAATAACTTGAGACATTTCCAAGATTCTCTTCTAATCATAAAACTTTCCAGACGAGTAAATCTGCTACAAACTTAAAGTTTTCGACGTGGGAGCAACACCACGATGTATTTAATATATATAAAAAGAAAGTTCAAAAGACAATGTGTTCCCTAAATTACTTCGTTGTCTAAGCGGGAGGTAGGACGTAGGTTGTGCTGGTGGGTTATTCCAAGTGAATGGGCGACGCTGAATGACAAAATATCCTTTCTTACATTTTATGTAGATACCCTTGGGATGAGGTTCGGAGAAATTACTAACTCTTAACTTGATACCAAACTTTGATATAAAATCGTATTAATTTTAAAATTTTGAAATTTCGCTTGAAATTCTTTTGTGTCTACGTAGTAACTTTTCTTTTTAATTATTAAAATAAGCTAGAATATAAAAACAAATATCTGTTTATATCTAGAACTGATAATTAAATATATTCTTTAATTTGAATATTCATATATTTTAATGCTTTATGGTAAATTCCCTCGAAAAATATTAAAGTCATCAAAAATTTTTTTAATAATTGTAAGAATTATAAAGATATTATTTGTGCGTCTTTTCAGGGTAAATGATTTCATTTTTATTTTTTATATTTTGATATTCATAATTTTATGTTAAAATCTCAGATAATTTATGTTCACAAATGTAAATACATATTTTATAATACCACCTTTTCTGCTTGTAAGTTGCATAGAATTTTCGTTATCGGAGTTATACTCACATTGGAGCATTTTGCCATTTTTTTTGTCTATTCTTGAATTTATTCAATATATGATAAAAGTTTACTTCATTTGATATCTTTAGTTTAGAGTTCAAATTCGTTATGATTGAATTATTTATACAATAAATACATATAAAAAATAATTAAGTGAAAGAAACCAAAGAAGTGCTTTATTTCTAATAAAAATTTAATTCGAATGTTTTGAAGATAATAACACACTCAAAAAAAAGAATGTTTCCACATTTTTCTTAGTGAAATTCAAACAGAGAAATTTGATGGAACGGGTATAGTCGCTTCATATTTATCTGGAGTTATAAAATATATAACATAAAATAAGATAAGAGTTAGCCTTCAGTGTAGTTTGTGTATCCAAGCTTTTGTTAAATATTAGGAAGCAAAATTATACGTGAATCGAATATACATCTTCCCTGATGGAGTCCAATTTTAATTAGCGTAACAGGTAATTTAGAACCAAATCAAATTTAATTGAGGGTTTTCATCAACCCTAAAAATAAAACGTTATCAAATGCATATCCCGTAACAAAGAATTTAGATAAATACTTGGAAATAATTCTGCTCGATGGAATTATGACAAACATGAAATAAGTAGTTAATTATGGCAATATTAGCATAGAAAATATTCATGAACCATTTATATGAAACTGTCCAAGCCTTAATTAATTTGATACCCAAATAAGATTAACAAAGCAACGTGGCGATTATTAAATTAGGTTACAAAAGTGGCCAACAAATATTCGATATTGTCTGATATATCTAAATCAATTGCAATCATAGGTCATTGCTTCGGTGAGAGAAGGGCTGGGACAATGAGTACATCCCACTAATGGCGAGGGGCAAGGGCTGAATTTATGAACCCTGCAAAGAACGAGAGTAATTACTTTCTCGAGATTAGTTAAAAAGTCCTTTTAGAGGGGTTTCATCAAAGGGTTCAGGTCGTTGTTATGGTTAGAGAAAACCTCTAAAGTCTTTCTCTTTTTCCAGTTCCAACTTATCAAAGGTGAAGAGAGATCTTTTCTTCTAATTAGCTGATGATTCTACTTAATTACCATTCAGAACTCGAACTGTGAATTAATATACTTTATAACGAACTCATTTATATAAGTGAATCTATGGGAAGAGCACGCATTATTTATCACACTTAAAAAATTTCTGAGTTCCTAACGTTCTCCCACGGGTGTCTGGTTAAGTCAGATCAAATTTCTTTTGTTGTTGCTCCCTTTGCCAGAGATCCAAGTTAAATCTAGCAGAGTAAGGACGAGGAGTTTCTTTGTGCACTTGAAGAGGGAAAATTAAAAGCAACTGAACTCGCCATAAATTCATCCGTAGCCGCAAAGGATGTATCTCAAAGTACGTCATATGATGGAAAATATTAAATTAAAAATGTCGAAACTGAACTGGACAGTACAGAAAAGTTAATATACGAATCCAGAGCATGCAGGTCTCCAGAAATGGGAATGACGTAGATACTACTTTAAAGTCTGTTCCATCAAGGCTTGGAAATTTATTTTACTACGTATTTACAGTGTTAAAAATGTTAGAAGATAACAACTTTGCGGTTTCGTTAATTTAGTGTTAAAGAAGTAAAGTTTTTTAAGAGATAAATGGAAAAATCCCATCAAGGAGACTAGAATAAACTGTGGATACCTTGGGCATTAATTTCAATGTATATATTATGTAGATGTAGTTCTCTACAATTTATGGAAAAAAAAAAACATTGAAGCTATATATGCATACGTGTACTCTGTAAAGCACTTCAAATTTGAAAACTTAATAAATGTTAATACAAAAAAAATATTTCTGATGAAAAATAACACTTACCTTAAAACTGTTTTAAGAAACACACAGCTACACCGCCATTTAAAAGGATGTACAAAGTACCTAATCCTTGCTAAGAAAAGCTACGAACTACTAAGCACATGAAATGTACTAACTTTGAACCCAAACCGAAAATCGTATTGTTTCCTTTGGACTTGGATTAAAAGATAAATTAGTGATAATGCCTTTTGTTTATTATAAAGTACTCTTCAAGCACCACCCCCAAAATGTAGAATATATTAATCTTGAGTTGCTGAGTGTTTTTATAATCTAAAATATGATATGTTTTGCAAATACTGAAGTTAATATTTACACAAATTAAATTGCAAATAGAAACATCTTCTGATAGAGAACAATACTGCAACACTCAATCGATCCAATTTGTATGCAAATGAAATGTATCCCAAAACGTATAAAATGGAAAACTAGAAAAATAAAAAATATAAAATAAACGATTTGGAAGTTCGAATATAATTATTGACGCATTTAGCACCCGCAGGGCTAAGCTATCTATCACTAGTGAAGCGTTTTACTGAAAATGGCCTATTTATTTTATACAAATTACCGATCGTCATATGTTTACAAAATGTCACGTATCCGCCGCTAACCCGGTCTGAAGTATTTAAATCCGGTCATGTAGGTCGAGATGCATTTCTGTCCTGCATTAAAATGAGCTCGTAAATTTCAGGTGGCGTGGCAGAGTTTAACTTATAACGAATCACCGCAGGGCAGAATTTAACAACCCGCTTAATTTTAATTCAATTAACCGCCCCAGTTGAGGTGTCTGTAGTCGAGAGCGTTCCGCAAACTGAATTTATAGGAAGTTCACGAGCGCTTTCCCTTCCACCTGAATATTAAATTAAGGTTGCTGCTCTCTCCGCCTGGACCATTATTACATTAAATTCTTCATATTTATCTTACTTCCGAAGGGGACTGGCAGCAACTCGTACTCGTTCCCAACGGCGTTTATCCCAAGAAAGTTGTTTTGTGAACTTCCCTAGAGGTATTGTGTATTCCCGAGTCGAAACTAAGGTGAGAGCTGGGCTAAAATCAGGTGAATAGCGTCACCACCGTAAACTTTCTTTCATTTTCATATTTCCTTGGGAACTACGGCTTTGTTGTTTTTAATAGGTTTGAAGTTAACGCACAGTTTGGAAGAAAGAAGGATTCTATCGCTCAGATCTCATCAGTCTGTGGCAAATGATTTGTGAAAATGAAGCGGAGATGTTCTCTTTTTGAAGTTAATTAGTAAGGGAATATTTCTCTAGTTTAATCTACTCTTGAATGATGCGCACTGGAGTTCAATTCGAGGTAGAGTTCGTTATAATAATCCAAACATTTATTGTTGTGAAATGTGTCTATCATTCACATAAATTTATTTTTCCACGTACTGCGGCGGAATTCTTCAAATAGAGGAAATTCGCGTTCGTTCGCCTCACCTTCGCCCGAGAATTTCAGGTGTATCAAAGTTTGCGAAGGGCTCTCCCTAGTTTCAAGTCATAACTTCCATTTATATGTAAATACGCTTCCTATAATGGAGCTCTCTAGTACCTTCAGATGGATCAGTGCAAAATGTAACGGAAAACTTGATAAAGGATGTAACTTTTAATGAGTTTTTTAACTTTATCCCTTTCTCGTAAAGACTCAATTTATTCGCAAATAACTTGCTAAAACCGCGCACATGGGAGTCGTTCCTGAATTAGACACTATGGCCATATCAAAACCCATTTGTTTGCAAACATTCTTTTAATATGCATTAAAAATAGACAGACTTTTATTCGACCAAAAGTGTCAAACATCTATTCTTAAGATTTTTGAATTTCGTAGTATTTACATCGATTATTGTGCTCATATCTCCATGAATTCTTAAATTCATCCTAAAATCCCTTATAAATTATTCTTGCTTGGAATGTCTGTTATGTGCCTTCATAGAAAAGTAAAAGAAAGAAGAAATTGCGTCTTTAATATCTCAAAGAAGCCAAGTATAAAATCCCAATACACATTTTGGTAGACTTTTAAGTGAAGGGGACTTTTATTTCTGCAGATATGTGATAATGTCAAAATAAAAAAATCATATATCGCTGGTTCAACAATTTAGATAAAATTGAAAAAAAAACAAGTATGTTTAATAGATTTTCTGTCTCAATTGTGAATAAAAGAGAAATGATTTTCTATTGAATTTTAAGAGCACAAAATGGATAAGGTGGTTTCAATGTAAATTGAAAAGACTATACATTTTAAAAATTACATTACATTACAACGTTGTTTGAAACCATCGCCTTTAAGTCATAAAACTTATAAATGTGTATATTTTTTTTTTATTATTTTATCCTTCAAATGACACACCCTCGTAACATACAGAAAGCATTTTAATCTCAAAAATATGGTTTTGTTGTTGGTTTACTTAGGGAATAAAATTAAACTTTTCCTTACGAGTCACATTTAGGCAGATAAATTCTATAAATGTCAGTAATAAAAAGTGTTCTAATTGATCCCCATGCAGTGAATTGACTTTGGGCTTTAATATAACAACTCCAGTTCTACATTCCCTATAGGAGTATATAATTCGGCATTACGTGGAAACATACCCTTCCCTTACGATGCCTTATAAACCACTTGTACTTTTAGCTTTGTGTAGACGAGTGTGAGCAATTGAATGAACGTAACAATTAACTTCCTTATCTCTTTCATCCGCGTAAAAAGATTCGCTCAAATTTACGACCGTATTATATTAGCGAGAATTGCTCTAAACAATGTCATAGAAGTTTTCGTGAACTTGAGTGTTCCTGCTCTGGAGTTTGATTCCCGCTGTGAAACCACTTCACCAGAAGATAATGGATTTCTGGTGAAGCTCTTCCGAGCCCCAGTTGCGCCGGTGGGGTTTGGATTTTAAGGACATCATTCACATATCATCTTATCCCGTGCTGAGTTATATTCAAATGAATGTAATTTTTAATACAAAAATGACAGAATTCGCGCTTTTCAGACCCCCCGGCTGTTAGCGTTCCAAAAGAATTACATGTGTACACTTTCACGGAAAGTTGGCTCACATAATCCGCACGCCTTCTTGCCGGGAACCCCAGCGGCGCGTGTGATATGGGTCACCGATTTTCCATGGGCTTAGGGGTTAGGGACAAACAAATAGGTCGCAGGGAAAGGATATCGCACAGGCGAAAAAATAAGCAATATATCCTCGCATAAACCAATTTTCTACGCTGGACGGTTTCAGGCGTTGAGTTAATTTCAAATTCGTTTTCCGTTCGCCTTTCAGGCATAAATGGGAAATTATTTGCAATTTTCGCAGTGAAACCACCGTGAATCGTAATAAATTTCGTCTGTTGAAAGGTCACGCTCGCTGTGTTTATCCTCCAGGCAGTGTAAATATTTTTAATTTTTTATCTAGACAAATTTGGCCGCCAATAAAAATTGAGATGGAAAAAACGACTCGCGCGTGGAACAAATCTTTTGTCCAATTTTTAAGGTCAAAAGTACAGTCCCTGCAGAAAAATGTATGTAAACGCAAAGTCAACCAATTCACTTACTCATCTATTTAAGATATTGAACTGAACAATCCAATTACATTTTTGCCTATCCCAAAATAACCTGTTTACAGGCGATGAAGTCTTGTGTTCAAGTTATAAAATACATTGTTGAATGTTTTGTACGCTATTCTAATGTTTTTCAATATATTCTTGTGGTTAATAAATTGTTTCTCCAGCAGGAGATTGAATTTAATTCACAGTACATTTTTATAAAATCTCTAAACCTGTCAGAAATTTCACTATACTTTCATATTAAAATTAACCTTCTCTATTATTATTAGCAAGATATTGTTTCTACAAGGGTTCGTCATTTGAAAAAGCGGACAGAGTAAAAGCAATTCTTCCCACCCTTTCGTAAACCCTGATAGTGATGTTAGACGCTGACAGGAGCTCTATAATTATCAAATTTCACTAACAGTCGTTGAGTTCCATAAAATTAATTCGCGAGAAAATTCCCCTGCTCCTGGAAAATGTCCATCCCACTATCAAAATTGAACACGTAACCCAAAACCTTACTCTAAATAGACAGTTTGGAAATCTCCCCCACCCGAAGCAGGCAGTGGTTGCATGTCAACCGATAACAACGTGAAAATAATTATCGTCTTATCTTCTCCTGTAATTGAATTCCCCGGAATACAAAAATAAATTTTACGACACCTTCGAGAGAAGGGCTGCCTTATTGAAGACATTTTCATTCATACTTTTGGCACCAATCTTGTTAAGGATAAAAACTGCCTTGTATTTTCTTCATTCCTATTCCGAACCTTCGGCCCCGCCCTGCGCAGAAACAATTTTTCCCGCTTACTAGAGGAGGCCTCCTTCCACCAAGGATTTCTTGAAACAACCTTGCGATCTGGGATGAAACAAACAGAACATAAAATTTCGTTCCCTTTGCTCGTAATCCGTGCCTGCTTTGCGAGGGCGGCCGGGTGATTTAAGGGAGAATTCCTGTTCTGCTTTATTGCGAAAAACATCCCTACAAATGTCCCCATCCCGATCCCCCAGAACCTGGCAAGGAATAGAGTTGTTCTAATACGAAAAGTGTTGTGCAAGTTACTTCTGCCCGAGCAGAGCTGGGCAAAATAGTTCTTATCTAGAGCTGGGAGAATTCGTCATCGCGAGTACGACTCTATTCTGTATCTGGAGATTATACACGTCTCCGAGATATAGCAAATATGGGTCGTGTTCAGCAACTCCAAGTACGGCCGGTTGTAGCCTCCGATGTCTCCAGTGTCGTTGGCACACTTCATACCACAGCATTTTCGATTTCGAGGAGCGCTAAAGTTGGCATAGTCATGACTAGCAGAGGATTAGTGACATGTAGTCACAATAATTCTTGTGATTTTCAGCTGCGATACAACAATAAACTTTCGATGTCCCTTTGATGGATACGCACACATTTAGAATAGGCACAACGAATAATTAATAATCAATAATTTTATTACTTTGTAACAAAGAAGAAGAAAATCTAACCACAGAAGAAGCTGGGAAAAAATTCCGCATTCAAAGGCCTCTCCACAAAATGTAAAAGGGTTTTCGGTTTTATTGGAGTATGAAGCAAACCTGCATTACACAACTTTTTATCAACTTCAGTTGATTTTAATTTTGAACGTAGCGTAAAGATAGTCCAGCCATATTCCTTCCTTAGACTTCGGGGCTGGAAGTTTGTAGTTGTAATAAAGAACAACCATCTCTTCATAAAGTTGAATAATAATGACTTTAAAAAAATTTAGAAAATAACAGAAAAAATTGAAATATGTGTTTTTAAATAAAATACTTTGCTATCTTTTTTGCAACTTTTTTGCGACTATTTTGAAAGTGTTGTTATTGTTAGTTCCGTACAATCCACACTAGCACTGATTTTCTAGGATTCTAAGTTTGATCTCCTTTATTTTTGCTAATTTCTACTTTTCTTCTCAAAATTAAAAACAGGTTTAATACAAAACATCTTTTGAAAATGAAAAATAGCGCTAAAAAGATACTTCTAACATTTTCGGTGAGAACTTTTAATTCATCACGAACAGTAAGACGTAGATGTGAAATGGAATTTTACAAAATCGTCTTACTTTCGCCTTCGTACTTTGTATTGTATTATTTTCCCTATAACGAACTTAATCAGAAGGGCCTGAAAAGCCTAAAGGATTTGCAATATGGGCAATGACGTCAAAATTCTGGTGTGCGGTTAGGGCATGATCCTGGTTTGTTTTGTAATTCTAAGCACAATGCGGAATTTAAATGTAATTTCCCATGAACGTGTTGATGGGCATTTGTCTGTATTCAAGTGTATCCTTCATTAGTATCTTCTTCGATCCCAAATAGATAAGCTGAAAGTTGGCTTTTCCAGCACTTGTTCCACTCTCTTGGGCTTTCATTCACTCGAGGGATTCGCCTTGTTTTACTACCGCAGAGAGTACCTTGGCTCATCAATCATGTTTATCTAAAGCCCCCCAACCGCAGGCTCTTATACTCCACCCGCCCCAGAAATTTAGCAGAGTCTTCAATAGCCGGAAGAAGAAGAAGGCATCACTTAAACGGCTTTCATTTAAATATGCTTTTGCCTCGTCAAGAATCCGTTATTTGAGCATTTCCCTCTCTGAAAACCGCAGAGAAACCCCAAAAAGATAGGCGAACTTTTCAAAAGTGCTCATTAAGATCATCTTCTCATAGATTTTGGATGGAGTTAGAAGGGTCGCTTAGTGACCTAACGTCCCGTCTAGACGGAAAGAAATTACGAAGTTCGCCTGGTTCACGTGTACACTTTGAACGTCTATCGAGTTCGTCGATTTCCAGAGACCCATCTGTGCTTGCTCTACCTGTGACTACCAACGTTCGGCTAGGGCGGCTATGCCTAGGACTCTAGAACAGCGCGTATGGCCCGAAAAGTAAAAGCGCATACGTATGACGTCAACTCCCCAAACTCCTGATGATGTGGTGGTGGGCCCACTGGGTATTGCAATCTTCTCCCGAAATCTCTGGGGTAAAGATGGGAAATATGTAAAAATGTTCGTCAGCGCGCATGAAAATTCCTCGTTGGCCAGAGAGGTGGTCGCGGGACTTTTCTCCGCCGAGAACCCTCCAGATCCGGGGGTATTTTGCCCTACGCTGTGACGGTGGCCTCAGTCGAGATGTGGATTTGAGAGTTCGCTCGTCGGATATGCGTACAGTTCGGAGGCCCTTAGAACGCGCTAAGTGCAAAAGTGTTATGAGGTGTTGCGTTGTCGCTGCCAGGTGCCAGGTGTGAATCGAGGGTGAAATGCCCTCGACGAAGTCCGTTCCGTCAATCGTTGTCGTCGTCATCGTCATCCCTCGAATCGCATAGGCTGAAGAAGGGCTGAAGAATAAATCGCCAAGTGCTGCGACTTGTGACGTCAGTGCAGTGTGTTGTGTGCCCCAAAGGTACGGATAGTGGCCAATCTTTTGTTTATGTGTAAATCCCGTTGCATAACACCTGGGAGCCATCAAGCGGCCTCGTTCCAGAGCAATAGATGGTGAAATTAAGTGGAAATTCACACTTGTCGAAATTGCTACGCAGCTGGGTATAATAAATTGCTTTAGCCTACTTCCAAAGGCTTATGGGGAAGCGGGGATGAGAGGGGCTCAGTGGGGACGGATGCTGGATCTGAAGCTGGACGCCCGCTGGGGAAAGGGGCGCGAACATAGATCCAGAGAAACTTGCCGTGACGTCTGTGTCCTTGAACTAGTAATGGAAAAGGGGTGAATTTTAATGCGAAACTTGGCAAGGATGGGGTGGGAGTGGGGAGAATCTGCAAACGGAGGGCAGGCGGCAGTCCGGACTAAGTTCTTGAATCCAGGGATGATCCGAGAATCTAATTGTGCTTTTGCAGCGAGTGCTCTGCACACACGTGTTATGTAACTTTAATTAAAACCATTTTGCAATTAATATACGTGCGGCAGATTTAGGGCGAGTGCGGCTCTTTCGCGAGCGGTTCGCGAGATGAGCATAATGCCCCCTTTTACGTGTCGGGACTCTATTCAGGCGATTTAAGGGCTTTCCAGAGAAAATAGTGAAAGCGAATGACGTGAAAGGGACCAGAATGGGAGCAGGCTATAAATGAGATGCCCCTGTCTCCTTGCCGTGCAAGGAACGTCTACCCTCCCTCGTCATCAAAGTAAAAAGGTTTTGTGAAAAATGCAAGATGGATTTGGGTTTGTGGCACAAACATGTAAAGGGGAGCATTTTTGACACTCGTCTAAAAGAAGAGTAGTGTCCGCTCGGGGAAGAACCCCCTTCTGGGCCTATTGTGGGCCCTTCACATTTAGCCTCGTTAAAGCAGGCCTGCTTCCACTACATTCCGTTGCGCGTCCGGGGAGTGGGGAGGGAAAGTGAAAATTCGCCCAGCGCGGTGAAATGGGCGAAATGGACTCATTTTGCAATTATCTTGCTTCGCATTCGCTTTCTCTGGGTCCGACCGCCCCCGCACTGCCCGGCTGGATTTGAGAGGCATCCTGGCCAGGTTCTGAGCCGACAGCGAAACTTTGCATGTGCAATTCCGACGCTGACCTTTCACACTTCGAGTTATTTCTGGAGCGGCGTACCGTCCAAATCTAGTTCGCATCGATTTTAGTTGTCCACTTCGGTCTTGTAAGATTAATGACGAAATAGTACGTATTTAGATATGGGCCGCATGATTTCTTAAATAAACTCTTCGGCATGAATTACTGCATAAGACCTACCAGGTAAATTTGAAAACTTCGATGGATTAAAAATCTTTCAACCGAAATTTGAAATTTGAAAGGATTCAGTTTTTTCTTTGTCTAAATTAATGTAAAAACATGGCATACACTTAAATTTAGTCAAAGAAAAAAAAACAAGAAAAAACACTTTAAAATGTTGAAGCCATTAAAAATACTTTGTAATGTGTTTTTTATGTTGAATTCCGGAAGTCCAGTAACAAATCCAATGTGAGAATATATTTAAAGATTGCTTTAATTAAAATTGGAAAGGGCTTTTTAGGAGTTTTTCTTTTTTCAACAAATCTGTTAGATATGATAGAAAAGGGTTT
The DNA here is from genome assembly GCA_001932985.1 of Proctacanthus coquilletti. Classification (NCBI taxonomy): domain Eukaryota; kingdom Metazoa; phylum Arthropoda; class Insecta; order Diptera; family Asilidae; genus Proctacanthus; species Proctacanthus coquilletti. The sequence goes on from MNCL01000006.1 coordinate 2,176,027, forward strand.
AAAACTCTAGCCAAAATAATTCACCGATGTAAACGAGAAAATAATTTGTCTTTTTGAAAAATACTTTGACTAGTATTTCACAAGAAATATTTTTTGTTTTAGTTATTTAGATAATTTTATAACTTCATTTTTATTTTAGAATTCAGGTAAAATTCACATTTATCATTTAAATAGAATGCAAGGAGAATTTTAACTTGAATTATTTAATATAAACAAAAATATTACATTTTATTATTATAAAAACAGCGAGCAATCTTATTATTTGTATTGGGGAACTTCTCAGCTTATGTTTTCCGGATTTTTGTAAGCAATATTTTACGAGATTGCTAGGGGCACAGCAAATTTAAGGAAACATTTGGGAAATATTAAATTAAATTAAAAACGTTTACATTACTTGTATAATTTTGGATTAACACTTTAAAAAACTGTCGTTTGATACGTAACACAATAATTTTAAAACAATAAGAATAACACCTCCAAATAAGAACGTGGGACCCCACGCGGGAAATCTTTTACTGTTTATCAATTACTTGCGATTTCACCTCATAAAAATTTATGAACATAAGAAAAGGCCTTCCTTACAAGATCCAATTGTTTACTTATCTAAAATTAACGCTTCACTTGAAAAAAAAAATTTTTTTTTTTAATTCTATTGAAAAAATTGGGGGGTCATTTGGACCCGCGGTGACCGCAACGGATTAAAATCAATTCCAAAAAATTAATGTGTGGCATTTGAAGGTTTTTAAATATGTAACTACAGTAATAAATAAAAAATAAAGTTTCATCCAAAAAATTAGAAGCTAAGTTAATAATGAGCAGCTGCGACTGATCTTCACATCAAACATTTCACTTTTTTCTTGAAGTATATAAAAAGCAAAATATTCATAAAAAAGTGTTAGTGAAAACTAAACTCATCTTTAAATCGACTATTAAATGTTGAACACACAATACAATACAAAAAATATACAAACTTTTGAAGCATGCTATCGTGAGAGAAGCACCTTGAGACTTAATTGTATTGATAAAAATATTTGACTGAGGCGGCACTTAGAAAATTGCATTCTGTGCTTAATAAACTAATTATTTATATAGGGACGATTTTTCATGTTGGAATTTTGGGATAATTCCCAACAGATTTGGAAAGAGTATATTTTATCTGGATGTCGGACAGATTGCTTACTCAGCTATTGCCAACTTAATTTTCTAGCCAAATTTTAAACGAATGTTAGATGAACTTAAAGCGGCAAATTATACGTAGTTAAACAGATTAACTTTATAGAATTTCTATTACTAATTATTATTATCATATGATGTTGTTAAGATAACAATAAAGTTTAGATAAATACCCTTACAATCTTTCAAATTAAAATTTCATTTATTAATTTTCTATGTTATAAGAGGAACATAACATTTTTTTTTAATTAATGAAATTATTTTCTTTAAATAAATAAAAAAAGATGAACACACTACTTCTTTGTTTTATTTTATGCGTATTGTGATTTTCCTTTAAAGAAAAATAGAAATAATATTTCGATACCAGAAGTCGTTTATTTATAGTGAAAGGTATCAAGAATTATTGGTTTACATTTGTGGCCTGTAGACACATGTGCACATGTGTTGATCATATTAACGCTATAAAAAAACTAAAATCAATTAAAAGTTTCAACACACAAATATTTAGATTAATAGCTCTTACTAATTTAAACTGATTTGTCGATTTAGGCTCCAATGAACATGAGATTTATTTCTAATTGATTCGATTTTCTGCGCTTATTTAATTTGCGATAATGGAGAAATATTACATAGTGAGATTAAATGCTCTTGACGCAATCTATTACATTAAATAATTAAGTGATAGTCTCATCGGTCGTTCGATTGGCTACAAATTAAATCGAATGTAATTTGTGTGTGGACTGATGATAAAAATGGAAATACTAAAATCGGAAATTTACATTGAATTTTACTTGGAATACTTTGGAATGATGAAAAATTCGAGAAAAAATGTAAAAATTAATTCATTTTAAGCGTACACCACTATTTGGAGTCTAGCCAGAATTGTGAAACTCCAAGCCAAATTCCTTTTCATACTTTTTATGACTAAACCTGACCGGAGTTTTATGAGTGGGGGCATTCATCATGAACGCTGAACGGTGGAGGAACCTACTTCAATTAATTTACCTATGCGATTATTCGAACGTTTACGTTCGATATCAAATGTAATTTAGCATAGAATATTTTAATTCGACAAATAATTAAAAATTAATTTAATTAAAAATTAATAATTTTATCAGAACTAAAGGAACTGGAGATCTGTTCGAAAGATAAAAATTAAATAATGCTTTTTGTCAGATAATCGATTTGAATATGGGACAATTGAAATAAGAATAAAAGGAGAGAAAGGATAAAATAATTTATTATTAACACAAAAAGCATTAGGAGTAGCAATTTTGATTTAAAAGGATAGGAAGAGGGCAGGAATCCGCCTAACTCGCTTAAAAATAAAAAAATGGTTAATGTATTTAATCGAATATCTTGCAGAGGAATTATCTTATAAATAAAGTCTTACTTAAATCTATTTAATGATTTCTAAGGAAGTTTTGAATACACAAAAATAATTTAAAAAATTTATTATGATACAAAATTTGAGATAGTCATATAGTGGTCAGAAAGACAGTTCAATGTGTTTTTATTTTTATATACAACGTATATAAAAATATAAATATATAAAAATATGAGCAGCAAAATAGCAAATAATAGAGCGCTAAAATAAGCTCAAAATTCTAGATACAGGGAAGTTAAATTCAATATTGAAGGAAGCAAACAAACAATTTTATGATATTATTTCTAGGAAATTTTCCACAACGTACTTCATAAAAACAAAATAAAGCAATGGCGAGCAACTCTCTAAGGGGAAATTGATTGCAGATAGCATCGACTTTTAAAAGCTCCTATTAGTTATAGCTTCATTTGTAGATTTCTAAACACTTCTCGTACAATATTTTAAAGTTAAATACTTAATAAACATGTAATGCATTCATATCAAAGCAAATGAATTGAGAATTATTACGAAAATTGTTACACCTGAGAAGGATCAAACAAAAGTCTTTTAAAGTCATTTTATACTTGGAAAAAGTCTAGCATAAAAAAGTAGCCTACTTAACTTCGTCTAGGTAGCATGTTGTATTAAGGGAAACACACATCTTACAGTTTTAAATAAGGACGTACATTTTTGTCTGTTTATTTGTTTGTAAATTGCTCACACCAAAATAATTGGACAAATATTGATGGGATTTACACTATTAAGCAGTCCTTAGGCTAATTTGGTTAAGTAGTTATTTTATTATACTAAAGCTGTTGGACAGGTTCGTGCAGGACGAATTGCTGATAAGTCAATGTAAAGTTTAGAATATTCAATTTTTACAATTTGAACAATAGTGAAAAGGTAAACAAAACTTGTAGGGCATTGAAAATTGACCGGAAAACACTTTGTAACAAGTGAATTAATATTGTGTCACAGTTTCAATAAGAATATCGATCGATATGCGATCATACCCGTGTTATCATGGTAATTATGTGTCTCCCTTTGAAGACATGAAGTCTGCTTTTCACTTGTGCAGTCATGAACACTCCCTTGTTGGTTTTCGCCTTTGTTCCGTCTAGAGGCTCCTTTCGGTATTAGTGTGCTATCTTCGAGCTCGTTACTCAAGATTTTCATCTAAAGCGGCTTGAGTTCCCATTTAAATACATTCTGGGAACTGGTCCAAACTGCATCATCTCAAAGATGCGAGGGGATTAAGACTGTGTAATTTCTGCAAAATCGTCTTTAGGAAAGTTTATGTCTTTGAGGAGCATTATCCTTTCAATGTTACTTCGTGTTAATTCTACATGCAATATTTATTTTTGATTTCTCTCGCACGTGTTAAATGACACAGCAGTAAAACCATTAATTTCAACACTTTCTACTAAAATATGTCTCTAAAATTGAAAAGTCCCTCGTTTAAGTCCGACAGAGTAAGTTTAGCGGATATGAAAGTAATTTAGTCAAGGGACACTTTCGCTAATAGAGCCTCGGTGGGATTCTGTTTAAGTTAATTATTCATGAAACATTTTCACTAGCCTCTAGCCCTCAGACCTGGGAACAGTGTCCGCTTGCTGCAAGCAAAAAAGTCCCAGTCTCCCGGATTGCTGCCTGGGTAAAACGGCGGGAAAAATACAAAACTTGAAAGTTTTTTTTTTTCGTTGAAACGATAACAAAGTGTTGGTATTCAGTCATAACATCCACGGTTATTGGGTACAAGGATTTTTACCAATTTAATTACTTTATTAAGGCTTTTTTGCTTTCATGGCTTGTTGTGTAAGGATTAAAAATAATTTTTCCCGAGGCAAATTGAAATGTTTAATTTGTCTTTTTTGGGCAATTGCCAAATTGAACTGCGGTTAATTCAGTCACTTTCAATTACCGAATCGAATGTTTATTTTTATGAATTACAATTGCATCTCAAATTTTCAGTGTTTTAATTTTTAATTTAAAATGTAACATATCTCACGGATGGGTTTTTTAAAAATCAGGTTTTCAGAGAGCAAGAGATATTTGGATGGGAATTATTATTATTGTGCACGCACAAAGCCAGTATCGTTTTATATATGAGAATACACACCCACTCACCGAAAAGACCTAGTCGAGCCAGATGCGACTTGAAAAGGTTTCCTTTAGAATCAATGTACTTAAACTTTGTTGCTGAGGAAATTATTCCTTTACTGAAAGAATGTCGATCCTATTCCAGCCGCGTTTCTGGAATTTGCCTTTCCTGCCTTCATATTTGATGCATAACTCAAGAATTTTTCAAAGAAAGGATAAAAGGACACGCAGCATTCCTTGAGAGAATTTTTGGATCAAATTTAATATTACGTATATTCTTTTATGTTTCACGCAAATGGCTATGAAAAGATGAAGCAGGAAGGAGCAGCTATAGGGTACAACGTTGAATTGAAATGAAGGCAGATCCGTGCATATCATTTCTATTTATTCATTTAAAGAAATTTAGGCAGAAAAATTGTTGCCGTTCAAAACTAGTCTTAGTAAACATGCTGCCATCGCAATAAGACTAAAGATAAAGGTATGAAACTTCGTTGAAGATGAAATTTATTGACTTTCTGTAACTTTAGGATATGATATGAATGGAGACATAATTCTACGAAATTTCAAACTTATGTATTTGAAGTAAAAACAAAGAATTTCTCGTTCAGACACAATGTTTTCGTGTGTTTTCGAAAACAATTTAATGAGAGAAATTTGTTTGATCAGTATAGATAAATAAATTATGTTCGGGTTTTTTAGGTATAATAACTCATTTAAAAAATCATAAAAAAATGGAAAAACAAACATAAAAATAATGTTAATGCAATAAAAATAATAAATAATAAATACGAGAAATCAATAACTTAAAAAAAACATGAAGATTTAGACTTGTTTATTTTTGCAATTAACATAAGTTTATTGCATGTGTATTTTTTTCAATTTGAGCAAATTTTTAAATTTGGATTACGAGTTTATTGCTAAAGTTAACTATGAGATGTTAGTCAGAGAATTGTTATTTTTTTGTAAAAACGTGCCATCTTCGTATCATCTTTTTGGGATAAAAATCTCTTTCCCAAAAAAAGCCTACTTGTTAAAAACCGTCCGATCTAAAAGGTATTGAATTATATTGAAGAGGACATAGGAATTTTTTAAAGCATTTTGAATAAGGATGGGTTCCTTGGATTTGGAGTTTAGTAAAACAGAAAAATTTTGTAACGAAATATTTCTTAAATATTTTTATACAGTTTGAATTTATTTTACTACATGATTGATTTAACATTTCGTTTTGTTTACTTTCAGGTAGATGTGGCACACATGAGAACAGGATTGGTGTAGCAAACCGTTTATAATACCCTTAAAGTAGATAAGAGTTCAACAGTAGTGCGTTCGAGAGTTATAGAATTTCTCAGCGTAGATATAAGAGAATTTGAGAATATAGCAATCATTAGCGGATACTTGCTCAATTACGAATTAAATTGCTTTTCGTCAAACTATAAGTCTAGAAATAGTGTTAATTAAATAAAAACGTGTTCATTGATTTACTACACTGCCAAGATGTCGATAATCCCACAATGGTCGGTCGAATTTAAATTAAACCAGTGTTGAAAATGTGTTCAATCCGAAACCGCCGCGAGTGTAAATCTTTGGATAACTCATCGCCTAGTCGCGTTCGTAAAATATTGTGATTTTTCGTGAAACAAAAAAGAGTAGTAATAAAAAAAAGTGAAAAAGGAGGTTAAGGGTGCAATATAAGACTTCCAACTTATCGCCTGCCGTCTAGGCTCAGCACGCAAAATGAGTAAGTACAGCTCCTCTCACCCCTCAACCTCTGGGGGGGGGGGGGGGGGGGGGGGTGTTTTGGTTTTCAATTATCGCTTCCCCAATAGCGCAGCTATGAACTCTTGAAAATCGCGGGTCTGCGAAATGAATTCGCGGGCGCAAGTTCTGGTGCACGTTCGCAGCGAAAAAGACCCATGAATTGAAAAAAGCACCGGCACCGCGCGATTGTTATAGCTCCTGGAGGAGGCGATATGAATATTTATCCCGCCCCAATAAGCGAAATCGAGTGTTAAGACCGTGAGTTGGGTTTCGCGGTCCCTCTTCTGGACTCGTTATCACTTCTGGATCCGTCGGTGGCGGTGAGACTGTTTTCGTTGATGGCTCACTTTCAATACGAACGAGCTGTTGGCGAAAGCTGTTAAAACTTTAAAAGGAAACTTATCAAACTTCGTGACGTGAAAACAAATTCAGTTCCTTGAGAAACCCGGTCTTGGTTCTGCTGAGACCCCGGGACCGATGCCATTAAGGCCGGCTTATTTTGGAACAGTTTTAGAACACTTTGCAGAAACAACGTTTCGCAAATAATTGGGGTCCCAGTCCAGCGTGCGCTGGAATGCTTCGGGAGCGGTGCAGCATTTCTCCTCGATTAAGTGATTCCAGTAAGTTTACGTGAAGGCAATTTATTTTGTCGCAACTGACAAAAATATCAACTCGGGAATCAGAAATCGGGATAGGGTTGCGGTTGCAGGCAGCGGAACCACCTATGGATTGCAAACAAGGACCGCACGAGGGAAGAAAGTAATAAAAGCAACCACGTTTCGTGCGGAGATTTATTGGCCCACGAATTCGATCGGAATTGGCAAAGTTTATCGATGAAAGGTTCTGTGAAAATATGCAGTCGAGGAAAATGGGAAATGGTACGCTTTAAAGTTTAAAGGGATTCCACTAAGGATACAATAACATGCCCTATAAGAGGAAAGGATTGTTTTAAATATTTCGGTGGGTTCTGCGGTTTGGTTGCTGTTTGATTTTTATTGAAGCTAGAATTCCAAATGGACATAGTAAATTTTAAATGGATGTTTTGAATTTACCTTCGAGACATAACTTCGAAGATTTTATGTTATTCTTTTTCTGCATGAAATTTATGATTTCCATGAACTTATTTAACCTTTTCTTTACTTCCGAAAACATAAGAGGGTAGTGGTTGCTTAATCAGAAAAAGTATTAACTTGAACTAGTTTGTCAAAAATTAAATCATTTGGCAATTTTTGATTTGAAATTATTACATTACTACATTTAAAATGTAAATTCCATTTTCTAAAATATTAAAGAATTATAATCTTAATTCAAAGAAAATTGCACATTGTATAGATGTGTACATTCGAAAAACAGTATATTTTATAATATCGGAATTAGTATATTTTATAATATCGGAAATTAGTATATTTTATAATATCGGAATTCTTCAACTATTTAAATAGCTTTAATTAAATTATTTTCTTAAATGAAATGTACTTTTGGAATTTCTTTATTACCGATTTGTTGCTTAAGAAACTTCATATAAATAGGAAGATAAAAGGCAGTTGTTTTGTTTTATGCAATTAACTTTGTTACTGAAAATAATTAGAAATGTCTGAGGATATTTTCTGAAAAACATGTAAATTATCCAACGATAATTCTTTGAACTGTCATCAAAAGAATATACAAAATAAACTTTTTAAATACATAAATAAAGCGTTTCCTTTGCTTTTCCGTTTTTGTAGCCGATTTGACAAATTCTTATTAATAAACATATGTATTTAAACATAAAAATGAAATTTGTTTTGAGGCAAATATCGTTGGTTTCTAAGTATTAAAATATACTTATCTTTTAAAAAAGACTGTATGATAAAAACTATACAATGATGTAAAATAAAATCATAGCTTTATCAAAATTGGTTCCGTAGATTTTGTTGATTAATATTTTGTTACTTTCTAAATAAATATAAAAACCAACTTTTATAAAAAAATTGCTATACAACTGTTAATTTATTTTAAAATTTACAAAACGGACTTTGGGTCTAGATTTACTACTTAAACAAATTTTATTGGTGCTAAAATTCAAGATTATTTTAAGAAATGCCCAATTGGCATAACTTTTACTAATTGTAATTGCGTTAATCACCGAATCTTCGTTAAATGTTTCACCTGTTTACCGGTTAGTCCTACCCAAACGATTATTCCTTAGTTTTCCAAGCGACGTTTATGGGATTCTTATTTTCCTAGATGAGTGCATTTGAACTAGTAATTTAAAACTTAGAATGTTATCAAAGAAGTTCCCCAAAGACCTTAAAGTTCAACAAGTCATTTTCCTTAAACGCAATTCATATTAAGTTGAAATTAGAAAACTTCCTTACTAAATTTCACTGAACAATTGCGTTATCTTATTTGATTTTGGTAAACAGAGTACTCTTGAGACGGAAATTGCATTTTATGGGCACTTGCAACTCCAAAGTCTTCACGGAACTGGCTTTGCCATACGATTTAATGCAAAGTGGATGCAATTGACCTGATTCAAAATCTCTTAATTTCTAAGACTTAAATGTCACAATTGCAATGTCGAGCCTGACATTGTAGCCCACTCTGCAACGCCCCAATGAAATTTTCATGAGAAACACGAACTTGTACCTGAGGAGTCGTCCAAAATAAATGACTCGATGTCGAAAGGATGTCTTTGATTACAATTGCGCTCAATCCATTGAATAAGCATTCAATAGTACTTTACCTCCATTGAAAGCTTCACGCAAAGTGACGCTTATTTGAAACTGATACAAGTTTGCATGCTGAGAACAATTTTTATGAAGCATAAAAATTGATCGTCTCGCAAATAGCTCACGAGCTTCGAGATGATGACTTGTACCCTTTTAAGATGCACCCTACTCGTAGTCCCGCCAGGGAGTTCTTTGTTCCATGTTCACTGAACTCCAAGGCAGGTCCTTTCATTTTCAAGTGAAACAATTGCTCCCGGTGGCTGTTCTGGCTCATCCCAGACAGATTAAAAAAAAGTGCGTTCGTAAGATAAGTAGCCCTTCCAACCATCGTGAAGCACCTTAGAACCCTTCCTGGGGCATCGCGCTGGTAAGACGACCACTTTTGACACCCTGCAACGCGAGTGGCTCAGAAAGGGGTTAAGCATTGTCAATGTCGTGTACTAGTTCAACAATCCTTCTTCTCCCGGTATGGATTGTCTTTGCTTGTTACCGCCAACAAATCGCTAAAAAAGCTGTAATATGCAAAACCGTCGCTTATATTACGGCTTCTGTCTCGTCCTAGAGAGGTGAGAAAATGGAATCCCCCGACCCCCGCGGGTTGCTTTCATCAAACTGGAAATTGGAACAAAGGTAGTGAGCCTTAAGCGAAGAGCTCAGAAGCCATTTCCTTAGAAATTGCTTACACTACAACGACGACGTGAATGGAGGAAGTTAGGAAGTCGGAGGAACCGAGACATTTTGTGACTTCATTACAAGCAAGACACTTTGTGAATTACTAAACATTGTTGCGTACAATCCTTAGTATGGATAAATAAAAAAAACAAAATATTACAAAATAAATGAAAATTGAAAATAACATAACCATAACTAATTTTGAAAATCATTAAAAAAACCATACAATGCAACAACTTAATTATAAAACAAATTTCACGGTATGTGATTTATCCTTTCCGATTATTTCTAGAAGTCTACTTTCTATCCCAAGCTTTTATTTAATTTCATTTTTAAGTAAAATGAGCTAAGACTGACTTCTACACTAAATCCGAGTGGACAAGCATGTTATAGACACTTTATAGAATTTAACACGGAATTTCTTATACTCTGTTCTAAACCGAACTCTAGTTACGTTAAAGTTCTACGGTTAAGATATCCACAAATCTTAACCAAAATTAGTTTTAAATTATTTTGAATAGCATTTTCTCTTGGAAAAACGAAATACATATCGACTTGTCCTTTGAAATGGTATGATAAAAAGTAATCAGATATCCTTCATTGGGATGTAGAAGTTCTCTATATAAAAATCTGTACTATGAACTAACCGATTTAGAGAGTTTTATGTCATCAGCACAGGGGTATTGGTTTATGTAGAAATAATAATTTATGTTGTTTTTACAAAGCAAGTTTTATATGCTACAAATGTAAAATATCATTGTCTATTAGAATATTAACAGGGAAGGCTTCTCCGAAATAAGAGTAAATGCCTTGAGTTTCACATTCTTCAAGAAGTGAACAAAACAAATGAACTTAAACTTTGTTGTAATAAGCTAAGACAATTTTTAGAAAAGTTTATTGTCCTAAAAACTCAAACAATTTTCTGCTAAGTTGCTCCTTAATCTGAGTTCAGCAATATTCAAAACGAGGAGTCGAGCCTACTAATGCCATGCATAAAATGCCTCCAACTGAAGCAAATGGCCCCGATTTCAAGAAGAAGGAGTATCCCTTTTACCCTATTCTTTGGGAATGAAAGATTACAGATAACTAGAAGTCCCAGGGCTGTCCTTTCTCCAGTCAATCAACTGCAGACGGATACAAAGCGAACATTTCGCGAACTCGAACCTTTTTGTCTTTCGTTTTTGTTCCTAAAATATCAGAACCATTCTGAGAAATGAAAGGAGACGAATTTTGAGAAATTATGCAAATTACTAGAAATTGTGTTATATACTTTATCCTCTGCAATAAATATTTCTGCAAGGAACATTCGCCACGAGACAAAACACGGCCTAGTGGCAGCCATTCCGTCGCAGGTCTTGTAGGTCTTTATTGAGATTCCATTTTCGCATAAACTGCCTTTCAGCGGGCGCGTTCGGAGTCAAAGTGCTCCACAAACTCGCGTTTATTTAATTAAAGCCGAAACAGTTTCCTGTAAGCTTCAAGGAAGAATTACCGACCACGTAATTAAGCGCAGCTTCAGCCACCGGGAACGACTTGTGGAGCTGTGGCCACAGCTTTACGGGGTGTGGGAATTTCATCAGCAGCATTTTACGGTCTTTATGACGCCCTTATTTAACGTCTGACACTCGTCACGCCGAAGCGATTCAAGAAGGCGGGCAAGGGGTCACCGGCGCTTTGAGGTATAATGAGAATTTAATAAAAAATGGAAAACCTTTTGAGACCGCACCATTACCGCACTAGGTGTAGATTGCGTTACGGTCGAGACTCCTGCTGTGCGTCTCTCGGATGGGTAAGAAGGTGATAGCGCCCTAATCGATCACATTCACGACGAGCCATATGTGCCGGAAAGAGTACCCCCGACACTCGCTCCGGGATGGGAGACATCCTGCCGGAAGGTGCTCGTAAGAGCCCCTTTCAAGAATTTTATTTCAGAAATTAACTTCCCTCTGGTGCTCCATTACAGGCACACGTTCATCGATTTCCTCTTACCAACTGCTACGGTGGAACCACTTAAAGGTGAGGCCCCTCAGACCCCAGACCACAGACCGTCGGAGATTTCCCTTATTCCTTGCGGAAACATTTCTGCTGCTTACTTAGTTAAACTTTTCAAAATAAAAACAAATTGAGATCCTTTGTGCTAAGTGCATTACAGTAAAAGCCCTAAAATCAGACGAACGACAACGTTAGCCTTTCGTAACATGGTGGCAGTGTGGCTTTAGCTTTAACAATTAATTGCAATCTAGCTGTGTCCGTATATCTCGTCTGTAATGCGGCTGTTAATCGCCACTCGAAGGAAATTCCCTTGAAATTCCCTTGTAACGTGTTCTCTTGGAACGACTTCAATTTCGAAAATTAATTGTTCAGTTGTCCTATCTAGTTGTGGATCGTAGTCGAATTCATTGAGTCCTTGGTTCCAAATAGTCCATTAGGTAGACAAGACTATGTGCTTACAGGAACGAGACACAAAAGGCTTACCAACCAGACGTGCGTCTTAGCTTTCATGGAAAGTTATGGAAAATACTCCTTGGCTTTAATAAATATACGTTGGAGATTAAACCAGTTGGATTATGTATCTACTATCATTATAAGATGCTCAAGAGCTAGGATAAAGTAGTTCTTATCTAATTTGAATTTGTGTTTTTCAACACTTTGTTAAATATAATTTAAAATTTCTATATGTTTTATCTATCTCGCAATAAATTTCTATATTAAAGAGTAGAATGACTCAGAAAAAGATTAGGCATGTAAATAGTTTCACAATTGTGTAAACAGACGATTACGTTATTAGAATTTAAAACCAATGAAAAATTCATACATAAACAATATTTAAATTTTCTATTTCCAGACCTAATTTTTCTGTGAATTTAACAACCATTTTGAATTTCGATTCAATATTTAAAATGGTTCTTGTAAAATTACAAAACAAAGACAGTGGTGTTCACCACTATTCAAGTTAGATTTATCTGAAGTGCAATATTTTATTTTATAAATACGTGTATAGGAAAATTTTAATCTCATAAGTGATTTTTAATTTTTAAGGTTCCGTATCTCAAAAGAAAAAAACGGAACCCTTATAAGATCATTCTCGCGCCTGTGTGTCTGACATAAAATTTTTGCAAATTCGGAGAATTTAATACTTCATCTAAAGTTTACAGGAAAACTATAACTAAAAAAAACTATAGAAATTAGCTTTACAAGTTTATCATTTTGTATTTTCACAAATCGTAGGTTATCGTTAAAAGCTATTTTGCGACCAATTTATATTTTGCAATTTTGTTTAATTTCGATGAAATCTTTTACTTATTTACCTATATAAATAAATAGTAACTACTTAAAATGTGATGGTAATGCTTGTATTCTATATTCGGTTCGATAAAGAGAAGAGCGGGTTTGGAGAAGTAATGCGAACAAACATATGGTACGGAACCCTCCACGCGTGAGGCGAACTCGTACTTATTTCATTTCTACGATGCTGATATTTGGCACCACAGTATATTTTTAATAATACATAAGAGCAGCTATGCTGTTTATATGAGTTGTATATAAAAAACAACAATTCCTGACTGATTCAACATCACCGAGTCGAAACCCTGGTCAGTAATTTTATTTTATAATGTAGAGACTCTCTAAGAAGGGATTTTTTAAAATTCAATCTCTAAAGGGGTCATAAGGCAATTCAAATTTTAAAGAAAATTGCTTCCTGAATAATGAAATAACAACATATAATACTGCATATAATTTTTCTGCGCAGTAATCAAAACATTACTGAACGGATTTTGATGAAATGTAGCATAGTAGTAGCTTTTGACTCCGGTCAACATCCAGGAAAGTTTTCATTACAAATATCCCATTTTTAGGGGTGATACAAACGTCAGTAATACGAGACATCGACATTTATAGAATTAATTAGAACAAATTTTCCAAGATTTGGTTTGCAAAGGATTTTTTAGCGTAACTAGATTTAGACAGAAGATCGAATCCCGTAAAAGTATTAAGAACTCGTTTTTTATTTTTAATAATTTTTAAATGTTTATTTTCCTTTTAATGGACGTGTTTTTTTTTTCGATACTAGCAACACTATTATAAACATGTTTGAGACTATTTTGATTTCTTTTTTTATAAACCGTGAAGTAAAACGCGTAAGAAGTCTCATATATGAAAATTATAAGTTTAATAATAATAACTAGAATTTGACATTTTTGTAAAAATATTGCCTACGAAATTCTTTTGAACAAATGTATCAATTATTTCTTAGGTGATGACAGTTTTTTTTCAATTAAGGTATTAATATTTGTTTATACTTCTTAATCGAATACGAAAATATTTAAAATTGTTTGGAATGGAAATAGAATAGTTTCAAGTTCGTAGCATTATTTCAAATATTTAAAAATCGATAAATGGTATATACTCTGTTATTGGACAAAATAGGAAACAAGCAACTCAAAAACGACTGAATGCTGAAAGTCGTTCAAATAGTATCATCTGAAGCTAAAAACAGTACATAAGTCTTCTCTACTATGAATGATCATAATTAGGTAGCTTAACAGCTGAGGAAAGGACCATTTACACATACCTAAACAACCTTTAAAATAAGATAAGGCAACTTAACATTACCCATAAACGTGTTTTCCACATACTCACACGAAATTACCTTCCATCAAATAAAAGCTAAGAGAGGCAATAAATTTCCTTAGCTTAAAATCTATCTATTTCCATGATATCGGTAAGGTGCGAAATATTTCAACCAGTGCGTTGTTAACAGAGGTGTAATTTGATTGAGATATGATAAAATTAATGGATATTGATGCCGTCCTCAATATAATTTTGATGTACGATAATCTATTTCACGGTTCTCCCAATTCGCGAATGTCGGCTAGGCCAAGAGATGCCATATTTCATGTAAGATCTCGAGAATTATAACAGCCGTAATTTCGTTATTTGCTTACAGGGCCGAGCAAGAAAAAATGGCAGCAAAATAAGATAAAAGCGCGTACGAAGAGCTCTTCAGCTCGAGATGAATGGATAAGGTTGCTTTTAAATATTCATTAAATCAGAGGAAAATTCCCGAAAGGTTTGGAGTTCCTCTCCAGAGGTGAGTTAGAGCCCGGAAGAAAATTGTAAGTGCAGAATGCTTTTTTTTGGATCTCATGTGCCTTAAAAATCTACCTAATTTAATTCCATATATTTTGGCGTGTGGGGCACAAAAATTCTGATTAATAGCAAATCGACATCAGTTGGAATGCAAATTTAGCGGCTTATTGAAAAATATCTGTTTTCATCTGTGCATCCCGAATTGAAAATTCAGGTATGTGTATGAAGTACATCTTCGCAATTCGACGTAAAATCCCCATGGATGTTACACCCACTGAAACTCACTGCTCGCAAAAGTGGGAAACCGCTTAATAACCTTTTTCCATTCCATAGAAGCAATTGAGTAACGCCCATAGCTCCACAGGGCCCTTATCCTGTGATCTTTTCATTTCGCGCTTTGCCAACAGAATTTATGTCAGAGCGCGAATGTACAGTTAAATAAACCAGGTGCAGCTGCAGTATCCGACGTACCTGTAGAACCATTCGACTGCACCCAAGCATTTATCTGAGGCTAGAAATCTGAATGCCGATTCCCACTTCGCGTAGGCTGCCGCCGCCCGCACGTTTCGTTGCAGATGGAACTACCTGTTCGACGTCCTCCTTCAGAGCAACTACTTTCTACTTTCTGCCACAAAGTAGCGTGATGAAAGCTGTCTTCTTTGTGTCTCGTGAATGCACGTAAATGTTGGGTATAACGACTGCTCCCTTATAATACCGCCGAAGCACATCAGTTTCTATCTTCCAAGGAGTAAAGCAGTTCATCAAATTACCCTATTTTGCGACAGAGCCTGTTCATATACTTTGCCCCATTATCCCGGCCCAGACAAGACAAATCCTAAATTAAGGATGGTTTTAGGGACGACGTTGACGGTGTCTTGTTATTGGTAAAAGCTGCCTAGCATCGGCGTCAGCAAATACGAGTCCCTTTTCGCCGTCATTTATTACAACTTGCTCAAATTAATGTTATACATTTTAAAATACCTTTTTTTATGAAGATCCACTAAAATTAAAGTCTGCTGTCTGGAAATTTAATACTCATATCTTGTATCTCTTAAAATAAAATTACACGGCAAGAGGTTTTAGTCTTCTGAGACCAATTTCGTTACCTTCAGGGACTCAAGATTCTTGAAGAAATAAGGTGTTTTATTTTATTATTCAAGTTTGCTTAGTTTTCATCATTAGAACTTCAGCGGTTTCTTGCGCCTTAAAATAAAATATAAATATAAAACAACTCCCTTGTCTCTTAGAATAAATTTCTTGAGAAGAAAATATTATACCCTTATATCGTTTTTTTTTCCAGCTACGCAAGTTTTCTTAAAGAATTTCAAATTATTGTTACCTATTAATTACTTTTAAACGCAGGATAGGTGGCCTTATTGAAATATAACAAGAATTTAGGCATTTCAAATGGATACGTTACTTTTACTTTTTGAAGTGTTTTTATTTTATAAAAGAACATCTTAAATTCTAGTGTTAACACCAAAAATAAATTTCATTTACTTTGTTACCTTCCTCTATATTAACCGTTTATTTTGAAAATGCCCTAATTAATTCTATTTGAAAGGAAAATTCATTTCATATTATTTTAAGCTCCTCTTTGGTATTTAAAAACTTAAAATGAAACATAAATATTTTTAAAAATTAGAACATTGAGAACAAATACCCAATTTTTTTATGAATTTTGATTCTTGGATCTCCATATTACTCAGCAGCTTCGATAATAAATAAATAAATAAAATATAGCTCATATACTGAGTTGAGCTTTTTATGGAAACTAAAAATCCATTCAGTTTACTTTCATTTTTTCTTTGATATAGTTTAGATATCCTAAATTGTGATAAGGATGTGATTTTTAAGAAAAACATTTTTCTATAAGAATATGATTTAAAACGTGAGAATTAAAAAAAAGTTCTTTTCGGCAATTTCGCGAATACCATGTTAAATACAATTCAGGAGTAAAAAATTAATTTGAGATCCAAAAAGCCATTCCAAGTGGTATCTTGCATGACGAAATACAAGAAAAATTTTATGGGGTGTACAAAGGTTCCCAAAATTCCTGGGAAAGTAAGTACAGTTCTGAGAAATTAGGATGTGGCAAGTAGACTGACAGACTAGTCGATTTTTCTAAAAATTTGGAGCAAATATGTTTCTTGAATTCTCTACTTATGATTACTGAAACGTATGTGAAATTCACGCGCTACTTAGAACTGAAGTATGTTTTTCCTTTAGACGCTTTTGGACGGAAACTTCACGAGATCACAGAAGATCCCTGAATGAAGATATTTTAATTTTCCATTTTGGTTTTTAAAGAAGGTTTTATAAGTCGTAGGGACAAGGAGCATTTAGTGAAAGAACAAGGATTTTAAATTTAAGGACAACGCCTTTGGAAATATTAATTAATGAAATCTTAGCAGGACATCAAAAGCGGAAAAATCACAAACCATTGCTTTAATCCAGTCCAACGAGCATAATACTCTTGTCCCGAATCCCAAAGTTTTCTAACTTAGGGTTCCGACTTTCTTAATAATGCTCAAGGGATAGACCGTTAGATTAAAAATATTAATCAAACCGACATAAGGATTCCTAATCTCTCCTTTGTGGACCGCTCACATATTCACTCCCATGTCAAATTGGGGATTTTCACCTACAAATGCAAATCGTCGAGTAGGGCCTCCACGAAGAACAAATTTCCATAATAACGACTGACATAAGACGAAGGTTGCAGGCAAGCCCCCAGCCCACTCCCTTCTTGGATGTGGTTGGGAGGGTTTTAGCCCGTGGTTTCTATTAACCGTAGGAAGATGGTCGAACGCGAGAGTGATGGTGTTTTGCGCTCCTTATCGGAACATTACAGCTGAGGATCGCCAACCTAGGCCGGGCCGGGTCATTGTTAGCTGTCGTTATCTGTTCGTGTCAGTCACTGTCAACTCGGTTACTTTCGTTTAATGTGCAGCAAGGGACTTGGGTGCCCCACCCTGCCCCACCCTTGGGTGCCCTGACTGTTCTGCCCGAATGCGAGATTGACGATGACGGCGTGTGTGCTTTGTCGCCATATCTGATTCCAGTCGTGGGCGGTCCGACTGGTGCGACATCTATGGAGATGCCAGCTGGCCGCTCCATTCAGGGTCCTGGGCGCTTTCAAATTTAATCAAGGAACTATTAAGGCTCGGGGACGAGAAGGGCCGCCAGATATCTCTGGAGACTGGGACTTCCAAGAGCTGGTTCGGAAATAACGACTGCAGACATGGCGATAACAATTCGGTTTATGCACGAAAAGCACAAGTTATGGTCGACAAAAGAAACTTGGGCTGTGTCGACGGAAATGATTGCTGCGTTGTCCGCAGTCCTGAGGGAATAATCTTGAGATATTACGACATCCAAATCTCATTAAGACCGTAATACACCCGAGAAACAGACCACTGTTCCCACTAGACGAAAATTAGTCCTATCTAGGCTTGATGATATAGCTAATCGTATGGGCAAAAGCATTTTGATATAGTCCTTTATCGTCATAAATCTACTTATTTGCAACCCTAACTTTATCAACTTTAATAACTCTCACTTTGCAGAAATTTCATATTTTGCAATCTTTCTAAATACTGAAATTTCTGAAGTTCAGATAAAGTTAAGATGAATTTCAGGATCAGTTTGGAAATTGTTATGTAAAGTAGTCTTTTATTCTAATAGATTAAAGAGATTTGAAACGTAAAATATGCTTATTATTGCCATGAATTCTGATGTCTTAAAATTCGAATTAATTTCATGTCTACTAGCAGAAAGGAAGCGGGTGTCAAAGAGCTAGCAGATTACATTTCATCCTTAAAGGGTTCACCTGTTGGCAGTGCCAGCAGTGTTTGACTTTCAAATTGTTTCCATCCCCACAAAATAGCGTATGACCTACATTCCGGGAATTGCCTTGAATATTCTTTAGCTCCCAAAAGCAGATGATGATGATGACGACGGGGATCTTTCCGGCGTAAATGAAAAGGCTTAAAATCTACACAAAAGCGGGCTGCCCTGAATAATTTATAGCCCACGAAATTTGATGGAAATACACAACTTAATCAGCCTAATGCTGCGGCGATGGAGGCACGAATCCGCGGCTCTTAATTCACTTCCATGCGCCCGACGTGCATCCCGACATGTGACGGAGAGAATTCTTTCAGTAAACTCCTCAAGATGACTTCTGCCCGAGATTCTTAAGGCATTCCAAGAATCTTCAGAAGGAGCGGTCGGTGCAAGGAGTACTCTAGATGTCGCAAGAACGGACTGAAAGGAGATTAAGAAAACTCGGGAATCAGATTTACAGCCCTCGCCACTCTAAACCACCTTCCCGATAATGAGGGCGTTGCTGTTGAACTTTGTATGGGCTCCCTGCGTTAGGGTCTCGCATTCCTGGAATAGAATACCTGAAGTCCTGAAATACCTGCCGGGATGCATGCTGTAACCTCCGTTCTAGTCGAAAACCAGCCATTTTCCACCCGTACTCTGCAGGTATTTTTCAGGCTGACGACGCGCCTTTGAGAGGTGAAGTCTACAAGAAGTCTCCGTGCCAAGAAATCTGATCCCTAACCGTCGTCATTCTCGTCGTCGACGACGCCCAATTGCTCCTTCCGATGTGAAGTTCATTTTTCAGTGCATGCTATACGCGTTGCTGTGTGCGATGACGTGAACTTGCGAAGCTGACATCATTCATCTTCCCAGGGGGAAAAAATGAAAATTAAAATGAACTCCCTTCCGGCTCCTGCTGGAGCTGGCGAGGATGTTACGAAGATTCCTGGGGCCGAATAAGACAAGTCAGGCCTTTCACAGCTTCTCAATTAATTCAAATAAAGAAGCCATCGTGTATTTGCCTAGTGAGGTCATGTGAGATCATGTGAACTCATGTGAGTGAGCAGGTCACGTGCTTAATTTGCGCTGTGGAGGGGATATGATTTGGAATGTCGGGATTACTGCAGATTAATTGTGGAACCCGGAAAGAATCCGCCTACAAATTAAGGTTTAGTCGGGATTAGCCTAAGACGGATAAATCGAGTCGCTGAAAGTATGAGCCCTGCATCTCATTAATTTCTTCTCAGATTAATCCATCGAGGGTCTTCGGTACACTACCGTCTATAAGAAAGGATCAGGTTAACTTTTCCCCTGCTCAAACTTTTGTTTCCATTGGGAAGGAAAGCTTGATAAGCACTTTATATGCGGGCTGCTCATTTTTTTCGATGAATTATCTAGTAATGTAAAAACCACCAAATGAGGTTTGACGGGACTGTCAGACTTAAATAGCTTTTATATAACGTTGTAAGGTTTTATAAGGATTTTAGTGAACTTGGTAGTGTCCAAGTGTAGTGTTTGTACCCCATTATTCATGAAAAGTAAATAATTTTGGAATTATTGTCTGTTTGTACTTATATTGAACAATGGTTCGGAATTACTTGAATTTTAGTTAAAAGCTTTTACTTTTATTAAATTATATATGAATGCCACAATGTTTTAAATCCGCTATTAAAAGAATAAGAAT
This sequence comes from Proctacanthus coquilletti, assembly GCA_001932985.1. Lineage (NCBI taxonomy): Eukaryota > Metazoa > Arthropoda > Insecta > Diptera > Asilidae > Proctacanthus > Proctacanthus coquilletti. Next base: position 2,196,413 of record MNCL01000006.1, read on the forward strand.
CAAATGCAAATGTAAATGTAAAATGATAATAATTCGTATAATTTATTTTAAAAAATATACTTTTAAGTATATTAACATTTTTATTCTAAATTTAAGTAGAATGTAGTACAGAAAAAGTATAAAAACTATTTTTCAATTTAATTCAAATTTCTGCTTCTTGAAACACAAGCTCCATAGCTCCACAAGCAAGAAAGGATATACTGGTAAAGTAGTAAATTTCAAGCCTGAATAGAAGTTTAACATGGCGATTGATTCCAATTGAGTGTAGTGTTCATTTTCATAAGATTATCAAAATTAAAGAAATTTTGAAAACATAATAGGTGTCAATGATTAGTTTAAGTCTTCTTAACAGTATTAAAAATTGAGTGTATTAAAAATCAATATGCAAAAGAGGTATATCTTGTTTTTACAAAAACACGGTATTCTTACAAAAAAGTTTTTTTTTTAAATTCTTAAACAATCTTAAGAAGGTTCCGCGGTATGAGTCTTACAAGTACTTACTTAGTTTCCTGTTTCAGAACACATGCCTTTTCTTTATGTCACTGTACCCGATGAAAGTTGTGAATTTCACTACTTGTACACTTCTCTTTCCTCCTCCATTTACATACCTTTCAGGTCGGCAGTTGTAAGCAAAAAGCTCAGAACAACTTGAATCATATCTTGGCAACGAAGGTGGGATTGCTGAAACCATCCCAAGGCATGTCCTTAAATAAGCCAGCCATGAGTGTGAATTGAGGTCTTCTGCATGCATATTGTACTTACAAAAGGACACAGTTTCTCGACTACGCCTCCCCTCACCCTAGAGCAGTCGCGGAGTCTTTTGTTCCAAAACTTTGATGAGATCTCTTAGACTTGAAGAATCTTAAGTAATGAACGCCTAATTGGAACGACTCGATAGAAATTAATTTTCCGTGTGGAATTCGGTCAATTGGCAGTAAGACGCGATTGACCTTTGACTGTACCTTGAACTGGGAACTTAAAATGCGAGTATTGTATGCGAATCACTTCCATTGAGAGAATAATAAAGGAATGAAGTCTCCTTGCTGGCTTGTGAATGGGAACCCGTGCGAAATTCCAATTGTGCTCTAGACCTCCAACTTTCAAGCACTTTCTACCGCAAACATTGCCAAGGAGGAAGCACGAGCTCAAAGCTAATTAACAAACATTTTGTATAAATTTAACGACCTTCTGAAGGCGGGTTGCTCTTGGATAGGTGCCCCAAGGCTGCAGCCCCCCTTGTCGGAGGTCACAAACAATTGAGCCCCATTTCAACAGCCGGGTACCACAAGGGTGTCTTATCAAGGGACAATTACTTGCCGAAGTGCCAAACGGTGCGCACCGGGTCTGTATCATGGGGGACTTGGAAAGGCTGCCAGGTGTTCTCGTATGTTTGTTTCTTCATCCGGATGATGCTGGGAAGCAGCAGCTTACTGTTTACAGCTTTGTATAACCCCTAAGCTCCCCAACCTTCGAACGCTCGAGCCGCTCAATCCTAGTACACCAACAGTCCCAGACTCTGGGTGCAATCCAGTGGGTGTTTCTAGAGTTTTTCTGTTTGTTAATTGCAAATGGAACTGTTGGCAAATTAAGCCCTGAGCACGTAGTACATGTGATTTATAGTGAGTCCTAGATCTACCCCTGTATCCCTGCATCGAGCCCATAAAAACAGTCTAGAATTCACGATGTGTACACGCCTGTTTTCTGTGTGAACCAATATTTACATATCTGAGAGCCAGCACGAATGGTCGATTCCGCACTGCTCTCGACGGTAAGTAAATAAGTAATATTTTAAGATTTTTCATGAATTCAATTTCAAAACACGTTTTATATGTGCTGTGGGTGACCCGCTTTGTTCTGTTGCTCTCCACCTTTCTATGACACTTTTATGTACAAAGGTTTTCATTACTGTGTTGATTGCTGTTATGGTTTTCATAAAAACTCAGAACTTGTTTTTCTACTTTAAATAAATAGCGACGAATATGAAATTAACAGGACTAAAGTATGGTACAATTTAAAAAACATTGCAATGCTATTTTGCAGTATCATCATCATACGTATATCAAGGAAGATCATATCATCACTAGTGAGTGAAATATAATTATATTCAAATTTTACATCTCAGCAATTTTACAAAGGTATCTGAAATTAACTTGTTCTAATTGTAAATTCGAAAAATTAGGGATTTTGATATTGTAGCGAATAATTTCAAATAATATTTTTGAAATCAAGAAATGAAAAAATGGATAAAGTTAGTGATCAAATGTAAATTTCAACTTCTGTTTGTAGTACTCTATTAAATTGAATCCGTACGTAAAAGGTTAGGTAAGTACGTAAAAGGTTTTTAAAATTTATAAGGATAATTTAAATTAGGTGCGATGTTAAGTAACAAATTCCTAGACTCATCTTATTCTATTGTACGTAACGTAAGATCCGAAGACCCTACTGAATCCACTAAGCTAGAATATTCGGAATATTTTTTGTAGTATGTTTGCAATGTTCATAAACTTAAATAATGCATTTAGAACGTAATCTTCGCAAAGCCTAGTATTTCATCTTTGACTGAAAGAAATTAAGAAATTATCAAAACTTGAGAATTTTACCAATTACGTTTTTATGATACCTTTGCACTTAGAAAATAGGTTTAAATACAGCATACCAAGGCTCACAAGAAGAACAAAAAATATTAAAAATTCTTAATGAAATGCACGCACATAACTCAAGTTTTAGGTGGAAAATTTCTGCGGCTAAGAGCAGTCTTTCCTGAATTTGAAATATGTTTATGGATCAAAGCGAGAAAATTTATAAAAATTTCTCTCATTCAATTCCACTTTAACACAAAGGGAAGCAATAATGTAAAAGGCTTCTGAGTGGAGTATGGGTGGGAATGCACAGCCGTAGTAGGGGCTTTTTAGTCAAAATATTTCCTTGTGCAATGATTTTTCGGGAACAATACAAGTTGTAGCCCTTATTCTCCTCGCTGCCCAAGGAATAATGGAAGAAAAGGCCTTTGCTGGAAAAAAAAATTTCTCATTCTGTAAAAGTTATCCTGATTTTAATCTCTTGTTTCCTTTCAATGGGCAATGTTTCTCGGAAGGGATTTCCTACTCCCTCCCAACTCTTGGCGTTGCTGCAGTTCTATTTCGGGCAAATATCTGGCTCACCTTACTTTGGATTGTTAAAGAACGAACAAATTGACTGAAATATGTCCAGAATTGTTCTATCTTCACTGTAATTAAATTTTAAATTGAATGACACTTTCGGAATATCAGCTTTTTTCTCAAATTACGAAACAGAAGAATGTTCAACTGGGTAACATTACAAATAAGAATTCCCAAATTACAAAATTCCTAGACCCATTTAGACGAAGTTTGACTGTAATAGTTCATAAATGTTTCTGAAAGAATAAAATAACAAGGGATAGATATAAATATACAATATATGAAAATATTTCAAAATATTTATTTTTGTGATATTTTTCAGTATGTTTATATGTTATATATATTAAATTTCTAAATAGATGTGTTTCCTGTGCAAAAGAGGCTATTTGTGTAAAATTAGTACGTTTATACCGAAGCATATCGACCGTCGCTGACGTCTCTCGGCAACTAAGCCTCAATTCTAGGGTCAATTCTAAGGGTCAGCGGCGGTTAACAGAAGCTCCTTAGGTAGTAGAAGCTCTTGTGAATTTGGTTATCATAATAAGTTACAATCACTTTTGTACGTGAAGTAGAGTCATTGTTAACTTATTCATGTATTTGTTCTTTTAAATGTCAGCTTTACATTTCAATAAGTATGTAATAAATTTTATCAAGATTTTGTTAAATTTTTTTTAAATAGATATATCAATGAAATATTAAATTATCGGAAATGTACAACCGTCGTTGATAAAAGCCAAGAACAGCTTTCGTTGAACGAAATCTTATAATAATACCTTCAAAGATTTCATCAAATGCACAATGAGGGAATTCTTTTGGAGCTATCGTCGGGCCCGGGGGGATTAGCCATTAAAGACGATCTCGAGTTTTTGTGATTTTTATCTATGGGGATGGGATATCATAAATTTCAATTTGTCTTCCTGGGAGCTCTCTCTTTTGGACCGTCCCCAATATGCTTTTTCGTGAGCTACTTCTTCTTAATATATGAATTATCTGCACATCCCCACTTTTACATCTATTGAACGGCGAGGCTATTTCTGGCAGATACTCCCGAAAGTGGGCACTAAAAAAAAGAACTATCAATGGACGAGTCATGCGAATAAATTGCACTTCGGTAACTGCAAAAACTAACCTTTAACTGCTGTGTGAATCAACTAGCTAGGGGCTAGCAAAAAACCAAAGGCGATCTGAATTGCAAATTGAACTATCACGGCCAAAACGCGATTATCCGTGGGCACCACTCGATACAAGTTGGAACCGCGGTCGAATTAACGTGCAGGACCTCTGAATGAAACTAAATAAAAATTGATCGTTCTTGAAATTGTCGAGTACAAAAAGTCCCGTCTATGAAAAAAAGCGAAAAGCGAAGTCATTTTTGATTTTCAGGGCTCGGATGAGACTCTAGCAAAAAAAAAAATATCTAAGGGTGTATCTACACTGATTACAGGTTTTTGCCCTTAAAGCAATTTCAACTTTAATTCATTCTATCATAGAACAGCTCCGTTCTTCCAAAGCCGAAGAGGCCGATTTTGTTTAGGACATGAGAAAATTCGATTTCTGGCCAAGTCAGTTTTTCTCAGGGAGCGCTGGCGACTAGAAGAAACCAATAAAGCAGAAGAAAGGATTTCAGCTTCTTGTTGCTTCCTTTGACTTTCACGTCCACGAATCTTTCGTTTCTTTTCCCTATCCGGAATCCCTATTTTCCCAATGTAAATAATTTTCTGCTTTTCTCGACTCTCCGCCCCCGTTTTAAGTTTGAAGTTCCTCCGGGAAAAGCACTTTCTTCAAACCCATGTGCGAATGTAGGAAAAAGCCAAACACAAGGTTTCCAAGGAAGTGCCCCATTGGTTATTGCAAATTCCATTGATTTATTGCTACCATTATGGCGACGCCTCAGCTCTAGATGGCAATTCGAGGGTCTTCTTAAAAGGCATTTAGGCCAGTGGGACAGAAATCTTTTGAGAGCATGTTTCACTTGCTTGAATCGATTTTCTACATTATGCCAGACTCAGGGCTTTTGTGCCTGAAAGAGGTTGAAATCGCACTTCACGACACTAATGGAAATTAAAAAAAATGGCATCCGTCTGAAAGGGTGTTAACAGGTGAAACTGACAAAACAGCGAAAAACTCTTACGAGTATATCTTAAAATTTACGTGAACTCACGTTCATCATTTAACCAAATTTCGAAATGCATTGGAAAGGTTTTGCTTTGCGGAAGTACCTTGGAAGAATCCATACTAAAGCTGACCAAGAATGTAACTGCTTGCAGGAAATAGTGCAGACAGTAAAGCTAAAACTGTAGATGCGGATATTTTTAGTTGGAAGTACACACATTTTATTTTTTAAAGTATCCGAGTGAATAAAATTGAAGGTTTTGCAAAAATTTTTCATTTTATATTTTGAAGGTTGCTTTTTTCGGAAAAGTTTAGAAAATTTGAATTTGAGTTTTTTTGGTAAATAATTTTAATTGAATTAAATTTTTTATATGGAAAACTTGCCGTTCTTACGGTGAAAATACGCCGAAAAAAGTATACGTTAGAATATAATTGTAATACCAAAAAGCACGTGTGTCATGTGTGGCAAATCCTCTTATGTAAACTTTGAGATGTAAAAATAATATTAGAAGTATTAGAATGAAAAGCACTTGTCGATTTTAAATTATTAAACTTTTTTATTTATTTTAATTAATTAGATATAATTCGTAGTTTTCTATTTTATCATTTCTTCAGGTTGTTAGTTACATTTCTTTTTTTCAAAATCATATCGTCTGTAGAGTAAAGCAATTTTGGAATATTCATTTAAACAAAATTCTTTTATTCCTTTTCAAAACACTTTTTTGCTTTTACAAAATTTCAAATTCAGTGCGTACATTGCATCTAGGAGACAAAAGATTTTTCTTTATCATTAATACTTTTCCATTTGAATTCCCTTTCGATATTTCTTTACGCAAAACACTTAAGGATATAACCCCTTGTAGATTCGTGTAGATGCACGACGTAAAATTTATATTAATTGCCTTCTAGGGAGTTGACGTGCAAATGTACTCATGTAATGCGCCCTAGGAAAGGGGTACTCTGAGTAATCAAGAAAATTGCAATCGCAGTCAAAGAAACCGGCCGGGAACTTTCTAAAAAGAAAAATGAAATACCAGGCCGCCCCATTGGAGACGTCACATCATTTTTATGAAAGTCGAAATTTCGAGTGTATGTAACGGCACTCTCTGCAGTTAAAAAGGATATTCGAGAAGAAGAAGGTGCTCCGCGTGACAAGGTAGAGGAGTTTTTATCTTGCGCTGTAATGAATTTGGTCTTTACGACGTAAGCCCTTCAGAGCACACCTTCCTTTTAAAGGGCCTGTTCGGTAACAGTGCACATATGTCGTTCAGAGTCGTTACATGTGTGTACAGATGAAGAGTTTGTTCAAATACAATAGGAAATACGTGCACAATTCCTGTTAATGCATGCATTTGCATGGCACAAAACTTCTTAAATTCTTAATTTCATAAAATTAATTTCACACAAAGTTAAAATATTTTAAATGTAAATTGTGCTTATAAGTGTACAACGTTCAAATAGTACTTTCTTCTTTCAAAGTTTCTATATAAAGTTAATTCGATTAGAGTTAGAAATTAAATTAGTGACTAAATTCTATTAGCTTTATTTCCTATAGTTTAAAATAAAATTCTTGTTTTAACCTTATAATACGCAATGCAAGAATTACAAAAAAAGCAAAATAAATCATTATATTGGCATAAAAATAAAATATTTTCCTAAAGAATACCAATGCAAAATTTTGGTAAAAAGTAGGCGTCACTATAAAAGTTTCTAGAATTAATGTCTATTTATTTTGCAAAATCATGTCAAAATTATTGGACGGTTTTAAATAGCGAATTCTTTGCTATTATAACTCAAAGACCTTGAAAGTCTCTGAGGTCAATGTTTTTTCGTTCTATTTGACGCCTGTATTGTCGAATGCGGATGACGACAAGTGTTATCCACTCATATTAACCTACAGGCAAAGAAAAAAATACCAAGGATTCATTTTGATTTAGCTACTACTAAACCTTAGTAGTAAAGAAAAATTATAAACACGGTCTGTATCTTAAAGACTCAAAAATTAAAGACTTAAAGAGGAAATTAGTTACGGTATATGGTAGAGCAATGTGCCTGCAAAAACGCATAAAAATAAATTACTATATAATTCCTAATATGCAAACATTTCCTTTCAAATCATAATTAAAAATAAATTTTTACAATCCAATACGAAAGTGAATTAATATTTCCTTTATTACTGTGGCATTCTAAAAATACAAGAAAAAACAAATAGATAAACACTGCCAACTATTAAAACAGCATCCATTTTTACAAGTTAAAAATACAACTAATTAAGTTAATTAAAATTTCATATAAGTTCTCCAGACGTTCTCTAAAAGAGCCATCCGGATTGTCTAGCAAAAAGGAAACGTTTAATGAGAGTAAAAAAACGTAAATAGACGAAATTCAGTAAATTTAGTTTTAGAAGAAGTCGAGATGTATTTACCAAGACCCAGCCATAAAAGACTCCGACGGTCATTGTACTTGAAAGGCACATGACAACCCCAGAAAAAGTCGCCAGTTTCTCGTTTGATCCGCTTTTATAAGTTTAGAAATCTCTGGAGTTCAAAAGAATTATTTTAATTAACAGAATTCTTTGGTCGGTAAGAGAAACTGTTTTTAAATGTCCTGGTGGTGGACGCGCAACATTTAAAAGATCTAGAATTGCTTTTGAGTCTGCTTACTTCTAGATCTCAAACTGCCGTAGACCCATCCAAACCTAGACCAAGGCCAAGATTCCCTGCACCAACAATATTTAAGTGATTCCTCCAACAAGGAGCTATATGCACTAAGTAGGTACAATTCAATTAGTGAAATTGCAGATGTAATGGAATGGGATGAGGTGGCACCAACGTTGATTTTAGCTCTTTACAAGAACCAACTAATTTTGCATGACTTACTCTATTACCACCTGCATAACTTTAAGAATAAAGCATTTGCTCCGAATGTAATACTAAATTCACATCGCTATCTGTATCAGCTTTGGTGGAAATATATTTTCACTTTTTACAAACACTTCATTAATCTAATTTTTGAAGCTGCAGGATAAAGCATCAGAAGCTTCATTTCGACTTCAATGCTACTCAATTATTTCGACTTACAGCACTATGTAACAAAAAGTATTAACCGAATAATTTAGAAATTTTAAATATGAATAGAGATTTTTAGTGACAAAAAAATTGAATATTTGGTTGCATATTTTCTTTAAAATTGACTTCCTTATTTTCTAAGAAGAAAATATGAAAAAAATTAAACAGAGAAATTTTTAAAGGGAATCCTATATTTTTTATAACCTCAGTGGTTCCAACCAACGACTACAATAAGGACCGTATTTAAGTAATGCAGTTTGCAGAGGAAAAGAGGATGTGGTGTACGATTACTCGATGCTTTTCGAGTCCCCAGAAAGGCAGACACTATCGATTTGATATTTCAGAAGCGGGTCCTCTAAGGATTAACAGATTCAAGCATTTTGCTGAAATCCAGGGCGTTAATCTTGCGATGGCCCCATTCAGGGCAGCAGTTTTAAGACTAGAGGAGAATGACGGGGCTACGAATTTCCACTGTCATCACCAAATAAGACCATCATTCATGCGGGATATTTTTCAGTTTCTTCTTCCCCGCTCCGGGAAGCTATTCCTCGCCCAACCTGGCGATCTCCTCTTTTATTTATAGAATTGTTTACATGACCGGAATTGCGTCGTCTCCACACACCCAACAGGGACGTGAGAGTTCAAAACAAATCGTATTTGGGAATTCGAGGCGCTGGGTTTTTGCCTACTAGCAACTTTTTGACCTAGTTCACTCGCAAATAATGAAGATATGAAGACCATAGAGGGCTTCCTGGTCTGCAGCGTACACTTGTTTTCTTGTGTATCCAGAAAGTTCTAGATAACTCTATTTGCTCTAAATTGGAAATATTTATTATTTAAGATTACTTTGCAAAAAAATCGCTGTACGAGTATAATGGCAATCTACATTATTATATTTCAATTACTTTATTCGCTAGATTACAGTCAAGTATTTTACCAACTTACCATTTTCTGAGTTTACACGTCATTTCATTGCTTTTAAATATGATTTAAAAAACTGAAACTAACTAGATTTAATAACTCATTTCTGTAAATTGAAAATACTTTTGAATAATGGGTTACTAACGCATAGAAAGCCAAAGCAATCAGTTTAGTACAAAAAATCTATAAGGCTTAAAAGCAACATAGGCTACGTTTTATCCATTTATCTGTTTCATTAACAGACACTTTCAATGTGAAATAAATGATATATAACCTTAAATAAGGGCTCTTGAATAAATCTTTGCCCGTTTGTATGTCTATCGCGGTGGAAGTCCTAGGCTTTGTTATTTGCCCACATAATGGATTGTATAAAATTTTCCAGTTGTCCTCCACCTCATTTCCGATGTGAGTTCTGGGTCTATCAAAATTGAATCTCGGAAGTTCCAATTTTGAACAAATTAAGGGTTAAGTGCTTTGATCAATTCCACAATTAAGTCCTAGAATTAATCGTTCTATTTATTCATCGATTTGATTGAAAAGAGGATGGAACTTTTCAACTTTTCATTGGGAACCTTTAGAACATACGGCAACATCCAAAAGTATGTTCATCCATCTGCTACAGGGTTCTGTCCTAGTTCCAGGATTTCCCGAAGAAAACAGATAAAAACGGTTCAGTGGCAAACTCAAATTAATGCTAAGTAAGGAACCGGCCCTGGCCGTCCTTCACCGGGATCTGTCCCACTATCCGCATTTCAAATAGCCGTAATTCTACTCAGTGTAGTTTACTTTGTCGTGGCATTTGCACGGCAGGGGCGGAACATAGCTGAGCATCATTCCTAATAGAATACATGAATACGAATTAGAAATCGGTTGAACTAGGCAGGACTCAGAAGCCGGATACCGAGATCCAGGAACAGGGAATAGGGTATGAGAGCTGGGAGTTCCCGGATGGACAGTATCTTCAAGCCAGATCGGTACAAATGAAATGGGCTTTTAGTTCAGAGACCTGAACAGCAGAAATCATCTTTTATTTATATATTACACTAACACCCTCCACTCGGGTCAAGTATCTTATCAAAAACTTTTCAAAAATCCCCCCGGCGAAGGATTTCACCATAGACAGTATGAACTCTCCGTCGCCAGCTCAGAGCCCTGGGACTCCAAGAACATGGGCTGGAAATGGAGCGATCGAACCTTCTTATGGCCTAAATTACTTTTAGACCCCTGTAATATGTGCCCGAAAGATGATGCTTTTTATGTCAACATATTTCAGGCCGTATCTTAGCGGGCTCGACAGAGTGTTTATAAAGTTACAAATATTCCAAGGCGTAGTCTGCAGGCGCGCCGTCAGGAATCCGCCTGAAATTTTCATAAATGTACTCTTTCTGCTGGCGACGACGACGTAGCCAAGAGAAATTATGGTGACAATTTTGTTTGGAGGCGCTCCGCGAAGGTCTTCATAAACATTTCGAGAGTAATAAATATTACAAAATTATTTGTTGATTTACATACAGGCTTTGATCCGAGGACAAGGTGGTGCATTACAGACCGTCGTTCCCTATCTGTTAATGTAGTTCTGGGAACCTGAAAAGTGCAATTTATGCCGTGGAAAATTTTAACTGCTGAGAAGAAATAAATTCACTCTTGGGATCGGAAGGGAGTACAGCATCGACTTGTAATTCTCGTAAAGTTATCTATAGAAGAAAGATAATCCTCTGAGATAAAGTTTCCTTGTGGTATAATCTATGGTTCCCACAGTATGGACTTGCCTCTCATATTCATGCCTTTTCAACTTTTTCTGTGAGCCCTTCTTCACAACGTGCCTGGGGAATTTTGAAACTGCTCTTGTTACAGGCAGCTCATAATTTTTTCATGTTTTGTCTTAAATTATCAGATTTATTCATTTCACGTTCACTTTAATCTTTAAAGTATGCCTTATTTCCAGAATTTCGTTAGTTAATCCTATCAGTGATCTCTGCAGAGTCCAGAGTCCAGTTCTGTATGACTCTGCTGGTCAAATTTAATATGTTTAAGTAAAACTATAATTTTTATATAAAAATATGTAATCGATTATATATGATACATTCTGATAAAGTGTATTTTAAAAATGCAAGAACGCACAGAATTGTTTACGCCAATTTCATTAGGTGTATTACATATGTAACCCTCGTATAACGCGGTGACGTTTCATAAGAATTTCGCGTTAAATAAATCGCATTATGCGAATCTCACTTCTCATACAAAATAAAAGGTAGCGTTCCAAATATTTTTTCCTCAAATAAAATACCAAATATTTACGCGTATATTATAACACAATTAAAAAGGAAACTATTTTAAAAAATTAAGAAAAATTAAAATTGACATAATGTACATACATAAATTAGTTTCATTTCATCATTTCGTGTCAAAAAAAAACATTTAATTTACATTTTATTGAAATAGTGAACTATTTGTTGGCCGGTCAAGTTTATCAGTTGAAATTTCTTCGACATGACTTTCAATAAAATTCTAGTTGTTGAATCTCGGGATTCTTTCATGTTAAGTAAAATTGCGTTAACCAAATTCTTCCACAATTTTTAAACCTTATTATAATGAAACCGCTTTATAGAAGTGCTGCTTTATACCAGGATTACCTGAATAAAAAAACAAAAAAATGTTAATCAAAAATGAATTCTAGTTTTGTCTTTCATGGTAATGTACTTGAAATTTACTAAAATTTTCCAATACTAATACTACCTTACATTTCCTACTACAACTTTGCACAAGAAGTTTCTTGATTTATTTCCGGGTACGAAAATTGGCTTGGTAATAAAATCTTGGATATCCTTTTAGGTAGGAACATTCGGTTTTAAGGAGATACTCCAAAATCGATTTTGAACACTAGCCCCGCCTGTTTTAATTACAATAGCACTAAAGAAGTGAAGAATCGTAAAATAATCAGGAGGACAACAGGAAGTATCAAAATCCCTTAACAAGCAAATTTTATGTCCAATTAAAGCTCCCACATTTCCTCTTTACAAAGTACGTAAAAGGTAATGGAAATGCAAAAGTGATTGGTATTAAAAGGAGTTCCTGCGAAGGATGGTCATTCGATTTAGATGATCGCCATTCAATCATTATTTAATTACACTAATACGAGAACCAAAAAGGTTACAACATGGTTAACTTCGTGCGCGAAGAGTTTTATAGGCCATTTCAAAATTTGGGGCGCCGGAGGTAGATAATATCCCCGCGAAATGGGGCTCCAACACAGTAAGCGCAATTTCTGCTGTAGAAGGTCGAGGCTATAAACAAAAAGTTTAAATCTCAGTAATAATCATAAAAAAGATTTTATTCCAAAGCAAGAGCTCGATGAGGTGGGCGCAAAAGATGGTGACCGAGAGCTTAGAAGGTATAAAACGCTTTAAATTTGGAAGGATTTCGGACCTAAGTGCGTAATTGTGACCTGACTGGAGAAGGAAAAACTTTTGATATACTTTGCCAGGAGTGCAGAATTTGTCCTAGAAGGAACTGCTGGCGAATTACGCCTCCAGATGTTTCCCAATTAATTGTCGGCTCCAGGATGATGGGTTGGCGATTTTTACGGACATTCGTTCGGAGGCAATTACGTATTGTCACCGTGAGGGATTTATGTGATAATTATCACTCGTGTGCTACTGCTTAATGAATCAAACTGCGATACAATCACCAATAAATATTCTGACCGGCATGTCCTCAATGTCTCGCCTTAGTGCTAGCTCTCGCCCCGCTTTGATTAATTTCCAGTACTTTCGGTGAGGGTCGAATAAAGACCTATCTTCATCTGGACAGCCTCTTTTGATAAAAATATCAATTCTCGAAGATCGAACACAATTCTAAGAATTCACAATACTCTTGATTGTAAAATAATCTCGTCTATCTTTTAAATTACATTTACGCCTATCTTTTAAATTACATTTACGTCTCGTTATGACTCTTTTCAAGTAAGTCTTATTAAATTCTGAGGAAATTTCAAGAAAAGGCAATCCAAGCAGATCTACGTAAAAGTTTCTTAAAATATGTGCTAAATAAACTAAATAAATATTGTGATTGCACTACTTCTACGATAAATACCTTAGGGTACTTTCAACACCATTAAATTTGTCATTACAAGACAACATGCTACTTCCAAGTTCCAAAGTGCAATATTGCACGACGACCATTATTTCATTTGCATTGGAAATTCCCGTTTAATTTCTACTTTAAATTGTTTCCCGCAGAGACAACCGGGAAAAGCTGCGATGCCCGCTCTGACCCTTGCGCCCATGGAGGTATATTCCCAGTTCTAAACCAACGTTGGCCAACCAGACAAACTCTCTCGATTTAAATTTCTCCAGCTATTCCAAATTCCATGAGCAAAATTTTCTAGGGATTTTACTCCACTGCGATTGAGGCTTCCAAGAATTTAAGCAATAAATATGTAAGTAGGACCAAAGCATCCTTCTTCATTGCAGTGAATTTGCTTGAAATGTTAACTCAATTTATAAAGTTTACAACATTTATCTTACTATAGACGTTATTTCTAGAATTACTACGACTTGTGGGTGCATTACAAATTTCATCAAAAGAAAACATTTTATGTGGATAACAACGTAGTCTAACGGACGGGCAACGTGGGTTTAATTGGGATAAAACAGGCAACGTTGAAAATTAACTTCATGGGTATTTACTGTACGAAGTTAAGAATGATAAACGCCCGTTTGGTCTATGGAATTTAGGCAAAACATGGCATAGGTATCCTCATGGCAGCGGGAATAAAGTGCTAAAAAAAAATTCAAATGTAAATTGTGTAGGTTAATTACACAACGAGTATGTTGTGATCTGAAAATATCCAAAATCATTGCCTAAAAGTGTCGTTCACATTAGCGAAATTGGCTACAAATTTCGAAATAAAAATGAGAATATTTGTTTGGATTTATTGGATTTTTCATAAAATTAATTGCAGTAATAGCATTACTTATCTCCAATTTGTACTGTTGAGTTATATTAAACATGAAATTCGTACTTTCAAACTATTCATTTAAATTATTCTAAACGAACGAAACATCATTTTCATTATATCACTTTATCTGAAAAATAAATTACAAAACTCATTAAAAATTTAGTTGATTTTACTTGATCAGTAGATAGTTTAACCGGTTGGCTACCGGACTACCTGACCGCTAAATTTGCTGACCGGCTAAATTGACACAGTGGATAGAGTTTTAAAATTTATTTGTTGATAAATGAATGCAAAAAAATTGCAGTGCTTCGAGTTGTATATTCAATTTGAATACTTTACTGTTGATGACTGGGCTGCACTTGTATTCTGTAAAATTGTCATAAATATATAAATTTTAGAGATATGAATTTTATACTAAAATGCATTCATGTATTTTCCTCAAAATTTATTCATAAATGTAATACATCGGGCCGCATTGCTGATCATTCCACCTAAAACAGCAAATTTCGGGTTATTTTAGTTCAACGTTATGCAGTAGAACAGAATTGAATTGACATGGTGCCAAGAGGATCTGGTTTCCGGTACATGAGATTTCTTTCATTCAGCAGGTCAGGCAGGTATCCAAAAGTATGCCCCACCTTTATCTCCGAATTTCTTTGACTTATGGCAAAAATTGTTGCAGCATCTACCTCGGAAGTTATTTCCAACGAATTTTCCGTAATTATGAAATGATGTCGTATTATCATTAATTTTCTGGCTGGAGCCATGCTGGATCTATATGCGACTGCCATTCACAGGGCTGCTCACCGCAGAACAGGGTGATGGTGAAGTGGCGAAATATCTCATTAGTTAACGTGAATAGAAATCAGGACGTGCGGATCCGCGCGATGCTGCGGATTAAAAACCCCCGCAGCCCCCACTAGTTCTATTTTCTAGATTCCAGTTACGTCAGCTGTTGTCTGCTTTAGCTGGAGCGTTCACTGCTTTCGGTAATTACACACATCCTCGAGGCACTTCCTGACTTTTTCCTGCCAAAAAGTCATCCGGTAAAAAGTTCCCGATAAGAACATGTAACCCGACCATATTGCGACCCGCCCTCGCCCCCGCGACATCAGCTACATGGCGTTGCCGCGGGGAAGTGACCCAAATTGGATATCTGCGACTAGGTGAGAACGAGAAACCGTGCGAATAGAAGCCACGTCGGCCTCCGGCCTCTGGACTCTGCTTATTGTATTAAGTGTCACGTACTCGTGGCGATGGCTGTAATTTGTATTCCAACAGGCAAAATTTTTACTCACTCTGTCCGATTCCTACTATTTACGTGACTTCAAGGTGGGATGTTCCTGTGGGGCAAATCCCCATGCACACTAGTTCTGGAGCTTCTCAAGAAAACCAGGAAGCTCTAACTGGTTAGGATTGAGGTAATGAATTAGATGTGACCATTGTCCTACTTCATGAGAAACTTGGTCTTCACTTATATGAAATTTTAGCCATTCATTAAGGCTAAGAGCAGAACTGGTAATCATCGCCCAGGGAATCATTGAATTTTCCACCAACTAAATTTTTAAAGAGGGACATAAATTCCTGGGACTCATTTATCATGCACCATTGGAGCTAACCTATGTTTAAGTTTAAAAAACGAAGGACGAACAAATCGGAAATTTTGGCCACGTATCCCTACCATATGCAAGGTTATTGTCTGGGAATGTGTTGAATTTTAAAGCGTCTTTAATCTTTAGTAGCGAATTAAAAATTATGTTTCTATTTAAAAGTTCGTTTAAATCACTGGGCACAGTTGCCGATAACGAGCCGCAATCAATAAGTTCTTAATTTAATTTAAAAGCCTCCCTGAACAGCCTGAAGGATTAAAGGGCGATTATCCCTCCACTTCCATAAAGCCTCCTCAGTGTTCCACCTCTTAAAGTGGGACAATTGGAAAGTAGGTAAATTGCAATCTGGTCCGGATTCATTTCTATTATATTCCCTCGGGCAAAGTGGGACACATTCACGAGTAAAAGGATCCCGCCATTATTGTACTGGCACGACTCACCTCCTGATCAGCGGGTTCATTCCCATCCCCGCCTCGTCATCCTAGTGAAAAATATTCCGATAGAGTTTCCATTACCATAATTTATGCTCGCTTGAATGCATGGTAAAAGTGTGCGCGGAGGCGTGGCGGCTTTGCTAAGCTACTTAATCATGAGAGGGGATTAACGTCGCCTCGATATGCAAATAATGACCTCGTAAGCGGCTCCATCTTTCCCCGACCGCTTCTTGGCGTATCCTTCGACTACCTACCCTCGACTACCTGTGCTACCTGGGCTATTAGCTGCAGCATGTACACTATCGCAACACTTACGCTTGTAATTTCAAAGAAAGGACAATCTATGAGTTTATCGCGATCTCGAGCACGACATAAAGCACAGGGCCCATCTCGCGCTAAGACAACGGAGCAGCGAAAACTCCGTTCAAGCGCCAGGTTCGAGAAGGGTCCTCCTTGGCCATGCACAGTTGCATGGGCTTAAGACCATTGCCGTAGAGGAAAGTCTATTCGAGAAGACTCTAACTTTGCCAAATACTCCTAATTCTTGTAATGTTTACTTTTTCGCGACTTCTTAGACGGGGTGGTTATTCGATTTTAGTGACCAAAAATGATTTTTTTAAAAGTTTTTTATTCAAATATAAATATTAAAATTCGAAAAAAATATTGCAAAATGTTTAAACGGAAATAAGTTCTGCTTGGTATTTTTTATATTTAAGGTCTCTGGTATTCAATGAGAAATAAATTTAAAAAATAGAAATAACTAAAAACCAACATATTCTTTCAATTCAATTTTAATTTTTTGTTTTGTCAAGCTTTTTTCAAAGTGGATTGAAATTATAATAATTACTAGAATCAGTTTGAAATTTCTTTTACAAATCAATCCAAAATTAAGATCCATGCAGCTTCAATTATTGCGGTTTTTTTTGAATTACATTAGATTAGGAATATCAGAAAGTTTTATTCACCAAAATGCGTTAAATCAATTGTTGGGAGACGTAAGTACGTTTCGACTGTTTTGAGACTTGTTATTTCTAAATTCATGAGGAAGTAATTAATATTTCATAGTAGGGTATACTTTAGTAAGGCATAGTTTAATTATATTAGTTGAATACTAGATCCATCAAATGGGTGACATTTTGTAATACTTCCTTTGGAAAAAAGTCACCCACATCCACTAGAAAGAAGATGATATCGCTAATATAATCAATTATAGAAAAGTGAAAAGTTGTTTTTTACCTTTACAAATATACTTTCATTGTTTTTATTTAAAATACCAAAAACTCCTCATTTTCCGTGTTCCAACAAAAGACACGTACGGTTTTATGGATTTAACAGATCTAGTAAAAGCAAAGTATCACCTTATATTTTTATTTCATTTCTAAACATTAGAATTCTTAATGTGAAACGAAAGCTCGTGAGAACAAGTGAATGCCCGAGTGCTTTTGAAATACCACTTGATCCAAGGTTGTACCTTCGAGGAATATTAGTATACTTCAATTTCTGAGTTCTTTATGTGATCCCCCTTCACGCATATTGAAAAATTGCGGTAATATCGAGATTAAAGTACTTTTTTGCTACCTTTAATTTTCGCTGTTCTCCGCACATATTGGCATTTTTAACTATGGCTATGTTTTTGAAAATGAGCAAAAAACTCAATTATCCATTTCTACCAAGTTTCGGTCTCCAGGTTTGATGATGTTTTATCCTAATTTCAGTCCTAGTCCCGAACGAAGGCTCCTGAAAACTTTGTAACGTTCCCTGAGGGTCTGTTAGTGGCTCTATGGAAGCAACAGTAGGTCTGAAGTTTTCTTCATGTCGGACTTCCAGGGGACGATTAATGGCCGGAGTGCTAGCCTGCGATGGCGCGATAACTTATTCCTAACAAAAGCAGCAATTCCCTTTTATTGTCGACCAATTCCGCGATAAGGCGCAAACGTTCACGAAATCGACGCGACGACGACGGGGCTGCAAAGGAGCTCACCGGCGGGGGCTGCGGCGGCGGAGGGGTCCGTGGTGGAGCCCGTGCGAGTTAAAAACAAGTGTTGCTTTCATTAAATATTGACTTGTAGTACACTTCGTTCATTTTTTATTCATTCGTAGGGAAATTGCATAATTCAGGTGGGAAGCGTTTAACGCTGGGATGCGGGGGCGTCAGATGCCACGCCAGCCTCAATTATTCAGCGACCTCAAAGCCTCTGTCCCCTTGGACGCGCGGGGTCTGAATGGCGGAGGCAGCCTGAATACATCGGCGGGACGAAACAGCTTGGCGCAGTTAATTAATTACGGGACAATGAACGAAAATCGCGATCTGACGTGAATGCCACCTGCCGACTATGGAATTAACGCACCCCAGATAGTGTGCTCCACATTCTGGCCAGCCTGGTTCGCATGGATCGGCCAAGAAGGTTTTTGCTTAATTAGTTATAGAAGTGTGCAATGTATAGTCAATACAAATTAGTTTAGTGTCAAAATTCGCAATAATTTTGAACACTTCATTAGTAAAATAGTAGTAATCTTTATTTACCAGTAATTCTACAATTTCTGTGTTTCATTTGAGTTTCATACCTAATTTTGAACTTGCTTGAACTTGCTCACACCTGTACTAAGTACTCAGTGTACTAAGCTGAGTTATGGTTATGTACTTAATGCCTCATTTAGAGGAAAACTGGCACCCTAAAAACCTCTCTGCGGAGTACTTTTTTTTATTATATCCTAATTTACTTACCTTAACCTGGCTAACCTAATTTTAATTTATTTTAAACCTAATTGGTTAGATTCTAATTTAGTTTAGATTCAGATTCTTAATGATTAGAAAAATTATTTAATGGCTTGACTGCCCTAGAAAATATAATTTCAATATTGGCTCTGTGATGGAGGCTGCATGTGGTATAGTGCCAAGGGAGGTTAAACATTATTTTAAAGATTTTTAAGATTTTATTATGACTGATTATATTTTTGTTGATGCGTGTTTTGGAACAGTTTTACCAAACTGGGCAAGCATAGAAATATAACTTTGTAGAGTATCAATTTGTTATCAATACGGTGGTCGGAATTTCGGCTTATGAGTGGATGTAATATGCTATGCTATTTGTTGGTTAAATACTTTTTGGAGCCATGGTCACACGATTTTCAAATTATTTTGTGAAATTTGATTTAAACTCTACTAAATTACTTAAATTCACTTAAAATATAGAACAAAAGTGTGAATTTGTATTAAATTACCATAAAGGGTAACAAAAATAGAAAAGTTTTTGAGTCAGTGGAAATTTAGTAAATTGGAGCTAGACACTCTACGGACTCCTTTACATCGTAGTGTAGTAAATTCTTTCTTTACACCTGCTCTGCACAGAACGTTGACTATCCCGAAGGGAAACAAGGTCGCCGGCGCTTACATTGGAAGCAGCAGCAGCTTCTGCAGTTCGGATGCAAGGCGTTCATTAATTATAATTACCTCCGCGAATTGCAATGATTTTATGGAATATTCTTTGGAGCTCCATGGCACACGTTTTATCGTGCGCTATCCTTGAAGGGTGATTTCGCCGTGATATTCACTAAAGGCATCAAACAGAAATTTATCGCGGAGCTCACTAGTGCTATAATCGCATTCACGAGCGTTCAGCGGAATTAATTTACGAATTTATAGAAGACCATCGTGAAGGTAAATTGAAGGTGACTAAACGACTTCAACGAACGACAGGTGTACTGGGGTGGTTTTAAGCTTTCGGGGAGCAGGGATATTTACTCATTTATTTATCTGAATATTTATGTGGAGGGATAGGTGACAGGGACAAATTTTTCGTAATGTTGATGTAAATCAAATAAGATACAGAATACATAGAAGGTATAATTATACAAAAAAAAGCAGCCATTAAATAAGTTCTGTGTTAATAAAAAAAAGCAAGCAAACAAAAATTCATTGCTCGCATTTTGAATTGTTTTAGGACTATTAAACAGGAAAGAATTTCTAAAATACTAATAGTTTTTTAGTTTACTCAGAACAAGCACAAATATAACCATCTTTATGAGTAAAAAAAAAAACAATAGCTAGCCATCAGTTTGATAAAAAATAATACGCTTTTTTAATTTTCATTTTTTTTTTAATTTTTTTTTTATCCATCTATTTTCCTATATCGAATTTATATGTACACCACATTACCACTAATCAAAAGTATTATATGAATAGACTCCATCCGAATCAGTTTGTGGCATTTAAATTCTCGAACAGAAAACCTTTCGCTATAGATTCCTTTTCATGCAGTTAAAAAGTCTATCCGTGATTTTTAGATTTTTCATTTTATGTGGACCCCCGGATGTCTTCAGTTTGTGCAGGACCCGTTCAGGTGTGGCCGGAAAATTTTAGTTTCGCTTAGCATCTCGCCACCGGTGGGTGAGCGCAAAATGCCGTACAACAATAAATCTAAAAGTTTTTAATGAAAGTCCTGAACGAGGTTCCTTTTTAGTTGTTGTAGATGGCCGAAGGATGCTCGGATCAGGATAAAACACTGGGGGTTGTTTGAAACAGTCGTAGTAGTGTGATGCCGTTTTTATGGATTTTGTTTTAAAAATATTTCACAGAATTAAAAGGGTCCGGCCCCTTTTGCCGAACCGGCAGTTGCAACAGCTGACAAACTTTTGGATATAGTCTATCTTTTATATAATGGGAAGCTTCCTTCGAACGTTGTTATTTCGATGGCGGAGTGCAGATGGTCTTTCTATCAGACAAATTTCAGCTACATCTCAAATTTCGAGATAACCAATTTTGGCTGGTTCAAACGGGCAAATTAAGTGTCCTCTCTGTTCGGGTCAATTTTGGCCCATCAACTGTTTTCTTTTGGCTACACGGAGAAAAATTAATTAATTTGTCAAGTGGATGAGCAAAGTTTGTGCAAGTAATTAATTGGCCCATGTGTTCCCAACATTTCAAGAGACGGGCGGGATGTTCCCGGCGGCTCCCCGGTGTTCCCGACTGTTCGTTGTCTGAACATGGAGCACTTGCGTACAACTACTAACAATGTCCCGGGAATATTTACAACACCACTTCACACGCCCAATGCAAACAACTGGCCGTAAAACTCTAAAAAGTAAGTAGAAAATCTTCCCCTAAAGTGGCTAGGGCAACTCTGGATATAGGATGCCAGTGCAAAGATGGAGGTACCATCATAAAGGTAGTCGAGGTCTTTGCCCCAGCAAATCGAATTAATTAAACGGTTAATAGGGAGAACTCATTCAATTCCCTCGAATGAAAGAGCAATAGTAATTCGACCACCTTACAGTCCCTTTTATTCAATTGAGCAACCCATTATAATTCCGCAGGGATTTCGTTATAACGTCTGATTCGGTACCATACTGGCTATACCATTATTTTAAATTAATTCTTACTTGCTTATTATGGAGATCAAATAAGTTTCAAGAGCTATGCGTAAGTAAGTTTACAGGTGCGGCTGATGCTCTAGGTGCTCTAGTAGCAATAAGAACAAGTTAGAGTAACGTAGTAAACGACTTGAAGTACATTTTTTAGGTTGAACTAAATAATTGCGACTTGATTAAAAGCCTTAATAAAACAAACATATGATATGATTCTGTTTAAAAGACTACATAGACTACATAGACTATACAAACAGTTGGCAAGTGAAAATATGTTGAGAGTCTAAAAGTGGGATCAGCTTTTACTGAATACAAATTTACTCCTTGTTCTCTGTACGAGTTAAATCCAAAATCTTTGAATTCATGTAAATTTCTTCAGAAATTGAATTCATCTATTGCGACCATTTCACAAAGCGAACACTACTGTGCTTTTTCTTTGAGGAGGTAACTCAGAATCTACAATAAACCTTCCAGCAAGCGAACTTCAAAGTTCCACGACAGCGCGGCACTGGCTTCCCACCCATTTCCCAGTGAGTTTCATCTAGATTGGATCCAAAAAAGCAGAAACTTTGCAATCTTTTTCACATACTAACGGAGCATTACTTCTTTCAACATGCTCTAAAAAGTCGGGCCTTTGAACCAGCAAGTGTTTATTACCGTTGCTTTTTGTTATCGAAAAGAAAATCCCGGGCTGAGCCGAAGAAAGGTATTAAGGATGGTCTTTGGAACCAGTAAAGTTGATGTTAATCGCCTGCAGATGCTTTTATCCAAAATTGGCTGGTTTATGCCGAAACCCACTACAAAGGCACTACGCGCCACTCACGACCTTGCAGCAAGCAGCTGAGTGAATTACGACCCTTAGGCTTGAACCGAATATACGCACGTATCTTCTTCCACGGGCCAAACATAAAACATAGAATCCCTGACCATTTTCACTTATCTTCGGAAGCAATTCCATCTGCGGCAATCCATCATGCCCAAGTTTTGAACTTTTCGATTTTAAGGCCTTACGCCCGGTCTAAAGTGGAAACCTATTTAAATTAAGGTGTTTAAGAGAAAACAAAGATCAGGCCATCCAGCCCGGGAAATTTATGGCGTCACTGCTGGGTCCTTGTAAAAACACCGCACAACTGTAACCAGAAACTCCTCGGGGAAGCCAAACACCACCATGTGGGGCGCACACATCTCGGGCCGTGATGTTCATTTCTCACATATCTCGGGCATGCGAATATTTCGGCCGGGTGGTTTTTATGATTATCCCTAAGACCCATCTCCGAAGGAAAGGTTCTTCGTCCTACGTCCTTCGACACCAAGACGGCGCGAACTCTGTGGTAGTAAAGCGTAACTCCATGGCTGCTATGCGTACCTTATAAATTTAGTCTCAATGACGTCGTTAAATCCTGATATCCTTTGCCGAAATGAGACGTAACTCACATGGCCCGTAAAATGCTTTCGTTAGCAGCGAGACCCAGTTTTTCCTGGATGACTGAATGATCAGGAAGTGGATTATAGATCTAAGGCCGAGTTCTCGGTAAATCTGATGTAGAATCTTAACGATCCAAGGAAACTTTAAATTACCGGTAATGAGTATCTCAGGCGAGTGGGTTAACGAACTAAACACCAAGGCTGTGATTTACGAATTTGCTTTTGGTACTCAGTGTGACATGAATCTAAGGCCAAACATTATAGACTACATGTCATAGTGGGTAGGCCGACCCTGGCTTCATTCGCGCAGAAAATTGAAATACCTGCTTCTAGCAGAGAAGGACTCAACCCCATTTTTCATTTAGGAGCACCTGAAATTTATCCAGGCCAGATACGTGACTATGGTAGCCTCGTTATTCAATCAAATTTATTCTGTACGTGGTTTGTATTCCAAACTTGACCTACGGGATAAAATTTCTGTTTTACGGGGATGAGAAAATACATTGTAGTAATTAAAATAATTACTGGGAACAATTTCATTTCCTGAACAAAGCTATGAGAAAACGTATTTCATAAGAAGGGTCCTCAGGAAGTAAGTTGCAAAAAACTCATGAACATTTTTATTGAATTAACTATTAATTAAAAGCGAGTTCGTTTGTTGATTATGGTATGGAGTGAATCAGGTCCCTTAAACTTGAAATATGGTACTATGTTAATTTTAGATGGCACAAATAATTTATTATTCCCCCAGTTGGATACATCACGTCACCTCAAAGGGGAAATTTTGGTCACTAGTAAAAACTAAAAAAACATTATATGATTGCGGAGTTTAATGCTACAGACATAAGTAATTAAAATAATTGGCCACAGTGTATTTTATTATATCTCAACTCCTTTTATACGTTTCCCTGGAAATAATTTGAATTTCTAGACTTTAACTTTTGGCGAATTAATAGTGATTAATAAAATTATCAATATAGTTAACATTGGATATGAATATATATTGTACGTAGTTTTATCGAGTATACACTTGATTATGAATGCCTTCTTTTAAAGGTATTCTTTATATGACCAATTTCCTAATCAAAAAATAAGACACGGTTAGAGCAATACTTTTCTTCTCTATACGTACATACGTCTTTAAGTAGGTTCCCGTATGTTTCTTTTTAATTTAAATACTTCTTGTACTTCCGATTTACCCAATCATTTTACTGATTAATAAAGGCAGTGTTATATGCGTACTCTCAATAATGTACAATATCTTTAGTTTTTAAAAAGTAAGTAATTTCGAATTCTAATTTTAAATCTGAAAGTAAAATCCAAAGTAAAGGCTCAGTACGAAATTAGTGAATATAATGGAGGTATATCTGACAGAAAAATGATTTTTGCAATAAAAAATAGATATGAAAAAAAGTGTGAATTCGAAGGCCACTTAGGACGACAGGTCAAATCTGCTACGATTTTATTTAAAATTTTACTGTGAAAAGAATTGTTTAAATCCAGTTGCGAGATAAATGAAAACCAGCTTAAGATATCATGTAAAAGAACTTTTTGCTTTCACTTACATCCCCAATTTTAAAAATAATATAATTGCAAAAGTTGTGAAAAGATTAAGAAGTTTTAATTGAGCTTAAGTTGGGTATTAGGACATTACAGAAACTTTTATTTGTTTTCAAAGAACTTTTAATTGAACGCAAATGATATATTTAGCACTCTACAAAAGGAAGACTAGTAAATCCTAATTGATTTCATGCAAAATTGTCCAGTTTTCTCTACTGGAAATTTATTTGCCCTATAGAAATGTATTGAGCATTCGTTACAAATGTACGCACACATACTTAGTCATTCGATAGCGCAACACATGCACAAAACTGTTCAGTGAAGACAGAATTCGATTGGGTTGATTCTTTTTGGGGAGCACTAACCGAAATCCGCAGGGGTATTAATAGTTTAGATCCTTTATCCAGCTCGCGTTCAATATTCGACTTATCTGGGCGAATTAATTAAATAAATTTTAAGGTAGCGACGTGACTATGCCGTGATTAATATTTGTGCATATGACGAGATGGAGCACCTGAAAAAGTCACACCATGAAAACTTTCCCATTAAGCTATCAAGGCAACGGGACTTAGCGCATTTCATATTCAAATCCCGGAAGAGTTTATGCCCTTTAAGACACAGGGAAATGGGAAAAGGGCATTAAAAAGAGTGTTTTCCTGGTAGCTTGACCGGGAAAAACTGAGGCTGCCGCCCCAGAACTTCACTGGGCTCAAGCAATGAGAGAGATCAAACAAAATTCAAGGCTGTGGTGGACTGCAAGGGTTCCGCACCTTTCAGTCGAGCCTTCAGGAGTCCAAAGCGGAACTCCAACGTGCATACGGGGATGACGTTTCGTATGTGTTACCTCCGCAAGTGGTCTGAATAATGAGTTTGACTTGGAGGACTAAAAGTCGTGGACGACGGGGTGCGAGTTACGGCCGACATCCCGAACGATCCAACGAGCCCTCCGGACGTGAATGACATCAAGTTTAAGGACTTTTGCAAAATTTTATCTCCTCCTAACTACTGGCACGTATTGCACTCACGTCTTACACGAAAATTTTTATCGGGTCAGTAATTAAACCTTTAGCCTTTTGAAATTTTTTGGACCTCAATAAAATGCTTCAGGACTCTCATGGGTCAAATTTAAATTAAATGCTCACTTGCCTGCCAATTTTATTGTTGTTTTATGAAGAATCAGATGAAAAGGAGACAACATGAATAAGTTCGTGGGTCATTACATTTGTTGTCAACTAAATTTATTTGGTGAGCTCATGAAAAGGTACAAACGAGTAAAAGTATCGAAGCATATCCACGTACTATCTCTAAAGAAAATTTTCAATCAGTTTGAGCCTGTACTGTCTGTTGATGAATACTTCGAAATAGATTTATAGACAAAGATTGATTGTCAAGGGATAAGTCTAGCTAGATTTCATTTAAAGGAAATCGAAGTGGTAGGGGTGGTAGTTACATAATATTATTATGAGTTTTTTATCGAAATTGGATAAATAATTACAAATAAATATAACTAGAATAAATCATTTTGTTTGGTTTTAGCATTTCATTTGCAATAGTGAATTTCATAGTTTAGAGCTTTAAAACTTAAATATTTAAATCTGCATCATTTGGATTTAAAAAGCATGAAATTTGGAATTTTGTTTGCCACTGATTCAAACCAAATTATCGGAAATTATTAATTAATTTTAGATTTACGTTTGGAATTACGAGTATTTGAAAAACACTTCACAAAATTTACGTTTTTATTACTCTTTAAAGTGGAAGTTCTTCTGATTGTTAGTAAAGACTTATCAATACTTGATGTATCTAGCTCAAGAAAAATGCTTATTATAAATTCATAATGATATACTTGGAAGCAAGTTCAATGAGTACTTGGATTTTTATGTTTCGCGCAACATAATGCGAAGAATTAAAAAAGAGTATGCCTGCATAGTGCATAATTCTTGCGCAATATTTCACCACTATTTAACGAACAGCCGGCGATTATGGGCCCGGGCCCTCTGTTGCTGTTTATTGTGTTACAAATGACCCCAGCAAGCTCTGCATTAAACTTTCATCGGACCACTGTGCAATATTTCATCAACTTGTGTTTGAACAGGTGGCCAGCGCGAGTCAAATTAAATAGCCACTGAAGTGGAGTGGCCCGGCCTCAGGCGAACTTCCGAACTGGCAGACACCGCAGGTCGCCAATTGTAGCCCATTTATTCAAATAATAGTCCCTCGCTGCGAATTAAGCTTACTTTCCACACGTGGGCCGGCCGTGTTGATTCCCTCGCGTCCGTTTTCCAAGAGGACCCTAATGGGGTACCCGAGGCTACGCCGGGAGCCCCAAATCGATTAGCCGTTGACGGATGTTGCGCTGCCGCCAGACAACTCGCCGACCAACAATTTATCCATGTCGGGTCAGTTGACGCGATTGCATTAATCAGATCCGCAGCAAACGACGCGACCATTCGCGGAAACAGAGCTAGATAGAAACATTCTCCTAGTTCACTGAAATACCTCCGCCGTAGAAAAAACAGTCAAACCGTGGAAGAAAATAAGTTCGCTGGAAGTTTGGACGTTAATTTTCTAAGTGGTCGGTAAAAGTGTTGCTGTCGTACATCCATTGACCAACATTCCTCTTATCGATTTTCTTTGAAGAAACTTTCTGTTATCTCCAACGCCCTTTTGTCTAAACGTCTAACTGCCACTAGCATCACTCAATTGGCCCGTAGAAAAGTTTTCGATGAGTATTAAGCACATTTTCGTTTATGTTAAAACAGCAAAACTTTTCCTAGTGAATTTACACCTCTGGGAAATTAAAAGCGAAAACTTACCCCATGCTGTTCGTTTGTGCTACGTGCGTGCGTCCATCACTAATTATATCTCAGTTGTATATCGATTAATACTAAGTTGTAAATATCACTGCAAATTGTGATAATCTATATTCATTGTGCAAATCGAAATATGTATTGTTAATTTTGTAACGACCGTAGTTGTGAATAGTTTTGGAACTTGATAAATCAATCTGTTTTGAATCAGGACAGATAATACTCTTGAGATTGAAACACCTTCATATATTACAAAATTACAACGTTGTCGTATCTGTAAACTGAATAATTTTTGATAAACGTATTGATATGGTATATTTGTATCTTAGCGATAAAAAAAATCTCCAGAAATGTTGTCAAATGTGAATTTGCTTATATCTTACTTAATCATAAAAAATATGTTATTGTGTGTTTGTCTCTTTGTTATTTTATAACGCGAAAACTTCATGTAAATTATAAAAATTGTTATTATTTAAAATGGGCTTAAATTCACATTATCAACAACTATTCATTTTTGCACATACATTAACTTTGAAAAGGTTTTCACAATATCTAAATATGCTCTCGGGTAGCTAAACAAATCGAGCAGTTCATTTGGGCTTTAGGGTTTAATTAGAAGGATGTTGCTCGTGTAATGAAAAACCTTTCTGTTGCCATTGCAGACCCAAAAATGTCAAGATGGGGACAAAAGTGCACATCAAAATTCGCAACCACTGCCAGAGCATCTTATGCAGCAACGACCGCAACAACTATAACAGCCATAATTACAACATCGTTAGTACTGGTAGCCACAATTTTAGTGAGAATAGAGGCGACGTCCACATCGCCGTCTTCGTCATCGTCTTTGTCAACAAAGCCAGGTCAAATGGGACCGGTGACACAATGCGCCATGTCTGAGTTCACCTGTACGAACGGCAAGTGTATTGCTTTGAGTAAGTACTGCAACAACAGGAACGATTGTGGGGACGGGAGCGATGAGCCCAGATTCTGCACACGTAAGTTAAATTTGATATGATTGTAACTGGTGTAGAATAGTAGTCAGTGGGAATTGCCTCAATTTCATCTGCTCATACAGGTTGTAATCGCACATATTACGGCAACCTGGGACTCACGTACGCCCTGGAATTACATCGTCCGAAGGAAGACAAGATACCCTACATATGTATCCTGACATTCACCGCTGCCGGTGGGATACACGGAGACATCGTGCAGGTAATACAGCCCATCGCAATTTTTTTTTTCTCATTTCCGCCAAGGAAAGCTTGCTGACCTTTGAAAAAAACTCTGAAGGCTCCTGGGAATATGAAAAGAATTTCGACGTTGACTCGTCTTTCAAAATTCAAAGGGGACTTTGTCTACAGCCTTCAGCCTCTATCGAGTGGGTACACGTCAGGAGTCAGGACTCATTTTGTTCGGCGCCGGGTATAGGAGCCAGCAGGCTTCTCACTTTGTTAGTCCATCTATTATTTGCTCACTTTCCGCTCACGTGTTTGCCGGAATTGAAATAGGTCGTTCACATGAGCCATGCCAACCATAGGTGGCATCAACATCAGCCTGAGCCCCCTTATCGCAATTATCGCTAAACAGACTGGGAATTAAGCAACCATGCCTAAAATACTTCATGTGAGATACGCCCATGGCTCCAGGTACACTATCTCGATTTAAATTCAGCCAGAAAGTCTGATTTTCAGAATTTCTGTGATGTTGGACTTTTCCGAATAACCTGTGAATATTCGAAAGGGTTGGAGGTTAATGTATTTGCGCAATTTCGACTGACCAACGGATAAGTAGTGGTGGTATCATATAGGAATCCTGGAAATTCTGGTATCTAGTCCCACTCATGTTACTACAAATGGATGAATTAGTTATGTCCAAAATACCATACCATCTCCTGTTCAAAATTGTCTATCGATCAGCGAATTGCAAATAGCTCCAATAACAACTTTTTCTGAGGAAATCATTTATGAACTCATAAAAGTTTCTGAATTCCTGAAGTTTACTTTCGTTCAGAATTTAAAATTAATTCTTGCAAATCAGAGCGGAAGGAGCAACACGGACTCCAAAGAACTGCTGCCCGCCAAAATTCCTTAAATGGATATTGCAAAAGTTCCACTCCTTGAATGTTAGCTTTAATGAATTGGACATTTAAATATTCAGAATTTCTTGACGAATTTCAAATATCTTTAAATATTCGCCATTCGTTTGATACTGCTTATTGGTTGAGGCACGTATAATGACATGTCCACAATTTGAACTGGCTAAGATTGATCCTTTTGATAGTAGTTGCATGTGGGCTTGGTAAATATTTTTAAATAAGGTAACAAAATTCCGAGATGGATAGATCCACCATCACCACTAGTAGTCAGAAGACATTTTGAAATCAACTTTGATAATACAAAAAGGAAATAAAAATAAAGAGATAAAAATATTGCCAAAATTCAATTGAAAACGTTTACTATGAAAAGCTTCTATAACGATTTCACTGAAATATATTATTATTAAATTATTTTCATTACTTAATTCAATTTTTCAAATATATGTTTAGATTTACAGTGACATTATTAAAATTATAATATATTTTGTTTTACTTTTTTAATTTAGAAATAAAGCGATAAAATCGGCATTTTAAACAGTTATTTGTTGATTAATTGATCGGGATAAGTGACGATATCTTGTAAATAATAAACAGAAGTTATAAGAATTTTGCGTAAAATAGTTAAATAAAGCCCAAAACAGAATTTTACTTATTAGTAAAACACAATATCTAGAAGTGCATGC
Source organism: Proctacanthus coquilletti (assembly GCA_001932985.1). Lineage (NCBI taxonomy): Eukaryota > Metazoa > Arthropoda > Insecta > Diptera > Asilidae > Proctacanthus > Proctacanthus coquilletti. The sequence continues at coordinate 2,226,613 of MNCL01000006.1, forward strand.
TGAAAACTTTCTATAAAGACTATAACGAAAGTAGATATCTATGAAATTCAGGCTGCGCCAGTTTTCCGTAAAGAAAATTACCTTGAAATGTGAAATGATGCCCGCTGTCGGGAAAAGCGAAAAAGTTTCCCAATTTTATTAAAACTACTATTGTTGTGGACAGCGTTATCCGGTGACAACAGTTTAAGATCATTCGAGCACGAAAATAAGAAGTGGATAAAGTTGCGACTGCAATTGCCGCCATAAATATTTTCCAGTTTTGCAGAGGGGCCCTCGTTCGGGAGCTCATTTAATTTTAAATGGTGAACTTCAGTCGGCGAACTTTTAAAATTGCCACGAGCGAATTTTGCAGGTGACACTCGAAAGTTTCACTCTGGGGCGATTCACCTCCTACACCCACGACGGATGCCCGGATGGATATTTGCAAATTTCTGAGTCGTCCCGGACCCCCGTCGGCGGGATGTGGTGCGGCACCTCATGGGGTCCGGTCCTCTTCTACAGCGAGACTCGTTCGCTGATTTTCACGGTGAAGCTCAACAAGTACGTGCCAGTGTGAATGCAGCTTAAGCCTTGCCCGCATTTATAACAGTCCTCCGTTGCAGGTTGGCGCGGGACCAGAGCGGCTACAATTTTGATTTCCGCATCCGTTACAAGGTTTTATCGAGAGATAGCGCAGTGGCGCGATACGGCGGGATTAAATTCGAAGGTAAGTCGGGTCGCATCATCTTCCAACAGGGGGAATCGTGGGCGCATTACGAAGAATTAACCTACTTTTCCAACCCATTTTCGCCACGGCTCTTTCTCCCTCTGCAGATGTCGCCCCTTGGTTCAACGCGACCCAGTCAATGCACTACAACAGCATCGAAGAGTTCTCGATCTCGAACTCGACTGCATACTCGGATCGATACGGACAGGAGTTCAGCCTGTTCAGTGCCTACGCCCGGGAGCGCGACTTCGCGCGAGCCATGGATAGGAGCATCGCCCGAGATAACCAAAATTATTCAGAACCGAAATATTACTTAGGTAAAAGGTCCTCGGTTAACCACTTGTGGTAATCCTCCTGACTGCATCCCTTTCCAGGTGACCTAATCCCTGGGACGTACTGCTCCCGCATCTTCAGCGACTGTGATAGGAAAGTTTGCCGGCTGCAATCGCCCAACTACCCCGGCATCTACCCTCGGAATTTGACTTGCTACTATGCTGTAAGACAGGTAATAAATACAAAAACTTTACACTGTTGCGGAATTTCAAATTTGTGTGATTAAATCATCCTCACAAAACATAACTACTACTTTTTATTATATTTAATTTAAATTTAACTTTTATTTCTTGTTTTAGTAGTCAATTTAAATACAGTGTAGTAAAAATAAAATCAGTTCAGAGTTAACCTTCCTATTGTTAAATATACTATAGTATAATATGTAAGAAACTGGAAAGAATCAATTAGATTATTTTCGTATACAAGCCATCACACATTTGAACCGATCGAAATGAAAATACTTGAGGTCTATATTAGGATCGAATTTAAAGAGCGACTAGCGGTTCAGTAGTTGCATAGTTTTGGTATTTTAAAACTTTTAACAATAGCATTATTAAAAAACAAGCAATCCAAGAAACTGATAGTCGTCGTGAAATCTTCCCTTCTGCTAAATAAAATACCCTCAGATGATAAAAATGCAAGATAAAAAATTTTCCATAAAACAAACTTCAATTTCAAAGAATTTTAAATAAGAAATATTTTACATTCAAATTTATTATATTTCAACAATCTTTATCAACAAATTTGTAAATTAATTCGCGTCTTACTGAAATTACGTTTTTAGGTTTAATAATACAGGGCCACTTATTGCAAAAGCCGCGGCAGACTATTAACAGATGAGTGCAAGAATCTCAGTGATGTTAGTTAGTAATATTTTTCAAAAATTATTATTTAATAAAATTGGAAGTGGAACATTCAATATTATTTTTTTCAATATTTGTAAAAAATTCACAAAGCTGCCACTCTAGTTGCAAACTAAACCAATTTATCGATGAAAAGGGAGAAAACTGGTTGAATTTGAAATTACTAAAAGATTTTAGTTTTTAATAAAAGTGCGACTTACTTTCGAGCAACTCAATTTCGACAGAAAATATTTCTTTTTCCTTTCTACTAAATTGCCCGGGTAAAATTTCAAGTCCTTTTTTAAGTACCAAGTCTAGTAACATCCAGTGCGAATTACACACGTAAGTAAGTAAAGTAATTGCAGTACCAGATGAAGGGCTTATGGCAAGGGGTACTGAATAAGTTGAGAGACTTATTAAGTTCTCGTCTTTGGCCGGAGGACTGGAATAAGTCGTAAATTCTTGGAGAAGTGCATTCAACTGTGCAAAATCGAGTAGTTATTAACTTACATATAGCTGGGGATAAGAAAAGTGACGTTATCACTCGATGTTCTGATTCCCGGGTGTATTATAGGATGCACTTCATTCTGCGGGAACATTAGTCAGAGTTTACCTGGCCGATAAACCTGATGTCAGTCCATTTACCTAACTTAATTTTAAGCTTTGCGAAGAATTTTCTGTATTGAGAAAAACCGGGTTAATAGGATTTCACTTCGACCATTCAATAAAGACTTTAATCTTCCAGTCGTGCTCTTTTCCGAATTTATAAAAATATAATTGGATTTATGTACGTTCTCATGTAAATAATACTGTTGCATACCATTTATCTGTCTGTAACAAATTTATATTAAAAGAAGTAAAAGATAGAAGGTAATGTGATCATTTACAACAATTTCGTACTTTATTTATTTATCCAAACATTAAAATTGTATTAACTTCGATTCAACATTCAGTTCGGCCGAAGTTTGCTATTAAATAATTGCTCAATTTGCAAGGAGTTTATAAGAAAAGGGCACTTAAAGACTGAATCAGTCATCAGTTCAGACAAGGAGCAACTCCAAAGTAATTAAAACCGTGCGAAACTCTATTGTTGGCCTAGGAAAAGGTTCATCGGATGAAAAAAGAATATACGGAAAAGGAGGAGGGAATTTGATACTTCGGAATATTTCTTGTTAGTGAAAGTTTCTAATTAACTCCGCTTTAAAACTTTCTCAGGTGGAATTATTAAATAAGGCAATGGTTGAGAGAATTACTTTTCCTCGCTTTTGATTTAAGGAAGAAAATGCTATATCAGGCTGTTTTATGTAATGTGCTATAAGTACGCAGTATATAATATAAAATATAATTTTTGCTTTTTGCAGCAACGTGCAATTATAAGAATTTTAAAGTTAAATAGATAATAAAATTATTGTATTAATTAACAAAATTAAATATATTTATTTCGAATATGAATATATAATATAACATTTGATATCCTCCGCCATGCTTTTCTAAAAACAATGAATACAAACAAAATATTCAAGAAATAGGACGCAGTGAGCATGTACTGAGGGTTATTAATTAATTTTGCAATAAATCATATTGTAAAATAGCTAACGTAAGTAATTGGATTAAAGAAAATAGTCTTCGTTTATTTTAATTACCTAGGTTTTTATAAACAAGTAAAATTCGATCACATATGGCCACATTATAAAACACGATTTCAAAAGTAAGTTGTAGACATGACAGTAAATTTTAAATGTATATTTACACCTTTTGACTATTAAATAAAAGCAACGATAATTTCTTAAATAGATTTTAAGAAATTTAGTAAAAATTTTTTTTTAGAAAAGCGAAAACATACCTTTTACTCGTCTTTATTTGGGCTGGATTTAAATAGCCTTATTCATTTTGTATCACGAGAATTTCCTAGTCATCTAAGCTTTATGATACTCTCTACGCTATATGCTTTTTCAAGTTCGGAAGGACGAGCTTTATTTAGTAAATTGACTAAATTGATTAAATTCAAGTGGTGTGTGCTTCTCGCAGAAAACAACATAAGATACTTCAATTTCATTCTTACAGCACGATGTACCCCATGGAAAGCATGCTCTGATAGTGGTTCGGCAACCGAAAGGAAACTTGGTATGGGTTGCTACCCAAACAGGCACCATGAGCCAAAATGCCAATACCAACGAAAAGGATAAAAAATATGAGCCAAGAATAAGAACTTGGGATCAATGTGATTACGTCCAGGTAATTAAATTTTCGTCATCTTATCTAAGCACATTATATTTTCCTTTAAAATTATTTTTTAATTAAAAGAAAAGAAACAATTATAATTTTCTTTTTATTTTGTATACATTGCTTGAAATCTTTGTCAGAATTGGAATAAAAGACGACTTATTTTCTCCCTTGCCCCTTCTCATGACTTAAATATTCAAAGACATCTTGTATTTTTCAGACAAAATTAATTAAAGATTTCTATAATTTCGTTTCTAAAAAATTAATTGGTTGATAAAAGAAAAAGCAATGACCCTTTTCCGGATCGGTTAATTCCTTAAGTCCCTTTCAGTTACCCATTTTATTTTTTAAGTTTTATCCAAAGCTATTTTTAAATAATGCTAAAAGATATTTACCTTTTCAAATAGGATAGTCCTAACCCGAAGTGGAGAGCGACGGTAAAACACCAATACGTTACTTTTCTTGTATGCCCCTACCTATAAAATAGTCTGTGTATTTTGGACTTCCTACTATATTTACTCATTTTCTCTAACCTGTTTCACCAGATGCACCAGTTGCAGTCCGATGTAAATTTTTAAACATATATATATTTTTAAACTAAAATATATATTAATTTCAATAAAGGCAGTTTGTCATTGTTTTCAGAGTATAACATACAATTGTTGAGCGAAGATATAAATAAAACATATGTATAAAAAATGTAGATATAAAATTGTCAATTTTAAAAATAACTGCAACTGGTTTCTTGTTCCTGACTAACACCTTTAACGTTTAGTTGCACGAATTAATCCTAAATTAGTTTGGAACCCTATCTAACTTCAATATGGCATGAAATATTGCACTTCTCCCAGAGGTTTGCTACTAAATAAATCGCACTTGGATTGAAAAACAACCAGTGCTTGCAAAAGCTAAAAAAGCTAAAAACTAATTTAGATAAGCCCCATTGGAAGGCCCCCGAGGGAGCTGATTCGTGGAGGATAGGTAGAAATCCAATTCCACTCCATGATGAATTCCTATTCACCTAGCTCCTGCTCTAAGGCAGAGTGGTGAATGCGCACATATCTCTACAAAGGATGCACCTTCTCCTAATTGAAATGCACTTCTCTTGAATAGTAGTGAATTGATGCGGCATAAACACCCTCTTCCCACCCCAATTGTTTTTTATGAACGACTAATCCCCCGCTGGCTAAGCTACTACTACTGTTCCATGGATGGCAGGGCTTAATTCACACATCCAAACTGTGGTTTACTAATTTCGGTCTATTTCAGGGCCAATTGAAAGGCTCGGCGTTGTTTATCATCCACCACAGATTTTGGGGTTCTGTGCAGGTTCCAACAGAGGCTACTTCGTTTATTTTAACAGTCTTGTTGGGGGTGAGAAAATTAGCGATTTTGCGACAAGAGTAAAGAATGAATCGAGATTGAACGAAAATTTGCAGGGGGAATTAACAGTGAAATTCTACTTAGTTAGTAATGTCATTACACGATGTTAATTTTTTATATTCATGAATGAGTGGTAACGATTTTAATGCTCCCAATGAACTTTTAATATCACCGTTTTAATAAAATCGACGTAAAATGTTTAATTGAAATCCATGATGTAGAGGAATAATCGAAACAAATGTTATTGAGAATACCATAAAATCAGCATTAATTGATTACTCGAACAAAAACATTAATAAGTGGAAATAAAGATATTTTTCACTAAACAAAATTGTAATATGGATCTTCCTACTTTTCCATTCAAACCAATAAGTATGCAAGGCATTTCTAATAATTTAGCGAACATGAGCTTCATGGATATCCAATTGCGCTACTAGTTGCGTCATGCTATCAATTTTCGGGTACTTAGCTCCTGATCGGTTATTCAGGTATTAACAACCATTATTTAGGAAAATTTGTAAAGTACCCGCAATGCGATATAATCACATACTGAATTAAGTCAAAAGCACGCTTTTGGAAAAATTCGAGCTTGTGTTTGCTATCATCACTCTGCTTTATAATGCTACAAAATTTTCATCTAAATAATTCAGCCGCACAGAACTATTCCGAAATCAAACTCATTAAGCAACGACTAGCCACTATCTCGTTCGCAGCTTAATCTGCAGTGAATGCCCTTCGTCTCCTCTCGTCCACGCATCCCAAACCGATAGATTTCATCTTTGAAATCGAATTACTTCCACACGTTATATGCTCCCCGGTAATAAATTGTCTCCTAGCTGCATGTTTGCATGCCACAATTCAACTGAGAATCATCGAAAATTTTCAGGACTATGTAACAGTCTACGACGGCTACACGACCCGTGATCCTATCATACTGAAATTTTGCGGTGGCGGTCAGAGCATACCTGAAGCGATTTCCAGTGGACCTGAATTATTAGTAGAATTTTCTACTTCACCATATGGCACATTTGTGGGAACTTCATCGCAAATTTTGCCCCTCTACGGATTCCAATTGGAGGCAAAAATATAGACGTAATTAGGTTGCTATAACAACTAACATTATGCTTATTTTAGGTCCAGGTGAAATTCGTTGATCAACAAAGCCCAACGTATACTAAAAACAAGAAACTCTGCGAATTCTGGATCCGAGGAGCGGGCCGGGGTGTTTTGGAAAACCCTAAGCACTCCCTGGCCCCTAATACGACTTGCCTTTATCACCTACAAGGAACTGCTTCTATGTTCCGCTCCTATGACCACCTGAGTCTCTCCAGACGTACAAACCAGCAACAACAGGCTTCATCAACACGCTTCAAGGTTTGGATTTCCGTTTTAAAATTCGATCTTGCGCCAGAGTTTGGAATGCACTCTGATGAATCCACCAATGTCCTTCAAGCACAGGAGGATTGCAGCGGGATGCTTAGAATTTGGGACGGTCCCCTGAGGGAACCACCAGTCTGTAAAGATCTAAATTGGTAAGCTTCCAAAAGTATCGGCCCTTGAGAATTCAAAAATGCTATATTTGCCTATAGTAAGCTCCGTAAATTAAAGCCTGTTTAACAGAAGGCTATAAAAAACTGCAAAAATATTTCATTTCTGCCAATGAATTTTTGTTAAACGTTTTACTAAATTTATTTATTCATCATTCTTACATAAAAATATCACATGGATATCATTTTACTGGAGCCTCTTATTGGTATCACACTACAATAGCTTTTTTGTAAATTATAAAAAGAGTGGCCTGTTATTCTATACCTCTAGTAAGACAAAATTATTCTTTTTTTTTATAGTGAACGGGATTTACCGTCCCGCTCCGTACTAGCTAAGCTCGGACAGAATTACACCAATGTTATAGCCCGGTTTTGCTACAGCACCATTCCTCGAACTTGTGATCGGGCTAATATTAACGAAACTCACGCCAGACCTTGCACGATCGTTGAAAGTTTTGTATCTAGTGGCGACTCCATAACCCTGGAACTACGAAACACTGAATCGACAGTTTTACGGCCTGTGAGTTTCAAGCTGCGATATGAGTTCGTTGATCTGCATCAGGACGGACTTCCAATTGCTAGTGACCATGAATGTAGCAGAAAATTTGTTAGCAGTTTAATGGACCGAAAAGATCCCGCGTTGTTTCGAAGTGTACGAAATATATTTCTTTTTGGACGAGGAGGGGCACCAAATCTTAAATGCGTTTATAAATTCGAAGCCCAGCGCGGCGAACGCGTTCGTATCAAAATACGTAAAATAATAACTCGCAATCGACAGTGCACGTCGCGTGTTGATAACGACATAAACAGATCGTACTGCTTTGGAAATACCGATTTTAAGTTAGAGGTACCTTCTTTAAACCACGTTGAGCTCATTAAACATTTCATTTTCTAAAGATTTTCGAACGACCCTATCACGATGCGTTGCTGCTGCATCGCGGCTGCATATGCAATTCCTCCAATTCCTCAGATCTACCTGTGGAATACGTTTCTACCAGTCGAGATCTCGAAATACATTTCACAGCCATCAACATGACAACTCTGGATGATCCTGACTCGTTAAATTTCGAAGGGGTTTTTGAATTTGTCAAAGGTCCTATAACTTGCAAGGATAGTAGGAGGAAATTCGGACCTAGTGGTACTATTGACATGACCTTTGGTGATGTAAGCAACCATTTTCGAATTCGCACTGAATTGCATAAAATCAAACATTTTGTTAATTACAGATGGATTGTCGTTCTCGACCATGGATTATTGAACCTTCGAACGGTAATAAATTTCTCTACGTTAGACTGCGTGGGATATTTCTGCGAAAGTTCAATCCTCTTATACGACGGTCTGTTAATGCCACGATTTCGAAGGGAGGAATTTCCAGGTGTGAGACAAAATCGCGAGTTATATTGATGACTGGTGAAGGTAGACAAAATGGACGTAAATATGTGATCAATAGCTTATTTAAATCCGTCCCGTTCAAGGTGTCTCTATAACTGCCTGTCCTTTGCAAGAGGATTCGAGAACTTATGAGTATGTAGAAATTTACAGTGCGGGATGGAATGAGAAAATCGATTTTGAAAAGGGAAATCGGTCTAAAGTTATCAGCGTCGAATTTTTAAAACCAGAGAATGGTGACTATAGGTTTACATGGATGGAATTAGTTCCTATTCCAGCATTTGGATTAGTTGGTAAGATGACTATATATGCGTATTATCGCATTGCTTGATCCATTTACGAAACACCTTGATTTTTGTGAATTATTCTATACACCAATATGAGTAAAGATTCATTTTTTCGGTTTAACTTTTTATTCCTTTACCCTATCAAAGTTATCGGACGGGTTCTTATTGTGCTTTCGTAGTCTTAAGCTTACCAGATCAATTTAAATTTAGACTGTAAATTTTTGACTGCCTGTCACGTTTATTAAAAATACTCACGTTTTTTTCAAGATTTAACAATAAAACTTATTACGGCCACTTTACAGAAGACTGTCCGCACCGCTGCGATGAGCTGGGAGCTTGTGTAAATGCTAGCGTATGGTGTGACGGCATTTACCATTGTCCTTCTGGATCAGACGAGTCGTTTCTTCAATGCTCACCAATCATGAAACTCCCGGCAGAGATTTTAGCGACCCTTTGTATTTTAATATTGCTCTTCTGCTTTGGTTTCGTAGCTTTCGCATACAGGTAACAATTTGAATTTAGAAACCCAAAATTCGTGACATATCTAACACAAATTAAAACTTTCAAGGAAAATCAAACGAAAATGTCGTGGTTCATCCGTACTCCAAACTAGGCTGAAATCGCTGAGCTCAATGGATACCGCTGTCTTTGATGAGAAGGACGTGATTTGCTGACAAAGCGACAATTCTGTACGATACGTGGAAATAGACAGGGTGACTACTGTCTGACCACACCTCATCGTGCAGAATTGTGCCCCGGAAATACAAAGCCTCTTGTTGATATCCTTCCTCCTGTCACTCCACGTTCCCGTAAATTTCGACGGAAGTGAATTGTTGACTCGAATGTTATCATAATTAGACTAACCAAAACAAATGATACAGATTTTAGGTGCGTACTGTACTTTTAAGGATGTTCATCCCTAGTGCTGAAACTGCTGAAACTCTACGTCTTGTATGGACTATTGTGATAGCTGACTTCAAAGTGTATGGTATTGTACATAGACCTTCGACGCACACTATGTATGCACTCTGAACTGCAGGGTAAGCGTCAGCTCGACTACATTGTACTACGTTCTAGTAATACTGAAACTGTGAGATGGTGCGAATGAATGTGCAATTCGGTTTATTAGACTTTATACATGAACAAGAGATTTTATTAACGATATTAACTAGTCTGTAAATGTATGTTTTTATACTTTTATGTGCTTTCGTCTGAGACTCAATAGTTTTTAATTGTACATTTTGTTTCTACCGAGTATTTTTTACGAGTATCTGATAATGCCGATCTCTCGAAGGGAAACTAAACTCATTTGGCGGTGCTTTTGTAAAATGTTGCGCACTGATTAATTCTGTTATTCATTTACAACTTGTAATTACTTATGAAAATAACAGACAAGAACGTAATTTTCTATTGTCTTCATTTTAAATTAATTTTCTAAAGTTCGTAGGACTATTAGCTCTAAAAAGGAAAAAAAAGTTATATATTCTTTAGACTAGTAGCATACACATGTGCAAATGTGACTTTTAAAAATATCCACGTAATTGGTGTATTTTGAATAAAGGTTAAATGAAAATTACTTTTTATGCAAGATCATCAAGGACCAAATCTTTCTTTACAATTTTTAAACTTTTGTTTAGCTATAAATGTTTATTGTTGTAGGGATCTAAACATAAATTATTTTTCTGCTTTAGCGCGAATTTTACACATATATATGTTATTTTTTAATAATTCTACTTTTTGTAAGGATTGCAGCATGTCTTGAATAGTCTTATGGACACGTTAATCTTTTATAATATATGAAAAGGAAATGTGCAATTTATGCGCATCATTTTCAAAAGCACATGCATTGTTTAAACCTTAGCCAATGCCATAAACGTGTTTGATATTGTAAATAAAACTGATATTAAAATTACTAACAAATAATGTAACGACATACGACTAAAACTTAGGAAATTCTTAATTGTAGATGGACCAAACAAACGAAATTAACGTAAAAGAAGCAAATATAAACAAAATTAAATCTAAACACTGCATTCAGACAGAATTCGACTTTAAATTCATTTCGAAAGAAACATTGTAAGGAAGGGCGAAATCTACTGGCGTTATGAATTACCAAGTAATAGAAAAATTGAGAGATATGTATTTTATAAATAAGATGTTACCAATTCGTAGAAAGTGTCTGCATGAAATTGCAAATGCTCCAACTATGTACAGCGGATGAATGTGGCTTGAGAATGTGTTCCTGTTACACCTAGAAAAGTTTAACCAAACCCATGAAATTTATTGTAACTGATATTTATTGCAAATGTTGAGCATTTTTAAAAGTCAAATACATGGGCATTTAAAAACCAATAGTATTTTTTATAGTATTTTATGTGTATTCAAGAGTTTTTTTTATTGTAGTATTTTTTACATATTTAAACTTTATTGTTTCTAAAGGGTTACATACACTTATCACTTTCAAAAAATCGACTTTTCCTTAATCTATTGAACCGAACTTGAAAAGTCTTAATGCTTTATTTTAAGCATGCCTATAAATACTATAACGTGAAATAATGTCCCCTAGAACACAAAATGTACTATTATGAGAAGATTATAGAAAGTTTTATTAAAAAATACTGATAATTGTCAGTGTTCATGCAGACCAAAGTATAGATCTGGGGAACATGCATTTGAACTTTTATTTAATGGTAATAATAATCCCCTTAATTGTAGTTATTAATTCTAGTAAGTTTCAAGTTATTTTTGAAGACACCAACTGAGATTGTTGATCCATAAATTCTTAATGAAATTTATAAGGTAAAAAAAACCTTGGCTTACGAAAAGCGCTCTTGCAGTTATTTTGTAAGGTTTTTAATTTTATTCCAAAGCAAAAACAAAATAACAACTGTAACGTCTTTTGTTAATTTATAATTTTCCTACATTTCGTACTGTAATGGCTCCCAGAAACTTTTTGAATACATATAAAATGCTAAAGCACTATTTTGCAGATTAGTTTTGAAAAGAAATGTGATGAAATGTGTCATAACGTACATAAATTTCATAAAATCTGCCAGAAAAATCGATATACTGCCAATATGTGTAAACTCACAATGTTAACATAATCTATATGTGATATATGTATCTATTTTTTTTTGTATTGATAAATAAGTTGAGAAACACTGCCTTGAATTCTAAATGCATCGTTTGTTCATTTTTTTTTCGAAAATTTGTTCCCTTGTCTCGGGGATACTATTTCGATTAGTATGTTGTATAATTGTTTAAAAATTTCCAAAGACATGGAATGTTCCGTATTAAATTTAAATTCCTTACAAGTTCGTGGATTAGTTGTACTAATGGTCGTACCTATATTCAATCGCGAATAGGAGAAGTCTATTCTCAGTTTTTCAACCATTCAAATATTCAATAAAGAAGCATTACGTGTATAACGAACTCTTCAAATCAATCATCGAAGATAATTATAAGAATAAACATTTCTTACAGCAATATTTACAAACGACGCCTTTAATGAGGTTAACCACTAAATGTGGTATCTAAAATCAACATAATTTAATCAATTGTTGATTACAATCATAACCTCATGTGTAAAATATGATTGCAATTTTATCTTCCAAGTATTTACAACCATCGTAAGCCGTGTTTTAGATTGAAAATCACGATTAAATTTAATTAGGTCATGCTTAGTGATAAACCCTAAGATTGAGATAGGTACATTTAGTATCCTAAAAAGATTTAAACTACATTGGAGTAGCTAAAGCTTGATGGTGACAAAGGTATGTCTTCGTAAAGAAACGGCAAACCCTAGGAAATCGTCTAAATTTATTGGCGCATATATTGTTCTTTTGAAAATCTTGTTGCTGTTACTTGTGTAAAACCAAGTCTGTAGCCAATTTGTCCCCACCGGATAATTTTGAATGTTCTTCTAATGTTCATCAATGAAATGTCACAATAAAAGAATGTAATTTTAAATCTTAAAGAACAATATCAATAAGTGAAATATGCTCAACAACTCTGTTTTTGAATTTTTCTGTTCATTATAAAACAAACAAAAACAAAACTGTTGCATATGAAGGAAGAGTGAGATTTTGTTTAAAAGAGAAAAACTATGGCAAGCAAAACGTAAAAATACAGACAATAAGTATGAACGCTAGGTAAATCAACGTTTATCTGTTCAGAATGGATGACGACAATGCAAGATGTAAATACCGCACGAAATAGAAAAAAAAATATAGCGAAAGTTGTTAGTTGAAGTCGAGGGTATGTTAGAGCAGAGATTTAAAACCGCAGAGTAACAGAGAATATTTAATTATATATAAATTACTGTAACCGAGGGTTTTAATAAATTTCAAGATCTTGTTACTACTATTAATTTTTTAAGTCTAATAAAGAGATTTACTAAGTAAGAAAAAGTGATTGATAACTATATGAAAATAATAATAAAATCATATCAAAGATGAGTTCTGACTTCTTTTTAAATTTAAACAAATATCTCCATATTGATATAATTTATTTTTATCCTCTACAAATTTTCTAATCTTGTTTTAAACTAAATTGTTTTCTATGATCCTACAAAATTATTACATCTGGAAGTGCACTGGTATATATTTTTATTTTTAAGGTTCGTTTAAATTTATCAATAAATTTTTTATATATTTATCCTAAGATAAAAAGCACGATGATTTTTCGAGAAAGTACTTGTTTAAAAATTTACATCAATTCTTGAAATATAATTGGAATTTATAAAATTTTTGTAAAAATTGCCCTTTTAAAAGCTTTATTTTCTTATTGCATAAAAACGACACAAATAAAATAACATTTACTACAAGAAAACAAAAAATTGAGCATATACCCAACCAATCAATGGGGCATAAACGTAGGAAACTGCGTATCCTCCGAGTGAGCTGGGATAGTTATTCCTCCAGTGTCGATTGATGGATCAGGTGCAATAGAGTCGGTGCTTTCGAGCGGAAGGAAGCAATCCGAAGATATCTGAAAGTAAGGAAATTAGGAAAAGCTGATAATCAACACCACTTGTTTACCTCAATGTTTGCCAATGGCTTCTCCGGCAGTTTATGCTTCAGAGCTATTTTGCTAAGAGCTGCATTTGGAGGTTCCATTGAATCTGAAACATCAATGTGCGACCATGGAGTACTGATAGCATATAGTGAAGCAATACTTACTTTCATTAAGAATTAGACCCTTTTTGTGGTCCTTTTTGTGAGCTTCCAACATATTTTTACTTACGGACACATAATTACATAAGTCGCAGGAAAGGCTTTTGAATTCTTCCGGATGATTAGATTTGATATGAAATTTAAATGCACTGGACTGAATAGAGGTGTAATTGCATGAGGTGCATTTATATTGGGCATCCTGATGATAAAAAAGTTTTACCATAAAAAAAGCACGCTATAGGTACAACTTGTTAACATACTTTTGTGTGGCGCTTTTCGTGTGTTTTAAGAACACTGGGATCACTTGCTCTGTATGGACAAATCTTGCATTGTAGGGGTTTTTCGCCTGTGTGTTGTCTCATGTGGATCTGAAAATAAACTTACTTATAAAAAAAAACTACTGACATTAAAAGATGATTTTACAATCCATGTTGACTTCCTGGCCGATTTTCTTCCACAAACGTTACAAATAAAAGGCTTGATTTTAATATGAACAGTCTTAACGTGCTTAGAGAGGGTTTTCGAGTTGCAGAATTGTCTGCTGCATATCTGGCACGTCTTCGGGGAATACCACCTGTTTGCCTTAGCGTTACTCTTCTCCTTATTCGAATTCCAAGTTTGAGTTTTAGCGAATTTTTGCCTCCATTTAGGATGGCTTTTCATATGCCGCCACACTATTGCTGCACATAATGGAAGAATTTTTAAGATTTGCTCCTTTTGTGTACTAACGGGGTACCTACCTGCTGTGTGCGATTTGTAGGCACACACAGGACAACAAAGCATATCTATATCCACCTTATGCTCCTTCCACATGTGATCGGTGCAATTCCTCCAGAATTTCACCTCTTTATTACATTTAATGCACTTAAATTCGTGCTTCCTTTCTGGATCCGAGGATACATGGCACTTAACATGCGATTCAAGTTTTTCTTTAGTTTCGAATTTATAGCAACATCCCTTCATTGGACATCTTTAATAGAAGAATGAGAGAATGATCTACTCGATATAAAGCAGGAAACAATACTTGTAAGTCAAATCCCTCTTTAAACGCATCTTAAACTCCTTGAATGGAACTGGACTGATATTCCTTTTGCTATCTAAGTCTGAGTTATTGTCGTCCGATGTTTCGCTCTTGCATTCAACTGAAGGTCCAGATGTAGCATTTGTTTTCTGTATTGGTTTACATTTATGATCATAAATCATGTGATTCTTTAAATCGTCTAGGACTTTATACTGGCCGAAACAAATGCTGCATACTAATATCTCTTCGATTTCATCAGAGCGGCCATTTTGCTCTATTTCATGAGTCTTAAAATGGGCAAGAACCGCATCAAAGGACCCATTGATATAATCGCACTTAGTGCATTGTAATATAGGCACGACTTTCGCAACCTTTTCAAAACTATACGGATCATCATCCTTTGATAATGCGTCTTGTGAATACATATCATCTTTTTGCAAATTGACATTCTGAGCCTGTAAGTAAAAGATAATCTAGCAAAAGCATCTACAGATCAATAGGGACAAACATCGTTTTACTAGAAATATACGGAGTGCACTTATTTTACACAGGTTTGTAATGGTTATCTTTAGTTCTCTCTTGTTATGTACTTATGCAGAAATTTCAGAGGAAGGCATGTACGCATAGAGTATTTTTCCCCAAAACAGATTTGCACTGTGTAGCTATTATTAATGAATCGACTTAAATCAGCAAATAGACCTTATGTAATGAAAACCAATTTTGTAGGAAACCTTGTTTCTGTGTTAAATAAAAATTAGAATACTTGAAGATTAAAGTGTAAAAGTTTTGCTTGATAACGTAGAAAGTGTTGAATGAGCATTCAAATTAAACGAAAAGATAGCAAATCATTCTTTTTAAATATTCCGTATTTTATAGATCAAAAGCAAAAATAGAAAAACGAAAACAATTTCAACACAACAAATAGCGGAAGCAATGAACAAGCAAAAAATGAATAATACAATTTAGAAGTTTTTAAATTCTTATTTTAAGGATTTCCAAACTGTGCATTGTCTAACTTGGGGAAGTTGTGTTTTTTCTAATACAAAAACCCTTGGAAGCGACTACTTCCCATGAGGTCTTGGAATGGTCTGGCAATACTTAGTAGGTTATCGAGTCTCAACATACCATTTCTACTTATAGCATGCACTTATGTGATGCGGCACATGGAAAAGAACACACTTGACCGCTTAACATGGAAAACAACAAAATCTTACTACATATTAACTTTTCCGTCCCAAAAACATCCTGCCCGCTGACAGCAGTTGTCAAGTTAGGCACCAGTTGCCGTTACAGAGTTATAAACGGTAATGGAGGGGCGGTTCTAATATAACACCGTTACGTGTGACAACTCCAGCTGATGGCAACCGAAATGTCATTCATATGTCAGTTGATATCAAAATAACGGACTTAAAATTTTTGAAACTAGACCACGTTGAGTGCCACGTGTACCGTTTATGGTACACATTAGCATTCATTTTTACGCTACGTTATGTTTACGTCATTTGTTATTTCGCGATTTAGTTTTCTTTCAATGCGCAATCACTTTGACTCGTTTGGAGGCTCTAACTAACAAGACAAAGCGTTTTTTCATATTTTATAACTCGCGAATTACATAGCAATTATTTATAATGGTATATAAAGTGCCACTGAACGGTAACTAGGGGAAACTAAAACGTTTTCTGATATTGTGCGCGAATATAAATTTCTTATTAATATTTCGATATTTTGATTTGATTTTAACACCGCTCAGTGGTCTCGCCTTTCTCTGCTTACAACCCGCTATTTTTCTGCTCGTACCTCTGTGACACCCGCCGCTCTCCAGCTGTTGCTTTGCCTTCTTTCGCTTAGTGTCGTCCGTGCAGCTCATCTATTACATTGCTCAAATATGACTCAACAAATGCACCCAACTTCGTTTGTTGAAAAGTTTTCAATTTGACATTTGGCTTAGAACCGACTTGCAACAAATCACTGTGAAAAGAAAGAAGACTGCGCCTTTTTATATTAGTTTAATGCGAAAGCATGCAAAACTGAGATTAACAGTAGCTTGTAAATATGGCATCGGCCCTCGAGCATTACGTGAACACTGTTCGCACGCTGAGTGCATCGGGTAAGTGCCCAAAATGATGATCGGTTTTGATACCAAACCTCACATAACCTCAGAAATGCTCTCAAAAAATTCAAAATTCCAAAAAATATCTCGGCTTTTATTGTACAATTTCAGGTAAATTTAGAGATCTCGTGGAATACCTTAACAATTCAGTGGAGTTGCTAACGAAGAATTGGAGCATCTTAGACAATGTTTTGGAAACGCTCGACATTCAACAGCATTCGCTCGGAGTTCTTTACGTGCTCCTAGCGAAACTGGCTAATATTATGGTATTAAACGTCGCCCAGTCTGCTTTAACACGTTTTCAAATCCTTCCTCTTTTAGAATTCATCCGTTGAGGCTGGAAATATAGTGAAACAGATCAAGGATTTCATAACGCTGTGCAATGGGGAACAAGTCAGATTCGCGAAGCAAATTTGTAATTATTTGTGGGAACTCCTGAATCTGGATTAATTCGCCCATTTTGTCTTTCAGACTTTGAACTTTGTCATGTATTCACGGGTTTTCTAATGCGCCAGCCATCCTGCATACAAGGCATTAAAATACTCGCACAGGCAGTAGATAAGATTCGCTTCTTCGATTCACAGCTTACCGCAATTCACGCAGACCTCTGTCAGCTATGTCTTAGTGCTAAAGTGTTTAATCCAGTATTGAAATTTCTGGATACCGACATAACGGACATTTCAACGACAGACGTAATAACTCACGCTCCGGTTTACTCAGTCTAAGTGTTTTGTCTTGCAGGACGTTAATAACGACGCCAAGTACTTTCTGCTCTATTATTACTATGGAGGGATGATTTACACGGCCGTGAAGAACTACGAGCGGGCTCTATATTTCTTTGAAGTTGCTGTCTCGACACCTGCACTTGCGATGTCCCATATTATGTTGGAATCTTACAAGAAATTCATTCTCGTGTCCTTAATACTGCACGGGAAAGTGAGAGCGTCGATATTTCCAAGGGATCGTGTACTAAACTAGTGTCATTTTCAGATCTACCCGATCCCAAAATATTCTTCACAAGTTATCTCACGATTCACGAAGCCCTTAAGTCAGGCCTACCATGAGCTGGCGACCGCCTATGCAACGTCGTCTAGTGACGAAGTTAGAACTGTTATTAATAAGTATAGAGATGTTTACGTGCGAGATGTGAACATGGGTCTCGTAAAACAAGTAAGTTTTTTAATATGTAATTGTTAAATTTTACATAATCTAGGCAAACGCGGAAGAAATAAACCGGGTTTTAAATTTAATGTGAGCCTTGATTAGAAGCGGATGCATATGAAAAAATATTTAGTGTTGTCGTTTATATTTTTATATTCGTGTGCTAAGCTTTTCTGGGTGAAATGGGGAGAACAAATATATTTCAAACATACTGTGCTTTTTGTGTTTCATATAAATATAGAGAGGTTTTCTCAGCCCACAAAGCAAAGATTATAGCTTAAATTTTTGAAGCCTAATTCAGGAAAATACATCGTTCTTAGTTTTTCTACCCATAGGAACCCAATATTTTTACGTTGAATGAACATTATTACCCTTACCCATTTTACCTTGCCTTTCAAGCTAGTCGGCCCGAAATTTAACTTGGATCTTTAAAATATCTTTTGCAAGAATCTTCTCTTCTTACCTTATTATTATTACAAAAACCATTGAAATAAAGATATTTATATTTTTACAGAATGCAACGCAATTAAATAACAATCAAAGTTCTAATTGAACTAAACAAGTAATTTTTTCTTTTTGCGTATTTACAGGTTGCGGCATCATTATATAAGAAAAATATTCAACGATTGACAAAGACATTTTTAACACTCTCTTTAGCAGACGTAGCCAGTAGAGTTCAATTACCAAGTGCTGCTGAAGCAGAGCGATATCTTTTAAATATGGTGATTTTAGGCAGTCCGACATTTTTCAACATTTTCTAAAAAATGAAATTCTATAGATAAAGTCAGGTGAAATATACGCTTCAATAAATCAAAAGGATGGCATGGTAGTGTTTAAAGATGATCCAGAGAAGTACGATTCACCCGAAATGTTCCTGAAAGTTCAAGAAGATATGGCGCGTGTTATGGAGTTAAATAAACAAATAAATAAAATGGAAGAAGAAATTATGTTAAATCCAATGGTAAACCCTAAGCTTAAAATAGCGACAATTACTAGATTTATTTTATTTATTTCAGTACGTCAAAAAATCCAGTGGAAACCAAGAAGACGATTTAGGGTCAGGACAGCATTCGAAATCTTATTCTGGGTAAGTAAGAAAAGTAAGCTTAATAGTGATAGAGTACGGGTAATTTCCCCCTTTCATTACAGCGATCCTCAGGATTAATGAAGGCTCAATTTTTGCTTTGTACGAAAAATCATCTTTAATTTTCTTCTTCCGATCCTTTTGCTGTCATACTGGGCGCTTTCGTTACGTTACTCTGTGCCGTCTTACTCCTTTTCTTAACATAATAAAATGTTTGAAGTAAAAGTGAAAAGAGATTTGATCGCTATAAAAAAAGAGTTCTAATCTAATACTTGAAAAAGAAAGAAAACCTCTTTAAGAATGCTTTGGTTTTTCAAATCTCACACCCGGACATCATATCGTGGCCCCTGTTTTTTGTAAACGTGAAGATTTTAATAAAACCATGTTAATTTATGCAGTTAAGGGACTTTCAAGAATTCTATGAGATAGATCTTTCGATTTACAGGTAGTATGGGATTTTCGTGGTAATAGGTTTTTGGTCTGGCAAAAACAACAGATAAATGTGTAATTTTCTTTTTTTCTTTTAGAATTTTCAGATCACCTGAAGGTAAGTATAGACAAATTTTGAAGACTACAATGTTTCTTGAATTATAAATAAGTCGTTTATTTACAAGAAAATGCTCTGTCTCATAGACTACGAGTCAATTATAAGACGAAATCGCCTTACGAGATCCACTTAAAAATAACTTATCGACGTGCTTTTGTAACAGCTTACTGGAGATATCTGATGAAAATGATACAAGGGTTGAAATTACTTTAAAAGTCAGCGATTTCTCAAATCTTCCGTCTTTTAGTGCACACTGTGGCACTTGAATGTTGAGAATCTTATCACTACTTGAGTTTCCTGGCAGAGTCGATAAAACAACTGTAACCGGAACCAATTTGTATAGATCTTTTGTCATGGATACAGAGTTGTTTTTAGCCTGGGTCATGTTTTCCTGTCTAGTCTGCTCTTTTGATTGCAATAACGAATTCTCGTAAGATGGTGAGGAACCTGACTCCTTTACTCTGCTTTCATTTCCGTGGGATAATATCACAGATCTCTTTGAATTTGGTAAACATTCTGGTGATTCGAATTCCCGGGTACGTTTTGTAGTGTTCGATGCTTCATTAGTAAAAGGCGCGTTCATTTTTTTCTCGATGGTCCACAAGTCCTTTAACTGATTAAAAATATCTTCTTCGGAATAGTCAGTCGAGAACGAATTTTTAGCAGCATAGTCATAGAAGTTTGAATCCAGAGGAAGACAGAAATCCATTTTTAATATTTTTCGAGTTAACAGACGTTCTTCAAACACTACAAAGATCCTTTTTAGTGTCTTAAACGAACTGAACAAAATAAATTTTCTTACTGAGTACTGATCATGGCCATAATTTGGTTTAAATACTTAAGAAGCAGGTAAAATGGTAAAGGAGCAGGTAAAAGGGCAAATGACTCGCATACCTGTGAGTGTACTTTTATTGCCCCTGAAAAGAAAAAATTTTGGGAAACCATTACTTGGTCAACACCTCACAGGCAAGTATTCTTAAATTACCTAAAACAAATTGAAGTGTCCCGGTCAAACACATTTGACTAGGTTTTAAATATAGATTTATATCATTAGGCGCCTCACACTACCTGGAAAATCTTTAAGGATGTTAAATTTTTGGATTTACTAATATCCTTTTTTAAAATTAATATACGTATTCATTATGAATTAATATAACTACAATGAACCTTTCTCCTTAGAAGGCCATACAGCAAAAATCGCTAACCCTAAATAAAAATGTTGAGATCTCATTAATGATTTTCCCAGAAAATACGGATTTTGTAGGAGATATGATTTTTTCATTAAGTAAAACTAAGACCTTCTTTTTCAAAATCAAATAAAATTTGCACTACTTCTCACCCAGAAAACAATATCATTATCTAAAAATGACTGCGAGTCAGATTTCGCAGCCACAGTTTTCGTTATGGAGTTATGTACTTTCAGTTATGTTTTCTATATCAAGACTATATTCTTAGCCGGTGCTTTAAACATAGAATAGAATATATTTTTAAAAGTCTTGTATGCTTAAATCAGCTCTCTAATCTAAGACAGGAGAAGATATTCCACTTTCAAAGAGCTTAGAGACCATCCCTATGGCCCGCGTTAGATTTTGAGAGCAGTTCATTACATATCTCGTGCGATGTATGTGATATTAAAAGTAAATTTCAATAAACACGTCGGAATTCAACGTCAAGATCGATTCAATAACACGCACATTTTTGTCCACTTTATTTATTTCCACATGTGTGAATTTCACGGATTACTAGAAATAAAAAAGAATCATTTAAAACATTTACAAAATAAAATACTTTAGCAGTAGTTTAGTAAGCAAGTAAGTAAATAATCAACTAAAGAATGCTTAAATATTTGCATACTTCAATAGTGATCTATCTTACTTATCAATTTGTTTAAATTTAAAACATTTTTTCCGTTTTTCGGTAAATTAATCCTTATGTAAAAGTAAATTTTCTTAATTTATCTAAAAGTGAGATACGAGGTGAATCGATTTAATCTGCTGAATCATTCACAAACAAAAAAGCATTATTTTTGTCTAGATTTACGTTATTTTTTTAAATGCCTGACTATCTATTTTTAATACCTGATCAGTATCACCTCGTTTTGTCTCTTAAAATCTGATTTATTCCATAGCGATATTTTAAATTCCTTTATATTTGATATTTAACATATCAAAAATCACCTCTGAAATGAAGTGCGTGAAAACTGGAAATTTCGATGATTTCGGCATAATTATCTATGCATAAAAAAACGTTCTCACGCGAAAATATTCGAATATTTTACAATTTTAGGAGGGTTTATATTTGTGTGTGTATTTATGCCTTCTAAATTAATGCTGAAATGTAACAGTAAAATATTGTGTGAAATTAACAGAGGCAATGAGGAAACTGAGAGAGCCATGAGTTCAAAACTTAAGTGATAAAGCTAAATGATTTCTACTGACGTGGGTATTTAAAGTCAACCATGAAAAAGCAAAGTCGTATTTAAACAAATAAAATAAATATTACATTTGTTGTTTTTAGGAAAGATGGGAATTAAAGTTATCTTTGCATTTTGAAGTCATGATTTCATTCACTTTATTTTACAGTAATCTTCTATAAAATATGTTTTATTACTTCTCAGAATCAGTCGTAATATTTATAGTCGTCATTTTCAATTTGAACCAAGACCTCAAAGCCGGTTGTCGCAACCTCGTCATCAAAACAAATAAATGAAATATTAGTGAATTTGTTTTAAAATATCAAATTTATATAAAATTTCTTTTTACCGGAAAAAATAATGTAATGATTTGAATGACGTCAATGTCAGCCAGGGAAAGAATTGCAGAAAAACGTAAATTCAAGTGAATGTATTAATATAGAAAATAAAAATCATCATAGTTTTATAGAGAAATGCAGGCATTCCCAGTTATATTTGTCTAAATCTGTATAATTTACTTTTAGATGTTTATTCTACAGATTTCATATAGCTAATATGAATTCTTCTAATTTAAACTGCAATTTTATACTTATATAGTACAAAAAATCACATAATGGTTATTGCTCCGGTAACCGTTTAGATAAAACAATACTTTAATTTTCTAGTCTCTATTCGAAGACTAATTAATTAGTAAATTATACAATTGCTTTAGAAAAGGATTTCAGAAATCAAAAGTATTAAAATTTAATTTTAGAAGCATATCATTGTAATTTTTGTGAAACGCGCTTTGTATAGTTTATGATAAGGAGAGTATGAGCAAACAAAACAACTCTGGGATTTAGAATTTGATAATATGTGGGAATATTGACAAAAGCGTTTAAACATATCCTTAGCAGAAAATTTGTTTTCTCGTTTAATTGTTATCAAAAATATGTGTGACGTTAGTTTACGTCAGCGACAACCAGGCATAGATTTATAAAAAACTTGAATTCACGCCAGCGATTGCGAATATGCTATTTGGGAACTAATGAAGAAAATTTAACGAGCCAGGTGTTGAGAAGATAATTTAATAAACTTTAAAATGGGGTGCTACACGATCCTCATTTTATTAAAAACGTTAGGGATGAATCTTGCTTAGAGTTTTAAATGACCGGAAATACCTTTAAAGTAATTTTTTTCGGTTTTGGCTAAAAATAGTACACTTTATACTTCTAAGGTGATCTTATTTTCTACTATATTTATATTATTTATATTATATGCGTATATAACAAATAAATAATAGTTTAATTATTGCAAGAAGTGAAGGGATATTTTAATTTTCTGTTTGTTCTTTTTTAAAATTTATGTTGGCATAGCCATGCTATTTTATGTCCTCTTAAATATGTTTATTTATCGTGCGAGGATAAAAAACATTTGATTAAATGCCTTGAATTAGAACATTATTCAAAATACCTATATTTTTCCAAAATCGATGAACTTAAAATCAACCTTACTGCAAAAACTTCCAGTCTAGAATTAAGCCCAGACAATAATTTAATCATTTTTAATCCAATTTTAATATGAGTTTGGATCATGGTGAGCTTTTCAAAGAAATAGAACTTAACCCACACCTCACATTTCGTTAAGTTCCTTATCAGAAAGCGTTTCTGTTATTGTTTCGGGGCTATGTGATTAAGTAGCACGGCTGTCCTCATATTTCTCCAACTCATGTAGCCGATGGTAAGTCTAGTTTTTGGGTAAATCCAAAAAAAGGAAAATTATGTATTTAAATTTCCATAGCAATACCACGTTTAACGCTTCTTCGTTTCGTCTTATGTAAATGTTAAGGTCAGTGAAATTACAAAGTTCGCGCGAAGAATTCCCAGTGCAGGCCACCAATATTCCGGGCCCTGAAATGTTATAATCCATTCATAAGCAACTGAACGTTATAACGTTTCTTTCGGTTTTCTCCAATTTATGTAAATACGGATGGTATAAGGTCAGTAATCTCCCGCCCAAAACGCCGATCGATCGTAAACAAAAATATGCTAATTCTGCCGGTTCTTTTAATTAGCGCTTGCGTCACTTCCGACCTGCGAGTGGTCGGCGCATTGTCGATGTGTGATCTGACCAATGGTCCCCAGCCCAGTCGACTTTGACCCCCGCATTCACACCGTGAAAAATTTTAAGTAGGTTTTCCTTCTTCACCACCTCCGGAATCTCCTGCGGTCACTACTGGCCGCTGACAACCGTACTACAAACGACCCCAGAAATGGCATACACAATTGCACCAAGCATGTGACACTCATCAATTCAATTAAAACTAAGGAATAATTTATTGACGCTCATAGCACGCAATTTGCACATTCGAGTTGCACACAGTTTCACACTTAACAACAATTGAGGAAACTTTTCTAAAGCTAGTCCAGAACAAGAGCTGAGAAACTTCGGTTAAACCTTTTTATAGACAATCCGTAGGACCCTTTAGGCTCGATATTCTGGACGGCCAAGTAGCAGCGGCCGTACGTTACGGTGATGGTTAATGCTGCACTAAAATTATTTTACATACGTTGAGATCTGGATCTGTGTCCGAATTTATCATTCAAATTACCTGGCGGTGGCTGCTTGAGGTTCTCTTCATCATCCTCGGGCAGAACCATATTGATTCTATCGGAAATACTTATGAATACCTTGTGGCCGACGTAGACGACTATGAAACACAGGATGGATACGAGCAAGCTAATGAAGACGTAGGCCAGGACCGTTGGTATATACGCGAGAGTGTCGAACATGACCCCTTATTTTGATGATATTTCTGATATTGTTAATTTTAGCGGGTTCCACTAATTTGAAAAACAGATCTGCTCAGACGACCTGTGTTCACCAGAACTGAGAGTTAAATCACGGGCTCCTCCAATTTGTTGTCGTTTTCTTAGACGCGTTTGGACGAGCGACTTCCCAGATCAAATGAACGAAGCCGACACTAGAGTTTTAGGCTTTAGAGTGAAACGAACAACCGAAAGCGTTTTATTAGTGCCACGATCGAGCTGACCTTGGTGTCCGCATAAGTTTCCATGCAGTAGTGTTTTGGTCTTTGGAGCTTTCTGTCTTTTTCGCTATCATTCGCTCGTATTCAACAATTAATAAAACAAAATAAAAAATATTAAACAGTGCCTGAGCAGGTTGAGCCGGCACGAGGTAATTTACGAATTTATCTGAGAGAAGTCGCGACTTGTTTTGTTTATATACAACAATTATTTCTTATCAGATTCGATTCATTGATAATATTTTTTCGTCTACGTTCAGCGCATCAGCGAAGAATTTATTATTTTTATTGGCTCGTTTATTCGAAGTACTATCAAGAGCCGACACTTGAAAAGTGGCGTGATGATGATTAGTTTAAAATTAAGCATTAAAGGAATTGCGTATAGCCGCTCTTGTAAAAACCACAAAAATCATTTCCGGAGATATTTAATTATTGATAGATTTATTCTAAATAATAGCCAACGCTATATCGAGTTTAATTATATTATAAATAGCAAGTCGTATGCAATCGAGTATTACATTACTATCAGTTAATGTGTATGGTATAGTAACATAAAATTAAAGATGTTAGTAAGGCAAATTGAAGAATATTTTGAAATGAAGAAATTAGAAATAAAATATGCCATATGCTCAATGTAAACATAAATGCACAGGCACTGCCTCCAAAGTTTTAAGTAAAAATGGTATGTAATATGTAATTACATGAACAGAAACACCAAAAAGCACTACCTTTCGTGCCTAACCTTTGCTTATGAATTGCGAACAGAAACGGTGTTGCTGCAGAACACCATATCATTTCTCGTTTTGGAGAGACTGTCGCGTTTCTTAACGCATTACGAAAAAAAATAGGAGTGCAAGGTTTTTCATTCGGATTTTTTAACTTATTGGTAAATGGTTAAATTTAGGAAATTCCATTCAAAGTTCAAAGTGGCAAAGTTAGTGTTTTAGATTTTCTTCCATATGCTTTATTATCTTCTTCTCAAAAGAAATTATTAAACTAATTTTCATTTGAAACTATTTCATCAAAGCCGAATACTATTTGGGAAATTAATTTTCTGCATTCGTTCGCGATTATGATAATCAAAGCTTTAAAATCGCTGTGAAGTATTCCTGGAAGATATTAGACATTCCTATCAAAAGTATTTCCATATTTAATCTAGGTTTGTTCTAAATAAATACTTCAATCTAATGCAATTTTTCTTTCTATTCCTAGAAATGGTATTTTCGAAATTACACAAGAAATATTTATAGAAAAATTGTTTAAACAAATTCTGACCATACTTTCAAACATAAAAGCATTTTATTTGCATTTGGGATACATTAATGTAATGTATTAAAATAATTTATAATACTTGAGTTTTATTTAAAACGTCCACGATTTTAGTATAAAAGATTTTGACTAGACGGAGAAGTATTCAATGATTTCAAAATCATTTTCAATCTTCAATGGGATCTTTTATAATTGAATTCAACAATAACATTCAGTTGATACATATTGAATAAAATATATGAAAAGTTAGACGAAAAATTTATCTATAAAACATTTTAGAGCAATAGTCACATTTTCGTGATTTGCCATTTTTAAATTTTATTTATACAAGCAAAAAATACTGTTTACAAAATTTTTTCGTAAACTCCTGATTTGTAATAAAAACTATTCTAGATGCTCACCGGAGTCACAATTTCATCAAAATTCGTCTAGTAGTTTTTTGATGCATGCAGAGAAAATTGTACGCAGTATGCATTGATTTATATTTTTATTTATATTAATAAATGAATATCTTATATCTTAACTCCATGAGGAACATCGTGATAATTCTGATTAATAATGACTAAAACTCTAAGGTATAGACCGGCAAAGTTTTATTAAAATCTGTCCAGTAGTTTTTGCGTGATGTTCGCATAGAAATGACTCTAGTTATCATTTTATTATAATTATAAATTAAAACAAGATCTCGCGACTATTTCAAGTAATAGTTATTGATATTAAAAATTTGCACAAAAGAAAAGTCGACTGTTACATTTTCCTTGTTAGCCGGCAATGCCGCCCAGAATTAAAAAAAAAAACAAAGTATATATAAATTTGTCCGACTTCGGTGCAACTACCCACATGTTTTTGTAATTTGTATTTATTTTCTTTAGTTTCTTATAATAAACAAACGACATCACAGAAAAGAAAACAATGTTATTTTTATGTCTCCTTTTGAATTTATTATTCTAATAGAATTTTTTTTATTTGTATGGAATTGAAGTTTTAGTTTTTCTAGTGCAAATGCATTTAGTTTCCCATTCGGGCCAGGAATATTGTGCCTTATATTCAAAAACCAAGTGTAAAGATCAAGTCAATCCCGAAGTAACTTTTTCAATTAACTAATTACATTTATCTGTTACAGTGGATCGCCTAAGTCTATAATTAGCATTAGTACTTAAAAACCCTCTCCCAAGACTACGTTATTAGATAACAAAGTATAGATTTTTAAGAAACGTGACTTTATGATACCTTAAGTATCGTCAGTTATAGAAAGTGTTTGTAAAGGCGCAATTTTAGAATCATAATCACCCTTGTTTAACAAATGCTTGAATCGATTATATTTTGATAAGATAAATTAACGTAAAAATCTGTTTTAACGTAAATTTATACAATACTTCTTTATCAATAAAAATACTGTGCAACTGCCAACAAAATAAACAATTAAATTTTGCTAAGCGCTCATAAGCTCACATCGATTTGATTTTTTATTTTGCTTTTAAATCATTGCATGTAATAAAAGAGTAGATTTATATTTTTGTATTGTTGGTTGATTTTAGCTTTTTAATTCTGGAAGTTTTTAGAGAATTTATATATGCGTTCATAAATAAACTAAAAACGGATATACTCGTCAAATGGAGAGTAAGACTAATAATAAAGGCATAATCAAAGTCGCTCGCTCACTTACTATAAGGTTTGGCTCGTTTCCCTATAACTTTGCACTTGGTCCAACCGTAGTAAGTAAAAATTTCTATAAAAGTTGGTAGTCCGAAGCAACACTGGAAGCAAGGGAGGAAGCAATAAAATGAAAAAGAACGAGACTTTTTTTCAGATATTTTATTATTATGTATAGCAGCACTTCAGTTGCAAACGTAAATTGGCGAGAAATCAAGAAATCGACATAAATCTCTTAATTAAACAACTTGCTTGACCTATTAGAAAACTTCACTTTTGTCATCTAAATAAAACAGGCGCTAATTGTTGAAAACAATGATTCGGGGGAATCGTCCCAGATCGGAGTGACAAGTACGTACAAGAAATGATGAAAGAATATAATAATATATTTATAATCATTATCAGCATTAAGTACCAGTGACGATTTGCTTCTTTCTATGAAACCAGCACTTTTCCTAATTGGGGTCTCTTCACTTTTTACCTGTCCGGCAGGTATAAAGCCTTACAAGAAAACTACCACACCCAGTGTGGCTGGAAATGATAAAATTGCTAAATATGAATGAATTTATTTGATACCTGGAATTTTTGCTCTATTGGAATTCCTTATACGACATTTTAACATTTTTGTAAGTAATGCATCTCTGATTTTTGTTAATGACAGTTTCTAAAATAACAAAATTAATTTTAAAAATAATGAAGCTGAATTTTACTGATAATATTTAAATTGATAACTCAGTTTTCGTATACTTACTCATAAGAAATATTTCATGTTCATTTTGACTGTTCTTTAACAATTCCAAATAGTACTTAAACACTTTTATTCTTCATCTGATTAATGTATGTGATATTTTTTTAAGTATCTTGTTTCTGTTTTATAAATAAAATTTAATATTTTATTAGTTACGATATTCAATAACAAATGTATTTGATATTTAGGTTTACTTCGAGGATCCCTGCCAATTTGGTAAAATAAAAAGGAATTAAATTTTATTTTGATCTTGAAGCTAGTTTTTTCAATACTTTAAATGAATGGCCAATTTCAATGAAGAATTTCAAAAAAGCGGAACACATTTGTTCCCCAAAACCGTACCAAAATTTCAAAATTTTACTCGAGAAATCCATTACATGCAAAAGAATTCTTAATGTAAGACATGCTTCCACGAAGAGTGCATTTAAAAATATCTAATATTAATAAAATTCTCAGAGGTATTTGAAGCCCACAGTAAACATTTCAGAAAAGACAATCCTTACGCAAAAATTCCATCAGCGATGTTAAATGCATTAAAAGAGACACTCGTTGGTACTTAATGATGAATATAATTTAAATAATTTAAATAAGATTAACACTAGTATTCAAACTTAAATAAAAGGCATAAAACTAACAATGAACTTCTGTAGTTGTTGTTGCGTTATTGGTTTTCCTTTTCTGTTGAGGTGTTACCTACTTTCCCGAAACAACCGGAAGTGTTCCTACAGAGACCAAATATGGAGGGTATAGGTAAAAAACGTGAATTTTCGTGAAAACATAAATTCCAATTATTTTACTTTAAAATTTGAATTCTTCTAGTTTAAATCTGTACCGTTATTTAGTTAACATTAATTTTAAAAGACTGAACGCTTTGCATTTTCTTCTTCAATGTAGATAAGTCATTTTTATGATTATTTAGTGACATTCTCGTTTTCCCCCTGTACCCTTCACGTAAAGTTGACAGTCTAGTGTATTTTTTCCGATACAGTAAAAATATATTAAATTTCAAATTAGATAAAATAAATTATAGGTAGTACATATAAAATACTTATTTACATAAAAAAAATTGAAAAAAGTCCTAAGAAGCGTTGTAGCACATAAAATATATATTGATTTGCTCCTGTTCGAAATGCGGTGATTTTAGCAGTTAAATTTTTCTTGTACAAAGAATTTTTAAGTTAATTTAGTTGTATATTTTGGTTACGTTGATATTTTTTACATTCAATTCTCTCTTAGTGGCTCGTATAATTCCTAATCTCTGTATATAATATATTGGCTGACCCTTTATTAAATATATATGTATATTCTCATCTCATGACTTGTTATACAACAACAATTTAGTGATATTTGTTGTTATCTTACATTATTCTCTAGATTTGCTTAGCAATGCTTTACTCCATTGATTTAAATTGTTTTATAACTTCCTTACAATGATTAAACGGACAACGATACAAAACTGTTGTACTGCGTTATGTTGCGTTTGAGAATATCTGCACAAGGACCTAGGACACGTTCAAACCTGAAAAAAGAACAAAAACAATTTGTTTCAATATTTTGTATTCATACAATGTATATAGTCTTTCTAATAACTTTGCTAGCACATAAAACAAATAATTACAGACTAGTGTAGGCCAGATGCTAAGAACTTTGTGCTAACCTAACTACTTTAGTTACACAATTTTACAACCTTGCAATTAACGACAATTAACTCAAAGTTTCACTACGGTAAAGTACACAAAGAATTATAATTTTTTTTTTTTTGCATTTTATAGTCCATAAAAATTTAAAATCGGAACAGATATTAATTTTAATAATCATTGGCCGCAAAACACGTTTTTGTACTGTATTTATCCAAATTTCAAAAAATTTCCTACATACAAAGTGAATGGAACTAAATAAGGTGTCCTTTTTATAAATCCATAACGCCTATTACTAGTGATTTTTACTTTCTTAAGGTAATTATTTAAACATATTTGCTGCGCCTTTTATTTGTTTTCTTCAATAACCAAACAACTTATTAAAATGTGTTGCACAGACGAGCATATTTTTTAATAAATAAAAATAAAATAAAACCGTGCAAACTTACCTTGCTCTATCTAACTTTACACACTTTAGAGGACCTCGAGCCACTACCGTCGCTGCTCTTGGTCTGTCCAGTAGCAGAGCAATTTCACCGAAGTAGTCACTGGGTCCGAGTCTGCCGACTTCAACCGGTTCTTCTCCTTGCTGTAGGTAATAAAAGTAATCAAACAAATGATGAAATGAATTACGAAATTAAACTGCAATTTTTTACACTCACTTCTGCCCTTTTTTGTAAAACAACTGCAGTTCCCTCGACGATTATGTAAAAATCATCACCAGGCTCACCCTGTTTTACGATCGTTTCTCCATCCTCGAATGTAACTGGTTCGAGTGCATCAGCAACCGTCAGTCGTTCCCATTTGTCAAGGCTTTCTGTGAAGAAAATCAGTCGAGATTAGTCGGCTATCTTAATTACTGGGCGAGATTTATGCTCTGCAGATGGCGATTGCCTACCTAAAATGGAAACCCGTGATAGGAATTCTTCGTACATTTTCCTCTTTCGAATGGTTGAGCCCATTAAAATGCGTCGATAGGAATCGCGATCGATACCCCATAGTTTCACGTCTGTTTTAGCACGGACTGTGGCTGCCCTTGGTGTACCATAGATAAGAGCTAGCTCACCAAAACTGCCACCTTCGCCTATTGTTGTAACTAGTTCATTATTTACAAATACCTAGAATTTTAAAAAATATTAATAATAAAAGGAGCCTTAGTTTATTAGAATCGTTGAGTAATTAATATTGACCTATCTAGTACCTTCTCTCTGAACAAACACTTTAAAATAGTCTCTATTAATCACATTTCAGGTCCATTTCAGACTTTGGTACATAAAAAACTATAACTATTATCCTTAACTATTAAAGAAGAAGATATCGCTAATAGGAATATAGTAATATGATATAATAAAAACAATACGATTCTTATAGAATCCTTTAATTTAAATTTCAAGGAATCAAGAAGCTTTGATGTGGGCTAATATTTAAGAAAATGAAAAAATGCTCCATTGTACGTATATATATGTACATATATATATAAATATATAAATATATAGCAGATTAAATGGAAAAGAAAAATATAAGAGAATCTTTTAATTTTTCATTTTTATTAAGCTTTAAATAACTAGAAGGGAAGATATGGTATCAATCAGAAAGTAAGAAATTTTACTCAAACTTTGTTCTTGTCAATTATTTTATTGAATTCCAATAGTTGCTAAATATATTCATGTTAAATTTTAAATAATTAATTAACCAACATTTACTTAAAAGTAATTTTCCATTTCATTTTCCAAAATTTAAAGCAAAAGAAATATTTTCTTTAAAAAGCAAGAGAGACGGTGAGAATTCAATTTTTAAAATATTAACAAAAATATTTACCTCTACTTCACCCTGATCAATAACATAGAAATTATCTCCTTCGTCGCCTTGTTGAATGATATTTTCTCCTGCTAAAACGTTTACTGGGAACATGGCATCAAAAATGTCTGACCTCTCATTCTCATCCAAGTGTGAGAATAGGACGTTTTTAGCTATGGCTTTCGAGAGGGCAGCCATTGTTTTGTAATCTTTCGGAACGACTTTTTTAACATAACTCGTTGCATCTTCTTCTGTTACTGGTTCTGCTGATATTCCGCCACGCCGCCTTACCGGTGGTGCTGCTGTCTGTGGCATTGGACTTAAGTCATCACATTCATCTGGACTAGTCGCTTGCTTTGTAGCATCTAATTTTACTTGTTCCTAATGAAAATAGAAAACAATGTTCTTTAAAGAATGGTCAATAGTCGTATAATCGGATTAAGTTACTTATTGCATAAAGAGATGCCAGACGGTAGGCACTATGAATAATTTTCACAAGCCATTCTCTGATAAGCGATGCAAAATGTTTCCCTTATCAATAATAACCCTATTGAGCAATCCTCTCTCGACCTTGATAAAAGACTTTTCTAAATCCATTATTTGATTGATTTCTAAGTATATTTGCGTCTTACGTAAGATGTGACTTTTGACTTTGAGACAGGGCAGAGGCAATGTGCTTCAAGAAGAATATAACACCTAATTTTTAAATAGTAATTGGAATGTCAGCGAATATTTCATAAACAAACAAAGAAATTTGATCGTTGCATTAAGTACAAGATGAGATAATTGAGATAAGATAGGATAAGCTTTGTAGTTCGATGCCAGTTATTGAAACATATGTAGGTAAACTTACTATTTCAGAAAGGGAATCACATATCAGAGATAAATAAACTGCACCTCCCAATATTTATATTAATGATTTCTAAATCAAATAAAATACGT
Source organism: Proctacanthus coquilletti (assembly GCA_001932985.1). NCBI lineage: Eukaryota > Metazoa > Arthropoda > Insecta > Diptera > Asilidae > Proctacanthus > Proctacanthus coquilletti. The sequence goes on from MNCL01000006.1 coordinate 2,259,904, forward strand.
TTATTCCGCAAAGTTTTGATTCTACTTCAAGTACCCTGTACAACATATACGACGTTTTCTCATATTTCTTTCATTTGTTGTTCTATTTGCTGTTTTCGTGATACGTCATATTGAATTTACAAGTAATAACTTCGAATTCACTTTTTTCTATGCTACTCTAAAAGGTCACTTTCTCACACTGTGGTATAAAATCAATATCAATCTTTTTGTTCCCTCCGAAACTTTTTTTTGATATGAGATAGCTTTTCATAATCGATAGGAAAGGCACATTGTGTTACAACATTGCCCTTTCTCTGGATTGGAGTTCTGGATTTTCTGGCTAACGATAAAGTCGTCTTCCCGCAAAAAAAAGGGATTTTAAAAAGAACATGGACTGAAGACGTTAAAAGGATGATTAAAAATGTGTTGAAATATTATATTCCTTATTAAGATAATAAAAGAGAAAACGTTCGAGATATCAAATTAATTTTCTTAAGGAGAATGGAATATTATAAATTGGAAGGGCTTGTATTACACCACTGTTTATTAGCCTATTCACAAAACCAGTACTTCTCGGTTTGGGAAATCTTAGACGGCAGCGTAAAAGGTTTTATTATCAAGAAGCCTTTGCAAAGCATTCCCTGCCATCTTAATGAGATTGTATTGAACTCTATCGACGACTCCTACGGAGTAAATAATGTTTTAAATCAAAAAATAAATGGTGAAGTCTGTTATGTAAGTTAATTAGAATTTATAGAAAATTTGTAAAACTGTATTCACTTACTTATAAAATTATATTACACAAATAATATTTTTAATCTCAAATGAATAGCTACTAACAAATACTATAATAAAAAACAATCTTTTGACCCCAGATATTTTGAATTAGGTGTGGGAATTGTGATTAACACATAAACGTGCCTAAATACTACATTATCAATTTTAAATACAAGACCTCCGTTTAGTCAATATTAACACAATGTGGAGAAATTGAATAAATATTAACTAAATAAAGCTTGAAAGGTATAGAATAAAAATTTGGCTGATTTAATCCCAACAGCAAAAAGTAAATAGATTTTCACAAATTTCAAATTGTTTGATGTGTATTGTTTCTAATTAGTTGTCTGTAATAGCTCCACGTGTAATATTTTTAATTCGAATTTCTAAATAAAATTTCCCGAGAATAATTGCTTTATAATCGCCTCTTAACACTAGAACGAAAAATTCCACACCTTTTTACAGCCATGAGAGGTCAGTTGACCTCGTCTATTTAAAACGCTCTCATATCACTGATTGATGATTATAGAAGTGTTGTTACAATAATACAAAAACATGTTTCTCTTTATTTAGTTAACATCTGTGAGCAAGTTAAGAAATGTAAAAATAACTATTAGATATCCTCAATTTCACCCGCAAAGAATACGATCACGGGTATATGCTGACATTATACAAAAAAGTTATCGTTATCTCATAAAATCTGTTCCAAGTTCTACTCAACTTTAACCCTCACTCTATATTTAAAAACTTAGATTGAAGCCTTTAGTGAGTAAGATTTTGCCCATATTAAGTGTTTAACAAAAAAGTGAATAATTTTAATTATCCTTTCAGAGAAATTTCACCCTTTTCTTAGCTGTTGAAGAAAAGCCGATTAAGTAATTCGAAATCTAAAAAATTTAAAAAAATTTTAAAATTGTTTACAGCTTATTTGTGGAAAAACAATTAAATGTTATATATTTTAAAATCATCGAAAGGTCTAAAAATATCAAACAGCATTCCGAAAGATTGGTCCCTTTATAAGCTTTTATGGCCAAAAAAATTCTTTAAGACACGACAAGGAAAATTACAGAAGCATATTCGTAAGTCCTAATTTTTCCGGTTTTCCAATTTACATTTACTTTTCAAATTTAAAAGGAAGCCCACAGTGGCATCTTCAGAAATCTGAAATCTTTTATATACTCGCCTTTCATCAATGTCTTCAAGATGAATTCTATAAAAACATTTCAATCAGTCAACCAATTTGTCAGAATTTGAGCAGATAAAGAAAACAAATTTCAAAAAGAAAATCACTACAATTGAATTCGTTTAGAGTGTCACAAGCAGAATTTCAATTTGTTCAAGTTGAGAACCCTCGATGATTTTCGGTAATATTTCTTAAAGAAGGGCACAGAAGGAAAAATGAAATGATGTGACCATGCTTTTTAGTTCAAAGAACAGTGACTTGGAGAAATCCATGGCAATAGGAAATAGTATCAGATTCACTTAGAAATTTCGCAGTTTCGCAATTGACCCTAGGCAATTGGTTACTGAGCACTTTTAGACGGAATTCTTGTTCGCTTATCGAGGGTTGATATCTGAGTTCTTGCTAGAATTTCTGATTATTGCCGTTTAAGAATTCTAGACATTTAAAGTAGGAACTTTCAACGTTTGTATCGGATATTGAAACAATATTATCTGAGCTAAGTAGGAGTGTCAAGGGCCATAATCTTTACTTAAGAGTACGAAGGCAAACAATTTGATCAAGTTCTAGATGCGGTATTGACTTTTTATCGGATTCCACCGAGGATTGGATCTAATTGCAATTTCCATTGACCGGCTGGAGTGAATACCTTAACCATCCATCTCCGCTGAAACATAAACCTGTCCACGTCCATTACACATAGAAATTTATGCTTCGAATGTACCACTTCGATACCGCCATACCTTGCATACCTCAATATCTAAGAGTTCCAATTGCGCCTTACTGAGGAGTCGGCCGCGTATTGGTTGAGAGCTTCGAACTGATAATTGACATCGTTTGAAACTCGTAGGATTTGATTGACTTTAAATAGAGTGCATATGCAAATCACGATTATATTTCATTAAACGTTCGCCGGAGAAGTGCTCTACCAAATCAGATATGGCCCCAACCGATGTTTTTTCTAGGATATGAAACATTCTATTTAAGGCTTAGACCAGCCTGAACTGCTCGCAGATGCCGACCAAGCGAAATAGAAATGACACCGGACAAAGCAAGCCATAAAGTGTGGGCTTGGACGCAAACATTATCCAAGTCATTTAATTTATTCGCCTTTGAGGAAACGGCCATTAATCACGGCCGAAGTTTGATTTACTCTCAGATACGTGAAGGCTTACTTGACAGCAATGTAGTTACCCTTAATTTACCTCATGTTCGCACGCAGCAAACTGATTTTAGCGCGACAAAAGAATGAAAAGCTTTTCAAATTTGAGACAAATTAAAAAACTTGATATGCTGCCGACTGCTTCCTTATTTTACTCTAGAACTTACTACTCTGCTGATTAATTAATACTTGCTGTATTTCATTTTATTTCGACACATGTAAAAAATAAGCTGCGCAATTTTAAAAATGTTCAGTTAATTTTTTTAAAATTTAAACTTTTTCCAATAAAAAAACTGATATTTTGCATTTCTGGATAATTTAATGACACCAAAACCTCTTTTGACGCGATAGATACGTTCCTAAAAATTCGCGTAAATGGAAATACGGACTGGGTGCATTTCTATTGCTAAAACATTTTTAAATTACGATTTTTTCCTAACTGAATTTAGTTTGATCGTGTTAAAGTGAATAAAAGCCGAGTAAAAAAATTTAGGAGGTTTAGATGTATTTTTTGATATAAAATGCAATTTTTTGTGTGTTGCTAACAAAACTTTTGTGTGTTATAATAAAACTTAATATTTAAATTGCAGACAAAGTATGTAGAAATAGTTAATATTTTTATAACATATCTAATCTCCTTTTCTATTATTACTATTAAGAAAGATTATCTATCTAGTCGAACCTCAACTCTCAACCTTTTTAGGGGACACATAAGTCATACTATTAACAAAAAATATAAACGTTAGCTTATACCATTATAGCACCCACATATTGAGTTGTGATGTAATTTCACATAAAATATCCCTTTGCTTTAGAATATAAAATATATATTTTTCCACAAATTTTGAAATGGATGCTTTATCTGTTCTAATCTCTGAATAGCTAAGAAACTCACTATGAAATTCAGATTTTTGTTCAAGATCCATTCACTGCACGATTCAAAAGCGCTCAACATAAATTTAGCACCCTTATGCACAGCAGTTTGCTCTTGACTTGAATGTTCTCAGCAGCAATCGCTGGCACAGGTCGCTTTTGTCGTTGTTGCTATTAAGAAAATACAAGCCGAAAACGGAGTGCCTTCATTTATAGGACTACTTTAAAGTGAATTGATGGCAAGGATGTCAACGAAAATGTTCAAAACCTAAACGATTTTGTGCACAGTTTCTTTGGATGTGGAGATAAGCAAGATTATCGTTGAACGCATCGCGAACACCGCGATAGATGAAAGTGTGTTAGTCAAATGCAGTAATTGGAAAAATCTTGATGCCATCGGTTCAACGCGACTCCAATATTCGGTGCCACATTTGAAATTGGAACTAATTGCAGTTAATTGCTCGATTGGTAATCGACCGTTCAGAGTCAGCGAGTTACGATTACGACCAATTAAAGCAATAAATCAATAAAATAAATTTTACTGGAAAACGAGCATGATTTTATCCTCACTCACGTTTAACATTATATGCAAATCCGATTTAATGCAACATAAGTCTCGGCTTGCATTGAACTATTTGTTTTAGCTAAAACGCCAACAAGGGTAATTTTAATTAGATGCAGCGATAACACATCAGTGTCCGCAGGATTTCCAGACGAAGTCTATCGTGGAAAAGTTTCATATTTTTTTCTCCCACCTGCGGTGTCGTCTCCTTACACGACAAGTCGAAAGTGAAAGTTGATGTTATTTTCGTCTCAAGTATCCCACTCTGTTGATTTGGAATTCTATTATGGGACGTATTGAGTGCCTCCAAGATAATCATTCCTGGGTGGTGGATGAGGTGGTTCCAGCACAAAATGGAGGAAATATTCAAATTCATAACTTTACAAGAACTAAGCACACTGCTTTTGGGTCTTGACCTTTTCCCATTTGTAGCACGCAACATTTTATAAAACCGATTTTCTTAGGAAAATAGGACCCTCGGCAACCGAATCTGTTTACATATAGAGCTAAGATAGTATATACAAACATTCGTGATTTATAAAGTTAATTTTCCCCACTGGGAATATTTTATACTTTTTTACATAATCAGGCTGACCTTGAACTCTGGTAACTTTGTAATACTTTTTGCTAAGTGAGAAATAAAATTTGAGGTTGTTAGAAAATCAGACTATAAGTTAAGATAATTTCAAAACATACATTTTAAAGTGAATAACAAAGAGAGAATCGAGTTACGCTCGGAATAATACAATATAGGTATATAAGATTCTTCTGTTAACATCATATCAGTCTAAAATAAATGTTAAAAACTAAAATTTTTTGAAAGGAAGTGGACAACCTGGTTTTGTTTACTTGTAAATATATCGGCAAAAATAAAAATTGACAGAAAACAATTCTAACTTGCTAAACAAGTAAATTAATCGGTGGAAACCTATTTACGTTTGTCTTTAGTAACTTTTTAGACGTCAATCTTCAGACTAGGCTGTGAGTTTATTTGTGCCAACATCATCTCTAACTTAAAAATAGGAGAAAAATGCCGTGTCATAGAATCAAATTAGTTGTTGTTGTAAAGTCGTTTTTTTTTACAATATTACCTTTGTTAGATATAGAACGTCTCTAGTGTACCCTCGTTAATAATATTTTTCAAATTAATAATCCATTACAGATATGTGTATAAGTCACATAGTATTTCTCTTGCCTGGTGACTTTTAAATTTATAAAATTATAAAATTCTAGACAAACAGCCCATGGAGTTCCAAGCATCTGTTATATGTCTTTTATCATCTCAATCATGTTTTATGTTCCACATACCACGCGTTATGTGTTGAGTGATTTACCGGTATGAAACTTTTCTCAAAATCTGTCCAGGTAACAAGTCTTTAAATTTTATAAAAAACAAATCAAATCAATGTTTTCATGTTACACAAGTACGAACGGAAAGGTAGACATTGTACCTATAGAAATATTTCTCACAACAACAGAAGAAAACATGTTTTCAAGAATTGTTAAAAGAAGAAAAATTGCAAAACAAATTGACTGAAGGTACTTCTCAGAAAAATCACAAAAGGAATATATCTCTGAGGTAAGATTGTTAAATGAAAGATTGTTAAAATGAAAATTAAGTTTGGGATCTCTGAAATTGTGAACAGTGCAATAAACAGTGGAAGCGCCAAATCTTTTTCTATTTTTTATAAACCAAATAAGACTATAGTTTACAATGTCTGCATTATTCCATTTATTCAACAAATTTTTAGTATGTTATTTTAGAACCAGCCTAAAACTGAACAGATAATTAACATCAAAACTTTGAAAAGGAAAATATTTTTATTGAAAAATCTGATAGCATCCAACTCAGTCTAATGATTTTAGCACGATTTTAAAACCCAACTCCCGTGGGAATCAACGTTCCTGCCAATAAACCTCTAATATATCAAAAACCCTGTTAAAGGTGTGATTGCCTCAAACAAGCAACTCGTGCCCATTAACATGTGATGTGGGTCTCTGAATGAGTGTACGAGGGATGTCTGCAATCTTCTTTCAGGCTGTAATTTGAGCAAACCAGAAATTTCTCTGTATATCGATTCATAACCGCTGTATTCTACGCAATCATGAAGATGAAAACAATGATATACACAGGGAGAGCATTCGAATGGACTTTTATGGTAAATCATGACAAAAACTCAAATCATTCTAGTTCATGGACAAAAAAACCATCAAGATTATATAGTAAAATTATGCAGAAAATTATGTAGAGTGACATTCATAAAAACAAAAAAAACATTTATCAGAATGTTGACTGTGTGTAGAAAGGGGATGCAGGGAAATTCACTTAGTATGCTAATGGCATAACCGCTGAAAAATTACTGTCCTAATGCAGAATTTGTTTGTTCTCGAGTACGTTTTACATATATGACAAGGTTCCTGATAAAAGCAAAGTCCAAATTATGGCCGCTGCCGAGAGCCCAATCAGTTTTGTACTTTATTAAATATTTACACAATGGTGGAAGAATTTCGCTTCGGCACTTTTGGGTTTCACAGGGATTTCTCTCGAGTGAAAATTGCTATCTTGATGAGACTTCCTTCCACAGTATGGATTCAGAACGCTTTCAATGTTCAACAAGAAATGTATGTACGTGGGGCAACGGGCGGCAATCCCATTTTTATCAATTTTTCGAAAGGACAATAGGTTCCAAGGTTAAATGCGCGTGTCCTTTCCAAATGACAAAAGGACGTTCTATATGCAGGAGTGAATTTTATATGAACAATAATATATAAACATGGATCTCTGTCAATAAAAATGTGCATATAAGTATAACATTTCACATGTATCACGTTAGCTATATATAGAACGCAATTTGAAAAATCTATTTATTCTGTTAGCCTATTTAGAAATTTCCAAAATTGTAACAATACAAACTTGGTATTTTTCTTGTCTAATATATTTTAACTTTTAATAGCGGTTTTAGTTTTATTTTGATCATAACTTTGTTAAACGTTCATTTACTGCATTAAAAACATATTGAGACTAACATAAGCACACAAAAAATAAATTGAAACTGGGGGTTCATGTAAAATAGAAAAGATTTATTTTTATACATCTCATAATCGCATAGATTTCAAAGAAAAACATAATATGGAGGAAACATATTAATTAGGACTAGTAAAACGTAATTAAAATGCTATTACTTGATTTCTAATAACTACCATAGTCAGTAGCGCGAATGATAATTTATCATGATATAATATTATTAAAAATTTATGTTATTGTTAAATTATGCACTCAAATCCGTCACTTTATTTTTGATTACAAAATATTAAACAATAAATAGTATTACTAACCCATTTACGCAATTACAATACACACTACGTAAGTCCCTGAAATGCTTATAACTTATTTTTATTTCCAATAAAATAACAACGGAAATCATAGGAATTATACGACACATAAAAGCGAACATTGGCCACATAAAATACTTGAAAAAATGTTACGGACTGAAATGAACAAGGACACAATAGATTAAAAAAAATAACTGAATTCATGAAGCTGATTTATATTGTCAAAATTATTCACTTAAGTGCTATTTAAAAAAGAAATCATGAAGTTCAGAAAATCGTGAATTTTGTCCAATTTCCCATGCAAAATTGTTCGAGAATGGCTGAGTGCCAGACTATTTGCGATATTGAAAACAAAAATAAAACATTTAATATGTATGCCTGCTTCTGTACAGAAAACCGACGTATGAAAAAAATAATTATTTATTGAGTTGAGTATTTGTTGAACCTTAAAAATATTTTCCATTCTACAGAACCATTATATAGATGGGCAGCAACAATTTAACTTGAAAATAGTCTTTACGCTTGCAGATTGAGTTCATTCTACTTTTTAATACATTTCAAAATGTTGAAATATTTTAGCGTCCCCGTTCATCGTGTGACAAATAAAAATTAATTGTAGGAGCGGACTCGCAGCTGCAAATTCATATATAACTAAATTTAGAAACATTCCATTTCACGAATTCAAGCAAGTTGACGCACAAATGGCTTTTATTGCTTCGGATACGATGCATGTAAAGTGTGGTTCCTCTCCCTGGATGTGAATTCATATCACTTTTGCTTTTGTTACAGCTTTTTTAGGTTTTTAAAACAATTTCTGTGCAAGAATGAGCATAAACCTTGGCCTCAATTAGCATGAATTTCGGTTTTTATGTTCTTCACTTGCTGACACAATTTATGGTCTTTTTATATTTTTGTCTTGAACCAATTTTTAATTGCAGCACAGACTGCACTATCTGTAATTAAATTCATTATAAGATCCATATATTTGTCTAAATTAGTATAAATAGAACAAGTTATTACAAATTTTGGTGATATTAAAATATTTGGAAAAACTTATAGGAAACCGAAAAAAGTTTTGTATGATATAGGAATAACCAACTTTTATTACTATGGTCTTTACGTTGCTAACTCCTTGGGCACTTATTTTATTTGAAAAAATATCCCTTCTATATTTAAAATATCACAGATAAATAAAAAACTCATCTAATAACACGTAGTTAAAATCTGCATGTTTACTTTTGAACAAAACTAGAAAAAAGAAAATATTGTAATCATCCAAAATTGTCCGAATTCAACTTTTTGGTGTAAATTGATTCCACTCCCTTAATAAAGGAAGAAATACGAAAATAAATTCTTATTTTGTATTTGTCTGTTTTTATGACAAATGTGTCATGCTTGCTTCACAAAAAGAAATTCGATGGTTCTAATAATATTTTAAATATCTTGGACATAACTGGTATTTGAAAAAAATTGGAAAGTCATCTTAAAGTTCAAAATATGAATTTTTTATTAATAACTTCTTCACAATATTTCAGTTTTCGCAATTTTTAATACTTAAGTATTTTTGCGATAACTTGTTGAATTCGCATTACAACAAACACCGAATATAAGTAACTCAATCAAAAAATTAAAAGATATTATAATTGGATGCGTTAGAAAAATAATTTTAATATTTAGTACAGATGCTAGACCATTAAAATTATTAGAACGATAGTAATATGCGTTATTCCATTGTAAAATGTTCACAACTTTCACTTTTAAAATAAAACAATAGATAATATCAACAAGGTGTAGCACATATTTAACGATAAAATAAACTATGAATTTTGGCATGGGCTTGATATTTTAAATAACCGAAGCAACTTAAACATAAATTAAAAGACAGGAGAAAATTTTTATGACATAGTTGGGAAGAATCTAGAGCACATAAGCGTATGTTGCATATTTGAAAAAGTTTTATTTTTAACTAAATAATTAGACCGTAAAATTAAGTGTGTATCAGCCTTGGAATTTTTTAGAGAGAAAAAAAAATTTTTTGATTTTAATTCAAACGATGCATTTTATAACTATTTTTAAAAAAACTTATGAAAAATTATAACGTATAAAATAAAAATTAACCTATAGTTTTGTATTTCAAAGACTTGTGCTTAATGAGTTTGATCTTTTCCGACAAGGTCGCTTAACGCCTAATTTAAAGTTGAATGGAAATGAGGAAATATGTGGCTTGTAACCTATATCGGATTATTTTTAGCAGCCTATACCTTGTGAAACCTATCAAGCTTTTTTCGGAAGTGAAATATCGGATATTTTATTAAGGTGCAAAATAACTGATAAAAGTGCTAATAAGAGATTTCGTACAAAGCTCCTATCATCAGGAAAACTGTTGAAATTGGGGTATTTGGTGCCCATTTTAGAACTTCCACTCGAGTCAACTAGAATTTGCTAATAAACGATAAGCATTTTAAAAGGAAACAGATTTTATTTTGACCTTTTGCCAAAAGCCGGCGTATTCAAAAAACACACCTTCGTTGTTAATATTCATTTTGTAATAAAATAAATTTACAACCCCAATCTAAAAAAATTCTCTGACCATATTTTATGACAGCGCAATCTGGAAATAAAACTTTTTCAACGTGGGTATATCAAAACAATTTTGCATATGCACTTTTATAAACATCTTAAAGCGTTAACAGCCATACAAATTAATAGATTTTAATTACTTTCCAACAAGCTTTAGGATTTATAAAATGTAAAAAGTTATCAAGAAAATTTATGTCTAATTTTCCGTTTATGGCAATCTTTGCAATACGTTCTGCACTTTGAAAAATCATCGTAAAAGTTATGCATTACTAATAACTTTCTTAAGAAATTTTTTGTTCGCAACGATTCGGTGCGCCCAAGCTCTTTTAACTTCGTCGCAAATAAATTCCTGTCTTTATCAGGGGGCTTTATTAAAAGATAGATAAGATACTTATAGATCTTTGGATGATTGTGCATTAATTCAACCATTTAAGTTGAGCTATTTAGTATCATTTAGCTAGAGTTAGTTCTTAATTTACATTTATGGTTTTGCTTATAAAAATGATCAATTCTTTTAACACCAATCAAATGGATTACACAATAAATTCATAGTTGCTGTTGCTTTTACTGATAAATTTTTACAGGCATTGTTTCCAGATCATGTCCATTCTTCTATTCAATGGATCTTAGTGTGCATTCAATTTTCTGTATTTAAAGCTTACCGTGTCTACTTGAAAACAATTACCATCAATAAAACGCTTCCTTCCAGCAATAGAAATAAAAAATTGCCTTCAGCGTTCAAAAAAACAATAAATAAATAAGTCAAACATGAACAAGTGCTATGAACAGGCAGAATCTTGCGAAAAATAAATAACTTGCAACTATCTAACCAAATACTGGTTCCGCTTAAAATTATGAAAAGCTCGATTCATACATAAAAAAAAGAAATACAAAACAAGTAAAAACCTCTTTCTGCCTACGATTGATTGAACTTTTCTGGTGGAAAGCCATACAAGGAATCCCAGAGAACGAGAATTGTCCTGGTTGCGAGTATAACAGTCGTCCGAAAGAAGCTACCAGCCGGCCACCTCCATACCTTCTACTTTTTGCCAAGATGTGGTCGCAACATAAATAATCTCATAAGAAACCGGTTGGCGGTAGAAGAACCAGGCAAGAACATCATTTCATAATTTTATTCGCTTAGTATCTCCAAGAGCATTGCTGTCAAAAGCCAGGCATGTTTGTGGCATTTTTAATTCTGCGACCGCAGATCTGTGAGCCCAAAAATTTGTCTCATCTTTGTGTCCACTTGGGACTTACATAAAGAGCACCACTTCACTCAGGTCGTTTCCTCGGCGTTTTTCTTAAAATTTTGTTATGTAAGAAGTCTCCAAAGACTGTTTCACAAAGACCAAATGCTTAACTGGCTCCGATATAAAGTCAGAAGATTTATGCAAAGAAAAACTAAAGCTCAGTACACTCTGGGTGTTAGGTGGGGGCGGAAAAGGCAGCGTAAGCAGCACTTCTTTGTCTAATGGGACACATGCCGTCTCAGCAATTTTCTTTCGCGCCAGAAGTGATAAACTGATTTCTTATCGACAGAAATGGGACATTAGCACTATTTGATAAAAATAGCACCCCAGAAAAATAAAAGCCATGAATTTCCTATACGCATTTCTAGGTGTCTTACTAAGCTACTACCTCAGACATTGTTCTTCAGGTACACGTATGAATGCAGGACAGCCGTTTATAGGTGTAATAATCCAATTAGCCAATGATTTAAAATGCAACACTCAACAGCACTATGGTCCCTCTATCTGCTCTACAGGGCCTAATTTTTGTGTCATACACTTCAGAATACCGATTTAGGTACTCGTACTAAGTGGCACTTCTTAGATTCCTGGATCTGAGGCAAACTAGCGGTAAAACTGATAGATGAGCACACTTGACGCGTCTTTAAAACTCCTAGACTCGTATTGATCCAGGTGTACACTCTTTCAGCACATCATCATTTCAAACCGGTAGGACGTCAATTGCAAAAATAAACCAACAGTGATTTTATTTTATTTTTCCAACAATTTCCACCGCAGCGGGAAGTTCCAACGGTCACCGGCGATTCACGACTGGTGAGCGCGCGAAAGAACTCAAGTTTGAAGCCGCAGCCACTAGAGACTCTTCTGAGATCTGGGGCCCTGTGACTTACGAACGTGCCAAGTCGGGTGGCTAAGTGTCTACTGAACGTGTGGCTTCTCCTTCCTCGGGAGAATCAATCGTTGTCGTCTTCTTCGTGGTTGTCGTCGTCAGACTCACTTTCAGTGCTAGTTCTACAATCTACTTCTATACCTCTAGTGTACCAAAAAGCTCTGCTTCTTCGGATACCTTCCACGTCTTACGGGGGCGCTCGAGAGACTCCACCAGTGTCTTAGTTGATCTTGACAGATGTTTACTCAAGTTCCACTCCCCCAAAGGTGGTTGGTCGTAGGCTCGGCCCGCTAACCCCAACACCTCGTGGTATCAGGCGCTTTCGCTTTGAATTCTTGTACATGAACAAATATACCTATATAAATGTACTTATATGATGAATGAGTGGTTTTCTGTCTTCACGCGCTGGGGCGCCCACCTAGCGCTGTCGCAAAAAATGTGGTCCTAACGTGCGGAGCGCCGAACACTAGAGCAGCGGTTAATTACGCTGCCACATAGTAAATAAACTTGTATGAAGTAGGAATCTCTCTGCAAAGAAGTGAGGGACGCTTCCTACATTTCTAGGAGATTCAAAATTCAAGAACGAATTTACCGCCTCAGAGCTTCAGATAGACCCACCGTTCTAATCAGTCGCTCCCAAGTTCTACTGTTTGTTCTCCGACGACCCAGTTGAATGGTTTAATACCACTTTTAACCTTTAACAATTGATTCCGTTCTATCAAATTTTATTATGGTTTCAGTTCCTCTTTTGTGTTACATAATAATTTTTGCATTTTGCTAGATGCAACCTCGTTTTTACAAATGGAAAGCTATTCGAGCAGCTTTGTTCTATTATAGTTCGTTTAATGAGTTACTGCGAGTAAAGGCAGACTGATTGACGGCCTTACTGCATTCATATTTGGTATAAGAATTAAAAAAAAGCTTTAGGTAAACATCTTAAATAGTTTTTAAAATTGCATAAGTCTGAATATTATCGGGTAATTGAAAAAATATGTAACAATAAAAGAACTAAATTTTTTCCTATCGTACTCTTTAAGAAAATATTGCATTCGAAAATTGGTAGGCAATATTCACACTCTTCGTCCATGAATTACAAGTTCTAAGAGAAAACTATCAAACCATGGGACACCCGAGCACCCAAATTTTTTTTTATATTCCGTTTTCCATAAAAATTAAACAACATATAAACATAAAAACTCGTTTCTTCTATATTTCGAAATTTATAGAAAATTTTTTCAATGCCATAAAATTCTATTTTTTTATTTAGTTTCATTCCATTCAAGCAATACACTGATTTTCTCTGATAATTTATGATGTCTAAGACCATTTTTAAAATGACCAAAAACAACATTTTAAATCTCTTTCTCTCAAAACGATTGCAGATTCATCATCTGCGGCAAAATTCAGAGTTACAGAAAAGAATAAAAAAATGCGGAAGATCAAATTATTTAATAAAAATTTAATCTTTCGTATTTTCTTGAATATTCCCGTTTTAGTTTAAATCTGCCCGGATATTCATTCATATTTTATTTATATATCTTCAAAATTGGTATAAAGTAGATTTTTCTAATTTTTCAAATTTATTATACTCGGAAACAGCACTTCGTTTCGCTTTCTGAAAAATTTATCACACTGATCCTTCAATTTCCAAACACTTCTGCCAAAGGCAGCACACGTTTTTATTGAAAAATGAACTTGTAAAATCAATAAACCCTCGTGTCTTATTTGATGAAATCTTTTATGGGCTATATAAACTTTCTAGATTATAATATTTTATAAAACGAATGTGCTAAAGTATAAAATAAATAATAAAATGAGTAAAATAAGATTGAAGAAATTTATTATACAAGTATTATTATAACTTTTGGATTTTAAAACACTTACTCTTTTTAAGGAATATGACTACAATCGATTTCTTACTTACCTGTAAAGAAAGAATAAATATTAATTTACAACTGCTTAAATAATAAGTTAATAATTTTTAAGAATTGTTGTCAAAAGGGCGAATTTAAACTTATAAATTGCCATCAAAACAGTCCATCCTATAATAAATGTATTTACAATCGGTAATGTAATATCAATTAACCCTTTCTTTAATCATGATTATACTAATATAAAAGTGATTTTAAGTTGAAGACTGCAAACAAAAATATTTAATAGTACTTGTCCACGAGTTTATCTAGAAGTACACTATGCCGTTTGTTTTCAAAGCAATTATTATATTTTCAGTTGCGGGTAGTTAATCCAAAAAAAAAAAATACTACAAAAAATACCTCTACCTCTACCTCCACCAATTACTATAGAGATCTAAAAATAGTAACTGGTTTTGATGTTAGTTAGGCTATAAGCGCACAAGTTATTAATATCAAATGAATTACTAAGCAAATTACTCGTCTTTAAATAATAAACAATTTTTAATATTTCTGGCAACGAGAAGCTGATTCGATTACATAATTTAGAATTTTATTAAATTATTTCCATAAATCCAACAGGTGAACGCTTTCGCCTAAAGCTCATTTTCTTTGCCCTCTTCAATAAGTAAATAAAATTATTTACTAGCACGTGTTCACACGAAATCCAATTACTGAATAGTCAGCGGTAATGACAGAGTTCACTGTTTAAATATTTATTCCGGCCGAGCAATGGACCCCACTCACCCTTCGGCTCATGCAACTTTTATAGGCAATATTTCTGGACATGTCTAAAGGAGGATTATTCAGACGGAATTAAAGCGAGTTTACGTTAGTCTGGCATCTCCAATTACAATTCGAGATAAAAGATCACCGGGATTATGATTCATCTCATCCCCTGATTGTGTTATTAAATATGATAGCTCTTCAAATCATGAGTTAATAAACTTTTGAATAATTAACAGGAAGACTAAATAAAACCTCTAGCTTACAAATGGAAATTTTACTTACCAGTGGAAGAGTAAGCATGTTGGTCGCCATGTGTACTTAATGTAGTTTGTATTCTCAAAACTTTTTATTTCTACCTTGTACTTGATGGGGCACAGTCGTTTAGACCAACTTAAGGGTTTCAGTAAATTGAAAGCACCAAAAATGCATTTAATGGAAGATTCTTATAGCAATGAAATTAAGAAAGTTGAACTGTGATAAATAAAATGAAGAAGAACAGTGAAAATATTTCAAAATTATTTAAATTATCATAATATGAAAATAGACTTGTAAAATTAACATAATATAAATTCTTGCTTCGAGGTGCTGGGAAACATGTGGTTAAGATTTACGCGAATTTTAAAGTTAAAAGTAAATTTGAATAGTTCGCTAATTAGGTTATATTGATTATTTTCAAAATTGTGAATAATCCCCATTTAGAAGAAAATTTCGTGGAAAATATAATGAGACTATGATAAATGAATTAGCCTTTTCTAAAGTCATGTTGAAATATAGCTATAAAGTAATTCATTGGTTCTGCCAAAAATCATTCGCTTTAACGTGTTATATAGCTAGAGAAATAGTAATGGCTACAAAATTGAAATTATATCCTCCACTGCCCATGAATTACTAATAATGACTATATTGTATATACACTAATAAAAAGAAAGTACTTTGATACTATTCGCGGTCATAAAAAGTGTTAATGCGATCAGTATTAAGAAATTAATGTCTGTTTAACAACTAAGAAGAACGAAATAATTATTTGAGTGTCCATCAGTTCTACATAGTGGAAAAGGAAAAGTTTGATATAATACCCAACCACTTAAGCAATTATGTGATACTCAAATAAAACAGTACCAAAATTAGCACCAATAAACTTTAGGAAGGAAGTAAATAGAAAAGTTGTGATAATTTACGTTTCACCCGACGTGGACCACCGGTGGTCCACAGGCATTGTTTTCATCTGGCGGCGTGAACCACCAGTGGTCCTAGTTTTCACCGGCGCGTATTGGTGGTTTACATAAATTTGTACATAGTTATATTTTTAAAAGCATACTAAATGCATGGAAATGCATGGAAAAAGGCTAAATAATATTCACTGTTAATTTAAAAAGTTTTATTTATTTATTTAATTTTTATTATTTAAAGAATGTAGTCGAAATTAACAATCATTATAGAAATATGAAACTATGAAGTTATAACTTCGGAATTCAGTGGGGCAAGTGCCGTCCGTCGAGCAACTTGTAAGTTCGTGCTTGCCTATCGTGTGGAGTATGAAAAAGCGCGCCGGGTTCAACGTGTAAATTTCAATTTAAATTACGAATCATAAAAATCGAAACAGTTTTCTGTTGATTTCTATGTTGTAAAAAATTCCAGTATATTTTCACAATGCGTTTAATGCTAATATAACTGCACAGTCCATAAAACTGTAAACATAAACATAATAAAAATTATTTCCGGAAAATTGGCTAGAAGTCGGCCTGTGAGGTGGATCGTTAAAAAAATAGATATGCACAAAACGACTGTTATTATTTCAGCTTGTTTATGTACTTAATTTTGTTTATTACTAATATAACACACCCATGAAGCAAGCATAACGTCAGAGGTTCTACCAAAATAGTTCACTATGAAATTTATATGTAAATATCAGCAATAAATTTTTCGGCTACTTCTAAATGTAGTTCAGTTTCCAACAACTGCCATTTTCTAAAGAAAAAGGAGAATGACGAAATATACACTTTTCCCGTATTTTTCAGTATCCCTTTCCGATTGTGATTGATAAGAACATAAAGACATGAATTTGTAATTATCTATTTACATAAAAAATTCGAAAATACAGTAAGAAAGGAAATCATATTTTTTATAAAAGGTCTCTAAACCTGAATTAATTTTTAAACAAATGAAATGAGCTTTTATGACTTCCTGAAGTAGTACTATTATCAGGAGCTTGTATGAAAGAAACCCTTTGCAAATACTTATTATGTATTAAGCATTGTATCAAAGTTAATTACACCCTAAGTCAAAATATAATGCTTGAAAATGTAGGGTAAGCGCTCATTCCGCCGTACCTTTTAGGAAACTCATTTCTGGCAGTTTAATTGGTATGATAACATAATTGCCAGGCTGTTCCTTCGCTTAAGCATCATCAAGACTTAATCTCCTTGTGTACTCAACTTTGTATCCGCAAACCTTGCTTTACCTTCGCGTTTTAATGTTCCACGTTTATTGGAAAACATTAATACGAATTTTTTAGCATCCCCCGTGGAGGTGTGCGGAAGGTATTTCTTCACAAAGCGTAATATTCAGCGAAACCTTCTTAATGAGACCCGAAAGATTCATTTATTTACCATTCTCTACATTTCTACCTACAGGTTGACCAAAATAACTGCAAATATTCCCAGGTACACGTACGCAATATCCGACGCTGTGCTGCTGTCTTGATAATTTCATTTCCTGCTCCATGAATTTTCTATCATGCTCCAAGCGAAATGGTTATCGCAATGAATTTCATTGAAAATTCGATTTATGATTCATTCTAGATCCGAAACAATTCAATTAAGCAATAATTACACAAGCAATTTTTGTTTATGAAAAAAAAAATTATAATTATTTATTCTTAAATTTTAAGAAAAATATAATTTAATGTTCATGAATTATTATTATATTTCGTTTTTATACGTTAAGACTTCAATATCGATTTTTCCAAAGTGTACAGGCCTAAGGACGTGACCTTTTTTTCCTTTTTTAAGATAAGTCAAGTGTCTTTTCTACGTCAGTAAAGATTTCAAAAATGCGTAGCAGTTTTAACTATACTAAGTGGGACAAAATACTTTTATTTACTTTTGACACTACAGCAACTGATGCTAAACGACAACACAACGAGTTTATCTACCAGATCATTATAAAGATTCGTTTTGCACACTCGTTATGTAGCTTTTGAATTTATAGAATAGTACGGTATACAAAAAGATTAGAAAATTCTACAAGATTTGAGAAAGCAAAAACCGACTATAAATGAATTGTGAGTGTGTGAATGAAGAAAGTATGAACATAAAGACACGCTTTTCAAAAGCTACATAAAGAAGAAAATCTGATTTTTGTGTACGCATGTTTCAATATGTATGTAGGTAATTTGTAATACCCCAATTAACAAATTTAACATTTGCGCACTTGTTATTTTATACAAGTTTTGATAAAAAAGAAGTAGAAAAGCGAAGTCAGCCATTTTGAAGTTGATGATTATAAACAAATAGATGATTATGCCTCATAGGCCTTATTTAAGTTAATAACAAATTTAAAAGTGTCTGAACAAAAGTTCGAAATTGATATACTTCTTCAATTGCTGTTTTTTTCAAGATATAATTGCTCTAGAAAATTTTCATCGGCCTTAGTTTCCTATAAAAAGACATCCTCTGTACGAGGACAACAACATGCAAAATCAAAATGCTCTAGGTGATGTCTGAAGGCTTCCATTGGGAGACGTTTAACTTTAGTCTGCATTTCATATATAAATACACACAACTTGCATTTGCGCTAATGATTCCTTTTAAAAATTCATATTCCTCGAGGCGATAACGTGCTTAATGAGCAAAAAAACTTCCAAACATGAAGCCAAATGTGACAAGTTGAACGTAAGACAATGAAAACTGGGAATATTCTTTCACTGATAAAAAGCTTTTGGGCTGACGTTCTCACAATTTCCATTGTTTTTCGTTTTACTTTTACATGTGTGACGTAGGTGAATTGGAAAACCTTTTTCTGCAACGCAAGTTAGATAAAACTAGTTGATTCATTATCCATGTTAGAAAAAGCAAAAATTTCATCTCTTGGATTATGTACCTTTCATAATCAGAAAGGCATTCACTTCTGAGAATTGATTACCTTTGCAGTTTCGAGGCATAATTAAGAACCCTAATCAAAATATGTATAATTTCACCCTCTGGCTGGTCCTCTTCTCCTACGGGACCTGGTTGTTGATATTTATTACTGCAGCTACCCTGATTTTATAACACTTAGCACGTAACGCGAGGATGGTAGTACGTTTTCCGCCCTCACATCCTTTTTAGTCACAATACCTAAATAAGAACAGAGAAGCGCTTAAGTATGAAGGTACTTCTATTTGCTGAGTCGGTGAAAATTTCCGGACCTTCAGTTTACTCTTATTGTTAAATCATCGAAAAAGAAAGGCAAACATCATCCCCTTCGGGCTCTTTTGTTTGATTTTAAAATAATCACAAGATCCAAGCTCAAAAATAGAAATTTGCGATTGCGTGCGGAAATAAATCAAACAAGATTTTGCCAGTGAACCTGAAATTTTGAAATTTCCCTATAGAAATCGGATGGATGCATAGCATTAAACGCTTATCGCGGGTACTCACTGGACTGTGGCTAAATCCTTTGTGGAACTTACTAATTTCAAGGCAGGTCTGTCTTTGGCATTATTATCGATATTGTTTACATGCTGGAAACATCAAAGCGTCTAATCATGTGGAAAGTTTTCGCATTTAAAACTCCAAATTGAATTTGTTTCCCACAATAATTGTCATTCTAAGGGAAATTTACAGAAGATTTCCTACCAAGTACGCTTAAATATGTGTAAGAGTAAATATTGAAGAAAATAGCTTAAAATATAAATAAACATATTATTTCCTCTTCTCATAAAAGGTTACACAAATTATGTCACTAATTTGAAAAATAGAATCACGGAAGACGAAAATAGTAACAATTCTTGATATCGAAAAATTACTTTCTGTCTAAATAGTTCGCGACTAATTTTAAAAAGGTAATTAAACAGGTTCCTAAATTGAATGGCAAAGATTCTTAAGCAAGCTGCACTTAGCTACTATCCTCGTAACTTAACTTCTGTTTAGTGGTAAGTAGCAAGTGTTTAACCCGAAATTTAACTATATATATTAATAATATTATTGGTATTATACTACTGATAAACCGTCAGCTTCCCACGAAAAAGGCCAATGTCTGGAAATGCACTTATCACGTTTTGTTTTAGTTTAGTGAGTTTTCTTTATAAGAAAATGTTTATTGAGTTAAGGTGCGAAAATTGAATATTTTTTAAATAGAGTTTTGATTATATTTAAGTATAAAAATTGCTAAATCCAACCAATTATTTCTACTATAGGGTATAGAAAAATTGGAACCTTTCAATTCTGTGTACAAACATAAATGGCAACAATATTAAAGATTATAAACTTGAAAAAAGAAACCTTAGATTATACTGCACATATTTTCCTAGTAGACACACTTGATGCTCCTTCTTTATGAAAAACCCCGTCTCACTCCCCATCAGTTACTTGCTAGCTTTACCCATGCGGGAAGCCATATTGGCCGATTAACCAGAAATTTCTTTGAGGGAATACCAAACAGTATGAAATATGATGCTTCAGCAGGAGTATGCCCAAATTTCGAAATTGACTTTACTGCCATTAATTTCAATAAATAGCAAAACGCTGCGCAAACAAACCTTCAAAGATTATTCTTCAAATGAAGTAGAGAAATGGCGTGAATGTGACCTCTTGGCAACTGGTGAACAGCAATCCTTTTAGTTTTAATGTTCACTCCGTCAGAATAAGGTTTAATGTCAAGATAGGCCCACGGTTAGCATAGATTTCACAATTATTTATTCTTCCCAACAGTAAGCCACGTATGTTGAGTGGATGCCATATTAGGCTTAAGGATTCTTTCAGAATAACCAAAAGAAAATGATGGGGAAATGTAATCGAAATAGAATCAATCAATCAAAATCCTTCTGAGAAAACATATTTATTCTCCTTTAGTTTGTTGATGGGTTGTAAAAATAAATGAATCAAATAAAAATATCATAAAAATAAACAACTACCGAATAACTCGTAGAATATATATATTTTGCAAATATCTTCGGGTCTAATTCTTCAAAAATCCCTTTGAAATGCTTTCCTCCTACGGAAACTGCAATCCTTTCGAGGGATGAAAAGTAATCATCCGAGCAATTCCTCGAGGCCTATTCAATCAGAAATGTCGTTTCTCGCCAAAAATATCGAAACAAAATCCGAACATCTTACCCATGCCATTCGTGGATTTGAATCAACATCCAGAGTTGCCAAAGCAATTTCATGGATATTCCATTTATATCATGCGGTTATTAACATTTGGTTCATTTAACTCTGAGGAAAGCATCGTCTAAGTGAAATTAACCGCGGTAAATTATCTGTGTAAGATGAAAAAAAGTAAATATGAAGGTTGCGGCTTTAGTGTATTCCCCTGTAAAAACCATCATCGCACGTTCCTCTTGACGTAATTCGCAACCGAATACTTAAAACATCAAAAATTTTGTAAAATAATTCTCCTGTAAATAAAAGCGTATATAAATAATGTCGGGTCTATTTTCTCCCGAAATCACAACAGCTAAAGAAGCTGCCTCGAAGAAGTTCTCCTCCTTGTGATGGTAGGATATCAGCAGTATTGACGTCATACGGCACATCTTGAAATATTATGCTGGTAGAGAGTAGGATAAACTCCCATTGCACGAGAGATGATGTTATTAATTTGATTAAAATTTGATTCTGCACAGGACATAAAACTCGTTAAAACTCCTATTGTACGCCATAGGACCTTATCCGAAAATATAAGACAAATTGATGAAGGCGGACGCAACCTGAGCCACCCTTGGGCACGTAAGGTGGCAAATTTGATTTCTCTCATGTATGGGTAAGTAATCGTTTAGCGAAGGCGACGTTTATTTAGCATTAGCATTATTACGGCGCAAGAAGGTTCGATCATTCAAGGATAGATAAAGTTAAAAAAAAAAAAATCCCGGCTAAGTTCAGCAAACAAAAGCAACGGATTCTGAAGGGATTCGTTTCTTCTTCTCTTGCATTGTTTAATATTGAGACGAAGCTGAATAAAAATGTGTAAAA
Source organism: Proctacanthus coquilletti (assembly GCA_001932985.1). Lineage (NCBI taxonomy): Eukaryota > Metazoa > Arthropoda > Insecta > Diptera > Asilidae > Proctacanthus > Proctacanthus coquilletti. The sequence continues at coordinate 2,282,303 of MNCL01000006.1, forward strand.
TAGGAACAGGAAGCAATTCAAATACGACCCCTCCTGCAAAAGTAGTACTAAAACAAGAGAAGTCATGAATATCTTATTAGAGGGAATAGGAAGTAAGCATGCATTCACTAGGTCATTAATTTTTTAAAGACATCATGTAGGTACTTTAAGAAAATTTTGTAACTCAAGAATTCGACGTTTTAACATAATACCGTCAAGAATAGAAAATTTGTAAACCGATGCCTAGGGTCTACACAAATCCTAGTCTTCGTGTTCTTATAATAGCCCGTGACGTCAAGATGAGCTTAACGATATTCAAGTCTATGTCATTGAATTAAGCTACGCGTAATAAAGATGCAGAATTCGGATGAAAATGGAAACTCTAACCTCTAGCGAGGTTAAATTCACGAATCATTGAATTGTCAATACATGAAACAGTCCACGTGCTAACCAAAAAATTTAATTGATATTCTCGCCGGAAATTAGACAATTTACAGGAATTAAATTTAGGTACTCCTCAAAGTTATTTAATTTTTATTGGAAATTCCGGGGGAATTAATAAGAAATGATCCATTTATATTTTACAATTAAATGTTCTAAGAATTGTATAGTTTTTATAACTTCATATTTTAAATAAAATGATATGTGGATTTGACAACATGGATTTTATAATCGCAATTGAATTGAATTTGGTAATGAATATAATTCTGTTTTTCAATTCTTTCTATTGCTTTCAAATTTACAAAAATATGTTTAAAATGGAATTCAATTAGATTTCATTTGAAAGGTAAAGTTTCTAATATAATTTAATTTTGGCAGTTTCAGAGAAATAGTTAAAAGATTCAAAGGGAATTTTGTCAACAAAGCTTTTTTTAATGTACCAAATAACTGTCTTATTAAAATCAGATCGCTGATAATTTTCATCCAATTTAGACCTCCACCAATATTTTTGATTTTATTTCCGATTTTTATAAGAGATATTTTGCAATATGGTAAGCAAGCATGTCTTACTTAGAGACTTTTGGTAAAAGTTTAGTTAAAAGTATTTTATTTATAGATTTTAGACTGGCATTCTAATAAATTTTTATTTAATATCTATACGATAATTTAAGATATTTTTGCCTCTCTTTTCACCCTCAACCTGTCTACAAAATCGAAACTCAACTTAGTGTACACTACATCTCTAATTTGGTCAGTACTACCTACAACTATGCTAAAGTTAAACTCCCTATGTCAAACGGTCATTGAAGATAATGCCTGCGACAGACTGACAGACAAACAGACACTGAAGTGATTCCATAAGTTCTGTTTGTTCAATTTTAATATGGAACACTAAACTAAAATACTAATTCTCTTCAATCCTAATTGTCGTTATCACTGTCTAATGTTTCGAATTTGATCCAAAATGTGGAGGTGCTCTTCATTTTTAGAGTGCTTGAAAAGGATTTCGACTGAACGAAAATTGTTTTTAGATGTAACACCTCAGTGAAGCTGCCTAAGGGGGCTTTGATATCAACATGCCAAGAAAACAAATATAAATAACACATGAACTTCGTACTCGTATAATTTGTTGTCAATTAAGGTTTCAGAGCAAATCAAACAAAGTATCAGACTTAATCTTGTTGATCTTATTAAACCAATAAATACCACTTTACCACTTTACTTTACTGATTTTTCTTTCGACTTAATTTCGAATATTGATTACATTTAACTTCTATGGCATGAATTTTGTAAAGGATTAACTTAAGAAACAACGAATTTTAAACTTACGGTTTAATATTCGTCTATCCTGTACTTTTTTTATGCTCCAAATTAGGGAATCTCGAAATTTTCGAGGTTCAAGTTTTTTCCCAGGATTTTTATTCTTACTTAGAATTGATGAGATGAGAATAGAATAGAATAGATGAGAAATAGGAAGAAAATGTCTTAAGGGATGCACAAACGAAAGCATGAATTTGATATATTGGATTACCAGGGCAGTGTTCTATGACAGAGGAGGGTAATGTGATAGTATGATAAAGGCCATCTGGAATCCAAGTGGTCAGGCCACCCTAAATCGATTAGGTGTTGAAAGGCTTCATTCAATGCCTTTAAGGGTGTCAACGTTCATCAATTTGTGACAGGAACTATGTATCATTTTAAGTTGTTTTGAGAGAAAAGTTCCAAAATTTATAAAGCACAAGCCACATGTAGTTTTTAGATAATTTATACGAAAAGAATTTTACACAAGAGATTATATAACATCCTAATTTCCACTATATAGTCTAATCTGCAATATATAGTGCAATAGACTGGAAAAAATGTTAAGAAGGAATTATATTTTGAGATTCAAAGTTACTTTGTTTTGTTTATGTGTGAAATTTAAAATTTACTTAAAATAATAATCAGTTGATTTCGACGCTTAATGTTTAATCGCTAAAAGCGAAAGGCTTTAAAACACACATATTTTATTAAAAACTGTACCTCTGAGTCCGACTAAATATGGCCTTAAGCTGGCTATAGACCTTTGTGGTACAACCACGAAAGCGTACCAGAAACCGCGAAGTTCGGTAACCACCTTTGAATAGAGACCTGTAAACAAAAACCGTTGATAAAACCAAAAGTGCGCGCATCGCATTTTTCCTTTTTGTTAATATTTTTTTTTAAAAAGTTCTGAGATCCCGGTGCAAATCTGACTCAGTAGCGTGAAAGTCGAAGCCTTTGCCGATTGCGCCACGACATCGTTATTATAATGAAGGGGCAAGAACAGTCCCCGAGCGCGAAAAAGAGTTTTTGTAAAAAATTATTTATCAAAATTAAACCATTTGACATGAAAATCAATAGACTTCTACTTTGATAGTTAATTAAAGTTGGTCAAGAATTGCGACCTGGAGCATTTCCTCGTACGTATAGACCAACGGACGGAGACGCATGTCATTTTCGAAAAGCAAAATTAGATCATAATAAATAGTTTTAAAAGTTAAAAAATAGTATCATTTTTAGAGGAAGATCTTCCCTTTCCAAAAAGCTTTAAAAGTTGATTACATGTAAAATTACCCCGAGTTATAATTACTTCTATCGTCAAAACTCGAGACTGGCGCACTAGTTACGTGGGTGTGCAATAAATGTTTTGAACCGTAAGAAAATCGAAGTTTAACATGCTTGTTTGATCTACTGCATAATCAAACATTAAAGACAAATATTTTTCCAAACAAATGATGAGGTGCTTGTGTGGAAGTTATGTAATTGTGAAAGTTAAAACTCAAAGTTACCTTAAATTGCCTTAAGCAAAATTCAACTGACAAAAGAAAACGCCAATTATGCTGATTAGACTGAAATCTAATGTTAGAGTAAAAATGAATGTAAAGGTTTCTATACAACAAATATACTCTTAATATTTAATTGCAACAAAACCAAAACGGGCTTGTTGCTCAAATCTTCTCTTAAAGTCCATGTACGATACAACAACAATATTTATATATAAACATTATCATCTGCGAATCATTAAGGAATAAGGACACGTACTAGCACACAAATGAAAGCAATTTATTTTCATAAAACAGGGTATTTTCAAAATAAAACGGGGGCTTTAATTCTTCTCCATTTTCTTGAAATTTTTGTTTCCGGTAGCGCAACAAGAATAAGTTCCTTTATTTACACGCAAACAATGCCACCTACAAAAATAGAACTAAATAAGAGCGTCTAGTTTGGTGGTGGATATAATTTATAGACTGCACAACAAACAGCTCATAAACACTTCAGACTAGTACGAGCTTAGAAAGCTTTTGGGACGCAAAGGTATCTTAAAGGCACTTAACCAAATCTCAAATCACATTTCCGCAGCTCCCCAAGCGTGTTAATTATTATCATATACTTTTACTAACTATTTGTTTGTTTTGATAAAAAGTGTACAGAGAGAATAGAGGCGTGAAAAACACTTCTTTCGCACTAATGTAAACTTGAACTTGACTTATGTTTGGTGGTTGTTGACTGGTTGTTTACAAACAATAAAATACTCGAAGGAGGAAGACCGATTTTTGTATGGTACGATAGCGTAAATACGTTCGCCTTGCAAGAGTGACTATAAACTGACGGTATAGATTGTCGACTAGAAGACAGAGCTTACATCCATGTCGAACTGACCTTCGAAATGTGAAACTCATGGAGCCAGCGCGTGCACACACTGCTAATGAACCTCTACACTAACCTTAGGGTGAACCCTTTTTTGCGGCTCCAACACAGGTACAAGAAAGCTCTAGATTTGGCGTCATTGCGCCCAGTGTATAGTATACAGTGTATAATATATACTTGGAACTGAATTGACGCCGACGTCCTTCTTCGCCACTCGGGTCGAAGATATACATCTCGAAGGATTATTTATGCTGGTACTCTCCTATGGAGGGAGCAATACGAACAGATAGGTATTAAAAAGGAAGCAGGAAAGAACTTTTACTGATGCTTTGTTGTTACTAACTGAAGTAGAATTTGGTTAGCTAAATTTCTAATTATATTACAAAGATCTTGGAACTCCTGGAACGTGTAAATGTAATAGAAAGTATCCGATTTGGGTTTCTACGGGATTAATAGAGGAACCCTAATGACTATGGTAACTTAATTCCTAGTTGACGTCGTAAAAAGGTTGTAAATCCAATATGGCTCTTTTCGAAATTTCGCTAAAAAACAACTTTACGGCCGTGATAAAACCTTAGGTATTCACCATAAAGGCTTTTCCTTTGCTTCTAAGCGAAAAATCCATTATACAAACACTAATTAAAAATATTAAGTACATACATATATAACGAGAGCATTTAGACTTCATTCATTCGTATATTGCCCTTAAGATTATTAAGTTGAAGAATACAAGCAATAAAGATTTAGTGTGCATAATTACACAAGAATAAACACAAAGTATAGATGTTTACTATTAAAAATGCTCTAACTTACTAAAATACAGCGCGTTACTGCGAATTTTTTTAAAACGTGATTTTTTAATTTTGAATTTGAAGTATAGTCTTTAAAAATAATTGTCATTAGTTTTAAATTTGATATTAAAAAATTCAATTGTACGTTAAAACTTTTATGGTTATTAAAAAAATTTTGGAAAGAAATTAATAAATTGGGCGTTGTTTAAAGAATTGTGGCAAGAATTACAAAAATTAACATGTTTTATATAAAAAGTATATCATTAAAAAAGGATATAGTCGCTACCAGAACATTGCTTAATACACAAATTTTTTTAAAATATACATCAAACTGCTTTAAATTAAAAAAAAAAGCAAAAAAAAAAATTAATAAATAAAGCTAAAACATGTTTTAATACGTCTTAAACTAATTTTCCTTTTCAATACCAGATTTTTAATATCAAAAACTCCTGAACTTAAATCACATTCTTTTAGAATTGAAAAAAAAACTAAATCTTTCAATTTTATTACTTCAAAAATGAATAGAGTAAATTTATGAATGTTTATTTATCTATACTTACAGAAACTAAAGTATTAAGTTTAATTAAAGTTAAAAGTGCACCACTGTTGGTCTTTTCACTAATATAAATTGCTAAGAGGGATCAAAACTCTCCTAAACTAATGAGCAGGACACAAACAAACTAATCATAGCAACTTTTTCTCAGTACTTCTAGTGTTTCGTCAAATATCGCAAAATGTGTACAAACTTTCTTAACTTTTTAATAAGGTGTAACATGTGGAGGCGCCAATAGTTGGATTATTGCAGGTACTACAAGCGTCGTTATTACGTTGAAATGGCGTTGGTGTACCCTATATAAAACTGTCTACAGACCTTCGAAGTACGAGGTCATGAGGAAAAATCAAACAGCTTCAAATGATTTTGTACGAGAAGCTTTAATAAGTCCCAAGTTTTTAATATTTGTCCTTATAATTACAAATCGATTGAAGTGTCTATACAAGCAATAAGATTTTAATATTAACCTTTCTGCGAACAATTTGCGTGGTCCATTGCATCGACAAAATCTTTTCTTTAAACTCAAATTAAATACATGTAATTACAACTTGAAGGCAATCATGTAACCGCATTTTATTAATGTGGGGAGGAAAATTAAAATCAATTATTTTGACACAATTACCTTTAGATTAACTCCTGTGACCTGAAAACTTAATCAACCCAGTCGCTTTCCACTCTATACAATTACTCAAATTGGCTCTTTGTCATTTCATTTTGTCTCGTAATTAAATCATCCGTTTCATGGATGTTTTTACTACGGACTAGAATTCGAATCCTATGTACAAAGGTTGTAGTCGATTATAAAAAGAGTCTTGTTATGCTCATTAATTTATCATATCCCAGCATTCAACAAGTAATAATTTACGCGTCTGAAGCTGCTTTCCATCAAATGAAAGATTATTCGATGATATGCAAGACATCGCCTAATTAAATAGTTTCACGAAATTTTATAAAATAAAGACGAGCATTGAAATATGATAAGCCTAATTAATGATAATAAAACGGAGTATAAATAGATTAACACCTAGATCATGGCTGCGGCAGAAAGATAAGCCTTATTTTCTCTGAAATAAGGATATAAATTTAATTACGCAGTATATAAGATACATACTGTTTCTGTATTCGGCACACTGCAAGATTTCTCATACTTTTTAAAATTCCCCAAATTATCTATGACGCCGTTGTAATCCTTGTCGCTTGGAGAAGAAGCGAATTTGGTACTAGTGAATGAATTACGAATAGTCCTTGAAATATTGTTTCCCATGTTGAACTACATAGGACTTGACTACCACTTTAAACACAATTTTTAAATAACACCGAAAAGAAGATATTGCACTTCAACAGATCAGACAACCGTGATAGTGAAAAAATTTACATAAATGATTAAATGAATGAACTTTTTTAACTGCAAGGCACAATAAATGATTCACCTGCCTTATCTTTTGTTCCCGATACCCTGATAGTAATATCGATTTAACCCCGCGCCGATAAGCACTTTGAATAGCTTTTGAAATATTATCTTTACACAATAGCCGAGTCTTTATATCTTGATAGGATATTTATATTAAAATGCAAATCAATTGTAGTAAATAGTAAAAAATTATATAATTTACACGAATGCTTTCAGGTTTTTGAAATGTTAATAAATATTTAAAATCGTCATAGGTCGATGTATGTTGCGAGAAGATAATTTTTTATAAACTCTTAATTGCAGGAAATGAAGCTTGATGGATTTTTATAAAAGATGTCTGTGGTTTAGTGTTCATCACTACTATGAACATCTAAAACCACATTATTTTCTTTACTTAAGTAAGTATCCTATCCCGCTTTCATCAGATCTGGATCCAAAAAATTAACTTGGGGGGGGATCATCGAGTCTTAGAGGTCTAATATAGGAGAGGATTACAAACAGAAGCTCGAACATCAGCTTTTAAATTAGTTCATATGAGAATCAAATGACTAATTGCAAACTTAGCCTGCAACTTTCAGAGTGTATTTCTCAGCTCTTCTAAACTAAAAAAAATATTTTGAAAAAGGAATTAACTAGCTTGAAATGACGCCTATTTATTTTATTTTTATAAATGATAAAAAACTAATATTTAATACTACTTTGTTATTACATTTTTTTCAAACATTATTTCACATATTTTCAAATGGAATTAAATTACACAAAAGAATATTTGTCAATTTATTAAGAAACGGAAAGAGATATTGGAAAATTATAGACAGCAACTTAATTGTTTGAAGGAAATAAAATTCAGTAAGAAATACAGAAATACGAATGAAATCAAATGGAAATATCCTTAAAACGCGTATGCAGTTCTAGTATGATAAAGTAATGAATAAACAATCAAATAGAAAATAAAATTTTAATTCTGTCTCTAACTCAGAGGTCTTTAGCATTTTTCTACAGACAGACAATTATTTTTTTTTATATATTATATTAAATACTTTGGACTTGTGTGCGAGCAAAGCAAAGTGAAAAAATAGTGCGTCTGTCAATTTATGAATTCCTCCACGCGAGGCTTTTCTTGAGAAGATAGATTACTCTTAGCACTGGCCGACCCATAATCGATAAATAGGTGTGAACGTTTAATAGTTTTAATATACAGTTCCCTAAGCTATTAAATTTATATAAATCAAGAAGTGGCAATCGATTTAAGTTCCCTTTATCAAAAGGAGGATATATAGGTCTAGGTAAATGTATTTAAATAGACAATTATACAATATAGAGTGTTCGTCTAACGGGTGAGCCCTTATGAAACCTTGGAGGATGCATAGTCTAAGTGCCTTAATTCCGAGATTTAGACTTTGACGAACCGTTCCCTCGTCACTGAAGATCACTAGTTGATTAGCGTTTAATCCTCTTAACACGGGATCTAGAATTGGGGCTTTAGGCACACTAAAATATCATCCTTAAACTTCTGGGCGAGCCATACGTGCCTTATTAATTGCCTAAACCTCTTGAGATCCCAACCATTTTTACATGAAAATGCCGCATAGACATACAACGTGCATGACATAGTTTTGTGTTACTGCGTGGCATATATCATTTATTCTTCCAATATAAACAAAGGAGGTGCGTTAAAACATGTAATACAATAGAAATCTTCCAGAATCCATTTGCTGTTATTCAGTTCTTGTCTATGACAAGTTAGTCTGTTTTTCGTTTTGTGCACTGAGTATGGTATAGGTCCAGATGTTGTTTTTGAGTGTTAAACATTACGCAACGTTTTTGTTTCTCATCAAGATTTACATGTAAATAATCTGCAGCTCTATTTGAACAATTGGGTCGAAAAGTAAACAAACTATAAACAAATTCTAATTTCAATAGTTGGTAGCCAAGACGACCAGACAGAATTTTGACAGCTCGATGGGCGATGAATAATCGAACTTACCCTTTCGAGTTTTTGGAAATATTGTCTCAAGAACGAAATTGGATTTTCCGGGCGGCTAACGCACAATTGTACAATGCAATCTTTCAAAACCCTCTGAATACAGTGCGTCTGGATGTAATTTTCACACTCCCGAAGGCTCTGCTCCTCCTCTAGGGTTGACGCCATGTTTGACGACATTGCGTTGTATTTCCGATAATCTTCCTCTCTGAGCTCTATGATTCCGATTATATACTGGTAATTGCCAACCGTGAACACTATTCAACTCGGATTCAATGTACGTATCAATCTTTAAATGCGATTATTTATTGCTAAATCTCTGTCCAAGACCTCGCAACACCAGACACCCTTAGCACGGATCTGCCACTAAAATGTCAGACAGTGTGGTACTTGAAAAAAGTCCCAGCATGTTTTCGTTGTGCCAAATGCTTAAAACGAAAACCTTGTTGAATATAGCAAATATGACTTTTAATGAATCGTTGGTTTCAAGCAATTGTGTGCCATCATTTTTACTGTATTGCTTTGTATGATCATCTAAAGACACTAAAATACTATCTTGTTTACGTAACAAATTAAACTCGACTATCCTAATTTAACGTCATACGGGATCAGTACCATTAAGAAAGAACAATTTCAATCAGTTGTTTGGAACAAACGGAATCGGTTCGTGTTATTGATTTTAACTGTCAAAGTACCCGAAGTAACAACAGTTGAGTTAAATCTGAAAATTGCTTGAAGCGGGAGAAACCGCGGTTTATGACGAACCGTTCTCGTGCTATGAATTGATAATGCCTACTGGAGGGTGTATTTTTGAATGTTTTCAATTTAAGGTAAGCAAGCTCGCCTGCTTGGATAGTGAACTTTAACCATCCGAACATTTATTGATTTTGCGCCCGAGTGCTTAATGCAAATGTGTTTGCAGTTAAAATGCGGAATAGTGATTCACCCCAGGGCATTTATGCACCTTTGAGTCAAGCAATGACAGATTCTGAGAGCGAGGAAGAGATCCATAATTCGTCCAGGCACCACAGGAATTCAAACCACATCTCGTTGCAGAATAATATTGGAAACACCATGAATGACGTGCGATGCACCAATTTTACCAATTTCAACAGTGATGGCGAGGAGAGGCACCACACCGACGCAGATAATGTGGCGATCCTTGGAACCGACTCGAAGAAGGAACCCATGAGCTCGCTGCGCAAGTGCTGCTTCATTATTTCAATTCTCGTGTGCATTCTTACTGTTGTGATATTTCTCTGGGTTGTGCCGTGCGGGGAGGGGAGCACATGCCCTGCCCCCGTTGACAGGATAAAAACCCACAACTGGCTTAACAATTACACAAAAATTGAACTGAAGGGAGTCGTCAACGTCGTTGACGGTCTTAGGAGCTGGGAGAAGAATCTGATTTTCATGTACCGCGGAGACAACTTCTTCCCGGAATTCGCGCAGAATAATAGAAAAAGGAACGGTATAATCTCATTGATCGGTAGTTCTGGGGCCATCGCTTGGTATGATGAAATGGCCCACGAGCCCATAGCGATCGATTGTACGCTTATAGATGCCGACAAAAATGGGAAATCCGACTGTTTGGTCATTGACGAAGAAGGCACCTTAGGTGCTATCAATCCCGTGTCGGGGCAATGGATTTGGAAATTTTTCGATAAATCGTTTAAGAAGATCGACGTCTTGGACTTCCCAGTAATCCTCCCTGATTTGGACGGGGATGGAACAAATGATCTGCTGCTTGCTACGAATAATGGCGAGATGACTAGGAACTATCTCCGGATTTTATCTGGCAGGTCAGGTCAGCCTATTCAGCAAGGCTACAAGATCACGGAATGCTCCTGCGTCCATAAGTTCCAGCTTGAAGGACTGACTGTTAGCTACAATTGCATAAACAACGATACTGAAGTACAGCGCTTTAAGTTCTTGAGCGAACTCTATTCCCTCATCACTAACAAGTCTATAGGTCAGAAACTGCCCTCAAGCACGACTATAAATCAGCATAAGCACTACGGTCAAAGGAAGGAGACTGAAGCTCAGCGAAATATCTACTCCATCAGTGGGGGAGAATTGGTGATCGAGAATAGGGGAAAGTGTCCTGAAAATTGCAATGTCACATTCACCCTCACGGAGAATAAGAACGGGAAAACGCATATTGTGAGAAATGAAAGCGGTTCCACAATGTACGGCATGGTGCCGGCCCAATTGTCCTTCAAATCAAAGGAAGGCGGCAAGCGGATCCGTGGATTCGTGATGAAATTTTGGACCTGGAATAAGAACTACTCGAACAATCTCGAACAAAAACGACAAAAGCGCGAAACCGAGGATTTTCCCTCTGAAGAATACAATGTCTTTGATCATTTGATCCATAAGAGGCGGGCTTTCACGGTCTCTAACATAAATACTCGCACTGAACGTAGCATATCTAACGTGACACGACAGAAGAGCAGCAACAATATTCTGCCCAACTATAAAATGAGGATGATCACGGAAACGGTCGCCTTGATCATCTTCAATTCGGCAGACATTCATATTGAGAACACCAGTCAAAGTAACATTGTTCAATTCTGCAGACAGGACAAGAACGAAATGATCTGCCAACCGGATCTTAACTATCAAGAGAATTCCGTCTTAATTGCAGATCTAGATCAGGACGGCTCCCAGGAGTTGGTGTCTTATTATACAACCTTTGTTAACCGAGAGGAGGATAAGAAGGAGTGGAAGCTGGTCACTTACGTACAGCTGTTGCGTCTCGAGTCTGAATTGCCCCTTTTATACGAAGGGATCAAGAAAAACTAATCAGTTACTTTAAGTTATGTTTTTTTATGTTTTCGAATTCAGTTTTCAAAACTTTGTTCAGAGAGAGCGGAAGGGTTGTAATATTAAGAGGGAAGTAGGGGAAGTAGAAATGGCCAATTTAACAAAGAAACATTTTGTACCGTACCAAAAATTCTCTAGTCAGTTTACTGTTAGTTTACGTATTGAAATACTCTCTTTATTTAATGATGGAAATAAAGTACTTATTGAAATTTAATTTGTGTCTCATTGTTTCTGCGTTGACTTGATGAATTTTAAATTCATTATATGATATTGCATTTTTTCTTATATTCACAAAACTTCGGGATGCATTCTGGAAAATCAGATAAATACTTTGTTTTATATCACTCGCTGGAAAAGTGATTTAATATTATTAAGGGTTCAATAAAGACACTTGAGTCTTCTAGTTTTGGCTTAATTTTACTGGTCTTATTCTTAAGGATTAAAGTTGTTTATACAAAATCCTTTCTCATTTCTTTTAATGGTTAGGACACCGTAAATACAGGGAAAGTACGTATTACTATAATGTTTTATATTTTCAAATGTTTACAGAAACCTCAGATGTTGTTCGTTGGGCTTTATGAAAAAAGCTTAGAAATATAAAATCAGTTACAAATTCCAATTCCTAATTTCTATAAAAGACATTTTATCACTATAATTGAACTGAATACCTCCTGAAGTAGCTCCTTGGAAATATTCTCCGTACTCTCTTCTTTTTTATTGTTCACCTCTACATTTTGAAACTATATTCGACGATAGTAATAAATCACATCTTAATAAAATGTGCGTCACAATAACAAAGCTCGTTTAATTTTTTGATAGAACTTTTTTTATTAAAATTTTATAATAAATTAACCTCTTAGGAATGTTTCAAACAAAATGCGTTTTACATTATACCCTTAACGTAGTCTGACAAAACTTTAAAATTACACCTTAAACAAGTACTTACACTAGGACCGTAAGAAGGCATTCTTAAAAGACAAAGTATAGAGTAGATCACAATAGTGTCGCAATTACACACTTACGCAGTCATGCCTGCGTTAATCGCCTTGACCATGCGGGCCATGAGCTCGGCACATGTCCTCTGCCGGTTCCTGCCAACGCTGACGACCTCCTCGTGGTTGGCTTCAGTGCAGTCGTACTCGGTTGAGCACTTGTTAGTAATCAGACTAAACGCGAAAACGGTCAAATCGCAGTGCTTGGCTGTTATGACCTCGTGCACGGTGGACATTCCAACAGCGTCAACGCCTAGTACTTTCAGCATTCTTAACTCGGCTACGGTCTCGTAGTTGGGTCCTCCCAGGCAAGTGTAGACGCCCTCGTGGATCTCATTCTGAATTCCCATATCCTCAGCGATTTTCTTAGCCAACTTCACTAAGTTTTTATCATAAGCGTTTGTCATTGGTGGAAAACGTGGTCCGAAGCGTGGATCATTAGGTCCCTGGAGTGGGTTGTTTCCCGCTAAACCCATGATGTTTATGTGGTCCCTAACAATCATAATATCGCCAACTTTGAACCTGGAATTAAGACCACCAGCGGCGTTTGTAGCGAGCAAATGGGTCACACCAAGGAGTTTCATAACCCGGACTGGCATGGAGCATTTCGAAAGAGGATACCCTTCGTAGTAATGAAAGCGACCCTGCATGCACATGACTGGAACTCCTTCGAGATATCCGAAAACCAATCGTCCGAGATGGCCCTCGACTGTTGAAACTGGGAAATGTGGTATATTTTCATAGTCGAACCCTTCCTGCTCGGTAAGATCATCGGCTAGCGAACTCAGTCCAGACCCACAAATGATGCCAACCGTTGGACGGATCTTTGTTCTTTTTAAAAGAAAATCTGCGATTTCTTGGATGATTTCGTACGAGTAACTGCAAAAGGGAAAGGAAAGGTTCATTTGTATACTAAATTATTTTTATTGAAATTGGTTAATATGTAAAATCATCTTTACGAGGGAGAAAATGCAATTGAGCTCAAGTAGAACGAGCTTCATTTATTTGAAAGCAAAAAGGGTAGTATTCATTTATAATTAACTATTGAAAAATGTTAGATCCGCCGTTGATACATTTTTAAAATTGATGAAAATAATAAGAACAATAAATTGGTAATATGTAAGCCATTTTTCCACGATATCTTTTTCTTTATTATTGCACTTGCTTTAGAAAGAAAAACAAATTAAGATACAATTTTACAAATCTAACCTTTCTTTCCAGAACCTAGGATTTTGTAAAAGGTGTTTAAAAATCATTTCCAAAAATTTCCACATTTATTTGGGTTAAGATAAAAAAAAACTTCGCAGAAAATTAAAGCAACAAGTGTATATATATCTTTTAAACGAGTTTTTCAACCTTCCACCCATTGAAAATGTGTAATTGAAAATAGTTTTAATAATGTTTGAACGAAAAATTAAAAAGTAAATTTCTGAAAAATAGAAACCCATGGAATTTTCTCTACTTCAACATATTTTAACGTTTTTATGGTAATAATAAATTCTATAATAATATTTACAAGAAATTGATTTATGTTCCTTTGAAATTTTTAAATGTTACAGGTATGAGACTTTTATAAAAAAATACGCTTTCAACGCATGTGTTTTAACAAAATTATGCTTTTGTTTTTTAGTATATTCTTATGATTTTATAATACCACAGCACACATACTACAAAGTATAGGTAAATTTATATTAACTTTTAAGGTTTTTTTTTCTTGTTTTTTAAAAGTGAACTAATTCATTTCTGGGTTAATTCTCTACTTCATTGAGTGGAAACTTACTCTTTGCTAAAAAAACTAATCATTAGATAGATCCGCACATACACATTGCATATTTTAAAAGTTAGAGCGAAAGTCTTGCAATTTGATATGAAGATCTATAAAAGTAAATTTGTCTAGCTCTAATGGGAAACAAGCACAGCAATTCAGGGATTTGATAACCATACCTTTGTCCTCCGCAATGCTGCGATATATCCATAAAATTTACAGCCATTGTACTTGAAAAACGTGATAAGGCCTTTCAAGTGCTTATCATAAGAAATTTTGGCAATATATCAGAACTTTAAACATTGTAGTTTGCGTTGTGAAACACATCTTAAGATCCCTTCCTTTCGTTTCTTTTATCTGTGACTTTGGGAAATTGAAATGAAAATGAATGAAATGAATCATTCGAGAAATTGCCTTCTTTTAAGGTGGTAGTTACAGCTCTATGACGCAAACTGGGTCAATTGAATACCAAGACACAAAACCTAGTAGTTCTAGAGTTATTACAATTTAAATTAGATATTGAAATTTAATAAAATATTGTTCATGTAAAGGATTATTAAAATTAGCTTTAATTTTAAATGTTTGAGTTTAATATTGTGCGTACATTTAAAGGTTTAAAAAACAAAATATAAAATAAAAAAGCTACGCACAAATATAACCAACTTGTACTTGAATATATTAAGAAAAATGATAAGCTTAAGAAATGAATTATGTTAATGTTAACCATCACCAATTCTGTTAAAATTAATCATAAAATTGTTAACATTAATTGCATGCTTGCTTATACTCAATATAATACGAACTGTTCGTAGGAATCGCCATTTACAATAATCTCAGGATCATCTCGAGGATGCATTGTGTCCGGTCTGTAATTAAAATTTTGATGGAATTTAATGTTTTCGCCAATTCATAAAAAAAAATAAAATAAAAATAGCATTTATTTTTACTTAATGGATGGATATATGTGAAAAAAAATTTTTTTGATGTATGAAAACCGAAGAATTTGTGCTTAGAGGAGCTCTTTTGACTTACGGTAGGGTCAAAAAGATTTTTTCTCGTTTTAAGCGATTATCTGACGTAGTAATAGTGGTGCTGAGAAAAGTATAAGTATAAAGCCGTAAAGCTCAACTCATCAAAAAAGCTATTAACAACATTAAAAAATTTTAATGAAAAAACAAAACTTTACCCGAATATGGACCGAAAATAGTTCTATTTTATTTAAAATAGTTCCCTACGTCTACGTCTTTTCTAATTTATATGGAAAATACCACATATTTTTTTAAACTCATATGTTGTTTTTAAACGTTAATTTTGTCTTTAAAACCTGTTAAAAACGTTAATTTCTAAAATGTATGTAAATAATGTGTCAATCACACCAGTCTTCTTATTAAGCTTTTTAAAAAAGGGTAGTTTAATTACGGAAAGCATTGCGCGAATCACAACCAGTTTATCAACTTTATTACAGAAATTCAACTTCAATTTCTCTCAAAGTTGCTTAATTTAACGATCTAGAAGAGGTGATAGGTACTTGTGAATTATTGTATTACTTTCAGGGCGAATAAAATTCCGATTGGCACCTGCTTTTCCTTGAACGAGTACTTTCGTACATATTTATTTTGAGCAAGTCGAATGCGCATTAAATTACACTTTCCGCGCGAAGAATTAAAAATATAATTGTGTATTTTCTTTTTGGGAAATATTTCTTAATTTTTATTTACGATTTAACACTGAGCGAGCCTACAAAGAGTTGATTTCTATTCTAACTCGAATGACGACATGATAATGATGTTGTAAGGTTTGTACAGATTTTTTCCAAATTTTTCAATGTCAAGTTAAATATTTCTCATAATTGCCCCACTGCACACAACTTCAGTAACCGAAGGCACACGTTCGCGGGGGTAGATCGATTAAAGTCGCTTCCCTACGCTCCCCAATTGCACACGTCTGGTGTGTAAGTGAGAGTGTCCATATTTGGATGACCTAATATTTGAATATTTGCGATAAGATACTCAGAACAAATAAGACACAGACGCACCCACAGCGCGAAATTAATTAATCTAAAAATATATACAAAAATCTAACTATAGTAAAAAGTAGTATACACCTTTGCGGGAATTTCAACTCCCTGCCAAGAGAAGATCTATTATGTGACTGATGAGAATTCGGACTACGATTGCGGACCGAACATGCGCACGGCATGTGTCGAATTCCAACGTGACTTCGAACCTCTTAGGTAAAATATCACGAGCCGAAGTGTAAAGCTCGAGAGCGTTTCGTGGGAGCGTGTGAGCTCAGTCGTACCCGTGAATGAGCGACATCGGCGACGTGATAGACGACCATCGAGAGGTGGTTGCGATTTATCGCGTGCACTGAGCTTGTCGCCTCTTGTCTATACGCGGTGCATACATCGATAAGAGGTGATTAATGCACGGTGCCAGGTGTGCAAGGTAACCGAGCGTGGACTTTATTTACATCGAGGAAACGACCGGTGAAAAATGGCGGTACGGTGAAAACCTTAATTGATGACGGAAAATCGAACTAAAAAGCGGTAAATTGCGTGGAAGTTTGGGAATAGTCTGAACGATGATAATCGTTCTGTAAACGATCCGCTAATCTATTACGTAAAAATTCTTGTATGATGTGAGCTTTATGGTTTTATGTTTTAAGTATGTTTGTTATCTTTTAACTTTGCAATAAGTAAACCAAATAAGAATCTGTTTTAAGTTACAGAATACTTTTATCATCAATTATATTACTAAGTTATTAACAGATTGGTTTTAGCCAAAAATTTCGAAAAAAACGGATTTTGGTTTTGACATTTTCATAAAATGTGATACCATAAAATCATATTCTGAATATTTCTAATTAATCCGCTGAAAATTATTAGTGATAGCGAATTACATAATCAATTAGAATTTTGATAGTTTTGTAAAAATTGGTGTCAGTTAGTGGAATTAGGCTAATAGTACAGTCATATTAAGATAATGATTTTTTATCTGAGATATTCAGTCTTAAGAGTATTAATTAAGGTGTTTTTGAGAAGTGATTTTTTAACGATAAAGAAAAAGAAACAATTAAACCGTACTCTTGCTCTAAAAAAATATCTGGGTCGAGATAACAATTTTTAATTAATTTTATAATTAAAAAAATATATTAAAAACTATATTAAATAATTCAAGTCCTTTCAGAAAAAAAGCGACATAAAAAACTAGTCTTTTGTTGAAACATCACTTTCTTTGAAAATCCGTAACTTCATTTTTTGCGATCGCCACCGTTTTTAACCGATAATTTTTTAAAAATGTTCCAATTACGTACTACCAACATTAAAAACTATTTAAAATTTCATTTAATAAGTGAATAAAGATTCATTGAAAAACACTCGAAGATTATGTAAACTTATTTAAAGTCAACATCTAAATAATTCGTAATTCAAGGATTTCGGAAAAATTGTATTTTTTAGTTGTTATGATATTAATTATTAATATAAATATTATTGTCCTTTATCCAAATAAATTTCAAAAGTCGTAAAACTAAGAAATTTACAATAAATAGCAAAGGACGTGTGTTTATTATACACGCAACGAAATAAAAGTTTTATAGTAGTAAATTGGCAGTATATAAAAATATTCGACACAATAAAATTGCAGTAATAATACAGGTCGTATGGATTATGACTTAATCCACTTTTTTGATATATAAATAAGTACGTTGAAGTGGATAGTGAGATTACAATATCTGTAAGTCCCTCTGATGATTCTAGTTTCTATCGTGTCTAATCCCTATCAAAAAAGCAGCTGACAATAAAAAACATAGGCTTTCTCAATTTAGGCATAATTGCTGATAGTGATGTCACTAGAAAATAAATTGCTTCCAATTAATGTTTAAGATAAGATTATTATTGTCTTGAAAAATCTTAGTTTTTTATTAAATCTTTAAATTTGTTTCGATCACTTTATATGCTTAAAAACAAAACGTTTGATACTCATCACAGTTGACATTGGTAATTTGGCTAGATATTACATCAGACATGTCTGTCGAGGGTGTCAACTGAGATGTACGATGCATTCTTTTGGCCATAAAGAAGACAATTGTTTTTAATTAATGTTCATGCCCTCAAGCTCTGTTCAAACCAATGTGGATGTTCAATTCAATCAAGTGACGTCGCGTGTGGTGGTATGATGCAACACTCTTTGGAATCGAGGATGGGAATCCTCGGGGCGGTAAATTGAAATCAATTTTAGAGAAACGCATGTCTGATCTTTGTGCTATACGCCAACAGAGCTTTATCGAATGTAAAACAAGCCGGAACAGCTCTTCGCATCAGTATATCAGTTTTAATCTGGGCATTCGGATTCGTAATCAAAATATTGCTTAGCAAATCGTTAAACTGATAATAAACTCAGGCAACATTTGACGTCAGGGGTTTAATTGGTAGGAAGAAAAACATCAGGGGGTTGGAAATAATATTTTTAAATTTACGGACGTAATGTGGCACCGTGGGTCACAGCTTCTGGCTGATAAGAGCGCTTTCGACAGAATGTAATTTAATTAGATGCTCTTTGCCCTAATTTGTACAAAGTAAATAACAAACAAGATCCTTGTAAGTCGTCCAAGTCGTGTAATTTGTCATAGATAAAATTTATTGCTATCTTTCAGCCGAAACAATAAATAGGTGTTTAAAATCCCGTTTTCATTACTTGAATTATTCTTAAAATTTATCAAATCAAAGTCGAAATGCTTTAGCAAGCAATTTATTTTTATTTTTTATAGTTTTTAATTAATCAAATTAGCGCTGTTCAACGTTTCATCTCTAAATTTTTAATCGCTACCATTTTTCTAATTGTATAAACTTACAATTTCATACTTTGTTTCACGAAAATTTACGAGAAATTGAATTGAAGAATTTTAATGATGTGAAGCTGAGAAAATATTTAAAGTGCGCAAGAAATTAAATTGCGTTTTGAAATTTTTCATTTTATTGTTATTAAAAAAGTAAAATCTTAGTGAACGGCCAGTCATAGTTATTTTTGTTATTTTATTAATAAATTCATTCATTTTTGTATTATACTTAAAACAATTACACTTTGGTTATATTTTTTTCGAAAAATTTAAATGGTCAAAATGGCTATAAACTTATATGTATTATAGAAGTAGAAGTATGAAATTTTCAGACTTTTACATTCAAGAATCTTTAAACTAATCATATTTTTAGCACATGTAATCAAAAGCATTCATAAGTAAAACAAGAAGTAAATTCCCAAAACTGCTGTATAAAATGTGGCCTAATATTTAGATTTTTACCCGATTAAAAATCTCCATATTTTTGCATTTGCATTTGGAACTTATTGAGCAAATTGAATACAAAAATTCCACTAAAAATACTTGCTAACACATTTCGTCATTTTGTAGAATATCATTCTGTGCAATTTCTTTAACAACACTCACGTACCACTTCTGCATATTTTATTTGCTTTGTTATTTCTAAAGTAAAATACTTCCAAGATGGTAAGTACTAGTAAACCTTCAGACGAACTTTTCTGCACTTTACGTTGGCTCCACAGTGTCTCGCACTGAACTGCATCGGTCGTGTTAGCAAAATTATATATGTAAGAATGAATGATCAGTGAATGCAGTTTTTGCTGAGATAAAGAATTTTGTCATCCAAACGATAGGCGCTATTTAAAACGTACTAACATCACCTTACTGATTTTAAAAGATTTCTTATCAGCAAGTTCTATGACGCCCTCGAACTTTAGTATGGGATTTGTTTGCTTATTATTGTTAAGAATAAATAATTGATACCTTTTAAACGAAGTGAAAGTTTATATCACAGAAGAAGTACTTAGTAAACTAAAGTAGTTGCTTATTCAGCTTAAGGGCTTTATAATCAGAAACATTTTATAAAGTGGTCAGAGTTCATCGCAAATTTAATTTAAATTTATGTCTTGCAAATTGAAAATAAACAAGTCGCACAACAAAATTAGATCTTCAGTAGTATAAATATGAATCGAAATATTATTTAGATTAGATATACTTTCTGCGAATTCTCAGCTTTTCTTTAGATTTATATTCCTAATTTTTAAACTTTATATAGAACAAAAGAATCTTCGAAAACATAAAATCTTATTTTTATTTTTGCAGTTAAATTAAAATAACCTTTTAACAAAATGATAATTAATGAAAAGTATATTAATAAACCCTAATTTCTAGCATTTCGAATATCTGTAAGCATTTAACAACATTAGTGCTAGAGAAATCACTTAGTTTATTTTAGATGATATCTAAATTGATAAAAGAAAGGAATTTCTTATTCCCACGCAATATTGGGCACCAGTCTATTAAAATAGATAAAGATAAAATATTTAATTCGCAAAAAATAGTATTAAATTAAAAAACGCAAACGGTACATTATTTTAATCATTTCAGCAGATAACTTAATATTCAATCACTTCTCCTTTTAGTTTGACCTTCATAGTTTTAAACATTAAATTCATTAGATTCATAGGTAGATTGATTATTGCACGGCCGCGCGGCCGGTAGGACGGCACGTGCCAGTAACAAGTCAAAATCTGCACACAAATTTTGACTCTGACCCTGCTTCGCCGTAATTGGCGTGTCGGATTACAAGGGGCTCCGAATTAGACGGGGGTCGGATTATAGCGGATCCACTGTAGCCTGATGTTCATATGTAATCATATAAATATGATTTTATTTATAAAAATGTCCATTTCCTTCATACATTTCGGATTTCCCACAGGTAATACCTAATTTAATTTTGATTTTACCTCGGATTGCTTATTTTGCGTAATATCAAACATTGCTTTATTTCATTGATTCGGTGATTTTTCCTGGAATGCTTCAAAATCCCCGGAAATATTTCAATGAGATCAACATTGGATGTGATTTTATTATCATGGCTATCATATGCAGTAAATTATTAGATTAATTGAATCATACAGAATTATTAAAATGCAATTGAATTGAAAAATCCCACATTTTATCAAAAGTGTGAGTGGCGTTATTTTGGGTTGATACTTTGCACTTAAAACGAAAACAAAAATTTTTTTATTTGAGTTATTACTTCCGAACTTTCATGATTAAACCATCAATCTATTTAACAAAGTTCAGGCTTAGTGATTTATGATTTAGTTATGAAGAGTAATATTCATATATATAAATATATATACAAACAAGCTCACCTTAAATCACTACAGAAAATGGTACCAGCTACACTTAGGAGGTTACTAAACATTACGTTTACTTCTTTATTATGTAGTTACAAGTTAGCATTGACTGTCTCTATTTCAAACTTGGTATTTATTAAGCTCGGTATCAACAATTTTGCCTGTCGCTTTTTATCTAATGGAAAAAAAGACACACACGTTTTCCAAATGAATCGAACTAAATAGTTTGTGAATATGAGTTCAGATAACACAAATTCTTATCATCCCTATTTAAACGTATAAATAAAATTAGTACAGGCTACTAATATAATATTAATGCATAAAGGTCACAGAACTCAATAATCCATCAACTGTTAAACTCAGAAGTGCCATTAGACCAATAACATTAATGGGAGTAATAAACACCAGACTAATGTAAGCTGTGACTATGATCAAAAGTTTTTAAATAAATATGATGTTACTAAAGTCTCTTATACTTTCATTAATGTTTAAAATTCCCATAGCTTGTTAACTGAACACAATCTGAATTAAAACAACATCATCCATACCCCTATACAATTTAGGTACTTTATATACGTAATATAGGATAGGCAAATAATTGTAAATTATTAACACATATGTCTCTCAGTGCCAATGTTTAAACAAACAAAAGACATGTGAGAATTAAGCGTATGCAAAATTATAAATTGTTTATACGCTTAAACTAAATATTATTAACAAGGAGGATGAAAAGCAAAAGATCTAGAAATTTGTTGAAAATCATAAATTTAATCCGTAATAAAATTTTAAAGGTCTCACCCAATTATAATTAAATTTTTATTGGATTTTCCTATTGATTTTCACCCCGCAAATTTTTATCATAGTTTTTGGCAATTTGTTTGATCGAAAAATGGCAGCATGTCAATATAATGACATGGAATTAAAACTACGTTATGTAATTTCAGATTCGCTTGATATGATGAGATTATTTAAGTTCTGTGAAGGTCAGTGCTTGTGAATTTTTGTTTGCCACTGTTGATTATGTTCGAGAACTGATTATATTTAATAATAGCTATCGATTTCCTTCTATAGATAAAATTGATTCACTCACGATATTTGCACCTTTGAAAATAATCAATTCAAAATAACACGTTAAATTAAATTTTAGTTAAAAAGATCTGGTACTGCAATACAACAAATAATTTGATATCATTTTTAGGGCCGATGTAAAATAACTATAAAAGCACGCGAAATTGGAAGAAGTCATTGTAAGTTATATTATTATTTTGATTTTTAATTATTCTAAGTATATTATATCTCATAAGCTTTGTATAATCGATTATTTAGATTACAAATTGATGGCAAGTAGTAGCGCATTGAGATCAGAATGGAGGGAAAGGGGAGGACGAATACTTAGCGAGTATAAATTAGAACAATAATATTAAAAACATCATAAGCTTTTCAAAAGGCTTGAATTAAAAGAATGACGCTAAATTGCGTTCATTTGGTAGGTACTTTTTTAATTCAAAAATTGTACAATATAAAAAATGAAGGTTTTTGTTGTGAACGTCAGATAAAAATTATCTATAAGCACTAATTTTATCGAACGGAATAACACAAAAGACAATCAAATGCATTTAAGAACCTGCGATCTATTTATGATAATTAAAATTCACTTCAAAATCAGAGATCGGTAAGAAGCAGAATCGATCAAAATTATTCATCTTTAAGATTCAAATCCGTAAAATTCACAAATCAAAAGTAACGAACTTTAAGATAAAGAATTAAATGAAAGGCAGTTTCTTTTTGTAAACACAGAGAAATTTCAATAATTTCCACTTACAAAGCATTTTCCATCGCAGTGTAGCCTTTAACGACACTGTGTCCATTCACTTGATTCCCATTCAGGACATTTTTGACTCCCGTCATCTTACACCGGGTTGTGATAAAAATTACAATTCCCAAAACTTCTTAAGTACAAGAGAGAATGTTTCCTTGAAAATTCTTTCGTTCTGAGCAGCTCTAGATCGCTTCGTTCATGAACTTGATCGATCCACACTTGTAGACTTACTGATGCTGAGCCTACCCAGCTCGATAATTTATAAGTTCCCATTGTCTAGATAATAGAAGCAAACAGGCGAGCAAACTGGTTGCGATAACAGACATCCATTTCGGAGTGGCTGCTAGATGTGTGCGCGGGAAGTATGGACAAAGTGGACCGTGGTCAGGAGAAACAACAACACGCACTCGGACGTGCATTCTTCGGGTCGACCATGCCTCT
The DNA here is from genome assembly GCA_001932985.1 of Proctacanthus coquilletti. Classification (NCBI taxonomy): domain Eukaryota; kingdom Metazoa; phylum Arthropoda; class Insecta; order Diptera; family Asilidae; genus Proctacanthus; species Proctacanthus coquilletti. The sequence continues at coordinate 2,306,158 of MNCL01000006.1, forward strand.
CGCAAAAGCTTCCACAATTTGATTAAACCAATTTGCGGCAGTTCATTAACGAGGACGCCGGGTGAACGCTGTCCACTGCTGCTTCTTCATCGCCTTCTCTGATTAAAGATTGCACAAGCCGGCGGAATTCGTTAAGACAATCGGCGCGGCTGATTCGGTTTCTATCGCGGCTAGCTGTTTTTGAAGCGGGTGAACACAGCGCGTCGCACAGTTGAACCTGAAATTGGAAGCCTGCTCAAAGGTATTATATAAATGATTCGATTAAGCGACTCACTTTAGGTACATCTGCCCAAGGTCACCTTACGCTCGAGTTTCGAGAAATTAATCCATGCATAAGACCGGCCGTTTTTCGAGCTTGATTCAACGACGGACGGCGCAATTGTTATGCAAGTTCTAACGCGGAGCGTGTGATCTAATTTACTACCCAAAAGCGATATTTACATAACTCTTTACATGTTAATTTAAATAATGTAAACGATAAATACAATAATATCAGCTATTTAGTGATTACGATCTCAACTGAAGGGATCTGAAAAAGCTATAGATACCCCTTGTAAACTGCTTTGGATTTGTTCGACAAAATCACACTTCAGATTTGAATATAAAGTCGATTTTGACAAAATTTGATGATTATCCTAAATTTTATTATTTCACTTGCAAAGTGTCACAACTACGCCAGTTCATACAAGATGATATAGGGGAAATTTGGAAATGTTGTACTAATTTAAATATACTAATCCTTTTGCTTATATGTGCATGTGACAGGCGATGGTGACATTATCGATTAACAAGAATAGTACACAGGTATGCTTAGAAGATATTGGCATGTTGACTTAATTAAAATAATAATGGATACTCCAATGGATACACTTGAATAAACCAAGCTGTACAAAATGCACGTTATACCACGGTGCAAACTTCTTAACTGATTTGTTGGATAGACTTGAATAAACAATAAATTAGATTGAACAATCACCTATTCTTGGTGCTCCGAAAGAGATTTTACTAGTGTTTTCTTACATATGGCAAATTGTAAAAGTCAATCTTTTTGGTGAAAAATAAAACTGTGCAAAAAAAGATCGAATTAAAAATAAATATGACTTTAATTAAAGTACATAAACCATTTTTTCGTAAAAAGCTCTCTTCCTTACAGCAATGAACTTTTTAAAAACATTTATTAAAAGAAAATTTGATTGCTTTTATTAAATGTCAACAAATGTCGAGACTAATAAAATGTTATAAAAATTGGTGTTGTGTTTGTTACTAATTTTTTAATATTTATGATCATTGTGTCCTTTTCCTTCATGTTTCACAAATTTGCTCAATTAAATAATTTTTTTACAATTACTATCTTAAAAATGACTTAATTCACAGCCTATAATGGAATACATACCAATTAATAGTTACACGTTTTAGCACTTTTATTTTTATTTAAATTAATGATATTTCAGAAAAACCATTCGTATATTTTAAATGGAAATTTACATGAAAGAAAATTATATTCAAAGAACTTAAAAACCCTGGAAACCACCAGCCAAGAAGAGATATACTATTAATTTCTTAAATATTTGAATTATAAAGCGACAACTATTTCATTTAACTTTAATAACATCGTTGTGAGGTCCGGATTTAAAGCTACTCAATACGTATTGAAAAAATGATATTATTTAATATGCCTGCGTGCTTGGTATTAGATAAGATAAATTATTTTCAGTCTATTTCATTTTTTAAAATGTAAAACAAAACCATCTATTTAAATCCAAACACAAAGTGGAAAACATTATTTTTTGAAATCATGTTTATACCTCAAGATCAGTAGGACAGAAATGGCCGAAGTAGCATGCGTTAGTATGCTGAAGGTTTATCGTAGTATGATGGTCTGATAAACAATGAAAACCCGAGGAAGGAGTTGTGGAAAATAAATTACAATTTGATTAATGTTTCACCCTCAAATTTTTAGTAGTTATATGCATTCATTTGATAAAGGCGAATAGTGTCAAAGGTTCATATAAATTGACACGTTGATTCGCATTATATGATTTCATTGAACATTGTTCTTGAAAAAGGGTCCTAAATGTGTTCAATACCTTTTCTTAAAAATTCATATTATAACAGCCAGTGACATAAAGTCAAAACAGAGATATCACCAGAGATAGTACCATTTTGAAAAGTAGTGTTAAAAAATGAGTTATAAGTTTTATACTGGCTATACGCGTGTGATCCTCACTCACGTCATCATCATTGTCCTGTAACCTGGAGCAATTAAGCTGTGGTAATTTTTCTCCCTGTAAAATAATTATGTATTAATTTTATATAATAAATTATATATATTATATTATAATTAAACGTTATATTGCAACGTCATATTGATTTAATCAAACCAAATTCTAATGCGTAAGCCAAAGTAGTACAAATTCAAAATTTTCGTAGGAGTCCGGAGACTATTGCCTCGATCCAACGAAATTGTGCAATAGCACAAGTGTCAAGAAGATACTAACATGACATTGCTACTAATGCGATATTGATAACAAATTGCGTTTACGATTCCTGCGCTCATTCAAAAATTTATATTACAACAAGGCACACTTACACTTACCCCCCTTAACTTTAAATTATTTTTAACAATACAATCAACAATGTAAATTTACTTTTAATGTCTTTCTGCAATATTTTACGGAGAAACATGTCAAGCTTTTTTTGCTAGACAAATTTTACCAATATTTTTAATACTTTTCCTTAAAGTCTATTAAAAACGTTCAGTCCTACTTTCGTTGTGTATTTGAATTCAGGCATCCTATCGCGTCATATAAGGCTATACTTAATAAATTCATTATCGTTGCAAAGTGCGAAGGACTCGCGCGGGACCACCAGTCTATAATAAATTTTATAAATCATTTTAAACGAAATATAAGTTTTTTTAACTTACAATTTTTCGAGGCAAACGTTTCTACTTTTAATCTTACTTGAAAGTAAATTTCCATAATTTCGAGAAACAAAACATAACTATTTTAAAATGTGATTATATATAATATCTCTACTAAAGAGATAAGCTAAATAGAGACTGTACCAAAAATATACTCTGATATTGGTGTTACAAGGAATCAGCAGGTGAATCAAATGATTATTGGTAGCATGATGAATGATAAATGAAACCTTTACTGATAGTTACTACCTCTATCTCATGGCTTGACCCTTCTGAATATGCAGATTTAATTGTTACTATCTCCTAACTTTTAGTTCGTGTTTATTCTTTGATTTAGAAATTTTGATTTCTCATTCCAAGCATAGAAATATATGTGCCAACTTCCCCTCAAAATTAACTCATCATTCCCCAGAAGTTTGTAAGAGGGAATCACCCTGGATTTTTCCAGATTAAAAACTTTCCGGAGTTGAATAAATCCGCAAATAAAACAAGGCGATAACCACTGTAGGAAGGAAAACTGACGTCTTTCTCAAAGGTAGAGCTGTTTTGATATTTCCACACCACTATCTCGGAAATTCGTTAGCTCGCAACACCGAATCCGACAAACAAGAATTTGACTCAAAAAATAACGAATTTGTTCTCGAATGGTTATCGCCTATGGGGGTTATTTGTGTTGATAACGACATTTCCCGGATTCTACAACATTAAAAAGGTGAAGAGTTCACTGAGATAGGGACTACTTCGGAACGGCCAGCGGCTATCGCCAGCGGGGTTTGTTGTCGAGAACACTTCTAGAAATTTCAAATAAAAATTTCTAATTAATATAAAAGTCAAGAAATTTACTATTATTTTTCTTTTTGAATTTGCAGAAGAATAAGGACGATAACAACTGAGAGCAAGTTCAAGGTCAATTCCGAGTCAGCAGTCATAAATCCTGGAGGATTCGTTTATATAAAAGATTAACTAAGTTTGTCTAGTCACTTGGGGTATTAAAACCGTAAAACGGCAAATCACGTTCTCTATCACGTTTTATGACTTGTGTGAAGTGTTTTTATTGAAGAAGATTCAAAGTAGGGCTTAAGAAATTGTTGTTATGAGCGTAATTTACGACATATACAGAAAATATAAAAGTTGTACACAGAAATAAGCCGCTTCCAAACCGTATTAAATTAATAAAATTAGTAAATTAAAAATAAGGGTCTTTTCTGTTTAAAAATGAACTTTGAAAGCCAAAAATTTAAAGTTGTTAATTATCATTTACCCACTAGTCAAGTCAGAACAGCGAGATATCAGTTAAAATCTCTTTTGACGAGTTCTTTCTAGATACAGTATCAAATTAAATTGTTGTCCACCAACTTAAAATAAATCAAAATTTTCCAAGTAGGCTATCGATAAATGGCAAACATGAGATTATTAATTGCAAGCGGCAAAAAACCATCTCTCCCTCGCCAAGGCAACAGACTGATAGTGGACATCTCGTGATTTATTCAAGTGACGACACGCACTCCGTGCAGAGAAATTCCTTATCGCTTTTAGAAGTTCGCCTGATATGTGTTCAGCTGAGCATTGAATCGTGATGTAAATCGTGACACAATTAACAAAGATCGCAGCGAAAACAAACAACAAACAAATTCTGTTTACAGAAAATTAGTTTGTTTTTATGGTTTTCCAAATAATTTCGCATATCAGAATTGGGTCTCAAAGAGTTCTTCTACTCTCCGTGTACTTGTGACTTTTTGGCTCTTAGATTATGAAACCAAAATAGAAATAATTAATTTTTTACTGCCAAATTTGCTAACCAGTACCATTGCGGTTTGAGTGTTAATTGACTTTTGCATTCAACGCTATCTCACGCAAGTATCCAAAGCGTCGACTTAAATTTGACATTATTTACATCAGTGGACGGGACAAGACGGTGAATATAAATAAAATTATATTATTCTTATTATTCCTTAAAAGCTTGGCAATATACAAATATAATAGCAAATGAAAAAATCGAAACAAATTCAAAATACAAATAGAATTATAATAACTAATAAAATAGAGAGAACTACATCTTCCCTTTGTTAATAATAATAAAAAAAACTTTTTTTCAAACATCGAAATGAATAAATGTGTAATTTTAATCTAATACTACCCTCATCAACATATAAATCTTAGTTGTATTATTTTTAATAAAAATCAAAATAATTCTGGAGATATTGGCAAAACGATCGATGAATTGTTCTCGACAAATCCAAAGAAGTGTTGTTTTAAAAGTAATAAATACGCACTTGAATTCCAAAGTATTAAGAAAATTCTGATGAAATAAATCCGTACATTTCCATTTATTTCTAACATTCCACTGTGCATTTTCGGCAAACAATGCGTTGATAAGAGATTCACTTTAGAATTATATGCACAGAGTAAAATGTAATTTAGAATTATTAAATTTACGATAACAACATCTTTTCCATTGCACAATATTTTTTTCAAAAAAGCAGTTGTTGATTTTATGAATTGATTTCACTTGTTCCAAAGATGTGTTACACAATCAAAAATTAAATGCTAATGTTTTTGAAGATTTTTCTTCCTTAACAGGCTTTTCTCCTATGAGAACATCGTAAGCACTTTAGACATAGTATCACAAATTAAGGTTAAAAATAAAAATAGATGATTAATTATAATTTCATTGTTTTGAAATTAACTGGCCAAATTCGAAAGTTATCAATTTGAGTGCACCTTAAAGAGTATTGGTTTTTAAGCTGGAAGTACTGCAAAACGTGTGTATTTCAAAGATATAAAAAAAATTATTAAAGGATAACTAACTAACTAATAATATAACACTGAAAATATTTTTTTAATTTTTGCAAAATTTCTTAATTATAAATTTTTAATACGATTGCTGACAAACTGAGTTATAAAAATTTATTAATTCAGCAATTCAGTTCCTTCCGTTTGCTGTTGTCCCAATAAATAGGAGAGTAATTAGGACACGTTGTTGAGCAAATTATGTGAAAATAAAATTGAACGTTTTGGTATTTCGAAGTAGTAAAGTACTATTTCATCTTTAAAGGGTTATATTGAGACTTCCTGAAGAAACGCTGCAAGAAATTGTTTCAGTTAAATGCAGTACATTTCGTAAAATCGCAATCTTTTTTATTGAGAACACAGCTCGTTATACTGCCACGTCTGTTTACGTAAACATAAAAACAGAATAATTAATAATAATTAATAATTCATGTTTATCTTCCTTAGTATTTTCGGAATGAACTTTTGCGTTACAATTCTTATCAGTTCGTTGCAAATATTAAAAAAATTAGGAAATAGCCTTATGGAAATACTTTCTTGTGTAATAGAGGTTTGATTAGAACATGTGTACCTTAGCACTTGTGTTAGTTATATCTCTCTTCATTTTGATAAATTTCGAAAATAATTCTGGCGATTGACACTGACACTTTTACGGGCTTTTAGGTTATCAATCAATTAATTAAAAAGTAGCGCGATTTTCACACTTTATATCTCGTCACATTTCATTAAGCTTTGATAAAGGGTATTTTCAAAATTCCATCCTTCTGAATATTGCTTGCGATTTTTTTTTGTATTAATATTTGATACAATATTTCTTTATGTGACCTCTTTGTTTTTCAGTAACGTTATTGGGGTAGTCAAAAACATAAAAATTTAGCAACAAAGTAGATTCACAAAACTGAAAAAGTCTGCTGTCTAAGCTGTCTAAAGAACATAATTGGAAAATTGGTGATCATTTTATTAACTCTTGACGAAATATGTGTTTACAAATTGCAGGAAAAGTAAAAGCATTTTCAAAATACTTTTTTGATACTAACTTTGTTTTATGAGTACTTTTTTAATTTGTTTTTTTTTTGTACTTAATGCTATTAGTTTTGCTTAAGACTTGGTACATACAAATGCGATTCAAAGGAATAATATATGCATAATATTTCGCTATGCAATTGAGTATTCTACAAACGAATATAGGGGAGCTCTTCATAAAATACTTACAATATTCTGAACGGATGGTCGTCAAATTGGAAATTAGTTAGCTATCAAAGATTAAAAGGAAAATTTGAAAATTACTGCCCTTGACTGCCAAAATTAACAAGAGACATCTCAGATACTTCCACCTATAATCAGAAAAAGTTTATAATTATAAGAATGCGAATGAAATGGTGATAAGAAGTATAACTTAAATAAAGGTTCCAAATGTCTTATTTTTTTTCTTTTTGTAGAAAGACTTTGTTGCCACCTACTAAGCTTTTTTTTCAAAATTCATCAGACTAAAAAATCACATCTACTGGCATATTTTGTTATTTTTACTTTTGTGAAACACCAAATTGTAAAGGCTGCGTATTGTTTGATAAACGTAAAAAAATACACTGGAAACTTTATAGTTTTTATATTTAATGGGGAAATAAGCAACCTTTAAGAAAAAATATTTAATACTTAACATTTATACATAAATATTTTTGGTTTGAATTTTTGCATTATCGTTTGCTGAATGAAAATTGCATTTGAAGAAAAACTAGATTAAACAATTTTAATACCGGGATATATGCTATAACAACGAAATGAAGTATTATAAGTTCTATGGCGACTTTCAAACCATTTTATCTTTTTAAAGATCCTTACCAAGGACTGATTTCCACTTACATTATGATATCAAGTACAAGAATATCAACGAGTACGTGAAGTATTTTTTATTTCCACTCTATTGCGATTAAAAGAAATATCATTTCGTAGCGAGCCCCTTGATTCTGCTTTCTTAAAGGCATATACATGGAAAGGTATTGTGTAAAACAAACAGAAATGTTATTGTTCTTCTTTTTATTGATTTATGTGAATTAAATGTTTTCTATTTTACTTGATTACCTTAAATTTTTAAGTACAGTAAATTATGTGATTTTCGTCTATAGTCCTCACCAGTAGTGTCCGCGGGGACGTAATCTTCTGGCAGGTTTCATTACGAAATTACAATAAAATCGAAATACAAACAGTTGTTTTTTTACAAAAATTCCTTACGAACTATATTCTGCACTTGTTTAAGGTATGAACAGAAAAAACGATAAATAACTAAACAAGAGTTAAATTAAAAAAAAAATATTCGTTAAAAATAGTAAATAATAAAATAAAACAACATACAAGGGGAGACAATAAAATCCTATGAACAAAAAAAAAATACTTTATAAACCTAACACCTACTGAATCACATTCATTCTTAACTTAGGTTTGAACAAAAAATACTTACGAGCTTTTCGAACTGATTGGCTTTTTGTTTTTTGTTTAAGACAAAATTATTTCGTTTATTTTTTCACTTTATTTAGTTTTATGCCTATTTATCTTTGATTTTATTTTTTTACGTTTATTGTTAATTGCATTTCTTTTTATGGCCTTTCGTTGCCGCCGAGGAGCAAACTTTTTACGCAGGAGACTTTGAGCTGGATTGAGAAACGATTAGGGTTTTAGGAAAATTAATGAAAATAGGTAAATTCTAGGGTGTTTTCATTACTCCTTTTTTATAATAAAATTTATATCTCCAACGTAATTAATCGTTCAATACACGATTTCAAAATTGTGCCGTCCACTGTGAACAACGACAATAAGCACTAAATTTAAGCGTTCTACATCATACGCTGACCTTATGTGAAGGATTCCCTTTATTTTATTTTATATCCGACACCTGCGTGATCTATTTAGTTATATTATTATGAATTATTTTGCCGGTAAAGCCACCATTCAAAGATATTTGTGATTTTTCTAAAGATAAGTGAAGTAGGATTCGAGGACTAGACAGCCGTATTCAAAGAATTAGTTCAAAGTTTTTAAGGTCAAGCCATTTTACACTCTTCGGTTCCTCAATTACACATGAGATGATAAAAGAATACCTTAAGTGATGTTTGGTAATTGTCACGAGTTTTAAAGTCAAACCTTTTTTTTTCTGATTAAATTGATCCAAAAAATACAAAAGAATGGAGCGCTTACTTTGTACCTCTAAACGTGAAATTAATATAGAGGGTGTTGCATAAAGGCGTATTCCGACGTACAGCAATATATGCCATGGAGTGTTCTGGGTAAAAAAAACTGCTGTTTAAGTAGTCGCGTTGCGCCGACACCTGTACCTTTTACATTTTTAAAACACTATATATATTAAGAATAAAAATTTGAGTTTGGAAGCTTCTTGGAAGAATTAATTATGTAAAATAGTTTTTTGTTATAAACATTTAACCAAATTTGCGTTTAGTACCTAAAAAGTCAGTTAATACCGCCTTTATGAAGTCCAGCATTGTTTATTAAATTTCTACTCTTCCTAATTTTCTTTACTTTTGAATTGTTGTTGGCTCTCGTCATTCATTCGTTAATTATTTAAAATTTTAACCAAACATTTTCGTAGGAAATGAAGAACTTGTACAAGTAAAAGCAGGTGCGTGACCAAAAATTTAGACTTAATATATTTGATGATAGCGGTAGATATGATGAATTTATAATAGCATTTATTTCGTAATACGTGTATAAATGAAATGCCATAACATTGATTGATAAAAAAATAAAGAGCAACAAATTCGAAATATATGAGCGAAGAACTGTATGAACTTGTATACAAAGCACTAATTCAAGAGCACGCATGCTATCACAACAGACACAGATCACATGGATCGTCTTCATGAACGGGTTTACTCCTTTTACGTAGTAGTGATTACAGCGCAAGTTTCATTCACAGCTTGCATTTGTTTTTTGTTTTTAAACATTTAATCATTCTTCTCAAGGAGCAACGTAGATTTCTTGCTATTCATATTTCAGTGGATATCGTACGAGAATGAGATCAAGCAGACTTTTCTACAAATTCTCTATGAACGAATAATAAATTTAATCTGAAAATTGGCTTCAGCTTTGAGGCGTTGTTTTGTATAAAAAAAAAAAACAAAACTAAAAGTACCTTGACACAATTGAACAACCCAAAAGCCACTCAATCAAAAACGTGGTTGATTCAAATTCCAACCAACAACTCTGGCAGTAGACGACAGAGCTACGGCTAAATACATGTGGAAAGCGGAAGCTTTTAATTTAAAGTATTCTGCTAGTTTTACATTTGTTATAAGTAAAAATTAATTACAGCTGTTGAAGCAAAGAAGCAACCTACACATTTACCACTTAAGCTTTTTTCATCTGCAACAGAAGTGGGAAATTGGAATATGATGTAATTTTTCTAATCCTAAAATAAGACGATTTTTGTTTTCAATTTTGCAGTTCAGAGCTCAGACACATGTAGGCAAAACCTAAAAGCCTTCGTACTATTTTAGAAGATTGCTCAGTATTCTAAAAACACTTTGAAATAAAATCCGCCTGTTTATCGCTGATTGTACAAGTAAAGATTTTATTAGCAAATAAAAACACTACATGGAGATTGAGAACAGTCTGGACGGGTATTACAGGGTAACGAGGAACTGTTAAGTTAGCACAACATCCAGCTCACTAAACAGCGCCAATTTAGGCCTCCAGTAGCATCTATCAATACTGCACATACACACATATACATTGAAAATAAATAATATTTGCACATCAGGGAGGACGACTAATTTCTACACATTTATCCTGCTCCTCGCAAAAATTGTTATCGAATAAAATTTGACACGATCCACAAAACACGGGGTACTTTTTTTTTATTACAATTTTTTTTTTCTTTCGGGGAATCTAGACTCATTCTATTCATGCGTCACCATATCACACTCACTCACACTCACACACACGACGATTAACATCAATACGCTGCACACACGGTTGTTGTTGCTAAAGAATTTAAACAAGTAAATTCATTACTTTTGTTAATATAGTACGGTAAGAAAAATTCCAATATTTAGTCAGTCCGTAGGTTAGGTAGTTTAGTAGATAATCTCTACTAATCTGTGACGCTCGGTTACTTCTTTTTGGCTGCTTTTTCGGCCTTTTTTTCCGCTTTCCGGATGGCCTTTTCCCGTTCCTTCCTCGTTCTCTCCTGATCCTTTCGTTCCTTCTCAATGCCAGCTTTCAGCTCCTTCAGTCTCCTCTTTAGCCGTGACTTATCTTCGCCAGTAACTCCGAGGATTTTGAAGTCCCGCGAGTCTAACTGCAGTAGAGCACCGCCTTGAACTCCATGTTCCTTGAATTTTGGAATGTGTTGCTCCAGGGCATGTGCCATCAACCATTGGCATACCTTCACAAAAACAACGGAAACTATATCGAACCTCTTTAACTAATAGTATTTATGGGTCTTACTTGTTCCTTTGACCATTCGTGCACCGGTCCATTTTTCCAGTAGTGCGGGGATTTCTTGTCGCTCGAGAAACTTGTACTTGAGCCAGACAAGTCAAGGCCGCGGCTAGGAGAATAGCCCGGCGACGTTGAGCCTGACGATATACTGGACGGGGACGGTGGACCTTGCTGATGCCACGGAACTGTGCCCGGCGGGGAAAGGGATTGAGGAACAACATTTTTAACTACACACATTCGACAATTTCGATTCAGTACGGGCAGACTAAAAACTTGGAAGATTTACCTTTTGGTTGTGCTTCGTTCACGGCCTGTCGTATCTCCACGATTAGATTTTGTGTCATTATAGCGGCAGGGTTCTGGTTTTGGTTCTGTGCTTGACTCTTGTTGATCTCTGAATAGTCATCACTTGAATCCCTGGATGATCCATCACCCAATCGTCTGAAAAAACAAAATTTGTTTTGATTGGTACAAACATTACGAAATATATAGAACTGTGAAAATTACTAATTTTAAATTAGAGCAATCCAAACGAAACCACTCTTACCTCTCTCTGTCAGCTAGAACTTGATTCAATTGATCCGTGAAAGATGATGGTGGAATCTTGACACCCCTTCTACGACTTGGATACATCCAATTATCCACCGTTTGCTCACTTTCTGATAATTTATCATTGGAGCCCAAGATGCTATCATAGGAGCTATTGAGATCCTTACCGAAAGACCCAGTTGAGTCATTGCTAGTGTTTTTGTAAATGTTTGGTATCGTGGAATGGGTTTTGTAGCTATCTCGTTCCTTGTGCACCTGAGCGTAAAGTGGTGTAGAATTTTGATTGTTTTTCTGTTGGGTTGATCGTATCTGGCTCTGCGGAATGTATTCTTCGCTGGTGTAGTGTCCGTTCTGATGATTACCATTGTTGCTCTGTATAGGTTCAACGCAGATATCATCTTCGCTGTCCAAGCCACAGTCTGAGCTGCTATTACTTAGGCTCTTTTTCCCAGGTAACTGGCGATTCGCAAGCCCACCACGAGATGCTGCAAGAAGTTATAGTTTAGTAGTTTATATAGTTAGTCAATGTTCGAGCTAGATTTGATTGCTATTTAAATCAATCAGTCCAATGCAACATTGTGTTAGATATTAACAAATTCAATATACATATTCAACAAATTTTTAAACCGCAGATTGGCAAATTGCTTTACTGAAGCTGCTTTTTTCCAAAGTATAATTTGATTGTATAAAATTGGGCACTGGAACGTTCTTAAAACAGGTATATTTAAAAAGTTACTCTATAAAGAAATAAGGAATAAATAAAGTGATTAATCCCTGAATTAATAGTATAGTACATTTAGAATTCTTCAATATTAAACAAGTAGTTAATTTAGCTTTTGGGCTTTTTGGAAATATATGGGTCCAACGAAATAGACAAGTTCTTTATCGTTTCCTTTTCTCTAATTTAATTACTCAAGCTATTCGGGAAAATTAAGAAATGTTTCTTTATAAAAAGAAAAAAAAAGAATTAAGTTATTGGGCTCTCCGTTGATCATGACATTACAATTTATTAAAAAATTTAAGTATTTGATTGTGAGGACTAAAGATATTAATTAGAAAATAAAAATTTCAATAATCTGAATATAACGTAATACTAAGCACGTAATATAAGAAATGTAGACTTTAATGGTGTGACTGAATTTAAATAAACCTACTTTTTACTTTAAAAAATGTTTTTAAATGCAATTTTAAATTCTCCCTGCACAATAGTTTTTGGTTTGTTCATTTAAACAAATTTGGAAAATACGAAAATGGCGACATTTTTCAATAAATTGCTGTTTACAATGTATTTTTATATTATGTGGCAAATGCAATAAATGAAATGGAATACAAGGAATTTAGCCTTACGGGCCATTGTTAACCTCGAAAATTACAAATTTTGAGCTCAATATTTTCCCATAAAAAATAATTTTATTATATCTAAATATATAAAAGCCCATTACTTTCACATTTTGTTTATGAATACTTGCTTCAAAAATATTTATGTATTATATACTACTAAAATACTTGCTAAAAAATATTTCACCTTCGGTAGTAATAAAAACAAATCAATTTCTAGTATCTGTCTTTATGTTGGAACTTTTGCGCCTATTGTAAATCAAAAAGTGCAATATAACATAAAAAATGGATGAATGAAAAATCTAAAACTAATTTGGAAGAATTTTTAATAACATGGCTGTACGACCTACATATAAGCGAAATTTAATTTTAATTTTGAATTTAATACGAATGCATAGCTATAACTAATCTATTTCCAAATATAAAATTTAAATAGAAAATGCGCTAATAAAAAGCGAATTCATGTACACATATTCAAACGAAAAGCTTCATTCTGGGCTAAAAGTAAACGACAAAAAGCACAGCGAAAACGTTTTGATTTTATTTTGATTACATTCATGAAACACATTAATTCAATTTTAATTAAGTCAAACCCAATTCTAAACTCAAACTTACTTTCAAATAATCAATAGAGTAAACCTAAAAGAGGAATTGAAAATGCATGATATAAAAAGGCGAGTAAACACGTCAATCTGTACATAGAAATATTCTCTGATTTTATTGGGATTAGTAAAAAGACTGCTACTCTTATTTTTTATAGTTAAGTATACTACTTTATTCCCTAATAATTAGGTTGTTCAAAAATAATACAAAAATTTTAGAAATAATCAAACAAGTGGGAATTCCTCAATAGTAACTTTTATTAAACGAAATGGGGCTCTGTCAATTTATGCTCAGATTTGAAGCGAGCAGTGGAGGGAAGGTTTACTTACCGAGATCAATTTTCGTCTTGTTTGCTGAATTATCCAGGAGCTCATGTTGGGGCACAGCAGTGTCCAGTTCGTCCTTAATTGGCACTTTACGTTCAACAGTTGCTGTTTTAACACCTTCTCCATCGGGAGACAAGTCAGATATCTCAGTATCGGACAATTCAGTCTCTAATTTTTGGAATAGTGGCTTCGGTGGTTGCTTCCTTGTCATTTGTGGCGTTAATTTTAGACTGGTACTATCGTATGGTAAAACGACAGGAAATCCTGCCTTCTTTTGAGTCTCTTGCAACTCTTGCTCAAGATTTATGACACGATCCTTTAGTTTTTTCACAAGTGCATTATATTCAGTGTCTTTTTCTTGAAGGAGTTGAAGATAGAACTCCTCTCGATGTACCATATCAACTTCCCTTTGCTGGAATTCTCGTACTAGCCTCTTTGCTTTATTGTACTTTTTATCCAGAGCCATGTATTGAGCCTGCGACTGCTGCAGCATATTTTGGTAGTTGGCTGCTTCCTTTTTAATATTGGTCAACTCCCTTTCTGTCTGGCGTAAGCGCTCATTGAGCAACTCGTTCTCATTGCCAGTCGTTTCTAACTTAACGAGCTACATAAGATACAAATTATATTACTAGAGGCTCTTTTATATTGTGCATTATAATAAGTTAAATCGTTAAGAAGACAAATGCAAACTATGATAAAAAAACTGAACTGAAGCGCACACCTACCTTCTTTCTGAGACTTTCAATCTCTTCGTCTTTAGCAACAACATTCAATTCACTCTAAATAAAATGAAAACATACAAAAAACAGAAATGAATAATACATCGAGTACACAATACAGGAAAAGAAATCAAAACTAAACGAAAATTACACAAGAGTGCGTTCAGTATAAAAGTACACACAGAGTGCGTTTTAGATATGAGAAGATTAAAATTACCGCTTTGTGCTGCAGCAGCATGAAGTTGGGTTAATAATGTTCGTTAGTACCAATGAAGCTTTAGTAGGTATAATCAGAAATTACCTCCTGTAGAAGTCTCTTTAAAGACTCTACCTCCTGCGAATGTGTAGCTTCGACGTCCATTGGATTTTCGACTGCGACTGGACTTGTAGGACCCTCTGAAACGCTTGAATTTGCTGATGCCGGCTGTGTTGTATCTTCCGTATAATCTAGAGTTCGACGAAGATATTCTTCTTGTTGTCTGTATGAATACAAATAAAAACATTTTTTTTAATTATCTAGCAATATGTTTGCCACACTTTTTAATATATTCATTAACAGTTTAAAAGTTCTTGTTTAGAAATACTTCAGTCATGTAGAAATTGATGAATCTAAAAAATTTGACGTATTGTTCACTCAATATTTTATTTCTAAAACCAGTTGATAAAAGTTGTCCTGATTCGTTAACCAATGCAAAAAATTCTCACATGTTTAGTGATATCCAACATTACATACCACATAAATAATCACAAAAAAAAAACTCGAAAAAGTGGGAATGTAGGGGAATGCGTTTTTCTAGATAAGTTTATAGATAAATTCTTTTCTTTTAAGTATGCGCTTTTAAAAATGCTTTATCACTAAGATTAAACCCGTAGATATACGCACATAAAATTTGAATACTCTATCGCAATAAAAAAATGAGTTATGATTCGTCTTAATAAACTGACACAAATTTTAAAGATTTTTAAAAAATCCAATACGTCCTTGGTTTACTATGTATAATATAAAATTACTACGTAGGCGGATTTTAATTTTAACAACTTTATGCTTCGTGACAGTATGAAATAATAAAGAGCACAGGCAAAATATTTTTCAAAATTATGATCAAATTGTGGAACATATTTTTTTCTAGAAAACCTTTGCAAATCCGAAATATGTACCGCTAGTTGTTCTTTGGTAGAAGCAAAAGTGAACATCAGTATTTAAACACATTCAAAAAATACGTACCTTTTAAGTCGTTCTTCCTTTTCCTTGTCAGCCTGCAAGCTTAGTCGAATAAGTTGTGCGACTTCAGAATTTTCAGGATCACGTTCACGTCCAATTTGAAATTTGACTAGTCCAGACGTGTTACGAAGAACAGAGGCGGCATAAGCTTGAGTTACCCCTACCAGACTCTTTCCATCTACTTCAATAATTTGATCATTAACCTGTTCGAAAAAATGGACTTCAAAATATTTATTCAAATTTTATATAACATATCGATTTACCTGGATTCTTCCGTCCCTTGCAGCGGCACCGTTGTCTGTAATTGTCTTAACAAATATTCCCAATTTTTCCAATCCAGCGTCGGCACCAACGCCCATGCCAATTATACTTAATCCTAGTCCTTCAGGTCCCTTCATTAATTCGACGGGGAAGACGTGCATTTTCTCAACCCGCTTCTCCAACTCGTATTCGGCTGATGCTGCCACAGGATCGACATCTTCATTCCGACGGTCATAATCAGTTACCGAGAAGGTTGAGTATACTTGAATCGGTCCAGAACTGAATTTGACCTTAGTGTTTTTCTTAACAGTTATTGGAGGATATCCTGCGTCTTCTTCATCATCTTCGGATTCTAGTAGGCCCGGAACTTCCATCCAGAAGTTGCCATCTTCGAAGTAATGCACTCCGGACTCAACATAAACCTCTTTACTCCTTACGGGTGGATATTCCGGTATGTAATACTGTGAATCATCCGCTGAAACATCCGCATCCGCCAGCGAGCCGAAAGAATTGTGCTTACTTGAGATGAGACTTTCATCGATCGTTGTAGTCGTAACGCTTTGAGTCGATTCTGAGACTCCACTATGGGTCGACTCCACGGAAACAATGGATTCCTGTAGGGACTCTGATACTATGGCTTGGTTTAGTATTCCCGCGGATTCATTTCGCTCCTCATCGGTGATAAAAGATTCCTCGATAGTTATCTCAATTTTTGGAGTGCCAGGTACTTCCTCAGAGACCGAGTTTTCTGCACTTTTATTTGGAGCGTCTAAGACGTCCTTCAACCATTCAGGCTCCTCCTCGCTTTGACTAGACTGAAGCAATTGAGTTGGGGGCGGAGCCGATAAGATCTCTTCCACCTCTTTCGCCTGTTCGTCGGACAATAAAGACTGTTGCCTATGAAAAAAAAGAAAAAAAAAAAAATTAAAAGCCGATCGAACAAGCGAGCGATTATGGTTTTTTGGCTATTAGTACTAACCTGATTTTGCTTTCCAAAATTCTACAGGGATAACATAGCAAGTAGCAGTTAGACGGGCAAATACGGGACACAACGAAAGCAGGCAGGATTCATGCGCCAGAAAAATATACGGCAAACAGAAGTAGTACAAACACAGCGAGCACAGGGGATGCGGGGGTTGTACGGGAGAAAAGAAAGTAGAAAAGTGTAAGTTTAATAAAAACACAGCAAATAACACTGGGGGAGAGAAATAAATTTTCAAAAAATTTAATGAGCATAAACATGGCATTCACGAAGCATCAGCTAGACACCATCAGCACTCGTCCACACTCATCCACGCACTTCTCCTTCGCTCGGCTGTGGGACACAAAAGTGAAAAAGTTAGTGAAGAGGCCTAACAGAAAGCTCTTTGCTGCTAAAACGAATTTTTTAGCTAACTCTGATGACTGAAATCTGGAGGATTAAAAAGGGCGAACTGCAACTACCCAGTGGGCCCTAATTACTGGCGCTCGAGCTTCTCTGGAACTCTGGGACTGATGACTCTCGTCCAGCCAAAGCGATCGGAGTAGCCAAATTCAGCAACCCTTGTTTCAGTCGACGGCGCTGGCAATTTCTTGCACTTCAACTCTGAACTTTGTTGTGAGCTCTTTTGCATTTTAAAGTTGCAGGAATTTTTTTTTAAAAGGAGAAAATTGATCTGTTTCGCGGATTTCATTTAATGGGACTGAAGTGCAGCCACATAGAAGAATCTCTTCAGCACTGCTCAAGAGCCTTTAAAGGGAGCTTAATCTCCATATTTAGGTGCAATTTTCAACTTGTATTTTGATGGCGCAGTTTAGAACAATTTAAGTTATCAATTTGCTATTTTTTCCTTTTAGAGTAATGATTTTATTACAATCAATGTTTTGTCTTTCTTGAAACTAGATTTAACTTTTCGAAAAATAAATTCCTCTGTTGTTTTTTTCACTGGTTCATTTTTCTCTTATTAAAATGCTTTCCTGTCGTAATTACGCAAAGGTATACATTAAAATTGTTTGTGTTTAGACATATGAAATTATAACACATTCCCATTATACTCAAATTTGTCTGTTAATTTTAACAGTTCAAATGTACAAAAAAACTTTTTTCTTTTTAACTATTTATAGTATAGAACGTTTCGTCAACTTTTTATGAAATATTTATAAATAATACAACAAAATATATAAATATGCGAATTTTGTAGAAAAACAATAGTTCAATTAAAGGATTAACTGCCTTCATAAACAAGTAGTAAGAGGTTTTGTGAGACCGATTTTATTATAGTATTTAAGACGATTATTTTTAAACGAATTATAAAATATCAACTCCTCAACCTCAACTACATGAGGATAATTACAAAGCCACTAAAAAGGTGTTATTGAAATTTTTATGGATGTATTTCTTATCTGAAGACAAAAGGCAAGTATAAAGATTTTATATTTCAACTTATAAGATAGATATTTTTTTATGTTCTTGTTTCTATACATTTTTAGCACATTCTCTAAACTTAAAAAAATTGAAAATAAAATTTGGGTCAATAGGAAAAATTATTAAACAAAAAATCACTTGTGGCGCTTGATGCTTTTCTCATTTCTGATTTTCTAGTTACGTATTTTCTTCCAATTCCTGTTGAATTATTATTGAAAGTATTGGAAATGCCATTTCATTCAAATTGTTTGTTAATCTGTACACAAAAAATAAAGTAAAACTTTCAAAAACTAAACTAAAAAATACTCAAAAAATTACATATTTCACTAAAGATTGTCATTTACGCCTCCGCTAACCCGGCAATATACATAAAATAAATTCCTACTTAGAAAATATCACAATAAAATAAATTTGTTTTTAGTAATAAATGAAAGTATGAAAATTATCACATTAAATTATTCAATAGTTTACTATTTTGACCTTTCCTTTTTGTAGTAGCTCTTCCGAATACACTAAAATATATTCACAACCACTACATAAATTCACAACATAATGAACATGTGTCGAAAAGTCACTATACCATATTTAGTAATTATTATTTACTTATATCTATCGAGATTTTTATATGAAGTACGTAAAATAAAACCGTCTTATAGATAATTACGGAAGTCTTTCACAATTCAACTACATAAAAGGACTATACTCGACTTGAGTCTAACAAAACCCTTATACAACACATGAAGGAGCTAGGGCACGCCAATAGGGAGCGCACAATTTATCAATGGGGCTCCTTCGAAGTCTCAATAACCACTGACCTTGAGGTTCTGCCCTAATGCACTTCTCGGCTCTTGGCCATAAGGATGCACATAACACACGACTGGCCGTTTATTCTTGGTACACATACTCGGGGTGCAACAGCTTTAAGCACATTTCATCCTTTGTCTCAGCAGCTTTTGTCTTAACTCCATTGCTATTATTTCGCGACTAATGAAATTTTTACTGAACAGAACGGACGCTGCAACTCTGTCGTCTTAACCACTGCAAACTGCACTATTTGGCATGGGACTGCATTGGGCGGAACAGAGGAGCCGAGGTGGCACAGCATTGAGTTCAAGGAAATTTTATAATTTCAGCCAAATACAGCGAATTTTTTTTATTTCGAAAATCCTTGCTGTGGCAATTCACATGTATAAAAGAATGGAACGTTTCGTGATTCTATTTTTAAAAGTGCTGAGACTATAGAATCGATTTGCATGGCATGACTCTCGCAGGGCCTGAGTGTTTTCATAGTTCGCTGGTTCAATTTGTTTAATGCAAACTTAAATGGATTAATAATAATCGTGCGTCTCAGGCCGTAAGCACATTGGTTATCGCTTTTGTTACCTGTTAATGAAGTAAGTGTCTCTGGCACCTGCTGGCTACCTGTGAAATCACCCGGCGCGCCCTTTTGCCGCCGCTCCGCTTCACTTCCACTATAACAATTTCAACGATATAACAATAGCACTTAGCCACTCGACGAAACCGGTAGGTAGAGAAAAAGGTGGATATAAGATGTAATGCGATATATACCAGTTTATTTGCTTTAATTGTTAGCCCTTGATTTTAGCCACTTGACGCTACTATTCCGGAGGTTCCTGGAAACGCTCGAACAGTGGAAGTCTACCGAGCGCGAGCTACGAACCTACAAACCTACGAAGGCTGGCACAAATACTGTGAGAGCTTTTCCTAATGAAAAACTATTTTAGAATGCTCGAGCTCACACAGCGGCGCAAGCTGTTCGCCAAGAAAATAAAAAGGAAAATGGAAGGAAAACATCAAGGAAAAACATGTGCCCGTTGGCGGTTCATATACCGCACCAGAGCTACCACTATAACCCCTAAACCCCCACTAGCGCGGGTGGCGCTTTATACCAAACAAGGAACCGACTATAAAAAGAGGGAAAATTGACGCTTGTGGATCGATGAATTTTTCATGAACGGGGCTTGGGCCTTGCCGGGCACCAGGACATGAAGAGGCTACATTTACTCCCCGGGTGCTCCGCTGATACGAGATGGTATATTACGGTATGATGTCATCTCGGTGATCTTGGAAATTTTGACTGATTTCCTCGAACAGTGGTGGCTTCTTTCTTGGTTTAAAGAGGTATTCAACCGGGGAGTGCCTTCAATGATGCAAATAGCGCTCCACTCGCATCAATGGGGCGCACTGAACAAAGGCACCTGCTCCAGTGGTCTTGTGGGGCACTAGGCTTTTGTGCCCTCAAAGTCATCGTCGTCGTCGTCTCCGTTTGCAGCTTCTTAGAAGTAGAATCGTCCAAGATTGCGTTGGAGCAATCTTCTGGGCCTTATGTTTGTGTCCCCGCGACATTAATTCTATCTCCTCCTCCTACACCTCCTTGAGAGCAGATAGAACCGCCAGTTGGGGTGCATGCAGTTTATACTACGTACAATGCAGCCGCGTGTGAAACTTCATCCACAAGAATTTTAGTGGAACAGCACTAATTTGCATAACATTTCAACTTGCCATCTCTACTCAAATCTGCTAGCGAAAAGGCAGCTCCAGCACCGGTTCTATTTTATTTCAAAAAATTCTCGACGTCAACTTTTGCGTCTGTTACAGACCTTCCGATGTTATCTGGTTGCCTACATACACGTAGTACACAAATTCGGTTAGAACAATGCAAATGACAAATTGCTCTTGCGCAAATGGTGCCTGCTATTTAGCCGTGGCTGCTGTGGAAGCAAACGTAATTTCTTCTTTATAGAGCTTTGTACTCAAATTGAAGTTATTTAAGTTTAATCTTTAAGTTAAGCTGATTTGAAGAAAAATAAGAGGTAACCAGTTTGTGACTCTTAAATGAAAGTGGTTAATTAAGAGGAAATTTAAATTTTACATGAGCAGCGAATTGAAGATAAAGCAAAGGTTTACTACGAAGAACGTTTTCTATAACAAAACACAGTAATTTTTATTTATATATTGCGGATTCTCAAAACTTATAATAAAAATAATATTTGACTGATTGATCGGTTCAATTTTTCAAGACTAAAGCAATATGCATATTTTAAATAGGTGATTTTAAAAATCGTCGACAAGGAAAATCTAAAACAAATTTCAATTCCAAAACAAAATGGAGGAGTGGGTGAAGAAAATCTCACTTGTCCAGAATCGTGTCTGCTACACTGAGCTCTATCTACTTTTGGTCACTGTTTCTTCGAAATGGTACAGGAAATCATATATTTCTGATTTTGTTTCGGAGGTTTTCATACAGAACAACAACAAAAAGACACATGCCCAGTTTGTTTCAATTTTTTCTCTTGAAGTATTTCACAATTTTATAATATTCTACATGTGTCGGGAAGGGTTTAAAGAATAACACAAATATGTATAATCATATTGAGGTAATTTCGAAAGTTCACAGTTTTATTCGCTTTCTGAAAAACTTAAGAAATTGGACACGTGATCTTCTGTTAGGCCACTCTTCAACTAATTTCACACTTCTCAGTTTTCAATTTTAATTAAAATGAAAACTTCTTTGAAAATAATCTCCTTTAGGGATCAATATTTATCTCTATAAATATGTGAATTAAATTGAGTTGAATTTAGAAATTTTAATTGAACTAGACAAATTATTCAAGAGCAAGGCAAATACTAGATTTATTGGATATCACTATTAAAACTAGTTTATTTTTTACGCATACAGCTTCATTAAATTAGCATTCAAATCAAAACGAACTAATTAGCTCTGCGTAGCATGCAAACATAAATTATCGTATTTAGTTTGTGCCTGACTTGCCGGACAGTGTTCTTTCAAATGGCAAATTATACAGATCACACCGGATGAAGTAATTTCACTTTACACAAATAGTTGATTGAAATTAATTATACAATTCCATTCGATGTAAAATAATTATGCATTTCGAGAAACTGTACGCAACGATAACTTCCTTGAGAAACTTTGAGCTCGTAGCTTATAATAATGCAAATTCAAATTAATCGATACATAAATATTGTAAACATCGCATAGTCTTAAAAGCAAGTAGTGTTGAAAAGGTCCTTGATGTCTTTCTTGCTACTGAGAAGTAAAATAATCTAGATATACTTCTAGATTGGATCACAACGCCTTTAACAAACACAACAGGGGTGTGTTGGATAGGTTTTTGAGGCCACGAGTGATAGCACAATTGTGCTGCACCATTCTAG
This sequence comes from Proctacanthus coquilletti, assembly GCA_001932985.1. Classification (NCBI taxonomy): domain Eukaryota; kingdom Metazoa; phylum Arthropoda; class Insecta; order Diptera; family Asilidae; genus Proctacanthus; species Proctacanthus coquilletti. The sequence goes on from MNCL01000006.1 coordinate 2,328,944, forward strand.
AGGTTGCTAGTTCGATTCCTACCCTGATCCTGAATCTGTATTATTGCAGTGCAAAGTCATTCATACAATAACTTTTAAAATTACTTCCGAGAACATCATTACACAGTGTTTTTTAGAAAAAGTATATTAGAAAATCTTTATTAACAAAATAATATCTATTTAAAAAAAGTTTATATATACTGAGAAAGTTACGATGACTGCTGAGGATTTCTACTTTCTCATTTCGATTGAGTGCCTGTTGGTTAACTAAAAAATCTTTTATAGCATAGTTTTCCCCTCGTACAAAAAACATCATGCGTGAATAGTATGTGTTTATCACTAGAGTTTATGCACACATTTATACTGATTTTAATATTAAATCTACGTATGTATGTTTAATTATAACTTAACTATTAGAACTCGCTACAGTATCACTGCTGAAAGAAATCTCAGGCATATCGAATTCCTTCGAATTTAATATATTTTATTTATTTTAATAAAGAATAAATTAGGTACAATAGTAATTCCAAGAACGAAGGAACATAGCAAAAAATTTAACGAACTGTAATGAAATGAAAAGCGACTATATACATAAATACTCTATTCGGCATGCGGGACGGATAACTGGGCGTTTATAACATAGAAAAACTAATTTTATATAAACATTTATAAACAGGCTGCAAAAAATACACTATGAAAGAAACGCTACGATCTTAAAATGATGCCATAAACTTGAGGGTCAAATTGCTGATGGCATCTGGCTAAAAGTTTTATTAACGATTAACAAAGAACAAATGCAAGCACATTCACAGTCGAGTCAAAGAAAAAATCACAAATTGCATCTCACCTTGAGCTCAACAATCTTTCAGCTTCATCGGGTGTCATGGCATCCGGTAAGCTGTCTCCTTGTCCTTCCTCCTCCCCTCCACTGGCATCAGCATATTCAACGTCTTGAATATCTAGTGGAGGGCCTTCTGGCAATGGCGGAGGCCTTTGGGGTAGTGCTGGGAGTTCGGTGCCTTCAAGTTCGTCAGATGGCTCCAGTGGAGGTAGAGGTGATTCCACCATCAAATCAATTTGTTTTTGGTTCTCCGGACTTTCAGACGATTCTAGGCTAGGCTTGCACGGCTTCACCGAAGAGTTCTCATCGAAGAACAGTTCCGTCGGTGGTGGAATCTCTGGTTTGATAATGGCGTAGACGACAGACTCCTCCTTGGCCAAACCACTTTGATGGAAGCTCTTAACATTGGCATTGGTATTGGACTCCACACCTGCGCTTTGGTATAGTTCGGCTTCGCCGAATATTTGCTTACTTTCGCTGCCATCAGGATTCAGCCGGTATCCAACGTCAACGTAATGCAAGCTGGGCTTCTCATCCTCCTCGGGTGTATCAATATCCGGCTTCCAATCTAGCTCATTTTCGACTTTGGCAATTGGGGGCAGTGGGACGTCGAAGGTGTACGCCGGCTTCAGCTTTGCCTTTATTTCTGGCGACGGCTCATTGAAGCCACCCTCGTCTATGCTTACCGAGCTGACTATGCTTGGCGGCCTAGAGCCCAGTCCAGCAGCGGGCATATTCAAGCAAATGCTGGATACCTTTTTCAATCGAGGTTGAACTTGAGAGGAACTGTTGTCGGGCTCCGCGCATTCTGAAGATTTCTGTGACTTTCCTGCAAAATAAAGAGAAAACAAGAATGCATTAGCCTGCAAAAAAAATCACTCAAATATTTGGATAGAACTTTTTGAAAAATACAAAGTATACAGAATGTTATAAGATCTGTTCGAATGCTTTACACATGTTTGCACTTTCCGGCCCGAACAGAAATATCCACAAAATTGCAAGTGCTTGGAAGGGCTCCAAGATGGCTTCTTGTTAAAGGCAGGTCTAGCGCTCCCTTCACGTTCTGGATTGAAACTGAAACTGAATCGTCATTTTAATCCCGCTCTGTATGCACATGAGGTAAAAATGCTATGCACATCTACCTATCCACCTATGCCCAATGAATTTTTTATGGGACATTCGCGGAAGACGAGCAGTTTGCACATCATGGAATTCGAATTAAGTTTGTATTTTATTAGTTTACTATGCATTCCAAGCAAATGAGAGTTACTTTTTTGTAAAGGTAATAATAGAATTGTACGAGTCATCTTTATCTCTATTATAATTTAAAATATTAAATAACATTAAAAATTAACAATTGAAAACACTGCTATTTCTTGTTAGAATAAACTTTATAACGTTGAAATACAAAATTTCACGAGAATAGTGTCACATTTAATACTTCGTATACTTTTAATACAAGTTTTACAATTTCAGTTTTTCATATTCAAATTTTGAAAAGCAAGTTAGTTCGTAATAAAAAATGCATAATAAGAACAAAAATTATTAAATGTAATCTTTGTCCTGCTTATAATCCGGCATTTTTTAAAAGACTGAATTTGTAAAGCCTTGAATTTATGTTTTATTTATATAGATTATTATATTTCATAAAGCAGGTCTGTTAGTCTCTATTAGGATACGCAATAAGCCGAGTGGAGCAAAATCTGTTGTAGCAGAAAATGAGTCAAATGAGCCAATTCTAATTATAATATATTTTACGAAAAGAATAGCCAGAACATGCTCTCTACATTTCGAATATTTTTTTCTCGAAAACTTATCATATATCAATTAACTAATTCGGAGGATTATAGTCCAGTTTCGTATTTAAGAGGATCATTACAAGTGCGAGGTTATTATCGAATTTTATACATCTGAAAAATGAATACAAATTTCAACAGTATTACATTTTTACAACATTTATTTTCCACATAATAACTTAGAAATCCTAAAAATTTCAACAAGCTCCGCCTTACATTTCGACGATGAATTTTTCTTTTTTCGTAGTTTAATGATCCTCAGTGCCAAGTTCGTTAATCAATGTGCTTTGCAAGTTCATCAACAAGAACTTTCTCAATTGTTTACCACCAAGTTTGTTAGCTTCCTTTTCAAGACTTGTGTTCTGAATAAAGTTTGTGTACTTATCCAGCATGTTTTCGACCTGAGGACATGAACAAGGAGCCGCAAAACCAGTAAGCTCGGCGGTGATAGCCTCTATCAAAAACTGATGGTGTTCCTTCTCAACTTTGGTCTCATCGTGGTATTCCGTTTTGTCGGTTTCTAGGAATGTCATACGACTAAAGACCTTATCAAGATGTTCCTCAAACTGTTTATCATTGCCCAATTGTACCCAAGCTGGAACTTCCCCTTCGTCCTCAACGGACACGGCCAAATATGCACAGGCTCCCTGGTTCCCATCGAAGGCCTTTGTAGCAAGGTAAGTCCTCCCGTCCTTGGCTTGTTTATTGATTGGGCAACGTCTAGCCTCACGGATCAATTCCTCTAGCCACGGAGGCTCACGATCTTTTGCGTCAACTGGTTCTATTGCAGGCAATGGTCCAGGTTGCGGCGGTTCATTAAATGGTGGTGCAAGGTGCTGTTTCTGCATACATGTCGTCAGCCGCGCCAGGTAAGTATTCCGGAGGCGTTTTGCAGCTAATCCCTCGACAATTTCACAACACAATTTACTGAACCATTGCTGCAACAGAGCATTTTGTTCTGGTTGCTCGACAAATACATTCATAAACTCTTTCGAAAAGCTCAAAATAAATAAAAAGTCCTCATCCAATCGTAAATCGAGATCGAATTCATACATTTTCAATAAAAAGACTGCTTTATTGTTAAACCGATCAATTTATATCTGAGGCTTGATACATTTTGTCTCGCACGCGTTCTTATATCGATGGCTTCCACCGATTTATATATTTTTCAATTTAGCTCAAAGTTTTCCAAAAACGAATTCAAAACTATTTATTTTCTTACTTTAAAAAAAAAAACCAAAACAAAAAGAAAAAACTTAAAAACTGACACCTACACTTTCAGATTCGTGCCTACTGGGTTTCGTAAGAAGTTCAAAATAGGAAATTGTGTAAAGGAATTTCAAAATGCGTGATCTACTATGATGTAGTAAGCAATATCAAAGGATCCGATTTAATGCATTACATAGACGCAGTCCACCGCCTCCTTTTATATCTCTAATTTCCTTTTTGTCGTTATCTTACGAAAAAGTTTATCATCAAAGTTCAAAGTTTTATATTTAAAACAGGTTTATGAACATAAAATTAACAATTTAGATAAGCCCACGACGGAAATAAGTAGCCTCTTCTGACTAAAAATTTAAAATCATCGACTCCAAAAATCCCTAGATACAAATTTTTAATCACAGTAATATTGGAAAACAACGAATGTTTTGAACATATTTTTTTTATAAATACCTTCATAAATAAAATTATATCCATAGATAGGATATGAGAGTGAGGTTCAAGTTCGTAACCAATATTTTACACGTTTTCGCGCTCACATTCATCAATCAAAATAATATCAATCTCAATAGTTTACCACAAAAACAAATGAATTTTTCTAAAAACTTGATTTTTGAACTTATCTAAGGGTAGACATATTTTTAAAAGGTCATTAGAAAGCTAAGTTGAATTTTAAGAAAACAAAACGAAACAAACAAAATTTTTTGGCTTCTATCACCAATTCCAAATGTCTGAATAAGGTGGTTTTCTGATATTAATTTAGAAATTTAATTTGTAAAAAGGAAACAAACGATATTATTTTGCATATTTTCCTTTAAGTCTAAAAAGTTCTAGAAACAAATATTTTTTTCAAATTGTAATCGAAACTAACGAATATTTTCAGTTATTTAAAATAAATTGCAATACTGTCCACTAATGGAAATTTAAGTACCATACAACATGCAATTTTCAAAAAAATACTCTTGATATCAATTGAAATAATTTCAATTTAACATTTGGTTAACATTTGCAATTAACTTAAAACATGCAATACTTTTACTATTTATGTAAAATCGACGTTATATTTCTAGTACCAGTACTCGGAGTGTTTAATGAAAACTTAATTTGAATTAGAGAATTAATTCCTTTTGATTATAAACCTTTCAAAATATTTCTAAACTGGCAGACAAGGTCGCAGAATTTGAGCTGCCGTAAGCGTTCATTACATCAAAATTAAATTAGGTGCGCGTGGAAAGTGAATTACTAGCATGCAACGTCGAGGTGAACCCTACTCGCCTTTGTCATAATCCAATAAAGGCCCGCACTTAGCTTACGAAACTGCAGACCACAGAGCTAATATCTGCCAACCGAGACTTACACGAGTGAAATATTAAACAGATATTATAAGCAAAAACTGATTAAAATGTTCACAAAGCTACCTTCTTTTAGGGTGTCCAGTTTTCTCGTCCAATATTTAAGGTACAATTTCTAGAGGGACATTAAAATTAAATTTTTGCACAAACAATATTCGAAAAAGTAAAAGTATTAAAAATTATAAACGTAACTGTTCGTATTTTATATAACAATCAATTTGAGATGTGTCATTTTAAAATTTGCATCAATTCAGCACCGATTTATGTTGAACTAGCCACTCTCGCGATTTCATATACGTAGACTTCACGTTTAATAAAAAGAAAAAGAAATCAAAATAGCCTTGAAGATGTTTATAAGAGAGTTGATAGTAAAACAAAAAGAAAAAGAAAAGAAACATTTAAAAAATAGAAATAAAAAAGAATACTTAATATAGTCATAAGCTACTACTGTGCTGAATTTCATCAAAATTCGGTTCAGTAGTTTTTCTATTCATACACGGAAAAAATTTAATGCAGTATGCATTGACTTCTACTTTATTTCTCGGAGAGCAATTTTTTTTTCTAAATATAAACTTGAAACCGCCTTATGACCCCTTTTAAGGGCTGAGTTTTGAAAAATCCCTTCTTAGTGAGTGTCTACGTTATAAAATAAAACTACTGATCGGTTCCGGCTCGGCGATGATGAATCAGTCAGGACATGCGTACAAAGTAACATAGATTTGTAGATGTAAGCTTACAACGTACAAATGAATGCATTTTGTAATTTTAGGATTTTTTAATACATTTCCCCTGTAAATTACAAACGCAAACAGATATCAAAATCTGAAGTTTTTAAAAAATAAGCTTAACAGGTATACTAAAACTGAGAAATTAATTTTCGAAGTGCATTCGAAAATAATGGAAATTTTTCAATTTTTAGAATTTCTTTTGAGTTCTAGGTCAAAAACAATTTATTAATTAATTTTAAAATCTTCTGGAGAATAGTGGATTAAAATCATTTAAATTATTGGATTAAAAAACAATCCAGGGTTTGAGTTTTATTTATACTATATTTCTTATTTTCTTATATTTGCATTTTATTTTTTGAAAACCGGGATTTAAAAAGTTGGGGAAAAAAAGAATGGAACTTTTGACTAGTTGTATTTAGAAAGCAAAGCATAATTCTCTGGACCATTCTAAGAAAAAGAGGCGTCTTTCAAAGATCGCTACAAATGACTTTCACGAATTGCATGATCAAATGCGTTGTCATCCCCACACGCACGATGGTATGGCTCGCAGGGCCGCAATTGATGCCGTGGTCCAAAGTTCGCGCAGTTCAACTGCGACAAATCGGCAAACGCAAAATTAGTGCCAGCTACGAACCTCGACAAGTGCTGCAAAACCGTCTGATGCTGAGACACATATTTTAATAAGTGAATTTGGCGGGGCCACTCGAGTCCATTCCGGTAATTGGAGCCTTCCGTGACGCGGTCGTCGTCGGGCACAACGCAGCCTCCGGCTTCCCACGGAACTGTTCTGGATGTTCGAAAATCAAAGTCGTAAACCGTCTTCTAAAATTAATTCCTATAAATGAACTGAGGATTTCGACTGAAGAACTCGGCGAGACTTGCGTCACTCGGATACCAGAGCTCCCGACACGCGGGGGCGGACGGTCAACTAAGATGCTCGATTTATCCGGCGAGTGAAGTGGACGTTTGTGTCACTTTTTCAAGATCACTTTATTAGCTAAAAGTTCAATGCACGTTCGGCGCGCGTTATTTACGTCGAAGTTACCATCGTAGTCGTCGCCGTCTCCGTCTGTCTGTCTGATTGCCCGAGGCGGATGAATGGGGCTCACGTTCAGAGGCAACTTAAATTCCCAGCGAGGAGTAACGAGAGGGTCTTGAGGCTCCAAGGAGCACTTAATTGCAGGGCGAGGAAGCTGGAAGAGCAACGTTCGTTCGCTAATGCCGCTACCGTCGAAGATATTAGTACAGGGTGCCTTGCATTCGTCGTGCTACTTTCGAGGGATCCTCCATTGTGGAGCAGGGGAACCAGCAACGCTCCGTACCGGGAAATATGAGGCTTCGGTATTTATAGCTGGTCGTAATCTGCACTCCCCTTTCTAAACATCGGTAGCGAGCGGCGAAACTGACATCGCCTCCAAGCCTTTTGACGTAGTGGCAGAGACACCTTTGATTGATTTTCAATTTTCACTTCACCGTCGAGAATTAATTCAATTGAATGATCTACGGACAGAAGCACAAGGCAATTTAAGACAATCAATGAGACCCTTTCGAGGGAACAACGTTGTCCTACCACAAGGTAGAGTGATTGAAGCTGGCTATCTATTTCAAAAAAATATAACGAAGCCCACTAAGACCCTCATGGAAGAACATTTGTCTACATTTTGAACAAATAATTAAGCAATTATCACTCTAGTTCTTACGGAAGGGGGAATTAAATAAAACACAATTTAATGAAGAATTCGAAAAATCACAGGGCTGGAATGTTAGCAATGGAAAAGTATCTTAACTTTAACCCTAGAATGGTAAATTTAATAATAAACTCTCGTACATTTTACGAGGTTTAGAGAAGCTTATATAAAAATAACACAATCTGACATTCTTTATAAATCCTAAACTGGTGCTGCTTCGAATGTATGAAAAATTTTGTCCATAGAGTGAATAAAAGAAATTTATTCTTTCTTACATTCGGATCATCCTCGAATTAGAGGATAGATAAGATTAAGCAAACAACACAAAATAAAACGCGGGTCATATTTATGACATTTTTTAGAGAATTTGAAAATAATAATTCCTAGAGTTCAACAAAATATTTATCTATTTAATTGCATTATAATTGGATGTCTCTTATAGGTTAAAGATGGATCACATCCTTTATTTATACTTAAATAATAATAAAACAGAGAAAAGAAGTAAAAATATTAATTTCGATGATACCTAACAAAAAGGTGCTTGGTTCTGAACATCTTGTTATGTAAGTTTTTATAATGAAAATATTCTGTACTTTCAAAAAATGTTACAAATATAAAAAAGATTCAAAATTATCCTTTAATTTTTATTATAATGGCGAATCAGTAATCAATAGGATTAAAGTGTAATATATCAAATTATCAATATCATCAATTTTGAGGTCCTTTGTTTTTAAATACCGAAAATAAATTTAAAGGCTATTTTTTCGAGTGAAGGATCATTCAATTTAATTTGTGTTAGCATAAATATGATAAACTTCTTTTGTGTTATTGCCTATCGATTACAATTTAAAGTTTACTGAATCCTAAAGAATTTTTTGAGTTAAAAATAAGTCTAGATGGTTTGGACGGCTATTTTAATGCGTAATCGGAATGCTTGTTTAAGCTAATTTTATTCACCTAATCCACGATAATTATGATGAATACACCCTACAAAAATTTGGGTAAACAGTGCGTGGGATATTAAATCTTCGATGTTTAAGACTAAACTTATTTATAATATACTAGTAAATAAAAGGTATTTGCGAAAAGTGTCTAAAAATAATTTAGTTATACAGGATTGTTTCGAACTGTTTCATAAATGCGCAAAAAAATTATTCGTCATTCCAGAACGTGTTTTTAAAAATACAAAAATGAACTGTGTACGGCGCAAATGAAAAACAAATATTTTCATTGCTTGAAGTCTTTCGTCATAGTTAAAGTGTATATTGAATCGTCAATACTACCCACGTATGATTTTTGCCAGTGACACTGTCGCCCAATACTAGATTCTAGTAATAAGCATGTTTCTCATAAAGTTATATTATTCTAAGGTCATAGCTTAAATTCTGAAGCGAAGTATTTTGCTTCAGAGCGATGAAAATTTTAAACCCTAGACCAGCCCCTGAAACGCTAACGCATTTACTAGCAATTAGAGCCAGTCTAAACTGTTTTCATTTCATTTTAATGTAAATCCCAACTAAGTGCGATTTAATAAAGTTAATTTTACACAGAACACGTTCATAAATGAAATGTTTATAGCGGTGTTGGGCCGCGAGGTGCGCTTAATACACGCTGCAATTTCTTGATATCTCATTTCCAGCAATGGTCCAACTGCCGCGATTATTAACAATCTCGCAGCGACCAATTACGATTTAACTAGGCGGTTGTTCGTCAATTTACGACGCACCAACAAGAGACTCCTTTATGCGAAGTGATTGGGAGCAATTGCACCATGAAAGTGCCGTGCCGGGATCCCTGGGCCATTAGCCTCCCTAACCTCCACTCTGGACTCCCATAATTTACGGAGGTTTAAGGGTCCTCAGCTGCATGCCAGTACAATGTCCATTTGTTTACGAACACTAAACTAGCTGAGAGCTTTAGTCCTTGTCATTAAGTATACTGCAATATTTCATCAACATACCTCGAAGAAAAAAAAAATAAATAAATAAATAAAAGACGAAACTCGGAAATCGTGTCGCTTCGGGGTGGAGCAACACTGGGGGAAGCCCTCTACAGGTCAATATTTATTGTCCGAGATTTAGACACTTGAAATATTTCAATTTCGTGGAACAAAGCAGTGTCAGTGCACACTGGAAGCGACTAGAGAGCGATACAAAAGGACTGCCATCAATGTGAAAAAGAGAACCTTGTAGAAACGTACGGGGACCATGAACGATTTATCAGGACTGTACAGAATGGAGGATCTTTCTTTCATAGCCGAAAACTCGAAACGTGACACGCTATATACAGGCAGTCCATCCTCCCGGCTGGGAAGATAAATTTATATATAGTGGAGGTCATCGCCTCCTATCGTTCCAAATGCTCGCCTTTAGGAACTGGACTTGCACATTTGATAGTGCAGGGCTATTTTTACCTTGTAAACACAAGAATTTCTGTGCTGTTGACAAACTCAGAAATGTTGAATTAAGTTGACTTGCACTTTCTTCAGACTTTTCACGATCGTGTTGCGTTCTTTCGTCACTTGATGCTTTGTTTCGAAAATAAAAGTTTTTATGTCCCATGAACTTTTAAAACAATCTGACTTCGTTTTTCTTTTGTAGACAATTGTAGACAACTAGCTTGAATCTTTGATACTGATCTTTATAATAAAAAATTCAGCAAAATTTCATAAGTTTAATTAAACCTTCTTTGGATATCATGGGTTGATCTGCTTTAAAAGCATTTTTGGTTACAAAACTCACAAATTTGCAAATGGTTTCGTAACAATTACTAAATAGTCATCCTTTTTTAATTCTCTTATTATTAGCAAAGAGCACTGCATCAGAATGACACAAAGGCCGTCGGTGTATATACAGGAAGGTTGAATAATTCCACTAAAACTTTAAGTTCTCTAAAGTTAATAAGTGTGAAACTAACGCCGTTTTTTTGTCTAAAATTACACTTTACTGTAGACAAGTAAGAAAAGCAGCTAGACAAAAATTAATTTGTATAACGTCATAAGCAAATCTATCCACTACTACTTACAAAAATTACAATATTTCTTAAACCGATGGGCATTTTTGTACTTTGTTACGTTAAACAAACACGCTTTACGTTAGGAATAATAAGAATTCAAATCACGTAGCATGTACAAAGTATAGGAATTTGCAAAAAACGTTTAGCAAATCTAAAAGCAATCTGCCGACTATTCTTTTTGAGTGTTGGAAATTTTGTATTATATCCTATATCGTCTAGATTTATGTACGTTAGCGGTTAGCAATTATTTTAAAACTGTTCGAATATGACACAAATTTAAACTTTAAAATTAAGTTCTCCAACGTCTTCCAAATTGTTCACATTCACCTATCACTGTTTTAATATGAATATAAAGTACAAAAAACATATCCAGAAGCAAAACATATAACACCAACAAAAATAAAAAAAATAAATAAAGAAAAAAATACTAAAAATTTAACCGAATGAAACGTGCGGACCCATTTAGCTATAGCTCGCTATTTGGCTTTTCCTAAAGAATTTTAAAATGAATTTCGACAAACGACTACATCCACACTAAAAGATAAAGCTTGGCAAAGATAAATGCCATTCAATTTGGCTACAAGCTTTGTCGTCTTCTGCCTACATTCGACGAAATTCCAAAAAATGCAATTATTTAAATTTATCGACTGCAAGATAAAAAATACTCTATTCCCTGCCCAGGAGAGAGGTAAGTATGCGAGGCATAATACTCGCTGAGCACACACATGTTTATCCAGGAAAAATGGGAATTAGAGCAAAGGCGAATTATGTCCTCAATTCTCGGAGCTGTGTTAGCCAGAGCGCGATGTAATCTATGGGCTCAGGAGCGCAGCAAAAATGTTTGGGTGGACAAAGTTATAAATAAGTCATAATTTCGCTTATTCTAAGTTTCGTCGCTTGAACGGCAATTGGCGTCATTTATTTTAGAACCCATAACTCAAACCGATGCTGTCGATTTCCTGAACGGACTTTCGTGTGAATCACCCCAATCTATCTTTCATCAGGTCGAAGATGCTTCCAAAAATCTGGGTGTTCGAAACGATCAGATTTATCCGGTCGCAAGTTATAATACAGAGTGACACACCAGTTCGCATCGAGACACCTCTTAATTAGTCAACCGAATTCCGATGCGTCTTGCAGCTAACGAGTTCTATCAATACAATTGGCGAGTAAAAATAAATTGTTAAACTTGACAGACAGACGAAAAAAAGATTTCACAAGCGTGCATTGTTTTTGCCCCAGCCTCGAATTCCGAATAAATCGAGCACAATCGACTTTGCTGGCACCAACTTCAACAAAATCCAAATACACTGACTGGATACAGAATATATTTCTCCAAATCACATTCTTCAACCAGTTAGGCACCACTTCGACCGGTCACACCCGCACCGTTCGTGATTTATGCAAAAACAATTGCTCGGCAAAATTGAGGCGATCATCGAAGATCGAAGACAACACTTTCCTTGAAATCGAACAATAAAAGGAAGGATAAGAAGACCAAAGCAAAGAAATGCACCACTGAAGCCGAATCGATCGTTAGTTATATTCCAAAAGTCCGAATGTTGAGCGCGAGGATCGCTAGCCAGCCGCGTACTAGCCGCTAGCCGCCAAGACGTTTTAATCGGCGAAATAATAATGTAAGAAGCATGCGCATGCGGATTCAGATGGAGCGCGGCGCAGATCGTGCCTGCCCATTTCAACTCGCGGCAATTTGTTCTCATATAGCACCAGCCGCGGCTACTTTCGTTTTCTTCATCTTGAATGATCGAGCTGACGCCGCCGCCGCTGCCGCCACCGTTTATAAAAATAAACGTTTGTCTAAATTTACGCCGGGTCTTGCGAGAGGCTCTCGCGCGCGATCTTGCGAACCCCTCAAGTCGTTGATCACACTGCTCGCGGGTGCCGGGGGCCGGATTAGGAAGGATGCTTCTCAAGACGTTCTGTGTCAACTGTTGACGACGGCGATCGCGCTGATGGGCCTCCAGAGAAAAATATGCTCCACATTAAGCCCGCCGAACAAAGAGGCGGCGATAATCGGTTCGCCTTATAGGGAAGCCTCTTTATTAGCGCGACGACCGAATCGGGAATGATGTAAGATTTCGGATTTTTTCAAAGGCGACCGCTGCGATTTCCCTCAAATAAAACTCAAGTCAGCACCAGCAGAGTCAACGTGACCGCTTCTCGTCCCTGCGCGCCACTTACTCAATTGAATATAATAAGACCGGCACGAATGCGCCGCGCCCTCGACAATCCACACATGTGAAACAACATGTGGATTGTGGACTTTCATGAACTTCGGCGGATAGTGGCCGTTATAAACCCGTTTCAATTATTCCACGCCAGGCGGCGCGAGCGGGCGCTGGGAACACGGACGGGCTGCTAATCCGCGGCGTTAGCACAGTATATTAGCGAATTACCTTTCTTGGCAAATTGAGATTTCGACCAGTCACAGGTGTTTTAAATTCACTGCGCGGCCTGTTCACCTGCAGGCTGTGGATAAACAGAAGTGCCACGATGCCGGGCTCTGACGAATCGTGAAATGTCAATGGCCAATGTACAAGTGAACGGCCAGGAAATTTCGCTTGAATGTTTAAATTTTTGCAGTTTTGTATGCTTTCTTTATTTGAATTACTTTTTTTTCGTAAGAGGAGTGTATAATAAAAGGTTCGCCACAGCGTCTGCAGAATTGTTAAATAACTTTCAAATGAGAGTGGAAAAATGAATGTTTTACGGGGGATCCCTAATTTATTGAGACGTTGGACGAATCCGATACCGCACTCGTTGCCTTCCAACACAGGTCTTTATTAGACACCTTGCTCTCGGAATATTAAGACAACGTGTCTAAGCAATTCTAAAGTAGTTTGTAGACAAAGCGATAAAAAGCGTTTTTACGGAAAGTAAAAAAATTTTAAAATCAAAAACAAAAACGTTTATATGTTCTCATACCCTATATTTGTTAGATGTTATTGGCCATATACATTGAATTCATCCTTTAGACGGTAGATGTTTCTTAAAAAAGTGGAAAAACATAGAAAAGAGATACGTTTCGTATAGCAAAAAAGGAAATAGTTTCTATGTTATTTACAAATTGTGTAATATGAAATAAACAACTATGTTGATTTCGAAAAATCGCGTGAACAAAGTGATGCAAACTTAACTAAAAGGGTTCTGAGATAAATCCATACATACAACCATATATTTAACAGCAAAATCAAGTTTATGGAGATTTTAATTTTTTACCAAAATGTAATTAGTAATTGCATTCAAACAAAAAGAGTAAAAAACTTTAAAATTGTTAGTAATATTTAGTAAATATTCATCGCTACTTCATATGTGCACTTGATGGGATGGAGAAAAAAAAATTTATTTCGAAATCGTGTTTCAGAAAATAAGACGTGCAAAAACGAATTAAATGTAATTTGATTCCAAATTTTGCATATTTTGCTTTCGTTCATTTGAGTCATCGCTTGCGACTGTGACACCTAAAAAATCGAAACGAATCTACCGAAATCTCATTAATCAAAATTGGGCAATCCATTCAACTTAAAGGTTATATAAAGCAATCGACTAACAGACAATAAACAAAAAACTGATTCAGCGAGACTTTTACTCGTGCGCCGGGGGTTACGTAATATAATTTTAATTATTTATAAAATAATACATTAGTATTGCTGCAATATGTAATTATATTCTTTAAAAGATGAAAAACTGAATTTGATATTTTCATATACGTATGGAAAATTAAATTTTTAGTATTCTGAAAAGAAATTTTAAACTTTTTAAAACATTCTCACTACATGTCTACGCATACACAACGTAAAACGTGAACTTTTTTCTTGTTACTCAAATGCATAAAAAAATAAATGGTAATATTAATAGTGATAAAAACTCCAATTAGACACAAAGCAGACAAATTTGTGAAAAAATAATAAAATAAAACTCTGTGTTCGCCAAGTACATACCTTTCACGCACATACAGAAAGCCAGTGAGGATTAAGATATTCATTGAAGATATTAAATAATCGTTTGAGTATTTTTATTAAATAACTTCGAGAATTTTTCTCCCAAAATAATACTTTTTCAAACTTTCACTTTTTAAAATTAAGATCTCACGTCCTTCCATCGGATAAGGGAGAAAAATGGAAAAAAAAAAATTGAAATATATCTCATGAAAAATAAATATTTCCCCACGGCCTCAATTCGTCGCAAAGACAAAAGCTAATAAAAACAGCAATGATGTAATCGAAACATACAAAGCACTCTCCTTAAAGACATTAGATTTGATAACAAAAAAATTTAAAAGGCAATTTTCAATTAATTATAGTTTTAAATGCGAAATTACTTTAATAATTAAAAATTCAATCGCGGAGCAGGTCCTGCAACGGTACCACGCAACACTGTAATATTATGAAATATTTTATTCGCAATTTGCGCTATTAAGGTGTGGACCGCGATTAGCTGGCCGCTTACTGAAGATAGTGACCGGCGAACTAAGCATAAAGTGGTCGACCTTATTTTCAACTGCACCTAATTGATATTTGTTAAAGCAGTATTATTTGTGGATTTTATGGAAATTGTTTTTTAAGGTTTAATTAACGATACTAGTAATCAGGCAGAATGTTAAAATTATTTGATAATTTTTAGAATGTGAATTAGTTGAAACAAACAAACCTAGATACCAGAAAATAAGGTCAAGCCACGAATAACCGTGTACCATTTTTATGACACTGCTATAGAATTACTTCTGAACTATTTTAAATGAGCGCGAGAGAGTTCCCTTTGGCTGACGCTGACGTCATTCTACACGCTGTTTAAAAAACGAGAGAGATCTATTTGGGGCAAAGTTAAACTAAACTAGTAATTTTTTTCAATACACAAGCTAAACTTGAGTGCTGGACTTACAGTCCTAGCCGGTTCTTGCGTATCCCAGGTAAGTAAGCTAGATTCTAGACTGAGAGAATATGACAGCGGTCAACTTAGAATTGCTGGGCATTAATTCTGATCTGATTTAAATAAGTCAATTTTTAAAAAAAATTCAATTTCACATATTTTTAGCCTCTACATAACAAAAAAGGCCCAAATAATGGAATATTAAAATTTTTAAAAAATAAACGTCTCATGTACAAATATAAAAACTATATGAGCGTTTCCACATGAATGTCAATTTTCCAACATAATTTTTAAAGTGATTTTGTTAAGTTAATTTAACTATAATTTATATTAACTTGCTTAAATTTCATAATTAATAAAATCTTGTTTATTTATAAATTTGCTTTTTAACCTCATTTTTATGCGAATCAACTTTTAACTTTGTATATTCAACTTTTTTTATTACTATTTTAAAATCAAAAAATCAGTTCGTAGAGTCTGATATATTTAACTGCAAAATAAAACTTGAAAAATTTTCCTGAAAATTCTAAATGATTAATTTTCTAACAGTTTAGTGAACATTTTTTTTAATTTTACAAATTTAGCAATCCTGAACGATTCTGTCTATGACGACAGCTTTTCTATTTAATACTAAATTTGTTGAATGACTCAAAATAACCATTGACATTTTTTTCTTCTGCTTAAAAATAAAATATATTCCCATTGTTAATGAATAACTTAGTAAGGAATATATTACGACGATTCATAATTTAAATATTAGTTTATTTTAAATTTTCTCTTAATTTATATGTAATCTCTCTGCGATAAAAAAATCCAGGTTTTTCTTAGTGTTTCATAATTTCGGAACTTCACTGATCAAATCGAAATGTTAATTTTATGTGTCTAAAAACTATTTCGAAACTAAGCAATTTATAGAAGAGGCGATTTATGTATATATCTGCATATATTATATATTATAGTATTGATTAGCGTTTAAATTTGAAGTTACAACTACGCTTTCTGTAAATAAATCACTCAGTCTTTATTAACAAAGAAAAGTCTTTCAAGCACGAGCGGGTATCGTTTGATAAGTAAAATATTATTTGAACACGCCAGTAGATTTAGAGATATTCTGATCGCCGATTTAAAAACATGAAATGCGAACCGAATTTGCATCAGAAGTGTATCATAATTTAATCTATGAATGCCTTTTATTGGAAGAAAAAAACTTCAAATTCCAAAATCCTTAACATTTTAGACTATTTCACTTCCGTACACTTAATAATTCGTACTATTTTTAACAACTCCTAAAAAAGACTGTTAGTCTTTATGAAAAAGATAAATCGTAGTTATTCAATTATTTCAAAATATTATTTTCTTTTTATGGAGCAATAAATCAACTTATTGGTTCCAATAAGTTAAAAAAATAGTAAAAAGTAGTAAATATCTGCAAAAAATTTCACAAACGTATGTTTGTATACAGTCAATAAAATGTAAACCTGTGACCGTTACATAAAACCGTCAAGTGATTAGATATAAAAACAAAAATAAATCAAAAATGTGATGCAAATGAGTCTGGAGGAATGTAGGCATGAATAACTGAAACCCTAAATGATTCACACCTTTCACGCTTCCAATTATTTATATATTCATAGCAATTGTTGATTTATTATTCCCGTTAAACCCAGAAGAACTAAAAAGAGTGTAACAATGCAAAAATTGAAGGTCGAATTCCGCCGCGAACGTAATTCCTTCTCACTGCCAACCCGCGCGTTATGCAAAAGCCGGCGTGACAGCACTTTCCTCGCAATCGGATTCGCCTGACACGGACGGATTTTATCTGGGCGGTTATCATAGAGGCGATACCGTACCGAATCGTCGCTTAATCAAGCTTCTCGGAGGCAGTCACGGCACACAGCGAGAAACGCAATTGGTATTTTGATTACCCAAAATAAGCACAGGCCGATGCCTGTACGTGTGGCTCTTGGACTTAAGAAAGATACTCCAACGATCTCAGGTTTATTTCTTCATTTCCTTGCAAGGACATGGCAGATTTGATGTAACCGCCAACTGAAGACTGAACTAAACGCGACCGAGTCCCATTTCGGAAATTGAAGTCGACGTGGCGAAGGCGCAAGGTCTCAATTCGACGGTTAAACAACTTAAATATGAAGGACGATGTAATTCGATGCAATGTTACAGGTCAGCCTAGTTGCTATTCCTGTTAGCAGCGCTGTCACGGAGCAACCCGCAGTTTATGGAAAATGGGTTGGAAATCGACGTCGCGAGAATAAATTAATAACTGTGCAGGTTTTAATTAAAGAAAGCGTAAAACTATTCACTCGCGCGACTGGCGCAACGTACCCTAAAAATGGCAACGAACTACGAGGTGGAGGTGGAATTGTGAAAATATCGATGTTGCAGCGACACCTTAAAATAAGGAGGGTTCATGATTATTACTCTTTTCTTGCGACATTTCTAAGATACATAAAAATTAAATGTTTTTTGATCGAACTACGCAACCACAAATATATTAAGTGATATAATCATTTGTTCGTTTGCACACACCTGTTTGAAAAGTAGTTGAAAGTATTTTGACGAATAGTCGTTTCAAGTAAGTTTTTTTAACCGTTTATCTGTTTTTTTTTGGTTTTCTGGAAATTTTCATTTTCATTTTAAATAGCTCAGGTTTAATAAGCCCAGTCTGAATAGCTAAGATATAAAATAAAGAACCAAAAGCTTGATTATTCTACAACAAACACCCTAATCTTTCAATTATTTTTCTTCTTTTCACTTTAAATTAAGAAATTATCCAAAATCAAAAAGAAACTACAGAGTACTGTACGTAATTATTACAGCGCATAAGTAGATAATAAGTTCCCGCAAAAGATACTTTACGTATGCATTTAAGTCGCGAATAATTATTTAATCACTAACAGACGACGGTGTGTGACTAATTCATTTGTACAATTACGAATGTCTCCGCTGAATCTGCGTTACAACAACTGCGAGCTTTAGTCAAAATATAATAATTTTATTGAATATTCCATTTCGGGAAGTATTGGGTCACCTTTGAGCCAACATTGTGTACATATTACGTTCGTCATTTAAAGCATTCACTTTATTTGCACACGGTTATTAAAAATTAACATTTATAATCAACTACAAAAGATTAATAGCGTTTCTGCTCCACGCACTGGACTGTCATTTTTGGAAGTAATTAATTTTGTTTAATTCTTCTGTAGCGGCAACAAGATATTATTCATTTCGGATTGTTCGGATAAACGTTCTCTGAGCTGGAAGGCGATATTTTATTCAGTCAGTGACATTTAAAATAATGCAATGACTAAAAAATGTTTTCTTAATGATAAAACTACAGGTTGGATTAATATGAGGGAAATTATTTTATCAAAAGAAAACGTAATTATTATTATGTTAATCCTAAAGGAACCCAAAACAGAATTCTTAAATTTGTTTATTTCATTAGACGAATTTATCTAAAACGATTTAAATAATAATTCTTTTATTGTTTATGATTGATTTTTCTAAAGAAATTACACAAATTAAACAGAGATAAAATTAAAAACTGTTATTTTAAATTTTGGTTGAATGATGGAATAAAAAGCGCACCGAATTAAAATAATCACCTTTTATAGTATCCAATCTATAACCACGTAATTCGTGGAATCAGCATAGTAGGCTCTAATCTGTCTAAAATCTTCCTTTGTTTAATTGAGATATTTTCTTTGCCTTTGCAAAAGGAAACCCTTTACTATATTTATCAAATTTCCACAAACTAACTTTGTTAGACAAAATAAATAAGTTATCTTTCTGTTCTAGCTCAGAGATGCAGATATGAGTTATAGGTTGAATCAACGGCGAAAAACGTGACAGACTATACTTAACAAAATGGTCTTCGGAGCTTTAGTGAACTGCCAAAGTGAGAATGACTGTTTATTAGATTTACAAGTAGAAATAACTACGTCAAGGAAGTGCTCTTACACGTAATGTTAAAATTTTACAAAAGTTAATAGGAGATTATAGAATAAACAGAAGTTGTGTAAGAAAGGGATTGCTCCCGCAACATAATTTACCTAAAATATTACACTTTTTCTGTCCTTACTTTCATTATATACAAGTTTTGCATTTTTCTAGACAGATCTAATACAAAAATAAATTAAATACCCTTTCGGTAGGAAATTATTGGGGAGACCTGCGTTTCTTTCTTTTTTCATATTCCGTATATAATTTTCCACTATGATGTTTTATGACGATAGAATTTCCTTTCGGGGCATCTATAGCAAACTTAATCTGAAGTTATACCTTGTTATACCTTTTTCTTTCATTTACTATGATATTATTTGAAAGATAAATTTGTACTGATACAAGACCTTCTTTCGAGTGTCAGTCCACAACATATAAAATCGACTATTACTACTAATAATAAGGGGAATCAACTGGATTGCTAAAACCCAAATTCAACCTTTGAACGCTTTAGAAGAAATATGGTCTTAAATGGTCTTACCTTTCTTCTCCTCTAAGTCGAAAAGTTCAGACTTTTCTGTTGATTCGTTCTCCTGTTTTTCGTCTTCGGTGTGGACGGGACTAGAAGGTCCAGAGGACGCACTTGGTGCCGGACTCGGAGAGGAACTCATTGCATGAGCAGGCGAGAATATGTTTGTGTCCTTATCAATAGATGGCCTCTTGCAATCCAACCCGGCTTGGAATGTCTCCTCAGATAGCTCCACCGACTTCTTGCGGATTTTCTCGGGTAGCTCCTCTGACTTATTACTACTAATGATTTTAGCTGGTGATGTTATCGAAGGCGAAGATGGCGGTGGCGGTTCTGACACCTTTGTCGGAGATCGTATTCGTTCGGGGCTAGATTTGAGCGGTGTCTCCTTAATTAAGGCAGTGGGTTTCGATGGCGGAATGGGAGGGAGTGGGGGTGATTTTGTGGGGCTGCCCAATTTGGCACCACTTCTTGGCTTGATTTCTGGCGGGATCATTTGCCTCACCGGTGGGCTGGGGGGCGTATCGTTCGGAAGATCGAGCGACTTCGACGAGGCGTGCTTAATCTCCTTCATTTGGATAATACTGCCTGGTATGAGTCCAGTGCCAGGACCTGTTCGAATTATATCACATCTGTTCGGATCGCTATGGGGTCGAGCCGTTTTCGCTTTCGTAAAATGTGAGGTCCATTTTTTCTGTTTTTCGATTAGTTCGCGAGAGTTGAATTTTCTTTCTGGTTTTTCGGGTTTCTCACTTAATTCCTCAGATTTGATTCGAGAAATATTATGAATTTTCTGCGGGGGCTCAATTTTCGCGGTCACACCGTTTGTAATTTGACTGGCACTGCACACAGAGTTGGCACTGCATACCTGCGGAAATTGTCTTCTTTTCGGCGGTGACGAGTTGTCACCATTTTTGCCACCATCACTGTCGCACAAATTGTCTTCGCGACTACTGGAACGCGACATCTTGATACTAAGCGCGGCTGGTTTCGAGGTCTTATTTTCACCGAGTTTCTCGAACAGAGCACGGGCATTATTGAAACGCGTCGCATGGGACTCGGTTCGGACCACCGACACTGTTGGCTGTGCCTCCTTAACTACCGTCTCGGTTGTAATCTCGAGGGGTTTTCTTTGGAACAGATTCGCTATTTGGGATACCTTAGGCCCAGCGGCAGGATGAATTGGCTTCTCCATCTGATTCGCGATGAAATTCCTTTAGAGATGACTGAAAGTAGACAAAAGAAAAACATATTTTATTTTCCCAGACTCAGTGCAGCTCGTATAATTATTTAATTTGCAACACAACCATTTTGAAACACTGCAAGTACACCAAACCGCGAGATGAGAAGGCTTATTATGAATTACGTCGTCTATCGACGGACAAATTATTTCTTTAAAAAACAACACGACCACGACTTTAATCTAGCCTCAAAGGCGGCTGATACACGTTGGCGATCGATTGGTCTATGTCTATGCCAACTTATCACCACCGATTCCACTCATCGATTACAATCGCGTTTTGTTTTGATAACCGTCATATTGTGCAAAATCAACGCGGAAAAAATTCAATGTTCCCTTACTATATATAAGTTGCCTTCAACAGCCCCCGCGCGGATAAAAACAATAAGAAAAAATGTAAGAAAGTGAAATAATTACTCTGGGAGTGTTCTCTATGCGCTGGTCGGCCTTAGGTCTGCCATTACCCGTTGAAGACACTAGTTCGTCGCGAGTTCTTACTTTCTTACTCTTATCAAATCGTGCACCGTATTTACATAACTCGGATATCAGCGACTCTTTTTTTTTGGAGAGTGGTGTATTTTATAAGCAAATTTATTACCTTTCTGGAGGAGTGATAAGAAACAGCTAGACATACTTTGGACCCTCAGTGCCGTAGTCATGAACACTTTTGAATTTTACGGCAAACTATCGAACACTGCTCGAAATAAGACATAGACTCTAAAACAAGTAACTTGATGCTGAGGTACACCTGAACAAGTAAAAATTGCGCTTATGACAACACCCTGTTCACCTGAGCAATTTCCAATATTTTTACCTATACCGAACAAAAGCACCTACTAATTGGCTGTTTAACACAGGAAAATCCAATGAGCTTCAAAACAATCAAGTATTTGTTCAATTGGAGATAACGAGGATTTCTACTTTCTCCGAAAGAATTAACAACCAGGGAAGCAGAGACTTTAGCTGCATCAAATAAAACTTCGAGACAACTTTGAATATCTACGAAAAATTTGAATCTGCCTAAACGAAATGTTTCTTTTATTATTTAAATAAAGCTAAACTTATTTTAGGATATTTAGGATACATAGAAGAGTACACTTACAAAATTGGGAATGCTTTAGATTTTTAAGCATTATAACAACAATTTTATTTGCAAGAATGTTTATTTTTCAATATATGAAATAAAATTGATCAAGTTATGGTTAAATTGTAAAAAAACGACACGAGAAGTTGTTGTCGAACTTTATTATAGTAAAAAAAAATTAAATGAATCTTTAGGTTTCGAAATACTCGAAATATTCTTGCACTCATGGGTCATTCGCATCACGTGTGTTAAACTAATGCAACTAGAAAAAAATTGGAATATATTTGTTTACAATTTTTTGTACAACGAAGTATACACGTTTAAATTATCATACTATACACGTTTCTATTTAAATAGTCATCCTTAATATTATACTACATACATACACATGGCCGTACTATTTATTCTATGATTACTTTGTTAAGCGACGGCAAAAAAAGGAAGTAATACGAAAAAACAAGAATTATTTTCGACATAGATATATACAATACCTAAATTCCACCTATCTACCTATGGGTCATTCGAGACCACGCAAAATGTACTCCATTTGTAATCCCAGACGGTTACGTTGCTAGAGTACGTGGACGGTACACGTGCAAAGGTATGCCAGAGATACGAACAAAAAGCAAAAAATAAATAATGAACCATTACAAATTATACGATTTTATTACTATTCCAATTACTGCACCATCCCCTCCCCATTCGCTCCTCTTGGCGACACTATAGGTTCAAGTATTCAGTCGCACGCACGATACTTAACACTAAAGTTCTCCTCCCCATGCAAACATGAAATTTGACAAAGGCACCAATCACCCTTGAGTTACGAAGAAAGATAGAAAAAAAACAAGTTTTGTGTCCCCGACTTTTTACAAACACTGAAATATGCAAGTCTATCCAAAAAAATCATTTTAACATTTCTAAGTTATAGAGTTTAAAATTCAAATTTTAGATCGCATTGCATTGCATTTATATCGCCAACTAGATTTTTTGTGTGTTTAGTAACAGCATAGAAGGATATTTCAATAAGTTAAAACGAATAATAAGATCGTAAATTTAAGTACATACACCTAATTTTAAGATAGATCTGATTACTAGAGATATAAAATAGCAATTAAACGTTTTCTCAACATGTTGATGTGCGTAATTGCATTCACTGCTGATTATATTCATTTGTAATCGCCAATAAAAAATCCATCAAAGAACATATCTACGTGCAATTCAGGATAATTTATAGCCTCAGTAATGTCCTTCGAGGAATAAGATAACGACACAAACATTTAACTTCTGAATGAATTTAAGGGATATCATATTTTTTATGACTATTTCAAAGGTTTATGTCTGTACAAGGGCGTCTGGAACAAGAACACTAGCAGTAAGACGAAAGCACTGATGGGAAACCCAGATATCTACTTCTGGTCTTTGAAATAGAAGTGTAAAGGAATTTTTCCAATGATAAAATTTTATTTTCTTTTGCTTTTTAAATCCCCCTTGTTAATATAATCTTAATAACAAGTATTACTACTACGTCACTATCGCGAAATGTTAGGAACATTCAATAAATCGACTTTAACGAACCGTACTTATCTAATTCAAAAGAGAACATAATTGACCGCATTTTCGAAGCAAGATTTTGAGATGAATAAGGATATCACCTGTTTAACACATTAAGAGAAACACAGACAAAGTTTTCCACAGTTTAGAGAGTCTGCAGACATATCTTCAAATGTTATGTTATCAATCAAAGCTAGATTTTTATAAATTCAAAAGTTAAAGCCTTGCTTAGTCCTTCAGTATATTTTTATTAATAAATATACTTTTAATTTCAAATTCATTTCTTTAAAGCTCAAATACAATATATTGTAATTAAAATTTCTCTCTATTTCTCTGATCTAAAAAATTGCCGTGAAAATTTGCCCGTTTAAGTTTCAAACCAGCACAAAAACAATATATAAAAACTTGTATCCTCTTAAGTGCGGACTACGAGTACATTTGTGTTAGTAGCAATAAAAGCACTTTACAATTATTTCGCGGCCTTACATTGCAAACTCGTACTTCTCCGAATCATGTTATCATTTGCCGCGGTTTCCTTCCTGCACTGATTGATTCATTCAATTGTTGACACAAAACAAGCAGGGCGTTATCGCCAGAAACCTAGCCGAGATAAACCTTTTAAATTAGTGAGAATAAGTGTCAATTAGTGTCCGCAGTACCTTTAATTGATAAAGTAGTAAAACAGAGACGCAGTCGAAATGAAAGCGCAATGCCTGGTCTTGGTGATCTCCAGCATTCTTCAAGGATTATCCGCAGAGCTTACTTGCCCCAAGGACGACCTGAAGGAATCAAAGTGTTTATCCTCCCTAACGCAAAAAGACTGTCCCCCAGGAACCTTCATTGTCCCCTACGCGAACCTCTGCAACCGGTGCCCGGGGTGCCGGGGTGGATTAAGTAATTAATTAAAAATTCCATTGCCATGAATTTCCTTTATTCACTCAATTTCCCATTCAGCCACTGGGTTCTGCAGTCCAGACTGGGCGTGTGCACCTGGCCTCGTGTGCATTGACGGCGACTGCAAGCTGGACAAGTGTAAGTGTTCCGATTCGCCATTAACCACTCAGTGATGATAAAGTGTTCTGTTAATTAGCCAAATGTTCGCATACCTACCACCTGACGAAATTTAGAGGACTTCCCACCTGTGAAATCGACGGTACTTTTGCTGCAGTGCAGTGCAAAGGCGATAAGGTTACCGGAAGGTAAGTGATAGCCCTGCGGCTAAAAATAGAGCGCCGAGTTAATCGAAGGGTGATATTACTTTTACTTTTTATTTTCCAATTACTTACACTATACACCCCCTGCGGATAACAATTTTAGTACAGAAATACGAAATGTCACATCTAAATTTTTGATAAAAGATCGCACTCTGGTGAAAACATAAAAATTATTTAACATTTTCTTACTTGATTAAGTAGAAAAGGTGTTAAAATGATTTTCATACAATTAGAAGTGGACAACAGTGATTTAGATTAATTACCTATTCTGGTACCTTCCTTCTTTTGGATAGTAATAAATAGATTTAAAATAAAATAAATTGACGTAGGGTATTGTTAACTTATTGACATGACCAAAAATAAATTCCAATTTTAATTTAAGATTACTGTAGATAGTCGTATCAATTTATGAACTGAATCAAGCATTCACGCATGCAAGTTAATTGCAAATGTTCCACGCTTCATATAAGTATTAATCGTGTAGACTCACAACTCGTGATTGAAGACTCAATTTAAAAAATAGCCTAAGAAATTTTTATACCATTTCTGATTTCCTTTTCATTGTTTAAGACCAACAGTATGACTTTTTCTTTAAGTTGAATATGGTCAGTGTTATTCACGGAATTGAACGAACTCTATTTATCAAAATTAATCTAGTCTTTCAAGTCTTAAGTTCCAAGACATACTAGACGTATTCGTGTACTTATTTGATAACTGCAATTTTTGTTTATAATTACAAGGCAGTACATCTCTTGATGTCTACATCTACTCACAGAATTAATTGATCATTTTTTACACTGAAAAATCATTAATTGTTATAATTGAACAGAAAACATAAAAATTATCAACGACTTTGAGTTTGTGTACAATAATCATCATTAATAACTCGTACCTGATCAACAAAGGATTTTTTTGCAACTTCTACTTCGCAATAACAAGGTCGAGATAATGAAAAAACAAATTTAAATATAATTTTTCCATGTAATTCTGTTTCAAAAATTATCAGTATTTTTCCTCTTTTTAATTGTTTCTTAGTCGACCTAGAAATAAATGTGTAATATTTCTCACCGCGAACATTTTGAGTCGAAGTTTTGTGTTTGAACTTTTTTAAATAATAAAACTAAAATCCATGTTTCTTCGCATTATGTTTTGGAAAAAAAATAAATAGAAAATCCTCAACTAAAAGTTAGTGAAAATCCATATTTTTATACTTAGAATTGCATTAATCGTCATAACTTTCACTTGCTTATGGAAGAAATATATTTTTTGATTTGAAGTCTAGCAATGGTTTCCATATCTATCATAGCAACGAGACTAACAATTATAGTCTGCTATTATTAATTAGTTTTCTAGTCTTAAATCGAGGATTTTAGAATGGACATGCTCCTCCAAATATTTCCAAAGACCAACTTTACTAAGGAATATTTCACAATGACCGAACTACTGTACGTAAACTAATACCGGCATTTATAAATAATAAAATAAGACCGTTTATAAAAACTTTTCAAATATATTTAACAAAACAAGCCTATCTAGACTACGTTCTAGATTATTTTAACAAAGTGCCCAAAACAAAGGCGTACTTTTTAGACCCAGCACATTGGTGACCTGGAACAATATAAAATTAGAGTTACCCTTGGGAAATAAATTGTTGTGTGAAATTTTGGAAATAATAGTTCTTGCTTTCAGATGCTTCTGCTACTCGGAAGATGGACAGAGAATCCACGGGTGGGCCTGGTGGCGGAAGGCCAGAGACATGACGTGCTCCTGCAGTCGCTTGAAGTACAAAATGGGGCAAAAGGGACACTCGCACAATACCATACATTGCGATGGAATGGGCAATTTTGAGCCACTCCAGTGCAACGACGGGATCTGCTGGTGTGCTGACCCAAAAACCGGCAAAGTTATGAAGGGAACAAGGGCTGTTGTCGAGTCAATGTGGATAAATCTGCCCTGCTGTGAGTATTTAAGACGTCTGTGCATTTATACTTATAGTTTTGAGGTTTCACGGAAGGTTGGTCAGCCGTTTTGTTAAGCCTGCAACCAAGTTCTTTACTGGTTATAAGGCTGTAAATACCCTTAGCACAGATTGGGCTGCGGACGAAGTGCTCCCCGCAGAACTGAAATCAATACACCCACTCAGCCTCAGTCTGGTTTGGCTTTCGGAGATTTCGGCTGAAGTTATACGTGCAAGCGTGGTCTTTAGAATTTAATCCCCTGTTTAAGTATTTTATATAACTCTCAATGAGGTCGCAAATGGGAATTCGAGCACGCTAAAACATTTTAAGTTGTGCTGTACCATTTTCCACTGTGGAATTCTCGCTATGTATAATAACCATTGACGTGTTGGAGTGGTATATAGACTTTTAACTATATAAAGGGGCTTTCAAACAGTTATACGTAGATCAACATTTTCTTTGCTAATTAAAAACACAGACAGACTGACAAGCATTTTTCTTTGAAATCTGCAGGTACTATTCAAAATGTGTTGGTATCGAAGTGAATTAAAAATATTCTACCTAAGTTAGCGAATTATGCGTTAAACACCTATGATTTTCCAAAAGAGTACATTAAAACGTTTAATCTATTCTTTTGTTGCTTGCATCAAATATCCTCTATCCAAACTTTTCGGAAGTGTGCTACTCTGAACACGTAGTAACAAAAGCTATAAAGATATCAGATGAAACCATTGACTTAATTAATTGATGACACAAAGTTTCTGAATTTTTTATGAAATAAACTTGAGGATACACCCCTATAAGATACTAAAGACTTGTGAGTTGATATAAAATTTCATATAAGAATAATACGAACAAATTATTTAACGCATAAAAAGGGATATATGAGACCTTGGATGTCCATGAAGCAAAATGTTTGTTCTTTTTACAATCAGGAACAAAATAGGCTTTGCAGTTTTGATTTACGCCTGGCTAGGACTTTTTCCTGTCTCGATAAAATCAATCGTCTGTTACATCACCCTATGATTAATTATTGCTCACGACACCATAAGTCGCTTGTAAACCATGGTGGATGTAGACCATCCAACCAAAGTCTCCCCCGGTTGCGTCACAATAGTTAAGCAACAGGTCGACTTCAATTATTTTCAAAGTTACCTGCCGACGTCTTGAGCACCTTCCCGGTCGCATAGGCGAATCTGTCTTCACATTAGTTATTCATCGTGTGCTAATTAGAGCACCTCTTCAGATATTTGAGAACACCTCTGCACGAGGCTTAGTTGTCATTCTCTTCATAGTTTTTTTCATCTTAAACAGATTTTTTTCTTATTTTATGTTTTCCTCTCACCTTACCTGCCGTTCTATAACAGATGACATTGCAAAAATGGGGCTCCAGTACTTGAGACAATGCGAAAGCGCCGCATATGCCCAACATCTGATGAAGGAGGAGCTCGCCGTGCACGGTACCACAAAATCAGAATTTAACAACATCCAGTGCGACTTTGACGGCGCCTATGGGACCTATGTCGTACAGAAGGGAATGTAAGTATGAAATGAGGGTGTTACAATTCTCAGGTGGAGGACGGGACAAATGTCGTGTTCATTGTCACTAGTAATTAAAAATAACTACGTAATTACGGCACAAGTAGGTGAAGAGATGAACTGAAATAGAGTATTGTCGATGCAACTAGGGAGGCTCTGCAGCCAGGCGCCTTTCAGAGACGCTAATGGCTTCGGACAATTCTGGGACAGTATCTACCCCCATAGAACATCAGAACCCTTAAGCATCCATTCACGTTATCTTGCACGGAAATACTTCCTGGTAGGACTAAGGCTTAAGGATTAAAGATAAACCCGTTCCATTTCAGATTTCTTAGCTCACCGGCCAACCTGGCTATACCATTGTACATAGATAAATACTTCACAGTCTAAATCCGCTTTCCCCCCATTTCAGAGCGTACTGTCAATGGAGAGATGGGACAAAGCTTGCACCCTTCCAAGCTCCCTCCAAGGATGTGGCTCAAATGAACTGCAGTACGTCAAAAGATTGCAAACAATCAAGAAGAACTTAATGATTATGGAAAATTCCGATTCTATTTCTAGACTGCGCACGAGACCAAAAGATCTTCGACGAGGAAGGATTGGAACACCGATTGATTTGTGAGTCAAACGGAAATTACAAACCCATCCAGGAAATTAATGGCAAGATGTTCTGTGTGGATCGTGACGGTTTCAGTGTAACCGACCCTATAAAAACTACTGTCATCCCAGATTGCTCCAAGTACCTGTACTATGAGGCAAATTCCTTTGACGAACAGGAAACACTCTATAAAATTGTTGCAAATAAATCAGTGGTCTAATAGAGCAAACTATTGTTATTTGTTTGTTATAACCGTTTCCAGTATTTTACTATAACTTCACTCGCAAGTAATTAGCAAAATAAAATATTGTAAATATTTTTTGAATGAATATAAATACTTATTTGATATCATAAAATTCTTTAAAAGCAATCAAGTATTTTGTTTGCAAAAAGAAATCATAAACAGTCAAATCTTCAAAACTAAAACCCAACCAACTCACCGATTAATGATAAAAGAAAATTTTTACTTATGCACCCCTCCCTTTGTTGTTGTAAAAACAACTTTTATAATCAAATAAAAACTTTAAAAACCAAACAGATTGACGCTATTTTTGCATTACTGACTTCTGTTCTTTATCTATTGAATGAACTTTGCTGTATGGCAATAAATATTTAAAATTTTTTTACTTACCTTTTCAATATTACGACAAAAAATAAAAATAAGAATAGAATTTACAATAAGGTAGACTTTTATTACACTGGGCTAAATTTTACTTAGATTGACGTCTTAGATTGAGATCCTAAGCTCATTTGAAATGGAAAACGATATATTTTTACAGATAAGTTGTCGCCTTAGTCTAGTTCTTACAAGTAGAACTTTATAAACAAATTTTAACTCGACCCTTTATTTTATATAGGGAACCCTAAGTGTGTTAGTACAACTCACACTGGTCTAACCAAATTCTATTGTTATTAAACAAAGGAAAGAGCTCCCGTCGTAAGGCGCGTGGACCTCTTCTGTGAGTAATTCAAACTGCCATCAAAACTGACGTGATAAAGCCCAAAAATTCGTGGTGCAGCAGTTAAAAAGTAAAATGGGTTCTGCCCCTAACAACTTTGTTTGAACTTATACCATTATACGCCTCATAACTGTTTTGCTCACGTGCCCTGTATATTCACCTCAAGAACACGGGAACGTGCTCTAATGATGGGGCCCTAAGTGCTTTTGTTCCAGTAATTTGCCCAGTTGAATGCCGAACTTGAGCCCAAGCCGGGAAAGGGAAACCCCTTAATTACTAAGATAAATTATCCGAGGTGATTTATTGCCCCGAAAATGGGTTAATAGAGTAGCGACGATGTGTGTCTTAAACTGCGCGCATAATTAGACATGACGAGAGATGGATGCCGCTACTGCTACACTCAAAAAAAAAGTCATAAAATTAGTAGGATTTCTTGTTGCTTCAATAATTTTTTTTTCTATTATTTTTAGTCGATGTGATTCATGTTATTAAAACCATATTTCCATAATTGTTGGATTTATCCTATTATAATAAGAGTACATCGAATTAAATCGTAATTGTGTCACATTGTTTTAATAATTCCTCACATATAATTAAAAATATCCCTCTTATTTCAAAACTAATTACAAAATTGCTTATAAGCTTAGTTAATTTTTCTTATTTTAATAAAGAAACAATTCATATATTTATTTTTATATTTTCAACTAATTTATTTGTTTTACATTATTAATATACATAATTCATTTATACAAATTTATTTACAAGTGAAATTCATAATATTTTTGCGAATACAGAACTTATTTTTATTTTTATTTTCCTTTTAATAATCTAGTAAAAAAATTTAATCAAATAAATGAGCCGTTTATCTTGAAAATGCCCTAAGTCCATTTAAAAAAAAGAACATTTCATGTTAGTTAGCCTTTTTCGATATGTAGAAGCTAAAATTGACTCAAGTAAAAATTATTTAAAAAATGGACTTAAGTAACTCTAAAAATAAATGGCTCAAATATCTTTCTTCGTTTATATATCAGATTTTTTTTATTAAAATTCTCCACCTTTCCTTTCAGCGATGTATCTTTGAAAATGTTCATTAACACATGTACATTTGTATGTAGTTCTTTTTTAAGTTACTTTTAAATAAATCCCTTTCTTCAAAATACAATTCTTTTTCAAAACAACCTTCACAGGAAAATAAGCGTGCAAAATTTAGCCCAGCTTTTATTGCAAGATAAATTGACCCTTGAATTAGTAACTTTAGTGACATTTTTATAAAACTTATGTAGAGCTTCAAAACGCATACATCGTAAGTCTTTTAATGAATCACATTTTCTAATTGAAGTTGGATAATGCAATAAAAAATTGAATTTTTGTCTTAAAGACTCATCAAATAGTTCAATGTACAATGAGTTATTTTTCGAAATTAAATCTTCTAACGACTTTCAATCATGTTCATTTAAAACTGACAACAAATTTAGAGTTATCAATAGTTCCCCGGCTTTATCGTTTTCTATAATCAAGTCACCAATCATTAAAGGTAAATACTTTACAAAGGCCATCGCATTTTTAAATTGTTTGATTTCAGTGGAATAGCAACTTCGGTTTCACCATAATCAAATTTGTTTCCGAAAGTTCTAAACCTCTAATAGGAAATATTTGATTTTTTCTATAAGATAGCATTTTGAAAATACCTACCTGCATACACCTTCAAAAAGGTCATGCATGATATCAAAACAGAAATTGTCAGTAACATGGAAATATTTGATTTCATTAAAAACACGAGATTCTTTAACACCAGTTTTCTTTTCATCATTTGTAATAACGTCAGCTTCAAAGTTTTCAACATTTCGCAAAGAATTTTTGTATTGCATTTCAGATTTGTTTCTTTTGCAAGCTCAAAATCCTAAGTAAGTATTCAATCCTAAGTTGTCGCCAAGAATAAAGGCTAAAATAAAAAAAAAGTGATAACATTGATTTTCAACTTCTGTAATACCTTTGGTTTCTAATTGTTTTATTTAATCGGCAAAGAACTTTATTGTGGAAAAAAATTCCATAGATTGCCTGATTTATTGTTTAAAAAAAAATCAGTAACAAAAATATTATTAACCTTAAACAAATAATGATTAGGAATAGTTGGAAACGTGTAGTAA
Organism: Proctacanthus coquilletti; assembly: GCA_001932985.1. Taxonomy (NCBI): domain Eukaryota; kingdom Metazoa; phylum Arthropoda; class Insecta; order Diptera; family Asilidae; genus Proctacanthus; species Proctacanthus coquilletti. Next base: position 2,361,236 of record MNCL01000006.1, read on the forward strand.
AGGCTGCAAAATGGTCCCCAAGGGGTTGTCGATACAAAATTCGCCAAAGTGTAGTATAAATGGAATTGTTAAGTATTGGAACTACTTTCGTTGAGATTTTTTATATTATCTAAAATTAATTTCAAAATATTCCTAAACTCAAAAACTTTATTTGAATCGCTAAGTGCGTTATTATACCAGTGACCTTATTTTAGTCATTGGCTGGAGAATTATCAATTATTACGTTGGAAACTTCGTTATTGATGGTTTTTTTAAAAAATCCTCTAGTTTCCCGTAAGTTGAGAATTTTATATTCTGAATTAATATTCTTAAAGGGTCATTTTGTTTCAATTGTTTTTTCTTCAAATTCCAGTACAATGTCAGTGAAGAGTTCTTTCAGGGATTGGATAGAATCAAACTCTTTGAACTCTCCATCAATAAGCTATTTTAAACTTTTTTCACCACGATAAAGTGAAATTAATCTTTGCATCAATTAATCGGTATGTTTTATAAATTTTTATTTGACAAATTTTCTAACGTATAACATTTCTGAAGTAGATATTTAAACATTTATAACAATACCTTCTTTTCGGAGGCAAATGAATATCAAGTGCATATTATTTTCCTCACAATATAAGCATAGTTTTACACTTTTACTTAAAACAACAAGTTAACAACGAGGTTTAGTATCACTTTGACTTTCACAAGTCTCTAACACGATTTAAAAAACCCAAATGACGCTTGTTTGAAAAACTAAGGCACTCTAAATTTCTAATAGGAACTTACCTTTACTTTGCAACATATCTTCTTGAAATAATAGTATACCATAAAAGTGTTTTTTTAAAAGTTTGTAATATTGAATCAAGTCCCATTAATTTAGTGGTATTATACTGTGGTAACTATGATAGTAGTTTAATCAACGGAACATCACATCACATCACTGATACCATTTACTTAATGTTCTTGTTCTATTAATAGTTAATGAGGTAGCAAAATTAAATAATAGTACATATAATGCTTGTCTTATTACATCTGCTCAATAGTTTTGATCGTATGAAAATAATACTCTGATCTTGTGAAAAACTATTGTACTAATAAGATTTTATGTTTGATTTGTGCACGATCAAAGTAATAACATTATTCGTTTTTTTCTGAGTGTAGTGCTGCAGCCACAGAACAGCAGGTTGTGCATATGCTACAGATGATCGCTTTCTGGGATATGGTCTGCGCGGGGCAGCAAATTTTACCAGAATTAAAATCACCTACTCGCAAATAGCATTATTAAGGGCCGAACATCAAGTCATGTGAGGCAATAATAGCTGCCTTGGTGTAATTGAAAATAAAAAACTATAATTTTAATTTTAACGACTCGTCTTATTATATCATGGAAAATTCCGCAAAAAGTAAATATATTTCACTATTTCCTTTTTTCATTTATCATTTCTTAACAGCTTCCTAGTTGGCATAACTAAGCAATAAATCACAAATTTTGTACTTGATAACATTAAAACCGTCTTAATCATCACGAATTCATTCTCATCCATCTGCTGCTAACCTTTGATTTCCTAACCCTCTGTTTGTTCCACTAGGTAACGATCTGAATCTAAAGTACTTTATCGTTTTAATAAATATAGTGTATAAATAAGAGCACTTGATATTTTTTTAGTATATTGGCAATAACAACCATGTTCACTTAAAGCACTAATATATAAACTTGACGTTGAATCTTAACAAAAGAAAAAAAACGAATTGATATTGTACTTTTGGAAAACTTTGGATGTAAAGAATATTTGAAACAAGAGCCTATTTATTTTCGTGTCGCCCTTTTAATCACACACTTAAAAATTAAATTCAGAACTAAGTTTATTACTCTACCTAATAACTTTATTGATTGTAATTATATTCTATATTTTAATATACTAAATATTTAAAATACCAAAACAGACAAATATAGACATAAGAAACTAACGAAACGAGAAACTTCTCGAAAAGTCAAAATATTTTTAAATTTGAAAATTTTTATATAAGTATTGAAAGAAGTAGGAAGAATAATCTTATGCAAAAGGGAATTAATATTAAAATAAAGAGAAAAATTAGATTTTGAAAGGTTATTAATCTCTTCGGTACGAGCGTCGCAATTTGTTGCACCACATTGTCTTCGGCCGTCCAAGTAACAAGACGCGGCCGGCGAGTGTTGAAAAGTTACCTGCGTTCCCGTCGTACGTATTGTATGTATGAGGATATACAAGCTACAAGTCGCAACTCTTGGCCGATTTGGGTGATTCTTCTTCCTATTGATTGGTTAACTATCAAAATAGAAGCCTATTGATTTTCCTTGATTGATAGTTTAAATTTGATAAGCAGTTTTCTACAAAAATTCCCTTTTTTGTGATCGGCGACTGTCCTCGGCCTCGGTTTTGCACGCTTCTTGCCCCTACTTTCTGGATGGCGTGGCACAGTACACAAAGGGTCCGACTGTCACGCTGCTGACACGGGTCCATACGCGGTTCCCAGAACTTTTTTTTTAAATAATATTAATAAAAAAACGGGGGGTGTGCACTTCTGATTTAACCAACGATTTTGTTCTGTAAATCGATATGTATCGCATTGGGAGGTCTTTTCAATATGCAAAGTATTTTCTTGAGAGTTTAGAGTAAGCAGGTCATATCATGCCTCGATATTTCTACTTTACTTCAAACTATAAACGTGCTTTTTTCTAAAAATGATCTTTTTCAGCCCTATGTCTCTAGAACTAATATTCCGGTTAACTTGAGATACCTCATGCACTTTTTAATTTAATACCTGTGCTGCATGAATTGCTATGGTACAGGTTTTACTTTTTCTTAAATTAGAATTTAGAGAAAAATGACTTTTTTTACTTCTTACATTTTTATTTTATCTTTAAGCAAACAATTATTTTAAATCCTCTTCATAATCTATAATTAAATCAGATTATGTTGTCACGCAGTGTTCCTTCTTCTTCAGTTGAAGTGCTTCTGTATTTCATAATACCTGAACCATTGTTAAGTTTTTTCGGATCACTAAAATCGTGTTAAAGTCCTAATTTCTCTCTCAATAACTTTCAATTAGCATCGAAAAGAAAACTGCTTTCATAAACATAAAAAAATACCTTAATCCTCTATTAAACTAATCAAATATCGTTTTGTTTGTTCTCTACCAAAAAGTTTGCACATAAAGACGACCTACTGAAGATGCTATAATTAATGGCAAGACGACGGGGGAGTGTGTGCAAATATTCGCGCGGATTTAATTTGTACGAATTTTGAGTGGAGTTGTTCGGAACCACATGAATATGAATGAAAGCGACCGCCAATTATACGACAAATTTGCAAGTCGTTCCTCAAATTAGCATACGAGTGTCAACTTAAGAAATGTTGACTTTCTTTCTGATTTTCGTGGAATGCATAACGCCACCGTGGGTCTTGCATAATTTATGAATGGGCCCGGCGCAAATATTCGGGAATCTCAATTTCGCCCGGTCAATTACCTGAAGAAAACTGATTTTCCAATTCGTTCCGATGATCAAATCCTTTGGTGTGTGAGCTGCTGTGCTTCCTCTCAAAGCCCTGCTGTCTCCTGCGTGCAATGGTCCGTTGACTTCATCTGGAACAAAAAGTAGAAATACTAATATTAAAAGATCGGCCCAACGGGCGAAACTTCGCCTATAAAGAAGTGATTCAATCGATTCGTTATCAGCGGAGCAGACAGTAAGCCCGAGCGCGGGGAAATCATTATTCAGGTTTCGCGGGAAAACGAGTTATCAGTTCGTCATCGATCGCCGTCTCATATTCTCAGGTGACCTGGTTTCTTTCATGAGGATTTTTTTGCAATTTGTTTTTGTTTACTATCTTCTGCTCTCGTATGTGGAGTTAAAGTGATACCCCGTCGAGCATCTCCATGACAAAGGTTTGGACGGGTGTCGGATTTCATGAATGACATGGATATAAAACTGCTGAGGTCGTTGAAACGCGGAAAGAAAATCTATAAAGTGACAATTCATTGCTGGCAAAACCATTCTCTTCAATTTTTATTATAAATTGAAAAGTGTTAAGTTTTATATTAATAAATGTAGTCAAAAAATCTATTCCCTATCAACGTTTCCTTTTTACCTTTTTTGTGAGCTAGATTCTTAAGAGTACGCGAAATTAAATGAAAAAAAGTGTATTGTATCCATTGAAAAAGGAAGACTCCGTCATTTACGAAATTCTAAATAAATGAAAATATTTTTTCTTTAAAACTTCCTTATGAATATTAAATTGTCGTATAATCCCAAGAATTTTCTAAAAATAACGAAATTTTTCCCTAGCTTAGATTTTGGCTTAACTAAAATGAATAAAAATGTTGATATTCTGTAAAAAAATGATTTTTCATGTCCTAATATGTCCTAATGCACGTAAAAAAATTTTACGCATAAAGAGGTTTGTGTATATCCCTTTTCCAATTTTCAATTTTCCCGCGCGTGTGCCAAAGGAGATTTCCCAAACGCACGCTCATGTGCACACACCAAATTTCCAAACCCATGCGGCTCACGAGCAAATGTGCTTGCTAAAAAATATCGCACATCGCTTCAATCGCACACGAGCGTCCTTTTATAAATATTAGATTAAAATTTTTTTGTGTCGTATTTCGCACAGATGTCATGTCAACCGGGACCAATATACTCATTTTATCATATAATCTCAGATTCGATTAAAATTCCATATTTAAAAAAATCTGAAATACACTTTTAGACAAGCTTTATAAAAAAAGTATAACCAAAATGCTAAGACTTAGGATAAAATCGAAATAAATCAAGTCGAAACGTTACGTTTGCATAATTACTGCGACTTCAATCCGCCAGGCAAAATAATGAAATGCTGGCTGGCTGCTCGGAAGACCGACTTGCGTGAACGGGATCAGGGAAAATCAAAGCTCCCTGTTTCGAAATTGAGATCTAATTTGAATCGCGGTCTTTCACACCGGCGCACACCAGTGCAACATAATCGCACTACCTGTGCACTTTCCCACAAGGTGCAATTATTCGATTATTATTCGAAAGTAAAAACACTAGGCCATCTAGCATCTGGACCAGCTTCGACGGTATTCACTTTTATTGCTCAGCCTTGCGCTTTGTTTTATTCGACACGAGAGGCCGTAATCACAACAAATTAATTTCTAACGAGCGAAAATGAAAATATCGCACCTGCTGAGCGGAAAATAATTAAAAGTCCAGTTTGGCCCAATATTTGGACGTGCACACCGAGAGCCGCTAATGCCCAGGTATTAATCGACAAACAATTGCGCGCCTGCGCGGCAGCCTCCCATTAACAGGTGTGGTCATTAGAGTCGCCAAACAATGAAAGTCTTGCTAGCGGCAGCAGATGATAAAGAGAGTCATGAAAGTGAAAAAAGCAACCGGAGGCGCGTCTTGAGGCCACATTCACACGGACTGTAAATCATCACAACAAAGGCCGCGACCCGTGGTGCAACTTTCACCGAATAATCAAAATTTGCTATAATCGAAAATGTCGCGGTTTCATTCGCGGCCAAAATCAAGTTCGAGCGTGGATGACCCAGGAGCACACCTGAGGAATTCAGTTTTTGTTTATAAACCGAGCGGATTTTTTGATTTTTGCGGATGCATAACGGATTGTCGGCGAAAGTTAAACACAGGAATTGGCACGCGATTGTATAACCACGTCCCAAGGTTTAACTAATAGCACCGTGATACATCTTTACCATCTTGATTAGTTTACCGTATCCGCGAAGAGCGGAAGTCCGTTTAAACGCTATACAATCAAAGGAACCGAAGAGGACAGAAGGTGTCTGCCCAACAATGAGCTCCTCACTTTTTTGCTGATCATAATTCCTAGGATAAGAAGTAAAATCCCCCGGGAATTTTTTTGCAGGCCTACAAATGCACTTTGTGATAAGGCAAAGGACAGAACGGATCTGATTTGTTAAAAACCACTTTCGACCCACTGAGCAATTGGTATCCGACGTCTTTCTATGCTTAATTAAACTGGTTTTTAATTTACTCTATTATGTATATATGAAAATAAGGATAACCTAAAAGATCATAATTTAAAAGAAATTAATACGTTTTTTATTACTGTTTTTCTTTTAAATAAATCATTAAAAAATAAGGAATTTTAAATAAAAAAAAACCATATGAAATACTTCATTTTATCAAATTGGACGGAATATGTGCCCGTTTGATTTCTTAACAAATACACCATAATAAAAACGTAACTAACAAAATTAATATTACTTTAATTGATGTGCATAGACATAAAAGTGGAAGAGCTTGCGAATATTTGCTCAGATGCGACGCGTCTGTGTAAATAGTATTTGATTGTAAAATTTGTACCTTCGCTTTAGAAATGAAGTCTAGATCATGTAACTGATGTTGCTAAATGCCTAGAAAACTATAACAGAATAAATTTTAGTTTAAGATAAAGATGTTTTGATATGAAATAACATGTAACATAACACCTTCACTTTGCAAATTTAACAACACATAGCAAACCTACTACAGAAAGATGTTACTCCTGAGCAATGTCTATCTAAACAACAATTATTTGGCTTAAATATCTCCTAAGCGAATCGAAATAAATATTTCTAAAAACAAATAAGACTCGTATTCAAATCAAAATTGTTGACACTACAAATTTGTTCCTTTTCAAAGATACCTACGGAAATACTAAGAAGTTGATTTTTCACTAGTTTGCACTATTTTTATCAACTTACATGTAAGTTATGAAAAGTGTAACATAAGAAATTAAATTAACGTTTTTAGAGCAAATGTATGTAAATTAATTTGGAATAGCGGGACTTCACAATTTGGAGGAGGATTTGAAAAATAAAAATCAAGCATTAATCAGTAAGTGTGTAACTATTGCAGGTAGATGGCACATATTATAAAACAAATATGAAATTGTTGACGTAAAATTATTTTGACATGGACTGAAAAGGAAATAATTCAATTTCAAATTATAAGGAAGTGTGTTAAAAAATTCAAGATTTCGCTTTATATTTTAATTTTTAAATTAATTTGCATTAGTAACTTAAGGACAGAAAACGTTTGATGTTTTTCTCATTTTACTAAACAATTTTAGTAATAAATAAAATAGAAACAATATTCGAAAAGTAAATCCACATGTAACACGTAAATCATATCATTCTCGTTACTTCTTGACTGGCCCTCATGCATCAAATTAACTTCATCCACTCTCCGCTTTGCATATGATTTGCATGCCTTTTAAAAGTACTTACTAATTCATATCATATCTCTTTCCCTTCTCTTACTTTTTGAAAGTATTTTGAATTATTTCAATTTTTACAAATGAAAAAGTGATGGGTGAACGGAAATACAATCGCATCGCATGAGACTGACAACTCAGAAATTTCAGTTTCTATACCCGTATCTATGCAAAGTGGCAAATCAAAGTATTGCAAAATGAAAAAAAAATAGTATATTTAACCCTGAGGAAATTCAACAACTCTTTTTTCCAATTCTTTGTTTTATTTGTTGATAAAACTGGAATCTTCCTAGGGAACGAAAGTGCTTTTGAGTAAAAGTTGGACACTTATTTCTTTCACTGGCAGCGCGCCCTGGAAAGTAGAATAACTCCATATTTGCGAATCTTATTTTGCCGAGAGCGAGAAATATTTCCAATCAAATGACGCACATTACCTGCTCGTATAAAACGGTACAGCTGGGCAGGTGGCTATCTCCTGCTCAATCAAAAGAAAATAAGATAAAAACCACGGCTCGTACGAATGTTGGTAGGACCTTACCAGGCACCTCGGATGGTTGGTTATTATCTGCATGGAAAGTTGATTGGTTTAATTCAATACTCGTAAAGGTAAAAGATAAAAACGTTAGCTGCTGGAATTTCTCAAACAACGGGTCCAAGGTCGCTCCAGGTGCGCAACACATTTGGAATAGGAATTGTATTCATTTGTACCGCCAGTTTTTGCGACTGTATTTCAATCTCCAGGTATAATTTCTTAAAATGAGTTTTAACATCTCCGACGAACGGTAACTACTTGCTTGATTTGAGACCCATCGGAATACGCTAGTAAAAACAATAAAACGCCATGATGTCAATGAACTTGGCACTGATAAGGTTTCGAGAATTAATTCCACTCCCCCTCACCAAATCGCCCGTTTCACACCTGAATGCGAGAAGTTTTAAGCACAGGTGAAATATGCACGGCTTTTGCCGCCTTGGCCTGTTTATTGCACCTGGAAGGGAAGACGTACTAATTGGCGAGTACTGCACGATGGGGCTGGGAAAATCACCGCGGCATGTTCTCCCATTCCGCGCGGTCGTGAGGTACCTCACACATGGAACGGCTGGCTCTAATTCAATTAAGACATTGTGGAAGGAATGCTGCTTAAGCCTTCGGTCTTCGGTAACGTAATATGCACTCGCGCCGACCGCGGGTAGAGAACGCGGGACATCTGAAAACACTAAGAATTGATCAGAGATCACGACTTTTTGAATTCTAGTGCAAATTATGTTATGGCTGCTGGAGATGGTGCTCTTGTAATGGTGCCGTCTGTGTTTTTTTCTTCTCTCCCCTTCTCACCTGATAGATTCTGTTTTGCGGTGTATGTATCTAATTAATTCTCCAGTAAATTAAAGTAGATAGAAAAGTGTCCTTGATATTCCTTGACATTGGAAAGTCTTCATATTGCTTTAAAAAAACATTCACTTAATGATTGTATTGCCCGAGATGTTTATTCGACCGTGTAATAGCAATGATTACAACACGTAAATCAATGGTGTAAATGGTCATCTAACAAACCGGAGGTGCCGTCACAAACAAAAGAAAATCGATTGGTAATGATGTTATTCCGTCGTAGGAATCGGTCCGAGTCAAGAGTAGATTTCTAAGAATATTATTTTAATGGAGCAGACGGCAAAATTTTAAAGATAATTTACATAGGTCATATCTTACACGATTCCCAAAAGAATGTTCAAGAAAATTTGAGACAGTATGGTGAAAACAAGTAGATAAAAAAAACTATACCATATTGCTGAAAAACCAAAAAAACAAACTAAAATTAAGATTGAAAAATACAACTTATAAATACAAAAAAAATTGTTGTTAAATCTAAATTAACTTCTAAAAGAGATTATAAAAACACATTAACTACATACAAACGCCCCATTATTGATCATACACACTTTTGTGAATTAAATCGACGTCGAATTTTTTTATTTATAATATAAACAATAAGTCTCCATACCCTAACTAGAATATAGTTTGAAGGAATTCTATCAGTAGCGGAATTATCAATAAAGAAATTTTCATCTTCCATCTTCAGGTAGATTTTTATCGTCAATGTAACTAAATTGTGTCTAAAAACTCTAGTTAAATTTGTGTTTTAAACTATTTGTCTACAAAATAAAGTACCTTAGAAGGATCAAAAAATATTAAAATAAAAATGGTCTTATAAAATCCGAATTGAATATGGTCTCTTTATAGTAAAAAAATATAGACATGTACGTATCTTTTCCTTTAGAAATAAGAATTCAAGATATACTCCGCAAAGGAAAAATACTGACCAATTTAGATTGTTCCTGCTATTAATGACGTAATCTTAACTACAAGACATAATAACACCCTTCTTAAACATTTTCAGCAGCATCGCTCGTTTTAGTTGTCTTGAGACGGTGAGAAAATTACACCTTAGCAATTTGGGAGTGAAACGCGATACAACATTAACCGAGATATTTCTAATTACATTAATTTCCTTCGAATCGACGCAAATTGCGATATATCTGTCAGTCGAGCTGAGCAAATTGAAAATTATTCCCTAATTACAGCGCAAAAGATAAGAGGGCACTCAGTGTACATTTCGAAGGTGTCGCCACCTGAACGCAGGCAAGAAATTGATCCACTTCGCGGCTAAATAGAACGAAAAATAAAAGCGCTAAAAGATGGCAAGGAGCACTGCAAAAGGAAAAGCGCCAAACGGGTTCCCGGCGCGAATCGATATACTGAAAATCTTGATCCATTCAATCGAGAGCACCTTGGCAAATTGAGTTTCCCATGTTCAGACCTGTGCATCTTGCAGAGCCTACCTGGCACTTCACCCTGCGAGACGCCCGTCATCTACCGCAGCGTGAAGCTAGTTTCCACCTTTGAGGAACGAACGTAGGTGCAATGTGGAATAGCGTTTTTCCACAATTAATTTCTAGACCAGTGCCGTTTTGAAATACACTTCTTGTACGTACAAGTCTTTAGGGGAAACACGTCAGAAATGCGAAATATGGCGGTCGTAATGCACTGCAGAAAAATCTGTCCAGATCAGCGTTTCTGTTTGCCCTGTCGTCGTCGTTAATGAGTCCATATACGCGACACACACGTCTACGTACTCTTTTGAGCTTTTCCAGCATCGGGCTCCACGTATCCTCCCTGTGCCGTTATACATGGTATAGTCATGACATTGAAGTGGAAATCCACCTCCCAGCGAGATTCTCAAAGCGAAAACTTTTCTGATAAAACCAGAACACCGGAGGCCTTTTGCATCGGAGCTTTCTGCCACTGCCGGTAAGTGGGAGTAGGAAGTTGCTTCCTTTGTCGGCTCGTACTAGTACTTAGCGGAAAATCCCTTTAATCAATCATTCATGAGTCCCTGCTACAAAATCGAATGATACTTCAGAAATCAATTCGTCAGTATCTTAGAAAGTTCAAAACGGTGTCGTACCGATAGAATCTAACTGACTAAGGCTGCCAAAGAACGTTTATTCGAGATTTTCCTAACTCCTACTGGTTAAAGATAATTTTCAAATGATCACTGAATTTCGCCAGATTATATTAATTCCATATATACCAGATCATGCGAAAACAATTTAATGAAATTGCTTAATTTTATTGTGTTATCTGTTACAAAGCTAGACTGGATAAAATGTCTTGTGAAGCGCAAATAATTGAACTTTACTAAAATACTAACTATGAACAAAAAGTCGCGAAATTATAGGTTCAAGTCCACCTATAAGACTTATATCATTTGTTGAAAGAAAAATATCTTAAAAGAGAACGATCTGACCAAACACTTTCGTGTTGCATTAACAAAATCAAACAAACCACTTGAGAACCCTTTCTAAATTTGACCAAATGACCCGTGCTTATTCCAATTTAAGCCATTATTCCATACAATGGACAACATATAACGAAACATTGCCCTATTACTGCAAATTGTTCTCGAAAAGTCATGAATTTCAATGGTAACAATTTCTGATGCAATTGGTTTGGAATCCTCTGTGATTGGGTAATATTTTAAGGAATAAGTTCTGGTACTAACATAAAAGTCCCATCAGAAAACACTCGAGTACAAACCGCAACATCGCAATAAAAATGTCGTATTGTGGCCACAAGATAACATAGAGCCCTATTTCCTGCCACTAAGCGAGAAGCTGACAAAATTTCGTATACAAAGCTGTAGTCCAAAAAGCTATCTCCATAGTTTCGTTCCTGGACCGAAAAAACAATTTTCTTTCCATCTGCAGAGGCTTTCCTTAATCTGCTTGTGCGCTCCTCAGGTCTTCTGAAAACTTTACGAAAAGAAAGGCCAGAGGCGAGATTTGCAGTGTCGCTTCCATTTTGCATACCTAAGCGATTTTATAAGCCATGAAGAAGAAATCCATTCAAAATTCCGAAACTTCAGTGTGGCGCAGGCTTTAGGCTCTTGTACGACTTCTCAGGTATGGTGCGCTGCAATAGAAAACATTCCTGGCATTTTTCATCTTTACGTGTTTTTATAAGTTCCTTGAATTCCAGAAGCCTCGGGGCAGGATTGCTCCCGCCCCATCAGAGAATCCTTGCTCAACTTTCCTTTCCGCCACTTACATAAGCCAACTTACTTGGGATTGCTATAAGACGATAAGCAGCACCTCCGTTCGCGAAGGAGGAGCACGAATAAAGAGCTTAAGAAATCAAAGAGTTCAAAGGCCCTTACAGCACTGCCAGATAATGCTGGCCCTTGCCGGGGAGGGTACTCCGGGGGGCAGACTACGCTGGGAGGTATAAAGGCGGATTTCCATTTCTTTTACGACTCGCAGGCCACTCTTCTCAAGGTTTCCCATAGAATTTCTTTTTCCCTTATTGCGCGACAGCCACAACAGCGAGCTTTGTTTGGTTCTCGTTCATTTTTCCGGAAGCCGTAAAAATATGGCGTAATATACCTATCTACTTTCTTCATTCCCAGGCTCGAGTCAGTGGCTCTTCTAATTTATCGCTAAATCAAGTTTATAGAACGTGCCAAGTTGGAAATTGCGGCAGGCGAAACTCCTTGTCTTGTCGCCCTCTCGAAATTCCCTTTCAATCCCTCAATCCTTTCGCGCTGCTCCTTGCACGCTCAGCGGGTGTTCCCAGTCGACGCCAGGCGCGTTGTTTCTGATGACGCGGCGCGTTGCTATCGTGTCTGCGAATAATTACGACGAAATTCAAGTTGCACTTGCTACGCGTCTTAGATTCAATTGTTTGTCATGCGAATATTAGCGACAATTTATTACTTGCAGAAAAAGAGCCTGTAATATTTAGTGGCACATGAAACGTGACTTAGGAATAAAACGACAACGCCACGCCACTACATATGAAGGAGCACAGCAGGTGCTCTTACACGGCGAGAACCAAGGAAATACCACTTTCGAGATTGCCCCCGTAAATTATTAATTTTCGTTTTCATTCCATACATCATAGACGTGGCTCGCTTCCACCGTGTCCTTGAGCCAAATCATATTTCCCTTACCTTACTTCCGAATTGAATTTCATTTTGTGTGCACAAATGTCGCGGCGTGTCAATGTGACCTACGGGTATTACTCCATATTTGGATAGGTTCACTTCGTTTGCATGTTACGGTAGTTTGGGGGAATAACTTGTGATCAAGGATCTTAGCAGTACCCCTTACTACACCAATTGTGGAAAGCTATTTCAATTCATATGGAAACAGCTCACGTTCTATGTACTCTAGTATTCAGCGTAATATTTCTTGAACGAAAATGGATTTCAGTATCGAGCCTATTTATGTGTTGTTACCATGCCTGTAAAATTTTTATTTAAAACAGAAAAATTTGCCAGACTAAGAAAAACGGATATAAACTTGAATATCCTTCCACGAGCTAATAGAACTCACATATGTTAGAAGTCCCTAACTACGCTAATTCTACTGGAATTGACTAGAAACTTGCAAGACGTATTCTTCATAAGGTTCATTAAAAGGTCAATATAATTAAATGTTTTTTTAAGATTCCACTTGGAAATGATCCTTTTGATACTTTCTATAATTTCTGTACCTTGAATTTCAGAATCATTCATATGTAGATTATGGTTATCCCTTTAGCTTTTATATTTGAAATTTTATTGACCTTTTTTTTAAATTTCGTTAGAAGTAAACGGGTATATCATCTTGATGCAACATCCGAGAGCAAAACATAAAGTAATGTTTGTGCTTAAATTAAATGTGACTAAAACATAATTCCTTAATTGTAAAAAAAATACAGCAAAATTAGGACATTGTAATCAATCGTCGAGAGCGGTCATTAATTTACGATAGAATTTCATTTTTGTTATTATAAACACGTTTTTCCCCATTTAAAATTTCTGCAAATAGTGGTATCGACGTTTATTCATCGACTACCTCAAATTTTATTCGCCTAACTTAAGATCCCTTTTAAATTTTACTTCAGATAGAAGACATTTTCCGGAGGATTTAAGAACACAATAAAAATTATATTTATAAAACTTCACGAAATAATCCTGAATAAGGTTTTAATACATACAAAAAAGCAAAAAAGTGTGTGAGTAGTTTTAAGTTGTGTAAAAAAAACATTATCCACTTTAAATTAATAATTTATTTCATAATTAATTTCTAATTTTCGAACCCCATTCATTCCTGAAACGAAGAAGAATCAAATTTTATTACTATAAATCCTCCAATATAAAAACTACACCAAATAATAATAATAATAATAATACAAAAGGTAGATATGTGTAAAATTATCAATCACTCAATCAAATTCCTTGGATTAATTACCACGAATGAAACTAGTGTTGAAGATCAGATTCGTATTGTAGACTTAAACCCCAGGAAATTCTTCAATGAGACCGCAAATTTTTCTTTTGTTTTTTTTCTGTATTTTTTTTCCTTCTTTAAATATCCGAACGTAGAAACCACACAAAATTGTGAAAAGTTAACCTGAGAGTAGTCGAGGTTTGCTTCCGAGGTGTCTTATAATTTTTATGATTTGTTTTCTCTAACAATTACACACATTCCTGCACATAGCGAAAGAAATGAAAACTTTTATTTTGAAAATAAAATAAGAATGGTTTAGAGAAAGCCGGAAGTCGCTGCCACCAAAATAATAAATCACAGTTTACAATTGACCTCGACGGATTCGATTGAGATTGTTAAATAATACCACTATTTTAAAAAGGTCACCTTATTAGAAAGATAATCCTATATTCTTTCAAGATTTGAATAAATGAATAGTTATATGAACCAGGTGATTTCGAATAGTGTTCCACCTGCGCCGGTTCGTCTGGCGAATGGAGCAGAAGTGTGCAATGTAAATAATTTTACCTTCACTAACAGAAACAATTGAGTGGCATCATCAGGTGTTGCAATGGAAGATGTTCAGATGTTCAGATGTTAAGCGCCGCGCATTATGGCTCTGACAGCTGTAAGCATGCCGCCATGATGTAGGTGTTGTAACTGAAGTAACCACAGTTTACCTTGTCATATATCTCTTGGAGTTGGGGCCCCTGGTGAATGCGAAGCGCCCAGCAACTGCTTCAAGGCAGTGAGAACCGGGCGCAGAATTACACTACAATTGCACTCTCAGTACACAGAGCATAATTGCTTAAATTGTGCACAATAGCGAAAATTTATATGGTCCAGAGAATCTCTACAGGTATTCCGATCTTGCCTTACGTCAGATAAATATGCAAATTTGCAGGAAGCAGGCACTTAATAATTGGCCCCCGATTGCCAAATAGAACGTTGGGGGGCTTTATTGTGACTTAGCCGTTGGAAAATTAGAACCTCACTGTTATTAGTGGGTACTACTGTTGAGAAACTAATTATACATGCAGGGTATTGATCGGACTAATTACAGGAAGCAAACATTACCCAACCTTTGTTTATAGAGTCCACTAATAGAATACACATGCACGTTCGCAAAAAGAAAGGCAAAAATTGTTAACTGCTTGTATTTGATTTGTTAGTACCTACTTCAGAGTTGTTTACCTACGTCTACAGATTATAAACCGTGCACAAGTTCGCACTAGGAGAGAAAATAATTTCCTATGTACTTCCATCAAAAATTACATTTTATTAAACGACCTCCACAAATATTTAGTTTTAGCCTTTATTAGAACAAGCTGTACATAGTAATAGTAAACTTGGACAAGTTTAGTCCAGAGGAGGATTTCAAAATCTGTATCAAAAATATCTCAGAATACATCTTCCAACTACATTAGATAAGTCTGTAATCAAAGTAACTATTCGACTTAGTCTTTACTTTCTTTCCAATGAGTTTATTCTTACCTCTTTTCAATAGCATGCTTTTGCAGCTTGTGCTTTTACACCTGGCATTTGTTCTCTAGCGTTTCGCGAAGGCATTGCTACTTTTACAATCTGCAATACTTCAAAATTGTGATTTATTAACGATCACCTCGTTTCGCAAAGAAATTAATTTCTCTAGATAATTCGTGGTTACTGCTAAGAATGTCGTCGACCTTCTCAGTACCACCTGCTTTGTTTGCATGTTGCCAAGCTAAAGGCATTATAGCGCACAAGAAACGGTTATCTCGCGCATAAGCTTTAAACCGGTGTAAAAAAATCGATTTATTGCTATAATTAACAAAGCTTGAAATCTGCACGACGACGCACAGACCGCGATCGTCACGTTAATCACAGGCGTCCTAAGAGAGCGGAGCTGGTTCGGCTTCTGTTGCAGTTGATACGTCTTACAACGATCTTTGCCGAATCTTACGCTCACTGTAAGTAAGGTTGTAGCACTCTTGATCGAACGGTAAAAACACAGCCAATTATCCGCGATAGCCCGACAGAGATTAGAAATTTTTGAAGGACGAGTCTCGGTCTCTGTCATAGCGCTGTCTTGGAGCAGTTCTTGCTATCTGATCATATTCGTCTTAGCGGAGGCCGTGAAAGGAAACAAGATCAGACATCATCAGATCAGCTTGGCCACACTCTGGGGCCCACGCGTTAGAATTCTGAATTCTCCAGGTATGCCGACCAAACGGAGGAAGGGAGAACTTGTTTTCTTTGTGGACTCGGTGATCTTTTCGATTGTCTATTTTTTGCTCGTCGCCGCCTTTTTATAGCGATCACCTCTGGGGTAGGCTATGCAAAATTAAAGAGGCACAAAAAAGTCAAGAAAAACCTAGAGTGCCGCCGGCTAAGTTTAGGCTCAGCAGTCACTGGAGCCCCGCGCGGCGACATGCAATCGCGGTCTTGGACTAAAAACGATCGACGCTGCCTTGCGTTTCTAAGAAATAACTAAGAGGTTTGTATTTTGTCAACTACTGGTTATATATCGTGTTTCGGGTGCTCCTCTGCCCTAAACAGTCAAATCATAGTAATAGCATGTAATTTACTACAAACAATACAAATTGCTTCCTTGAGACGCTCGCGCTGTCTTTTTTCCCCCTAGGTTGATCGATATCATCGCGTTTAACTTGCCAGTTAGCGATCGCGTATCACTTCTTAAGTGGATTTGAGAATGCTCCGCAGCAATAATTGGTCATTTCTGAAAGACAACGTAATAAATCTCGACTGCACGCAATTGCTTTTAAGTGAAACGATCTCCGGCTGATCATTTTTCCTTGACTTTATGCGGGTTAAACACAATCAGCTAACTAAAAGTGGGTCTTCAGGTTATTTGTAAGGAGGAATAATGCGAGGAGCAAAAAGACGTAATACATACTCACGCAAATAAGAAAAAAGTATGTTATGTTTTTAACACAATTATAATTTATGCTATCTTATTACCATATATTGAGATTGTTAAAATTAGAACACTTTCAATATATCCAATATATCTTTTTTTTGCCACCTTTATTTTATATTCCGTATAATTTTGAATTTAAGTATAATTCGATTCACGTATTTTTGTGTATATAAAAATAATAATGCTCTACCGGAAGAAGGTACATTTTCAGTAATTACTTCATTAAAAATATTCATTTGAAATCTGCCGGGAAATTTAGCAAATTCAAAATTATAATATGATTACTAAATTAAGATACAAATACACTAAAACCAGAAAATTTTTTCCATTTTTCGCTTTCAAAAACATATTTTTATGCTCCAAATATTCGAGGAAGCCAACGTGCAATTATGGAATTATTTGTGGATCGAAATGTAGTTCGCTGATGAAAATTCTACCTGCAATGTGGCGTATTTAATTAATAATAAGTGACGCAAATGGATTCAGAATAAATCAATTTTTTGGATTAATTGAGAATTTACGTATAAACCTTTTAGTATTAGTCTTTTCCACAACATAAAACTCATTAAAAAATTTTGTTGTGTATAACCCTATAAAAAAAAAATCGCATAAAGCAAAAAGTCTGCGGTTGATTAAATATCCCAAGTAAACAAAGGTTGATCGAGTTTCCACTGTATTTTTTAATCCTGAAAAATAGAACATATTCAAAGGAAACCAGGTAAAAAGTTAAAAATAACCTCGGCGATTTTCCTGATACATTTTATTGATACTTATCATGTTTTTATTGTCTACAAAATCACACTCAGGAAAAAGACAACTGTTAGAGCTTCCATCAATCAACTCTAGAAAGAAGTTCTCGTTTCCCTTCAGAGAAGTCATGGTCAGGGAATTATACAAGGTAAACAAACAGCAGCATTGTCTAGCAGTGAGTGGTCTGGAATGGTGCAAAAACTCTCCAAAACTTGCATTTGATATCGGAATCAGCAAAACTCCAGACGAACGCGACTATTAAGGCAAAAACCCTCGAACCCAGCAAAGGAAATGCGAATTGACCGTGGCGATAAAAAAGTTAGCAAATTAAGAGCGGACAGGTGGGAAAAACGTCCAACAATGAACCATCGTAATATTTCCAAAATGGTCACGAAATGACGCGACTATTTCAATTCGCGGCTTCACAGTTACGTCTTTCTACCTAATGTCTTTTTTTTTATTTCCAACAATAATTATTGTTATATTTTCTAAATCCTTAACCTGATAATTTTTTAAAACATACTTCACCTTACCCTTCCGACCTATCTTCCAAATTTGGCTCCACGTAAAACATACCGTTTCGACTTATGTTTGGACAGGAATCTAATTTTTATGGACCTAGAAGAAGGAAAAATAGTAAAACACATTTCCTTTCCCCTCGTTACCTACTAAAATACCGCATATTTTATAAAAATGTAAAAAGCGGAGCAAGAAACAATTCACGCCACTTAAAAAAATAGCATGAAAACTTAACCAATTTCAAATTTCGGGATCATGGGAATCGCAATCTTATAAAGCACCTCTGTTATCGTATCTTACAGTATCAATGGATGGTTCGCTGGACATACTACTGCATATAATAAAGATAAGTCGTTAACATAATTCCACAAGGATTATTGCGGAAACCTGGAAATATTATCGACTTTATGAGTAAACAGGTTTCTGCAAGCCACCTTCCGCTCAGTCTCATTCAAATTTTTGGGAGGGTCTGAGGAGGGTTCTAGACTGTGGACACAGAAGCAGTCTTGCATAATTCAAAACAGAAAAAGAGGAGCCCATCATGATTGCAGGGGCCTGGCCGGCTATATGGCAATTTCAGAAATACTAGTCACTTTACTGCTGCTCCGCACGAAACAGATTATTACGTGTACATGTCATTTGCCAGGACTCGAGGGACGGGCAGCGGATCCCGCCATTCACGGTAGATTAGGACGTTTGCATTATTGATCTACTACGAGGCTCCTGGGTGTAGTACCATTTGGACGCAAATCGTCCACATCCCGGATCCTGCAGCGACCCTGCTGCTCGAGGATTTTAGAGAAAACAAACTAAAATGGAATGTGTGCTGTGGAATCAGTTCTACCCAGTCTCCTAGTGCGGCCAATTCTGAGGCTCATTTTAATTGCGTATTCAGAATTCAAAAGCGGTCGATGGGCAAGGGCAAAAACTGTGACTTCGAAAAGTCCACTTACGACTGAAGTGCCAAAAAAACATCACTGGCTGGCGAGGTGTGGGGTGAGCCCTGGTTCGTGTCCTTGATTTTGACATCTCCGACTCGGACTTCGCCAGACATGCTCCTGGACGACTCTTGAGTACAATCGTGGCTACAGGGAGTGCTCCCCTGCGCTCCTTCAACTTTCTCAGCCCGGGCAACGAACGGCAACCAGGAAAATCGCCCGTACAATGGCACACCCAGGGAAATATTTCCGAGTTAGAACTCCGAATCAAAACAGTTGGTCTACCGTGGAGTTGGCGTTTTGTTTTGTTTCGCAACCGAACAACGAAAACAATTAGAATTGCAAAAGAGAAAGGGCCCCGTTGGCGACGACGACAACGAAGACGGGAGTGGAGTTCCAGCAGAAATCTCCGACTCCAGGTTTATTCAATGAGTGAAAAGTCCATGCATGCGCCTTGCGGCTTCATTCAAAGAGGCTGTGTGTAAAAATCTTGTAAAAATGAGAATGTACAAGGCCCACCCCAGACGGCAGGACGGGCAGGTCGAACCAAGCGAAAACCAACACCCCCGGGGCTTCGTTGCCCTGCTGCCGGAATTGATCGCAAAACTTACCTCTTCTGGCCCCTGAGCAACTGACTGCCGCTAATATCCACGTCTCGCACTGATTTTCCCTTTTCACCGGAGCTAAATAATTTAAAATTTCTCACAAAACTGCCACAAATCACATCTGCACCATTTGGGGCACTGCGCGACTTTTTGCGCAAATTTCTTCAATGAGAATTGGAACAGGGGCCGACAATGTTGGGCTAGACGGCTCTTCCCGACGCCGAACACTTTTTCACTGCAAATCGGTTAGAAAAAAATTACAAATTAATCCCGGGAAGCGGCGGAACAGGAACCCCTTGTTTTTCAGGTCGCGCACTTTGACATCTCTGCCTGCGTCTCGCTCGACGAACTGGGCGAGCTTTTGACGGCTGTCGCTGCTCACGGCTAAAATTTTCGCATTGGCCACCCTAAAGGGCAATAAACTTGGGCCGACTTCGCCTCCGGCTGCTGGGTCCGAGCAGTCCGAGGACTGAGAGGGGCGACCCGCGAATTCGCACGATAATTAATTAATCAAAGATCCGGCCAAAACTCGGACCTTCGACGCCGTTCAGTTTCTTTTCAATAGACGGCAACCGACACAGCTCCTTCGACACTTCGCGGCAAGCCCTCCCTTTTCGATTGCGGCTCGCTCGCTGTGGGCGAGCTTTTGACGGCTTTTGACGGCTGTCGCTACCTGGGCACGTCTCAGTGAAGCGCGCTCTGCTCACGCAAGAGAGGCGATAGGTCTGTTCGTTGACTTTTCCGTGAGGCATTCTCGGGACTGCTTGTAGGTAATCTCATCGAACGCTATTCTATGCTGTCATTTTCACTTATAAATATATGCAATGCTTTTCATTCAATTCAACTGTAAACAGTAATAAACTGTGTTAATGCTAACACTTTGTACTTAGAACATTTGGATTTTAAGTAGCTGGTCTCTGCACTTGCCACGACTGTAGTGCTACTAGTCCTTAGCAATCGACAAACATCATCAGCACGGGAGATGTTCTACAGCCGTGTCAATGAAACAGACCTAAAATCAAACTCTAATTTCCGTCCGCACTCTACGGCCATTAAATTTTGCTCTTGCAGAACTTAAAACTGAAATGCTCATTCCCTCAATAGGAAATAATCCTCTCGTCATCAGTCTTTGAATCATCTGCATTTTCTGGTTTAAACTTAATGACAAACAAATCAATGTCGTTAGAATCCAATTATCTACGAAAATCTTAACTAAGTCTTTAAGCTTTAGCTAGTCTAGCTATGCCAGAATTTTTGCAAGACATACTTTTTATTTAGTTTTAACTGATTTAACTGATAATTCATGGACGTACTTTTATTAAAACTGTAGTAACTGATCAACAAATTTGTCTTCGTAGTGTTCCGTATTATTGAAAGTAATTCCCAACCGTCCTAAAATTATTTTAAAAGTCCTACTAATAATAAGCCGCAGGATGCTCTTCTCATAGATGTCACCTCAAAGCTATCTAAGAGACATCTGGTTGAGAAAGTATAAAGTTGAATCGTCGTGGTTCTCGAAAACCAATCGACAAAATGGACCAGAAACGAGACGTTTACTACATCTACTACAAGTGTAGATCTGGTACAATTCGCACTTCGTAATGAACTACTACAATAATGGGAATTTGGCCCGCGGCTCCCAAACCCAAATTCAAATTTTGTTTTCTTCAAAAGCAACCACACTAAATCTTTACTCGCTCTTTTATCGACTCTAATTGTATAAATTAATACAATTTAGAGCAACGCTGATGAGAATAATTTCAACTTTAACAATTTGCCGGAAAGATTTTGCAAAACTGCAAAATTGTAAATTAATTTTGTTTGTAACTTGCCTCTTAATAAATAATTTTTTCTGTGTCAAAATGCTTTCATAAATTAGAAATCACTATAAGAATGTGTTAAGGAGATCGCTAAAACCTTTAAAATGTTTACAACTTTTATATCAGTCGCTTTTTTAGTCTTCTCATATTTTTCGTTTTTTGAAAAGCATCATTTCCACACATGCAAAAATCAAAGCTATGTGACTAAAAGTTTCTTTTTTCGTCTAAAAAATAAACTGAAGTCGCTTTCGAAATAATCAGTCTGTGTAGGGACAATGGATAAAAGTAATTTTAAAATAACTTGTGTATTCCGAGTAGTTTTGGAAATTAAAACGATTTACTCTCACTAATTTTTCTAAAGAATATAAAAGAATCATACCTTGTATTACTTCAAATAATGACTAATTACCAAGATCCTTTCTAAAAAGAATTATGTAGTACTAATTCGGCTTCAATTCAATTCTATTAATAAGGAAAATCAAGTTGTGTTGGGCACCTGGATTACAAAAAGAAGTAAAAACCGTGTTTTTTTCATAAAATAAGTTATCACTTTATCAAAAATGAAAATAAGAATCGGCTACGTTTAACGATATCTATATTTTTTAAAAGAGAATTTGATTTTTTGCTTTAATATTAGCATTTCCCCGCTTATGAGACAAAAATTTTTTATGGGTTTCATTATCGTAAATGTTACAAAATGCATTGTATTTTATAAAACAAAAGTAAATGTAGGACCTACCTGGAGTGTACATGTATTTAATTAATCTACAGAAAGAACCGCGGGAACCCTTATGGGGAAAACAACAATATTTGAAACAAGTTTTGCATTGCAATTTAAAGCAGTGATGGAGCACACAATTTAAAACAATTTACCAAGAGATTGCGTCCATTTTTACTTATTCGAATAATTACAGCGATTAAGCTAGAATCGTTAGTGTTCGATTTATGTTTGAAATACAAATAATTGTTTAAATACAATTGTTTATAAAATTTAGCTATCTGTACGAAGATGTGTATGTTCTTTTTAAATATTTTCGGTAAACATCCTTTTTGGTTTGTTAGGGAATAGCCAACGTTTGCTGAGGTATGTGTTCTTTCACATAAAGATTCTTTAAAATTTTGTTTTCCTCCTATAGACATCGTGCAAACTTATTAAGTTTAGTAAAAGAAAAATCTGATGATTGCAAATGGCTGATCAAAATTCAGTTGAAAAAAAATAATTTCTGTGTTCAATCCATGTTTAGCTGATTTACAACTAAAGGGCAATGACTTGGAGCTTTGAGGATTTCTTGGAAGGTTTTAAATATTTATTAACTCATATTCAAAGCAACAATATAAAATTATATAATCTACGGATATGGCTTGAAATTTGACATCAAACTATCAATACAAAATACAAGAACCATAAAAAGATGAATTTTCTGTTATTTATATTTGGGCCTAGCATTTTATTTTTCATATTTAAGTTTTCGATTTCAATTCACTAACACCAAGCCGCGTTACTGTGAGCAATCTGTGCCAACACCACATGGAAATTATCCTTTATTCGTAAATAAAACAATTAACTTTTAGTCCTCACTTCCGACAAGATACAAAAATTTCTAAGCCATCCACTAAACGTGCGATTATTTCTTAAAAAATACCTTCACTGCAAAATGTACTTACCTTATCTGCAAAATATGTTTTTCACTTTTATTTTCAGTTTTCCTTTCTTACGAGTTTATTCTTCCTCTGAACAATTATTCTAGAAAAATACCCTCAGCTTGCAAAAATTTTAATAACTGATTTAAAGTTTATCGCAAACATACGAAATTAGTTATACGTTGAAATCTTATTTCATAAGGTACGTGAAAAACAGCAAAGCCAAAAATAGAAATGTCTGCTCGCCTTTAATTAAAACAATGTAGTTTTTATGTAAGGTAAAAAATTGACAGCATTAGGAATCCACAAATAAAAAAAGTTAAAGTCTGTACAAAATTTGATTTCGTTTAAAACTGCATTCAATACGGAAACTAATTTATTCGGTTTAATTTTTTGAGAAAAGATAATTATATTTATATTAGATGTGGATAATTTTCCAGCCTACCACTTTCTTGTTTATAAATCAGGCAATGAAAACTTATTTCCTCAAAATCGTGTCATGGATATTTTTAAATAAAATATGTGTATTTATTTTGTTTTATATTTTCGGTCAGTGCCTTACCCTTACTATCACTATCGTTTTAAAAGTTTTCAATGTTTATTACTTTGTTCCCCTAAAACCATAGATAAATAATTAGGAACAAGAATCAATCTTGAGTAAGACGTAAAGAATTATTAAAATAGCACATAAAACATGTTCTAGGAATTTCCCACCCAAATTCCTCCCGAGTTTCTGGTTAATGTTCAATACTCAAAACTTAAAAAATATGCATATTGATGTCTCTATAGATGTGCTCTTATTTATAAGAACTTCAGAACTCTGAAACTATAGACGAAAGCACAGTTCAGGATTCATGATGGCAAAAACGATCGCGCAAATTTATGAACAAAGAAAAAAAAATACAAATTTAATGTGCTACACACGAAGAACAACGTAAATCAAAAAGAAGTTTCCCGTTTCCAATTTAAGGTTTTGTTATAGCATTTTTCATATCTTTTAAAAAAATTTTATAGAAAGATTTCCTTCGTTTCGTAAACAATTTTTAGTACATCAAAATAAAACCAATTTGGTAAAAATTCTGAAAACACAGTTCGGAAAATAACCAAGAATTGTAAAATCTGAAAAGAAAAACATGTTACTTGCCCTGGCCAGGAACAAAAACTCAAAATTGCTCCTATTAAATGCTCCTTTTTTCGAAATTTTTATTGGAACCAAAACGCCTTAAATCATTGTATTTTTTATCCTAAGCAAATTTTAACACAATCGTCTAGTCACTGTCGGGAAATCGTGATCACAGACTTTATAGAAAATATTATTGTAAAATAAAATTGCATTTTTTCCTTCGAGTGTAGTATTACTATACACTTCACAAATCATTACCAACTTTTGCTTCAAAGATCTTAATACTATCAGAAGATATTCTTCTAGAATTAGCAAACACAAAATATAAAATTAGTTGTTTTTTTAAAAATTCAATAAATCTAAAAAAAAAGTTGGTTTGAGGAAATCTACGATCTTCAAATAATTTAGATCTTTAACCCGTAGTTACTTTAAATAGGCTTTTAAATCACTTCTTTTTATGTAGATAGCGTTTAAAAGTGACTAAAAATTGAACAAACACATTGTCGATTGGGCGATTTAAAAAGGCCCTAAGGAATAATTCTTAAGTTGAGGTAAGTCTGTGTTTCTGAACTGTTTTAGGAAAATAAAATCATCCAGTTGAGAGTTGACTCGCCAAAAAGTATGACTATTTTACTCCTGAAGTATTTATAATAATTTAGTATATTTTTTAACATGCTTTTCTTCTATGCCCGAAGGTGTTCGTGTCTAGTCACCCCCGAAATGGTAATGAAAACAAAGCATTCAAAAGTAGAAAGGTTAGTTAAATTTATTCAAATAAATCCCCTGCAATTTAACTCGATATCTCGATATGAGGCATTTCAACTTTCACAACATTTATAAAGTAAAACATACCTGAGCCTTCTTCGAAAAATAAACAAAAGGAAAAAGAACTTCTCGAAAGTCAGCTCTCGGCAACAAAGTAAATCTGGAGGTATTGCGCCGCCTCAGCTGCTTTGAAACCCCTTCCCCTAAAAACCACCTTCGGCTGGGAGGAGACCCAAACCCGAGCTCGAGCGAAGTTGTTGGAAAAGAATTCATAAAGCGTCATTTTATAGAAATTAGATAAAGTAAAAAATTACCTATTTGAAATGAAATGCAGAAGTGCATCGAATCCCACCTTTGCCCTGCGTTCCCTAGGGACACCATAAGCGAAGTCATTTCGCTGGGCTGGGAGCTGCTTCTTGCATATCGTTGATGAGGACTGGTCACCAAAATCCATCAGAGTGGTCAGTGGCTGCTTGAAGACAAGGCCGACACTCCACGTCGCAACTGTCCTACCGTTTTCGCATTTTAGGCACACTCTTGTCGTCTTCGGCATGAGGAAAATCATAAGTTTGGAAGAGAAAAGTCCTACCAAAAATTCTCAGTCCTTGAGAGCAGCGCGGAGTTTCACAATATCACAATTTGCACTTCGAGCACATTTGGAACAGTTCAATACCTGTTAGCCAGAGAACCTACACTTTTAGCCCAGCGGTATCGCTGGAGATCAGCGGGATAGTCCTTTCAGGAACCCCGAGCTGCGATCGACCCGCAGCCGTCGTATCGCACTCTGCATACACCACACTGTGGCCAAGTCCTTAGTAAACGGCTCCGCCGAGCCCAGTACAAAACAGCATTTTTTGTGTTAAAAATAAAACCATTCGTTTTATTTATTGCTATAGAATGATTTAAAACTAAAAAAATCATAAACCTGATGCACAAGGACGCGGAGAGCCGGAAGCATAAATAGATAAAACCTTATCGACGTTAAATATATTTTAAAATTAAAATACATTATTTTTTATCATCAGCAATCATGTCACTATATAAAACCAAAGGTAAAAACAATATTATCTTAGTTATAGCAATTCAGATCAACCGCGTGTAGGATTCTGCAGGTTCTCTCGGTTAAGAAAGTCTCTCGGTGAACAACTGTAACGCTTTTCACGTAAATCCTGACTAAGGAATACCTCCGCAAAATCTGTATTTTCTTTTTCTGTTACTCTTTTTTTTATTCTTTTTCTGAATAAGAATGAACTTTCGTAAGACGACATTTTTTTTTTCAGTGAAGTGGAGTGTTTTCGGAAATCTTATGTGTGAAGTAGAACTGTAGAAGTTCAGGCAGATGGGTAACGTGGGCCAAATCATCGCCTATCTCTATAGCTGCTGCGATGGTGACTACTCCTGTCGCGGAAGTTGCGGTCGCGGTCGCCGCGACCACCCCGGTCCCTGCCGCGATCTCTCGTTCTGTGGAAGTCTCTGT
The DNA here is from genome assembly GCA_001932985.1 of Proctacanthus coquilletti. Lineage (NCBI taxonomy): Eukaryota > Metazoa > Arthropoda > Insecta > Diptera > Asilidae > Proctacanthus > Proctacanthus coquilletti. The sequence continues at coordinate 2,387,845 of MNCL01000006.1, forward strand.
TCCGGTAGCCACCACTGCCACTGTTCCCACCTCCCACTCCGCCCACTGGCATAGGTGGCCTGTCATTGGTTTTCCACAGGAACTCCTCTACAGACCTGTCGTACGGGGAACGCTTCTCATAACCTGGTGGGGGCGGCCGCATCGGCTGTGGTGGCGGATACTCTGGTAGGGCTGGTCCGTCGTAGTAGCGCGGGGGAGGCGGAAGCGTCTCGTAAACCGCAGCTGTTGCAGCTGCAGCAGCGTTTGGTGGAATCATATTCGTGAAGGCTGCTGGCGGGACGTACGGCATGGGTGGCAGTTGGTGTTGCATTGTTCGCATGTAGTCGGCCACATAGGCCTCAGCAGCTGCCGCGGATGTTACATACCGCTCCCAGGGCGGTACCCGGTCTCTGGAGTACGGCGACGCTGATCTCTTGTAGACCCCGGGTGGTGGGACACCGCCCATTTTGTTTCTATTCAGAGCGAACCCCTTTTTACCACGCAACGGGCCGCCGCTCCTCCCACGCATCGACATGCCCCGCGTCGGACCCTTATAAGTAACTCGCACTCCTTTCTCTCGCAGTATTCGCGCTGTTTCCTTGGATTTTTTGAGAATCGGTGTTAATTCGATTCCCTCGTCTTCGGGGAATAGGCGGCATAGCTCGGCACCGACTTTGGGTTCGATTTCCTGACCATCGCGACCTATCTTCACTGGCTTACCCTCGTTCCACGAATTGTATAAATGCGCTGTGCACGTAAACGACAGCTCTTTGCGACATATCCAGTCGATCTCGATAACGCCACCCAGAGCCTTCGATGAAATACTTGGAGGTAGAACCCATGAAACTGGAGGAACATCACGTCGGGACTCTCCGCTCATTCGGGCAAATCCCGCAAATTTTCCTGTAATTGAAGTCTGAATTGAAAGAAAAACCAAAGTCCACAAGATGCCTTAAGGCTCCTTACATGAATCCAATCATTGCAAAAGAAGACACTTAAGGACTACAGCAATTAAACAACAATAAAAGGAATATTGTTGGTAAAACCAGCACACCCCGCGTTTTTTTCTTTATTAATATTAATTTAAAAAAAAGTTCTGGGACACAGATACGAACCCCAAATCATCAGTGGGAGCCTTTGCCGACTGCGCCACGTCGTCGTTGTTAAAAAGGAAAAGGGGCAAGAAGATCCCCGCAAAACAGAGGCTGTGAACAGTCGCCGAGCGCGAAAAAATGGAACTTTTGTAGAAAACTATTGATGGAAATTAATTTAAGCAATCGATACTTTTATCTTCCTTTGAAGAATCAACAAAATCGGTCAATAATTGAGACGTCATTGCGTACCCTCATACGTACAGACCAACGGACGGAAACGCATGTCATTTCTCAAAAGCAAATTTAGAAAAAAATCATAAAATTAAAAAATTGTATCATTTCCTAGAGAAAGCCATATTAAAAGTTGCTTCGTCAAAACTCGAGGCTGCCGTTCTAATCGACACCGCGGGGTGTGCGTAAATTTTCAGAAGAATTATTGAGTCAAAGGTGGGGAAACAAATAAATAATCAATAAATATGTCTTCAAATAAAAATAGTCGTTATAGACCCTAGTGCTTTCGTGCAGCTAGAGATTAGTACTATTTTTTTTTATTTCACAAAATGGAGCAATGTATCACGAAAACATTTAATCTTTAGTAAAATTTCTATAAAGTTAAGTAATAACTACAAACAACCAAATTAAAAGTGTAGTTTCGTCTGAGATATTGGTAATATTACCACAGTGATCAAATTAACTAGTATTTATTTTTTGTATGCACAAAGAAAATGCATCTTCTAAATTTTTAATGGGCTCCTGTTGATGGGTAATGGTAGTCTTTTTTCGGGAGTTATTATAGCCTAAATTTTTGCAATATTTCTTTGCTGTAATCTTTAAGATCTACATTTGCAAAAATGCCTTAATAAAAAATTAAAATGTGATATAGTAATTAAAAATATCATACATAAGCGAAGAAAAAATTAACCGCAATGTTTTGCATTTTGCCTCGTTATATACAAACGCGTATGGATGATTTATTTACTAATTTTAATGTGTCAGGTCTTATCTTACCGGGTATTTGTTAAATTTTTTTAATATTATCATTTTCTACGATCACTGCAGAGTAATTCAAATTGTGGATCTAGGGAAAATAGAAGCCAATTTCGTCTATCCTTTTTTTGATTTAAATCACAATATCACACGACTAAAGTACATAAAAAATTAATTTTAACTTACGAAACCTTTAGTAAACTCCCTTGTCATTACTTTTACTACGGACTATTAAAGTGGAATACAACTTTTGTTACTTTGGAAGTCCATATCTCAAGAACAGATTATTAAATTGCAAATTGCTTTTAGTTCCTTTATTAACAATACCATATCAGTAATTTAAAAAACTGTTTTTTTTCACCATGTCTTTTCATTTCTGGTTTCATGAAGTAAATAAAGTTGTCATGTCATAAAAAATTTCTTTTCAATAGGTAGTAAAATTGTGGAACTATGGGGTTGCGATACATACGAATAAATATAACGAAATTATGCGGTTTCACGGTGGAGTAGATTCCTAAATAAGGTTGTTTTCAAAAACATTTCAAATGCTAGTTGCAATTCCTAGGGCTAGTTTTCATTAATGAGTGATTTAAGAGCGATTATAGGTACATTTATATACCTCGATTTAATCGCTTCAATATCAAATGTTGCGAAGGTAATAGGCAAATTGGGAATCGCAATAACTTTAATGGAAGCTTATCTGCGACGGTCGTAAACCAAGTACAAGCGTAATTTAATGGCTTAATGAAGTAATCAAATTCAATTTAACTTCGAGTCGATGATCTAACTTGCTGACAGTATTGTTCAGTATAGTTCAAAAGAACTTTAAAACCCAAATAGCCCTTCTTTAAATTGCTTTGGTTCAAGGATATCACTGCAATTGTTTTTTAAGCGGGAATCTTCGTCATAAGCTTAGCAACGCAAAAAAAAGTGATGGGTTCTTTCCGTGGAAGTTTCAAACAATTTTAATTGAAATTTTACGTGCTAGTAGAAGCATTCATCTGAATTGAAAGTATCTACAAAAGTTGGAAAAGACAAGGAGACTCGAAAAACTCTTGTTTTAAAAAGTTCTTCTTGGGTTATAACTGGAATTTAAATCATCTTTACCCCCAATAATTAAATGCTTACCAAATATCCTTTGTGCTATTACTGAAATTAATTTTATTATAAATACCCATGCAGTGCATAAGAAAAAAACGTGAAAAAATGGAATTTCTAAAATATTAACCTAAGAACATTTCGGAGATATATAGAACAAATTATTAAAGGCCCATTTTTATTGAAAACAAATTACGTGCTTACTTTTATTAGACAGAATATAGCTTTTTACGTGACTCAAAGGTGAGTCACAACGCTAGATAAATTGTTTCTTGCCCACCCGTTGGCCGATCCAACGCACGGTGGTTTTAAATCAAAAATTCGCAGATATTAGTCAAAATTTTATGACTAGAAGATCCATAGGGATCCTCTTGACTCCCTCCCGAAAAAGAGTAGATCAAGTCTAAGCTGAGGTTCAGTAATCTTACATGTTTGCAGAAATGCGCTCCATTAATTCAAAGGCTTACACTAGCCCGGATAGCGAGAAGTCGTCAAAGGGATTTCACAATTGTAAAAATATAGTACAAATGACTTGGACTAGCTTTCTAGGATCCATTAGAGAGTTCTATTTAATGCCTAAATAAAAATGCTGACTGTACTTACCACTTTCATTGACTGAGAAAATTAGTAAAACATTTCGGCTTTCCTTAAACGCCTGATTGAGATTAGCCTCGTTCTGCGGCAGGGTGGACCAAACGTTTTTGCTTTTGGATAGGGCTACATTGTCGGCGTTGTTAGACTTGATCAGGAAAAATCTAGTGTCCCGGAACAGGTAGTTTAGCTTCGTCATATAGTCATAGGATTTTGAGTTGTGCTTTGAGTTGCTTGTTGCTGAATTGCTTGTATTCTTAGCCTTGGGACTGGGGCTTTTGCTCTTGCGGCCGTTCTTCTCATCATCATCATCATCGTCGTCGTCATCCTCTTCGTCCTCCTCTGCATGTTTCTCATCGTCGTCATCATCGCTATCATCATCCTTTCGCTCATCACCATTCACAGAACGCTCACGCTTTAGGTGGGCACGCCGGTTCTTTGACTTCCCAGAAGAGTCTGTGCTCACCGAACTGATACTGGGATTTGTTGCTGCGCTGCTTGTGCTGGCCGCCGACGCCTCGCTGCGCGTATCAAATGAATCTTCGAAGTCCTGAAGCTCCTCTGCAATGTCCGCTTCGTTTTCATCGAGGCCGAGATTTACAGCGTCGAGATCGGCCATTTTCCAGCTAAATCCAGAGTCATGTAAGAGTCGTGTAGAGCACTATTGCACAGACCGTACCTTTATAAGTCAGATAGATCCTTCATTAATGCTGCGGTCCCTCGATTTACATAAATACGCCGATATTTCCACTCGTAAATTGCAAGCCCTTTGATGTTTTATGTCAGTCGGAGTGTTTTCATGCAGGCCTACCAACCTTCAGTACGTAGATCGATTTGCCTTTTTAGCAATTGCTGCAGGTTGCCGCATTGCCGGACGAACGTTTTTTTAGCAGGGACAGAAACCCCGCCAGGAACGTAGTGAGAACGAGGAATTGGTAAAAAATGGCTCTTTCGAACTTGTGAATTTTGCAAGATGAAATATCTATAATTTTACTTTTTAGACTGTTCATATAGCATTATTCTTCAAAAAACTAATATGTATCGTATTTTACAAAATGAAAGATAGTGTAGAATAAAAGCGCTAAAAGGCGATGATTTTCGCTTCGTACGAAGAAAGACGAAATTTGCCTTCTGTACTAAAATGAAATCTTTCATTGTATATTTTTATTATAAACAATTTAAAGAAAGAAATAATTTACTTAGAGTTAAATTGCTGTTTGGCATGAGTCTCGTCTGGCATTTGTTTTGCGCCCTTATTTCAATTTCCCACGTTATTACAAAGTAAAATATTAAGAGTGATTTCCTGTAAACTGCCCAAAAAAGTATTTAAACATTTTTTTTTCTAATCGGTTTTATTATTTGTATAGAAAAACGGTTTGCATTTTATTAATTACATATGAAGGTATAAACAAGAATTTTTTGGTGTTAACATTCTTTTCCTGTATTAAGTAGAGGGCGCCAAATTCGAATCTTAAAATTTCGAAGCCAAATAAAACTATGTCCACGATTTCTGCTGTTTAAGTTAACTAAAATAATAAATTCAAGCGTCATTTTTAAATATAGATGTTTAACTAAGGCTTCGACCGCCATGAGTTCATAATTAAACAATTAAAAATGGCGCGAATTTAAAAAAAGAACAAAAAGTGATTCATTCTTTTACGTTTAAATGCCTGTAGAAAATTGAAAAATTAATTTTATGGCTTCATCGTGATCCAGGTCATCAAAAACTCCTTTACGAAATGATCCAAATTTGAGCAAAATCCGACTAAATGAACGCTCGCAAGACCTAATTCTAATTATCTAATATTTAATTCCTTTCATTCCTTTAATTTAAAATTGCTTTTACATTTCCTTGATCCTACCTTTTCATTCTCCAATTTCTTTTCAGAGCTCTAAGGTTCTAAGAAAAATCAAAAATTTTGTCATGTCTGTCCGTTCGTCCGCTTATCAGAAGCTTGTAAATTTATTTCTGATTATTTTTCTTTCGGTGGCTACGGTAAATTTTCACTTTAGTTTTACTTTTCAACCTCAAAAAGCGCCAAAAATTGATCATTGATTCTGTCTTTAATTTCTCAAAAGTAAATAAAGGAACGAACATTTGTAGTATATGAATACATCACATCATCTTACGTGTAAAACATTTTTAGCCCGTAGTCCAGCTTGGCTATTAGAAAAAATTTATTATAAAAACATAAATGTCTTCTTTACTTGGTAAGTTAAAACAGCGTTCAAATTAAAAGCATTTATCACAATCGATTTTTACGTTGAGGTACATTGGAGCTCCGTAGGTCGTTTTCATTTGCTCTTGGATTGCAGTTAGAACGGCCATGTAAGCCTTGTGCCACGCACAGCTCCCTGTCTCGCCAATGATTCTGAGGAAGGTTCTTTATGTATGCAAACTATTGGTTTCGCAAAAAGGTACTCTTTACCTGCACAAAAATTTCATTGGGACGTAAATTTCGCAGGCTCGTTTCTCTGCAATTAGGTCCCTGGCGTGCTGCTTTAGCATGTTGACATCGTAATCCTCGGGGGTGTCGCTATGCGCTATCCACGCTCGTAGTAATCCTCGCCAATCTTGCCGGAAGATATTTTCCGAAATCGATGAAGATGTCTCAGATTTGTTGTTTAGGTCGCACTTTTGAGAGGGTGGAAGTTCACTCGGGTTTTGTGTTGTGTTCTGCCTTCCCATGTCCCTTTCGACTTCCTTACGAATATCGGAAGGAAGTGCCTCCAGAAAAGTGTAATCGATGTCCATAGTGGAGGCGACAATTTTCTTGGCGGCTTCAGAAGACCTGTTCAAACATTTATCCGTTTGGTCATCAACTGAACCTTGTGGCCTTTCATTCATCTTGGCTATCTTCGCGCGATCGCTTAAAATCTCTTTCCTAATTTCTTCTGGAAGCTGAGCCAGTACTTCCATGTCTATACCCTGCAGTTGTTCAGATACGAAATTCCTCTTCCGAGTGGCAGCATTTTGTAGCATGTTCCCGATATTCGCACTTTTAGGCTTTCTGTCGCCTCCTTTTGGTCTACCTCGGCCCCTTTTGGGCGGCTGGTTGCTTTCTACTTTTTTCGGGGATTTCCTGGATGGTTCAAGAGATTTCGCAGGAACAGCTGTTTTCTTCATCTCATTTTGAACAGCGGTTCCAGGTTTATCCACAGATAAATCAATGATTTCTACTTTTTCTGAAATTGTCAATAAAATGTTAATTCTGAATTAAGAACAAAGTCGACCTTACGTTACCTTTCTTCTTCTCAGCGACCCTGTTAAACATATTTTTTAAAACATTCTCCCTCTTCGCTTCCGGCTGGGCGTCTAATTTCGTTATTTGAATCCCGATCCCCCTTAGCTCTTTCGGAGGGATATTTTGGGACTTCATGAGAGACATGACATTCTTGGTGATCACCTCCAAGTCACACGTGAAGTCTGGGAGGGACACTGACTTTGTGAAATAATCGCAAACGCCATGGCCCATGAATTTCGAAGTCTCTACAGGTGCATCTTTCGCCCGCACCATCAGTTTTAGAGTGATGCTTTTCCCCTTACGTTTGATGTCCATAAGCCGCGAATGGACCTCTGCGCTCAATTGTTTGAGAAAATTTTCGAGCTCCTGATACTCTGTGAACCGAATGCCATAGTTTACTTCAGCCGACACGGATTTTCGTACCTGGACATATGTGCCAAAGTTATAAGAAGCATGTGGATAATGTGAGGCAATCAATGGGATGTACTCACTTGCTCGTAAATTAAGGGGCGATTGTCTACGCCCCGGCAGAACTGATGAAGGGTTTCACCAAGTTTTTTACCTAAAACACTTTGCAGTTTTTGAAGCGGAACCTGTTGAAGGTCACCGCAAGTCGCCCATCCATTTTCCTTTAGAGTGCCGGACGTACTGTAGCCTACGCCTGGAATTTTCGAATTTCTATTTAACCTGCATTTGAGTATAAACGAAAATTTAATTCTTACCGGGTAGGTCACTTATTGGAATTGCGGTCATGTATTCCTCCACATTCTCGGGACTAAGATAGAATTGGCCGTCTGGCTTGGCTTTTTTGGTAGCCATCCTCGCCTGAAATCTTGAGATTTCAAAATAAGCGAACAGTACAAACCATAAGAACATGAGTACCTATTCCCCCCCACTCCAGCTGAACAGGGACAAGCAGTCTTCGTCTTCACCTCATTTCTTAAGTATTCCACGAACTTCATAGGATCCACTTGGAGCTCGGTGAGGACCTCTGTTAGGTCTACGAACATCTCGTCGCAGCTGACCGCCTCAATATTCAGCGTGTACTGAGCAACTGTGTTGTAGAGGGTGAAGGCGACTTCCTTGTAGCCCTCGAAGTCGTACGGAATAGTCTTTAGCCCTGGGCACAATTTGAGAGCCTGTCCTACAAACATGCCATTGCGGACGCCCATCTTTCGCGCCTCGTAGCTACAAGAGGCGATTTCTGAAAGTGAGTCGTTTCCGTCGAAACCCTTAATTTTTTCAGCCTTATCGCTTAGAACGTTGTGCTTTAGCTTCTCGTCTAGGCGCTTTAAGTACAAGTCCATTTCGAGCTTCCGATCAGAGCCGGGGCGCGACACAGGACCCGTACCGCCTTTCGAATGAGTTACAGCAATTGGATGACCTCGGAGATGGGGTCGCGTTCGAAGACCCACGGAGACGAAGAAACAATCCATGTCTATATGCATCACGATCCTCGACCCGGTGTATTTCTGCGTAGGCAGCAGACCTTTAAGATGTTGTCTTTGGGGGAAGAGGCCTGAGTGCTTTTCTCGGAGCTCGGATACGTACTGCTTAAAACCAGCGCCTAAAGTTGCAATATGATGAAGACGAGAATTGTTGTAAAATTCAGACAAGAATTTTGGATCAACAGCTGTTCTAGCCACTGTTTTTGTTGCTATGTTTCTTAAGTCTTTGTCCTCCTTTACACCAATTGAAACTTCGGCTTTCTGATCCGCGGATACATCGCAAAGAAGCGTTTCCAGATATGGACTCTTTTGTTCGGGAGTAAGATTGTTTCCGCTTGTGCCTGCGCCAGTGGCATTCGCCTTCATCTTTTGGTTCAATAAGCTGAGCTCACGGATGATGTCAGCCACTTCGCTTGTTGTCTCCTTGGGCTCGCCTTCGTCAACTGCAAGCGTAATGTTCCCATTGCTTATGGACTTTTTAAGTTCTTTATCTTCGGTTTTCAGCGTAATGTCTTCCTTTTTCTGAAAGAACAATTTCGGCTGGGAAGGCTTGTGGTTGGTATACAGTAAGTATTTGGAATAGTCCACGATCTTGTTTTCCTTGAGGCAGTCTACCACCCACTGTGGACTTATAATTCTACTTGTGTTCATGTTCCGGATCTTCACATCCGGCAAATTGGAGGCAATGATGAAGGTCGTGTGCGAGCGCTGGTAGTGATGAAATACTCCGCCGTGCACCATCATGATGCGCTTCAACTCATCCGCTGAGGGATTGGTCAAGCCGTTCACGTAAATTGAGATGCCTTTGAAAAGATTCGACTGACGGAAGGGATCACTAGCCTTTGCGAATTGCTCCTCCAGTTTTGTGATTTTGGCATCCATGTACCCGCCCTAGAATTTTTATATTATAAAACCTGTTGATTTTTAATGGTGTATTAACGTACCCAATCTCCGAAACCATTGTCGTGGTCTCTGCCCATTCTGCTTTTTCGTATTTCATTTAGAAATTCAACAATCGCGGGAAAAACTGAGTTTTTAGGTTATGTGTATATCAATAAAGAGATGACAACTTTTTCAGCATTTATTTGTTGGCAAACATGAAAGAGCGTTTTCCGGCAGAAATGTCAAGACAACGGTCTAACAAATTCATTAAATTCTGTTAGGCATTAAATTAATTACTGCGGAATTTTGAGACTCATGTGTCTGGCAATCTATTGTCAACGAACATCATTGAAAGAATTCCGCAGCACCTTCATATAGAATCCAAAAGAAACAACGAATTTTTAATAGCATGGACATTATTACCGTTTCCTCTCTGCCATAAACGCCAAACATCATGTAAACTAACCGAATCTTACCCACAGACTTCTCCATTTATCTTGCGGGGTTAGAGAATATTAAATACGGTTTTATCTTCCTAAAGTGATTAAATGCAAATACAAACGCCCATTTTCGACATCTCGTATATATTGAGTTTTACAAATTTGCGGCCTTCAGAGTGATTTCATAGGAAATCCGTAAAACTTCCTGCCCTCGTTTAGAAATAAATAAAGCAAGCAACCATCGTAAATACTAAATGATGTTAATAACCTCCTCGATGTCCGTTGAATCATCGCTTGTGTCTTCATAAAATGACTGAAAAGTAGAGTCTTAATTTTCTCGAATAATGAAAATATGAAATCCATCTTACGTAAGGTATCCTGAATTCATGCTCTTCTGATTCACTACCGCTTGTTAACTCGATCACTTCAATGTCATCTTCGTTGCTGACTGAAGCACTCGCACTATCATTTCTTGCCATCACTAAGTCTTCAGCCAATGCTAGACCAAAAATTATTTGTGTTGGATCATCGCTACTAGTGTTCGGGCCATCATCATCACTTTCTCTGCAGCTATTACTTTTCACCTCTTCAATTTGTTGCGGCCTCATTGGATGCAGATCCAATGATCCATTCCCACCCAACACTTCCACAGAAGCCTTCTTTTCTCCACTTGAAATGGGAAGATGAACCACCCCATTTGTTTTTATTGACCTTCTTTTGCTAAGCCATTTGTTTTGTATCAATGTTTTATTGTTGTTTGAACTCGATTTCTCAGAAGTCTTGCAGGCAAACCTTTTCAAGTAAATCTTCTCTTTCTCGGTTAGATCGTACTGTGGATTATTCACGTTGATATAGTGATACTCCATTGGATGCTTCTCCACGACTGTATGCATTTTGTCCCAGAGCTCTTTATTGAATCTCGTCCGTGAAAGTAAGTACTTTACAAACAATTTCTGCCTTTCTAGCTTCTCCTGCGGGATCATGGAGTACTTCTGGTTGTCCAGTATCATCAATTTGATGCCAAGGAGGTTCGCTAGAAACGGATAGCACAGAATCTCAATGTCCTCTTGAGGTATCTTGTATCTGTTCCGCTTTATGTCGAATATAAGAGATTTCATGACATGCATCTTCAGTGTTTTTGGCGGTATCCTCTTTATTTCCCTCACATCCTGAAGGATAGTAAATTTTACAGTCAGCACAAATCGCTGTTCCTTGCTTGCATACCGTTGCCAAGTGTTCGCGTAGTTCTCTCCAGGCTCTTAGTCCGCGGAGGTCCTTCGACACGAAGAGCTTTAAAGCCTGGATAATTTTCAAATCGACTTCTTTATCGAACATAGCATTATTTCTTGGAGCAAACTTAAAAGCACCGCCCAGCTGATTGAAACGGATTAAACTGACAGTTGACTAGCTGTCATTGGACTGTCACGTATTAATACTGGGGATTGTATCAACGGTTGCCACTTTGCAACAGAAATAAATTCTGTATTATTTATTGAATTCTCTTAGTAATAACTCCCATTACTTAGTGACAAGTAATGCTTTTTATATTCACAAATTAAAATCATGTACTTTCTCAGATTGTTAGAATTTGCTATAGGCGGATTATGAGACTAAAAATAGAACAGTTTGAATATTTTATTGCATATATACAGGCGCTAAATTGCAGCATAAATTGAATTTGAGCGGATTTTTTGAGTATTTTTAAAAATTTGAATTTTAAATAAATCAACTTTTAATGTCATAGTGTTTGATCTTGGTGGCGCCCAGATATTCCGATAGGCTAAATTTATGAAATATTCTTTTTATTTGATAATTCAAAACCCTCAAACAAAAATATTTTTCTTCTTGGGTCTAGTGGGGTATCGCTTGAAAGGGCCTCAACAATATTTTTCTTTCAAAATCTTAAATGAAGTGGTTTTAAAAGTTATAGCTTAAAATGTACAAAAAAAAACGAGCGTCCCCTCGTATCTTCTAGGTTTTTAAAGCTAAAATTTTGATACTACCAACTTGATTTATAGATAACAAGAAAAATACTACTTTTTTGTGTCTAATAGTTGCTGGAAAAATAATATTTTGTAAAATTATATTCAGTTAAATATTTTGTTGGTCGTTTTACGGGTTAGATTGTTGTTTTTTGGTAATTGTTTCAGAAATTAATGTACGTAATTATAATTATCTTTTTTAAAACGTATGGTAGGTACATCCCTCGTTGCGCGAAACCGACTCGCACTTCTCTGCTCTGTTTGATGATGCATACTTCAAATTTGAATGATGCATACTTCAACTAACGAGTAGGGAACAGCAGAAGCAGCCTCATTTCGGAAGCAGATCTTGATATTTGATCTTAAGTGGCATTCCAACAGAGAGTTGGTGAAACTCAATATTTTGATCAGCACCGACAGCAACAAGTCAGGTGTCCCATGTCTCATTCATCTTCCTAAGTTTCACTCCAACGTCGGCCTCTTTCCCCATTCACCTAGAGTGCCAGCGCTAGTCCGGGCTGTCCAGAGACTGAAATGCGAGCCAGCTTAATTTTGAGTAACACAAGAAGCCACCACTGGCGACAACAGCTTTGATTTTATTTAACGCATCGGAAGTTGGCCTGGTCAGAAGAGGGTAAATACGATATTACGTACGTAATGAGATCTCCAAAATTTGCAGGCCCATTAGTTGAAGTCTCAGGTCTTTAACTCAAGAACGCAAGTAACCAGCAGGTCTGGCTCAGATATCGATTTCTCCCAGCTCGGATGTCGCTTCAAGACTCAAATCCGTCGATTGAACTAATGACGACCGTATTGCTGGGAAGGAGTTTCGGCTCCGCAATCTGACCTTTTACTACTTCGCCTCGAGCCATACTCGACATCTCCTCGAGCGGCCCACAAATGTTCATCTAAGTCTATTGCTAGTGCAAGAATGGATGGGAGCAGAAAAGGCTAGGAAATGCCTTTAAAAGTTTTCACACACAGGTGTTACACAGGTGTCTCGATAATCTTCTGGCTCACCGGAGCACCGCCGCAAGACGTGAAAAAGGAACTAAACAAATAAAGCAAACTATGCAGCTTCAGTCGCGGCTTCGTGCTGGATCTCGCCGCCGTTAATTCGATTCTACTGAAACTGCCGACTTTTCTTGCTTGAAGCTCTGAGATTTCTTCAGTCGATAACTAGAGCCATTCCTGCATAACTCTGTCCGCCGGTGAGTCGGCGTACCCGCCGATACAAGTACTTCGTGATCGGCCCCTACACAGGTGTCGGAAGACTTTAATTAATTCCTGCTGGCCACCTCTTCTCGGAAAGCTTCTAGGCGACCGAGGAGCCAATCCTCCGCGGCTGGGTCGTGGACTCGCTAGAGAGCCCTAATGATCACCGATCGATTGATTTACATAATGACCGTATTCGGAAGCGGCTCCCCGGAGGAATATTTTCCAAACTCCTTTTTTTGGAAGGATGATGGGATGCTTATCGATCGAATGGACTTTAACGATCGACTGCCAGGGGTAACGAAGGACGCCAAAAGGTGAAATAGGTGTTCGCTAGAAAGACTACGGTGTTCTGCTATGTTTATGTAAAGACGATGATCGCTCAATTTAATCGACAGACACGTCGATTGTCAATGCTGTTTGGATAGGATTTCGCTCCATTATATGATGTGAAAATGCATACTAGATGTTTATTTAGAAAATTGAATATTTCAGTCAATTCTTGTTAATAGTTTTTAGAGAAGAATATATTTTTTAAATTAAAAAATTAAAAATTCCAAACATAGTATTTAAGAATTAAGAAATCAGTATCCAGCTCAAGATTTTTTAAATACGAAAAATGTTAAATGTTCGCGTACTTTTTCCAAAGAATTTTTTCGGTCAGTATGATTACTACTTAATTAAAAAACTTAAATTTAAGGATTATAATTTGAATGAATACTTTTCAATTTTAATATTTATCTGTAAATCATTTTCATGACAAGTGGAATGTAATAAATGTTTAAATTAAATAAATAAAATGTTTAAAAGCAAATTTAGCTCGCAAGGATTTTTTTTTACTAATTAAGATCACATTGAAAACTGTAATAATGTTTTTTTTCAATGATACTAAAATAGTATTTCCATTAGGATCAAATTTACGAAATCAATAGTGCACCTTTAAAACAGCTATGCTTTTTCTGTTTTGGAGTTCTTTCTTCGTTTCTCGAGTGTATCTAGAGTGATTAAGTTAAGCCACCTCAGATAAGGCAAAAGTAATGGATTATTCCAAAGAAGGTGGTTTATCTCTATTGAACGGCGGTTAATGTGAACAGCGCAATATGGAGGCAAAGCCAGACTAGTGTGACTCTAAAGTCGAACTAATGAAACACATGAGAGCACTTTTGCTATAAGTGGATGATGAAATCAAACAGATTAAGCAAATTCAATTCAAGTGTCAAATTCATCAGCACTGATGCTTAAGATTGGTTACTTGACGCCATCGTCCCTGCTGTGCTGCAGAAAAGACCACCAATTTGTCTGCTTTTCTTTACAATTTCCTCGAAACCAAAAAGGGTTTGTATGAAACAAAAATTTGTCACCTGTTGGATTTTACATATTTACTAAATTGTCTCATGTCACATGTCGTATTGTCGAGATTTATGAAATAGTATGGTGACAATCTTGTCTATTATTCAGATACGTAGGTACCCGCACGTTAAGTAGCTACAACCGTCCGTAATGACCCTGTATGTTGTCCAGGTACAGATCGGCGACTGCGGGAATTCTTCAGGCACCGAGTGTCCCGTAAATGCTCCAATCAAAGGGCATGTCCTGGTCGTTGTCGACCGCCGCAGAAATAACAATCGCGGCATAAATAAGGCGAAGTCGTTATCGACGACGACGAGTCCGCCTCTGGCGTCCTCGCCAATTCGGGCCTACATAATTTGCTGACAAAAGCTTTATTCATATCACCTCGATTTATGTTTCTGACCGCGCGTTTTCTCCGCGGCCCTGGCTTCCACGGCGGCGGCAACTTGTCAGCCGCGCAGCCAAACAATGGCACGAATACCAAGCCAAAGGGAAATTCAAGGCAATTAAATCACGGTCCGCGGTCGGGATGGGAGCACATACGCTCACTTGCGCCCGTGTGCACCCGAACCGAATGAATGGGGTTTTATTATTATTCCCTGTTCCGAGCCGCCGCCGTCACTTACGTTGGAGTTGGACCACGCATGCTGGACACTTCACAGTGCTGCTGTGACGTCATGTTCCCTGGCGACAGAGTGGCGGACGCACACCTGCATCCTATTGAGTGGTAAAACGAAAAGTCAAAGCGACACATATCTGCCCGTCCGCCCCTCCGCCCGCCCAGCCTAGCGACCCGATGTAGCCGACACAGCAGATCTATAGCGATCTGCGGCGATCCGAACGCCGCGCGGTCCATATCCGAGATGCTGGGCAGCCCGGGAGCTGCTGGGAGTAAACAGCATCCGCGCCGATGCCGGCGAATGCGTGAGAGGAGGCCACGACTGCGAGACGCGTCTTTGCCACTCGGCGATATCACGGAGTATCAACAGAACAGCGGGATGTGTGAAATTCAGCTGAACACGTGTTCCAAGCTGTCAATTCACGACTGTGCCGCGATTTCTCCCGCCCCCGCGGACCCGGTCCCCACTCCCAAGCCCATTACGGCCCTCGGGGCAAATAAAGCAAAGCGGAAATTAATCCGTACGATCACGACGAATCGGATCGTGCACTTGGAAGTTCCGCTGGCCAAAAATGAAAAATTGATCGGGCGAAATCGGCTCACAACCACATCCCACAGATCGCCGTAGGTCATAGAGATGACCCATTTCTTTGATTAATTAAGATCACGGGTCAACAAATAACGTTCAGATTTCCTGTTGTTAGCCAAAATCCCAGAACATTCCAGAAATCTAAAAGTAATTTCCAAACAATATCTCGTCTGTTTTACAAGTTCAAACATTTCGTGTAACAGACTATAGAACGTACTGTTCAAAATTAATATCAATAAATTGGGATTTGAATTGAATTTTATTAATTATTACGTACCCAGTACTAGGGATAGTAAAGCCAATTATCATTTGATATATTTTTATATACAAATAAGCTTTGTGGGCAAGTAAACTTTTGTGGATTCAGGTGAAAAAATAATGCTTCTAAAAGCAGTGTACGGACTTGTCATTTACTAAAAATCACATTGAAGAGAATATCTTAGAAATTAGTGTATAAATATAATATGCTTGATTTGGGTATACCAATTTCAAAACTAAAGAACGAAAAACAAATTAATAGCAATACCAAACAGGAAAACCAACAACTTAATAAATAATTAACTAATAACTTAAATAATTTTGTCGAATTAGGCATATAGAAGATGTTGCGGAAATATGTAAAATATAAAATAGAGAAAATTAAATTTGGACTACACTAATAAAAAATATTCCACGGGGAAACGGAAATTATCTCATAGCGAATGACATGATAATTTTGAGAAAACAAGCAACATGAATTTAAGATTTGTCTCGCCACCTTTAATTTGATACCCTACACGCCTACACGATTGGTTTTCGAGGAAAGTTCATGGTTGTTTTTTTAACATATTTTTTCAAATTCTATTTTAGTTTGTTCGCTTAATTAAAATGAATTGCTTGGTATCTTATTTATTTAAATGCATAATAACATAATTACATAAATAAATTAAGTTTTAAAGCCCGTACCCGGTTCTTTGATTTTTGTTGCGTAGAGAACATTACAATTTAATTATTTCAATTACTACTTAATTACTTCTGAATTAGCACACGTATTTGTCATAGACAAATGGCTACTCTATGCAAAGTGGGGTCGCTGACGTTTTAATGACCCCAATATATCAAATTGCAGTTCCTACGTTTAACGCTGCTGGGCGGTTATCCCAAGACTCCGGAAAACGACGCCGCCAGACTCTAAACTGCGTTTCAGAACGCATAATTACCGGAGCGAACGGCTTTCCGCTCACCTGACATCTAGCTTATTTCAGCTGACACCGGCTGACTAGATCGGCTGGCAGGTGGAGCAGTCGCCATCAAAACTGCGGAATTTGGTTCGACGCACGTAATTAATTGCCTGCTCCAGCTCGCATTAGACGTCGCAAAATTGGAGGTGATTTTAATTTATGTCTCCAGCTCCTTATCGAATCGACGAAATGTGTCCACTGCTAACGCACGGCACAGGCGTTCGTTGTCCAGTCACAGGTAGTGGACTGTCCGACAAATCTTCAACCGATTAATGGGGTAAACATTTGAAACTTTAATTTCGGGACATAATTTGAGATGTAATGCTTTGGATGTAATTACCTTAGAGGAGCGTATTAGGGCAATCAGTCCAAGCACTATAGCAATTTTCTTGTACCGAAGAGCAAAAACTGTTCAAAATTGTTCACTATTTTACTACATATAGATTGAATAGCAGTTGAATAGCATAACTAAACAATAAAAATATGTTCCTAAAGGTAGTTTTTCTTTATTCAGAAATAAAAATCTCTGGCCAATTAAAATTTTCCAGAAAAATGAAGTTAAACAATTGATACATTTTCTTAAATGGTATTTTCTTATCAAAATTTACTCACTTTCCCCGTAACACTATCTTTATTAATTGTGTGTTATTTGTCTGACCTGTTCAGGTGACCATACAAATCCATGACCCAGATTTTCAAATCTAAAATGGAAATTTATTTATTTTTTTCAGAAAATAACTTTAGATCAGTTCGACTAATCAGAAACGAGTAGGAGTCAACAAAAAAAATCAGCTTGAAGTGAATTTTTTAAAAATTGAAATAAATGAATGTTTTACATTTTTATTTAATTAATGTCAAGTTAAAATTAAACTTATTGCAGTTCCTAATTTCTCAAAAACGTCTAAATGTCTAAGTTCTTCAGCATTTGATAAACGTGCCAACGAAGACGAACGAATAAGCCTAGGATCTTTCAGCAAAATTCAAACTACAGCAATGTCGAAATCTAATTTTAAATGTTAAGCGCGCACACGTTTAGATTGTCGGTTATTGACACAAGGTTTAGGGAAAACCATTAAATTGGACATCCTTGATACGATTACCGCGATAAGCCGCGTATTCCTTGTCTCGAATGCGAAATAATTACCAATTTGCCATTCGATTTAAATAGACGACGCTACAATGGAATCCGCTTATGGTGGCCGCCAGTGAATCACTTTGTCTTCGACGGGCCAAGATTCCAACACTTGCTGAATACTAAATTTTACTACGGACAGCGTATAGCGCCAATATCAATGGAATCGCTAATTAGCCGACCGGACTGCGGCGGTGTTTTATGCAAATCAACGCTAGTCGAAGAAGCTGGTTATTTCACTGCGGCTCCATATACGAACCTCTGGTAGTCCGTTGTAAGCGAGTAGAATTTTTCGTGATTGGTCAACGCGCATTTGTCCATTCCATAGTCTTTTCCACAATTGGTGCAACAATTAATTATACTGATTTTGGGAATATGATTTTGTGAAGTAGGTTCAATTGTTCCATTCTTAAGAAAATATTTCCTAATTCAATGCTCAAGATGAAATTCTAAAATCACAATGTACCTCAAGAATAACACTTGTACTAAAATTAGCTATAGATAAAAAAATTGTTCTAAAACAGAACCCGTCCTTTCAGCGTGTCAGGATGGCCGAGCGGTCTAAGGCGCCAGACTCAAGAGAAATCTTGATCACAAAGCCGAGTGTGATTTACTGAGCGTTCTGGTCCTCTCTGAGGGCGTGGGTTCGAATCCCACTTCTGACAGAGGCTTTTTTACTATTTTCTGAATTCTACTGTAATCAACGATTGAAATATGATTTGGAACGAAAATACTATTATTACTTTACTAAGTTATAAGCTTTGTTACGTTCTAAATGAAAGTGGTCACTTTTCTAAGGTTTGCTTGTTTATTTGAAATGAGAAAGTTATGTACAAGATGTGGCCACTTAAAACAAAACGCGATTCCAATTTTCACCTTCTTATGGTTCATATTTTTAAAATATATTATTATTTATATATAATTTCGTCTAAGTGTCCAACGCAACGCAAATATAAATTCAAATGGTGCGTACCCGTGCTAGCAAAAATATAACAAAGTAGAAATTTCAGAAAATATTTTCAAATTGTAAGATTAGATTCTCCGTATCCATCTTTATCTGCTATTAAAATGTCTTTTAGATGAAAATATGTGATAATTATGGTTTTTTCATTTTTTAGATCTTTTTTCTTGTAGAGAAGAAAATTTAATAAAATTTTAATTTGGTGACATGCTGATGATTTCTTCGGACTTGTGTACGTTCCAGCAATATTAATCTTTAACTTAAATTGTAGGAACGCATTTTTAATGTATGAATTATTTATTTAGAATTTTATCTCAAATGAACCCAAAAATTAGTCAATTGGTGTAATCAAAGTGCTATAGGACTTGAAAAATAAGTTACATTATTTATCTAAAATTTCGATTTATTGATGGAAAAAATAACTAATGAACATTTTTGATAGAATTTTCTAACCCTTTTCGTTTTTCTTTAATCATGTATCCAATTCACTAAAATGTAATTTTTCGAGAAACGAGTTCAAAGTTAATTGTGCACTCGTGATGAAATAATTCCAATTCCATTATCAAATTGTAGGACACAATTTTTACAACTAATTTATAAACGAATACATAAACTTGTTGGATTCAGTAGACTAGCCACTAGGAACATCAAAAGGAATTGTTTTAAACAAAAATTATTCTCACTACAAAAGATCTTTGACGATTGGCCCTTCAACCAAGCCTTAGCGTCGGCATAGAGGCAAAGTATGGTTCTTTAAAATATGTACGTACTCTTCAATAAGCCGCATATTTTAATAAAAGTCAAAACTCCCACTAACACTTTACAAATTTTGGAATCAGATTGATTATGAACAAGTCAAAAATTCCCAGTCCTAGTTGTTAACCTTCTAATTTTAACATTTAGAATGGAATTTACTGCTTTCCAGAAGGATATAATTTTAGTAGTTGAAATGAAATAAAAATTTTGGAACAAAAAACATGTAATTTATACGGACCGGCTTTGATTGTGTCTTATTTCTCAAAATCGGATCCGTTCACTATTTAAGAAAATAAAAGCCCACTTTTAAGGCCAATTAAAAAATTACGTAATACGTGTAATTTTCTGACCGAAATCAGATTTCAAGTAAAAGTGGCAATCACAACCAGTTCAGAGCACAATACGCAGGTGCCTACGAGTATACATTCATCCTGTAATTTAAAATTCTATAGAAGTTAAAAAGGCCTTTTAATTAGCAAACCTTGGTAAATACCTGAGGAAAATGGCACAGTTCAGTGCAAAAAAGTTCGACGGCTGAGGCAAGTAAAAAGTGACACATCTTCTGATTGACTCCTAACTTGGTCTAAGAAGACCGTGTTGTATATTAACTTATCTCGGAGCACCCTGGCTATTGTTTGATTGCGAATGGAAGAAAAATAGCAAAAGCACGCGGTCGCCATTAAGGATGAGTGCAAATGAAAGCGCGCAGAGTCAAAAGTCAGAACGTGAATCATTCCAGTGGAAGGGATGGGAGTCGGGAAAAGTTAACCCGAGCAACGACACCTGATAAGGTCAAGGAAAGATCGCTGTGAATAAGCTAAATGGCGGCACCTGAATAGACCGACTTGGCAGCGCGGCGCGGATGCCGCAGCATCCAATAGAGTACCAATCTTACCTTACCTGTACCTTACTTCCCTGGTCGGATCGCGGTGCACGGAGGAATGCCTTCGCCTTCGCCTAATCTCGGCCTTATTGATCAGCAGGAGGAACAACTTCACTTCTGAGGAATTCTGATCATGACTTGAATGTAGCGGCCTGAGACTCTCGGGGGTTAAGTTGGGATCGCAAGATAACTGAGTGCGGTCGTATAAATAAATCTCAGACATTTCATGCCCGTAATCGACTTGCTCACGTGCAGCGCACCAGGGCTCACCGGGGCTTACCTGGAGCTTACCTGGACGGCTGCCTGTATGTAGGTAGGGGAGCTCATTACATGTGTAGGCACATACCTTGCCTGAACACCTGAGTGCTATACATTATTATGTTGAGGGCTCCAGAGGTCGAGCCGAGAACTGCCTGCTGGATTGTGGATAGTTGGGATAGCTGCCTGCGCCTGCGCCAAGACATTTTTCTTCGACTAATTTCTGAGCAGCCGGCCAGGCGAGCTGGCGGTGGGAGGCGATCGTGGTGGCTTAAGTGCAAAAAGATGTAGCATAAGTCTTCCGAAGACTCGAACAAGACGTGTATTTCTTTCCATCGGGCTTTTCGACAAACACGGTGATGAACAGGATCTACGATTTTCACTATAGGTGGACGACGACGGGACGGTGCAATCTCAACCTCTTTCCTGAAGGCCTGCCGTATAGTGGCTTCACAGAGGTGCGCTGATCATTTACCGCTGATTGTCCAGGTGTTCACCGACAATTTTTTTTTACTTTTGGTGTGACGGTGAACGGACGATCCACAACGACGACGCACTAAATATGCCCACTCACAATTGACATCGGATATCGCGCCACGTACGCATATAGGTATACAGGCGTCTGGTGAAGAAACCCGTGCCCAGAGGGCAATTCACGATCGCTATTCGCGAGATTCACGGGTATTAAAAGGCCAAGACGAAGACCATGGTGCTGAATCACGATCTTGCACGTCAGCAGATCGCGCATTCATTTCAATTGGACGCCTGGTTGGACAAACTGGACGGGCGATCTGGTGGACATCATCGGCTGGACCCAATGGTCTTCTGTCCTCTAGTCTTTGTGGCAGTTAATGGCCATCGCAATTAAACGCGCTCCCTGTCAAATGACTGTTCCACTGTAATTTATGGTGATTGGATCCAGAACTCGTTGTGGATATTCCTCGCGGCACTTTCCACATATGTCCGGTATGGAAGTCTTTTGATAGCCTGCAGTAATTACGTTAATATCGCCTGATAATGGAACTCAATTCTTACTTAATTGCAATTCCTTTATAATAAAACATTTTTTTTTTTGGTTACATCATAAATTAGAACAGATTACAAAGTTGCCGTGCTCTTCTGTAGCTTATCAGTTAGTGTATAAGGCAGATTTAAATGTTGTTCAAATTCTTATTAATTGTTTTTGAATTACACTACATATCACGAAATAGTACATTTAAAGTTATAAAAAAATTGCAAAGACATATTGATTTTATTAACTAGATTTTATAGAATAAAGGATTTCGTCTGTCGTAGGAAACCAATTCACTTCTAAAGCGATAATGCACGATAAAGTAGACTTTTTAATACTTTGCTATGCTTTTCGTGTTTCATCAACACCGAGTAAATCGTTTAAAAATTTTGAAATACTACATGCTTATGTATTTTAAAATATGTTAATAAACCTCGAGCTCTCTGATAGAATTGTATACTATTTAGAAACGAATCAATCATATCTCTAATATTTTTCTCATAGTGTATTTTGGGAAATAATTTGGACTAAATCTTCAAACTTAAATTTATGCTGCAAACGGCATACGTTGTTTTGGAGGAAAATGATCTTTTGTATGTTTTCGCCGTTTCTATAACATTTACAATTTAAGAAATATAATTAATTTAATAAAAAGCATATTATAGCAATAGTTTATCAGCAGTGGATTTTGTAAATCCTTTATATTTTTTCCTTACAGATTATAGGTCTATTTCTTCTCTAAATATTTTATAAGGTGCTTAAGAAAGAAATGTGCCAATAATACGAATATATATTCAATTCTCTTAAAGGTTTCTAAATTTTTAACCAATGAATGAACAGTTTTTAAGTAAATTATTAAGAAGGATCTATAAATGGGGAATTTACTCTGGAACTGGAATAAAATACCCATAAACTTTATTTATATACAACAAAACTATTTATATTTTATGTTTAGAATTTTGAGATGTACATGTCTAGGAAGTTGATGTTCTTGACTTCTTTCGCAGATGCAGATCATAAATTCAAATTATAGCGGTGTTCGCACGCGCTGACATTAATAATAAAATTCAACTAAGGATTAATCGAAATAAATTCCACGTTCGCATATAAGGTAATCGCTTTCATGCATTGCGTAGGAAAACGAGGAAATTTGCGATTTAGTGATTTCCATTCACGAGTTCCATTTATTGGTGGTCCTGGAAGATTTATAGCGGCATTAAATGAAAAATTCTCAGATTTATTGGAGAGCCGCGTAAAGATGCCAATGCGTGCTAATTATTTTCGCGAATGTGTACGCAACGGAGCGGAGACACAGTCCATAAATCCTTTCGGTCGCAATCTCAATAATACGCGGGATGGCCGGACTGGAGCCTTTGAACTCATGCGCAACAAGGAGTGCATCTGAAATATTTCATTCGTTATTTGCCGAGTCTGGTGCATAAGAAGATGCCAAGAGGATGGCCGGTGCATTCATAAGTGCATCGGGGGCTAAGGTGATAAGTCTTTAGCGAGGATGGAACCTACGCCGAAGGAGTCCCAAACAAGATTCACGAGCAGTCTGCGAGTTTGCTGCTATTTGCCTTACAGTAATAAAACTACCTCACCGCAGTTTTAGCCACCGTCACTCGAAGAGCGACGAGGTTTAATAAATTTTACAGAATTAAGCGATAAAAATGTTTTCCGCGGATTTACTTAGCCTTCGTTCGCGGTAAAATTGACGGCTTGTGCGCACCTGAGAATGTCGATGAGATTTGCGCCAAGAAGAACCGACCTGGCGCGGTCGAGCTGTTTTGTTACTTGTGAGTCGTTTTATACGCCAATGAGCTCTACTCGGACCAAAAAAGGAGATAAAATCTTGGACAATGGTGCAGAAAAGCCTGTTTATAGGGAAAGAGGAGAACAAGAGGCCAGACCAGCCGAGGACGGCAAAAACGGCCATCCTCACTGATTGCCTTGCACAGCGGTTAATAGAACTTACAAGAAGATTTAAAACGACGAAAGGCGCCATCCTCCTCGCGTTCTGTGGGAATTGATTTGATAAATAGATTCTAGCGGCTAGCCCTTAATGCGATCATATAAATTATGCTCGCTTATCTGATCGAGGAATAGAGGAAGTGGACATGCAAGCCTTTCCACTAATTAAACGTACATTGGTGTATAGGGTCTAATTTTCCGCGTAACATTGAATTTCCAAAAATGAAAAATTACTGGAAAATAGTTTAAATGCAAGATAACAAATCAGTCGATTGAATTTTGAGTGGTTCGGACATCGACGTTGGCACAAGGATTGAACATTTTTCAAAATATATATATACTACTTCTTCCTTTATCTAGAAATAAACTAATGAAAATTTTCAATTGATCTCTGATTGAATTATATCGGAAAAATTTGATTGATTCAAAAAAAACTCTCACACAATTTGCTTTAGACTGATAGTGAAGTCAAACAAACAAAATTTTTTCAAACTGTCGGCTAGAGCACTTTAAACCATGTAGGATATAGAATAAGATATACTGAAAACCTTAAAGTGCACCTACGAACAACCGTCCAGTCTCTAAGGCAGATGAGCTGCTTCTGTTTACTTGCTTAGGCTATTTAAAAGTGAAGTGTATTCTAGACTCTCTAGCTGGTTCTCATTGACGTCATTCTACCTCAAGAAGTTATAGACCTAGCCAGATATTGTTACTAGGAATATATAAAGACGAAATGCGAATTACGTTGCTGCGGTCATAGACTACTACTTAAATTGGATTTCTTAAATAAATATTCTTGATTTGGTTTACCCTCTCTCAAGGAATCTGAATTAGAATTGTATGCAGCTAACCTGAACTGGTTAAATACTCTCCTTTATGTATGTTAGCTAGCTAGCCTGCTTGAGTTTACTGTTTCTTGAAATCTGCATAGGAAGTTATACAGTATAGCTTATAAACTTGGAATTGAATTTTTTCTGGGTAATTTGATAGAACTTTCTTCGACTTTCTAAATGCTTCTTAAGTAACGTGAAAAATCTAATATTTGAATAGGGGGACTTAATTCTAAATTAAGTGATTAATGGTAAAGATACACGTATATTAAAAAACAAACTGTGAAAGAAAATTACATACGTGGTTTAAATTCCTGTCTGAAAAGTGACCACTATTAGACGGAACCTAACAAATGTGCGAGCCAGGTCAAACTACAGAGACAAAACATTGTCAACACCGTGGTCCAGCACCTTTCCAATATTTCATGTGCGGAAGTGGAGATTGAGGCTCGCGCACTCCATTATGGGCCATAAATCAGCCGGCCAGCCCGAAAACTTATTGTCAGAAACAAAATCAATTGAAATTTATCTGCGCGAGCCGCGCACATTTTGCAGCGCTTTGTAAACCTCGTGTTAATCCGGGCCGCGAGCAGTGTTCGGTGTGCGGTGTGGCAGAGTGTACTCGTCTGTTCCCAGGCGGCCGGCGAGTGCCGGACTCGAGTTGCTCCCATTGTGCCGGTGAAATATTATAATTATGTTCGCTCGATTAGCTGCCACATTACTTATTCCCGTGTAAATTTCTAGCCGTCTAGTAAGTCTAGTTACTATATTACGGATCGAGTGTCACCGACACCGATCCTCGACCGCGACTAAGGCTTGCAGCATATTGCGCCGGAACGGTGCGCCGCGTACACTCAAGCCACCTTGGCTAAAAGCTAGGTGGACGATATCGCGAGACCAATCTGCCTCGCGGAAACGTTTCAATTGAGCCTCGGTGGTGCGCTGGCAGAGATCAAATTTACTAATTAATTTACAACGTGTCCTATTAGCGTAATTGCTGACTACTTGAATTGTGGCTGGGAATGTTTTCATGTTTCTTATGTTTTGGGTAAAATAATGCCTAATTGCTCCAGATACACGGAATTTGAATTTCCCGTTTCCTTCCACTTTGGAGGAATATTTGCGTTTGAGCGCCCGGTGATAAATTGCACTGGTTCCCGGCGGAAATATCGCATTCGAGATGGATGCTGAATTTCTAACCTGTGCACAGGTGCTCCTCTTTGATGGCTAAAAACCGCTAACAGCGTCTGATGAAATCCACCGAACGTGGTCCAATTAAATATGCAATTAATTAATTAAAAAGTAATTTTGCACTCAGTGAGTGTGCGGTCGCATGTTAATGGACCACTTCAGGCAAGTTAGCTTCATTATATGTTAAATCTAGTCCACATGTTTCTGATTACGGCTTTTACAGCTGCGCAGTAAAGCAAACAAAATGATAAAACGTATACAGACCAATGTAGTGCTTTAAGCAAGCTCAGAACTGGAAGGATTCCATACTTTACATAAAGAAGAAATATAGACGATTCAGTTCACAACGTGGTTCTTCCATATTTTCAGTTTGACTATGTGGAACTCATGTGAATATCTAATATGGTTCTAGTCGAAAGATCACAGTATGTCTCTAGAAAATGCCTGCATGACGTGTTAGATGACTCAGTACAGATTCATTTTTTTTTTTTTATTCTTTAGTAGATAACAGTCGGAAGTTTAGACAGCGTATGAATTGGGATGACCCGAAATATGCCAAGAGAGAATAGATCCAGAACGGTGGATTTTGGTAATTGGATAAGTATTGAAATTCTGAAATTTCAAAGAATATTTTGCATAAATGCTCTCCTGAAAAAGTATAGAACAATAAATCAATTTTTTTAGAGCCTTGGGTATCAATAGTCAGTTTAGTTTTTAATTTTATTGTAAAGTTAGTTCAGTGTATTTGAAAAAGTAAAGTTTTTTAAAAATCAAGTTACAATTGCGTAATAAATCGTAAGGACATTGTTATTACGTTTGGGTACTATCCAAGTTCCAAAATGATAATCTTCAAGATTAATTTAGAGTTTCGAGAAAAAGAAGTTTTGTTAACCCTGCGCGCGTGTGTATACACCGCCATAATTTGTTTTTTGTTAATAAAGTCTATTAGAGAAAACTAAAAAAAAAAGATATTCTAGGCAATTATGATAGTGTGCGATTGGCACCACCACAACCTTAATCAGCAATGAAATTCAATTACACAAAGCATTGCTTAAAAAAAAGTAAGGACGATGCAAACACCGCCACGCTCAAATCTACGTTATACCCAAGGATGTGCGTGGTGCAGGATTATGTTAACTTTAACTTAAAAGCTGAGTTTTAAACTACATTCAGAAGTCGCGATCAGTTTAATTTTTTCAGCTATGAGAAACAGACCGTGCAGATATGAGTTGCTTTCTGATACTCTTGTATGCATCTCAGACAGTCCTGTTTCTTTTTTAATTACAAACTGTGTAGTACCATTCTTCCTTAGTTGTTTAAAACACATGGCTTTTTTATTTGCCTTAATTCAACGGAATTATTTTTGCACAAGAGGTCCGACAACAATTGAACGCTTATGGGAACCAAGGAAGCGTAAATGTCCCTCCTCTCTGCAAAACGACAAGGAACTGGAGATATACCGACGTTTAAGGAATCCATCGTGCCGTATTTTTTCGTAGAACTGAAAGAAACAAATCTCAGAGAACAGCATAGACATCTAAGGTCTAATAGCTCTGGACTGGACTTGACGAACTCGCAAAGATTTTATCACGATCAATATAACGAGAAAACAAGTTCCACGTCGTGTAATTCCCATGAGAAGAATTTCATCTGATACTGCAGCCACCTTGCAGTTTTGCGGAGTTGTAGAGTGTAGAGCGCGTGAGAACTAACAATAAGTGATTTCCGCGGCTTTGTTGCGATTGCAATTTCTACCGGGCAGAATGGCGGCTGCGGTTTAGACTTTAGACAGACGACCGGCTCAGTCGTGTAGCCATATCCACCTTCGATGTAACTAGAGTACCGCGGTATGCCGGCGAGTAAACAAATTCCTTAAATTTGTTGTATTAAGATGGGCGATAACTGGGTACTCCACTGTGTCAGATTTCGATAGATTTCGCAGGACGACCGGATCACGACTCTGTTCGTGGAATTCAAGCACTCGCGGGATATCCGCCGATCGCGTTAACGACATCCGAAGCCCAGCTTGTTTGTTTATTTAATCGAATGTAACGTGCTATGCGGTGTTTCATTACTTTATCAAATCAACAGCATATCAAGAACGCCCCGTAGCGACCAGCCACATAATCGCGAGTCGCTGATGAGCTCCATTCATGTCGTTGATCATTCAAAGTTCCGTTCGTCTTCATCTTTTCAGCTTTTTAATGGCATCTTATCATGCAGCGCTATAGTATACTTTTTGCTGCCACCACGTTGAAATTTCATGCAGGAGAGACAATAACACTCAGGCATGCAAAACTTATGTTTCTTCCAAGAAGTAAATTGGCAACAAAATTAAAAGAAATATTCTAGCTTGCTCGATCTTCTTTAGACTTTTTAAAGTTGTTTACTCACTCTTGTACAAAAAATTTGTGAAATTTAATAATAAAAAGACTGATTATTAAGAATGTAAAAGTTTGTTTCAATATCGTTATTTTCTTCTAGCAATCACAAAGAGAAAAATGAAAAACACGTATTTTAAGTTTGGGGTGGAAAAATTATAGGTATTACTTTAATCTGTGATGTCTACAACAGGCAGGAATTTCGTAGTATTGCTAGTATGATTCCCTTCTCTTTTAAGTTAAGGCCTAATTTAAAACTCTGTAATGATGAACTTTTTGTGCAAAGAATGCAGCAAGATTTAGACCTCCCATTAATCTAGGTATATAAACAAGGGCAAATACAATCCTAAACAGTCATCAGTACAAATTCCATAAATTAGATGCAATTATCTCCACTATAATTCGAGAAAAAATCAAGGTGCAGAGGCAACACTCAAAAATGAAATAATTAACAGCCTCATTAGCTGTGAGCATCCCTTAACTGCTACCTTAATCCTGGCCCCATAAATTCCCTTGTCGGCGTTTTTCATCCCATTATGAGCAACTCAACCATTTAAGACGTAAACAGTAATCTGGAGTCTTCCGCCGCGTTCAGCCTCCTCTATTATGGAGACGTATGGACACCCATCGAAGAAAGGAAGCGCGGTGCTAAGTAAAATCCAAGAGGGAAAAATAAGAAACAAAACTAAAAATATAAGAAGAGATAGGAGAAAAAATCATTCATAACGACCTATTTCGACTTTCTTGAGCGCACCGGTGTGGCGAACAGATCCGAGTACACGTACCGCTCTCGTACCTGAGTGTTACTTTAGCCATAAAATTCTCAGGTGTTCACGACAGAAAGAAGCCATACACCTGATTGAGATCATCTCTGAGACCTTTCAGGAATTTCCACGAAAGGCATGAATGAAAGGTTGCCAGTTGCCACAAAAAAGGCCTTTCGGAGGTCACACAAGGATGTGGATTGTGGAAGGCATGAGAAAATTTGGGGGTCTCTTTACGGCCGCAATTTATTACGAAATTGGTTGTTTGGCACCTGACCAGCACCGGTGATCTGATAATGGATTACGCTGCTGCCATGTTTACATCTACTTGATTTATTTCTACACTCGGTGCCGCCACACTTTTTCGGATACTGATGGTTGCTGTGGGCTTAGTTAGCCGAATTACGATCAGAGTTAAGTACGTGACCTGTTTTTGTATATAGGATATGCATATAAAACGAGGTAGTTTTTTTGAAGTATTATCTTCAAAAATCTATCAAAAATCATAATTTAAATGGTGAAAAGCTTTTCGATGCCTTTGTTTTATAAACAACGAATCAGCAACTATGACTTATTTGATTAAAGTCAAAGCATGAGGGAAGTACTTTTGAAAAATTATATTTCAAGATTTTCTACTTGTTATATTAAAATTAAATAAGCGAGTTATATTCCAAGAAATAGGAGATGAATGATGCTAAGGCTTCATACTTCGGTAGTGTTAGTTGAGGAATTTGAAATGTAAGATTTACTAAGGCTTAAATTTGATAGGACTGTAATATCAAGTAAATAAATTTGCTATTAATTGATTGCATGAAACGACAACATTGTATGTTAAATTATGATATTCATTTTTAATGAAGTCGAGAGGGACATATGAACTATATAAAAATAATGTCGAATGTTTTGAATTTAGTACGTATTTTTTAAGGTCTGAGGACGATCAAATCGCAGAAGGTATAGTGACATTTCATCGAAGTCGTAAGGAAATTATTACGAAACTCTACCTCAAAACCATTTTAATTGTCGTCGGCATTAAATTTTTTTATAATCTTTAGTAGGTCCCAACACAAATCTAATTGGAATAAGGCGGCATTACAAGGAAATGATCGATGGAATAAAAATTCCAATCAAAGTAAACTAAGATTCACGTGACTAGTTCAAGAAAAGCTACCTTTCTTTACCCATTCGAAAAAAAAGAACAACTTCGAATCTAATGAATCACTGGTCAGTTGGTTCACGTGATTGGCTCCGGCACGGCCCAGGCGTTGTACTGTTCACTGTTTGCTGAATGAATGACCGCTACTCACCTTATTTGCGAGGAGATTATAAAATCACCTCAAAGGCCAACGACTCGGGAAAAAATCGAATTGACGATAACTGAAATTTCTCGAGGAAATGCCAAAGGTGGTAAACAAGGAGGTCTTTCTAGCGTTATTTGTCCAGACGTTCTTAAAAGGTAAACAACACATGTAATACTTACCGTGTCCGCTGGAAATTTCAAGTGTACCTTGCCCAAGAAAGACCAGATTATTTCAGGTTGATAAAGTACAAGAAAGTTGTGGGAACATTTCAGGCGGGGCCCTTTCGTCTTATCGTATCTTTTGGAATTTCTTAGAGGTCTCAAGACACTGCGGACCTTTACGCATGTCAGACACGTATTTCAAGAAATAATCAAGACGGAAAGGTCTAGTCTTTCACCTCGGCGTATGGTAACTGCTTCAAGTTCAATCAAAGTTCAGTTTTCCTCCCTTAATGATTCCCATGCCTTTGGCATTACTTCTCGAGGGCAATAAATCGAAGTCGCGGCAGAGTGCGAGGTCAGTTTCAATTGTGCGGACTGCGATCATTTCCGCGATCTTCTGATCTCATTCAGGCAATTACCTTTAAATGGTGACGCTGTACTTGATCTCTAGAGATGCATGTCGGTTTGTATGCACCAGAGACTTATGAGATCTCTCAATAAACCTCCGTGCCCGGTAATATCGCAGTGTGGCGCAACAAAATCCCGAGAAAACGTGATCAAAGTTTATTGCATTTTTGTATAGTCGGCCGGACCTGATATCTTGCACGAACCTTAATTGAGCAGCGTGTTATGTTTCTTGCTGGATCTGCCATGGAGGAACCTCTTGCTTAACCTTTCCTGCAATTGCCACATTACCGCGTATTCTAGTTGTTCGTCCATCCGCGCAAGAATCGCCCGTTCCGTTGCAAGTTGTAATGAACTTCGACTCCAATTTTCTCATGACCTCGGAGCTCTTTTAGAGCTAGCGCGCTTGTCTTAATCGCCTTTGAAATTTTCTCAGATTTCAACTGGATGATGCTACCTTACAACCGTGCATTCGACACGACCAAATTAGACAAAGATTAAAAACCTCGAAATCTGCACAGTCATTTGCAGCAGTTCGCGATCACTGACACCAGAAAATAAGACGCAAGGAATTGGAATTGTCTTAAATTATATACCTTAGTTGTTTTCTTTTTCAATTTATTAAAACAAGATCACGATTGCGATTACAGCCCAGATCCTTAGAAACTGAGCAACATATTTAGCTTTAAGATCGTGGAAAATATTAGTCCACGAAGAACTAACTTCCTAACTAAAATTTCCTTGGCTCTATAGCAAAACAGGTAAGATATAAGATCAACTATACGGGCTTATGTGAAAGCTCTCTAAAGGTTTCAAAATTGTCAGTAATACTAGTAATAATGTTGTCTTCCCTATATAAATAGAAGTTTATCAATTTTCCAATGAATTTCCGAGATTTTAATTGGTAGATGATGATTTTTAGATAAAGATAAGTGTAAAAGATACATCAATAGGAATATTGTTAAACTGTTTGCAAGACGGCAGCATGTATTTATGACAATCCGTGCACCTGTTATTACCGCAGAGTAAACAATTGAAGAAAGACATAT
Source organism: Proctacanthus coquilletti (assembly GCA_001932985.1). Classification (NCBI taxonomy): domain Eukaryota; kingdom Metazoa; phylum Arthropoda; class Insecta; order Diptera; family Asilidae; genus Proctacanthus; species Proctacanthus coquilletti. Next base: position 2,419,642 of record MNCL01000006.1, read on the forward strand.
TTTGTATACTTAAGGTAAACAAATTTCCATGAAAATACCATCAGCAAGGTGAGGCGTCGCAAACAGAGAATAATAGTCCTTTCGTCAAGCTAAATTGAATCAATACAGTTTCAAGCCATCTTGACAATTGTCCATTGTTAGGCAAATTTGTCGGTTTCCATAAGATGCCTTGCCGATCGTGATGTGACACGAGAAGACAAAAAATGTTGACGGTGCTACACATTTTAGAGGAAAGCCTGGGACCGAATGTAAGTACCATCAGGATACTTTTCGAGGTGGTTAGATTAGCGTGGGAACGTACAGCATCGGAATGAAAGGCAGGTATTTTACAGGCGGCGCAAATGGACATAATTTAGGCCTCTTATAGTCGTATGCTAGCTAGAAAATTCGGGAATGCCTTATGGCGGTTTTACCTGTAATTTTCGTGTTATTACCTCCAAGTCGGTTTTTCCCGAACTATGCAGTGGAACTGTACCTTGTATGAATGGGATGGCGTGGGAAAATTTCGCACTTGTTCAAATAATTAAGTTTTTTAGGCCAATTGGGCAAATACTGTTGTTGCTTTTGCAAATAAACAAGTGGTTTATTATTGAGTCATATGTTAGAAGTGAAAATCGCTTAGTGTTATAGCTGTTTTATAAATGTTTTAATATTTTTAGACATTTTGGCTTTATGCGAACGAGTGTTTAATTTTCCGAGCTTTTGATCACTTCGAGGAATTTATAAACAATACCTAGGAAATCAACCCAATAGAAGGAAAACTGAAGAAATGCTTTTGTTCCTAGAAAACTCCTATCAATCTAGACTATATTGTATGCTTATAAGATGAAGAATTCAATACGGGCTAAGAATACTAGTCTTAAATTACTATCCTAAAACTTGAAATTTTATTTTATGTCATTTGTTTTGTGTTCTAACTTCGTCTCTATATTTTTTTCAAAAACTACTTACTATAAGTAATAGGAAAAAAATATTAGTTTTGGATAAAAAAAACTTACCACTATCAGCTTCAAATGATGTTATGTAATTCGCGTATTATGAGTGCAGAATGCAAATATATTAGAACTACTTGCTGAGGTTTAATCTCAAATATTTACTTCGATTCATCCTTTAACATGTGTAGCCGCTTAAAGAATATGTCGTGACAAGTTGTTGAAAAACAAAAAAAACTGACATCTTCTGCATTCGCCATAGAAAAATTTATGAGTGTCTTACAAGAAATCCAGTTTATTAAAAGTAATTAAAATCTGCTGATAGACAGAGGTGGCAAGGCAAGTACTACCGCAACCAGATTCGTCGTCCACTTGTTCCCACCTGAAGAGCTGCCCGCAACGGCTATTTAATTATGCATTCGCGCTGAACTGACCGCTGGACTATTCTAGTCATACAAGGACACGGACTAGCCACAATAGACCCGCCGCACCGGTCGTATTCTCTTCGCTGGATCAAAACAGAGCTGAAAGGAAGCCAAAGGCCCGAAGGTATGCATAAGTCTCCTTTTGTAGCTTTTCTCAAAAGAAGAAGAAAGACACCTCAGACATCCTCAGCGGGGTGTGGCGCCGAATGAGTTTTTGGACACCTGAGTATTCGGGCTCTCATCTCGTCGTAATAATCAGCATCACCTTGTCTCAGCCTAGTCGTCACGAATTCAATTCACTGTGGCGAAGATAAAGGCGTTGGGAATGTTTTAATACAGAGACCGCGAGACCTCGAGATATGAGCGACGGACACACCGACCCCTTGCGTACTTTGTGGTTTGCTCGAAAACGCAGGAAGGCGGCTCTGGCCCGAAGAATGCGCTCCAATGTCTGGGACTCTGAAAATCTTCGGGAGATTGAATGCGCTGGGCCAGTGCCGACGAGGAACAATGCAGTGATCTCGAAATCCTGTAAATATAAATAGGCACTTGCTAACAATAACACGGTGCGGCGATGGGAACTGACCGCTCCCCGGGAATGAAGAAAAATAAAAATGTAGCCGAGGTCCAATTTCACGTTTGGAGTCATATCTGATTTTTAACACGCTTTGAATATTCCTGGAGGGATCGGATGATGTGCCGCAAGAATGGACGTTGAGATGCATATTATTTAATAGGACGTGACTTGTTTTCTTCCGAAATACCCTAAAGTTAAAAAGACGTAACAAAGATAAGATTCGGTTCAACTACGGATTTATTTCATAAATAATTACAGTAAAACAGTTTGCTATGTCTTCAAAAGAATATTTATAAATTATGGTATATTCTATTGGCATTTGGAAAACAATAATATTCCCATAACTTTTTAAAATAAAATCGATGTCTCTGGTCAGCAGGAAGAATACGATATTACTTCTAAAAATTCAATATCTCATAAGTTATTTTATAATAATTTCAATAGAGAAACTACAAATCTTGAAATTAAAATAATTCCGAAAGTTCCCGAAAAAATTCAATCAAGGAAGAATCTTTTTCAGCATTTTTAGACAATTAACAATTTTTTCAAATAAGGACATTACTACAATTTAAAATAAACTTGTTCTCTATCTCTGTTTTGTAAAGTTGAAAAAATTAATACATTTTTCCGGAATCACTGGAGAATTTTCGAATAAAGAATTATTTCACAGAATTTATTAATTCTATTTAGGACTTGTCTGTAGTGATTCTTTTATCTTATTAATTTTTACCAAAATTCATGTCACTATTGCTAGAGCTGGATTTTTAATGAAAGGTATGGCCAGTAGAAAGTAGAAGTCATTTTGTAAAACAAACCAATTTCAGTAAATTTCGAGTCTTTCGTAAAAATTAAAAGAGGTATACAAAATAAAGATTATCTTAATATAGACAAAATAAACATAAGCATTAAATACGGCCTTGAAAAGTTTTCCTAGAATCGGATTGAATGTTTTAGAGCTGTATAAGCAAATAAAAAAAAAACATATTTCTAAAAAATTTTTATTAATTGTTTGAACTTTTGAATAATTATTTAATAACTTATAATTTTGAATAATTTATTATTTTATAAGAAATTCATTTTGAGATTATTGAGATCCCTAGATGCATATCTAGCATTGTAAACTAGTGGGCTATGTGCCTAGGTATTGGCGAAACTCATTGGCCGTGTTTTTAGCTGGTCTTGCAAATTGTTTTCTTTTACTCATTTTTCTGTAGAAGAGTGGAAATTTTTATTGTTTTGCGGCTAACATCTCTGACAATCGATTTGATCGCTCGCTTTATATTTTTCCGAAGTGATTGGTTGCGGCTTAAGTGAAAATCGCCCAAAGTCAAAGTCCAAACGTAATTTCGTTTGCGAACCTCGTCCGCGCGTCAAATTTCACAAAAAACTGTTGCGAGATCCAAAGATGCGGCCACGGTCTTCGTCTGCATGCATTAGCCTCGCTGCCGTATCAAATTAAAGAACACGTGCATCGGCGGAATACCTTTAATTTCTGTTTCTTCCCATTCCATCCTTGCGGCCGCGCCGTTCTTCTTGGGTAGTCTCTCCTCAAACTTGGCCGCTTCTGATTGTTCTTTTTGGTTTTTGGTCGCTGACTAACGAGACCTGGAATGCACTTCATCTGAAAAGACTTAGCTCTCCAAAGAAGTCGATGGGCCGGTGGTTCTGGTGTACCGTGTGGCTGCCGTATCTGTTGGATGGATTGAATGCTGGTGCCAGAACCCCAGAACCGTGGAGCCCCGTAGCTCCAGAAGAACCCGAAATGTGGGCGAAGACGAGATTCCTCGGAGCACAAAAGTTTTATATATGCGGTGTGGTCGGTCCTAGGCGAGACGTTGTTGGTTTTAGGCCTGCGGCCCCGAAAGCGTGGGATTCCATTCGGTTGACTCTGTTCGGGGAACACGTTGGTGGCCAAGAATTCTAACACACAGACCGTGCACTGATGTACCTTCCTTACTTCAAAGCTGCGAACGAAAAGGGTTTTACGAAAGCAATCTTTGGAAACCTATAAACGTTCTTAATCAATCAGACAGCGAGGAAATCACAACGACCTTACTAATTAATTTCATTTATACTCGTCGAACGGCTGTAGGGCTTGACTCACGTTCAATTAGTCGTTGGCCAATCAATTATTTCAATATAACTCTTGGAGCTAATAGGCGCTAGTCGTACTTCCACCTGTCTGAGCGCAAAGCAATCTGCACTAACACGGCGTGTATGCACGCGCACCTACTTACCTTTCCGGTAATTACTCATACTTGTTTGCAAATGGTAAAATCAGCATTTATCACGCACCGGAGCTGATCAGGTAGCGATCAATATTTACATAATGGAAAATCTCCTCTATCCAGACACACGAAATTTATGAAAATTGCTTTGAAGAAATTTATAGCCATGTTCCCTCGCGTACTCGCGGGTGTTCAATGCGAACTGTGGTTGCCACACATCAGCCTTTGGGGATGTCTCATCATCTTAAGGACCACCAGTAACGTGGTCAGTAGATTCTCCAGCATGGAAGTCCAAAGTGGCGTAAAGTGGCGTAAACATAAAATAAATAGAAAACGGTTCTTCTTGTGTCTTTCTGCTAGTTCACAAAATTTAGATGGTCCGGCTGGTGTTTGCTCTACGGTTTGAAAGAGTCACGCAATTACGTAAGGCCAAACTCATCATCTTGTTTTGTTCTTGGAGCTGTGTCGATTGATTGATATCCGCTCCAAAGCCAGAGACGATTGTTGTCGAAAACATTTCAAGCGAAAACGCAATCATCATAAATCACGATATTATGCAGCCACAAAATGACAGGGCTCGTCACTTGGGATACTCGTGAACCGGGCAACATTTCGCTATCACTAATAATAGACCGCTGTCGTTCGGTCGCTTTGAAGATTATTAGTTCGGAATTCCAGGCATGCGGCTTTCGCGAGGCGGCTAAACCAAGATCCAGTGATTGATATTTACCGCACTATTACCAAGTGGGAACAATAATGGATAATTCAAAGTTGTATACAAAACTTTCTTTAGAGCGATGTTCGGATTACTCTAGCTCTCAGTTTAAACAAGTCTTATTTCAATGTCAGCAAAGAATGGTCTAAGTCATGGTATTGCTTTCTTTTTAAAAAGAATTAAACTTTCGAATAAAAAATTTATTATAAACTATTCACCTGCGCAATTTTAACATTAAAAATTCAAATTATTTTGTCTTTATACAGTTGCTTTTTATAAAATCTGCTACATTCTTAATAAATAGTAATTATATATTTTTAAAATTGCTTTTACAGATTATCTGAAAAAATAAGTGTTATCTAAAAAAGAATGAAAAATTAACAGGTAATTAAAACACAATCTTAGTAAAATCTTAGTAAATTTGAAAGTTTTTAATCTTGAATTTTTCTGATTCTTATACTGTTTCCATTTATTATTTGTTACTATAAAAATCCGCGGTAAACTGAAATATGTAATCTTTAGATTTTCCACTCAGAACTTCAGTCAGCGTAATAAAAATAATATTGTGTTTAGTGAGACAAAAAAACTACCTTAAGTTTTTAGTTTTAATAACTGCAATAATTAATTGAACTTCAACTTCTTTTTATGTTTCAAAGTAAAGCACAATTCGTTTACTTCGTCCTTTAAACTGTGTTGTGAATCGGACGTGCATAAGAAGTGTTAAATACCATGACTTATGAACTTATACTTTTTGTCTATAAAAACATAATCTACGTATATTTTAGGCAAGTTATGTACCAAAAAAACTTTCCTTCTGTAGTTGGCTCACTACTATCGATCCATCTATTTATATGGAACTTCAATTTTCTTTGTAAATGGTTTCTGAAAAAACAAGAACAGACAGACATACATCGAGGCGATTCCAAATGGATTCAGAAATACTCGTATTTACGTAAACTATAAAGAATTATTTGGTGACAGCGTAAGATTTAAATGAATTACGAGAAACTTCAGTTACAGTCAAATAAAAACAGGTAGAATTTTCTGCTCGTGGGGCTTTTGTAATTTTAATAAGTGGTTGCTTTGAAATTTTACTGATAATCGCCGTGAGATAAGAAACCGCATGACATATGCTCGGCTTTTCCCTGAAACGCCGCAAAACAAGTTTGAAAATATTTTATAATTAAACACTGAGAGTCGCGGACACTGGGCACTGGAAACTTATAAGAAAATGATCAATTAAAGTGCCACGTGTGCGGAATTGTACCTTTATCGGACACCATGCCTCGGAGGGTGTCTTTTCCCGCGACTAGAAAGCTAACGAAAACGCGAGTCGGCCAACTATCGCTACGAGCCGACAAGTTATGATTCAGTTAACGACACTTCATAGCCGCCATTATTATGCAACGTGCCGCGGCCGGTGCGGTCAAATGGCTGGCATGGGTGCGATATAAATCTTATTAATTGATACACCGCGATTCGGGCCCGGGAGACTTACCGGCATCGCCTTTGCTCCAACGCCGAGGAATTATTTGAGTCCGATCTTATCCGCGATGTAATTGTTAAAGTAATTAAAAGATAATTCTTGCCGCCCGCAGCAAGCGGCCTGGCTGCGATCAGCCGCGCTAGCAAGCCGCAATCGGCCGCTATCGCGCGAAATAAATTGCCGCGATTAAGACATTGGCGCGAATAGAATTAAATGCGAGTTCAGGTGGCGACGATTGCCCGGCCCGGCACCGCGGTCTTGACGCAGACAGATTTCTTTGCGTGACCTACTGGGGATTCCTGGCCAATTCTGACACCCAGCCGCACTCGGGGGCCTCACGGCTTTGTTTGCATAAGAACGCCCATTGGAGTCCCACCAGCAGTGTTACCGCAAGCATTAAAATCTACTAACATACGAGCTATGTTCAAAGAGTCTTAGGAATTTGGGTTTAACGCGCCAATGATTCTAATGTGGACCTCCGTTGTTAAAGTGTATCGGGTGGTAGGTAGATATATCTTTTAGGAAAGAATAATTTAGCAACTGTTCTCTAAAGCTCTATCGAAAAATAGAAGCAAAATAGCGAAACATGATTCAAGAGATGCTTCCAATCATTGAATTTAATTACAGCGACTACTTTGGAAATGACAGAAGGAGGACTGAACCCAAAAACCGCCTATTTGGTGGACCTTGCATATTAAATTTAATTGTGACTCAAATTATACCTTATGGTGAGCCATCAATCACAAAATCTAGGTTTCCGAGATAGGAAAATTAAAAGTCGTGGAGCTTCTATTGCGTAGGTAGCTTAAGTAAGATCTGGCGGAATTTGATCAAATAACGAATTTTGGCATTTCCTTGCGATATATACAAGTTTCTAGGGTTACCAATTTGACCAGTTTGTGAAATTACAACTGATCAATAAAATATAACATCAAAAACTGATAGGCTACTAGAAAGTTAAAAAAGTAAACATGTTTTATTTTTTATCTTTATTAAAAACGTGACTACTCAAAAGGCGTACTATTAACCCTTTTCGGCCCATTGTGTTACATTGGAGTGGGTGTGGTCATAGAAAAAATAATATAATAACAAGTCATGGTCCTGAGAGGTAGTTTGCCAGTTTTATAAATTGATTGGGATTATGACCACAATTGTGAATTGAAGTTATAATTTTCATCATCACCTGAACTGTATTAAATATTGAATTATTTATTTAAATAAAAAATGTGCTGTCCAGCAGCACTGGACAGTGGAACGCAAGGGGTTAATATGAGTTATAAGAATTGTGTTTCGATGAGGCAGTTAGTTCATTAATATAAAATTCTAGAAAAGTAATGTTGACATCCTTAAGAAAAGCTTTTCCAAATGATATTTTATACGAAAATTTTTTTGAACAGTATTCAACTTAACTCTGGTAAAAAATCCAAGTTTTAGTTAGTTAGAGAAATTTGACTGTGATCAAAATTCCAAAGGACGAGTGAATTATCCCAGAAGTTGCCTTTTTCATTTTCGTGGTGCACGTGGAACCCTAAAAATAGCAGAATCTCTACAGGTTTCAAAAGCATTCATATCTCAAGTTGTGCCTTTTTCAATGAATAAAAATGTTTGTTTCAATGGCCCTCTTGTTCGTATAGCACCAGGTGACCTGACGAATAGTGCTAGACGATATCACTGATCATAGTGGCTTAACCAAGGCATGAGAACTACCTAAGAGTGTCCCTTTTGGATTTACTTCCTTTATTATTAGTATTTAATAATTGTTAAGTTGATGAATACGATCACTATTTTTTTCTCTATAACAGCACGCTATCGAATTTTCGAAGTGGTAACCACGTCTTGAGTGATTTAAGCGGGAGTTTGGCCGCAAAGTAAATGCTGACATAATTCGCCGTCGCATTTGGCAAATGCGGTTTCAATTTGCTCTCAAAACGCAATTACGTGTTTACAGCCGTTAGTCAATTACTCGTAGCAGGTGCGTATAAATTAACAAAATAGCACGCCTGTTATATGAGGTGCGTATTCACAGCGCCAATTGGAAGAAATCATTTTCACAGCTTGGCTGCGACGTGGCGGTCGGCGGTGGTTAGGTGGGAATCGGGAATACGCGGCTCGAGGTTTTGCCCGCGACCCGCAACGAGTATATTGAACTGGCTGCGCGGATATAAATGATTCATATCGTCGGAACATCGGGCTAATGGGACTACTCCTACACGGAGCTGCGCTGAGCCGTGGAGCGGTACTGCCGCGGTCTCAAGATCCATATCTTACCCGGCAATGGCTGTCCGTCTTCATGACTTCTTCCAGTCCTCCGGCTAGATAAAGGCGAACCATCTCGCCCATGCAGCGATGCTGACAAACTCCAACCGACCAAAATTGGAATGCAGTCCGGCGCCATTAAGTCTGAAGAACACCTGCACGCTGATTTGTGCCTCCGTACTTGGTGCTTTCTTGATAATTTCTTACTCTGGACGATTTTTTACGACTTGTAGCAGTCCGTCGCAGACGCGGCGTACCTTCACCTCTTTCGTACCTGGGCACCTTCACGGTATACCTCTGCCTACACTGGTCCGGGCCGCCAGCTCCTCTGCTTATTTATTTTATCGGCTTTCCACACCACTCTGATTGCCAGCATGCCTAACAAGATTTAATGATCTTGAGACATGTAACCAGTGACCATGTATGGAAAGCATTTCTTGTTCCATGCGCACATGTTGCCATCAGAAATAGTTGCAGCAGCATATGTCGATTGCGCTAAACACCTGTGGCTCTGGCTCGCTGAAACCTAGGAGTCAAATGGATAAAGAGCTCGCTCGCTTTGACTGCCGCCTCAGCCGCCGCGTCGTTCGCAGAAAAATCGTCACTTTTAGTGCCTCTGGGAAACCGCAGTTACAAACTATGCGGTGTGTCCTAAAAGATGTTGTACTGTTCAACTCGAAAGTCTCAATCGAGCTGCACCATATGCTTCTCTACGCGTGATCAAACATGGAGATTGGCGACCATATGAAAAGCAGGAAGTTTCAGAAATCTGCAAGCAACAGAAATTCCTTCATTATACAACACTTTCGCGTCACGCCTCGGCTTTAGATTTTGATGAAACGAATCATTATTTAGACAATCGTCTATTTCACAGACTTTATGTTTTAATGCGGGATGTATTCAATCAATTTAAGGTAAGAATACGAGTCTTCGCCTTAAGTTTAAGAATAAAAAATGTGAAAGCACACTACTTTGATTTGAGAGGTATACTTAAAAAATGTTGAGCCTTTTTGTTTTTTGTTTTTTTTCTTTTGCATTATATGTTTTTGTTAACAGTCCGACTCGAAATTAATAGTATTCAAAGCAATTCCCGCGAAGAGCCACATGCTCCTGAAAATGTTCCTTTTCTAATTGCTTCCATGTCATGCCTTTTCTGATGTTGTTATTTTGATATATAAGATTAGGCAATAAGATAATACTTTTGTGTGTATGTTGTTATGCTACAATTTTAAAATCCATTTTCGCGATACCATAATTCACTTGTGTATAACACAATGGATGCAATATGGACAGTATTAAAACAACGTCGTTAGAATCAAATGGTTAGTCCAGTCTCATTACCTTTGTGATACACCTCCTAGAGCTTTAAAACTTAGATTGTTAGGAGGAACGGTTTGAAATTAGCATACTTAAAATTAGCTCTTATCTGAGTTCATCATTAAAACTTGCGTCTTTCCCCATTATGTAATAACGAAAAAGCAACCTATAGATAGACAGACATGTAGAAAATTCACAGGCTATATTGTGAAATGAGATGAGACCTAACCAAGGGCAAGGGTTTGATTATGTTCCCATGATGAAACAAGCAGACAGATATATGGACAAAAATGTACAGCCTGTATTCAAGATCGGCGTAAAGGTTACTTTACTGATTCATAAAGAAATATGGAAAGCTGCACATTTAAAGGTAAGGATAAAAAGCCGTTTATAATAAAAATTCATTCTAAGAAGATTCTCTTGGTCTTGAAATCACAACACCCCAGAGCCGTGTGCGAACGATTGGTTGATACATTCGTTCGGCCTTAATCTTGTTCCGTTTGTACTACATAAGCTAATGGCTTGGGGGCATCTCGTCACGATCCCTTCCATTTGCGTAGAATCCAATTTTGCCGGCTATCAAGCATAACACGAAAGCGCCTCCAGCTGGGCAGACTAATGGACGAGGAATTTATTAATCGTGAATCCCATTAATTCCGCACGACCCAGTAGAGGCGCTCCGCTCGCCCAGTGTCTCGGCCGGACAAATCGGGAAGGTATGAAAATCAATCTGTGGCCAAACACTTTGGCTGTTAATTCTGAGATCACGCACTGCGCCCAGCCCAGTCCACCATATGAGCCATTAAATCCGCGGCTGCGGCGAGCTATCATTCCCGCACCTAACGCAATCGCAGCCCCACCCGAAGATTTAGCAAGGTTTGGGCTCACCGGGGCAGCAACGGCCAGGCCGGGTACCTTGTGGTATCCGACTGCACAAAAAGTTGTGAAATATTTTGATTGTTCGAATGACTCTGTGATTGCGGCCACTATGCAAAATTGCAGCTAATGCAATCGCCGGTGCGCACTCGGACAATCGAAGCGATTTCCGTCTGATCGCTCCTCGGATTTAATTCAATTACGACGAATGTCTGGGAGCGCATTAGCCGCGTAATCACTTCCACCGACCGCGTCCAGATATGTGGATAGCACTAAGGAGCGCTCGACAGTCGAGTGGGCGGCAATAATTGCGCGAATACGCGCGTACGCGAATCCACCACAAATGTTCGCGCTCAGATGTCCTGCAAATTGCTCCAAGAGGATCGCCCGAGCCGGCGGACCGCGGGGGCGCTAAATAACTTTGCAGTTGGCTGCTTTCGCCTCTGGAAAGTGTCACTGACTAATCGTGGGCTAGGCAGCTGCAATTAATGGCAATTTCACAGCTAGCACTAATCTTTCTAAGCCAGATTAAATCTCCATTCATCCCAGTTGGATTCAGTTTTTAAGTCCTAGGAAGAAAGTACGAGTATATCTATTAAACACATGGTTTATTTTTAAGTAGAAAATAATCGACTAATATATATAAAAAAATAGTATTTCATGGTTGGGGAATTGAATAATGCAATTGATAACAGTCAAAATAAATTTTATCAAATTCTATTTCTAACTTCCATCAATAAAAAGCTGCTTATATCCAGAATATTGCACATCTAGTCCTTTTGAAATCATGTAATAATAATGAAAATCAAAACCAGCACTAATTACTCCACATTTACATCAAAACTGCATTTAATTCTTTTCCAAATTCAAAGTCCGAAACTTCCTACGTTGAATCACAGTTCTGGAATTACACGTATGGTGTTTGTAGGTTTTACTTAAACTCTATAAAAAGTCATATTTATATCATTCAAAAAATATTACATAAAATACAAAATATTGCACTTTGTGTTGGTTTCTTTGCTCACTGCGTAGGCGGCCCTTAAGTAGGTGGCACCAAAGCTGATGAAAACTTTCTTCAGCAAGGCATTACTTTGAGGGTCTCTTTTAATAAAAAATAAGTTCTTGATTACGGAGCCGTTGTCGGACATCAGGATGTTAAAAAGCGAAAACCAAAATGTTAGAAATATTGACTTTGTTAAGGATTAATTAGAACACTATGTTGAATTGTTAACGCATCACCTACATATAAAAATCAAACATAATTTAGTTTTTTTAAAACAAGGTAAAAGTAAGTAAATCATAAGCACTATATTTTGTTTCGAGTCTAGTTTATAGTATGATTTATAAAATGTTTATTAATTTCTTTTATACACTAAGAACCTTTTATAGAATAAAACTATTTTTGGACAACTCTGTAGAATTGAAGATTGAGGATAAACGTAAATATTTATTATTGATCACTCTACAATTAATCAATTCATAAAGTAAAACAATTTTAGAAATTTTTATCTTTTGATAAAAGATTTTTTTCAGTCCTGTAATTGCTATAGACGTTAGATAAAAAATAAAAAGACAAAATGAATTGTAATTTTCAAAGTGGATAAATCGATATTTTGAGATGATAAATCTTAAAAGTCACTAAATACATTTTTTGAGAAATTGTAGTAAGGTTTTCTTCTAATACTTTCGCATTTAATTTAGTAAAAGGAAAAAGATATAGGAAAAAAACTAAGCGAGTTCTAGATTTTGGGCTTAGAGGCTTTTTGAATTGTACCATTTATATCAAAATTGACAGCAAGGAATTGTACCCTAGCCTGTAGATTGTTTCGGTTTGCTAGGAATATCCAATGCCATTTTATTGGAAAAGGTGCAAAAACATTTTGTGGAGGAATTTTAAAACAAAATTGAAATATCAAAAATCAAATGAGGTACAATGAAAAATTCTCATTTACCAATTGACTCCTCAAGAAAGAAATGCTTAAGTTTATTGCAATCCTGCAGATACCCAACATACCTAACCCTGTCCTTTGAATAGCGCGTGACATTGGATGGGCCTGGAATGCATTGTTATTGTTACATGTTTATCATAATGATAGTGGTTTGCCTCTATTGATTTTCTCACTTCTATCGGATCGGACTCGAGATGCACTCCTCCAATCTCGGCTGCGGAACGGCGTACTTGCGCTCAGTTCGCCTGGTGGAACAATGCCCAGAGCGCCTTTGTTGTTATGCGGTCCATCGCTATCACGCTGAGGTCTCGCCGATGGTTGTCTGGACCGGGATCCGTGATGGCCTTTATTACGATAATTTTATTACATTAACTTTAACTCGGAGCTGGCTCGGGGCCTTTGCGGTTCAATCCATTTCTTTTAATTTAATGCGATCTGGCGAGCTCGATTTCTTGACTCTCGCCTTCTACTTGCCGCTGGCCTTTTCACTCCTCCCGCGATAGAGAACGGGGAAACGACGGTCGGGATGGGGCATTGTTGCGGCAGAGGCACGATGCAAATTTTCTCATCAAAAAATTTTTCTGTTTCGTGACTTGATCATAATTCTTGCAGAAAACGATGAGCAAGAAGAAGAGGCGAACGCCTCTGCTCGGCTGACCCTAGTCAGTCCTTTTCCTTTCCGGTTGCACAGGCGGACCGGACCGCAGACCAGCCCGGCTGTCTTTAGAAAGACCTTTAGACTTTAGACATAAGATGCTCCCCCAAATGAGTTCATCATTTACATTCCCCAGCACTCAGCTCTATGGTCCAGCCTCTCCAGACTCCGCGGACCAGACCTCTTGCAGCGCCGTTGACCTGCAAGATTGCGATCTTGGTAAAACGCAAGGCGGTAAGATGGAACGCCGCCGCCACTAACTTAACGCGCGGCCCCAGAAGACGAAGATGACGATGACGACGACGGTGCACTCGCGCAGATGGAAATGTCGTGATTGAGACCGGACCTATTCAGGTAATTTTCATGTCGTGAAAGCTGTTATCTCCTAAATAATTGAGGACACATTGATTTTCGGACACGCGATAATAAATTTTTCGAAATACTCGGCCGACCAATTGCTCACCATTTGGGGCGATTACGTTGCGCCGAGACGTCCGTAACTAAATGGACGCGCCAACAGAAAAATTAAACATCTTAACGAGCAAGTCGTCCTCGGAATGGAGCCTTATTAATGGGAGCGATGCGAATTCCCTAAATTATTAAAAATGAGACTTCCCTGAAGAACAGGCGAATAACAATCGGTTTTACCTCAAATTGTTCAACAAACCTGAAGTTCTTCGCCTCCAAAGAAAATTACTTCCTAATGCCTCGAAGCTACTTTTTCAACTTTATTGGCCAGCATATTTTGGAACTTGCTAATAACAATTTCAGAACAGCTTTTTAAACTGGACGGTATGTAAAGGAGTGCAAAAAACCGATTAAATAGTTGCATTTGCCAACTGACCGCCGTATTCTAAACAATGAGGACCATATGAAAAAAGAGTTGAGCACGTGGAGACAACATCAAGGCTTTGATCACAGAGATTTTAATGGGAATTCTTTTTCATGCCGGAAATACCGAAATCGCTTGCAAGTCACGAAAAATGATAAAATTACAAGTTGCTAAAAAACCGCACTATTAGCAAATCTTTCTGTGGCCAGTTTAGAAATATCTAACCACAGACCGACACAGGTGCTTCAAAAAATTTCAGTATTAGGAGGCGTCTACTCGTTACTCAAATGTGAATGCAATTTTAATTGGGAAACATTCTGCGGTGGCTTTGAACAACTTCCATTCCTACTCAATTGAGTTTAGTTATATGAGTAGATGTTCCACTTGTAAAATTTCTATTTTATGGATATGCTGAGAACCTATCAATAAAAGTATAATGTACCTGCCCCCTGACCAGATTTATACATATCAGTGCAACAGTGAATATAATACGAATATTGCTTTTTAAACATTATTTTATTTACTCACTGTTGTTGTGCCATACAGCTACTTTTCTTCACCTTTCTGGGAGCCTATTTCTTGCCTCATCGTGTAAGGATTATATGACGAATTTGGTTGTAAGTATTAGTTCTAAACATTATTTTCTATATATTTGTGAAGGTTACAAATTTCGGATAAAATTTCTTTCCATTTTGGATTTTACATAAGTTCATTTAAAATAGTAAAAGTGTTTCATTGTACTCAAGTTTGAGGATTCCGCGAACCTTATAAGCACTTTAGGCTTAGACATTTTTTAAAATTTACTGTTACAAAATCTTATTTCAACAACTTTGCAAAATTGAAAAAGACATGAACTGAAATATAAATAGTAGTAAATTAAGCTCCTCTATTTAAGATTGTCTACCAAATAGTAAAACAGCTAAATACCCCTTTTAAACAAATTATGTCAAAATATGGAAAGAAGGACATTTCCCCAACACATAAATTAGATGAAATGAATTAAATTTACATAATAAATTTGTTTTTCTAGAAAAGTTTTGTAATGAAAAATTAGTTCAGCTGAAATTAGTGTTAAATCAAAGATTTCTCGGTAATTATCTAACATGTTTGTTTTATTCCAATATCGAGCACATTTTCTATATGAAATCATCCTGCCTGTAGCCTCACCTGCAAGTTCACGTTGATTCTTTATACAAAAGAACTTCCTCTAAGCGCTAAATAGACGCCTCTAAAGAGATTGCAGTACCCGCGTTTGATGTGGTTCCAAGAGCTGCTGTGAGTCAAGTAGGTCGGGACCCTCTTGTAACCCGTGAAGACGCAATTATTCATTTTACGCAATTTCATGATTTCAATATGAACCCAAAAAATTCCGCACGTCTGGCATGTGCGAAATTTGGAAGCACGTTGTCCGAAGGTTCGAAGACACCTGGATGTGGATTGGGTCCGGATTGGTGAACCAGACGCTGATTTGCATTTGACAAATAGCGAACAGTTCGCTGGTCAGGTCACGACTTATTTCGCGATCTGATTTGGCCGCCGTCATGTTTCGGTTTGTTGAAGTCCGCAGGCAAGCCCAGACTGCTGCCACAGCACACCGGTCACCAGCGCAGATCGCGGATTGCCAGATCGGCGGATGAGGCAACCGTCCTCCAACCTGGCGATTATTCAAAGTTCGCGACGCTGGCGGTCTGGGCTCTGCTGCATGATCCGAACACGTGTACGTGAAAACGAAAAGAGATCGAAACGCGGCTGGATTAGGTAATTAGTTTGCACCTATTCACCTCGGAATGTAGAGGAGTTAATTACCTGGAATTATTGCCCTTTGTTTTCGGCTCAACCGTGCCGGGCTCGTCAAGGATCACGGCCTGCCCCGAGTGACTCGTGGGGCTCTGGTAATTTCTCAGGTCGGTTGTGACGTCGATGTAATTAGGCCTCCGTCCTCTCCGTCCCGCCATCTATTGGGAAACGCGGTGTTAGCGTCTTAGCAACGGTCTTCGGTGCGGCGAGCACGTAAGTCGCCCATAACAATAAAAGCCAGCCATCGTCGGCATTTCAATTTCAATTTGATTTGAAATTTCATCAGTCAAATTGATCGAGTGCAGGTGTGCATTGGAATTTGATTTCCAGTTAGCTGTTAGCGATGGTCGTCGGCATATCTGTGGCTCTACAGGCTTTCGAGGCTTTGATTAATTTATGGCTTTCACGTCGCGTTTCCATCTCGGAGCAATTCGGCTATGTGAGCCCAGCGCCGCGAGGCGCGGATCGCGCCATTGCATTGGAACCTCTGGTCCTGGCTTCGACTTAATGTAAATTTAACTCCACGGCTAATTTCGCGGAAAATTAAATAATGTTCCCATTCACATCGAATGTCATCGAGTGGCTTGGCAATGCTAATTATCACATTCGGAATCGGTTTATGATTTTTCAGATAAATCGTAGAGTATTCATTAGAGTCGCATTGAGAGGTGTTAATTGTTTACGATAGCAAAGTAGCAATTTTCTAATTAATCAAATTCTGTTCCTAGCTTTCGGACACAATGATGGATTTATTAATGGGGTTTAAATTATTATAACATTAATATATTAACGGAATTCTTCCAGAGGTAATTACCTACGTCTCGGAAGTTGCTCAAGGCACTCGCTTAGGTCCACTCCTTTTTATGATTTATGTAAACTGCATTTTTTCTTCATTCGAGATGCAGAAAATGCTAGTCTCATTTTGTATCGCATCTTACAATAAAAACTACTAAATAACGCAATGCCAGAGTTTTAGGGACATAAACCCTTCAAATTTTGAATAAAAAAAAAACGAATTAAAACGGTAAAGATTCAGACATATTTTTAGATAATTTGCGTTAAGATTTTATAAAACTATTACTTAAGTTTATACCTTTAATGTTTCTTGTTTCTTCATTCATAGATCAACTTTGAAATCCCTGTACTGTGATCATCAGAGTAATAACCTCAGTAGACTTATGCTAAACAAAAGAATTATACTTAAAAAAAATCAACAGTACTGACGGCCATAATTGAAATAAAATATGAAGATCATTTCTTTAAGGAAATTATGTGTGAGTTCAAATAATTTTTATATTATAACCCGAGACTGTTTTCATCTCTTACTAATCACACTTTAAAGTAATGACTTCCTGATCGTTGTGGATTAAAATGGTCAGATCTATTTTCAAAGAGCTTTTGTATTAACATTAAGTATTAATCTGACTGAGCTCCAAAAATTCTGTAAAAGGCCTTATACGCCTTAAGCCTTTCGTTAAAAGGTTCGTTTGTCCCATGACAGACTCACAAAATTCGCACAGGTAATCCCAGAACATAATTTCCCGCGTTAATTCGTACACAAATGTTTGTAATGATTTATATATATTTATTACAATCCCTATAAAAATTAGTTTTTCAAAAAAAAGAAGTCTATGCGAAAGGGCTAAACAAGAAATAGGAACTTAAATCAAAATAAATAGAATAATACAAGAAAAGAATAGACTTTAAAACTTTTTTTAAAAAATAATACACAAAGCACAAAAAGATAAACATCTCAACGGAGGTTTTTATTAATAATTTACTTATTTACAACTAATTTTAATTTATTTACATGGTATACTTCCTTAAACCACTGGGATTTTAAAAAACATAACAAGATTATTTAAAAATGACTAATTCACCAAAGATTTGCTAATAAGTTTAAAAGGGCGTTCAGGTGAACGCCAAGTGAACACCAGGAACACGCTAGGATTGTCAGACATACCCTCTTTGGGAGATTATACCCATTTTTCATGTTTCCAAGATCGTACCATTTTTGCTCTTATTTAATATTCTTCTTTTCAGTTTATTGAATCTGTAATTACTTTGTGTTTTATTTGTCGATGATCTTGCAGTGATCTGAAATAACTTCATTCCTCTTTTTTTTATCACTTGTTATTTATATCGGTTATTTTCATATACACGTTTTTAACTACAGGAATGGTTTTCTTGTGTTATCACTTGACAGTTTGTACTTACTTGTACGTAAGCACAACGTACCCATAAGCCACGAAAAAAATCCGGCATCCCTAGTTCGCGGCCTGTAGTTGCAGGCGAAAGTAGCGATGGTAGAACGCACTGCAACAGTGCTATCAAGTAATGCTTCCCCAATCGTCTAATCTTTGCATGTAACATCGAAGTCTGAAGTCGCCACCTCAGCGAGGGAAAGAGGAGCTCCGGGCGGAGCTGCACGTTGGAATGACCCATGAATGAAAGCTCAGCCTACTTTCCCGTCTCTCGGCACGGCAGACGTAAAACTAACGAGGTCTTAAATCTTGCGAGAGCTTTTCAGATGATTTCAGTGACTGATTATGTGCAGAAGGAGTTACGCAATTGAATATCAAAGCAGAATCAAAGGCCATTTGAAAAGTAAGCCGATGTTTATCACCGTGCGATACGAAGTCCAGACGACCAACTCGCTACCTGAGTAGTCCTGACCTCATGCAGCTCCAGAGAGTGAGAGCGATACGGCAGGCGAAGGTTGTGAACTCTTCCCCTCCGTGACTTGAAATGAGCTCGCTTGGAGTGTGTGCCTGAAACGAGTCTTACTGCGCTCTCTTTCTTCAGGGCGTGCTTCGTGGTATGCGTGCAGAAATCGAGCAGCTGGCCTCGTCGAGCGCTATGACGGCCAGTGACTAGGGTGACTGCTGAGTAGCGTAGTGTTGCAGTGCCTGTGTTACTTTACAAAGTGTAAAGATGGACTCTGCGGGTGTAGCAAATGAAAAGAAACAGGTAGAAATAAGTATAGGAAAGTAGACGAAGCTTAATTTCATTGATATTTCCTAATCCAAGAGAGCGAGGAAAATACCTAGGTATAAGATCCTTACTCCACAGGAAAGGATTTCAGTAATTCATGATTATGAAAACATCCGCTGCAAAGACAAATTAGCAAAGGTGTATGGCGTTGGGTACATACAAATATTAAATATTTAGAGCTGTACACTTCTTCACCTATTAGAGAAGAAACTATGTCTACACTTTTCGAGGTAGCCATGTAGAAGTGGATTCAGTGGTTGGAAATAGACTCAACTGTTTAGAATTAAAAATTTCCAGCCGATAACGGCTTGGCTGGCTAACCTTAAAAAAAAGTACAAAATTAACAACTTAGAACCTCTTCCCATTCATAATTAAACCTATCGCAAGCAATCTCTAAAACTTCTGGACACCTTACTAGAATTTAAAAAATATTATCTCTTCAGACACCTTTCGTACTACACGTTAGTTGTACCTGAGAGGGGAATCTTACTAATCGTAACAAAATTCCTTTTAACGAGAAGATTTTAAAAGCACTTTCATCCTCTGAAGATGCTTTAGACTACTTAAAATCCTTAGAAGACTTCGTTTTAATAAGAGAAGGTATTAGAGCGATTGAAATAATAAATCAATTAGAGAATTGGATCATCGAAGGAATGTCGTCAAGTTTCAAGAAAATAAAGAACGAAATGGGGAAACTGGGCAAATTAGAAGAACACTGGGTTAAAGGTTCTATGAATCATTGCGAATCATTCGGAATTCTAAAGAAAAAAAAAGTTTTCTAAAATGTAAGTAGAGAAGGGTCAAATAAAACATATATACAAAGGTATTAAACACCAGATAAAAGAAGCAAATAAGAATTATTTGTAACTAAGTAGGCTTAATATTTTTCTGTGGTGTAAATTGGCAATATTCGGCGAAAACTCTTTGTAATTGGGATAACTACAAACCATTTTTCCAGACTGTAGAACTATTGCACTACTAAAATTAAAAAAAAATAAAAATACACCATCAAATTTGATCATAAAAACTAGTTTTATTATTTTGACATTTAAATTTTTGGAGGATTTGTGTTGAAACTAAATACATAAAAACTAAAATTGAGAGAGCAGGCGTTCAGATAAAATTTTAATTTTTCTTTTCAAAACAATAAAATGTACATCAATGTAGACCCGTTTTATTTATGCGATAATTGCAATTAACCATTTAACGATTGTTATAAAAAAAATTAAAACACATATAAGGGCAAGAGATATGATTTAGATGCACTGCTCCGGCTGCAGTTCCGAAAACACCACACGTCCGGTTGATTTGAAAATTTGTGTAAGCATTCGACTATGCTTAGAAAAAAGAATCTAAACGATTTTTGGCGCATCCTCCCCCGAAAGAGCGCAGTTTGTATGTGCATGTTTGCACGCTTGGATTTGGAAAAGTATTACTTTCTGATGCTTACATAACATATATATATATATATATATATATCACACATGTATGTACAAATGAATACATATATATAATATACATATGCTGCAGGGAGTCCCCCCTGACTACCGATCAACTCCGACGCCCGCCCAGAACATCAAGTGGCTGGACATAAACGCATGGGAGGGAAAAATCAGTTATAATAAGATACCCAATAGATTATTTGAAATTATAAAAAAATAAAGGATGTTACACAGGTTAATAATAAAAATAAAAAACTGCCTATCCGTTTTAGTTACTTTATTTCATACAAGGCTAATCAAATGTCGCACTTTATATAACCATTTGCGGGATAAATTTTTCCTGGAATTACAAAAGTGGAGATTTTGACTCGTTTTATTGCACATATCATTTGAAACAAAGTAGGTAACATTTATAATTTAACATTTATAGATTTGACGATAGGTTAAAATTCTAGGATGAGAGTAATCAAGTGTCGGGCACTGTATGCATATGTACATATATGTTTTCCATATACGTGTTATATAAGCATCAGAAAGTAATACTTTCCAAGGTACAAGGCTACAAGCATACTCATACAAATCGCGTATTGCCGCGCGTAGGGAGGGGATGCGCCAAAAATTTTATTAGATACATTTTTTAAACATAATCGAATGCTTACACAAATTTTGAAGCCAATCGTGACGTTTTCAAAACTCCAGCCGGAAATGTTTGTTATTTTAACGGACTTGATTTCAAATTCACTTCTTTAATCCATTTTTAATTTTTCCACTTCATCCATTGGCACACATTCTTAAAGCAAGAATTAGGCAAGTCGACTCGTATATTTGCAATGTTTTAAGTACACCTGAAACTATGAATTCCTCATTTATTTAAATCCTTGATTTCGATTAAAAAATTAAGTAAAGTTGTGATTCTTTGTCGTTGTATCGAAAACACTGGAGTTATTTTTAATTAGTTTAATTTTCCACGGCGGAATAAATATGGCATGAGCACATGATTTCTGGCTACACGTTCCTTTCAAAAGTCGCAAATCCTCAGTTAATTCATCTCGATGTGTTTTAAATCGATACTTGCAATCAAAGAGAAGTAACCGAAGTCCGACTGAGACGCGTATATAAAAAAGTTGTTTTCTTTAAGTACAAAGTGCAAGAAGAAAGAGCGTCATTTTATTGGACTCGGCCGGACGCTTGTTGCTTTAATTTTGTTTACAATTTGTTTTCAATCCCGGCCGTCGCAAAATAAAAGAGAAGCTTTCGCTCACCTCCTGTGAAAAATGCGGCTTTGTTTATGTGCCGTCGTTCGTATCGAGTGCGCCAAACGTGGCGGTAAAAAGAAACAAGAGCTCACATTGTGCGTTCAGCAGCTCCGTCAAGTGAGCCTGAGGATGAAGTAGCTGCTAGTGCTGAGTAACGAAAGGAGCGAGATGGGGCTACGGACTAGCACGTTCTGTGCGGAACAGATGATGAGAGAATAGAGAGGTTCTTGCCAGATTTTTTATGTTCTTCACAGCTAAATTTTTTTCCTTGTTGTGTGACATACCGTCCCGCTTGCTCATTTCCGTTCTTTTAGTTCTTTCGTTCGTACTTTTGCTTTAACGACCTGAGGAACCGCACTCGTGTGTGCATGCGGCCCACCGTTATTGATGTTCCTTTTACATCCTTCTTCGTACGCTCGAGCTTGACCGTCTATTGAAAATATATGTGCGGTTATTTCTCTCTCTTTTTCGCGCGAAGATGAAAATTAGAAGCTTGCGCCTATGATCACGGCTTCTTTTGTAAGGTAAAGCAGTGTGTGAGGAACATTCCGACTTGTAGTGTGAAGTTAGCCGTAAGCTGTATGGTGCCTTATCAGCACTGAACAGACGTAAATGGGAAGGAAAAGGAAAAGTGAAGTGAAAGTAACTAAAGACATAAATTTAAATACGTCGTACTCAATTATGATGAAATTTTCAGAAACCAAGGAAAAAGAATAGAATCCTTTCCCTCGCCGAACGGATTTCCGTAATATACGAATACGAGAACGTGCGCAACACCAAAAAATTAGCGCAAAAGTACGGCTGCTGTCGAGGACAAGTTCTAAACATTCTCTGGATGAAGGAGAAATACTTGGCCGCATGGACCAGCACCGATGACACGGAGGAGAACAGAATAAGGCAATCGGCTCGAATGGCGATCCTGGGTGCTGTTGTGAACGAATGGATACAGAGATCGCGAAGTCTTGGACTCGCGGTCGATAACGACCAAATTCGCCAAATTGGTGTAGAAATTTCGAAATTGCTTCCAATTAAGGACTTCCGAGCGACATACTCTTGGCTAGAGCACGTCAAGAGAACATACAAAATTTTCGATTTGGATCCACTACCCTTTGAAGAGACGCAGCCAAAAAAGTCTTTGAACGTTGTGGACATTCTATTCGAACTGAAAGATGCAGGGGCTGACCTAGGGATGCCGCACCTTTCGAGGCCCATATCGGAACAGCTTCAAATAACCTGTGCGGCAGCATCACATGGTAGATGCAATAGTACAATAGAATTGAGTGTAGATCCAGATCCAGCCGAGAGTCAGGAAAGTAAGCTTGAAACTGTCGAAATAGAAAAGGCAGGAAAAAATCGTCGTCGAAATAGTACAAAGCGCAGGAATTGTAGGTATCAAAAAAAGCATGGATCCGACTCTTTGCCTGCTTGCTCTTTTGAAAATAAAGCGAGTCCACTGGAACCTATTAAAATTGAAAGCGGCCTTGAAGATAACCAGGAGCAAATCCTAGCATTTAGCAAACCTGACGATAGCCAAACTACTGTGGAAAATGTTAAATTAAGCGGTACTTCATTTGAAAATAACCATGACGACGACCGGGGGGAGGACAATCCTCCCGATATTAAAGACATAAAGCTCTTGGATATTGAAATGGAAGGGCTAACTGAGAACACCATTTGCCAAGAGGTGAAACTGGAGCCTATAACATCTTACAATGATGCCTTAGAGTGTTTAAAACCTTTGAAAAATTTCCTTTTAGGCGAGAATAATCTACGAGCCATAGGAATAATGAAACAGTTAGAAAGGCTCTTTGCGGAGCGTTTAGCAGTTAGCAGCAGTAAGTAGTTAAGCTTCTGTAAAAATTTTAAGTTAAGTACAGTAGTATCAAATCAAACTTGTAAATTTTCCAATAAATTAATCTTATCATATTTCTTCGTGCAATCTTCTTATCTTACCTACTAATTTTATATTCCTTTAAAATGACATGAGAGGAATTAAGATTCTGAGGTACAAGTGGCGGTGTGTAAAAAACCTAAAACTCTAACTAAACAGTATTATTTTTTACAATAAAACAGTAACTCTTTAAAACGTTTTCAGTATTTCGGTTTTTCTTTTGACTGATATACTTTTTTAAGTTATACTAGTTCATTGATTTCTAATGTTACTGGCGTGAAATCACATCATATCACACGACATCCCGACGCCCATTCAATCAATCGAATTTAAACTATAAGTAATTTAAACAAACACTACGTCACCGTCGGCACCAGAAATAAGTAAAACAAAAATTTGAATTCTACAGATTATAAAATATTGTTTAAATTATTAAATTTTCGTCAGTTTGCTTTTCAATTTTTTAACTCAAAACCGGTTACTACAATTTTTTTTATTCAGATCACGTGGAGACGAAGAAGTTGTGTTGTTAGTTTCACTTTTGCAGAGCTGTACTTCAAGAGGTGCAGGACTGAAATTTGTTAAATATAGTTCATATGTAAAGTAAAAAAGTCAAGAATATATTTACAGAAGTCTAGAATTGTAGGAGCTATGAATGTTGAATGCACAGTTGAAACTTGCGTTTTTCCCAGAACCTTTAGTCGTTAAAAGTTGAAAAAAGCATTGAAAATCGAATTATTCCCTATAATTTGTTGGTTTTAACTAGCATTGCTCAAATGATTTTGACATAGGTTATAGCGACAACCTTCCTCATTACAAAGAGATTTTGTTTTCTAAATTTAGATTTTGCAAACTTGCACCGCTCATCTGAAATCAGCCGACAGCTACAACTCCGAGTATTTTCAATAGTTTTAAGTCAAAATTCCAAAATAGTAATTTAAAATATCAATAAATAATTAGGAAGAAAATCAAAATTTTTAACTTACTTTTCAATTAAAAACTTCATAACATAACCTTTTTTTTTAAAGAAGTCATTTATCATTAAAATTAAAATTTATGAATGCTGATTATTTCTAGACTAGACTATTAAAAATTAAATTCCAAAGCTTTGTAGTAAATTTCGCTGAAATTTTGTGAGAGCTTTGAAAAGACCCCGAGAGTAAAACAAACAAACACAAAGTAGGTCTCTCGTCCAATGACCCGATGATTGTGGGACACCGCGCGCTCAGCGGAATTAATCGCTTCTTCTCGCTGAAAGGTTTAGTGTAAAATCTAAGTTACTTTTAAGAGCTTCTGACGCCTATCAAATGATGTTAATAAAAATTTGCGTGCACAGATTTCAGCGTTTCGTAAATTAAACGCGAAACGGTTTTTAATGTAGGTCTAACATTAATTCCCAGGGTTTGGATGTGCCACTGCGAACAGTGGACCCGTGCAATCGTAAACACTTTTGCAAAAGGCAAAGACCTTCTTGATTCGAGGCTCATCCGCCGATTTGAAATTAGGTAGATTGTTAAATGATAAACACCGGCCACAGTGCACGATGTGCGGGAAAAATCGATGAGTCTTGCGTCTTGCAGAGGCGCTGACGTCACGCCGAGCGGCCAGGGAGCTTTTAGATTTAGGCCGCGTTGTAAAATTTCGCGGTCATGCGGCGGAATTCAGACCAGCGGCGCATGCCCCGACAGCCACGCCGCTCCGCGCTCCCGTCTCCGGCTGACCACACGGACGCGCCAGCAGGTCACCACAGCTGGCCGTATGTGCGGTGTGCTTTCCCCTCCATGCGCTGAGCGAGATGGTCTCATTTTGCTACCGCTGTGCCCATACGGTGTGCAGGCGCTCCCTCTCTCCTCTCGAGCGTGCTTTTGTGTGCGCGCCAGACGAGCAGCTGGCCTCATCGAACGGTATGACGGTCGCTGGCTTTATTGCGCTCGCGGAGCTGCTTGTGGTTACAGTGTCAGTGTCATTTTACAAAGTGGAAAAATGGACTTTCTTAGTGCTATTAGTTTAGATGTAAATTATCTACAAAAATGGGAAGTATGCAATATCTTGATTAACTGAATACTTCTTTTTTTCAGGATTCAAGGGGTGGGAGACCCCCGAAGAAAGCTCTCACTCTGGCTGAGAGAATTTCGGTCATTTACGAATATGAGAAGGTACGCAATACTCGAAAACTGGCAAAGGTGTACGGTTGCGGCCGAACACAGATCCAGAATATCTTGCGGCGGAAATTGGAATACTTGGAGGAATGGACGAGCAACGCCGATCCTAACAAGATGCGGAAGAGACAATCGGCTAAGGTAATGGTTCTGGGGGCTGTTGTCAACGAGTGGGTACAACGATGTAGAAGTCATGGACTGCGCATCTACGAGGAACAGATACTTCACACTGCACAGTCTGTCTCAAAATTAATTAATCTGAAAGATTTCCGGGCCTCGACCTCATGGTTAAGACGGCTCAAGGTCAGGTACAAAATGGATAATTTGGAACCCTGTCCGGTGAGGGATTCGAATGAACCCAAGAAGTCGTTAAAGCTTTTTGATATCCTGCTCGATATTAATAGAGAGGGTAGACATCTGAGCTATATATTAGATGATCTTAACGTAGGAAGTTTAAGCAACTCAGAAAAAAGGAAACTATCAGATAATCTACGGACCGAAACTGTATCCTATGATAGATATGACACGGACAACGATACGTCTGAAATGGACATTGACGATGACGATGCAGAGATCACTAGTTGCAAGAAAACAAGCAACAGCCATAAAACTAAGGTGATGGTACTTGGAGTTGCCGTTAAAGAGTGGATACAACGATGTAGACGTCACGGATTACGCATCTATGACGAAGACATAATGCATACTGGAGATTCAATTTCGAAACTAATTAAGGTGAACGATTTTCGAGCGACAAATTCATGGCTCAGACAACTTAAAGTCAAACACAAAATTGATAATTTGGAACCGTTTCCAGTTAGTGATTCTACAAAATTCAAAAAGTCGTTAAAACTTTTAGACGTCTTGATCGATGTTTTAGACGAACTAAACAAAAGTGGTTTGAACAATGCGGAAAGAAAAAGATTGTTAGAGAATCTAAAGTCGGTTCCTAGAGTAATTGACGACTATGAAACGGAAAATGAAAATACGTCTAAAAGGGAAAACGAGGACGAGGATGCGGATGTTATGTCGTTCGAAATTAACTGCACAACTGGAGAACTAGTAAGCAAAATGAAAACAAACCCTACGTCACCCGATACAAGTGATTCAAATACAGAAATTATTTCGGAAGGTGTAATGGAGGCAATACCCATAAAAATAAGCGAAGTAGTTACATTGAAGCCGGAACAACTAATAAAGCTAGAACCTGTGGAGGTAGGTGAATTGGAGCCAAAAACCAAAACAGAATTAATTGAAGAAGCTGCCGAAAAGGACACCACATTAAAGGATTTATCTTCTTACAAAGAAGCCTTGAAATATTTACAACCTTTAGAACAGTTCGCTTTGCTGAAGGAGGACATTAGGGCAGTAGGCCTCATTAATCAATTGGAAAATTTGTTTTCCGAAAGACTCTCGTCATCTGACACAAAATAATATATAATAACAATGAAAAAAAATGAATAGTATACGCATTTGTAATAAAGTAGTCTTGATGAAACAAAGAAATTCATGAAAAATCCGGAGCTGGTCTTAGAATTTGTCTTAAAGTTTGGTGTAGCTCGTAAGTGAATTAATGTTCATGAAATTTTGTTTTGTCTTTAAAAATCTGTAATAAGTTAAATCAACTTCTTTTGGATAGCGCCA
The DNA here is from genome assembly GCA_001932985.1 of Proctacanthus coquilletti. NCBI lineage: Eukaryota > Metazoa > Arthropoda > Insecta > Diptera > Asilidae > Proctacanthus > Proctacanthus coquilletti. The sequence continues at coordinate 2,447,070 of MNCL01000006.1, forward strand.
GGATGTTAGATAGACATATATTTCAGATTTGGAGCTTATATATTTTACTCAAAGTACATTTGTAATAAATTTTCTTAAAGTCTAAAAAACATATAAACGTTTTATTTGCCTTCACTCTCTTGAATCTCATCTATGAAGAGGTTCTCCAATTGGTTTATAAGACCAACCGCCCTTATATCTCCTTTCAGTAGAACAAATTGCTCCAAGGGAACTAAGTGATTAAGCGCTTCTTTATAGTTGTGGATTTGTTTCTCATTTGAAGTGTATCTTAAATTGTGATTATTTACACTGTCGGGTAGGTTGTTTGAATTTTCATTGCCTGAGTCGTGCGATAAAGAACCTTCAGCAGTGTTTTTTTGTGGGTGCATGCATTTGTACAGATGTCTTTCCAATGGTACCAAGAGTTTCCCTTTGGTGTTATCATTCATATCGCACCAGATCTCTTCGAGGTCAAGGGATTTTTTACAGAGATCATCTTGATCAATTGGAGGACTTAAATCAATGAAGTTGTATTTCTTCTTTAGTCTTTTCAACCACTGTCCATTTGGACGAAACTCTGTGTAGTTCAAAAGTTGTGACACTCGTTGGGAGGTTTCCATAATCAAATTGTCCGTAACGTTTATTCCGTGGGACCGAGTGCGTTGAGCCCATTCTCTTATGATGGCGTTAAGTGTTAGAATAGCCATTGAAGTGCGTCTTTGCTTTTGGAATGGATTGCCATTGTTCTCCCACTCGTGCAGATACGCGTCTTTATTCCTCAGAATGTCTCTGATTTGCCACAATCCACATCCGAAGGCTTTGGCCAGACTACGTACATTAGGAGATTTTTCAGATTCGTTGATAACTGTGATCTTCTCTGCTAAGGTAAGGCGTTTTCTTGTTTTACCTTTGGACATTTGTTTATCTGGTGATACTGTACAGAGCACTGCCTGTAGAAATTATAGGCTCAGTTGTAACGAGGATACATGAAATATGCACGTTTTGGGAAGAAACAGGGGTTAATTGATAGTACATCAATTGGTAGTAAACCACAAATAAATAAAAGAAAAAGCATATAAAATAAAAGCGAGTCATGTTATAACCCGAGTTTATATCCACTATTATTAAAGAAACATGCTTTTTCAGGTAAACCTAAAATGCCATAACTAAATGTGCACCTGAAGAAAGCTATTTTAAAGACGCCCCTGACCAAATAAATGATTGCGGACAACACGCACACATTGCGACATACTTTTGGCAGCAAGACCCTTTAGAATTTCTTTGTAACAGGTAACCAGAGAGAAAAATCGTTTTCGACTTACCTGTTCGCTTTTTTTCCGGCGTGGCACCTACAACAAGTCTCGTTCACGTTCACCCGAATGTTCCCGGAGCACTAACCTCGCAAAGAGCCGTCGGAGAGACGGGTACGAGAAATTCTGATGCGGGCCGTGAGAGGTACGAGCTTTCGGGTGGTAAGCATGTGCCTGTGCGTGCCCCTCTGTGCGCTAAGCAAGATGTTCTTGTTTAGACCTTCTCTGTGTGACACGTACTATGGAAGAAAGACCTGGTTTTCCGCTCTCTTTCTCTCTAGTGGTCGCTTGTGTGTGCAAAAAGCAAGCAGCTGGCCTCCCGGAGTATTATGACGGTCACCGCTACAGCTACGCAACTGGAACCATTAATTGGTTATATTTAACATCATTTTACCAATAACATTTAATAAAGAGGTCAAATGTGAGCAGAGTTCACAGGTAAATCGTGTGACACAGATAAGACAAACTTTATTGAATAGGTACAGGTACATGTGGGTTATAACGCCCACTTTTTAATTTGGCGTTTTAAGTTGTACCAATTCGAATGAACCTTGTCATGACGGACCATGCCAATAAGAAATAGACACAAATTGATGCGGGCCACTACGTTAGTCATTCAGTGTTGATAAATGTCGATTGTGTCGATGTCCACGTCGGCATCTTTTTATAAAATTTTTACGTTGAAAAAGTCTTAATATTTTAAAAATATGTTTATTTCGCATTATTTAAGTCTCATACTATAGGATTACGACAAAAGACTTAAACAGTTTGCGATATTTTTTATGGAAGCTATGTTTAGATTAAATGCACCTCGACGACAAATAACGCCCCAGAGAAAATCCTTTTTGTTCTTTTGGTCATTTTTTAATTGTTTTCAAAGCTTGAATGAACTGTCCTGGTAGTCTTTTTTATATTTTAAATTATTAGCGGATTCCCCTTTTCTGCTACTGGTTTCTTCTTTTAATAATAATTTTTAAAAAAAAACATATTCATTTTTTAAAAAACTTTAACTTTGTGTTGGTTAATGAGTAAACTAAGCCAAATAATACTATTTTTTTATTAATGTCCAAATCTCCTACAAAAAATGGGAAGAACTGTTAGACGGGCGTTATTACCCGCAGGTACCTTGTTTAAATAAAATTACTGTGCGATAACGCCTCAATTCTTTTATACTCTAAAAATTTCTTAATAATGTCAATTCATCTGAAGCCCACAAAAATTATTTCTCGGTGTATCGCGCTCTTTAATTACATAATTTAATTACAAACAAAGCAAACATGAATTATTTATTAATTATCATCCCCTGCTTAAAGTTGATTCAGAAATAAACAGTTTGATAATAAAATATCATTTTAGAAATTAAACATAAAATTGTGTAAAAAGCGTCTTTTCGAAACCTCGAAGGCAAAGGGTTAAATACAACTATAAGTTAAATCAACTGCGTGGTGTCTTTTTTATAAATTGCGGGGAGAAATTTGTCCTGCAGAAATTCTTCTTGTACTTAGAACGATTACCCGTTTGTATCAACGTTGTATTTGAATATGGAAATTAAAATTGTTTTTTTTTACATCTAAGTGTATTTGCAGTAAAATTCTGTTACAGCAAATACCTAGTATGAATGTTTTAAAATTAAAAAACTACTTAAAGCAAGGCTATGTATTGTATTTACTAATTAGGGTAAACGATTAATATTTATTTATTTTTTATTTTCCACTCTCCAATGTGCATATTACAGAAATAAGTAGAAAGAAATGAGTGAAATATTGATTACAAGATTTTATAATGAACAAGTAGTTTAAAAACAGACTATTAATAGAATGAAAAACCACCATGGAAATATTTTTATTATACTTGCCTTTATTTTTTACATAAACCAATTAAGAAGCCTTATCGTTTTACGACAGTAGACTTTCATAAGATTCAGAAAAGATTTCATTTGAAAACCGACTACGATACTTTTGCTTTTACTCTTAGAAGTAATAAAACAAAACGAAATAACGGTTAAGAAAAATTACTTTATTTTTTTATTTAACTTTGCTTAATGTACATACGTAATGAATTAGCTTAGAATTTAGTTGACTTAACCTAGATATTTACAAGAGCGTTACTTGCTTTCACGTTCTAGTATCTTTTCGGTGAAAAGGTTTTCCAACTGGTTGATAAGTCCAACTGCCCGTATGTCTTCTTCCAGCAGAGCAAACTGTTCCAAAGGGATCAAGTGGTTTAATGCTTCTTTGTAGTTAACGATTGGCTTAACTACCGGAGTTGTACTCGGCTGATACTCGATTTCTTCCATCTGGACAATTTTGGTATCTTTAGGGGAATTGTCGGAATTTTCATTGTCAGAGTTGTCCGATGAGCAACTGTCGGATAGAACATAGATCTCCTGCGGCTCTTGAGGTTTTGTATTTCCGCATAACATGTAGTAGTGTTGGGGTTTGGTCAATGCTACTAGGAGTTTTCCCTTTTTATTATCTTTCATGTCATTAATTATGTCTTCCAGTCCCAGGGAGAAGTTATCTGCTCCACTAACTGGCGGATAAAGAGGAAGATGCAAATCGAAGAGTTTGTATTTTTGCTTTAGTCGTTCCAACCACCGTCGACTTGGACGGAATTGTGGGAAGTTCAACAGTCTAGACACTTGTAGACCAGTTTGTACAATCAAATCGTCCGTAACGACTATTTCCCGCGCCCGCATACGATGAATCCACTCGCATACGATGGCACCGAGTGTTAGTAGAGCCATAGACATGCGTCTCCGTTTCCGGTGTGGATCACCGTTGTTCTCCCACTCCTTAAGGTATTCATGTCTATATCTCAAAATGTTCTGAATCTGGGTTCGTCCACATCCGAAGATCCGAGCTAGGTGTCTAGCATTGGGCGATTTATTATACTCATTAATTACTGCGATTTTCTCTGCCAAAGTAAGGTACCTCCTAGACCTTACAGAGGACCTCTGCCCGCTGTACGATGGCGTCGAAAATTCCTGTAGGGTCGAGGGTTAAAACATTAATATAGTATTGCAAAATCGATTTTCCTTACCTCTGCATTCATCGCTATGGTGAGGCACTCCGTCCCCACGTTTCGTTCAGCTGAATGTTCACCGAGCACTAAGCCACTAGGAGAGCCTGTGTGGCCGCTACACTTCTGCCCAAACTCAGCTTGGCCGGCCTGCCCGTTCTGGCTGGCGCCGTGTTCTCCCAAACACAAGCAGCGCACTCTGTTCGCGCCCTATAAAACCTACCCTTGGGCACATCGAAGGCTAGGGAAAAGGGATTTCAGATAAACAGGACGTCTGACAAAGGATCCCTGCGACGATTTCCTTTCATCCTCCCTGCCAGGAAGAACCCAGAGATCCTAGAGGGAGGCAAGGCCGTACAGACGGTGCTATAGTAACATCTCTGCGACGTCTACCCCGAGTCCCGCAACCAAGGCCCGAGGGTCCAGGCTCCCGAGCCGTTGACAGACATCCCAGCAACGAGCGGTACGCTCGGTCGGACAAAGGCCAAAAAGTCGTAAACCAGGAGCAGCCACTAGAGCGGGCTCGTATCGATCGGCGACAACAACGGAAACACTAGAGCGACCACCCACTTGAAGCTTTAGAACTGTGGAACGTGTGGGCTAAGGGAGCGTGGGGTGCGCTGCTCCACGTAAAGTGCTCCCGTTTTCTGATTTTTCTTCGTGGCTTTCTGCCCCGGGACAGGATCTCGAATTCCTCGCTGCAATGTTAAAGCTTCATTTTGCGCCCGGCGCTGGGGCCACCGGGACTGATGGAGTAATGCCATCCTTCTGGAGGATGTTCTCCCATGTGATTTAAAGGTAAAATAAACAACGGGAATAGGCGTCGAGGGCTTTTATTGTTGACATCAGTGCACGTGCGGGATACCTTCACTTTTTTCATGGTGTAAAAGTAACGGGCAAACCACTCCCGAGCTGGAGCGAGTGGGACAATTACCTATTTTAATCTGTTGAGTACATCATACTGTTAGGTGATGACAAATTCTGTTTATAGCGCTAAAAGATAAAGTGTTGCACAATAATTGAGCAATTTTCTTGCTGACTAAGAGACACTTCAATCGAACCAATGCGGCATTATTTTCTACAAGTAATTCATTCTGAAAAGCGACGCTTAGCACATTGAACCACTATCAATAACGAAAGATAGAAGGAAATAAATCAATGAAATTTTCTCTAAAGTACACTTACTTTACTACTTTATGTTCATTATCTCAGATTGTAAAATTCATAAAAGTTTAGAATATAAACTGTATACTCATAAATTTTGTAATTAATTATATCTAATACGCAGATACAGAGTTACCTGGAGGACCAAACGTTTATATAATAAAAGTAAATCTTTATTAAATAAAGTTGTTAGAAAAAGCCTAAAATAATGGTAAGTGTATGGAATGCGTGCTGCATTATAACAAACTATAAACAACACATTGCGCTATATTTTGAAATACATTCAGTTATTCTTCGTGCTAATGATCTTTCTAAGAAGACTTATTTTTATTTTGTGAGTTTTTAATAACTATTTTAAATCAATACCCACTTGACCACCTCTTCATCATTTCTTCGCGAATAAAATATATGATTTTGTTTGTATATTCCAAGTTTGAAAAATATAAGACATTTTTTCAAGATGTAAATTTACTGGGATGTTTTGAAACAAAAGGTAATCAGAACAATTGTTTTCTGTCCGTCTGATAGTGCCTACTACTACTACTACTAAAACTATGAAAAAGTTATATAGCTCTCTCGAGATATTTTTTGAAAGCGCTTTTTTGAGTATTACAAATCCCCGTTTCTTATATTTTATTGTTGCTTTGTCCTGGAAATAAAATAAGGTGTAGAAAGTACGTGAACTCTTATTTCCTAAAATAAATATAAAAAGGAAATAAAGGAAAAGTTAAGCGCCAAGGGTTTTGATTGGAATTAGTAATTATTTGCTACAAACAGATTTGGGTGTTTACCTTATGGAACAACAAATTATAGATTAATAAATATGTATTTATAGGTACGCATAAATGAATTTATCGAGCCATCAAAGCTTGAGTAGAACACGCACTTGACTGTTGTTTTTTTTATTGCAAACACTACAATGAAATGCTGAAATACTCAAAATTTTGAAATCATGAATTCTTCAGAAATCTTTTTGCTTTTTCCAGTTTTATCTATATGATTACATTCTAGGAGATTTCATGAGATTCGACATAAGTAATTGGGTAGTGGTTATTTTTAACAATAATTAGCAGTGATGAAGTGAAAAATGAAATGGATAAAAAATAAAAATCTACTTGTAATTACAACTAATATTTAATACTTCGTGACTTTTTTAAATGCTTTTTAGAAGCGCAATTTAATTTAAAGTTCAATCTATAGTTTTGCGGATATTTCGAGCTATAATTTGTTAGCCACTTTGCGCAATAACAAAGTAAAACTATAGTCGATAAATTCTCACAAGTAGCCAATAATTCGTGGAGGATGTTGTCCAACTAGAAATACTACCAGCATGTTCGTAAAATAAACAAATTCACTAATCTTTGAGCATATGATGAGCATCCTGCGGCTACAGCAGCCCCCAAGTGCTTTTCGTCTTTCATGGCGTCGGCGATATCATTTTCAAAATGCCACATGCAGCCTCCATATCCATCTCAAATAGAAATCCGATTCTGGCAATCAGATGTGGCCCATCGGTTTTGGGAACTACTCCAGTTGCCAGAAATAGTCTAAATTCCTGAAAAACTGCCATGCTGCAGACAACAATCATCGACATTTGTATCACATCTGAGGCATCCTTTCGGCTTCCAAGAGATCTCTGGGTTTTCTCATGGCCGACGAGGAATCTTTAAGACGTCTTGGAAGATTTGCGTGTGCCACACGAAGAAGGTTTAAGCGATCGCGGTATGGTGAACATCTTCCGCGTGCTCTTGAGGGCGGGAGTCGTTTAGCGCGCGGGACCGACGGCAATATGTTTATGATTCAAAAAATTTTCCTAATTTCTTGCGACCAGGGTTTCGCCCGGATCAGTTCGTATGACGCGTAAATGAGGGCAATAAGGAACCAATTGACAAATGCAGGCCAAATGAGGGCTCTTTTCGGTTTTTCGGGTATCCCGGGTATCCCGGAGGTCTACATGTGTGGCTAGATGCAGAGTTATGTCACAGTGACATGAATTGTTACGGCATGTTAGCAGGGATAGTGCGTGCATTATTCTATTGAGTTTAAGTCCCCAAAATATCTAGAATCGGTTTTTCTGTTTAAGTTTGTCATAAGTTTAAAATGATGGAGGAAATCACTTGATATATAAAATACTTTTATTATGTTTACAAAAATTATTAAATTTAAATTTACAATGACAATGGTTTGGAGTTGTCTAACCCATAGAAATAATTTTGTATATAATTGTAAAGCTTACGGAAAAATTGTCCTCGCATAAAAGTATATTAGTTTATTACCGCCCGTATTGTTTGAAAGGGTCGCCCAACATATAAATCTAATAATGTTCGTTAAGTGAGTGCTACAACACTTTTCAGAATTGCAGCTGCAATAATAAGAAGGTATTGTGTGTTTTCCCAACCATCCTATTGCTTACAAGAACTATGAAAGTTAAGTAGTTCTTGCGCCATAATCACAATAGTGGTTATCAAAACTATACATAATCACAATAGTGGTAACAGGCAGGGTTAAAACCTGAAAACATGAATTTTTATGTCTACTACGGTTTGCAGATTTGGTCTAACCCCGAACGTAATATTTTCTCGATGCATCTGTAAGACATTCTTAGTTCACATAGAAGTCTTGCGATAGTTTAATTTATAAAAATATTCAATAAAGTTTTTGACAGTATTTTGCTGTAATATTACACGTAGCTTTAATAATTCGTAAATTACATTATAAAGTTTTCAAAATTTTTGGTAACTCCTTTTATAGCTTAAATCATTTTTAAACATTATTTCAGATTGTTAACTCATGCTTAGGTACAATTATATTTATATTTATGCATTTAACATTTCATTGAGTAAAATTGTAGTATGATTCGTAACTGCGGGCTACTAACTAAAGAACAGCTTAGCAGCACATGAGGAAAATTAAGTGCAATTAATTTTATTACATTTAAAATAAATAAATTGTTAATGTTGATTACAAATCTGTTTAGCTCAGATCTCCTCAACCGTCTTTCGTGCATTCAAACCGTTGATATTAAAATTGTCAAAAAAATTATTATTTCGGAAAAATTAATTTAAATTTTGTGAAGTAACTATTTTATAATTATTCTAGTTGTTTTCTTTGGATACTGCATTTTTTCATTAAGGAACCTTTAAATCAATTTTGAAAGTAGTTTGCAGGTATGTGTACGTCATTTTACCAAGCCAAAGCTATTGGCCGAATTTTTATAAACTTTTTACCATTAAATAGCTCATAGATCAATTCAAAATACAGGATACACATTTTGTTTACATCGATAACCTAATGGACAACTATGTTCTAGCAAACAAACAAATTAGAATGTAAATGCATTGTTTTCGTTAGAGATATTGTTGCGGCTTTAGCAGAGTTTATTGAAATTAGTAAAATTGTGCTATATGTACTCCTCTTGCGAAGTAAAAGCCTCTCTCCAGGGTGAATTTATTTTTTACAAAAGTGTGTGCTGATTTCTGCAAGCAACCTAAGCCCGACAATCCTTTATCTATCCTTCAGATGACGGAAATACCTCTTGCTTTGAATGGAATCAATATCAGCACAGTTCGTCTTTTTGTTAGTAATCCATCTGGATGAGGCGGTCTAAAAGAGTTTATTGTACCAAGCCGAGTGCTGGGTCTCTTCAAGGAAGTGACGCAGCCCGAGTAAATGGTGGCCGCTGTTCCTTCCCCCGACGTGACTGCTGTTTGCCGCGCAGATGGTGAGTTTATCGCTTGGAACGGCCGGGGATGTTCACTAGGTGCTCGCACGTCGCCCGGGGGTCCGTACTTGACACATGTGCGGACGCGTCAATAATTTCAACTCAAATAATTGAACTGCATTCATCGATGATGACGCTGGCCGCCAATGGGCACAATGTCGTTTTAGTATTCAGCAATCGGCACAGATGTCGTGAAGAGTGAGGAAAGTTGGCCGGTGGCTCATATTTGCCGCCGAGATGATTACGCCTCACGACTCGCGAGACCTTTTCTTTGGAAATCCGAATCAGAACACTTGTGTAAATTGAGCCGCGCTGTTTCGTTACAGCTTTTGTCGGAGCTCTAGGAACCGATCGCCGTTTGCACAACGTTTACATTCCCTTCTGAAAATGGAAATTGTAATTCAGAAGCTCGGCATCGATTTCAGGGCCTTGTTTTGGCTACTTCGACTATGGACGTGTTGGTTAATGACATTGAGCTTTTATTGGGAAGTAATTTTAATGAAGCTAGTGCTAAACCTTCACCTCCCTGAATCCCTTTTGCGTAACAGATTTCATGCGAATATTGTCAAGGATTGTGCACGAACGTGTGTCTAATTGATACTGGTTCTGCGTAAGTGCATGGAAGTAAATTTTTCAGGAGGTTTCCAAAGCTAAATTCACGTTTGCCTTTCAATTTTTATTTATTTATTCAGCGACTCAAAACCTTGAGTGAGGTATACACGCTTCTGAATTTAATTAACTCCTAAAATTATTTAACCATGCAAATAAGCAGTAGGTAATCTCTACTATAAGAAAAATATTTAATTTTAATTTTCCATTTGCCGACATCGCGCCTTTCAAGAATGAACTTTGAACTTAAATGTTATATTTTCCAAATGGGTTAAATGTTAAATGTTAAAAATCAACAATTCTACTAAAAGATTTACTAAAGCTTAAAAACAACTAGTATGTAGCTTATGTTAGCTTATCGATTTCTAAAATTCTAAATATTTTACTAATTTGGAATACGTTAAAGAAAATTATGTTAGTATTAAAATAAATCTAAATTACTGTTGCTTTCTTTATTTTGTTATTATTATTGTTTGTGTACTTATTTTTGTCCCTCAAGATATGTTTAAGTGCATTTTAAAAAACACCAATACTGTTCGTCGATAGTGCATCTACTAAATCATTTTATTGGCTAAGTCCTTTGTTAGAGAAAAGTACTTACACCTTGGGTTGAGCAAAGTTAAATAAATTTTAGCACATCTTTAATAAAATTTTGCTTTTTTGGATTATTTACTTATATACTGTCTATAATAAGTACGTGATATTGTACAATATAGTGAAAATATAGTACCGAATAAGTTTCATGAAGAAAGAAATTTCTAATACTTAGGAAATGGCGAGCATTTTTATATGATTTTTTAGTGTAAAAAATAAGAAATTAACCACATGTACATACCAGCATTATGTCCTGTAAAAAATATAAGATAATTACATAAAGAATTCCAGCAAAACATTTATATATAAAAGGAGTTGTAACACAAAATATCAAAAAACTTTAATATAATTTTACAGTTTTCTTACTTCAATAAAGTTTCACAAAATACAAAATATTTGCAGCAAATACAAAAACGAATGATTGAGATCTTATAATCACCAAAAGAAACATCATCACTGGTGATATTATTATTGACCACGTAATCAGTTTTACGTAATAATAATTTATTACCTCATTCAAAATCCATTTGGGTTTAACTAACTCAACTAACCTGCGACTTCTTAACTACAAAAGCCAAACAAATTGATTAGGCTGCTTAAAGATCGGTGACTTGATCCCGAAAGGGAATCAATTCCCCTAATCGAATTTAGTTCAGGCGCGACTTAAGTAGGCAGCTGGTGACAACCAAACGCGGCCCCGGTGCGAAAACTTCGGGAACCAGGGACATCGCCACATGGCAGGGTGTCGCGTTTTCGAATTTATTCGTTCAATAATAGCGCCAACTGCCAAGAATAAAGGATCTAATTATTAGGGAGTAGCATGCGGTCCTCTGAGGCGCCGCACCGCGGAAGCCACATCTGCAGGGAGGCCATACGCATTCCTACAGCTGCTATAATGTGGCAAAATTGGGTGGAACCACACCTCGTCCACTAGGAAGCCACTTAGGGTCGATAGCAATTGTCACATGTTAGAAGTTACGCAGCACATTTTTATATGGCTTTCATAGGAGACCGATCAGGTTTATTTCTGAATAAATGCTAGACAGGGGATAGTAAAACACACCTTTCTCTGCTCTAGACTCAGGCGATGATGGCCCGTCCACTTTGCATATAATATGAATTTTTAGTTTTGACTAATTGAAAATATAAATATACTTCGAAACAACGTTTAAATAAGTATATTTTGCCACATGTGTAGCTAGCGCTGTAATTCTCTACATCTATCATATAAACTTATGAACTCTTAGTTATTCTATCAAGACAACACTTTGTATTACACTGTCACCTCTAAGACCGATTTCCTGCTCAGAAATTACAACAGTGTGATTTTGCGAGTAAAAATCTAATATGGGTCTATATGATTTCAGTTTCAAAATTTAATTCAAAGAACGTAACATTGGAACTATTAACAGCATTAAAAAGTCTTGACTAGCCAAAGGTTGTTCCTTCTATAAATCCAAACACTTCTCCCAGCAGTTGTGAGGTCCTCCTAGATGATTTTGGAGTTACTATTGTATTTCTTTGTCAATAATTCTTAGACTTCTTAACATAAAAGTTATTTATAGATGGTACATTTATGTACAGGCATGAATAATTAATGCTAGAGAAATTTAGCCGAATCTTTCTAAAACCTAGTGTCAATCTACTTGTCTATCTATCTTCTTTTTATTTATAATCTCATTAACTGTATGGGCTCAAAAAAATGTTTAGTGTAAAGTAGTTGTGATATTAACTCAATTAAAACCTATATGAACTTTAATTTACTGGACACAGAATAAACGATACTCTCCATTTACCTTAGATAGTCCTAGGCAAAATGGTGGTTACTGAGACAAAAACTGTATACAACTAAAACAAAAATAATGGAATCGCATCCATCTTAAAATGTTTATGGAGAAGACATATAAAATGACACACGTGCCATTCAAAAATTTTGTAGTGGTATTTGGTAACGATACCGAAGGTCAGCATTTTGAAGCATACCCATGAAGTCCAAATCAAGCTCAAAAGATTTACTGAAGGAAAGAAAAGCCAGAGACGCGAATGTCTGACAGATCCCGTGGGAATTCCACAATAACTACCTCGTATGCAGCGACAAGGCCTTTGAATGTCCAATTGTTCGAGGTCCATTCGATTTCGATCTCAAATGAACTCATGTGCGTTTCATTACTGTTCACTGGCGCGGAACACGTGTTCAGGGACATCTCTGGAGATGTCACCATTGTCCAGCAGCTCATCGCGGCCGGAGCAAAGGATGCGCGAGCGTGGGCCCGCGACGGCTTTCTTTATCTGCATCTTCTTGCAGTGACGGACGTGCCGGGGCTTTATTATTTTTAATTGGATTGGCCAGAGATGGACAGCGAGTGATCGCGGTATTGTTTCGGTGCTCCTTGCAGATATGACCAAGATTTATTGCCCTTCGTCGAACAATGCACTCTAAGGCTAAAGCTGCGTTCTCTAAGTAGGCCAATTATTGTCTGCAGATCTGCATCTCTATTGCGGCGGTCCACCGCAAATAAGTGCCTCCTAATGATCCGTGCGACTTTCCAGTCGTATTGCGACAATGCAATGTCCAAGTCTCCTCAAAATGCCGGCACGAAGCAGCTAATGAATCATTAACTTCTGTTAGAGTTGCAAAAATTCACCTGAATGTCTCCAAAGAATTCTTGAGGACAATGAATCACCATTCCATGCAAGACAAGTAATGGACTGCAAAGTGACTTTCGAAACTCCAATATATTTTTGCTGTCAAAAGCACTGTGTTTAGCGACACTTACCATAAATATTTGATGTATTTATGACTACCTTTTGAACAATAAACCAAATTAAAATTAGTACTCATGGTGGAGTACGGCAAATTTAAATACCTCCTCCATGCTGTATTATTTCAACAAAGATTACTATTTTAATTAATTTTATAGACAATATTTTAAAACTTTCTTTGGTAGCAATGTTCGCTTAAAAATCTACTAAAGTTAATATTACTTTCTATGTTTTAGTCAAATATCAAACATATTTGCTAATAATAGATTTTAGGATTATCTTAAAATCTTTCGAAAGATGTAGATATGAGATTTTATAGTTTTGGTTTATGCAGGTAAATTAGTTGACATCTACGTACTCGTAACCGAACGTTAAAATTGTGAACATTTATATTAAATATTTTAAATTAAACTATAAATTCGATAAAATTTGGATCTTGCGCAAAAATGCGCCCAATAGCTTTAATATACCAAAGTAACAAATAGACAAACAAAGATTTAATAAAATGTAGTATGAATTCTAATCGACCCGCTAAGTTAGTTGCGAAAATAGACACAAAAAGATAAAAGTATGGTATAGAAAATCAAAAACTGTATTATATTGGTACATTTTTAGTTTCTTGTCAAACTTTTTGTGCTAAAAATTTACAGATTAGAGCCATAGGAATCTTAATTTATTTAGAGATACCCAAGAAAAATACTTTCAATTTTTTAAAACTGAATATTACCGTAAAAAGAATTTCTACAAAAAGTATTTAAAAAACGGGAGACGTTCCGGCCAGATTTTGATACTGATGTACTCAGTATTGTTTGATAATAATAATTAAATGATTTTTTTCCTGTTGTTTCATAACCAACAACTCTCTTAATTACTAAATAATAAATTTCCAATCTGATTCTTCCCTTTTTCAAAACAACAGACCAAATCAATCTGATGACCATACACCGGCCTTAATCATGTCAATCGTACTACTGGTTCTCTTCAGTCCTTCAACTCGAGGGATGTTTTGAAGTAGGCAGATGGATAGACAGGTGCCTGCTCCATTACTCTACTTTAATATACAAACAAAAAAGGCCAAACCACCCTCTTACTCTTCACGCGTTCTGAAAGCAAGGAGCGCTACACCCACTAGTCCTGGAGCGGAGCGTACCGAAATTGTACGTACATTTTTCCCTGTTGAACTTAAGCAACCGCATCTCCTGCTCGCTTTACGATCTCTCTACACCCAAAGCTTTTCTATCAAATGAAGTGAAAGGAAAAGAGAGTTTCGAAAAATACATGTTTATTGTAAAATTCCTTACTTTTCTCAAAAACTATAAAAAAAACATTTTAAAGAATACTTAAGATAAGTTCCTATTTTCTAAACTCGGTCACTTGCTGAGCTTGCTTTTGAAATGGGTCTCCAACTGATTTATAAGCGCGAGAGCTTTGACGTCCTCCTGACCAAGGACGAAGTGTTCCAGGGGACCGAGGATGTTGTACGCTTCCTTGTAATTGCGTATCCCCTTGGTGAGCGCCGCTTGCTTAATGCAGATTGTGGGAAGGTTGGGCAGCGCGGGTTTCACATCGTCAGTGCCATCTAGCAGCGCTTTATTTTCCTGTATTTCTGCCGGCACACACTCTTTGGGATCTGGCAGCTCTATTTTAACAGCGAGCGCTGTTCCTGACATAGGCAGGGAATTTTCAGGATTCGGTGGCTCCACACCCTCTTTCGTATTAAGTGCTATACTCTCGTCCATCTGAAGATATTTGTCGCCCTTCGCCTCCTCCAGGCAATTTTTCATCCGCACCTTTGCGATGTCTGTTGCCTCGTCCTTGAGTTGCCGCAAATATCTTCGAGTGAGCTCGTAAGGGAATGCTAAACAGGAGGTGAATTCGTGGCCTGGACAGGAAGCCCTCAGATCTCTGATTATATCTTCGAAATCGACCGATTCCCCGCGGTAGTCCCCAAGAGGGCAAATCTCCTCCAGGTCCTCCTTGCCAATCTTGAACTTTTGGCGGACGCGTTCCAACCAATTGTTTCCCGGACGAATTTCGACCATGTTGAGCTTTTCCGCCACCGCCCGGGCTGTCGTCACTATATAGTCCCTGGTTGGGTCAATGCCGCTGCGCCTAGTTCTGTAGATCCATTCGCAAATGATGACGCCGATGGTTAGAAAACGAGCCGACTGTCGACGCTTGATACGCGCTAAGTTGCCGTCGTTCTTCCATTCCTCGATATGCTCTTCTTTACGCCGTATAATATTTTTTATTTGTGTATGGCTACATTTGAACATCTGGGCTAGTTCCCGGAAGCTTGGTGTCTTCTCGAACTGCTTAATCACCTTCACCCGTTCAGAAAGGCTCAGGGTCTTCCTGAACTTCTTCCGTCTCTTCAATCTCCGCTGGAAAAGAAAATGGCGGATTTATCGATTTGTCAGACAAGTAGGTTTAATGGCCAACGATGGAACTTACAGCAGCGCTCATGCTTCCTCTGTTGTAGCGACACACTACTCAGCCGCACTGAGTGGAACGCTTCGAAGACTCGACTCTCCCAACCGGTCGACTCGAACAGCACAGTCGTAGATCCATTCGTGGTCTAACAAAATGCCCGAGTCTGGCTCGGCGAGCAGCACACCAGCTCCAGATGAACAGGGCCCGACCGACTTCGGTGTGTGCCTTCGCAGAAACGGCGCGGTGGAATCACCACATGGCAACAAAGAGCTCAGCCAGTTGATGGTAGACGCGAATACAGCACACCAGAGTCGGGGGGAATTAAGACCCACAATGGACAAGTCTCTTAGAAAGGATTTATTCTACAGCTTCTTAAATACAATCACCACCTGCGATTTTTCAGTGGAAAATAAACCGCAGTTTGCAGGGCGGAAATGTTGCAATTTATCTGAATTACGTTTTGTAATTATTGAACGAATTTCTTCGCCCTGTTGTGAATTCCGCCTCCGGAAGAGACACCCGCACAGGGATTAAGAATCTGCAGACGATTCGAGCAATCAAAACGATAGTCGTCCGCCAAGTACTTGCGATTGAAGCGCACCGCTCGGGGCACAAATCAGTTCCGCGAGCTTCCAAAGCATCCGAGCTCTGGAAGCTCTTCAACCAGGCCACCAAAGGCACTGGCGCTGTTCGTACTACACTTTGTTCCGGCTGGAACTGATACTGGAGACTTCCAACGACTTTGGCGAGTTAAAATTTCACTGAGGAGCAACACTTTAAGAGGTTTACGAATACATTTAGAAGGAAATTATTACAAACAAGTTTCCAATTAAACCAATTACTTTCTTAGACAAGTAATGCAATCTACTTTGACTAATTACTACTTGGGAAAATATAAAATTGCACTTGTAAAGTAACTAAGAATATACAAGTTTATCCTGTCCATAAATTTCTGCAATAATTCTTATATTTATCACGATAGGCATTATTTCTGTTGTTTATTTCGTCATGCAGACTTTTACACCTTCATCTAATTACATAATCACCTATTTAGAAGTTTGAGCACGAAATATAATCATTGCAAAGATATACTTAAAAAGGCAATTTCGATTTACCAAGTACTAAGCACATTTAGCACATAGTAATATATTTTATACGTATATTTTAAACTATTGAATAATTTTCAACAAAGGAGGTGTTGACCGGTTTGTCTTAGACACACGAATAACATGGATTAAAAGACACATTAAAAAATTGTCTAAATTTATCGAAGGAGCATAAAATACCAATATAAAGATATACTTGCAGCCAGCAATAATAGTTCATAAAATGCAACATCTGATGTGGGTTGAGACGTTGATAATTATTTATTTCTATTATTATATCGTTAATTTTAATTCAAGGGAGTTATTCTAAAGATTTAATTTCGAACCTTAGAGTTAGTGGAAAACAAGTGTATGGTGTATTTGCAATCAGTAAGTTAGTATTAGCATTTAATTGCATATTGGTGCTTTTGTTGACCATCAGTCTAATCACAAACTCCAGACACCTTTCTACACCTTTATACTGTCAATGACTAACTAACTTATATATCATACAACCATCGGCTTGGTCAAACTATTGGAGGACGTGTCTGTCTGGCTGTTTGTTTATTCCTTTTTCGTGATTGACTACTTTTCGAAGAAAGTTCACTTTTTGTCTGTACTACAACCAAATGTACAGATTAGAACATCAGTAATACATAAAAAGCATGCATTTGGTCTTACGAATTAATCCAGTAAAAAAAAAAGAGGGGAATGAAAATGTGGTGCTGTACTTTTGCTTTGGCAGCTTGCTGAGGTATATGGTCGCGATAATTACTTGTCAGTCCTAGTCAAATATATTCTTATGCATCGAGTTGGAATTTCTTGTCTCCACATTATCGATCACAATCATTATAAAGTTACAAATTGTTTTCTTAGTCTTATATTGTCCATTGGTATTCTTTGGCAATTATTCCCCATTTTTATGGTTATTTAATTTAAAAATTTGTCTTGTAAAAGAGCAAATGTATATTTTGCAATAGTACTAATCATTAGAGGTTTTCTATCAGTACGCTAAGCTAAACCTATTGATCCAATGGTTCAGTTTGAAATCATTAAGATCCCTATGAGTATCAGTCCTTATCCGGCACATTCCAGCGATGTTTATTTCTTAAACCGGATGAATTTTAAAATATGTTAAACATTTAAAAAGCAGCCAGTAAACCTTTCTATAAACTCTGTAAATTCCAATAAGTGTTTTAAATATTTAATTTTATTTTACGAATATTATAACATGTAATTTGAAGGTGTTTCTGTACATAAATTTTTATGAATGAATTTATAACCTACGGCAAAAAAAAATTGAAACAAGCAAAAGTTAAATTAAATTAAACTTTGATTGTTGATTTGTGATTTTAATTTTGTCTAAATTTTATGCTCTTTAATGTTTGCGTAGTCCTGATTATTTATTTAGTTGTGATATTATACACGTATATTATATTGTTATTGATAATCGTACTTACTACGAAACTAAGTTAACTAACTTAAAAGCTACCTAGCCGGATCGAAGTAGGCAAAGATCATAAAACAACTTAAAATAGAAGACCATATATTAGCACCTTCAGAATGCTCCAAACTCCTTACCCACATCTGTGGAAATTCCAACCGCACGACAGGAGAAAGAGCTTTTGGGGCCATTGAGCTCCCGAGAGAAAAGCTGTTTTCGTTGTCAAGAAATATTCCCCGCAGCAGAGCTGAAGGTTTTTCCTCTCAAAAGCAGGATTTTCAATGATTTAATCAGAACCCTTTCGTTCTAACCCCTTTTCATTATTTCGCTATAAATTTTTTCATTTGTTAATTGTTAAGCTTTCGTTATTATTTAAGGATCGTTATTATTTAGGATAAATATTAATTAAAATTAAATATGAATTTTTTGGTTTTTTGTCTCCCTTCAGGTTTCCAAAAATGAATACCTCACAAAAGTGAGCAAAGATACGCAAGACGGGAACAGTCCAGAGCAAGCAAGACATCTGGGCTGGAGAACAAAAGCCTTACGTGAGATGCAGTTGTTATTTAAAATCTTCAGCTGAAGAGTTTCCTGTGAATCAGGTTGTCCCATCCGACCCCATCCCTTGCCAACATAAGCCCTTTTAGAAAATCTTTTCTGTATTCTTTACTGAATTAATTTTTGTTGATGGCAATAACTAGAAACAAGTAGTGTCCTTAGGTGCCTCCACTTTTCCTTCAATAGTTGCAATGATTACCTTCCTGCAAATCTCACCGGTCATTTTCGATGATTAAAGAGGTACAATCTAAGTAAGTGCTGCTAAATGGCCTTTAGTATTGAGAGAAACATCGGATTTTCCCGGCGAGGCATAAATCCTTGCAAATTGAAAGAGCAAGACCAAGAAAGAGGAAGAAGACGTGGTCACTGTTCGAGACAAGCGGCGAGTTCACAGAGCCCACAACTGAAACTCGTCCAAGGCGAGGCCCTAGAAAGCCGCGCAAAGGAGGAGAAGGAGAAACCATCGCGGCCGTCATCAGCTGGCGGTTGATAGAAATGCAATAACTTGGAATTGCAAGATCTTGAACAGGCGGAACGCGAGACAAGGGTTTTTTTGTGTCGGCGTCGACCGCCTGAAGAAGGGGTCCTTCCGAGGAAAAAAGAGCCCAAAAATGGGATCGCAGCTGTGTAGACCTGCGGAACCCTTACCTGCTTCGAGAGTCTATAGCAGCGGCGGAGCAGGCGAAGGTGCTTCTCGAACGCTGTTTTTACACAGGCACGCCTGGCTCGTCTGCGTCGCTCGTGAGGCCCGAGGGAAGTTTTTACATGTAGGTCTTCGGCGTCTGTTCTCGAAGACCTGAAGCAGAGTCTCAGCATCGGGCGTTCGAAGGCAGCTGTTCAGTGTGACCGAGCATCTCTGTGAAGAAGGAAGTATGGCTCCTGTAAGTTTACTCTTAGACAGTAGGAGCTCTATTTACTAATACTATTCTGTATTTTTCCAGGCCAAGACAAAGTTTACTAATGGATTTCGAAAGTCGCTAACACTAGCTGAGCGAATCAAGGTTATAAAGCAGCACGAAAAGACTCCAAGCGTTGGGGAGCTTTCAAACATGTTCAAGGTCAGTCTAACTCAGATCAAGAACATTCTGCGTCGGAAGGAGGAATACCTGGAGGAGTGGGAAAGAGGCGGCAATTTGGCGCGAATTAAGCACCGTCAATCCGCACGCTTTTTGGCGGTCGGCGTCATAGTTAGTGAGTGGATCTATCGCAACAAACGCAACGGGATCGATCTTAATGACCATACGATCATCAACGTTGCTAAAGAGATGTCGGAGAAACTGGGAATGACCGAGCTTCGCCCGAGTGCCGCTTGGCTCGAGCGGATGCGGACGAAATTCAAGATTAACGAAGAGGACTTAAACCAAATTTATCCATCCGAGGATTCCATGGAAGAATCTTTAGAGTTAGACGACATTATAAGAGATTTACAAGCCGCCTGCCCGGACCATGAATTCAAAACAACAGTGGCCTTTCCTTATGAACTGACCAGACAATACCTCAAGTGCACAAAAGATGAGGCCACAGACATCGCCAAGGTAAGGATGAAGAATTGTTTAGAGAAAGCAAAGGAGGACAAGTACTTGCGGCTGAGTGACAATTGGACGGGCAGCAATAAATCGATGTGCCACGATTTTGCCGTGGACGAGTCAGTAATAGAACAGGTGACTATTATTGATGACGACGACTTGGAAGATGATTATGACGATGCGAGTGTCTATGTTAAAACAGAACTCGCTGAACACTTCTACGACACCAAAGAGGAGGAGAACAAGGGCGTGTCCCTGCTCAATTCAAAGCAACAAATGTTCCCGGCGATTCCCGTGTGCATCAAGCAGGCAGCGCTTATAAAAGGAATACGGAACTACAAGGAAGCATACAACATCCTCGGTCCGCTCGAACATTTCGCCCTAGCTCAGGAGGACATCGTGGGTCTGGCTCTCATCAACCAGTTGGAAAATCACTTCAGGAATAAGCTAGTCGTGAGCAAAAAGAAATGATAGTCTATATTAGGTTAGATCTGTGTTATTGTTGTTCGTATTTTTTTCCAGTTAATTCTAATCTTAGTTATGTTTAAGTGCATTTTTAAGAAAAAATAAAGAGCGAACACTTTTAGACATTTCTACCTTTTTCATTTTCAGACAAGGCAGTTTTATAATACGGCATAAACTTAGAAATTTAGTGTGAACGACCGGTTATTTCTTTTTTCTAGGAAGGTCCTCAAGTTTGGTCTACTATTTCACCAGGTATGCGATTAGCCATCATTGTTCAAATGCATGCCATCATAATATTTTTTAAATGAATTTTATTAAGGTAAAGTTATGTCCCATCGTTGAGGTACACATCTGCGGAATTTCATAAATATTTTTGTAACTTAAGAAATGGGTTGACCCTCAATCAAATATAATACCTTGTTGGAATGCAGATGATAAAAGAACAGACTTTTCAGAAGTTGAGAACTTGGGGTTTTCTGTTTTTTTTGAAACTATAGAATAATGATCCTATCACCTTACGTACGAGTGGTTTTAAATATAACCTTGAAAATGAGAATAAAAAAATTTTTTTGCCTAAGGATATTCGAGTATCCTCTGGGTACGTAGCAAAGTATTTGTGGCGCCTGTCTCTGGAAGAAGTTAGATAGGAATGCTTCATGGTTATCGATTTTCTTGAAAATCAGCAGAAAGAATTCAGCAAATGCGGACTCTATCCAGCTTTAAATTACACTGCATATTTGCTTTGATATACGGCCTCGGGTGTTAACGTGCAACAAGTGGAAATGAATCACTGCAGGAAATTGCTTTGTTTAATGTCTAGAATTAATTAGTTAATTAGCAGAAATAATGTACAATAATGTCAATTCTATTTAGGCAAAAATATTCTAATATTTTCCAGAGTAATAACAAGAATACAATAATTTTATTGGCTTCCAGTATAGGAATTTTGTGTTATTGTGTATGTTTTACATTTAAATTACCGAAATCAATTTTGTTCAAAAGCCATTAAAATTGTTTGTTTTTATAATTACATTATATTATATTTTATTTGATTATTACACAAATATTTTTAGAATATAACACTAATTTTTTACTAGAGTTTTTTTTCTCTTGAATTTTACTGCTGTAGTTTAATTCTTATGCGTTTGTTTAGATTATACCTCGAATTTACAAATAACGTACTGTTCTTTCTCAAGCAAATTAGCTTCTTGTTATATTTTTATAAACAAGTTTTTTTTACAATTTTAGGTGATACTATAAAAATTTTTGCAGATTTACAATACATCGATTATACTTATTTAAATACAAACGAGAATAAAATAACAACCAAATTTTCCAACTTTCGTATATAAATAAATACAGCAAAAGATAAAAAATATATAGAAATTCAAGAAGACTTTAAGAAAAATTACGATTTTCTCGAAATTATATAATTAAAACTTTGAAATTTTCATTTAATTTTTATAATTTTGCTCAACAAAAAAAATTGAACTCTAGGGTAAATCAATGAAATCAATGAGTCGCATTGTGTAACGAATAATAATTTTAAGTTCTTCTAATAAATAAATCCAAAAAAAAGTCAACATTTTTGGATCTTATATAGTTAATATTTTCTTAATTTAGCTATGCTATAAGTTTTATAAAAATTATGAATTAGAAGAGATTAAAAGAGGTTCTACTTTCAGATTTAGTTACGCCACCGTTTCCTATGTCAATGATTTGGGCTATTAGCATTTGTTTTAAGCAGGATAACTAAATTAGAGTCAATTTAAAAAAAGGTATTTTCATATATTAAAACTGTCACAGACTGACACAAACTGTTCTATAAAATACAAATCATGTAACAGTGTGATTCCGTACGGATAAATAAATGCAGTTGAATAAAAAGTATTATAAATCACAGGCAATTATAGAAAAACATAGACGATAAGCGTAGTTTAAAAGATCTCCACATTATTTCACTCTGGGAAAAAATTGTTAGCTCAGCGTCCTGTAAAACGATTTAGCACTTCTTGTTTCTTGCACTTCTCTCCATTTCTACGATAGTTAAGGCCACCGCAAAAATATCAACGTCTAAATTATCCTCATCAACTTAACTGCCGCAAGATGCGCTTGGCATAGCCGGGGCAATTTCTCCGCTGTTCACCGACCGACCACCTTGCAAGAAAGTCTCGACACCTGTCAAGAAAACGACGGCTATGAAGAAGTGCTCAATTAAGCGTTCACCTCATTTTCCGACCTGGTCGACCTCTTCATGCTACAATGGGCTCAATCCATTAATACCTGGCGAGCATTGAACCAGGGCCAGCGCACTTCCTCTTTCTCAGCCTTAGCGACTTCCGCCTCGAAATCAATCGGCCGTGTCTCCACGATCGCCAAATTGGTCGGATTTCGGGCAAGATCCCACGTGGAAATCACAGCTGATCAATTTCCCGGATCGCTCAAACAACCGCTGCTGTCTCCAGTCTTCACCTGGGCATTGTTCTCACAAAAAAGTACAAGACTGTGCAAAGGACTGCGGAACTAACGTGTTTACCTGGGCAGATGTGATTTGCTCGATGCGATCGGCAAGGGAAGCAGGATTGCGTGTTTTCTTCGGAGGAGCGCGTCGGCCACTTCCTCCCGAAGAGTGCCCCTCTAAATTCAACACGCATCTGCATATTTGGACAACTGACCTGTAAAAAGCTGCCGAAAACGGAGCGACAATCTTAAGATCTCTGTGGCCCGCTCCGCTTTTCCCTATCGCTTTTCCGCCGAGAATGCGAGTGTTGCTTCACACCGGTGCAAGGTGTTCCAAATCAGCGACTCGCGACCGTACCGTCGAATTTTCCCATGATTTTGCCGTGGCAAACTCTTGGTAGGCAACACATGAGGGTAATGGAAGTGCCCATGTGGTGGCAAGCCAAGCTGCTACCGCTTTTATTACACGACTAGTTACGTAAGAGCAATCTGCATAATAGCGCCACTACCGCCAGGTGTAGAACGATTAATGAATGAATCAACGAGACCATCTTGGTTTTCCGTGCGACTCTTCTGCTGATTGTCCGGGACTCGAGTCACCGGAGTCACGGGACGCGGGCCGTGGGATTTTGCCGGCGACGACGGCGATTGCACAGCCACAGTTGCCCTGTTAAATCTGCAGCCGACGATGTGATTTCGCCGGCTGCAGCGTCGCATCCCCGCTCCGGCCAACAGGTCGCGGAAAACGTTTGTCTCAGTCCCGCTGGATTGGATCCACTGTTGACGATTATTACACAGGCGCCATGTGACATAATTGTCTCCGGAGACGTGTAATTACTTCTGCGCAAACACATCGACTTCCCGTCTGCAAACCGATTAAAATGCTTCACGTTTTTTTGAGTGTCGCTTTTGCGGAGTCGTAAAGTGTCTTCCACGGCTGCAGACAGATAAGCATGTAATTTTAACAACACCTTTATCGCGAGTATTAAAAATTTTACCTTTATAGTCATGCTAATTGCATTTGTTAATAATGCCCGCTCGTAACGTGCCACAAATCTTGTTATATTGTCAATTTATCTTGTCCACAATTGTTGATGAACCATAAACTTCAGAACACGGAACGGACCGCGGTACTTCTTTTACCATTGCCTTGAAACTTTGTACGATTGCATATTCAGCAAGGAACCAAAAGAACAAGGGCCTTAATTGAACAGGTAGATCTTGCTCTTCCCACTTTTCATAAAAAAAAAGGAGAAGTAGTAGTAATATTTCTACTCTGTCATTTAAGACATAGACCTAATTTATACGTACCAAATATTCAGTCCATTCAATATCTTTTTAAAAATCATATTAATTACCCTCTTCATTTAGATTCGAGGTTTTCAATTCGAGGCGATAATATTTCCATGCAAGTACTCATAAGCACACATGAACAGTCAGCATGACTAAAAAGTGACGATATCTCTTTGTATTGCACTTATAATAAAACCAGTTTTATTTCTCATTTCGTTTTTAAAAATATACCCTTATTTGTTTTCCTTCCAAAACCCTAAAACTTAAATATAAAAGATAGTACGTCTAAGATCGATGATTAATCAGGTACAGAAAGGGTACCTAAGGTACTTAAGCTAGTTAAAAGTAAGGTGAAGAAAATGAAAGTATATGCACTGAAACAAGTTATGAGTGCTTGGCTTATTTTTTGTAAGCGATTTAGGGATAGTAATAATATATTAGTGCTCGGATTATAGAAAAGTAAATCTGTACTTAAATATAATATCAAAGACAAAATATGTACTTCCAAATGAATCGAAAATTGTTATTTTCTAAGTGCAGCTCTCATAGATTTTTTTTCAGTGTATAATTCTGCATAAAATACGAGATTTGTTTCGAATTTTTCTTGATTTTTCAGGTATACACAAATTGAGATGTATTCAAATTATCAGTAGTTCAAATCTTACGATTTAGTATACCTTTAGAAATATTTGTCAGAAGTAGACGGCTGACTACTTGTTAGAAAATATCACGTTTTTACGTGGTATTAATTCTGTAGAAATAGCTTTAAGTAAAGTTGAGAAGTTCAAGGGTAAATCAGGTTCAGTCGCCTTACAAACATCTTACTGCAAAGTATGCGTATACAATCATGAAAATGTTCCCAGTCTATCTCCTTTCTAAAAATTATATATTCAATATCCTAAACCTAAAATAGAAAACTTTCTGATATAAATAGAAACAAACATTTTTAGAAGTAAAATTATCAGCAATCGTCATGGCAAACTTTCAGTGCTCTATTTAGTTGTTC
This sequence comes from Proctacanthus coquilletti, assembly GCA_001932985.1. Taxonomy (NCBI): domain Eukaryota; kingdom Metazoa; phylum Arthropoda; class Insecta; order Diptera; family Asilidae; genus Proctacanthus; species Proctacanthus coquilletti. Next base: position 2,472,501 of record MNCL01000006.1, read on the forward strand.
TTCAGTTTTAGAAACTAATAGATATGTTCTATTAAAACATTAATAAAATGCAAACGCTGTACCTAGCTAGAGGTAAATAGTCACTGAATGAAATTTAAATGCAACGTAAAAACAATTTTGCTCATATAAAATTGCAAACATTGCTTTTGTCTTTACAGAAAAGAGAAAGCAAAAAACAATTCCTTAAAAAATTAGGATTGCTCTTAATTGTTTATCTAAACAAAAACAGATTTGTTAAAGAATTTAGCATGGAATCATCATCATCATCTATTTGATACTGGTGTGGCACTTTCATATTCGACAAACTCTAGATGAAGACGATAGGATGATATCAAGTGTATCGCGAGTATCCGACAGATGCTAAGCATCTTTCTACATCGAAATGTGTAAAACATCCCGCGGATACATACCTACTTTTGTTTCAGAACAATGAAGCGGAAGTCGATCATAGAGGTTCTTTTTAGCAAGATAATTTCAGTGCCGCATCATATTTATTTAACGTACGTCTAGAGTAGACAGCATTCTTCAGAAAGTAATTAATTTTATGGTCTAGGGTTAAAAGCTTCCAAAAGGGAAACTCTGAATTCCGATCTACAGGTGGCATGGACGAGAAAATTATGTTATTGCTGCCTGTCCGTATCTACTCCAATGCACTATAAATCATTGAACCTGTGCAGCCGCTGTAAAACAAGAAAGAGATAAGACCGTGTCCGAGCATTTTTCTCTCGTACACGGCGAATAGACAAGAAATCGCGGATAAGTTGTTTCTTCCACAAGGTGTTGCTGGCATCAGAAAAAAAAGCCGAAGCTACTCTCACCTGCTGCAGAAAATATGTAAATGAAACGGGGTTAACCGGAGGTGAGGCACATGTGCAAACTATAAATGGCTTTTTCTCCAGCATCCTGTGCGGACTTAATGACGGAGCTCTGTGATTTGATTGCATTCCAGCTAAGCAGATGTTCTCCCAACAACGTCTTTATATGACTTAGAACCGCACCTGGATCCATCAGGAAATCACGACTCCTCTTTGGGATTCTACACTAGAGAATCTTCAAGTGATCTCAGGTTGGCTCACCTGAAGTCACGATTGATTGTAATAATGATTGAAGAACCCTTCACAGGTCCTTTTCCCAATCTACGGTACCCGTAGAGACCTTTCTGGACCGACTACTTGCAGACGGGTAATCAGTGGCATTTCTGCGGAGGAGAGACGATTACCTGTCCGCGAAATGAGGTAATTACAAGGGTCGGCGGTGTGCAAATCTTCAAATAATTTTCTAAATTTAACGAACCCACTCGGAACGATGCGTGAAATTGCTCCCTGGGTAATGAGTTTGAGCGCCTGCGAGCGCGTCTAGTCCTGATTACCACTCGATCCGAGCGCAGTATTGAAATTAGCAATTTTAGAATTATCTCAACTACATGCCTATTACTCCACAATTTGCTCCGCATGATGAAATTAACGTTCGAAGGGATTACCTGCAGCGTAACATGCGACCTCTGAGAAATACTTCTCTGAAATCGATTTAAGAACAATCGTTATAACTTGATTGGACATAACAGTCCTTCTGGTTACGTATCTTTACAAGTTAAACGCATTTGATGAGCTCATTAATAGTAGAAACTACCTTTATAATACTCGCATAAATCAACTACAGCTTCACTTACTTTTGTCTACCTATTTTTCTGCCTTTTCTTTCAAGTAGCAACTGGGAAAGGTATGTCCATCTTTGCGGTACGCAATTACAGTAGTTAGCTCCACTATGTACGTTTAAAGCTTGAAAGTATTATAGTTCACTATCTAAGAATCAATTCTGTGTACCTGAGAAGAACCATCGACTAGTAGAACTCGTGTTTAATTGTCGATGTATAGGGGACATTTTAAACAAGCAAAAATTATGAAAAAAGTGTTCTAAAAAAGTTTAAAAATGTTATTTCTAGATCTGGCTTCCTTGTTAATTGAATATTTTTGAAAAGTTGCTATGCATCGTATACTACAGGGATAATAAAAATGCCAACTACATTTAGAAACTAGTTTCATTGGCACGCTCTGTACTACGGAAATTTTTGATTTCACTTTTGTTATTAGATAACTCCTAGACCCATTTGTTAGGCTGGATTTTATGAAAGTGTCCCTAGGAGGTAAATAATAAATAAAGTTTTAACTACATTTCTCCATCTATTGCCTGCTTAATTTGAAAGAAGGAGACATATTATAGCCTATTTTTAACAGACTTCAAAATACAAGCTATCAACTCGTGTTCTATAGTAGCATTTTAATCTTGCAGTATTTTAAATGCTTTTGGACAAAATAATTTTCGCTTGATACAATTTAGGTGCATCCTAACGCGTTTCAGACCAACAATAAACCAAATTGAGCTTAAAATCTTTTGCACATGCCTTCTTGACATAGATCATTAAATTTAAGAAGCCCTCCTCGCACGGCCTGACAACGTAACACGGGCATCGGTTTAGCTGGTATCTCAGCTGGTTCTATCTGCACCGACCTTTGACTCCCGATAATTGAGTTCCACAAACAGGGCTGCAAGTGGTGGCGGCAAGAATTCGAGCCGATAATTTCCTAAAATTCCCGACCTCAGACGGAACACGAGCGGCTAGCCAGACCCGCTCGACACATGTACAAATATGTCTCATTCGTTTCTGGAAATTAATAGGCCGCCAACAAATTAAGCAATCTTGTGGTCGGGGCGCTCCGAGTAGCTCTGGTGACAAATAAAAGGCTCGTAGTGTTTACAGGATTCCCAAGAAGGCTAGAATTTCTGAATAGCTGACATTGTCCTGGATCGAGAGGCGATAACGGCGAAATCTGGGTCTGAGCCTTTTCGAAATTTATTACTTTACAAAATGCTCACTTCGGTTCAAGGGTTAAAGAGGGAAACTGGTTGTGACATTTCTTTGTAGTCTGTTGTCGAGTCAATATTGTGACTCTAAGAAAGAAGCCTTTGTAGTATTTTATGTAACTTGTGCTAGTCTAAAGAAAACTGTTTGCACTTCTGTTAATTTTCATCTTAAAAGTTAGATAAAGAGGATAAAATATGAAACTTGTCATTGTATAGCATTTAAATACTAACATTTAATATTTGCCTTATGAAACTATCAAGTTAATATGCTTCTTAATACACAATAATTTAAGTAGGACTCAATCGGAGGGAGTATCACATGCTTTTTTGTTTATTATGTAATAAATAAGCTTTAGGGTAAGCAAGGCATAACGATGAAAATGTAATCCAGGTGTTTACCCAATGACAATGCCTGATCGTCAGATTCCTTGATTTGATCGTGCGAATTGTGGACCGATTTTTCACGCAAGTGGTCTGATTGTAAATGGAAAATCGCAATGCAGAGCAACTTGGCCTATGGACAGTTCCAATAAATTTACTAAAATATTTGAGTGACAACCGCGGACACGATTGTTATACAGATTAGCAGCACGGCTGCAGACTGCGTTGTCAGCCCCACGATTAGCCTAGAAAAGCCATAAATCGCGTCCGCCTGGAATTGTTGGCTCACACACATGACGCAAATAAGTTTTCCATTTGTTTCGCTGAAATATTTATTTGTGCTCGAGGCGCTCCCGGCAGACCCAGCTCCATGAACTAAAAACAGCCTGTGTCTGTTTTAGCAACGAACGAAGCACCTCTAACTAGCCGCAATAAAGTGTCATCCTGACAGAAGAGATGCCTGCGTCTGTCTGTGGTCGGAGCACCTATCGACCTGCACTTTGCAGTAGTAGGTGTAATGCTCGCTTGCGAATTGCTGGACAAATAGCCGCTGGCGTAACAAAATCGCGACTCTGTATTAAGTGGTATCGCGTGCGTTGCCTCATTGTGGCCCCAGCCTTGAGGTATTTATCGTGTGTTGTGACGAGTGTCCAGGCAATGATAAATGCCAGCCTGTTCTTCAGTTCGATCTGAACGAAGATAAAATAGCTGCCTGTGGACTTTGGAAAAACAACTGCTATTGATCTGCGGCACGACCGGCGCTCTTGGTGCGGGATCCAGGCTCACTTTTAATTTAAAATTTACATTAAATTTGAAATCGAATTATTCGCTGTCCGCCAGTGAATGCTGTCTAATTTGTTGTCGATTTGTTTGATACCCAGATAAAGAACCGATATATCTTTTCAGCCTAACGGCCATTCAGATGCATATCTTTAATAAAAATTATATTGCTTTATGAAGTATTGCTTTGCACATTTGAATCCTTAACTCGACTTTAGCTCTGGCTGCATGAGGTTAATTATGTAATCGTTAAAGATAAAGCAGCTGTTAGTAGCGTACTTAATTTAGATAATAAAACTAATAATGACATACGGCGTGGTGTTTGGATAAAGAAATTAAACCAAAGATAAAATAAACAATGACACAATACTGGAAAAATCGAAGTTACGTGTGTTAAGTGTTGCGTTTATTTTAAGGCTGCAATCTTAAACACCGTTTGATCTAATTAAAAAAATAATTGTTTAAAAATAAGTGCATGATTTTGAATTCATTGATCCATTATTTATCCGCAAATATTTTGTAAATAACAAAATTTTGAAAATAATCCGTTTAAGGTTTTCAGATACACCCACCTCGACGAAATTTCCATTGAAGGTTCAAACAGATTTTAATTAGAGATTTTAATTGACTTAATCAGGAGATAGTCTCCAAAGAAAACAGAATAAATCGTTAAACTATCATAGGCCTTATCACTTTACAAAACTTACACACACTGCTAAAACCTAAAGATTTATTTATATTTAGAGAAAACAACAAAACTGGATATTTTCTTAATTTTCCCTTGGAGGGCGATAAGATTAAATTTTAAATATTTCAAAACAAATTTGTAAATCTTAAATACCTCACTTAATATTAGATATCGGGGTTTTTGTTCTACACATTATTATTAATTAATATTTCAATGTTTTTTATATGCTACATGCATCAATTAAATCGTATTATTTTCTAATGAGACAGAAATTAAAAGCAAACCTCTTAATACCATGAATACCTCTAAACTTTACTGAAATAATTCTATAGCATCACGTGACCCGTACGTGCATTTCTTGTTCTGACTCATCCATCTTACGCGGAGAATAACTTAGTCGAAATGAGCAACCAATTTAAAAATATTTACCATAGCTGTTCAAACAGAAGGGGTGTGAGTATTAATGGGCATCTCAGCCAATTTCCAAGCTTTCCCACCAGAACTGTCGCAGCTGCAACTGTTCCTGTGTGAATCTCGAAGATTGCCCCATTGAACTCCGCCAATCGGTCGATCGCCAATTCAATAACAATGGACGGCGGCGTTCCCACACGTGGCCCCCACGCGTCCCTCTAATGAGGGCTTCATGCCTTTTCGGGCGTTGCTAATGCGCCGTCCAGCGGGCTCGTTAAGACGGCGGCACAGTGGGATTTCACTGAGCTAAGGCTACCACCACATCATTTAATCTCTGTAAACATATCCGCATGCGCCCCCTTTCGTTCCGCGCCTTAAAGGGACTTCTGCCCGCGGCTGGCGACGTTGATTTTCCCTATCGGACACGCGATCGCACCGAATATTCTTCACACGGGAACTGAGGGTGCAATTCGCCACACTTATTAGCAGATGAAGCAGACCAGCATCTCTTTAATTGGACAAAATGCACCAGATCCGCATTTGAGATGTTATATGCAAAAATTTGGAATCCGGTTGAGCCATGAATTTAAACTCGAACTTGAATTCGAGATCAAATACTTGCGTGATTTCTATGCCCAGTAAAACGCCGACAGATCGAAAACCCGATTTTGAGAGTTTGGTGATATTCCAGTTTCAGTTTCGTTTTACTCAACCTCAAGAACTTTTTGCCACTTTTTTTATGCAACAATACACTATTTTTAATTGAATGATAATATCATTAAAACTAGTTTGGACACCAGTGTTACTTTAGATCAAGTATAGATCAGATTCAACGTTAGTGATTCGGACTTGATTAATATGCTTACATAAAATAATATAATTTAAACTGTTTGCAATTTTAAGTACCACCACCGTATTAATATCAGCTTCGTAGGCATATAAAGTGAAGTGTATAATGGTGTATTCATATCTGGAGCGTGATACTTCACTTCGCCCAACTAATGGAGAGATTTATAGTCACGACAATAAAGTCTTTAGAAAGGTAAAGCTATAGAACTTTGAAAATAAGATCGAAAGAAGTAATCGAAATATTTTAGGAGGATGCTTCTCAGAGTAATAAGCGATCTGCTAAATATGCATCGTGTTTATTTGGGTAATATACAAAAGATTAAATTGAACAGAATCCTTTAGAAACAGATGGAGTCAGTTTCAATCACCTTAGGAATAATACGCCTTCTTAGAATAATTATTCGGACTGCTAGACTTGTAATCTTTTGTCATTGAAATGCATTCCTTTAATCCAATTTGGGCTGAATTGAGATTTCTCTGTGGTCCTTCCGCCTTACGTCCCATTCACACGGTGGCTACCCTCAGAAATCTGGCCTCGCTTTTGCGGCAAAAAATCACAATAGGAAACCATCTCTTAGCAGGATTTCACCCAATTTTAGGGTTGTACGCTTACAAAGTTAAGTAGTTCCACTAGCTGTCTTGACATCATCATCTGCTCCTTGAGAGATCCCGATTCCTGTTTCGATGCAGTTCGCCCATTGTGCGCGGACACAATGTAACTCTTTGTGTCCCCGGCATCGCTGCAAAACGTCTTGCTACAAAAGTCGGCGGTAACTCGATGCTAGATCTATTTTCTGTTTGTTTGACATCTGCGTCGGAATCAAGGACGCGCCAGGATCGCTACCAACAGGGGCAACGGTGCAGTCGCGGCTCGGCAGCGGTCCTGTCGCTCAATTGGCAGATGTCAAAATCAAAAGAGTTGATGCAGCATTGGCCGCGCCGCCCATTCTGCCTGCGCCTGGCTTCTGCGCACTAATCCCAACCGGGTCCGGATAAGTGGCGAGGTGAACACGTGTTCGCGCGTTTTGTTCTTGCGTGAGATTTCGATTCCACGGCGGTGGGACTTTTTCGCTCCGAGGCTCAGCTGTTCCGCCGCTGTCGTCGAGGGGACGTCGGTGACAATTGTGGGAACATTCCCTGAATGGGCCAAGCCGCTTTTCCTACAGGAATCGCAATGAAAGCCGTTTAGGGCACTCAAATCCATTCCAGCCAGTCTTTTAGAAGAAACGCTTTCTCGACCGCATTCAGGAAATTACCTTTTCAAAAGAGCCTTGCTATGCCTTTATATAATCAAGTTTTTTTTCGGGGAATAGGGAATAAAACAAATGTTTAAATACAAAGTATTGTAAAATATTCGTTCTCCTATTTATAAATTTTGTTAAAAAATGAAGAAAAATAAAATTACCAAATAATATTTAAGTATTCTATTATTCTAAAGAAGTTATTTTTAAAGGGCTTTTCTATCTTTGTATATAAATCAAATTAATGTTTTCTAAATTTCCCGAAAAATTAAAATTGAAAATATGCGCTAATACTAACTTTAACTATCAAGTTTTACGAAAATACGTTCTATTAGTTGATATAGTCTGATCGCTTGATATAGACTGATCAGTTGCCCTCTTGACTGACTAACAGACCGCTCTCCACTGTCCACCAAGGCTGATTCACTGACCGCTATTATCACCTTCCTGTAAAGTTTTTATGTATAAATAACGGTGTTAAAATTACTAAAATTGTCGGTAATTATACGGAAAGTGAACAGCACTTCGAATGACCTCGACCCTAATATGTGATCAAAAAGGTACACCGCAACGGAACAAGCGTCTCGATTCAATTGTAATGTACGGGGACTTTGTGCACATGCACACGTTAATTCTGCTCGAATAACGCGATGTTTTATTAGATAATCTAGCAAACTGCCAGGTCTATCAATCTTAAAAATCGGAATAAGTCCATGGTTACTGTAAATCAAGGTTCAAATAAGACTGATATGAAATTGAAATAAATTTCTCACCATTCTGCAAAGAAAAATACACCTAACATTTGATAGCCGATATTCTGTACACAATGTAAATCAATACATTTTTGTCCAAAGGTATTTCAGTGATTTTAAACTGCGTGTAATAATGTGAAGACGTAGTTTCCGAAAACAACATATTATATATATATGAAATTACCCAGCACCGTGAGCTCTATAACATATCTTGGTCCCAAAAAATCGGTACTGCTGTTCACTATAATTAATAAATATTTTACACATTAAAAAATACAAAAAATCTTTGTCTTTTTTCTGTGGTTAAAGTTAATCTTCTTTCTCCACATCCATTTCACATAGATGATTGCGAAGTGAAATGCCAGAGGTGTAAGCAAATACAATTTACAAATTTATATTATTAAGTTACATGGTTCTTTCGTCTTCTATAAAAAATTTCTCTAAACTTTGTAAATGTTTACGAAATGAGGAATTTATCATTTTAACCATGCGCACAAATATTACACCTGAAATTATGAAAACCTTTTATAATTATTTGTGCATTCCCCTACCGTTCTAATTTAAAATACTCAATAAACATTTCAAATTTATATAAAATTACTTTTAAATAAAAAGCATATAACTTTTATGTTCAGCAGTATCTTGCTTTTCTAAACCTATAATAATTTAAATTAATGGATCCCTTCTCCTATAGACCCAGTTAATAGCAGTTTGATAGAGTTAGAATCATAATAAAGGTCTCTCTTTTAATCATTCTGTTACAATTCTTAGCTGTAAAGTATAGAAATGTAGCAAAGTAAGATACTGTAAAATCACTGTGAAAATAGAAAGAAAGTAATTAAAGTTGCGAAATAAACCAGATATTTGCACATAGCAATCAATTCAGCTACAGGTGAAAAAAAGTAGACAGGCAACAGAACAACAAACAGAAAATGGACAACTCAAGGCCTATTGTACAACTCAGAAGGCAACTATGCATAACGATTTAAAATTTAAAACCAAAACATTTCAATTATAATTAACTGGTTATTAGTTGTAATTATTCTAGAATAGTAAAAATAAGTGATAATTTTTCCGCAATTTGCCGCTTTCATCAAGTGATTACAATTACATTTACCACAGAATAATCGAGTTTCAGTTGACACCCTGAGCTCATCGTTTACAACACCGTCATAAATATGTAGTAGGTATTACATAAGCCACTTACCTGATTACCTACCTACAATAGACTATAAAATTCACGACCGCTAGTTTTGTCAAAAATGATTTATTATCGCTCCCGCGGGAATTTGTGCTTCTTATATTAAATTCGAATATTGCTGTGGCGACAACATTCCTCATAAATTCCAAATTAATCCCCGAAACTGCATCATTTAATTCAGGTATTTCGAGAACACGACAAAAAAGAAGTCGTTATAAAAATTTGCTGATCAATCGAGGCGCCACTTGATCGCGCTGACTGAACGAACAAGGAACCCTTTCTTTCACGGCGCATGTGACTGCGGTCAAGAGAGGCCGCGCTAGCCAGCGACGGACGGATCACGGCAATCTTCTTCGCAATCTTTCGCGGACACGGTCAGATTCTGCTGATATTTTTATCGGCGAGTCGAACCCGTGGCCGTTATAAATTGAAGCCATCAATTTCCATTTCGGAGTGAAAACCTGAATGTCGGGAGAGTTAATTGCTCCCCATTTATCAGAGCGACGAGCGAGACTAGAAAGCCAGATAGGCGCTAGAAAACCCGCTCCAAGGTATTACTAACAAGTTTCAGATTTTGTGATTAACTGCCTTTTTGCGGACGGTGGCATTTTTTTTTCTTAAATCGAAATGCTTTGTTAAATCTTTCGCCCGGGTGTAGGTGTTGAAACCGACGTTTACAAGTCCGACGTTTATAACCCCGATTGTTGGGGCAACCTACTTGTGGCTAAGAAGAAGAGTTCCGTTTAGAAAGTCTAGACCCTTCCGTAGCCTAATGGCACTAATAAAGGTGTTTCATCGGTGATAAAATTTCCTTCTCTCCTGCTTTCCCAGAACCACCGGAGTCGCAAAGATATGCTTAAACCGCTTAATGAGAAACCCTGAACAGCCGTTTATAAATTGACTGATCCACTAAAGGTTTCTACAGCACTGTACAACAAATCGGAGGCGATCTGCTCTAATCGATGCATTTTGTATGTCTCCGGCGAATCCCTCGTGACCGCGCACTCTTGTATTGTGACATGTTAAAAAAAATGATAATAAAATACAACCAAATAAAATTTATTCTCCCGGACAGGTAAGCACCTATCCCGTGTGGAAGCGTGCAAATCAATCGATCTTTTCCCAGCAAGCATTACGCCGGTGCACTGCTGCACTTTTCTTGTAACTGGAGAGTCAAAACAGATTGCGATCTCATAAGTGCAGAATGCGAGTCTATAAATTAAAGTAAAATCGAGACAAGATTAAACTGTGGCTGAAAACCAAGCAGTGCCTCCACTGGGTCCATTGGCAGCAGATTCAGCCCCAAGATGCATGGGTGCATCTGAATTCAATTATATGCGCCTGTCTCTCGACGAACATTAATTTCACATGATCAAAGCGAAAAGTTGACGATCGTCTGGGCCCGCGTAGTTTTCTTTTCTCCTTTCTATCTCCGGCCGATCGTATCGAATCGCCAGCATCTGATCTCGTTTCGTAAAATGCAAGATAGTCCGGCCGGTGGACCGTAGGAAGTAGCGAAAGAGTACGAAATAGTGAAACCCCCGGCTAAATTAATTTAAACACCTGACATAATAAATTCGAGCAATTAAGGCTTGTTAAGTTCGCGTTTATCTGTGCGGCTCCGTAGCGATCATGCTTCTATAAATTTCACAGCACTATTCCCGGCAGCAAGTCCTGTGCCCCTCTGTCGTCTGGTTTGTAAAGAAAACACAAAAATTACAGGAATCATTTTTGTATAAACTGCTGTTTTGCAGCTTTCGAACAAAGTCGATAATTGGTCTACAAGGGACATAAATTAGGGGTCTCGAAAAACCTGAACCGTTTGAACTATGAGCATAACAAGTCATTGTTGGTATGCATGCCAGCAAAGGTTCAGGGGCTACACCTTGTTAGGAATCCAGACAGAGTAAATTTACACATTTTACCAGGAGTCGATATTTCAAATTAAGTAGATCAAATACATTTGGGGTTTTTATTGGAAATTTATAATCTATCAATTGAAATACAATTTAATTTGATTTAGAAAACATATGCATGTAATTTAATAGATTTTATACAAACTTCTTTTAAGTAATTTTACTACTCCCTAAATAAAAACAGGTTGTATTTAATTTTTGTTTGTATATATAGAAGAAAGTATATGTTTTCTGTTTCTTACAAGGATGAGCTTTCTGAAACTTATTCTTTTATTCAATACTTCCAAAAATAACACTAAGTTTGTATTAATTCAACAAACTCAATTTACTAGACACCCTGTTGGAGTGTAAGATGCCTTCTTGCTAAATTTCATTTTTTAAAGTAGTGCCTCTTATAACCTAAAAGAAATTTTTCGTTGTTGTTGTTGCTTTATAGTAAAAAGATAATAATTAAGCACGGTAATATCTCTTTAGGAGAATATTTCCCAAGTTCTTAAAGATATGATAAAAAATTTTTGGAGTTTAAGTTAAATATATCATCTTAAAAATATCTGAACATTTCAAGTTAATTTGAAGCTCCAAGAACTGGTACTAGTACTAGGAAACGGAGGATGGACCATGGTATAGTTTAATTATCCTCCTAAATATTGAGTATTGACCAGAAAGACCGCCTGCAACAATATTTGGTATAAAGCCCTTAAGGACAGTGTGTAGGATGCTGATACGCTAGGATATAGGACCTTCCTATATGATGACTTTGAGGGTGTGTACCGAAACACTTAACTCCATGTTTTGTTCTTATTCGTTAAATGGACATAAAACTGTTTAATCCACAGTTAAAAGTGTGATTTGAGTCAAGGTTTGAGATTGAAGTTTACAGCCAAGATCGATGAAATTCAGCTCATGTTTTTTCTTTATACGCTTGCTAAATTTCTTCTTCAATTCTCAGAAACTGTTCGGAAATCAACAAACGTTCGGTACCCTTCGAAATAAATAAACCCCTTATTTCTACAATTCTACGGAAAATACCGAAGCAGGCTTTTAATTAATGCTATTTTCCCAACTAATTGAAAATTAACGCCAATGCACTTCGTTCCCTGGCAATGCAATGCTAATGTGTACCACGAGCGCAACGAGTACTTAATAGCAAATAAACAGCGTCTCGTTACCTGGCTGTGTAAATTAAGTCACTTCGAACGTCCTGGGTCTATCTTGCATTAAAGACGAGTCGTATTTCTGGCACGTCTCTAATGCGAGGCTATCCGCGTATATTCGGGCGCGGCCATGGCGTATCTTCGTCGCTCGTTACGTGTCGCCTCATCAAATGCTAGTCCCATTAAATAGGATCGCTCCGACTGGGCTGACGTTCTGGCTCTCTGCGCTCCTGACTCATTAAGCGGGGCCCCATCGATGGAATCAATTGACGGGCAGACACCACTATTAATTTCCAATAAACTTTGAACGGCGATTGCCAGCTCCGGGTCATTTGAACTTTTAATCGATGAATACTTCATGAGACGTTTGGCGTAGATGGATGCCGCCGACTTCGCGTAATTGGACGTTCGAGGTGTGCGTGCAGACCAGCGCGGCAGCGGCTCAGACACGCTAGGACCTCGAGTAACAACCTTCGGCGGGACGTAATTTCTGCGGATGCACGCAGTGGTCCGCATGCCACCCCCTTCGGAGAACCTGGCCGAGCGCGAATAGTACCTTAATGGTAATGGAATGCTTTTTCACGAAGCAAATCCGCGCTCATCCGCTCTCGACATGCGGCCGATTAAACATGTCTTTTTTACGCACGGACCGGTGTCCAGTTTTTCGCTGGTTCCCATGGTCCATGTGAACGGAACCTTAAAAATTTGTGTTTGCACTGAACACCTGCAACAATCTACAGAAAAGCATTTTTTTTACTCTTTTTGCAGAGCGACAAGAAATTCATTTTGCGGTGATTTTTCGTCGTTTTTTGGCTTTTTTATTTCGTGTTTTTGTTTTTGCTCTCGCATGGCCTCGCCGCAGTCTTCGACTCGATTCCAAAGGTAAGTCGGTGAATCTGAGCCAAGCCCATGAAATTCGACGCTTCAAGTTGAACAGGTAGAGCCTCAAGTGGTTCGCCCGTTCGGCAGAGGCTCAACTGGAGGCCGCACAAGGCACCGTCCAGTTTTGTTTTATTTTTTTATTTTTTCGTTCTCTTACTTTTTTTGTGGACAAAGCCGAGAATAAGATTTTGCAAGTGGTCAGCGAATGCGGCCGATGATGCGAACTGCGGCTAAAAAATTCTCGACCGAAAAAATTCCAGAGAGGCCGCGGATTTGTAATTAAGAGCTGGTGGTCGAATTATGATGAATATTGTCGGCGGTGCGGCGGCGTTCCGCTCGGGGCCAGTAAGTGGTCGACTTTACCGCAATTTCGCGGATGAAATTTTTTAAATTGAACTTTAGGACGTGGTGGACTCCGCCGCGGGCGAAGAACATACGATGGTTTTCGATTACCTGTAAAATTGGAAGGTGCCACGCATTTACAAGCAGGCGAGATCGAAACTGTTCCTCTCCTAATTGACGAATTTTGTTATTTCAGCAGATTTGCCTCTGCCGAAATTATTGATTGCTTCGTCACTTGAAATTGAGAACTGTGTAAGTGAATGAATTTTTCCTTCGTCGAAAGGAATGAAGTAATTTGAAATTTGTCTGTTAAAATACATTTCTGATTAATCATCAGACACAATTATAAGAAAAAAGAAATTTCTGATCACTTGACCTATGAAAACCGTTTTTTGTGCTTAACCACCAAATAATAGTCCAATAAGTTGTAGACGTTTAAAGAAAACTAAGTAGTATTTTGGGAAAGTGCAATTCAAAAAGTAACTTTCGTCCAAAATTTAAAAGAGATTTTTCTTCGTCTAAGGACAGTAAATTAATTTAGATCATATGAAATCAGCAAAAACTAGGATATCAATTGGTTACTCGGGAATTCAGTATATACATTCTCTTGTTTATTTATTTATTTATTTATGCTTACCATATCCATTCTCCAGTTTCAATAAAATAAAGCTTTGTCAAGATTGTATTTGTAACAACGTACAATTTCAGAGAAGTTTTGTAAAAGGATTATTTTAAATAGGATTATTTTAATAGCTTAATAATTGCTTAATCGAAACTTCTTTTTTTAAGTTGAACGGTTTTTGAGAATTTACTGACTTGATAAACGTATTTTTACAAAAAAAGTCTTTGAAGTTTTAACTGCAGTTGCTTTGTGCAAGCAGTAGTCATCATCCAAACTTAACTTCAACTCTTCCGACTGCTACGTGTGCATGCGGCTAAAAGTACATAGACTATATTACAATACCAGCGGCATCCATCCTAAATGTTTCTACTATGGTGTTAACGGCCATGAAAAAGGAAAATCAAGCACTTCTGCAACCACCCCATTGGAGATCAAGGCAGTTCGTAAAGGTTAATAACTTAACTTTTTATCCAATTTTTTAAAACTATATTTATCTTTTCTTTATAATTTTGTTTTTGTATACCATTTTTCTCGCGCTCATTTTAACGATACCATATATCTTACAAAATATTCGAAGTCTTCCAGAAATGATAGTGGCTACTTCAGTGAAGTGAGTAACTTTGTTTTTGGACACGAACTGCTGTTTGAAGATTGCCTTGGATTGCTTATTTCTGTTGCGACACGACGCTATCAGTGACGCGATCCATCAGCATGCAAGTGAGTACATTGAACTGCACTGGCTGCCCCGCCAATACCTATTACTGCTAATATAGTTGTCGTCGCCGGATCAAGAAACGCTCGCAGATTAGGCAAGTGTACAATTTGTTCGCTTATTACGGTACATGCACGCACCCAGCGCGCGATCACTTGAGAAACGCCACCACGCTTCCAGGAGGAGGAGAAGGTTAGCCCGGGGAATTGTAAAAGTTGGTTTTCGTGCGCCAAGCAATTAAAGATCGCAGCAAGCGAAGATTTGACTTGCAGATAGATTCAAGCTGGCAGCGAACGCGAAAAGGAAATGGATCTATCTCGGAGCTGCTATTAGATTAGCACTGATTGATGCATGCGCCGATTTACCAACAAACGTAATAAGCAGCGCCTGGGCACGCATTTGAGTCTGGGCACGGTGTGATCGATTGGAGAGCCCAGGCACGCAAGGACCCGCGGCCGGCGGCTTGCGGCTCGACCGCAAGAAATCAGAATCAGCTCTAATTTACATCGGCTGCCACATGGTGCCGCGCAGCGCCCCGGCGCAGTTATCGAAGGTAATTACAAGGTACTTAAGCGATGTAAAATGCGCAAAACAGCCCGACAAGTCTCAGACGTTCATTAGTTCTGCTTCTGTTCGCCTACCTGGCTCGGATGCTTAATGTTTTGTAATAAATCTGAGCGGCTGTATTTGAACGTGGCGGCTGACATCTGCGAAGCCCGCTACCTGGTAATTGGAATCCCGTGTATTTGGCGGCGCTGGTGCAGCAAGTGCGGCGCGACTCGATCACTCCAGCTGAGACACATGTTTGATTAATTGAAAGACAGCGCCGGATCCGCTAAAACGGGTTTCGATCGCCGCCGCCGACAGAGCGCACCTTCCTGGGTTGATTGAACACCGCCATTTCCCACATCGGGCTAAATGGCGGAAGGTTACTTCGCCGGTTCACCGTTAACGAGTGCACCGAATGGTGACTACCGAGCCGCACGATCGGTTATCACTTGTTCGCGATCCGGACGAAATCGCCTAATGGAAAGTCATAAGTCACGATGGCATCCACTTCCTTCTTGCGGCGGCTTGTGGAGCACCATTGCGCAGCTAATTAGCATTTAGAGAAAAATGTTGAGGCGAACAGGTCACGGGTTATTTGCATGAAACATCGGTGGCTGCCCACCGAGCCGAAGGCACCTCTGTTCGCCTCGCCAATGTTGGTCGTCGCTCCTGGTCGCTGCACTTTAATACCTGATGGATGCTGCAGAAATTATGCTAACTTGCGACTTGTTAATAATGTTACCTGTGAGCACTTACTGGGCTAGAAATTCCACGACTTTGCCGCTTAACATGGCCGATCCGCCGGTGATCGTAGGTGATCTGCACTACATGGAATAGGTATGCATTGCCCGCTTACTAAATGGGCCGAGCTGTTTTAATTGGACGTGGATAGAGCGACTTGGTAAGGAGCAGCTGAAGATAATGGTCGGACAACTTACCTGGCCCATTTCCTTGTTGAGCGTGACGAAAGGTCGACTAGCTATATGTGCTTATGTTATACTCTTTACGGCTGGAGCGGCAAGTGTTGCGCTAAATCTAGTTAGCAAGCTGTGACACCAGCGAACCCAAACGTGAGCAATTCAATTAATACTTGCAAATCTGTCCGACATTTCTGATTTCGAGCTAAGACTCAGTTTTCTTGGGAAACGAGTAACTTCGGTATTTCCCTGCCTTTCTTCTCTTGATTACTTGTCGTCTGGCTACTTTTCAGGGATACTGAAATGCAAATCCTCACGACTGCATCACGTGTACCTTCTTTAGTATTTTTCTTAGGCAACGGTATAGATTCTAGAAATCAGTTTGAGAATAAAAAGCTTAACCAATCAACTGTATCATTCTTATATTCAAATTGAAGAAATTATTGCATCTAACTTTTTAATTAATGTTAGATAGAGGATATATTATACAATTTTCTAATTTGTATACTTTCAAAACCAATGAGAAATTAATATAGCTCATTATTCTACTATCTACTACTGCTAGATTGTTTGATAGACATTTTAGCCACAAAAATACAAAAACGTTATTGAGCTTTGGAAACAATTTTTTTTAGTTTTAGGTAGGTTCAACAGCTGTCAAACGACCCATAAATAACATACAAAAGTAAGAACCCAGATTACTAACGAGAGCTCAAAGTATATTACAGTAAGAGTAGCTGAAAATGGCAATTTGAAATCGCTCATATGCAAATCTTCTTTTTAATCGGGACGGGACTTTGAGTCGCCATCTATTCTTCCGTTGGATGCCAATCATTCTTCAGAGTATATAAAGATATCAACGTAGAATATTAATGTCTTTATAAGTCGTCTATTCCCAATCTAAAGAAAAAAATAGCAGATTAGTAGTGATGTAACACATCGATCGTTGAACGACTTGAAGCATTCCCTCGAAGCCACAATGTATCACCAAGTTTCGTCGCTCTAGGCCAGTTTAACTCATCTGGGTATAAGATCCACCAAGGCAGTCTTCGGAGACGTGACTGGCTTTCCACTTAATCTTGAGCTATAAATCACGACAGTGCAGTGCCCAGTGGCCACTGATTCATATTCCTGAGCAACCGCTTATCGCCGTTGTCATCGCATATTAGAAAACAATCCGGCACGGACTCATTAGTCCGTAATCGCTTCCTCGAATTTCGTCAGCCCGATTGCGATGCGATTCCTGCCCAGCTCGTGGTCACAAGGGGCGGGCAAGGTGTGCCATGCATGCGTGCAGTGATGCTGTCCTGATTTGGGTCGGGGAACACGTGCAGGCCAGCATATGCGGTCTGGAGACCACTGCCGGCATTTAAATACATTCGCCTCAATAGTCTTCATTATGAAATCCCGCCGATCGTCAATTTTCACCAATTTAGGACTCCCTGCCAGACCGCGAAGAATCCGACGTGGTTATGGCAAGTTGGTAGAGTCGCAAGTAAGTAAATGCTGCGATGCAGATCAGCAACGACGGCGTAACCCACATACTATTGCTGGGTTCCCGGCACCCGCGGCTGTTTCCATCGGGGGGTTCATTCAGTGTCATAGCACTCGAGTCGATGTAATTCATTCATGACGGCTGTAATCATCCAATTAAGACTTTCTAAGTAAGGGGAATGGCTCTGCAATGGACAAGGGAATGTTTGAGATCCGGTGACCGACGCTTACACATGTGGAGACGAGACCGAGGTCCAAGACTCGAACTCAATTCACAGCCGACTTGAGAGGATCAGGTTACGCGCTCCCATCTCATATCCAGTGGGCTCGCCCAAATCTAATTGCCGTTTAAAGATACCAGATAAGAAAGAGGGCCGAGTTCTTCAAGACCCCAGACGCAATAAATTCTCAAGTGTGTTGCGCTGCCGGGACGCGGCAGTAACGCAGGAACGCCGCCGGACGACGACGGTTTTTTCATGTTTACGCCGGACGAGTTAATTGGCTGTGCTAGCGATAAGCGGCCCTGATAACACACCACAACCGAATTATTAGCCGCAAAACGGACATAAATATTGAATATTAACATTCGAGCACGCCGCGCCGGATTATGGCTATCGCGTCCGGTCAACTGTTTCTCGAATTTCAAACAAATCAAAATTAATTATTTGCAGGTTAGACCCAATGGTGATTTAGTCGCCGATCGGTACGAATTATTTCCACATCCATCCTGGCCACTTTGTGAATAGATAAATTGGTAGTTTCAATCAATTACAAGGTTGTACCAACGGATTTGCAACTGTTGTGCAAACATGCCTTGTCAGACTGTAAATAATCTCTGATATTAAATTACCCGGAATGATAAATGTGATAACTATGAAAAAATGTCTGCAGACATCCCATTAATTAATAGGGCCATTCACCTGTAGTGCTAAGAACCGACTTACAATGTCTGTTAAAACCACTTTCAAACTTAACAACTATGAATCCCTGATCAAATTTAAAACACTAAGTAGATAAAGAGTAATACTAGTCATAAGTTAGATATGCGTCTGGAAGTAGTGGATTTAGAAAGAAGATATCTCTAAATTAAGTTCTTTCAAATAGAAAAGGAAACCCATTAGAAATAGGTGTATCTTTTTTCATTTATATTCCCATTTCCTAATTATGTATTAAATTATAGAAAATATTTTCTAACTGCATGAAGAAATTCACGAATTAATAGTTCGAAATAAACGCAATGCCGCCTATTTTTAGATAAAGTAGTTCACTTCAACGATTTCGAGATTTTAGAGAACTCCAAAGAAGCGAAACTTTTCGCATTAAAAGCACGAAAATTGCGGAAAGTGTTGTAATCGCACATGCTGGAATGTATCAACATCGGCATTGAACCAACGCGCACCATGAAGGCCTTCTTTTCGAGTGATGCAAAAGATAGCAAATTTTGAATAATTTCATCAATGAGGCTCCAACTTTGCATGACATCATGCTGGAGTATTAATTAATTCCCAGAGGTCATCACTCCATAGTTAAATTGTCAGGGCACTTCACAAGAGACCTTTACATTTTGTTTCCTGAAGCATTCCGGCAAGCAATCATTTTTCAAAAAAAAAAAAATAATAATAATAATAA
Organism: Proctacanthus coquilletti; assembly: GCA_001932985.1. Taxonomy (NCBI): domain Eukaryota; kingdom Metazoa; phylum Arthropoda; class Insecta; order Diptera; family Asilidae; genus Proctacanthus; species Proctacanthus coquilletti. Next base: position 2,491,883 of record MNCL01000006.1, read on the forward strand.
ATATTTTAGTAACTAAAAGTTGTATTTCATTAATAATTCCAGTAAAAATTCACTCTCACTTGACTTTCTTCAATTGTCTTCTGCAAGTTTGTACTAAAATTCTAAAATTTGTTTGAACCAAAAACCTATTTTTAATATCAATATCATGCCATATCTGTGCGAATACTTTACAGTCAAATCCTACACTTTAAAAAGATTAAGAATATTCCGCAAAACCGACAAAACTATGAATATTAAAAAGTGTTTAGCTGTGCGAAGTAAACCACATCATTTCATATCATACAAGGATAAGAATTATTAATTTTAATCGGACTGTTCGGTTAATCATTCACCCTATTCCGCCAGAGTGTTTTTGCACCTTTTCGACCATTTGGCAGTACGTTCTTTTGTTAAGATAATCAAAACGGCAGAATTGAAAAGTATACACTGCAATCTTACAGATGATGTCTCATTCTGATAACTTTAATAAGTACCAAAGATCATCAACGGTATTTTTGAACAACCCACTGCATCGCTAGTACAAGAATCTATCAGGTTATTCGAAATATTTTACGTATTTATTTATAAATAAAAATTTATTTATTATTTATAAAATCATTATTTTAAAGACGTGGTCTTACTTTTAATAGATTATTCGATGTCTTCGTGATGGACTGTCAGTTCATGTTCCCAGAGTTCCCAGTTCAATTCGACCCTCTAAGTTCGCGAGAAAATGGGTGCGTATGATACTGATGTATGATGTTTAAAAACTGGGAATAATGCAAATACCTTCAAAATGCCAGAGGTGTTGTAAGTCAAGCAACAGGATTTAGCCACTAGCTTTATATATCTTAGAAAAAAATTCCCATCAAGGATAAATCACTACAATTTAAGAAAAGTACCCGTCTTATGACTAATTATAAAACCTTTTGAGATTACTAATTGCATGGGTATTTCTGTAAAAAAGTAGGCTAATGTTTTTGACTTAATTACTAAAAGGCATGTGTGGAAGAAGCCCGTTCTTGATCTTCTTGAGGCCTTTTATTTTATTTTTTACTATATGTGATTATATGTGAAATCTGATTTTAATTTATAAGATTGCCCTAAAATCTGAAATGTAACAAAAAGACGTGACAAAAGCTGCTATTTTGACCATTGCCTATTATTCAAATCCACTACCTTAGAATTGATTATTGTTCTAATCTCTTCCTGGACAACTTAATCGGCTGGGAAAGGCAGCAACAAATTGAGGAAATCTTTTGTGTTTGCAAACAAGAGTCGCACACCAGTCGTCCACTCGCCTTCCATTACGTAATTACTTCGCTCCCATGGAGGACTCAGTTGCTCTACAAAAGACCCTTCGAGTCTCCGAGTGCCTCGTGCATCTGCCTGACGAGGTGCAAGCGCCAGCCGGGATTTCGATTTCCCTTACGAGTTCGACTCCCAGGATATTTAGAAATTTAGACAGTTGTGCGCCGTGTGGTTATTTGAATAAAAATTTTGGCCAACTGCATTTTCCCGGTCGCAGCGAGGATACGCAGGAACACGTTTCAGCCAGATAGCGAACATATGCGCGTTTTTTCCCCATATCGCAACGGTCACACCGCCGTGCGATAAAAGCTGCGCGCCCCGAATGCGTGACGTCGCCGGCCGATTTGCAGCTGCAGCGCGCAGTTCACACATGTCGTTGCTGAAATGTGATGACGCCTTAACGAGTTGTCGCCGCAATTCATTTGGCTGGCGCGGCCCCAAAATACGCTAATTGCCCGCTGTGCTCCCGTTAATTGCAACTAATGCGTTGATCTGTAGGAAGTGAACCTGCATTTCTCTCGGGCACTTTTCCACGAGTAATACGTACGCAAGGGCAGGGCGCGAGCACACCTACTCGCGCACCGAAAGTCGGCCACGCATCCGCGGATCGGCGCATCCGTACGCCCAAGGAAGCTGCCGGGCGCGGCAATTTGTCGACGCAACCTGCGCACTTCGCAAACGGGCACGTAATGGAAGCCGGGGACGCGGTGGCAACCGCAGCCGACTTCGCGGCGTTCCGAATGGACCCCAGCCGGGCTCCTCGCTCGGCATCTAATCGCAGTTACGGCGCTCATTGCAGTTAATTGGCGCCTTATGTTTATTCCAGTGATAAATTGCAGTCCCACGAGTGGCTCGCAGTGGGCCCGCGGGGGAGCCGCGTCTGTTGACTTCGGCAACATTTTTATTGACTCCCGACGATATCTGCCGCAATTTAAGGCCAATTCGGCTGCGGATCGTATTTCACGCGAAAAAACTGTTTGGACACACTCACGTGCGAGTAGGTGCTGCGTGCGCGCCGCGAGCGGTATATTAGCAAGCGTTGATGGAACTGGTAACGATCTAACCGCTCTAATTTGTGTTCAGTCAATGCCTCCTCTATGTTCCGCGCCGTGACACGCCATGAATTTATACATTACACATGTTTTGGAGTCGCACTCACTCGCACCTACCTCGTTCTGGCTCTTATGAGGAAGTACGAAACTTCGCTGCAGATATGCTCCATAACGGAAGGGATTCAACGACTACTAAACATCGAGTCGTTAAAACTAAAACACAGCAAAGTGATAAATTTTCGTCTTTCGAGCATTATAAATTATTATATGCTCTCTAATTTCATACCCATTAATGGAAAATATGGCAGAAGGGAAATATTAGGTTTCTCACATCCGTTATTAAAGTATATTCTGATTTTGGAATTAAAAGAAATGCGATTTTTTCAAGAAATTCAAAATTGAGACACAACAATTAGTTTATATTTTAGCCGTTAGAAATTAAAAAGGGTTATAAAGAGATTTTTTCATATCGTTGTTTATTTTACGTTGCGCGATTTTATTTAAACTACTTTAGACTGAGTGTAGCGAATACTTTCTTATTTTTAAAAATTTGTTTTTTTTTTTAATTTTAGATGAACCAAATTGATATCTTTAATAACGTCAACCACGGCCCCGGAATTGGAATTTGGTCCAATATAATAAAGGAAGCGAAATATTTATACCAGGCCTGTATCAGGATCAACATACTTATCTAGTCCCTGCAGCATGCGTGAATTTTAATCAATTCAAATATTAAATCAAAAATTAGAAAACGTATTGAAAACAAAATACTTTGTGGTGTACTTATTAGAAAATAATCTCGTTGTAATCAAGTACGTAATAATGTAATACGGATTTTGCGTACTTAATTAAAATTGTTATGTAAAGAGTTAGCTTTTCTACAAATACAATGTTTTACTTTTACCTCCGTCTTCATCCAATTTAATTTTTGTTTTGAATTCTTATGCAAAAACTTAAGGTTTAAAATCGCGAACCTCGTAACTGCTTTAAAAAGTGAATAATAATGTTTTTCTTTACAGTTTCTTATATTTCAAAGTTTAACTATGAAAAATTCACGTTTATTCCTGTAGCTTAAAGGTGGAAATATTCATAAAAAAATTCAGGTCTCCCGATTTATTTCATTAAAAAGCATGTTCTGCGGCTTCAGCAAAAAGAAATTAACTTTCGGCCGTAATCACTGCCCACTAATACACCTTTTTAGTGTTTATATTTTCCTGGTTTAGCAGGTAATAACGCTATCTTCTGGCTGTACGTGAGAAAATGCCCGTAGAAGGAATAACTGCTCTATTTGCTCTAAGGTATATTTCTTGTAATGCAGAGGAAGCGGAAACATGTTCCAAACGTCTTAAGTCTAATAGAGACCAACTGATCAAGTGACAACCGTGAAGGTAAGTAAGCACGTACCCACAGGTGCAAATTAGCTTCACCAGGTATGAATTTGTCACGTTCATATGCAGCAGGGTAATACGAGCAACGGAGACACCATCTCATAGCTCTGATTCATGCGCAGCCACCTGCATGTAGCTGGAAATTACTCAGGCCAGTGTGCCTCTGGTATTTCTTTTCAAATTTCCTGACCTTACTTAAAACGCGAAAGAGGAAAGTCTGTTTCCTGGATAATGCCGTGTCGTAAAACATTTGCGATTCACGCAGTCGGCCGCATCAGCAGCGGTGGCACCAGCGCGGCGAATGGTCCGGCAATTATCACCGGCTCAGGTAGGCAGCAAGAAAAGAACTCTAGTTAGAGACGGTACATGAGAAGCATAGCGTCTTAAGTCTTAACTCTTAACCGTGGCGTCACGTACCAGCCCACCTAATGGGCTGCCAGTTGCCGGCAAACGACCACCAACTAGTCGCAGCCAATTAACGGGGAGATAGCAGCTCGTCACTCTCTATCCCCTGGCAATTGATCAGGTACAGCGATCAAAACACCTGAACGCACCTGAGTAAATCAATTCATTCCCTGAAACGGAGAAAACCAACAAAAAATTGCCGACAGACATTCCGGTGGCCGTTGGCCGCTTTGGCCAGTTAAACGAACCCTGCGTCGTCGTTGCGTTCCGTCAAGTAAAAACTGACTTCAATAGCCAGCGTCCAGTTTCACATCGAAATTTTCTTGGTGCTGTAGTTCTTGTCAAAACACGTTTCAGGCACTTTTTTTCCATGGTGGCGGCGATGACGACTACGGCCAAGACGATGAGGAGCGCTCCTCGCCCTTGGCGCGGCCCTCTTGCGACAAGCGTCTTAACCTTGGTACCCTGGACGATTCTCGCCTCCTTTGCAGGCGAGCCGCCCAGGCTAAATCGCTTCACAAACACAGGCTTTTGCTTTCGAGGCTGCCCGTCATTGTCAGATCAGAGCTGTCATGAGAAATTTTCTAATCACCGAACAATGCGCCCTTTTCCTGTTGAGCCTCTTCGTCTTCCAAGAACTCTCCGGAATGCTGAAGTTAAGGTGACCCTGGAACACGTGCAATACCCTTGCGGGCCACATGAAACGTGTTCTCAGGCGGATTTTCGAGATTCCTTTCGTCATTCAGGCCGACTTCGGTTTTTTCTTAGCGTTCGAACACTAAGAAGCCCTTTCCAGCCGAGCCATATTTGTCGCGATAAGGTGCGCGATAAGCCCAAGGCATTCCGGCTAGTTGTAGCTTCAAAGGAATGGTCAAATATTTACCGAAGTGTGAGCCCATTCTGAAAAATGCTGAATACAAACATTGTCAAGGAAGTCAACGCGATGATGGCATCGAGATCTGTTGTGTTGTAAAACAGACGCATCAGCGCATTAACACTTAATTAAAAGTGTAATTGTAGAACACACAAGCGATTGAGGGCAACGAAAGGGAGGGCCCGAATCTTCCCTGACTGTGACACAGACTAGAAGTGCCTATGAATTGAAAGCAAATTTGTAACTCAAATGAATGCACAAATTCACAAGTATGATTTAAAACTTGATTGTTTTACTTATGACTTTTATTCTTTTACTTAATAGGGAGTCTTCCACTCTACTTTTGAGTGCGTACAACGTGTCATTATTTTTTTCTAAATTGTCCAAAATAGAACCTATGTAATTATTATTTTATTATATATGAAAATCGTCTGAAATCGCCTTAGAACTTTTAAGTAAGCGTCGTGATAATGCAGTTATTCTTAATCTACAAATTAATAACTGGAGTGATCGAACGCCCTTCGCTCCTACAATTTACATCCCTCAACACCAATCAGCGTAATCTCAGATCCGCTCACCTCTTTCGCCTAGATAACCATGTAACATTGTAAAGCCAATAACCATGCCGTCTTCGATTGGTAAGGACCTCTCTAATGTCTCGTCCCCCTCGCCTTTTAGTTAGGTTTTACTTAGTTTAATTAGTTTAAATCTATAAGTAGCATCTACTAACAATAAAAAAGATCTCTCAATTTCTATAGGTTTTTGAATGTTTCAAAAACTCTTCAGCACAAGACATAAATTTTTTTAAAGCGTCTCCATCTCCGTGTTGGAACCTTAAACATTATTCATTTCTATAAAAGAAGTTATTGAATGGGAATTCCAAGAAACCGAAGCAGAAAGGGTTGATATTAAAATATAGAATCATAAACTTAGGTTGCCAGCGCGACACCCACGATCTTCTAAAGGCCATCTGGGCGATATCAGCAGGGCCAGGCTGCTTCTGTTTCCTGTTGGTTGGCGTTCTCTTCTAGATATGCAAAAAAGTTCCAAACCCAGTTCGAAGATGCCCCTCATTGCATATTCGAGCTTCTTCTAACCCTAGCTGGCTGTCGCTCAGAAAATGCAATGCAGATTGCGGGCGTATTCTGACGATCTTCATTTAAATTTACCCCATCTGGACAGCCGGGCATAAGCAACGATCGAACGAGCATTGGCTGCATTGACATCTGAAATAAATAATGAAACCTCATCCGCGGTTCATGCAAAATTCAAAAATACGCCGCCGGTCAGAAGGGTGCCGACCACCTCAGGGAAGACGAATGGCGAACGTCACGTCGCATCTGCATGCGGCCACGCAAATCGCGAACGCAAGTGAAGGCCGGGATAGGAAAAGTGATGCGAGCGGACCGCGGATAAAATTTACAAAATCTCCGATCGCTTCTACGATTAAGATTATGCAGAGAAATTTCCAGTTGCCGGCGAATGAAGTTGTCAACAAGTCGACGGCCACGACGCGGCCACCTCAAGACGTCGACGCGAACATCTTCGAACAGGCCGCGCGACGGCAACGTCGACTTCCTTTTTACAATGTTAACATGGCTCCGGTGCATTTTATTATCATTTGTTTATACTTGGCAGCGGGCTTCGCGTTTGATAACTTTGTCTGTCGTCTACGCAGATTCCGCGCCAGATACGCGGACCGCGAACGGCGATCGGGCCCCACGGCGGGATGCGTAAGACAAGATTGCTTCACAGCAACCGGACTTTTCAATAATTGTGAAACTTTAATTGGAGGAATGTTTGTCGGAGTCGACGGTCCGCGCAGGTGTTCGACCTTCGAGGCGATTGACACCTCTCCGCAAAAATCCACCTTCGCTTATGGCGCGCTTTCTAAACTTGGCATCGGCCGGCCGCCAAAATGTTTTTACAAGTGTTAGCACTTTAGATGTGACTTTTGCACTTCGGCTTCTATGGTCTTTGATTTAGTGTAACTTTCAAATCACCAGGAGTTTGGCGTCATTGTTTTTCTTCGACAGATTTCGCAATCAGTTTCCAAAGGTGAATTGTACTTTTCAATATTCCCTTAGTTCATCTATGAACAGATCTGGAAATTTATTATCTGTGTATTTTGTGTAACACTTTTTTTACTAACACTCTTCCCCGGAAAGCCGACAAGTATTGGACCCTCGACCTTTTGAAGGGTAAACCAGTCACACTATTACTTCTCTACTATGCAGAAACACTATACGAGTTTATATAGTAAAAACAGTTTTAAACAAGAAACATGAATTAAGCCCTTATCTTCAATTCTACACAGAATTGTTGAAATAGTTTAGAGGTTAGCAACAGGTAACAGGTAAGTTCATCCAATCCAATCACGTGTCTATGCTACCCAAAATGCTGAATGATTCTGAATGATACAAAAATTTCAATCATAACGCATGTGATGATCTGACCGTAAATTTTTCGATAACTTGTTTATGTCTAATTGTTTTCTTTGCTTTTTTACTTTTAAAAAATTTATACGACCATGTGTACATGGTACATTTAACGTGCGTGCTAGGGGGTCACTCTGCACCTAAATTTTGAATTAATTAATATTAAAGTGTTCAGTAGCTGCAAGTACCTTTCTGAGCTGTATATGCATACGCAAAATTGCACCTACTCTACCGCAGTCCAGTTCCAGAATCTCTTCATAGGGTGGACACTTGTGCAATATCACGCTAAACGTTCAAGACTTTTATATTTTAATTAAGAAAGGTCTTTCGCCTGTACGCTCTCTGGGAAGCCGTAAACTAAGCAGGTAATTAAACTGAATTAACGCAATGTTTCTCACACGTTAATTCAACTTAATTAGCTTCGCGGATCAATGATGATAGCTGAATTAATCAAATCTTTTCCCATTGTGCTTCACCTCTTGGTTTTGGTGAGAACGTAAACAAATCGAAATGCAGGTACGGTAATAATTGAACGGTCAAAGCCGCACTGCGGCGCGTAATTAAGCCGTAATCAGTTCGGAGGCAAATGAGATGTAAATTCCTCAGCTATGCGGAGCAATTCCCATTCCAATGCCCACTCGGCCTGTCCTGCTCCGATTAATTACTACGGACCGTCTTGCGCGCTCAGCAGGTTTGAGGTCCGAGCCCACGGCGTACGGCGGGAAAAAATCGTCTGGGAGTGCATTAGCGGCCAGTGCAGCGCCTTGGCGGTCGATAAGACGGTTCCCCTTTCTCCTTAATCGCGAGCCATTCATCGGGTGTTCATTGAGAAAACGCAACACAGGGCCACTCCAGGGTCGTCACGGGACCCTTAGCTTTTCCGGGCCGATAGCGGCCCACATCCGACCGATTGGCTCCTGCACGGAACAGACGTAGTCCGTTCGCAATTTTTGCACAGTCTGGAGGGCGAAGAAGACAAGTTCCTTGGGGAAAAGCGAAGGAATGCCGCCTCACTGGGTCTGGGACCCACGCGGCTCGTACATAACAAAGGAAGCGTTTACATAACACCGGTCGAAGCGCCAGACGCTACTCAGCCAATGTGGTGCTATGTTTACCAACAAGCGCACACATAGCAGCCCCGCCGTTAACCGGCACCGGGTGCAGGTGGAGGGGATGAGTCAGCGACTTCGGTTGCAGGGGAAAAAGCCGAAGACGGCGTAAAGACGTCGAGCTCTGATTGGCCGATGGGTGGAGTTGCTCTGCTGGTATAAATACGACTGCCGGGGAAGCAGAACGTCATTTTCGAGTTGACTTTTGTGGGGTTCGATTCCGTCGTTCTTGTGAGCAATCGGTTCGTTTCTTCAGTACCTTGAACTTTGATGATTTTGAGGGAAACATCTTGCGATTAAGTGATAATTACTGAACCTGACTTGAGCAAACGATTTAAGGATTAAGTGCGTCCGAGTGAAGTTTACTTTAGTAGCAGTGTGCCTGTGAACTTGGAATTCGCGACAACAACGATATTAGTAAAAAAATAATTTAGCAAAAATGAAGGCTATAACCGCAGTGTGTGCAACCGGTGCTTCTGTGCCAGCGGTAGTTAACGGACGTGTATCGCGGCATCGAGACGGTGACCATGCCGAGATCAAAATGTACCTATCGAAACTTAAAGACCTCGTGCCATTCATACCGAAAAATCGAAAACTCTCGAAATTAGAAATAATTCAGCACGTTATCGACTACATCTGTGATCTGCAAAGTGAGCTCGAGACACACCCGGCCGTCAGCAGTTTCGACGCAGCTGCCGCGCTCAACGGACAGCATTCGCAAATTAGCGGCTCGACCGAGCAGCTGTCGCACCTCAATCAACAGGGAAATAGCCAGAGCACTTCGCAGTCGCCGGCGACGCCGCCAACCTCGTCTAGTCCCCAAAGGCAGCCTCTGTGCGTCCGGCCGAATCCTAATACTATCCTCTCGGCGTCACACAGCAACCCGCTCACCTCGGTGGCCCCCAGTGGCCAGACTCATCACATCTCTATTAACTCATCACACTCGCATGCGGTAAGTCAAAGTTCCAAATAAATAGCAGATCTAGGCTAGAGCTGGCATCTCTGATTTATTGCTGTTTTCCGCACTATCGCAATCTTGAGCGACTTAGAAAATAAAGAAAACCTAGTAAATTTTATTGAAGATCTATTGATCTTACATAATTTTGAAATCTTCAAACCAACGTGAAAATTTGGTTAGCGATGCTAGAACAGACAAAAACTCCCTAAATATGAAATAAGTCCAAGCAAAACACTGATTTAAAACAAAATCTTTTGAACGTTTATAATTTCAAAAATATTGGCGTAAACATCAAAATAATCCTAAAACTTCAAAACGAAGATCTTTGCATTTTCTTAAAACTAAATACCCCTTAGTTAACAATCAAAGGGCAATTTTATAGCTTCAGTTTTAAAATTTGTCCGAAGTCTTGAAACATCTCATATTTATGTTTGCGACCGTGCTCAAACAAACCCCTAATCTGCATTCTTTCAGAATAATTTAAAAATCACGTTTTATTTAAATAACTCATTTTGCCAACTTGTCTATTTCTTCTACCATAAAACAGGAATTCAGTTTGTAATTGTTCGCAAATATAAAGAACATTTTTCTAAGAAAGTCATTTCAAACGAATCGTTTATAAATGAAATAGTAATCGTTTAATTAAGTTTCACGTGTTAGTTAAAGCGAGAACACAAAAAAGTATCTAGTCTTAGTAGTTTTTTGTTGTTCACTTGCGTGTTTTGATTGCATTTGTGACTCATTTATTCAGGCATGTGATGTATAATCTTATCGGCTTTGCATATTTCGACACTCTACATTCGCAATAAATTAGTCAACTGACTGTTTTGTGTACGTAGAAGCGAGTCATGAACATTTTCTGCTAAAAGTACGCAATTCAATGCATTCACTGGGATCAGAAAAGGTTAAGAATACAATCGCAAATCCTGCTTATGTTTTGAACAGGAAAAAGACATTTTGATTCTCTTTAACAACATTTTAATAAATAATACAATTTATTTACTTTCGTTGATAACAATCGTCTTGTAAATAATAGTCACGGACTTCTAAATTCTTCCTTATTTATGTTTTCGTACTTTACACCTACGTTTAACACAATTCGATTTAATTAGAAATCACACGATTGCCTCGTAAACTACTGCGACCTTTAAACTGAATCTGGATAATTGGGGAAATAAAAGTGGAAATCTTTCGTTTTCGATATTATTTTCAAATTATCCAATTTTCCCTCCAATGGCCTTTTCAATTACACCGCACTTAATGACAATGCAAAAATAGCTGTCTTTATATTCTAATATTTGTAAACACCTGCAAATCATTAAGGCATTTTTTAGATTAAACGTGATATGCGTAATCACTCACAAATGTTCCAATATTTTTAATACTTTGAGAAGTTGAAGAAATGTCAATAATTAAGTTCGTCGCGCCGTCACTAAATGCGTCAACCGTTTACGCTATAAAACTGCTATTAACTAGTTATAAAAAATTACTGTAATCAAAATAACATAACAGAAGTCGTGTTGCTGCTTCTGTACCAGGGACAGCTCTCGGAGTGACGCAGTTTAGACTAAGTGCTAGACTTTCAATGTCTACCAAGTAAGCTGCCTGAAGGCGCGTCTTCCGTGTCCCCAGATCTTGCAGAGATCGTCACGGGGAATTAACGTGTCTCTCACGAAATTAAGCGAAAAGTCAAAAAATCAACTCCCGGTCTGCACCTGGACATTGAGGTGAGCGCAAAACGAAGAAAAACTTGAGAAAATTATAAAAAGCGCCCAAGCAAAATATAGAGAAAAAAAAGACGAACATTAATTTGAACACCTGCAGAAGAAACATTTCGAAATCACGTCATCAACTTTGAAAATTTCACTAATCTCACATGAACGTTGCGGGCGCACGGGCGTTAGAGCTTTGCGGCTACAGGCACATTCGCGCCGTGAGCTGGAGCCCGCAGCCGCGAACGTCGGCCGCGGCACACAAAGCGGAGCCAGTCGAACGCGGTGCTCGCGGGGGGTGGGTGCGACGTGGAAGGGCGCGCTGCTGTTTGTCGGAAATATTAGTGGGTAAGTGAAAAAGAGTTGTAAACAAAAAAAGATTTATAAGGCAGCAGACATAAGAGGCGTAATCATCGCGCCATCTGCTTAACAAATCATTCAGCGGAAAGTTTTGCACGTGTGCCGCTGCTGCCGCCACGGTACAGAAACCGCATGCTGACGATGGCCGCTTCTGTGAACGGCCACGACTAGCCGCGGCTCCGCGCATATCAAAGGCTATCAAAGTGACCAGCCGTGGAGCTGGACTGCATCGTTCGCGGCCGCGCGCACTTATCTCCTTGCGCACTACGAATCAGTTCCAAATCTCTGCGCCGCGGCTTAATTTGCTGCTTCTCGGCGGCGGCGGCGGCTCCACGGTCGTCGTCTTCGTCAGCCCCGGCCAGTGCAAGGAGATTTTGGGGCTCCGCGAGCGCCGCGCCGCCAACCGGAGCAGTTCCATATGAACTCTGCTGCCACTGTGAATTAGTAATCGCGGCCGCGTATCGCGCCAGCCTCGCTTTTTTCTGCACTCCCGCTGACCGCTGGGCTATTTCGATCGCGATAATGAATAGTGACTTTTCGTTTGAATAACAGATCGCCGTTGACACACATTGTCCCCATTAATTTGAATTGCAAAAATCTCAGTCCGAGTACCGAGAATTTTGACAGAGGGAAATTTCACTTGCGGCGAAACAGTCGCGGGGATTTACCATGCCGTTGCCTTTCTTGTCGAATACCCGCGGGGTGGGATGTGGTGCGGCCGGCACAGATCACGACAAACGAAGTGATCTAAGGACCCGTGGGCGGCGCTACTGCTAGCGCAGCGAGCGCTGCTGCCACGATCATTAACTTTTTCGCTGGTACTCGTGGAGCTTCTAATTTGTCACGTGCGCTTTTCATTTAGTGCTATTAGCACATGCCGCCCGTTCCACCGCCTTACGTAAACTTACATCATCGGCCGACCTGGACGAGTTGTACATCTCGCGGTAAACAATTTTAGCACTAAAATTTCTTACTACTGAAATAGGTTACATAAGAGATCGCAGAAAAAAGCGCAATAATACGAATTCGGTTTACTTTCATCAAAAAACAAACAAATTAACCGTATAGCACACCTGTCCGAGCCTAAGATAAAAAGTAGGAAAGGTGCAAAAACCGTTTTAAATTGTTGGTAGTGTGCAACAAGAGAAAATCTCTGTATAAAATGCATTTAAACATGTTGCAAGCTGACAAATTTCCAAAGTAGTTTTCAGTCAGCGAAAGTAACAATTTCCGAGATAGACGATCATGGATCATCTGCACTTTAATCCGGCATCAATATCAGCAATTGTTCCAAAATTTATATCATTTTTAGACATACTTCCCAACATTAATGAATATGAACGGAAGATACACCATGTGGGTCACACAATGCTTATCAAATTTAATTGGTGATGCGTCGTACGCGTTATGTAAAAAGTAAAATAAAATTTCTTCTAAGTTCACTCAAGGCTGCTAATACCCCCAAAATTACCAATCGTCTAACATTAGAATTTAATGAAGTGGTTTTTCTATTTTTATTACAGACGACAGACAAATCCAATGGAAAGGAACGACCGCACTGTTAGGGTCCGTCTGATGTCAATTTTTGTGGTAGTCAATAACCTTAAGGACGCGTAAGTGAGTAACTTAAAGAAAAAAACACTGAGTCAGGCACAGATGCAATCAATTGAGAACTTCGGAAAAGGACAAGTTTGTGGGAACACGGAGGTTTCTTCGTCATTGAACCAAGCTGCAATAGCTAGCCGGTATCTGTAGTTGTGCGGGCAATGGCAATGGAATATGTGAAGTCACTCACCATCGAAATGTGAAACATTTTCGGAGCAAGCTGCATTTTATATTTTAATTTCATCCATCATTCTGATATATTCGATTTCGGTACTGAGCTTTCATTAGTTTACCACCCCCAATCCCTTTAACCCTTATCCCTTTATCACTTTTTTTTTTGTAATATTAGTTACCCTGTAAATATAACGATCTTAAGTAAAGTAATCAACTGTTTCCTATTTTTATTTTTTGTAACAAATGTAATCGTGTACTTGTACATTCTGCAGTTAGAGGTGTATTTCTAAGGATCAGACAAAATAGTAATTTCTGAAGAGAACAATTTTTATTTTGTCCTTGCATAGTTTTATCCTATTTCTTTGTTGTGTTTTTTTATGAATTAATGATTTTACATCTTGATGTAACATGTTCTGTGATCCGTAGATTACTTTGTACAAAATGTATAGAATTACAATTTTAAACAAAACTATATACAAAATGTGAAAATAAAAAAATACAAGAAAAAGATTACAATGAAAAATGTATATTTATTTTATTATTAAATTTATCCTGCCTTAAATTTTACATCCTTGGGATTCTTCAAAAATTTGAAGTATTAACAATTTTATCGAAGATGTTAAGTATGGTTTCTCTAAAATGAAAAGATGATGATCACTTATATTTTCTGCAACGGCTTGAATTTACGCTCAAATGATGAAAATCAGTTTGATAAATCTACGAAATTTATGACGATACAACTATTTTTTGTTGTAGTCAATTTCAAAAATAAGATTTTCAAGAAGCTAGTAAACATCTTAAAAATTTTAATAATACTTCGGACTGAATTAAAAATGAAGTGTTATTCTTGATTCCATAATACTGCAACAGTTTTTCACTCAGTGACGTCATATAATTGTAGCAATTAATAGGAATTTGATTACGACGTAACAGCAATCCTAAAGTGATTCAACAAATGGCACGTCTCTAAGAATACTAAAGTTGTGAAAAGGTAAGATAAGAATTACAAAATGAGAACACAATTTATGTGTAACTAATACGAAAGTCACAAAAACGACGTACAGACAGGATATTCAAAAAGTAAACATTTCACTGCCACAAAGAACGTCCAATTTTGTCACTTGAAGAATTGCCCGTATCAAACTTGAGTTTAAATAACATCAAAACGGTGAAAAATATCGCGAAATAAAGAAATAAACGAGGAAAAGAAGACTATTGTATCTAGAAATATAAATAGCAAGTTTTATTTTCACTGAGTTCAGTTGCCCTAGAGAAAACTGCTGCTTCTAAACTTTAATTGGATCAGAGTCCCTCTAGTCATTGCAGCATCTTCTCAGGATAATAAAAGAATTTCAAGGGAAGAATTTTAAAAATTATAAACGTGGTAGTTTTATTACGATTAAAGGAGGATAGTTCAATATCTAAACACTATTATAATATTGTTATACCAAACAATAATTGAATTCGTATTAGATTATAAAATTTCTCTAGTTCCCATCTGGATTGTAAAATTTCTCAACACTTGCAGCCCTTCTCGCGCTTTTTACGCATTGATTTTTTACCTGGTGTGTGGTTGACCGATATTTCCCGGTATATTAAAAAACTCATAGGTATCCGTGTCATGCTTGAGTTGTTTAATGCGGCAATTCTATTTTTACAGCTTACAATTATTACGTAATTCTTACTCTGAATAAATTAATGGAATTTTTAATAGGCTCTCATGCAGAACGGCTATTGAATCAGGTGTTGAATGACTTAAAGGGTCTTTTACAATTTAAAATGAAAACCATTGATAAGGTAAGATTTTAACAACAATGGCTAAGGTAACCTTAACCTAAATAAAACATTAGCATACTGCTTTTTAAAAGTTTATTAAGGTGTCTTATAACGTATTAAGTTTCACATGGTGTCAATAATGAAAAATATATTTTTGCGACTAAACATTTTCCAAGCTGTCGTAGAAGTTACCAAAAAAGAAAAGAAATCGCACTGCCCAGTTGGTCAACGATATAAATTATAGGTTCCAGCAAGTAGCAGATTGCTTAACAAATTGACCACCACGCAGGTCCGTATCGTAAGAGATCATAAAAGTCGTGAAACTCGTGTTAGCTATAAGTTGTTAAAATTCATGCATTATGTTCATGCCACACCCCGAAGGCACTCTTAAATGAGACACTCGTGAAATGTAGTAGTCAGCCGGGGAAATTTCTCAAGCCCAAAAGTTTCCCAAGAGTAAAGTTAATAAGGCTCTATTTTCTAGGTAAGAAAAACACTAGTGAGCAAGATTAATGAACCTGCGAAGAAATATGCAAATGAGTCCCAATTGAGGTGCATCAATCAGATGTGAATGAAAGTTAATTCGCGAGACGAGCTAACGTTTCTTCAAATATCGATAAATTACAATTAAGAATTGTAAATATGTTACACGGACGAAGCTAATGGTTAGATTAAATAATTGTGAACATGGGATATTTACGGTCGTGTTAACCGATTCGCTTCTTCAGAATTTTATAAATTGCAATAAAAACGAGCCATCTCTAATGAAGATTGGATAATATCCATGGAAATTGAGTGTGTAACGACGTCATTTTTGGGAATTATACTTCCATCTGTATATTTGCCAGAGCCATCAACCACTTTATGCGTCAGTCAGTCACTCTTATTTAGTCAGTTTTTACTTTTCCTTCTAGAAATATATGCGGTGTCTGTTAGTGGATGTCCCCAATTTGTGACTATTTTTTTGGTGTTCCACACGTCGAAAAGTAAAAAGCGAACTTTTATAGTATTCTTTATTCTGGCAGAGTCGAATTCTTCGAAAGCAAATCGATAATTCGAAAATTTGAATTATTAATTATTAAGTAATTATACAACGGAGATTAACGTCTTGAACATGTTTTAAAAACACCGAAATCTTGTTCTTTGCAATTGGGATGAATTTAAAAATCACATTTACTTATATTGCTTAAAATAGAATTCAACTTTTATTTTCGAAAATGACTGTTAGAAAAATCTAAAAAATGTTGTCTTATGTAAGTCAATTTTCTTGTTCTGCTCCTTTGGATATTTTCCAGCAGCCAAATATTTTATAATATTCTAGAGTACATAAAGACACAGACATGAAGACGAAGGCTTCATCACTATGTCTTAGGAAAAAGGACGGAATGTTTCTTGAAATTGAAGTGAAACAGCAAGAAAAATCTCAGACGCATTTTTATTCTTTGTTTTTTTAGCAAAGCTAACAACTTCAACCATATAACGATGGCTATTATTATTAAAAGACAGTTTCTTTTCACATGTAAATCAATCAAATTAAGCATATGTGGAAACCCCAGATCATGATTGGGGTCTTTTAAATGTAGGAGGTTTTATAATAGAGGCATTTCAAAAATATTTTAAATTTAATTATGTGATTTTTCTTTCCACAAAATTCTTGAAATTTTATAAAATTAGTGAAGTAAAGAAACCATAATTTTATTTTTTAAAGTAATTTTACATTTAACTATTAAAGGGCAGAAAGAATTTTTCATGAAGTCTCGTAATAAAATAATTTTAAAAATGAGAAATAGGTTTAGTTTTATTTAAATTACACTTAAATAAAGACATTTTCCGCACTCCATATAATAAATCGACAATTTGAAATACTTTGCAACAGAGAAACAGGAATATGCTATAATTGTTTTCCCAAATGCAATAAATGGGAAAGTTCTTAACAGAGATCCATTTTATTACCTTTCTTCTACATCCCTTGTAGGTAATTTGAACAGAAAGGAAAACTATTCCGTTTCGGATTGCTTCAGGGAAGCAATTATCATTCCATATGTGAACTCTTCCTTTCTTTATTAAGTAATTGCAAAATTCAAACCAGCCGGAGCTAGTGCTACTTTCCTAAAACTTTTATTTAAGTTGAACGAAGATAAAATTTTGGCTCAAGGGCACCTGAGCACGGTTGTCGAATAGCCGAGCCCAGCATCGGCTGCAGCCATTCCAGGCGTGTCTTTCAGCATATCTCACTCGAAATGTGCCATATTTTTTATGGCACCACACCTACGCGGTATAATCAAAATTGCTCCGGACTCGTATATATTTTTATGCCTGCGATTAGACAATTTCCTTCACAAAATAGTTCAAGTGAAATTTATTGCAGAGGTGCGCAAGGGGCAAAATTTTGCACCGGAGCCCACAGGGTACAAATCATGAATTTTGATTGATAAGAGTGTCCAGCGGAGTTTATGTGATGTTTTGACTTTTGTGGAATATCGCTCGGCTGTGCTAGACAAAAACTGTGGAGTCTTCAGAGCGTAATAAATCGAATGTATTTGGGAGTGGCCGTCAAAACAATTAGCCATGAGAAACTGAACGCTTAAGAGCCATACTAGTAAGATTTATTCGCAAAACTTGTTGCCACCTGATCGTTATTGCCTAGTAAATTAGCTTTGGCAGCTATGATATATGAATGCCACCTTTCCCATGAACTTACTGACTATATTTTTATTCAAACGTATAGTTTTTTCCATCTGTTACAGTTTAAAATAAGAAATAATTTCTATAAATGAATTGTTCATGACAATTCCATCTTTTATTGTCCAATAGTCTGTATAGACCAGTAGCTTAGTAAAATATAAAATAGGATTCACAAGAAGACATGTGGAAAAAGTTGGATTTAAGGGACCTTGTGGAGGATCACTTGGACAAAAACAACAAAATACATATGCGATGTTCACGATCTTAATATTGTTTCTTGGCGAATGGAGAGCCCTCTTATCAATGACCATGATCTTAACAATTTTTGGTTGAATAATGGATAGTATTTTATAAATTTTTAACTAAACCCTAACTTTTACATATTCTGCAGTATACATTTCCAAATCTAGGCTTCGATTGTTTTCTATTTTAATATGTTAACATAAAATGTTTTCATGATGATATTAAACAGTAATGGTTTTTTACTTATTTGTGCGATATATGATTTTTTTTAATTGATTTTTCTGGAAAATTCCTATCACTTAGCTAGACAGTTTTCTAATCCTGAGGATTTTACATCATAGAAAATTTCAAGAAATTATTATTAGTAATTAATTTATTTTTAAAAGGTGGCTAATTTGAATCCAAGATTGCCTAATATTTCTAGACTTAACACATATTTTTGTGCAACACTGAGTTAATTATGATTAGATAGACGCTTCACTAAATAGATTTTAAAAAATAGTGTAAAAATCTGAAAATAGTGGTTTCGAAAGTTTACAGAATTAACCATTCAATCTAAGAGTTAATGCAGTGATATTTAATCTTCATTCTTACTTTATTCTTATCTTTCCACGTTAACTTATTATCAAACTATCACAGCTATATTATCTTTCGAATATCAGGATTCGTTCAAAATGGACCTGGATAAATTCGACAGATTAGGCAGAAAACTAAGGTATTATACTTTTTTGGCTCCATAAATGAGAAAACATTTATTACTTTGTTAAATCCGTACAAACTATCATAAAATTAATTTTACAACTTGATTTGCTAACTCAAGTATGTGGTACTTATCGCGTACTTGCAGCTATTTAAAGATCACTGGTGTAAATTTGTTTATCGCCTTAATTTGAAAGCCTTTGAAAAATAATTCGTTAACTAGACCTTTGTATCCGGCAAGGCCGCTAGATTTGCAACAAGGTCTTCACTTTAGTCCGAAATTACAAGCTTTACAAATTACGCATGTCGATCTTGTGGAAAACCTTCTACAGACATTGCGCGCTGTTCGCTGCTGGATCAGCTGCTGATCTCACAGTTGTAATCTTACAGCCTTCGGATTCGAAAACGTACGCACTCTTTTCGTCGGTTGTCGCATTCAAAATAACATTGCGGCGGTATCAATAACACCTTACGATGGCTGAACGCAATCCGACCTCCGTGCAAAGGTGTTTCTACGAGAACCACCTCGCCGCACCGTGAAGAATCAAAACTGAAAGTTTTCGTCACTACTTCGCAGAGTAACCGCGACCCTACATCTGCGCGAGCGCCTACTTCGCGGCCAGCAAATTGAGATCTCATAACGTATTCCTTTCGCCTAAGACCTGTAAATCTTAATTATAAATTTTTACGGTGCGGCAAGAAACACCTGCAGCTAATCAAAAATTCCAAGAAAACTAAGAGAAAACAAATGGGAACTGCATGGCCTGGCTTTCAGCGGTAGCGGTGACGGTGGCATTGTACCGCGCGCGCTGCATGGCCTCAAAATTTTTGGTAATGGTGCTCTGTAGTAAGAGTAGCCATGGACTTGTTGCGGCAGCGCGAACCGGTGACCTTACCTGAAAGAAAAATAATGTAACCGAGCTTTAAAACAGTAACGCGGCTCACGGTCGACTGAGATTTGCACGTGTCTGCGATTGAAGCTATTAAGGAAATAATTAGACGCACCTGTGCGTCTGTGCCATTTGAATATGCGCATATAGTACAAGTACAATGGTCCGCCACTGACCGGCCATTGCTTTTCGCTCCGAGCCGCTGACTGCTTTGAATACCTTCTTATTTCTTAACCACCTGGAAGCATTCCCTTCTAATGAGTGTCAAGAAGAAAACAACCGGTGCAGGTCGCCGTCAGGGATGAGTTAATACCGCTATGGTATCGATACTTTATAGTAAAAAATAAGTAAAAGAAAACAGCCTATCACCTCAGAATAAAATCATATGCCTGTATGTTACCTGCGAATAAAATAATTATGACATATACAGTCAATTCTGCTTTTACACGATGGACATGTTCCCGAAGAATACGTGTAGAGAATATATAGTATCTATGAAAAGGTAGAAGTTTGGTTCCAGACCTAAGAAATCAGAAAAAAATAATATAATAAACCATATGAAAATTCATGTTAGGATCTTATCATTTTTACGTGCTTGCATATTTTATTTAAAAAGGATTGTACATACTATAAATTGTCACCTGAAGAGAAAATATCAAAAATTCATGAACACAAAAATCAGGCAAAATAATATGAGTTACCGATAAAAAGATTTTATACGTTTATACTTAATGGAATGGTTCTAAAAATAATTGGTATGGAAATGAAAACTGGATCGAGCACAGGTGGCCACATGCTTCATCCCTAGTAGACGGCACGTTGTAAGCACTCAGCGCACAGGTTGTAGGCTTTTCACCTCTGGAATACCTGAGGCGCCGTGATAATCCCAATTATGAGGGTAGAGAGAAACCATCGCTCGTTCAGCGATTGCGAGTGGGAGACGCACATGATCAAAAAATCTTCGGAGCTCACTCAGCGCCACCGCTTAATGGCACTTCTAATTTACGGGCGAGTTTTGCACTCCCATCGCGGGGCATTTAGAGCCCAGTAATGTGTGAAGTCGCGGCTCACTGCAGGCCGAGCACAAACCCTGAGCTCTTCGACGCCACTCGGTATTCACCCATTACCTCACCTATAAAAGTCAGAGAGCATAAGCCGATAGCCCATTTCGAAGTCGTTAACATGGCCGGCCGCGAATGCATCGATGACGGCCACCGCTGGATGGTTACATATCCATAACCATAAAACTAATGCCGCCGACCCGACAACAGAAACTATAAAATTATAATATCCGATTTTGCTGGATGTGGGCACGGTCATGACCCTGAAACGGCCCGGTCGCGGTGATCGCCGCGAACCTAGTAGCCGGATTTATCAGGTAGCCGAAGACTTTTGATTTGTGTTATCAGAGTGGCTTTGCTGTCTTGCCGCATCACACCAAGAAAAGCGTGAGAACTTCGCATTTTGTGGCACAACGAGAAAAATGTTGTGTCGCTGGTTTAGCCGGTCCTTTCACAAGACGAGAGCGATTTAAGGTCGCTGGATATTAATCGGTGCGTATAATTAGCCCCGGAGGAAGTTGCGGTGCTGTCTTACCTGTCGCCACTTGGGAAACTTGAATATATTTTATAATGCTGTGCACGTAAATTAGAGAATATGGGACGACTGGGCCCCACAGAGTTTTCGGTTTTTTTTATGATAAACAAATTTTATGATTCGGCTTGATTTTTTAAGTGGATTCGAGAAACATTCGCTGTAGAATAGAATTACGGAGCAAAGGCACGTCTAGAATACAATAACAAATAAGGCACGACTGGAATACAATAAAAGGTCATAAAATGTAAAAACCCATGGATCCACAACACCACATTTGCAGAAGCAATCATAGAACCACTTTAGGAACGAAAATTTAAAACGACATACGAGGTTTTAGAAAATATTGCCGTATGGACTATAACTCCAATTGACAAGAGCATACTAACTCCATTCTACAAAAAAGTAGTTATTTTAATAAATGAGATTTAGGGGCCAGTTTTTGATATCTCCATTTAATTTTTTATATATACGATTGTAAATTGCAAATATTTCTACACAAAATTCTATACAGTAATTTGAGTTTTGATTAAGGTGATGATATAAGATTTTGTATTCCTCAAGGCTCTGTTAGCTAAACTTGTTTTATTATCTTAATCTACAAGCTATTAAATTATTTTCGTTATACAATAGCTTGAAGTATATGGCATTAAATATCTGTTTTTTTTTTAAACAATTAAACTGTGGCGATGTATAACATTTTGCTGGTTTTAAAAGGAAGATATATGAAAATATTCTTTAATACAGGAATTAAGCACTATTATTTCCATCCCCTTCAATGTCGCCTTAATGATTCTTTACGAATTTTGAACAACATTCATGAATTCTTTTAATTTTATTGTAAATGACGAAATATTGTTAAAATTCTTATTTTTATTAAGTGTTAACTTTATTGCAATTATTAACGACCCAACATGAAGTCTTTTTTGGATTTCACTTACATTTAAACTCTTCTTAATAGGAATATTTTTTAGCCAGGTGCGGTCACATCTCCAAATAAGAACGTGGAACCCCACGCGGGAAATCTTTTACTGTTTATCAATTACTTACGATTTCACCTCATAAAAATTTATGGACATAAGAAGAGGCCTTCCTTACAAGATCCAATTGTTTACTTATCTAAAATTAACGTTTCACTTGAAAAAAAAAAGTTAAAAAAATTCTATTGAAAAAATTGGGGGGTCTTTTGGACCCGCGGTGACCGCAACGGATTAAAATCAATTCCAAAAAATTAATGTGTGGCATTTGAAGGTTTTTAAATATGTAACTACGGTAATAAATAAAAAATAAAGTTTCATCCAAAAAATTAGAAGCTAAGTTAATAACGAGCAGCTGCGACTGATCTTCTCACATCAAACATTTCACTTTTTTCTTGAAGTATATAAAAAGCAAAATATTCATAAAAAAGTGTTAATGAAAACTAAACTCATCTTTAAATCGACTATTAGATGTTGAAAATACAATACAATACAAAAAATATACAAACTTTTGAAGCATGCTATCGTGAGAGAAGCACCTTGAGACTTAATTGTATTGATAAAAATATTTGACTGAGGCGGCACTTAGAAAATTGCATTCTGTGCTTAATAAACTAATTATTTATATAGGGACGATTTTTCATGTTGGAATTTTGCGATAATTCTCAACAGATTTGGAAAGAGTATATTTTATCTGGATGTCGGACAGATTGCTTACTCAGCTATTGCCAAGACGAAGAATCACACAGTTGACACTAATCAGACCTCAGAAGCGGGCGAACTCCGCACGCGTGTGAGCCGATGCCAATGAAGCGCAAGTAGGTGGTGAACGCGCCTTAAAACTGTTTTCCCTCATTCTATTCACTCAGGTTTTGTTTGTTTGCCTTCCACTAGTGAAGTGTTTCCATTTGCCTGAGCGACAATAAACAAATCGGTTTCACACTTAATGAAACGTCTTGGGGTTTTTTTGGTGGTCTCCTGAAAAACCTCCACTTCCGCGTCGCCCTGGTGCACTCAGCGGCTCGGTGGTGGGACCCAGTTCAGTTTGGGGCGCAGCCAGCGCGTAATTTGAATAAACATAAACAAGACGTGAACTGATTTAGAAACTTCTCCTCAATGCAGGGAAGCTGCGACCACTTGGCCAGAAAAATTTCAGCGTTCTAATAGCTCGAGATGCGCGGTTGAGAGCCACAGCCAAAATCAGCAGCAGCACCATCCGCACTGTTGACTATCCTCCTAATATCAGTGATAGCGTTGTTTGTGCACCGCGAATTCTCATTAATCCGCAGATACTCACTGAATGTTTTCACAGATGTTCCGCTGTTTTCCTTTGAACTATATTGAGCCAGACCAATTCGAAATGAGGCCTGCGCTCTCCGAACTATTTTCCAGCGAAATTGGGTTCTCTATTTGAGCTAAAGTACCAATAAATTACAAACATCCATTGCAATTTGGCTGCATAGGCCGCTCGCGGAATTAATATCCGTTCGATATAGACCTTTTCAATGGCCACCAGCTTCCGGCTCGCGAGCCAATTCGACCAAAGTTGTTTACAATAATTATTACTTCCGAAGATTCCATTCACCTAAATCTATTGACAAGAGACTGTTTCCTCGGTAGTATCGACGAACTACGTCTTCCACCTATTCAGGGAATTTCAAAGAGTAATTTAGACATAAATGTGGACATGAAGACGCCAAATTATGGCAACTTTAAATTTATTGAGCTTTTACTAGTCATTGACTATTAATTCTAATAAAACCTGATTTGTTGATCCGTTAGTGGTTCAAAAGAAGATTAGGCAGACTAGTCAGATGTTTGTATACCATTTGGGAAAAACTGGTTTTAGTCAAAAACCGCTCTAGAAATTTTAACAATCAATTGGATATAATAAAATTGAAACGATGCTGAATCGTATCTAGACCTAGATCGATCGTAAATAATAAAAGTTGTAGATATAAACATTTAAAAAGCACGTTAAATAACGAATTGAAATGAGCTCTAATAGGCGTTGTTTAGAAAACCATTGTCTACTAACGCAATTATGTCTTTAAAAACAAAAAACTAGGATATACAAGCTACATAAATATTCCAAACAAAATAGTTATAGATATCTGATAAAAGTTGATATATATGGATTGGTTTTTCCTTTGTGCCATCATTTGATACTCGTTATGATACGTGGACATAAGTTTTTTTCTGAATGAGAAATTGTTGCAATAATCAGAAATAAGCCAAAATTTCGATGAGGTAAGAGGTTTTAAGTTCATAGAACTTTTGACTTTTTCTAGAAATTTGAAATAGAAATGAAATTATAAAAAATTAATTTTTTGAATAACAAAAAACAGATCAAAACTTTTATAAAGTTAGAGATTTTCTTATTTTATTGTGTGCCTCATCGCATAAACTAATTATAGATACCTTGTTTTATAAAATAAAGTTCGATATAATAAGATCGCTTTTATTTCTTTACATAAGTTGGAATTGTTCGCAACTTTTGCAACAAATGAAGTAAGACAACGCTTTTGCGACGTACGCTGAAGTTAAAGTTACTTATTAAAAGGAAAAGTATTTATTGAAACTAAATCCCTCAAATAACGAATGCAATGTCTTTTTAGCAGAAAGTGGCTATTTTTAAGTTAAATATGCAAAATCAACACACGTATTTCCGTCTAGTTTTCATCAGTTTATATTTTCACACTTACTATTGGTATTTCAAAGTAAGACGAAGTATATCAAAGTTAAGATGCTTCAGTATGAATTTTTTAAAACCTGCTTTGAAATAAATCAATCGTTCTTTCAGTGTTCTACTCTCTTATTGTGTTGATTTCAAATGTTTAAATTTTATTTACATTTTATATTTTTATTGTATTTTTAAAGTTCAGATACTTAAAATCTGCAATCATTAGCCCTGAAATTTAAAAAGTAAATTTTTAAGTTTGTAGTAGAAATATTTCAGAAATTACATTTGCAGTTTGAAAATAGAAATACTTGAAACATAAATATTGCAGAAAAATTAAAAATTCAACAACTAATTGTTACCACACTTAAATTTCTGGCTATAATACTAAAAAAATCAAAATATGTCACGTTATATTTAATTTGAGTAAGTTCTCTTGTTTTAATTTAAAAAAAAATTTAATATGAATTTTTATTAATGTTTTTGATTATATAAAAAAGTATGTTAATTGCTGACAAAAACACACGAACTTTTATTCTTTTGTTTTTGAAAATCACCTACACCTACTTTATTTATCTTGTTAGGCTACTAAAACTTATATTCTTAGATGTATTCAATCGTAATTTGAGTGTCATGAAATCATAGGTGCTATGTAAGAAAAACATTAAATGTTGCTAATGGATTAGCTTTTAGAGTAGCATGGTATAACATGGTATAAGATTTCTAAAGCAAATTAAAATACCTATTTTTGTACATAAAAAATGTCGCTCTTATCAAAACAATGAACGAGAGGACAGTAATTGATTAATCAACTGAGAACCTGCAGAACCAGAGATTGGATAACGCATTCTAACTACAAGCACTTCGTTTCTATGCCATCGATCGCATTTTTAATACTATGAAAGGCAATTTGTCTCTCGGATGGAATTTTTGATTTATTTGAAGTGTGTCAGTAAATTTGCAAAAACTTAATTTCTGAATATTAAGTTGATTATAAATGCAGATTTTGGGCAACACTTTTTTGTTCTCCCTTAAATTCAGTCGGCCTGACTATTCATCACCATACTACGCATTCCGTCTGCCGCCAATGACGACTTTTTATTCTCACGGATTTTCTCCAATTAGTTGCAACGTTGAATAGGAAATTGAAGAAAAATCGGTGAAATGGGTTTGTAAAAGGTTGCTCCGCCAAAGCACACGTACGTACATGAAAAAATTTCGTACGGTAAAAATATCGAACAATCTTTTCGATTTTTTTGCGGATGTAGGCGACTGACACCTTTCCGTGAAGAAAGTTAAAAAGATTTTAAAAAGTCGAGCAACGATGTTGGTAACTGGCGACGGCGATCTTGAATCTTTCACCGTCAGCATCGTCGACGTCGTCATCGCAAATGGAGATGATTGCACAGTACGGACAGGCCCAGAAAAAGTAGATAGCGATCAGGCGAGAAAACCAGATAGCCCACACACAAATCAGAGGTGACTAGTGCGGTGCGGTGCGAGCACTTAGCCGGGATTGTTTTCCTTTGCACACCTGTCCACATATTGACTCGAGCTTTTGTTTGTCTTTCAATTTAAATTAATTTGAAAGCTCCCCGAGGTTGGGCCACATGTGAGGATTTTTGTCTCAATGACTCAATCCGACGCAGTTTTTCTCAAGATCAAAACAAATATAAGTGAGATCATACAGCGCGACAACGACAAAATGATCTTGAGCCCATCTACCTACCCGTACCTAACCCCGCCATCAACGACCATAAAATCTCAGGTGTGGTCATCACAGTTGCACCCATGGATTCAATAACAGTAAAGCATCTCCGCGAAGGCGCTTTCAAGTCGAGCCGCCACAGTTCGGAAATCTCAACACGTGTATGCTCCGACCTGTATCGGGATCAACTGATTCTTGGAATTTCTTCTCTCCTCTTTATCCATCCTCCCGAGGTAGAGACATCGAACCGAGGTACCTTCTTAAACACCTGAGGCTGCTTAAGGTTTTCATGCTCCGGCTGGCTGGCTGGTTTGGTGTATGGCTCACTCTCGGATCTTGGGATCGGCGCAGCCAGATAAGCGCTGAATTAGACGGGAATTGACGTAAAATGAATTTGTATGAAGAAAGGAATTCGTCGCGACAACAACAACGCAACACGGGTTTCTTCGAGTCATAATCGCGCACCGGCTCTGCTCCGTGTCTTCGTGTACACCTGAAGGAATCCAGAACAAAGCCGGCCTGCGCAATGTTGCGATTCTTTGCACGCAGTGCGCGATCATTTGCGATTGGGTGAAAATTCCTTATGGACGATCCGTACCTCTCTTAGCCTGTGGTGTAGTCTTAAGAAAATCGCGAAAGTCCTAATCGCGGGAGGACAGCAGGGGTTTCAATTTTTAAATGATTGTCCCTGAAACCACGTCATTCTCACCGCGCAGCTCCGCTGATAGCCTACACTATCGTATCTTCCGGCTAGCAAGCAGGGCGTGTAATTTTAGCACGCTGGAAATGCTGCAGATTTTATTGCACGCGTTTATTGAATTACCTGAGAGGTAGGCAGCCGCTTAGTATTAAGTGACATTGAGAAATGAACTGCACTTGGCTTTTCTCCTGCGGCACACTGCGCGCGCACTTGCAGCCAAAGCGTTCTGTGTCCAACCAGATCTGCAAGCATACCGCCGCCGCGTAGCCGCACCGTCGTGGCCGCCGCTCAACGAAGAAAACTTACTTAATCTTAAAGACAGCGGTGCGGCTAGATGTCGATGACTTGTAAGCGCCACTGCTCATTGAATACGCGATTCGCGCGCTGATAGCCTGTCATTGTTTTAATCGCGCGCAGCGAGCTTAGCGCGACAGTCGAAGGCTAAAGCGCGGCATTGGACGCGACTGTGAGAGCTACCCGCTAGCTCTATCATTTCTCCCGGTGCAGCTGCGCGCAGGAAATTTTCTCGGTCGTATTTTTTTCCATTCGATTTGAAATTTGCAAAAAGTAGCATAAAAATGTAAAAGTCGTCAGCGTCAGAGGCGATTATTTATGGTGAGGCATTGATTGATTTGAAAGAAACGCGACACAAGAAATACACAGTGCGGCTGAGAAAACGCGGCTGCTGACACAGTTGCCTTGTTCACCAATTTGTGCATTGCGTTAACGATCGTCGTTACGTTGCAGAAAACTTGAAAAACTTGAAGGGCGCTTAAAGACGAACAGATCGGCCTCTCACTAGCGCTAATTATCATGCAGCATTCCCGATGCGACTTCGCCAGAGATTCTCCTATTTTACGCGCGAGTCATCGGCGTGGGTGAATTCCCATTTTCTAGAATGACTCATTCTAGTTTTTAGCCCGTTTTCTTGGTTATCATGGCGCTTTAAATAGCTCCAAGATCTTGGGATTCGCAAACTTACACAAAAAATGTACACGTATTTGAACAGGAATTAATCTAGATCTGAAATAAGTCGGCCACAATAGCATTAATAGGTAACTAAATTAAATAGAAGGTGGGCATTTTGAAATTTGATAGTTTGTAGGTGATAATCATAGGATAAGTTTGGAAAACGGATCGAGACATTTAACTTTAACTCTGATATAAAATATCTGATGTAGTTTGAAGAGCGTACTACCTTCTCAAAGAAGTACCATGTGGCACGTAGTCGACATATTCAGGTTTTCTATTTATGAAACGATAAACTTTTGTTTTTCGAATGAAGATAATTATACAAACTATTTAGTTTTAATCATAAATTTCATTATAAAAATTGAACTGTTCAAATAATCAACGAAGACTAAAATAGTGTTTCTTATTTTCTATGTTTTAGTTTGATATAAATGGAACAATTTTTGGTACCTACATTTATCATATAAATACGAAATTTTCACTTGCATTCTAAAAACCTTCAAAAACCCAAATATTTCGTTCACTTTAAAATGACTGGCATGGCAAAAAGCTCACGTCTCTGCAGAATTTATCCGAAGTTTTATGTTATCAGTTAGCGGATATATTTATCGTGAATAAATTAAATAAAGGTAATCTAATGCTATTTTTTAAGATAGAATTGCATATTTAACCAATTAACCTACTTATCTTTCTATGTCACACAATTTTGATGATTTTGCTCATGCAATAGTGTTATAAACTTTCTAAAATAGTTATCAAACTTATATTTATAACATTTCTGTCTGTCAGTAAATAAAATAGAAATCACAGTTATATTTTTGAATTTAAATATCCTTAATTATTTAGTTGATTAATGAGATTTTCAGAAAAATCGTTAACAGACATAATGCAAATTGGTCTATGATAAGAGCTGAATGTACTATACATACTAAAATACTTACTTGAATATATTTTAATACCAAACTAACTATTGGTGCATATACTACCGTAAAATTCACAATGGCTATAGAATTTCTTAACTTTCAGGTAAAACAAAGCCTGTAAGGATTGATCAGGTGTACACTTTCAGTATTAGTAAATTAGTACATATTCGAATTGGGACTTTTGAAAATCACTTTTCCTCCTTTTTTGTAGAACATGTTAACCATTATAAAATATTAGTTATTCGTTATGAAAAAGCAAAAATAAAAATAATTAAAATTTAAAATATAACATTTTTACCCACTTTAGCAAATTTACCATAAGTCTAAAAAGCAGTAGTCCATAATTCCCCCAACTTTCATTTTTAAGTAGTTTAAAGAAATGAAATAATATCTCAATTTCGTAGTTGAGACTTTTTATCTTCTTCAAATTGGTTAGAAATAGAATTTCTTGAAAAATTATTGGAGTGGACTCGATTTTCAGACAATTTTGTCGAAAGCCATGAAAAGTGTCGCAATTAATCTTTTTTCGCTGCACTCATTAGCGACGCACTAGACGCTCGATGGGGCACATTTTGAATGAATTTTTGAAATTTAAGGAGACCAAGAGACAAAAACGCGGGCGACTGAATTTGTGAACCGGATCTGGGTGCACGTGATTTTTTCATGGAAATTCGCATATGAAATCAAAACAACGTGACGGTCGCAGTCATTAAATGTGCAAAAATGCCATTTCGGGAGTGCGACCGAGCGACAGCTCGGAGCTCACCCACCCGCTACCTGGTGGCATGTTGGTCGCGATTCGCGATCGCGGGCACCGTGAACACCTCGCGCCGTGCGACGGCGCAATGACACACATAACGCAACAGCACGACGTGAAATTTTTGTCACGGAGTCGCGACCGCGCGGGTTCAAACACCTGCATTGCACCGAAAACGAACCCGCCCGTTCAGCGCTGATATCGCCGATAAATGAAAAAACCGTCCCGCGCTGGCGCTGCTGAAATTGCTAAATTGAGTTACCTGACGTCAAGTTGGGTCTTGGGACTCCATTTTTTGTTTCTGAATTGCGCTGATTTCTCAGCACAGAGCCTTTCACGTCTTTTGGGCTTTCGGTTTTCTGCCTGCTGCTTGCGAAATCCTCATCTTCGTATTATATCACTTCACCTTTCGAGATTCGGCCCCGGTTACCACGGCTAAATCTCCGTGACCGCGTAGAACCGCCCCTGGCTCTTGTCCGCTTCGAGATCTTGGGTATTTCTTCCAAGGGCTTTTCTTAAGCTGCGTAATCAAGAAAGGTCCGACTAAAAAGGAGGGAGAGAAGTAATTCCATGCCGTTGGAGGGCTTATCTCCAAATCAGAGGTATTTTACCTGGTATAGAGTGGCGAATTGCGATTTTTGTTCGCTCAACTACTTGAACGAGTTGTTAAACAATAAACTTGACTGAAGAAATATATAAAAGAGCCACTTCAAAGTATGCATTTTTGAAGTCCTCCCGGCTAATCCTTATTATGTGATGTCTCCGTGAAGGGTTTGACTTAGTTTTAAGTTTTTGGTGTATTACTAGATACTTTCGCACATTTCGTCCTTTTTGTTATGTTTTTGTTATTATTTTGGTAGTTAGACACTTAAGATACTTTTCTTTTGATGATTTTTGTCTAAAAAATATAAGTTTGTATGTGAAAAGTAATTGCAATGCAACTATTCCCATTTTATGACAATATGTTCGAACATGTGGTCTATTCCAAATATATATGGATTCTTAGGTGTATCGAAGGGACGTACTACAGAGTCAATAATACTCGAAGTATTTCTTTTCGCATTTCTTCTGGCCTTCAATGAAAACATTTAAAGTGGAACTGGAATAGCAAACCTTGATTTCTGATACAAACAGTTTTATAGTAGCCAAGGCCTAATTGTGTCGCCCACTTCAGACAAAACTAAGCGCCATCTTTAGAAAACTTAAGCCAGACAATATCTCCGAGAGGATATGAGCTAATTGCGGCCAAAGTCTATTTTTATGAATTCTCCAAAACGACAAAAATATTGGAGTACCTACGTCAAAACAATGAAAAGCAAAAATACTTTTCCCCTTAGGTTGAAGTGCTCCGCGTTATCAATGCCATGAAAACCGCAGTGTCGCCTGGGTTGGATTACGTTTCCACTAGTCGCCCCATTCCCATGGATGAAATTCAATAGTTTCACCGCAAAGATATGTTTCAGGGTTTTTGCTGATTTCAATAAAGCCAACTACGACAGTAGACCAGTCGTTAGCTCATTTACGTAAGCAGTACTTTAAGTCAGGTGTGCACTGGAAAGATCACTTGCTCGTGCGAACTCGAAATCGGATGCTGAGAAAACGCATAGAGATGTATTTCTATCCTCAGGGACGTTACTTTAAATAGGATAGGCTAGTATTGGCTTCGAAAGGTGTGAAGAGGATTACAAATCTAACGACGGCCTTTTATTTTTTCCAGAAAAATGTCGGTTTAAGAAATATTATCTTAAGTGTATTAGTTTATTTACGTCCATATTATCTTATTATAGAGAGATCGAGTCGGAAAAAATCGGTTCAAAACTATAGAATTCAATCTGTTTAAATGTTTTCTTTATTGCATTTATAGAAATTTTTAAACGTTTCATGCGTCCAAAAGGTATAACGAAAATTTTATAGGATTTTAATATTACTGCATTTGGCTATAAAGGGTATCATTTGAGAGGATTTTCTTTATCGAGCTTAAAACTATTTTCAACATCTTATAACACACAATTTTCGAAATATTACTAAAAACGTAGTTCTCATAGTTCTCGAAAAGAGTCAAATTAATGTCGGCCCGTAATCCACATATAGTGACAATAAGTGCATGTACTACTATTATATATTTTATAGAATCTTCAAAGAAATAATATGACTGATAATATGGAACCCTCAGCGTGCGAGTTACACTCTCACCTTTTTCATCTACTCAGCATCCCCCGAAATTGTACGTCGCAATTTTAATAATATTAAGCATTAGGTCTTTGCATTCGCAACATTTGGATAAAAGCGGAGGTATAAGCACTACAACTGTCGTTAACATCGTTACCATATGACAACGTGACCAGGCCACGAACCCGTTCAATTTACATTAAACAAATGCGAGAGGAACCCCTGACAACTGCCTAGGCCGCTTCCTCTTGAAATATTTGCCCGGTCGTATTAAGTCAATACCTTGATTTCTTCGGGGAATGAGCTGGCCAACTGTCAAGGAAATTCGCCCGAGAGACGCGGCAGAAACACGAAATTCGAATCTCTCCTTGTTATTCATTTATTACTGGGATTGGGGGAAAGGCGCTGCTGCTGGAAAGTGAAGGTGCGATATTTTATTCATGAGCCGTCATTCTTTGTAGAAAAATAGAGCTCCGGTTTCGAGTATCGGGAGGTACGGACGTGTTCTAATAGGGATGCAATTTGCTGGTGTATTAAATTTGCGGCTACCGTTGGGACGACCAGGGCGCACCTCTGGGACTGGATGACTTTATTAGAGCTCCGGGGATCCAAAGAAGTCATGAAACTTTTATGATGCATTTTTCTTGACATGACATGAATATCAAGCATCTCTTAAGAGTTTCTATAATTCAATCGGACATCTTTTTTGAAATGTCGACGTATTGTAAAGGTTCTGAATTGCTGATTCTATTAGCCTAAGTCTTAAGTAGTGAAGCACGACAAAATAAAACGGATTCGGGACTTGGGCTTACTATAAAAATTTCATTAGGCATTAGGACATTTTCTTGAAAACTGTTTTAATTCTTATAGTCTAAGCTTTTAGAAATCATACTTTAAAACTTGCAACTCAACAGTAACAGTGTCTATACACGTCCATAGAAGCGAAATTACTAAGAATGTAATACACGGAACCACGTAATTTGATATAAAATTGCTTACTGTGTTCGTTTTCCAAGCAACAATATTAATATTTTAATAAAAATATGAAGCCAATGCAAATAAATTCCTCGAATCAAATAAAGCTGAATAGAACTCTTGTGGTGAAATAACCCCGGGTTGTGGTACATTCGGAAACAAACTGCAAGATTGTGACGCTTAAGTAAGATCCAACGACTACCTCTTAGCTTATATTTTTTCTATGGAAGCTTGCAAAAGAACTACACGATAGAGCTTAAAACGAAATTTTACCCAAAGCAAATTAATTTCTAAAAGAGATTTAAGCATTGTAATTTTGGGCACTTCTAAGAAGGCGATTATATTTCTCTTTCCGGGTTGGACTGATTTTTAAAAAATCCCATAATGGACGTACTAAGGAACAAGCTGAGATTGAGTTTTTTAAATAATTAATAATTCTGAAAAAGCTAAGTACACCTAGGATTTTTGCAAAATATTTGTATTCGATTGTGCAGCACTTTGGATTATATTCCTTTGAAGAAGAATATTCGTAAAACCAGCGAAGTTGGGGCTTTAATAACCAGTTAAACATAAGTCCACTTTATCAAAAGTTTTAATTGCATCTTTCTTTTTGATATTGGTGTTAAAAATATTTTGAAAACTACTGAACAGATTGTGATTAAACTTCTAAATCGTTATCTAGTCTGATCTAGTCATTGAAGAGAAAAATTGGTAAGAACAAAGAAAAGGTTGACGTCAACTAAACTACAGTTTTCTCATTATTAAGTTATGTAAAACGGTGCGCGGAAAATTTGTTTATTGTTGTCATTTAAATTCAAGTACTTACAGATAAATTATATTTCACAGAACGTGCAAATTGCCTGTTTGAACGATGGTGATCAATACGAAAAATCTCATTTGGAAGACATACAGGAAAACGTGTCCTATGATCTGAGAACTCCGTTCTTAGTGCGGACTACATAAATCTTAAAATCGTGGGATTTTCACCGAAGATTTTTAATCGCATGGCATATGGCAGTCGGCAACATGCCAAGAACTTTGCAGCAGACTCTCAATCATTTATTCAAGCCGGCTAGGAACAAGAACTAAACCGGACAGAAAAGTCCATTACCGTTCGTCGGATTTGATTCGATTAGCATCAGTTTTCACCTGGCTTATATAATAATAATTAGCTATTGACTTGGTGAAACGACTGTGCGCATTCACTCCTACACACCTTATGTCATGGTGGTGACCTAAGATCTAAGAAGTAAGAAGGCGCAAGTCTAATCGCATATGCTGCACTACAGCTACAAATTATTCATGCAGGGAAACGTGTTAAACATTGCGCAGGTGTCTAACATCGGCCCGGCTGCGGCTGTAGGAACATTTCTTGACATTGTGCGTCGTAATTAATTTATCTCTCCCTCGGCTGGCATTTCTTTAATGTGTTATGGCTAAGTGCGCACGATGAGTTTCTTACGGACACCGCCAGGTGAGACGTTCCTCGCCGACGACGTATCCGCAAGTTAATTGCTTTGACTTTAAAAGTCAAAGACATTCGTGTGCCGCGATCCGCGATCGAATGGGAATGCACACATTATCGTGATTCCGCGATTCCGCGATCCCCCGATCCACGAATATGTACTCAATCATGCCACTAGAGGAATCTGTTTTGAGCAAAAGACGCGCGACTGATCGCTGCGAACACTGTAAATTACCTCCAGAGCAGTCATGTCATTGCAGCCACTTAGCTAAAATTTATGGAATCTCCAAACTGCAGGGGGCTGGGTTGAAATCTAAAACTCCGTGCTTAACGAGCTTTAAATTATCGCACTATTGCGAGACGGCGAAAACGTGAGCAACTCCTTACTCAATAAAATGCGTACTATTACGAGTAATACCATGAATTTGTGTGCTTCGGATCAGATACACCTTCGCCGCCGATAGCTAATAATTATTATTGAGCTGTATTGCTCTTATAAACTGCTTTTATCATTTTTAATAGCCAGTTATTTTTATAAGCTTTCAATTACACTCGAATATAAAATAAAATTGCGTGTGGTCAGCAAACTTAGAATGCCAATTTTTCAAAATCATAGTTTCTCCATATTGATATTTTACAGTGATTCCTGGTGAACACAATTTCAGTAAACAATGTTTAGTTAGCAAATTTTGTAGTGCAATATTAAACAAAAATAATTGTCGATCGAATAACAACAAAAAATTTATTACATGAATCTACAAAATTGCGCAATTTTTTTTATATCGACATAAAAATAGGTAATAACACGTTACTAATACGCCCCAAATTCGAATTTCCAAACGAACTTATAAAGAGATTATTTTCAAAGTCGTTCAAAATTCAGAAGATAACTTACTTGCCGATAGAGCCGCATTTTCTTAAGAGCTGTGTTTCTAAAAGCCCTGTAAATGCTACATAAAGTCTTTGGTATTGTTTTTATTCGATGGGACTTAAAAAACATGAGATGAGAACACTAGAAATGTTTCACATATTGGGTTAGATTATTTTAGATTTTATGTAATGGTTATTGCCTTTTGCTTAAGCTTTGTTCTTCACGCAACGAAAATCTGGTAGATATTTAAATTAATATTACTTTAATATTCGTAAAGGGTTTAGGACTATTTTTACCCTCGCACATATAAAATTTTAATAATCAAGGCAATTAATCATAAAAACTTCATTCAATTTTTGATACAAAAAGACAAATATACACTAATTCGCTATCTAGACGAGTATTACTTCAAAGTTTTTTGAATGTACTATAAGCTATCTTTCCAAATTTTGGTTCAAAATCAATAAATAAATTTCAAGAATTTGAATAACAGTTTTAAGTAAACCAAGCCTACATTTAACTTTATATAAATATTCAGCATCATTGTTAAAATTATGCTCGAAGAATTTTATACCAAAGAAATGACTTGCTCTTTGACAAAGTAGTTTCCATGTAAGGGTGAAAATACCAAACTTTTAAAATATTTTGAATTCTTTTACATTATTATGAAATCTCTCTTAAACGCTAACTGTAGAATTAAAAGAACTCGGTTATTAGGTTCCTAAAAAAATGTCGTGTTGGGTGAATCCGTGTTATGCAAAACAAAGTACTAATAGAAAAAAGATGTAACCATTCAAAAAAATAAACAAAAAATACTATTTTCTTTTCAGTAATATTTACCAAAAGTATTGATATGTATTAAATCATTTTTTTTTCGTCATATCTTAACCACGGCATTTTTTTTTTTGATGATCGTCGGAAGTTTCTTCAGCTTGTATAGGGATTTCAAGCGGAGAAGCCCTGCAGTGTTTTACGAAAGTTTTCTCCAATCTTTGAGTGAAATCGTTTTGTAGAAGTGCCATGTAATGCAAAGGGGTATTGATACACCGGGCTACTCATTCCATTCGCCGGAACTTGTGCCCCTGGCATTTGGTACTCTTGCCAGTGTTTCGTACTTTACAATAATTAAATTTATGTGCTAATCTTCGAACAAAATGCAATTCTTTGGAAATTAAATTTTAATTTTAGTAAATTCAAATCGGAAGGATTTAATGTGACAGAATATACAAAGGCCTGTTCGTGCACGGTTCTACGCACCAGTCTATGCCGCGGACTGCAGACCCACATTGGATTTCTAGAACCGTAGTCTGTTGACATTTTAATTAGCAATGACATACGCTGCAGGCCAATTATTTTTCTGAAGGATTATTAACTGCCTGCAGCAGGTGATCGAGCACGCCCGGATTTTCGAGCCACAATTCAGCAAAAGACAGTTCAATTAGATCTTAGCCAGCTTGCTAATTGGAAAGCGCTCCTCGCCCAATAATTCACGTATCCGTGTTGAGACAATGGGGCCAAAAGAGCCGCCATGAAATCAATACGGAGCGACACCGCGGCCGTCGCGCACCCCCCGCGTATTCAAATCGAAGTGACCTAGAAAGCCGAAAGGCAGCGCGGCAGCGAAACTTCCAAAGGCGCACAATTGCGACGCGCCGCAGCTGGACGAGAGCCGGGAATTAGCATCGACATTAATTAGATTCAAACACGCAGCGTTCAGCCTGCGTTCTAGCCGTGCGCAATCCGGCCGCAGTCTTACGCACGGCGGCATACGCAATCGCTTGGAAATCTCGTGAAAAGGGATGTGAGTTGCGTGCATCCACGATAAGCGATCGCCGTCGTCCGAGTTACGTAAGAATGCGGTTGCTCCTCCCTCCATAATTAGCACTTAACCAGCAGTTGCTGACTTCACTTGACTTGGCAGACATTTTTTGAACTTTCTGAACCACTAATGGTGCAAACAAAAATATTATAAAAAGCGATACAGCCAAATGTAAAAAAAAGTGGAATTCGAAATCACAGAAGCACGTTTTTGCATATATTACATAAGTACTTGCGATTAGTCTGTCTATCCTTCAGAAAAGAAATAATTGAAGTTGACACAAAACCTGAGTCGCCCTATAGCAGTAGCAAAAGTAGTTATCCGATATTCGTTAAATTCTTTAGTTTCTAGTGCATAATGAAAGGTAATGTAGATTTTTGTAGACCTTCTGAAATCTTAGTTATGTAAGAAGGAAAACCTTCATCATATAGATCTAAGCATCTTTAAGAAAATCGAGAAACAAAAACGGATAATAAACAGACAGTTGGAAAAATGAACAGTCAAAAATCAGTAGCCTTTAGATGTGCCTCAGAACTATCTTACAATTACAGGTTCTCGCAAAATTTGCTCAATAGTTATTGCACGATTTCATAATCGATATATTCGATAATATTCCAGATTGTCTTTTGAAGCCCTTTACTTTGATACTCTTCACGACAGGTTTGAAGTAATGTTTTTCACCGACAACAGTATGGCACCTCGCGGGAACCACATTGGATTTTCCAAACAGGGATAGAAAAAAATGAATTTTGATCTGGCAAAGCAAAGATCGGACAAACAGAAGTAGAACATAAAGTGTAGACTCTATTCTTCCAAAACGGTGCAACATGCTAACAGATAGACTTAAATATATACGAACATTCTGAAAGCAATGGTCTACAATATTCTTAAAAATATTTTCTGTTTACAGCAACAACTGCGCTGTAATTCCGTAGTATTTATAAATTTCATCCTTCTCAAGATTGAAATCCGTAATGAATCGTAGTACTCGCAAAATACATTGAATTTAATGAGTCACAAAACGAGCCACTGTTGGATGGCCTAATTCGAAGCGAACCACCATCTGCATACGCTTCTAGAATTGCTAAAGTTAACCCGCAGATTTAGCAACCGGTAATGGTAAAATCGGTAATGTTCAGGAGAAAGCATCACGACCCACACTGTCGATTCTCGAACAGGTGTATAATTACTATCAATTCAAAACGGTGGCACCACAAACCGACCGGTGAGTTGCATTTTATATTTGAGTACACAGAAGCCCGACTAAGTGGCAAGGTAAAAACGTTGCAAATCGACACAGGTAATCATCGAACCGCGATCAGGTGTTAACCGGCGACCCAGTTCCCGTCCAGGTGAACATATTGTTCACATGTTCCGCTGACTGTCGATCAACTGTGTACACTACATGCATTGTAGCCGTAATAGAAGTATTTCACTTAGTCGTAGCACAGGTGAGGCGATAGTGACTTCGAACGGTCCCAGACGGCTAGATACGGGTCTTGAATCTGCTTGTCTAACCGCGCTGAGACTGCCTCACTACTGCTACAGCCGTCGCTGCTGTTTCGCTTCCAGCCGCGCCACTGCCGCCGTGATCCGCGATCGAGAAGATAGCGTACTTTCACAAATCTGCACAAGATCTGTTGTGTGGCTATCTTGAATCTGAGCACTACGATGGCGGAATCGCGACTGCGATAGACACGGTCTGAATGTTCCCAGATATTAGATAATCGACACCTGAAGATTAATGCGTTTTGCCGGGTCCAACGTGACGCCCAAATAGACGATAATTTTATTAGGTCCGAAACCGCTCAATCACTGCCCGCCACCGCCGCTGCCGTCACCGCTGTTGCTGCTCTTGGATCGGATCGCACGCTCGAAACTATGAAAGGAAATGTGCTAACTCAAGTAGAAAGTTCCATAATTAGTGGCCCGACCTGGATTTGGTATTGAGCTTTAATAAAGCAGATGGTGCCGAGTCGCGCAAATAAAGACAGGAAACTGCCATTCTGCAACAGGCCGTCCATTTACAACGCTCTGTGCGGGCTGGCTTCAAAAAAATATGAAACCAACACTTCTATTCAGTTTTGATCTGCTGCCTCGCTGGAAGTGGAAACCTGCTTTCAGCATTACTCTTTGGGAAATTTCAAATTCGTCAACGGAAGTAGGAGTGACTATTAAATGGACAACGACTAATTTGTCGTACTGTCGATCCTTCGGTGAAATCAGTTTCTCTACGAATTTGAGGAGAAACCTTGACTTCCTATAAAAAGTCTCACAACAGATAGGCATTCTGAATAGTAGGGATTATTTAAAAGATTTTTCAAATGTCGACCTCAATATCTTTCTAGTGTAATTAAATACGTTTTTCAGTACATTTTAGGAAAATTATCTGTTATAATTATAATTATATAGGATAAGTTGCTGTTTTGTCTAACTCCCACAAAAGTTTTCGAACTATAACCAACTCAGTAGATTCGAAATTGAAATTGATGAAAGGTCTCAAATTAAAGAATATAAAGACAAATAGTTTTAAAGTCTCTACATTCAAGTGCGAGATATTAGTGAATGTAGGATATCTATCACACCAAATCTAGCCAATTAGTATTTTTCTAATTTAGAATTAATCTTTAAACAATTTACCAAATTCTGGATATTCGTTTTAATTAAATGTAATTTTATAACTATAAATGAAATTTTTTTTTTGATTGTGCACAGAACCCAAAATTAATATTGTTAAACAATTGCGTTTACTAAGAATAAAATGAAAAATACGTTAATAACTTTTATGACCACTTGGGTTTAATGTTCACATTATCATTCATTCAACGCATTTAATAAATTATTTATAATGTTTAAGGAGGAAAACGCACAGACCCTCAATTTTAAGGAAAACTGGGGAC
The DNA here is from genome assembly GCA_001932985.1 of Proctacanthus coquilletti. Taxonomy (NCBI): domain Eukaryota; kingdom Metazoa; phylum Arthropoda; class Insecta; order Diptera; family Asilidae; genus Proctacanthus; species Proctacanthus coquilletti. Next base: position 2,532,050 of record MNCL01000006.1, read on the forward strand.
CTTACTTTTGTATCTAATTCTATCATAACATTCTTCAGGTTTCAAGAAATTTTCACCGAAGTACCTAATTCAGTGTTTTTTCAATAATTGAATACAAAATTTTAAATTCTTACGAAATAAAGCAATCAATAGAAAGTTGTTATAGAAAATTCATTTTCTAAACTCTAAATACACAAAATCATGAATTATTATATTGAAAGTACGATTATTTAAAGTTTTCTGAATAAACATTTGGCCTGTATTCTATTGCTTTGTACAAGTGGTCTTCTTCAACAGCAGAATAGAAAATTATGCAATTTTCCTTTGCATCTTGGCAAAGGATAAGTGGGAAAACAAATAAAATATTTTATTACAAATTAACGATAAAATCTCAGGTACCGTAATCCGCAAAACCACCGCTTTGTTTTAACGCCTAATCAAAAATACATTAAATTATATTTTCCTTCCGCACAAACCAATCAGGGGCAGCATAGCTCAACACTCGAGGCTTATCGGTTTTCTAGTCATTTTTATCTACTGTAACCTCCGAGTACACCTGCACCAAAGTCGAACACCTGCTTTGGGCACTTGGGCTTTCTCAGCATTTTATTATCAATCTTGAATCAAACAAAGATAAGACGAAGACAAGGCAAGGGTTGATACCATCGGTGCAAATATTTGCTCGCTCCACTCTTATCTGTAGGTACACATACCTACGTACTACAAGGCGAGACTATTCTAAAGGTTTTCGATTGCTTAGTAAAAGAATGGGGGCAGCAAATCTTTTTACTTAAAAACTTCACTAATGTTTGTATAGTTTATTTTATGGGCAAAACAATATTAACCTCTTTGACATTTAAATAATTTATTTAAAAATTCGTGTGATTTTCGAAACATGGCGGGTTAATAAATAAGAGCATTATCCCGCCACTCTATTCTGTAATTTAACTTATACAGGGTGGAAAATAATCGTCATAGCCGTAAATATAGCGCTAAGCCGAGCCCACCCATGTCTCAAGACATCTCCTTTAGAATATAGAATTAGATTAAAGCATTTCCAACAATTAGTGGACTATTCGGCATTAAGTTAAATTATTTATAGCCCAACAGGTGTTCGAGAACCTCCCTAAAATTTTTATCTCTGAACAAGTAGCATAGCTTTACCGCGTATATTTTATTAGTCATATTATCGTACATGTGTCCGAACGTCAATCTATTTATTTGCGCAACCGATCAAAAATAAAGCGCGTGAGAAATTGAACGACCAGCAGTGGTCAGAATTGCTTACGATACCTCAATCTCCGACGAAAAAAGATTTGCAGTTGTTGGTGGGCCCATGTCTCAAGGAGTCGTCGGTGGGCAAATGGCTATATTGATGTGCCAAATCCGAAAATAATTTTCTTCCGACGTAGAGTACACCTGTTCCAGGTCTTAAGTCGAACAAACGATTGAATCAGATAAAGTGATTGATTTCCTCGAGTTGACACTAATTTTAGGGTTCCAAAGCCACTTGAGGTGGAACTTGATTAGAAACCAAACACCACAGGTGCATGCACCCAACCAGGTACACCTGTACCTTAGTATCTGCTTCTTGAGCACTGTAGCTTTTTTCGTAATTAGTAAATGATACTTTTCTTTATCGGCATATATCACTTTAGTCTGATTGTGTTTACGGTTTCGCGATTTAAAAGCTTGACGCAATCAGCTCTATCACCGGCTTCAGTACTCCACCTAGTGTGACTAATAAATCAAAAGCAAGATTTAAGTTTGTGTCGTAAATTACTGCCGCACGTCTATTCACTACATGACCCGAATTTCTTAACAAAACCTCCCGTTCAATTTAATAGCTTCACACTACGCGTGTTTTATTGTCTCTGAAACTCAAAAAATATAAAAATGAAAATTAAGTGCTAAAAATTACGACATGGATCTCTATATGACTTTTTAAACTGTGTCATTGCTTCTACGAAATTTAAAATAAATTTCTATTCTCATTTTTTGATCATATTTACCGAAATGTTGTTGTTTGCTAATTTTATATCAGAACACCTGCTCCCATCTAAAAATGTTAGGATAATGTTCTTAGAACAAAATGGCTGATTTAGTCCAATTAGTGAATATCAATCAAATTTTCAATGGTGATAACAAAACTAGCTAAACTAACAAAATTTTTATGAAGTACCCAGAAAATTTTAAAAGTTTTCTTCAGGTAGATTTTGACTTCGTATAGAAAATCTTGTTGTAGTTTTAGAAATCCTTCAAACTTTTTAGGTAAGATGATATTGTTACTAATCTTATTAATTTCAGTAATAAGGTAGCTTTTAAATATTTAAATTTTTGAAAATATTAGAACATGGCACAGATGTATGCTAAATGTACGAACTATACGGGAAAATTTCGAAAAAACTGGTACAACTCGAAAAGAGAAGTAGATGGTGTACTTGAGTAGATGGTTATTGCATAAACCTGTGATACACGTTCTATGTTGGACAAATGTTTGCCCAACCTGTTTACAAACCATTCGACGACCACCAACCAACTTTTGACTAGGGTGATTTCAACGAGCTAATGTTAGACAAATATCAGCCCGCACGATTATATCATTTTAAATCCACGTTACCCCAACCTTACCTCATGTTTACCTAACGTGTATCCCATATTTACGTTACGTTAGACCCACTATTACACGACGTTAAATCCACGTTAGCTCTGCAATACGATTTGTGATGATGTCGTTGAATGAGATACTAAGTTTTCTTTAAGGTCTTCTATTGTCCTACAATAACAAAAACCAGAAAAATTGCGAACGGTCTTCAAATTCAAAATGTCTACTTTGTTATTACTTCAAAATATATCGATCCATATAACGCGCTTTTATTTTTTTAAGTAGTTAATAGGGAGTGAAACATATAATTTCAATCATATTTTAAATTCCTTACACTGTCGCATGTTTTTTCGAAATTTAGGAAAACATAATAACAAATATACAATATATAATTTTTTTTAATTTGTATATTCTTTCTACAATTTTACCAACTCAGGTGCGCGATGAAAGCCTCAGGCTTCACATTTATCCATTCATTTATTAGATATGTATCAGTCTAACCCAAAATATAAAGTCATTAGAAAAATGTCTAACATTTATTTATCTGGAAAGAAAATGAATAAATTATTGTTAAAAATAAAGTATTCTCCCGATACTGTGCGAAGAATGCATAATAAATATTTCAATATTTACAGCAGTTTTTGTAACCGTGTATTTTTAAAAAGAAACTGATTTTACAAACATATTTCCGCGAAGAAACAAATTCAAGATAATTTTTATTTGTATGTGTCGTTGTCAAATAAGCAGGAATAGCGGTGTAAAGAAATCAAATAAATTATAATTCCAAGTATCGCTCTTGTTGAATATAAACGGAAATAAAATTTTCGAGATAAAAGTTTGGCAATGTTTTCCGATGTTACTGATTATCAAAGGAAACCATATCTAAATCATAATAACTGATAATAGACAAACAGGTGTTGTTGTTGTTGACTTTTTACGCACTATTTGCAACTGGACTCTATGAAATAGCTGATATTTCTTGAGATGGAGTTCAATTTAGGTTTTTCGTTTTATTGTAGAACTGTTTCCTAGTGCTTCTGCACTGTTTCGAATACACGGTCCATATAAAATCGGAAAACTTATGTGTGCCATAATTCCTTCGACTAGTGAATGGAAAGCTTCACTAATTTAAATAATTAAGCAGCTGCCAACGAGCAGACCTATGGACTCGAGTTCAAGTTTCAATCTGATTGAAAATAAGTCCAGGAGAGATCAGCTAATTTTGTCAACAAATGTTAGACATGTGTTCCAGTCCTATAAATAAAGAATCCAAGTTGGACTGGCTCATTTCACTGCAGCCGAGGTAGCGACTGGTAAGTCTTGTCTAGTGTCTAGAGCGTCTAGCCAATCTTTCACGTTGTGTTTGAAACGCTTTCCAATTGCCTCCCGTGACACATTCGTCTTGTTTTCAACGGCACATGTGTCGATCCATCCTGACAGTGGTGTCTTCAATCTTTTAGCTCAGTCTACCTTCCCTGGGTTAAATTATTGGCTCGAGAGCCTGAGGACTGTTGTCGCAACTTACCGACGTAGATCATCGCGCACATTGTCAAATTTCCGAGTGGCTGCACTTAACTCGAACGAATTATGGACGTTTTACGACGTACGCAACTGATACATTTTGATGAGTTTTTAATTGGCATCGCTGAGGTTGTTTATGTGCTGCTGCGGTTGGCCCACTTGAGGTCAAAAGCCGTCTGAATTTGTCCATTAACGCAGTAAACAGGTGATTCGAGGAGCATATGAATCCGAAACGAAAGTTCTAATCTGGCACATCAGTTCCAAAGTACTCGTAAATCGAATAAATAAACAATTACGCAGATTTATAGTTAGAAGCTATGACAAGAGGTATAGCGCGAAGAGATTGCAACAAGATTTTATAGTCAAAAACAAATAAAAAATGAATAACCCTTTTAGTATATAGAGTAGATCCTTTTAAATACTTAAATGTCGACTATCAAAATTTTTAAAAATTATTTTACACTTTCTAGAGCCCCAATTTTAATAACGATTCAGTATTTTTTTAAATGTTCTCATTTTTCTGTGCTTCCTAAAGTAAAGTATTATTGTCAGAAGGAGCGTAAAAATCTGTCGTGTAAAGAAGTAAAGTGAATCATTCAAATACAACTTTACCATAAAGTCTTAAGGAGGTTACATATTCTTGCATTCTATAGTCAAAAAATATAGTAAGATGTTCAAAATATTTAAATAGTTGAAAACCCGTCTTTATTTAAGCATCTGGCACCACATATGAATACCCGCCATCTTTTCATAGTAGAATTTTTGCAAATACGTTCTTAATGGTAAAGGTACCTTACAATTTTCAAGGTTTTAAATCCAACGATTTGACCTGACTAATAATATGAAGATAGTTAATAAAAAGAAAAACGTAGTTATTCATATTCCAACGTATCTACAATAACATATTTCAGGAATCTTAGTAAGTTATAGCTGAAAACTCAGTCTTCTTTTAAACTAGTAGAGTTCTCTGCTTATCTTACTAGCCTGAAAGTAGAAATTTTCAATAAAGAAGTTAGGTTGGACTTTAAGGAATGTCCTCGGATATTTTTAAGACGTCGCAGACACGTCTCGGTCGTGAGGTTGCCGAACAACTGCAAGCAGCCATCGAAAATAAATTATAAAAGTCTCCTTCCTATCACGGGCGTTGCTCGAAGAAGCTGCTGAACCACTGATATATCCGTCTTTTGAATACCAATCACGTGTCGTTCAGATATCAGCGTCAATGGTGTAAGTCTATTTCTACACGTTCGGGTGGAGGGACGCGAGGAGACGCGAGGAGACGCGATAGCAGCAGAATTCTTAGGATTCTTTCAATGAAACGCGCCAAACATTTGTCCCTATAAATCATTTGTCGCTCGCACACACAACCACTGATTATAGTCCTCTCCGCGCTCCTAATCTAGGGAATTCAACGAACAAAATAGATCGACTGATCCCACCTGTCCGGCAAATTATCATCAATTAAAGCTGCCACGTTCGCGGGTTACTCGTCCCGTTGAACGCGACAATGCCCCACCGTCTTCTGCAAAAGTCTTGGGCCTACTTTTCTCCTACAGCAAGGGTTCTTTACTTACTACATTTTTCGGCAGTAATGCCTGTGGACTGATTTTTCTTAGACTATGGAATTGTTTTTGCCATTTCTCATTTTCGAAGGTCCTTAGTTAAATGTAAATGTGCAAAATTTTGCTTTCTGTTATTAATAGACCAACGCCAGCTGCACCCAATTTATTTGCCTGCGAGCAGGCAAATATCAACCCGAATGAAGAAAAATAATTGTCTTTAAGAAGGAGCACTAAAAATATTTGCACCAAACCAGTCAGTCGTCTTATTTTCCAAGAATCCTCAGCGAACAGGGAGCATTTGTGCCGAAAGATGACAAATTTGGAATTCCAAATTTAAGTTTGTTCTTAGACACACAGGATCTAACCGACTTACATTTTCTAAAAAGTTATTATACACTCACTCGATGGATACTACATTGGAAAAATCAGACTAAAACGCAGAGAAACAAAGTAAGATTTAGATTCTTTAACTTTTAATCTAGCGAAAAAGATTCTTAGCAATCTAAAGTGGCCCTTTAAAAAATTATACTTTGATCAATAAACTATAGGGACTATAGACAAGACAAACTATAAAAATCAAGCAATACATACTTTCTAAAGATGCTAAAGAAAAGTTTCAATTATCTGTTAGCTGGATTTCATTGTTTTCAGGTTTATTAGGTTTAAACAACGTAATTTTAGAATCACAGATTTATTTTCCTATTACGCCCCATTTCGTTTCACCCCCCAAAACTGCCTAGCAAAATTGAAATTCAACTCGTTTTCAGACTAGGTAGAAAAAAGTTACATTCCGATCTTTAATTAAAACCGACAAGTAAACTTATCTCTTTGAGCCTGCTCAAAAAAATAAAACAAAAAAAGTCAGTAACAGCAAGGCCCTTTTATAATGAAGAAAATAAGTGAAAGGCTGTACACACTTTTCGCCAGATCACAGCAGCTGATGTACCTTTCGGTACTCTGCGATAGCCCCTTTTAATAGACACTCTTTATGGAAGCAGAGATTACCGCAGAAGGCTATCTTTTCATTATCGAGGTATTCTTCTTTTGTTAAAGCATCTTTGCGAAAAGATCAATAGTGGGCTTTTCCGCATAAATTAAGTGCACAATGAGATCAATGTTGTAGGTAGATATACCAAGGTACATATACGAGGATTTATGCAGATAAACGGACAGAAATATCTTCAATTATTTAACACTTTGACAAAATGGTGTGATGATTGACATGTTTGCTTTGAAATCAGCATTAGTCTAAATTTCTCAATTGAAGATTGAAAAGACCTTTTTAAGAAACCCAATGGTTTTACAAACGTACTTCAAAAACACACTTTTAATTTTAATTTTAATATTGATTGATACTTTTGTTAGCTTATATCTAACCAATTTTGTAAACATCTAAGCCATCGAAATTTCTACTTGAATCACAATATGATTTAAAAACTTGATTATTTAAACAATAAAATTTAATACTGTTTAAAATTTCTTGAATAAAGTATACTATGTATTTTTTTTTTCTTTTAGTGGACAAAACGTACAGGCTAAATTTGAGAAAGGGTTTCGCATCTTCAGTAGTATTCTACCACACACTACTAAACCATTAGCATATGATTTTTCGGATTTGTAATTTTTTCATAATTTCTAAAACAATTCCGAATGTATGTGTTTAAATTAAGTTTGAATCAGCGTCGTATTTTTTAATAATATTTGTTTTATAATTTTGTTTAAATTGAGTTTTATTTTTAATAACTCCACAATATCCTCTACATTGTGGAATTGTGAGTTTTTTTTAAATCACTAGAGTATTTTCGAAATTTATATTCAAATTGGAGATCAGAGCTATACGTAAAAACATAATATACGTTTATTTTATATATTTTCGTTTTAAAAATAAAAAATACTAGTCTTCTTGAAATCTAGGAGATTGGGACCTCGTATATACAGACATCATCAATTCCTTCAAGTCATAATTTCAATTTTCTTTTACCCAGAACGGTTTTTCGAAAATTTCGTGGTCCAAGAGAAAGTGTTGCCTTGGCTCGTGACGACCGACCAGTCTCATAAAGTATTTCCCATGCAGGTGCCGCGGCTAAAATAATTTTCACACTTAGTCTCCGCGGACCCAGACGATACGTCTTATTTATTTTTTCCCCGATCTTTATATGACAACTGCTGGTTTTGTGCTCCTTCTACGCCTTGGGAAATTTTCGATATTTATGGGAGTCGCCCGAGGGCCCATTACAGTTCGTGCTGCCGTTTGATGTCTTCAAGTTTCCGGATAATTTTCTGGGCAGTCATCCGCTGACTGTGATGGCCGAGGGACACATGTGAATAATTAATTTAAGAAAACAAGCCCGGCACATGTGCACCAGTTAGACGAAATGCAAACGAAAAGTTTTGTTTATGCGAAAAGTAATTTTCATAAATTTCACACTCATGAAATTGGTCCGATTGCTGGGGCCGGGGGTGCCCGTCGCGCCCGGCTCCTTTGGGCTTTCGTTTGTGATTTATGTCGTCTTTGAGAGGCACTTTATAAACGTTCCAGGAAAAGAGTTGCCTTCTCCGGTTTCCCTTTTATTTTGGCCCGCGTTAAAAGGTGTAGAGCTAGAAGAGTCGCCGCATGGTTTATTGCTTATAACGAAAAATTTAACATTTTTGATGAAATCACATTACATCGAAAACGCTCTGTTAACGCAATAAAACCGCTGCGGGTCGTCTATGACGCCTTTTTAATGGGACAAAAATACGTTTTAGTGCTTCTTTAGCGCACATATGCCTGACGAGAACCACCGAAGCTATAAATCACTCACGGGAATATCGCGACAGGAAACGCGGTTCCAATTGATTTATTGTGCCAAATGTTAAATTTATAAAAAAACTTTGAAACCCCCAAAAACTCAATTTATAGGTTTGAATGGATTGCCTGCCTCGTTACTTACCAGTCATGTTTGTGACGCCACCACTGAGCGGGGGAGGCGACTTCTTTTCTTGAGGTAATTAAAAATAGTCCGCGACTTTCACACCTATTGTATAAGTAGCAGTCGACCATCTCGGTGGCATTTGTCGCCACTTTGATTTATTAGTAATTGAAGTAACAGCTAATTAGTAATGCAGAGAAAGGTATTCGGACGCTTTTATTAGCTTATAACGACTTTAAGCGCCTATAAAAATTTTATTACAAATGTTAGGTTTAAGAGACGGAGATGCTACTGAATTAAAATGCAGAGGTATATAATTCATTAAGAATGTTGCTAAAGTAACCATAAATCTAATATATTTACTTTTGTAACTTCATTGTCCGATGTGTCGCAATAGTTCGTGGATTTAAGTAATGAAATCGTGACCTTTCAAAAAGCAAAGTTTTTATGAACTTTTATGCACTTACGCACTGCCGCATCCTTTCACATTCTACCTGTTACGAAATCAAAGTATGGATATAGCCAGAATCGATCGGCAAAAGGCAATAGCTCTGCAATTTCTCCAATCAAGTGTGATCTGCAAGAGCGATTAAAAATAATAAAATAATTAAAACAATAAGAATTCATTTTGTTTTAGGTGTATGTACATAATTCCATTTATTCAAAGTGAAAGAAGTGTTATTAATTATAAATAGAGATATCATCCCCTTATAAAGGCTTTATTAGGACGCTTTTCAGAGAGTAAGGATTAGGAACTACTTTAAAGGAAAACTCATATCGTGTTAGAACAAGCAAAGTCAAAACAAGAAAATCTTTGCTTCTTGTTTATAAATAATTTTTACTACAAAATCCAGTATGATTTTTCTAATTTATTTACTATGATTTCTCAATGAGTTTCAGAGTTTTTGGTAATGGACGCCTGCTACTATAAAAAAATTGTTGAGCTCATTAAAATTTCATAACTTGTGTTTTCTACGTATTCACTTTAAAATCTGAACCTACAGCCTGAAAGTCACATACATTAATTGGTCTTAAATTTGTCTAAACGTTTCAAAAAACGATAAAATGTTGAGATATTTTTGAAAATAGAATACCTGAAGACTACGTGCATATAATGATAACGATGTACTATCAAGAAATAATCGTTTTATAACTGAAATGAATTTTTTAAATATCCTGCTGCCTGATTATATTTCAAATATTATTATGAATTGTTTCCAAAAATATTCCATCACAAGTTTTGTCTTAGTAATTCAAATATAAATTATTTTTTCCCAAAAATATAAAAGCACATAAAAAATGCCATATGAAGAACTTCGCTTTGTGACTTAAATAAAACCTGCAGCCACCCCTAAATTGAAGCCATGTAATTAAATACAAAATGCTGAGTGAAATAAATTCCCGGCAGTGAACACGGATATAAGGAACAAAACATGAAAATCTGATTAAATGGAAAACATCTCCCGATTTTCGAAGTTAGAACTAACTTTAAAAGTTTGCAATCAATCAATCAGCCTCTGAGATGGACCACCCTCGTGTATACAGCGGAAATTGCGACAGCTGAGATTTCTTCGTTGCGGGTTCAAGGAAAAGTCAAGTCGTCTTCTGCCAGAAAGTAATAAAATCAGGACTAATCAAGATTGATCGCAGGGAGGACCATTCTATGATGACACCGTATCCACCCTTCTCAGATTACGCCAGTTGTTATCGATGTAAGGGGTGCAGAGCTGCACCCACCTACTAAACCATTTCATCCCCTTCAAATGACGTATGAAGGGCGAAGTGTACACTCCTAACACCAAACAAATGAATGCGTAAACATGTTTACGCACAGAACAGACCAGAGCTGCCACCCCCGCGCTTATTCGCCCGATTCTTCGCCCTTTTGTTGCCGTTGTCTGCGGCGGTGGCAGAAGGGTGTTTATTGCAGTCGAGCTCAGATCAGTGACTTCTTAGCGGGTGGGACTCACCCTTAAGGCCGGAGGAGAGGCCATATCATTACTGTGGTGGCTTTTAGGTAAATTAAACGGCCCATGGAAGTCTTTCATGACGTGGGGTTTTCATCCAGGACCTTTCGTGATGTCCCCAAACCAATTGTCTATTAAGTTCTTTGATTCGTCCCGCTGTACCATACGGCCGGGAACTAATTGCGATTGAGGTCCTTAGGGAAATTAGTAAAGCAATATTACGATTTTATGCGTTATTTGTACTACAATTTGGTCATCATATTACTTATATGGTCTTGCATGTAAATTCTACCTAAGGTACATTAGGCATTCGATGCAATTCCGCGCTTCAAATTGAATAATTTAGTGCAATTGGATATGGAATTGAAGTTGTAGGATTTAATAAACTCTGTTCACGCAGCCACACCCTGAAAAATTTTTCCCTGCGGAAAGAAAACTTCAACCACTTGTTTGCAAAAAAATCGATAATTTAATGGAGATATGCTTACTAATATTTTACATATAGTAACCAAACACCATTGAATAGCAATTATTTTTAATTATCGGTAAAAGATTTTAAAAAAATTGTATTACGACCAAAATTCTTTAGCAATTAAAAAATTTTTGAAGGAGTGTTCATTCAAAAACTGATCCTCTATGAAGAATTGGACCAAGAAATCTAATAAAAACGTTACAATTAAGGTATACAATAAAGATAGTGACCTCCAGTAGTACGAATAACTTAGCTTGATTCTGAAGATCTGGGACTCAGTTTTTCGAGAAATATTATAGACAAATAAGACCTAATTCTCGATTTTCCTAGAGCTCGAGAGAAACTTTTTGAAAGATCTCAAATCTAACCAGAAAGTCACTACTACTTTAAGATTTTAATTGAGCTGCAACGAGCACACAGTGTACATCTTATAACTTGAAGGAATCCAAAGTTGATAAAGTAAAAATATACCAATACTTCCTTACAATCCAAAAAACAATGTTTTGAAGTTTTAGCGTTATACTTCCTCAATCCAGAGCTTAGTAATGTTGACTATTTTCTCAATCTCATTATCATACCACCACAGCTTATAACTTTATTATATTTTATGATCTTTTAAAGACTATCATATTTTAATGTTTTCTTTTCATTTGGTATTCATGTTGTTCTATTTTTTTATATGTTACATTCAACCAACCGATAATTTTAAATTGCATACTATTATAAGTGTTTTATATTTATTACACTTTCCGTTATCTACTGTTTTAAATCTTACCGAAAACTCTAAACAAATACTCTGTTTAACAAATTCCCCGTGTCAATGCAATTTTTCAGCCTTATATTCAATAGGATTTTCAAAACTGAAAAAAATAACTGCTATTTGCCCCGTTTTCCGGAAATTCCTATGACCATCCCAAAACAACAAAGATCAATTTAGACATTACATCTCCGAGGAACCCTTCTTGCTTCCAGCATCAGCTTCAGTGTTCCAGATGGGTGTCTGCATTTCATATTGAATAATTTGATGCAATTGGACACAGATCGCCTCGAGGAGCTCATTCTTCTCGTGGCCTTAAGAGAGTACGAACGTTTATATTGGAAACTAATTAACTTTCCAATCAAAGGTGAAATTATACACGCCCACCTGAGTAGCTGCGGCGACCTGCTTCCACTGTAGTCGTAAGCTTAAACAAAAATTCGCCACGGCTGCCTCGAATTACAAGATTTACGTCCGAGCTCTTTGCTCTTTGTTGTGTCTGCCGCCGGCTCGTTATTCTAGGTCCACTCTGTCCTTCGCGCCATCGCGTCGACTCGATGAGGCGGCGGATGCTAAGGTAGCCACTCTTGCATTCCTCCTGGCGCACCGAATCGATTCACCGACGGATCTGTGAAACAAATGAACGGAAACTGTGTTTATTAATCTCATGTTTTGCTTTAACAGCTTAAATTTACCTCATTTGGCGGATTTAATTGTAATTAAGTATACCCCCCTCTTCCGCCTATAACTCTTCTTTTGATATAAATAAAGATCTTTCAAAGATCAGTCATTTCACGAAGTTTTTCAAAACTACAGCTTAATTATTTTTTAAAAAAGGAAGAAATTAGTGTCACAGATACGTGTTCCACAATATCTCAAAAAACTGTGCTATAGAATACCAACAAAAATAGTTTTGATATTTGAATATTTTGAATACCCAATGTAAGAAATAACTGTGCTAAATTTTAGATTGATACCATTATCTAGTCTAAAGAAATTCAACTATGACGGACTGTTTCTCTTTTTGAGACACGGAACCCTAGAAAGCACCAGCACATCTTTGTAGCTGAGTCTTATCTGCTAACTAACCTGTAGATAGGATGTGGATTACAGTGCTTAATTGAATCGCACACTTAAAGTTAATCAGCAAGGCAAAGGTACTACAACTACCCGTTCTTAACTGCTTTTATTGCACTTACACGCGTCAACAAGAAGACGCGAAAGTGCACGTAACGCAATTAGCCATTTCCACTTTGCTCACTTAATGGAACCCTTTGCTGACGGATTCCCCCGTCGGAATCAATTTTATAGCCTAGTAATTACTGGGTTCAATTTGTACCAATTTCTAGTGCGCCACTAAAGCAGATGTCGCGCTCGTACTTGGTCCGCTGGGTGATTCTGACCCGTCCCTCCGGCCGCCTCGCGATCCCAATCAACGCAAGAATTTGATTAAACTCATAAATGCATTGGGCCCAATTCCGAACACGTGGCCGAATTCGCCCCGCGATCCGTCGCGTTGACGCTTGAACACTTGCGCGGCTGGTGCGTGTCACAGCCATGTGTTCGTTTGAGCCCCGCACCGAACGCAGCTACTCCTCGCTCAAGTGGTAGCTGCCGCCTTGATTGAGACATGCTCGAGTTCTGCGCCGACGGAAAGTCGCAGAGTACGTACCACTCGAAGGTCTTTGCCAGTTGACTACTTAGAAAGTGCGAACCTTCGGGACCCTACGATCCATAGTGGGGAATGACGTGATTTCTGCATATTCGGCTAAAGTACTCCACATAAAGTAGAGGATGAAAAGTCGCTTGTCTCACGGACCATCTACCCCAAGCAGGGGATGAAAATTTGATTACGTCGCCACTCATTTAATTTCGTAAAAGTTTTGTGTACGTAATGTTTGCCCTGCAATCAAACTCGAAAGGGACTGAAAAATGAAGGCCGAGACATTGGGGCGGTACGACGTTGTCGCCCCTTCCTAATACCTTTCGCCTTAGAACCCATAAAAGCCCATAAAAAGCAACGATGTATGGGTTAGGGGTATCGACAGGAAGAGTATCCATTTCTGGGATCCTCTTACACCGCCCAGAGCTATTCGGCTTTATTGATCTGTGGGTGCCTTGGCAACGAGGTGTAACCCGCAACAGCCAGCGGGGCATCCATCCCACAAGAGTGCTGTCTCCAGCGAGTCCAGGATCCCGGGACCGGGAGGTGCTACTATGGAGCGAGGCAATCAATATTCCCTTCCATAGTACTACCATGGAGTTTCCGGTTGGTGCTTTACATGCGCCGCAACGTGCGTTCCGAGGAAGTTCCGGCCGTGCCGCCTAGGTCGGGAATTATACTCTAGCGAACGCCTACAATGGTTGCTGATATGGATTGTGGACATGTCCCGTGCTCTTGCGCCTTTCGGATCCATTAAAGCCCTTCACGTGACCGGAATTAAAGTAAATCCACTCTGGCACGACATCGGTCGTATATTGCGCGGATAGGGTTTCCCGGTAAGGATGCCATAGGGCTAACAAAGGGATTCGAACACGTGCAAAGAACAATTCACTGGATTTTGGCTTCCCTTGGAGAGTTTTCCTCGTCCGTCCTCTGTCTTTTCGTATTTTTGCTATTACTCGGAATTTCTAATAAGCGCACGTGCACGGTGCAGGATACTTTTTCATTAGATTTGTCTAGCGAAACTCTTTATTTGACTTGTGCGGGAGGGACCGTCAAAGATCCTTGGTATTTTCTAAGCGCTATTCTTCGATTTTGAAGTTTCTATCTTGGAGTGATTATTGGTTTTCCTGCTGCTTGTATCTTTCGGTTTGGATGATGTTTAAATTTTTGATGTAACTTTTGCTTTAATAATTTCTTGCAGACAATTTTAAGAAAGGCATATTTTTTTAATTTAAATGACCCATAATAAACAATAGAAATCAAATCCTAATAATTACTACGTACATATTTGCTTAGTCATTAATAAATATTATAATAAAACACTTTTCGTAATATAAATCACAAATTTTAAAATTTTAGGCAACTGACAATATTCAATAATAATAATAATAATAATATGCTTTAATGTTTCTTTTTACTTTATTTTTATTTAAGAAACAATCATACATTTTTTAAGCAAACTTGCATAAGAATATAAGCCAGTTTTTGTTAATTTCGAAAATTAAGTTCTCCGCACTATTTAATATTATAGCGCTACTAATAGTCATTAATTAAATAACTAATAAATGTTGAGTAAGGATATTAAACGTAAAACTTTAGTCAACATAGACACAGTAGGCTCTTAGAAATACCTTAACAGAGAGATCTTCGGAAACGTGTAGTTCATTTTAAAAAAAGAATATTGGCTAACCAAAATTTTGAATAGATCTGCAAATTTTTTTTATGCGACTCAGACGGATTTTTCAACGCTTCATTGATTGGCTCGATAATTCAGATATAAGGATCCATAACAAAACACCAAGTTCATGTTGACGAAATTCAAAGTTGATATGTATGCAGAAATGTGCTGAAAGCGCAGATAAGTGTCCAATAAGGATTAATATTTATAACATTTCGTACTATGCACTTTGAATGCACTTCTTCAGATCTAAAACTTGAATTAACAAAAAAACATCGTGGAGTGTCCCCTAAGTGGCCATTTTGGACACATTTACAATCAATGATTTTGGCCACATGAAAACTTGTTTCCAAGAAAACGCAATGAAAATGAAAATTTATAGCATTTTCATTGCTCCGTCAATGTCAAATCCTCAAGTCTGCCTGCAATGTGTGCTTAATGTCTCAAATCTGTAGACATTAAACATCTGGCACGAGTCACTTTATTAATTATGAACTGCAGCAGAGACTGCGATCGTCTTTTTATTAAATTCAACGATGATGGCATCACGCCTGTGTCTCGGGTCTGATGCCGAAGAATTCAGGCAATCAAAGATCTCGACAGAATGGGAAAAAATGAATTAATGTTTGTTGGATTTCAGAAGCCCTTGTAATTAAGTGAGAGTTTTTTTATAACCTAAGCAGCTTATAATACTCGGTTGGTTTTTGAAATGAGCGGCACAGATTTATTTAAATAACTCGTTCCCTTATGTCTTTTGCAACATAAGTGCAAATTTTGAATCTGAGCCCGAAATCAGCATATCTGAATTATTTATACCAAAATTTACCGAAAAAATTCGAAAATGTGTTTTGGTCAACTATGACGTTTTTGCAAATAGTGTTGTTTACACGTGTACACCGACAGGGTGAACTCCCCGGGGTCGACACAGTTCAAAGACGCTTGATCATTTGCTCGACGTAGGTTGGCACGTGCAGGGAACACGACCCATTTTAATCGCTCGCTAGTTTAATGAGGCAACTGGGGCTAAGGCTAGGGCCTAATGCACTCTCCGACATGGCTCCAGCTGCCTACAACTGATGCATTATTCACCACTGCCACGTGGCGCTCGATCACGTGCTTTTATTCTTGTCCGTTGGGGGAGGTATTATTAATATTATTGCTGTTCCCAGCTACCCTTCGAGCTTTATTTCCCTGCCTGGGACGCCGAAGCCAGTCACAAAATTAAAAGACTGCATGCCGTGTACCGTTCGATTCGGCATTTATTTGAATTTATTGATGGGTGTCCTCTAATTTGGAAATTAAACTAACAAAGGGTCTATTTTTAGCGGAAAAAGCAGTATATCCTAGTTAAATGAACATAAGTAGCCATGGATACATCATACATTAATTCATTTAGAGATTTTGGACTCGCGCAGTTACATAATCCTCCAGTTTTTCTATACTTATGGGTACAATTTCTAAATCTTCCTAAGATATTTTGTATTGGTTGATTGCAAATAGAGTACACCCAAAATGCAAATAAACTATGTAATCAATTAATCAAACAGAATAACAGAATTTAGAGTAATACTAGAAAAATTGTGAACAATGACCGAAGTTGACTTTTTTCAACAACCATTTAAATAATCAAAGAAATAAAAAATATAGTAAGAAAGATGTAATCAAAAATTTATATTTGTGGTATTCCTTCTTTATTTCTTATTATAATCGAAGCAATCTCTTCGCCTATTTTCTACTAAAATGGATACTTGTTAATATCAAAAGATATTGTCTACTAAAAGGTTTCTTGATCTCATGTGTATAAAGCCAAAATTTTCAACAGGAATATAATCTCAATCCACTTTTTTTACACTGTCGAAATATTAATAACCATTCTGTGATCAACTAAATAATTTTTATTTATATTTTTCATTATCACTCTTTCAATAGTCCAGTGTGAAAAAATATTATAAAAGAGATTTTTTCATTGCACTTATAGGAAAAAATCAATTAACTAATTTAGTTGTTTTTAATAAATACATATGCTGTTTCTAATTCGTATCCTATCCATGAATAATCTTTTCGTAAATGAACAGCTTTAGGTAGAAACCCAATTTAATTTTTTTCAGTAAAAGATTTATTAGACACTTTCAATCTTTAATAAGAATTCTTTTAATTTTATTAAATATATGAAGTAATTATTGTATATTTTTATTGCGCTTAGAATGCTAAACTATAACAAGATTAATTGTCTAAAAACATTAATGCGAAAAAAATAAAAGCAACTAGGGACACAGTGGGGCGATCATCAGAATGCGCCTAGGAGCCAGAAAGCCTTCATTTGTTTCTAGAATATTTTGAATTCCTCGTAGAATTTTGTACCTAGTAGCTGCAGTCCAAAATAAATAGAGTTTCATTAGCTGCTTCTTTTAAGCACGCAATATCTCAGAACTAGCAGAACTAGCCACAATTAATTGAGTTTTCATTTGAGCGTCAGCTCCTCTCCCTGCAGAAGCGATCGCAAGCTCGCCGAGCACGGCTCATTAGCCTCGAGCACACGCCATTTGTGCCGTGTTTACGCGGAATTACTTAAGTGCTCCTGCTGGATGACATTTGGCCGATTGGACGCCATATGATGGCAACTGGGACCCGACCCGGTGGCTCGAGACGCTCTGCAATCGAAGCCCGATACGACGCATTGTTTAATTAACTTAATTAAGGCAGGATAACAAGTGCTCACTGCCGCGGCGGCACGGCGAACCACCCCTCCAGAGCAAACAAATATCCGTGACCAAATAAAAGTGTAATCTGAGCTTTTATATCGGATTAGGCGTCGTATTTATTCCGACGTTGTTAGGGCCATAAACACAATAATCGTACATTGCAACAATGATGAAGACTAAAATGGGTCGCTTTCCAACCGCCCCGGGCTCAAGGACTTCTTCGGGCGGGGTGCGCAGCCCTTGAATGAATCCCAAATCCCGAATCCGCCATGTGTACACTCGCCGATCACAACCCCTCACTTGCCCGAATTACTTGTTTGGACTATTTGTCATGTGTTCCATTGTCTGCCTTTTAGAAGTGCTCACGGTCGCTGCAGCCGTTAGCGTTTCGCTGCCATAAGGTCGACTTGGTCCCGGCTCCGAATTAATCTGTCCCGCTTAGCCCTTTTTGAGCGGGATTTAGTGACAAATGTTCACAAAATAATGGAGATAACGTTGTTAAGCACTTGTCAAGGAGCCCATGAATTTTTAATTGTGATCCGGCTCGCACCTCAGAGGCAAGACCGCGTCTACACTTTGTGACATATGACATCCATGTTTATATAATAGATTGGCTAAATGATCTTAACAGCAGGTCCGTCAAGGGGAGGTTACAATAAAACTTTAAAAAAAAAACGATTATTTTCATATGAAGATGTCGACGATAAACTACTAGTACTAGCAAACTTACAAATTCCTGTAATTTTTACCTAGTTAGAAGATATTGCCATAAAACTGCGTGCGTACAGATGCATATACAGTACACTTAATATTTCATATAAAATGCGAGACTAAGTGTAAAATCTAAATCTAAGATATTGATGCTTCATGGTCAATGTGCAGATAGCTTCACCACTGCAAAAGCCTCGCCAGCAAATACTACACAGTTCGATATGTAGATGTAGCTATATATATAATCGGTTGAAAAGTTCTGAGCCTAAGATAGCAGACCACTAATTCCAAAACACCTACTAGTAATCAAGAAATAAATGGTCCGAGGTTTCAAAATGATAGAAAAGTGTTTATTCAGTTAACTCAAAATCAGGTTCTATGTCCTTAAAAAGTAATTATTTTTTTATTTTGAAGAGGTCTTTTCAAAGTCTTGCTTAGTTTTCTTTGAAGTTTAAATTAAAAATTTAGGCCTGAATGTGAAATGAATACGAACATTTTGTGATTTATGCATAAGGAAAGCGGCAATACCGGATAACTCCAAGTTATATGTATACAAAGCCGAATTCAATAAATATTACCTTTACTTACGGAATTTTATCATTTCAAAACTAAAAAATTCTGCAAAAATTGCAAATTTTAACGCCCTTGTCAAAACATTTTTCTAGTAATCGATTGACATAATTGCAAATTTATTTAATTTTATTTTCAAGCGCTTAAGCACTGTGCTTAATTATATCTTTCTATTTCCTATTTTATTATGAAGTTCTTGTTCCTATGGTGCCTTTTAAAACAAATTTTATTAAAGCTCCTCTTATCATCTATTAGAAAAATGAAAAACTATAGTGCCTAATATTTGTTACTGTTTTCACTGCATTAGTGATTTGCAACGCTTCCCCTTGTTTAAACAAGTATAGATTTTAATTATCTAATCATATTATGTTCATGTTTTTTTTTCAATTCTTAAATAAATTTGAGTGGCGACGCTACCCTTGATCGATATGTCCTAAGGGTGAGTATGCAAATAACAGGGTTTAAGCTATTTCACATGAATTTTAAAAAATTGACGCCTTCCTCGTGCAAAAAATTGAAACGGTGAGGACACCGTTTTGAATGTCTCAATATACTCTTCGATCAGAAATAAATAAATAATTTAAGTAATGTCTCAATGGAAAACTTAGAAATATTGCTAACCTTGCGAGATGCCCTTTTCACCCTTGTCCTTTCGCCAAGGTATTCCAAACACGACCAAAGTCTATCAAAACTCGTTCACGTTAAACGTTCGGAACACTTTAACCTGGCTCGTCTTCCATTCGCCGACACCACAGGACCCCTTTTACGATTCTTCCTCCGCCAGGACTTTAACCCCAGAACAATGTCGACATCCACCCTCGTCGTGGCCAACGAAAAGCTACCGTAATACGCCTAAGTGGAGTCCCGGTCCCAGCGAATCCGCCAGGGGGAGTTGCGTCATGAATATATGGACCTCGTTAACTCCGACACACCCCAACATTTGTGGATACAGGAAGACAGGGACGAAGCCAGGAGTGGATTTTCCGAGAAAAATTCCCTCGGGCTAGAGAACCCACCGAATGCGGCCCTGTCGTTAGCCGTGCACGTGTTCACTCCGGGACCAAAATGAAGGAAACATTTATTGGAATTCTCGGAGGGCTTCTCCACTTTGGAGAACACCATGAAATTGCGTTTCGGGAGTGGGTGGTTGCCAACGTGGGTGGGGTGGCTTTCACGGCAGAATAATTTGATTCTTATTCCTTTTGCCTTCGTTATAATTTTAATGCATAGTGAAGTCGATTTTATAGAACAAGGACCTTAGAGAAAGGGTGTAAGCGCACCTCTCAAGATGTCTTAAAGGGACACAAGGTTTAGAGGACTCTAACGTTTAATATAACGTAGTTCGTTATGACAAAAAGGTCTATAAGCATTAATGCTGAACAACATTTATAAAATGTAAATGCACAAAATTTACAGGGCAGTCCCTCCTATTACGTAGCATGTTTTATTGCAATAAAAAGTACACAGCATAAGAAGAAAACAAAGTAAGATGTTTAAATTAAATTATATACATTTTTTAAGATTTCAATTTGATTCAATTAAAAATATTGTTTATATCATGAGTTCGGAAATCCAAACTTCTATTAAACTTTAGAAGTAGTATGTACATTTTTGCTTTCATAGCACTTCTTTGAAAGGGCACCGTGCATTTAATAAATTACTTTAAAAAAATCGACAAAAGGACATAAGGTTTATTCTTGCTGAAATCAGTCACATTTACTTAAACGTGCTTTCATATCTTCCATTATCTTCCTTTTTGTTTACTTTTTGTATACTTTTTCTCCTGATTTGTATTTTAATTAATTTATTATCCTTATTAAATGCACCTTATGAGGAACCAAATAAAAACAAAAAAATTCAATCAATATCTCTAAATTTCAAAGATAGTAGTAGACGAAAAAGACACGCAGGCACAAAAACATCAACAGACAGAAATGCATGATACTTTTAATTATATTTTTCCTTTTATTTTTTTACTTATTAGTTGCATTACGTAGTCTTTATATATTTAATAAAATATATTAAATTATTTCTAAGTATTTATTAACTAGCTAGGGGTAAAATAAAACTTGTAGCTTTTTTTATTAATACCTATAAGTATCCAAGACATCAAAAAAACTATTTGGTTTTATTCCTTTAATTTTAATTAATATTGTTAATTACGAATTTCACATTACAAAGCATTGCTGCGTATAAAAATTAATTACAAGTAAAAAATCTTACTTTTAAGTTATGAACTTTAATATTGCATAATTTTCCATTTAATTTACAGTCTAATTAATCATTATTATTATACTAGTAAAATGAGGCGATTCCAAAAAGTTGGAAATAATGCTTTTGAAGTTTATTAAAAAATGTATTATATGCCCATTTAGGACTTTCATGAAAATATAGTAGTCAAATTTAAAGGACAATTATTTGATTCATTTATTTTAATACCCTATGCTTTTTTAACAAATTGTGAACCAAAATAAATTGAAAACGACTCAGTATTTTATTTCTTAAAATGCGTTTTTAATACCCGAGTCCA
Organism: Proctacanthus coquilletti; assembly: GCA_001932985.1. Lineage (NCBI taxonomy): Eukaryota > Metazoa > Arthropoda > Insecta > Diptera > Asilidae > Proctacanthus > Proctacanthus coquilletti. The sequence continues at coordinate 2,553,682 of MNCL01000006.1, forward strand.
TTCAGTTTTAACGTTAATTTATCTTGATAGTTTTGTTGTTTTTAGATACTTTACTCGACTACTTGTAAAAAATCTAGTTGCAGATGTATCGGTTTTTTAATGATTACGAAAATATTCATAAATTTTAATGGCCTCTTCCAGTTATTAAATTTAGTTTGATACAACTCAATAAATATGAGAAAACACTAGACATTTTACACTTGGAAAATAAACTATAGCAGCTTCGAAAAGTCTTTAATACTTCATTGAAACTACTTTCAATTAAAGTCTATACCCTCTAGGTGGAATATACTCGTTCATTCGTAGGTGCTGAATATAGCAGCATCCTAGGTCTCATCCCGGTTGATTTAAATAAAATCGATGCCCGACACAATAATAACACTGCACATTTTGTTGGTGACGCTGTTCACCTTAAGGAAATCGATTTTCTTGTCCATTTCGAAATTTGCATATGAATGGCTTCGAAGAAAATTCACTGCGCATAAACAAAATGGCGATGTGAAGGAATGCTACGTACAGAGAAATCCTATACTCTTCCGGTGTCTATGGTTACCAAAAAGGGCGTTTCAGCTTTCCCCACATCATGGAAATCCAATGGCGAAAAAGTGGAGCAAACTTTTGAAATGGCGTCCGCAAATGTGGAGTTTGCGCAATCCCGGCTGGGGATAATTATATACAGAAAAACCAGGCTGCAGACAATGGACAAATATTAAGAGTCGTCTCTTCACCTGCCCAGCAGCGATGGAACAACTTAGTGTCCGGTCTAGATATTTAGTCTGGACATATTTACCCGTTTTAGCCACCTGAAGTAAATAAAGATGTTCCCAATTGGCAGCTTGCGATTTAATACTTTTTCAAGAATACTTGAAAACTTTAAGGTACTTCTTGTAATTGAATTCATTTCTTTTCAGAACAACACTTCAAAGTCTTCTTTATCAAATATGCGCCGAGAAGTAATTTATTTTTTATTTTTGACTTCATGTCAAGCTTTACAGACATTTGTGTATAATCTAATAGTAGATCATCTTGCAATATACATGTTTTTTCCAAAATAACAGAGTTACTAAAGTAAATTATAATTTGAGTGAATTAAGTTGGAAAATTGGCATGTTTAGTACCTGCAATAAAAAGTGCTGAGTAAAAAGTCTAATTTCGTCAAGACGACATTAAAACGTCGAATTTAAAAATTATCAATTTCTTTCAATTCAGTCGCAATGGCCGTGATATTAATTTTTAACAAGAAACTTTAATAAACAATATTTTCGGAAACAGTCTACTGAAACTTTCACAAAACATTCCCAACATAAAAGTTTTGATTTTAGTTAAGGGATTTTTCTTGAAACTTTTATTTTAAAAAAATACGAAGACATACATTTTTCAAAACTATGCAGTTTAAGATAATTCCCTGAGAACTACTATTGCAAATCTTTGTCACATAACATTTTACAACGAAGTTTCAATGCCGTAATTAAAAGTAATATTTTGAAACCCCTATTTTATAAAGGCATATTAAAATTATTAAAATCTGGAAAGTTGAACCATCTGTCTCTTATATCTAGTGGTTTTCTATTCAACAAAAGCTCTTCCGTTCAGATTAAATTCAATTGAAATATGTAATTAAAAATTAAAGGTGCGTGCAAGTTTTACAAGACATATTCGACTCTAGACTAGATTAAGGATCCTGCACTAATGTAATGTTGTTAGACTTCCTTATTGCTCTGAACTAATCGGATAGAATTTATATACCTTAAACACCAGTGGGACTTGAAAAGTATCTGAGATTATTCGAAATAGTGGCACTAAATAATAAACTTGATCGCTTCTGAAAGAACTGTGGATGATCCTCTATTGTTAGTCTATAATTCAGTATAAATGCACACTATCGGTTTCCATTCACTTCTTATTAAGCGATTTTTGTTCATTCTAACTTGATTATCTGACTTGCAGCAACTGCCAGTGGAAGACCCACAACATATGATGAATAATGCAGTTTGGTTTCAAATCAATTCAGCTGCTTTCTGCCCCCAACAACCCACGATTGCTTCCTACCGATAAAAGTCAACATGAGAAACGTTCTAAGCCGGTGGTGGTGAGCTCCTTCTAGTTTAGCCAACGAATTCTGCGCTCATAGTCAGATAAATCACAGAAAATGGAGAAACGGTCGCCATAGACCGAGCGAGTCAGGTTCACTTTTGGGATTTGAACCGAAGACACTGGAAGACGGTAGGCAGTGGTATCGTATACCTGCAACCTACCGTTATCATGGGAAATTGTTTCGTACAATTGAGTTGAATATGAAAGATTGTCGCCGAGGTAATTTGTCCCGACTAATGGCTGGCGCCCGGAGCATTCGTTGCATTATTTATGTAAGCGGTCTTCCCGTCCAACTGGCATTATTGTTGAAGCATACCTGGAAAATATTTCTTTGAATTTTGATTGCTCCATTGTTCCGACGTGGTTGCTTACAACTTTTCGGGCCGGCGCTGTCTCAAGACTCCAGTTCGGTTCATTAGACCACCTGAACGTACCGCACACCGCGAACTCGCTGGCGGCGAGGAACTCCTTAAATGGTTTCACAAGTTCCGCGCTGTGCCGCGCACCGCTCAGATACAGTTCACTTCAGTGAGGCTCAGGTAAGCAAGGTATGGTACTGTACGTGTTTGCGGTGCCCGCACGGTACCGATCGCGGCCCCTAATTTAGGCAAACGATTCTTATTTATGCCGACTTCCCGAACCTCGGCGCATTATACGCATCATAATGCCTGGCGCCATTCGGAGGTGTTTATGTTGCTGTGATTTACATTTGGTATGTTAATGCCGAACTATGGACTGGTTTCGGTTTCGGGAATTTCAACGGCGATCTCTGACGCAGGTCGCAGGTGGCACGGGGACAGGTTTCCGCGTGATCTATCTCATCCATTTTACTACACCATTTGTCATCAGAAATCTCCGTGTCGGTTGGCATTTCATTTCGAAACGCTTATGGTCGGGTCTGTCATGGGTGCGACCTTTACGCTTGACATTCGTGAATTATTTTGGAAAGGTTACCCGCCCGGGTTTTGTAACCATGGAGTATGCGAAAAACTGAAACCCAGATCGGGCCGACAAGGTGTGTTTGAATAACAATTCGCCGCCGGCCGTTGACATCAGTCAAGTGATTTTCGATTTTCGGGGTTTGGCATAAATTTTTCTTTCGGTTGTGCGTGTTTTGCTTCCCAAAAAAGGAATTTTGCAATTTGATGGGCCATTACCGTACGAAATCGCGCAGGTGTTGCGCCTCCGTGCTGAGAAGCCGCGTCACCTTTTCGTATTCAACTGGTCCGAAGAGGATGTTTCTGCTCAATGGATTTGCAAATTCGCATAATTCGCACTCAGTGCGTATTTGAAGAAGAAATGGCTGCTGAATAATGGACGAGAACTTGAAAATAGGACCGAGTAAAAAGGACAACAAACTTATTTGGAAAAAATTAAACTTTTATTACTTCAGAAAAAAATGCCACGAAGAAACATCATGTAGCTAGATAAACTGTATCTAATATTGTCTCACAGGTACAATTTAATTCGAAGTGAAATCTTAAACGTTTTCCAAAACTTTGCGCCTCCATCGCTTTTAAAATCATAAGCTGACGTCAGCCATCTAAAACATTAACCAAGGTGTAGACTCAGAGAAAATGTATTCTAAATTACATTCCAATAAGAAATACGGCCTCCAATTTGTTCGTTACACCCCATATACATATATAAATATGGAAACCTTCGATCGGACGGTACTATCAACCATGATCCAGTATGTATCTATAATCATCATCATCATTTATTTAAACCAGATAACAAATACAGTGTATAATTATTAAGCATGTTTACAAAATGGCATTTGTGTAGACAGGGATCAATAATGATAGATATCTTTTTTAATTTCATTTATTATTATACATATAAATGCATATAATAACTGATTTCAGAATTCCCTTTTTTTAAATTTAATTCCCGAAACAGTGACGCTCGAAGGTCAGGTTATGCTGAGTGTTATTGTTACACATAACCATATCTGCACACAGAAATGCATGTCCAATATTGCGCGATTTATGTGGGTATCAGTTTATTCGAAATTTCATTTTTTGTTGATTGATGGCCACTAAGATGTTAAATCCACAAACCCCACCTTCTGCAAAGTCTAAAACAAAAAAAACAAATTGTGTTCCCATGCGTCTACGCCTCGTAAACCATATCTCTCGTGCAATTAAGCTTGGCAACGGCTTATATCGCCCACCTTCGCCATTAAAGCAATACTTAATTACTTCCACGTAACTTTCAGAGTCGTCAATCGTCGCGATATGACCAATGGTGTAATTCTTCGAGTGGCTCGTCCCATCCGAGGAGTCCCGAGAGCCCGGCCAGACGCGCCCAGAGACAGCTCCACGAATAAAATTTATTGTCCTCGACTACTGCACGTATACGACGACGTTTCCTGACGCGTACGTGATGCGGCTGCTAAGGCGACACCGCGCTCGACTCAGCGCGCACTATTAGTAATACCGATGCGCTGACAGGTCTTTGTTTATGCAGTTGACACTTCGACTTGACTTCTATTTTTGCCTTTTCGCAATGCACTCGATATAAATAGGCCTCGGGTGGATAGTCGGAATGCCAATCAGAGGCCCTTTGTGTGGTCATCGATTTGAGGTAATTATATCTTCTTCCGAGAAATTATTAGGTACCCTACAAGGTAGGCCGCAGGAAATGTATCCCGAGCCAGTCTGCATGTCAATTCTATAAATGATCGGACGAGAACACAATTTGTTCATGTCCAGACTACGGAATGTTGTCGAAGGCACCTAAGGGTGTAGGGAAAACAATTCGTAGCTAGGCAAACTATCTACAATTGTAACATTTGACGCTCTAACACCAATGAAAACGATTTTAGATATATGGAATCACATAATTTCTTATAATAAAAGGAGTAACTTCTATTCAATAATGATAAAATAATTTCTATTTTGCAACAAAAAATGGGTTTTCTTCGTACATTTGGAACATTTCTGTCAAGTCTATAAAGTATTTGATTTTTTATATAACTATATATCCAATTCCACTTAGATGCTTATTCCAAATTATTTGAAGCCTAATTCATCAAACCCTTTTGCCTACGCAGATAAATTAAATGAAACAAAATCATTCATTCTTTTTTAAGCCTTGCACGATATTAAACTTTTCTTTTATTTCATGTTCTTCTAAACAAGATATTTGTTATGCACAGGTCAAATATATTCATCCAATGCTTAAAATAGTCTGAATTAATTATTGGTGTCTGGAGAAAATTAACAGGAATAAGTAAATTGCTCCAGGATTTTGTAGCTGTATTTGCATCTATGACTATATGGAATACATCGATCCAACTATTTGTAAAAGGTTGGTTTAGAAAAAACACGTTTCCTAGTGCTCCGTCCTATGTAATTATTGTTCCTATTTCGATATATGTAAATGGGTATTACCAGCATCTTAATTAATATTTTAGCAAAACTTTTACTTTCTTAAATTATACAAATATAAAAATATATTTGTGAAAAGAGATTGAAAGATAAAAAATTTATTAGAGAAGGTAACAGAACATTCTTCATATATAAAGAAACGCATCTAATTTTTACTTTAGAAACAATAAATTCTGTTCAACAATTCTTTTTCATCTTTTGATACCGATATTTAACATTCACCAACTGGGAGTGATTTTGAAGAGAAAGTGGTTACTTGAAGGGGCCTTGGTGACGACATACGACGCACAGATTTCGCCTTCAAAGACAGACAGTATTTAATCGCGAACTTGAGCAATCCGCCAGTTGTTGTCGAATTTTATTACATTGCCGTCTTATCCATTGCATCGGACGTTGCAAGAAACGACCGAAGAACAACAGTCCACGACTGGGGCTTGTCCACCAGCTACTCCAGGGCTCCTTCGAACGAGTCTCATAAATGTCCGCAGGTGGATACCAGAACTGCGGAGCCTTTATTTCGGTGCACGTGCTGAGCGAAACGGTGCTCCACTGTGGACCCCACGAAGCGCCCGTGCAGATCCATATCTCGTGAATATCGCGACTTTATCTGGTCATGTATAGGCCTCCTCCTTCTGTACCCGAAGACATAAATCGCCCGAATGTTTATCCCTTGCGGATTTGCACTTAATGTTAAGGGGCTTGCCTCGTTCAAGTAATGCTCGAGATAAGTTTGACTTGATAGCGACTAACAACTACAACACGTGCGAGATGCACGGATTTAGAACTAGCTCTAAATTGGTGACACTTTCGCTGCTGAAATTCGAGGGGGAATTGTGTTAGGGTAACTCTATTATCCTTTTATCTTTCACGATAAAGTTATGAAGCCATCTGTGTATCATATTATAAAACCTAGTTTAATTATGATGCAACTAGTCACTTCACTTAATAGTGCTAAATAAGGTTAAAAAAACTAAATAAAACTTCGGCATCCAATTTTCTAAAAATCATCTGTTCATAAATTCCAGTTAAATAAAAAATTATAATTCTAGACACTGATGTAAGTGTCCGATATTTACGTTTGAGACCGGTATTAGACCAAAAAATGTTGAGATTTCCATGCTAAAATTCCTCCCATTCTATATGTAGAAATTACATGAAGTTCTGCAAAATTCGAGGCACTCAACGTCTTAATAGGAGGACAACAACCTCGAGCTTATAACATCTCGTGCTAATCCCAGGAGAAATGGCTGACTAGAGCAATACTTCTAAGAAAAAGTCCGTAATTCGTTTAACTCCTTGAGAGGTGCCTTAAATAAAATCATAAATAATCCGTGCAAGGAACATTTGTCCGAAAAATGTCCGCTCAGTAAATTTATGCAGCACGTCGCATCCACCCACATCTTCCTCGGAATTCTGTCTGTTGCCAGGAATCCGCATAAACGCGTTGTCCTCCTTGGGCGCAAAACAATATTTAATTAGCGCTGATTAAGATCACCTCGCGGCGCGACCGCTTATCTTCGTGCATCTATTCTTAGCCTGTACGGTGCACCGAGCGCCTTGCTAGATTTTCCCTCTCATTTGTAGATAATTGGTCATATTCTGTTGCATCCACCCCCGTCTCCTCTCTAACGTCTGGGTACTCCATCACCGCCACCATCGCTGCCGCGGCGCCCCGTTCCTCCGCAATCAAAGAATACCACGTCGGCCCGTCAGCCACCTGCAAGTGCAATATTTTTAGACTCCCACTTTTACGTGCCACACGCGCTCCCGGTGCCAAATTGCACACACTGCGCTCGCGGCGAGGAATTCCTGCAGCACTTCAAGCCCAGGCCCAGTGGCATTGTCCTTTCAGCACTCCTTAATTTAAGGTGATTTAATTGCACAAGACATTCCGAAGGTTACATCTAACACTAAATTAAAACACACATAGCACGGTGTACTATCTCTAGATCTGAAATGTTTATTGCATTATAAATATTCTGCAGATGGTCATCTCTTCTTTCGTATAAAAATTGTGCAGAATTCTTTAGTTGATCTCGTGAACGTTAGATTTAAGGATACCCTCTGAAATACACTACTTTTTGGCTAAGGCATCCCTCAAAAAATTATTATTATGGAAAACCTACAAATTGGGGATGTAGGTTAGCAGTTAAATTACGAAAACAATTTCTAATGAACACAAGTCATCTATATCGAAAATCAACTGTACGTAAACAATTCTACCTAGGCATGTACACACTTACATCTATAGAATTTCATAAACTACTAAAAGTACTTAAATTAGTGCAATTATAAAAATGAGCATAAACAATTTTAAAATAGAACTAAAGTTAAAATGATAACCATCTGCGGTACATGTTGAGGCCGATCGAGTAATACCAAATTTTAATAGTGTGTTTTCGCAGAATATTAATTCGGGAACAGAAATCCTTTCAGTTCATATTTTGGATAAAACTTGACTATAAGTTCAAACAAACCACTTTTTGTTTGTTATGTTGTTATTTTGTTATTTTTGTGGTGTAGTTTATATAAGAGCTAAAGTCAAAAATTACAACTATTACTATTAAGGAAAAAAATCATGATGAATAGTGAACTACTTTTAAAATTGCAAATATTTTTAAAATTATTGGGTATGACGCTTTTTCGCTTTTTATTTGTCATGAAAAACTAGTCGTTTGCGCGGATTCTTTTCTGACAGAAAACCAAATATGTAAAATAAGTTTTAACTAATAATTATATACTACGAGGATATCAATGTCCAATAAAAAACTCCCACCTTTACAAAAAAAAAGGCCCTAGAAAAAAAACACAAACGTTTTAAGCATTCTGTCTAACAGAATTTTATTAGCTATTTAGCAATAAACAATATCATTTCACTTACTACTTTTACACGAATGTTAATAAAATTTTTAAGACTATTAAAATCGCCATTTATCGCGAATTCGTATAAAAACCTAACCGCTTTTAACATGAGCTACGTATATACCTGCAAATAACACAGACATAAGAGTAGTAATAAATTATTACATGTTTAATAAAACTACCTTCATTTTTCTTACCTGTATAAAATGTACTGGACTGCATAAATTAGCAGAGTAAGAAGTAAACACATTAAAAATATTATATCTACATAATTTTGAAAATAATAACTCTTTATTATTCAGATAAGGGTCTTATATTGCACTTAAATATTAAACTAAACACTTTCATTAAATATTAAACCCACAAACATTAAAAGTATTATTAAAGAAACATTTTATTCATTTACAATAAAAGTATATCTTCTTTACCTCGAGAAAGATAAATAAAACTATTTTAATATCCCTCTGTTCGTCAAAGAAAGTTTTATTTGATTTATCAATCTAAATGTTTAGATTTAAGAATAAAAAGAATTATGGACTTATTCCACGGACTTCAGAGTTAATAATTTAACGAAATTATTTTCTTATCATTTAACTTTTTAATCACAACAAGAGCTCTTATATAGTGAAAAACGCTCAATTTGCAATAAAGTTTATAAAGTTGAAAATTGGTATCTAGTGGTATTTGGAGCCAGTAATTTCAAATGAAAAAACAATTTTTATTGGAATTGTTTTTTGTATTTACAGTCTTGTAAACTCTTCTTTTCTGTACGTGTGCACTGAAAGGAGCCATTCAAACTACATGTGAAAAGGTGAAATTATTTCAAAATTGCAACGCATCTCGTTTTGTGATCAGCAGCCTGTAATAATGCTCGAACTACCTACTCGTCTCGTGAATTTGCAATTAAAAGTCGTTAGGCGTAAATACCCAACAGCTGTTTCAATTAGCGATTCGCGACGATCCCACCGGATAAATCATTTCAGACATCCCGGTACGATTCAGTGGTTTCAGGTGCAAGAGACCATGACCCGCGGAGGGAATACTCGTGATAAGGAAGTCGGCCGAGTTGTTTTCTCATCTACCGCAAGCCGAGAGCACCTTCGACTGAATAGGTGGGAATAAATGGAATAAGTCAAATGCAAGACCCAAGACGCGCTTCGGTCATTCAAAAAGAATGAGGAGCGGCTACTTCCGCTCGCTCGGCCAAAGTCGTCCAGCGCGTAACAATCGGCCGCCTTAACAGCGGACGGGTCTTAGCGGGCATGCCTGGGGTCTTGCGGAAAGCGCTTTCTTGGCTCCCACTGGCATGATATCATCGTCATCACGGTGCGATTGGCCCGCACCGGGAAGTTCGCTATAAATCTCGCCGCATCTGAAATTTACTAGTCCCCGAAATAGCCCGCAACAGCTGACTGCCATGTTTTGTCAGGGCGCTCGTCAGGCTTTTCCTTAAAAACAGCTGAAGACTATTTTCTCACCGGTGCGCGATCGAATCGGCGCTTTTTGCTTTTTAATAGAGGCGCACCAAAGACGACAGCACAAAGCAGACGAAGCAGCGTCTTATCTCGAGTCTTGAGGCCCGGGTTGACGCTTCTTTTTTCGCCGCCCAAGAAACTAAAGGCGGCCGCTGAGAGCTAGCCCAGCTATGAAAGGCGAACCGAACACTTGGGCAGGATCTTGAAGAAATCAAAGACGAACACGTGTGAATTTTTTCATCATCATTCGGGATGCGATGCGACGAGAATAAACTGCGCACCCGTGCGGTTACAGTTCGTAGCCCACATGCATCCGCAGCATCCACAGCCTCACGGTGATACAGGCACCGGTGGTGGTGGCAGTTTGGCAGATGGAGCGCGATAAAATCAAGCAGACTCCGCTGAGCGGCTAAGACGGTTCCAAGTACATCCGTGGAAAATCGTCTAGATGTGAAATAGTTCGCCTTTGATGTAAGCCATGGAACAACCCCTGCTGGCTGAATAACATTGAACATCGGATCTTGTTGATTTCGGCACGCTCGAATGGGAGCTGGGTCCGTTTTTGATCTCCCATTATTTGCAGCACAGCCGCAATTTGCACAGTTTAACTTTTAATGTAGCAGTAAACAAGGAAATATAACTTTTGATAACCTAGTGATCTCCGCGGAAAAGCCAACTGTCTTTGATGAAAATATTTAATCCGGAATTCTGAGTTCCGAGGACGCAATAATATAAAACCGATTCAATTTGACATTGAATTGAATTCGAACAAATTACTTTAACCAAACTTAAATTCGAAGAAAGCATGCTTTAAATGTTTAGAATTGTAAGTAATAGTGCATATGAATCCGACTCCCAATAAATTTATTTAATACTTATCAGTTATATTTTTATAATAATTATTAGAAAAATATAAATATATCGTTAAGCAAATTTACTAGAAAATTTAAAATGCGTACATCTCTCCAAAGAAATAATATCCACAATAAATTTTTCCGGCCATGGTCGTCAAAACTCATATATGCTCTCATTCTCATTGCAAGTGAATAGCCATGAACTTTGTTCTTCTGAACATTAATCAGTTTTGCTAAATAAAGCGACACATAATGTATATATTAATTTTTCATTTCTATCATTTACCAATCACTTCTTGAATAATATTTCAACACTAAGAAATTCTTCAAATGCAAACCATTCTTAAAAATTCATCCCAAAAAATCCTTTGAAATTTAATTTTATAAGATTTCATCATGTTACTGAATTACAACTGAATGCTTAATTTGTTCTAAATATGCTCATATTTACTACTCTTTGTAATAGATCATAAATATAATGACACCGCGTTTTATTGTTGTTCGGTATCAAAGTTTGTTTCGTGTATTTATAAAACCGAGTAAGTACCACAGGAACCCCATTTTCGAGTGGCAAAGCTAAATACAACTACTACTACTACTGAACTACCGTACAAGTCAGAATGACTAGTAAGATATTTTTTCTTTTAACTAAAAGTTAAAAGTCACATGTATTGTTAATATTTATGAGTATTTTTGTTATGAATACATTATAAAGATTTCATTATTTAAAGAAAATAACCTTTTCTAGAAAATGTCTTCCTGTTTAACATATCTAATCAGAGTTTTTCTTCAGTAGTTCTAGTATTAAAAAGCTTTCCCTTTGCTTTTAAAAACCAATGAAGTAAAAAACATTAGCGACATTTTCCAAGTTTTGTAAGCGGATGAGAATTAAACTTTAATTTAATCCTCGTCACGAACTTCTAAAATATTTTATTACTGTTTTACAAATTAACTAAAAACGAATTTTCTAATGTTTCCAGACGATTTTGTGGGGGAGTGAGAAATATTCGTTTCAAAATTTATAATCTAGAGCAAAAATTCTATTGAAGTCAACACTCGTTCGATAATAAAGAAGCTGAGTTTAAAAACCTTGCATAGTGTAATTGCCTGAAAACTGAATACTAAAGTAATCTCACAAAATATCCTTCCTTAGGCAAAATTTTTCTATTCCTTTTGCTATGTCATATCAAGATTTGCTATATGTCGAAATTACGTCCCAACTTCGGCACTATTTTCAGCGTCTAGTTCAATTCATATTGTTTCTTTGTTGCTGCCCCGACTCAATCAGTTCGCTTCCTTTCCCGACTACCGAATGCCTTTCAACTACTGCTGTTCCCTACCAATCTAAAGCAAATGTTTTCCTAATTCTGCATCATCACTGGCGGTACCTCCCAGCACTTGTCAGCGCAGAATTGAACCATATGACCACCATGCGAGCACTTCATTAGTCCGCCGCTGATTACTAGAATGGAATTTGCATATAGCAGCCAAAACGGAACCGAGCCGTAACAGCCATGTGGTGTCAATACCGAGATTCGAGATTGAAATTCCCGGGAAACATGCCTGGATTTGTGATTAAAGGTAATGCAAGCCATACGCGCCTAGCCATGTTTAGATAGCCCGTCATGGTCTGGTATTAAGTGCTCTCTTTATAGAGCCATATGTGACATTTTGCAATCAAACAACTGACAGACTGTGCGCCTTTGCCTTCGCCACCGAAGGGGATTGGTCGTGGTCGCTCGAAAGTTAACCATGTGTTACTCAGTGACAAAACAGCGAGCACCGCCAGTCTCAACATGCATCTCTTGTGCAGGAGGTCACCATCGCCAGTTGGCGATGAAGTCGTGGGTATGGGCGACCACGTGCTGCAGTTGCACTATGGCCCGACGATCAAGACTCCAGAGTCTCTGGAGCTGAGGTATAACTCGATATAAGTATAGTAAACCAGCCAAGGTGTCTGTGCTCCCAACCTTTGAGATGATTGCAATTTGCACGCTTTCAGGCTCTGGCTAATGAACTGAATCTGTGTGATATCAAGCGGCTGGGATCCCCCGCCACCCCGCCATTTCAGCACTCGACTGATTTGCATTTGTTAATTGGCTTCAGCTTCTTGGCCCGATGGTGACTGAGCGCACCACGTTAAGATTACCCTTTGCGATTTGAGTTAATGGCGGGTTCAATGCGAAATTAAAGTACAAATTAAGAAAGTAATAATTAGATAAGTTCTTTTTTCCCAAAAAGCAATTATATCAAATTGCTTGATCCAAATTGGTCCTCAAAGGAACCGGACTTATTTTGTAGAAATTTACTGGAGAAAGTCCTTTGTATTGTAAAGTACTTGTTTACTTGTTAAATAATGTATCCATTCGATAAAAATTTCATAGTTTCAAAAGTACTAGACAAACTTTCATATTTAATGATCATGATCAGCAAATCATTAAAATCCAAGATGTTAAAAGTGAGAACAGTTTTCTTCTTTCTGCTTAGTCCAACATTTTTTACCTCAAGATTTTTTGTGTGGACTAAAAATGCGATTTTTAAAATGTTTATAGTTTACAAAATGTGAAAATCAGAACGATTTTTCGGGATTCGTAAATTTAACTATGCCATACGGCCTTGAAAATTATTTTTGTTTTTCTTAACCATGTTTTTTTAATTTTATGCCCACAGCACCTCACATCTTGGTCAAACTAAATCGAATTCAATCTTTGTATACAGCTTCAGCACACATGAAACTATCGGCTGAACTAGAATTACACCAAATAATTCTTATTAATTTCAACGGTCCTTTAAGTAATAAAAAGAATTACAATAAAAATGTCGCTTATTTGCACTTGCACTTTGATTCCAGTCATATTGAGGCACAAGTCATCATAACACCATAGTTTTGTACTTTTGGGATACAAAATTCTAAAACAAATACAAAATTTAAATCAAAGTTATCATCCGAGCTAGCCGTTAGCGTAAATAGTCAACAATTTCGAAATCTTAATTACCTACGACAAATGCGGCTTTGTCATCAGATGTAACCATAATCTGTAGTTGTACATTATGTAATAATCATTATCTTGTCAGCATGTATACAAAGCACTCTTCGCGTGCCAAGATACTGCAGAGGCTGTAAGGGCAACAACTAGCACTAGTAGTAATTTAGATTTTAGTGCTTGCAACATCATATCCAATACGCGGGAAAGGTGGAAAATGATTAATTATTTATTTCACGACTTCTAAATCACCTTTCAACGGTATTTACTCAGGGAATCATCCTGTGATCCCGGACCGTTACACTCACTTCCCGTTGTCTCGATCGGTTAGTGAGAATCGCGGGGGGAGCCATTCAGTATCTTTAAGAAGCTCACTAATGGCCCTCGCATTGTGCAACAAGGAGTGATCGCGCCACGGTCTCGGCGGTCCCACAGCTCGATGATTCCACTTGCTGCTCTCAATTTGATTCTTCCCGTCGTAAAGCTGCTGATCGCGGCGCGGAGCATGCGGTGGAACCGAACACGTGCGTCCGGTCGTCGACAACGCAAGCGGAGCCGCATTGGCCGCGACGCGAACAATGTTCCATTGATTGACCCCGCAGGGCCGGAAAGAAATTTCATGCTCGATGCAGTCCCATTCAGGGATTCTTCTCCAGCTCAGGGTGAATCTGCTTGGCCGCGATTCGAGACTCATTCAGCGACCGGCAATCAATCACTTGCCACCTTCCGCGAGCGGGCGCAGGAAGTCGCCGCCGTGCGCTGCTGCATTCGTTGCTCAACTAGGTGAAAGCACAACCGCGACTGCATACTGCCGCACCTAGCTCGAGCGGTCAACTGGTCGGTAACGGGCAATTAGCTTGCCTCATTACACCAAGTGGCTGCCTTCCTTCCCGGAGCCTCTGTCCAATCACTCCGATCGGTCGTCCCCCGGACCGCGCAGCTCTTCTTCACGCCTATCAGCCGAGAGTGCGCGACGACTAGCCACAATTTCCTGCGCTTGCCAACATTGTTGCCCTGACCAATCTTCAATTCTCCACTTGATATGGATTGAAGAGCTGGCAAAACAATAAGCACTTAACGTTTTTGTGGTCATCAAATTCTACTTGCTTTTTACGCTCTTCCTCAATCTCTATCCTGTGGAGAAAGAAAAACTAAGAAAGGTTTTATGGCCAATACTAAGTAGAATCTCGATGACGGTTTCAGTTTCTTTTTTTGGTGATTTCCTTTAAATACTTTTTCTGCTTCTAAAAAATCAAATCCAACCGCTGACTTTAAGACAGTTAAGGAGTTAATTGTAACAGACTAAGGAACATTTAAAAGTTAACATGATTGCTAAATGTTCGATATTCGTTTGTGTAGCATTACACGTGTTCAAGGCCACTGGAAAACTTCCATTGAAGGCGGTTCTAGAAGTCTACAATGGTAGGATAATTCAGTACACGTGAATAAGGGCCATGTAAGTTTCCAGCGAAGAGCAAAATTATGAAAAGTAAAATTAGATATTAACCTTTCTTGCCTAAATGGCACTTTAAACTGCAAATCTGGCAGCTTTTTAATTACCTGAGATTTCTTCATCCCAATAGTATACCAAATTGAATGCAATATCAACTAATTATACACTAATTTTTAATGGTTCAAATTAAACTGAACTTGGAATGAATCGTTCAGATCTCTAGTCCAGGATTTGAGTCCTGATGGCTCTTGCAAGGAAGAGGTGGGAAACTTCTTTAGTTTAGCAAGTAAAAGTGGATAACCGTTATTTTGATTTTGAATTCTTTCGACCACGAAAAACACTCAAGTTGACATCAGGATGGGAATTTTTTTAGTTTCTACTCGTTAAACATCCGCTGTATACCTTTAACTCCAACAATTGATAAAAGTGTGGTAATTTGATTTATTTAGCTTACTTCTAAGGATTTCGCTTCGCCAGCCAAGATTGATTGAAATTGTAAGCTAATTGTTCTGCGGAAGTTTTTTAAACGCCGCCGTCTAATGGGTTCGATCTTCATCATGTGGCCACTTAATCCGTTTCGTAAAGAGCATGCATCTTTATCGCAAAAGTTTCCTTAGGGGACTGGTATCAATTTTCACACACGGCCTTAAACTGCTGCAGTGGAAGCGTTGAGAAGAACTTACCTACGCCACAATTTTTGGACGCCTAAATTCAACCTCTTCTTCACAGTAGTAACAATTCGAGAAAATTACCTGTTACTTTAAGGTACTCATTTTCTAGATAAATGTAAAATTGCAATGATGGATTTAATGCAAACATGTTGAATTTTTACATCAATTACTTATGGCGAACGCCTAATTTCTTTGATTTCAGGAATAACCAATGAAAAATTCTAAACGGCTACTTCTTGCGAATTTTTGTTATAAAATCAAGATCTCCATGATGACGAGATTAAGCTACGTTTGTGACATCACACGTCTGTTTTAGAGAAGCTTAGTTTACTAATATTCTCCAGATGTAGCTCCTGCTAACGTAATCGCTCTTAACTAATAGTATTGCTTCATTAGGTAGTCGTTTGTTCCGCCGATATTTCCTCTAATCAATTAATAAGTCTTTAAGCATCGCATAAAAACTGAAGATCTTTATTATGGACCCGCAGATGCATATCTGCAAAGTTATTTCCCAGAACAGCATGAACCGCGTAAAGTTAATAGAGTAAAATTTACTAAATTAAACATTTTAATTATCCTCCTCTCATTTTGATTGGTTTAAATTAAAGCCCTAGGCAATATTCACTTCATGTTTTCTTCTAATTTACTCAACAACTTCTCGCGTTAATTAATTACTTACTGTTATAATTTATAGCAATTTTAGAAAAAAAAATGAAGTATTTTTTTAGAAAAATTATTTAACAATTTAATTTCTTCCAGGTAGGAGTTTTTCACCGGTACTCTTTACAAACCAAAAATTCACCAACAAATTATTTTCACTGTTTTGATTTAAAAAATGAATAAAAAAGTCTTCTTTTTTCAATAAAAATATTACAGACTTTAAATTTTTTATTTTGGTAAAAACAAAATTTTTAAATATTCGGGCTTACAAAATATTTAATTAGTATAACAAAATTCTTAAAACCTTCCTGTTTTTAATCTCTTAAAGTCTTAAACTAGATTCCTCTTTAAACCCCCGTTAAATATTGTAAATATTTGAAAATATAAAATAAAATAATTTCACTATTATAAAGATCAATGTCTAATTTGTATAAAACCGCTTAACTAGAAATGTAATCTAAATTATTACAACGTACTGAATAAAAGTGCTGTTTTATTTTTGAATATAAATCCAAATTTGAACACGATTTTTTTTTTACTGAATGTGATGTATTTATTTTCTAGAAATATTAAGAGTGTCCAATATAAAAGAACATAGTAAGTTTTTTAACCATGCAACACCTTCGTAGGAACATAATAATTAATTTAAAATTTAATGAATAGTCAACACAAGGGAATTGAAAGTAAATAAATGTGTACAGTGTATGTTGTTTTCGTTAGCTACTTTAACCCTTTTATTAAGCCTTAAACTAACCATAAATGCAAAAACATGAAAGTTCAGCGATTTTGCATATTGATTATAAATAGTTGCCCCATTAGGCGCTGAAAGTTCATATAAATCGTGATTCTACATCAACAACATTTTAATGTAACATAAAATTCTCGGTGCAGAACTTGTCTTTATGTTGGTGATGGATATTGGTATAATTCAAGGCAGAATCCACTTGAAGTGGATGCGATTCCCTGTGACCACATGCTAAAAGAGATTCAGCATCGCCCTTATTTTTATGGCCGTTCTATTTTCGCTTCGCCATTCCAAATCACAACAATGTTCATCTTTCAGCGCGCTAATTCTAATGTTTAGCTTGAAAGCAATCCGCATCGCGGACATGTTTCGCGTCTTTTATTGTCCACCTTGCTGAAAGCAGAGTCGACATTAGTCGGATGTAATAAAGTGCGGATGATCTTTGTGATAGGACTAGGGGCGATTTACTGCGCCATTTCGTCACTAGCTCATTAATAAACGAGGCCCAGCGAGCGATAAATCTCGCGAACATAATTCCATCAGAACGACGACGTGGCCCATACGGAGTTAATTAAGACACCCTTCGCCCGTGGAAAATTTTTGAATGAAAAGCGCTCGCTCTCGGGAAAATCCCATAAACGCTGCCATAAACTGCAGCAGACTACCTGGAAACGATGGCGCTGTGATTGAGAAGCCAGTCTTCGTTCACCTTTACACCGATGGCAGGCAGAGGTGCCATAAAATTAGTAACGCTAGACGCACTAAGGAGCCGTGCAGTACGCAGCCTAGATGATCGATGATAGCAGTTCAGCAAGCTGATTGCTAGCAGTGAATAAAGCACTGCTGTTGTGTGCAAAACTAAGCGTGGGAGATCTCATTGCTCTCAGTTGCAGTTAAGAAGCCAATGGTATAATGAGTTCAGATAGCGAAGGCGAACTTTTGGATAGCAGTGTTATGAAGTAGCATTCACTATGAAGGAAAAGGAAATATTTCAAACATCCAATCAAAAATAATAGCAGAGAAAATGAATACAAATTATGTGAAAAAATGAACGATTATCGAGAAGAGTTTTTTAAATTTATTCAGATGAATTTAGATACTTTTAATTATAAAGAGCTATAATTCCATGTTTAAAAAAAGGCAAATCTTATTAAAAATTCATTTCAACGTGATCAACTTAAAATTTAAGCTAGGAAAACATTTCGTTATTTTTCGAAAGTTTTTAGGACTTCACAAAAATTTAATATTCATATGAAAATTTAAAAAATAAATATTCCCTAAATGCTATTATATTCCTTTTGAATGGATATATTTTTACTTCATTTAATTTCGTGTACTCGTTTCCAAATCTTGAAATTCATTCATGCCAATAATCAGCGCGCAAAAGATTTCTCTGCAGAGATACCAAAAATATCAGCGCGCATGTAATCGATGGAGCGATATGCGCTATGTACACTCTAATTTAAAAACCGTCCAGAATTATATAAGCGAGGATACGTGAAACTGCTATCATCGATCATCTAGACTACGTATTGCACGTACCCTAGCTCATCCAAGCGAAACCCTGGACAACGAACAGACGAACAAGTGACAGCCCATAGTCCTGCCCGTCTGCATGGTTCCTGTGGTGGTACCTTTTAAACAACGACCGTAGTAGGCAGCAGTCAGCCGTCCAACAATGCGGGGCGTGTTTCTACTTCCTCGGTCCACGGCCGCGCTTGATCTCCGCAGATTCATGCGCGATTATTCTTTCCCGATGGGACCTTTCCAAGGGACGCCGCGATCCCGGAGTGCGTCGCATAGGCGAACAATAAAATTAGCGACCTCACCGAGCAAATTGTAACAACTCGACGTGCCCCATTGTTGCACGCATGAGAACCCAATGGACTTATTAATTAAGTTTCAAGATCAGCGCGGCAACGTTGTTATCTACTTATCCGCTGCAATTCTAGCCATCCGCTGCTTTGGCTACATAATGGAACATTGTCGCATGAGTGCGGGACGGAGCTCATCAGCAGCCGTACGGAACTTTTCTACTTAAAGCTAGCGGAGTTTAGCCATAATATGCTTTTGTTTTCTTCTTTTCGTGGAATCAATTGGAGCTAATAATAGAATTTAGAAAACAACCTACTTTGCTCCCACAAAAAAGTGACTACGAATGAAATCTGGTTGAAACAAAACCCGAACGAAAAGGTCAATAAAGCGATATTTTATATCAGTTTGGGATAATTCGTTACATACAAGAATGAGGAAAAGGTCTGAACAATTAAATAAATACACTGGTGCACAAGAAAATAGGCTCGCCTTAAAAAACTCAGAATGGGATTGTTAATTTTGGGTTGTAAAGCTTTCATAAAATCAAAGACATTTGGTTATCACTCAGTTATGCTACCTTTGTTGGATTATTTTATAAATAATAATGTGGAATTATCCAAAGTGGTTATTACATTAAATAAAGAGACTAAACTCACATTAAATAAAGAGACTAAAATCTTGCTCACTTGTTCTGACATGCTGGCTTTACTTCAAGCGTATTTTTTATCTTGTTCATATTCCTTTACTACAAATCTTAGTGAGCAAGTTTTTAAAAAAACTTATAAGAAGAAAGAACAGGCAAATACAAATTTCAAAATATGAGTTAAAAAAATTTTGTTCATAAACAAAAAAAAATTTCTGTCAATAAGAATTTTTACTGGTTCAAGAAGAAAGTACGTGAATAACGCACGGCGTTTTGTTTTATACTAACTTTTCCTTTAAGTAAAGTTTACTTGAAATATGTAATTTTGTATCATTGGGCACAAATTTGTTAAAAACGAAATAAAGATAAATTTCGATAAATCAAATAGTTAAATAAGATCAGCGTTTAGATTTAAATTTCTGATGGATTTACCTGTTGGCTAAAGTATTTAAAAATGCAATTGCAGAGAATTACCATAATTCGAATTAAAGAAACATCCGATTTATCATCCCTTTTTTCCGTTACACGCCATTTTAGTTAAATTGTTTCGATTGCCATCGAACCGAGACCGACATGGAATCTACTTTTTCGAAGTTTTTGGACTTTCCGACAGAGTTGCCAACGCCTAAAGACATGCAATGCCACATTTTGGAAAGCTCGCCAGCATAAGCATAAGTCTGAGAAGAAGTTCACGCACAAAAGCTGCGATGTTTGGGAAATTTCGGGACTTGTTTTGGGTATTTTACTTGGAAGTTTAGTGCGGAAATGTCAACTGGATCACGGAGGGGCATGGAGGCCATTCTTAATCTAGCGAAATTACTGCCGAAATACGAAGATCTACAGAAGTTGTGCGAATCCGAAAATGCGGCCAATTACATTTTTAAACAAGCAACGAAGAGCATTAAAGATGAAATCAATTACTTTAGTGAAACCACAGAATTTCGCAACAAACCCGACTCTGATGAAGCCGTTTATCTAATCGAAAGCTTAGTGGACAGAATGTGGGAGCGAATCAACATGGGCCACTTCAGCCAAGTCCCTCTTGACGCCAGGAGGATTTACTCGGCGGCAAGTTACTTCAAAGTGAGTCAGTTGCCTTCGCTGTGGTTCTTATTTATCTCAGATAATATTTCTGCTTCTTTCTAGTCAAGATAAGTCACTGTTAGAGGAGTGCAGCGAAATCTTGGATAAGGCAATTCTAGTGGGGTGCACGGAGAACTTGTACGAGGGCAATGGTTGCTTGGTCAACCACCTGGCCTCTTATTTGGATTCGTCTCTAAGTTGGTCCGAATTATCTATACAAACCAAATGCATATCAGTGTAAATATTTCAGATTCAGGCGTGTCGGAACTGCCCTACGTTGAACCTTTGGAGCCAACTCCCGCACCTTGTGATGTACCAGTTCTCGATTGTCCTCCTGTAGATATTTTCAAAGAATACTTTAAAGTTAGACGACCAGTGCTGTTAAAAAACACCATAAACCACTGGCCGGCTTTGGAAAAATGGCGTGATTTGAACTACCTCTTGAAGGTTGCTGGAAACAGGACAGTCCCCGTTGAAATTGGATCTAATTATGTGTCCGACGATTGGTCTCAAGATCTGATCAAGTTTAAGCATTTCTTAAAACGGCAGTTTGGACAAGAAAGGGAAGGCTCTATTGAGTATCTCGCACAACACGAATTATTTGACCAGGTACCCAAATTGAAGGAGGACATCAAAATCCCAGACTACTGCTGCCTTCGAGAAGGAACCGATGATTCAGTGGATATAAAAGCGTGGTTGGGACCGGAGGGTACAGTTTCCCCTCTGCATCAAGATCCAAAACACAACATTCTTTGTCAAGTTTTCGGTAGGAAGAAAATAATTCTTGCGTCCTGCGACGAGTCAGAATTTGTCTACCGACATGAGGGCGACATGCTCAGGAACACATCAAAGCTTAACGTCGAAGAAATCGATTTCAATAGATTCCCATTAGCGAAAAAAGTGTCTTTTTTCCACTTAGTACTACAGGAAGGCGAGTGTTTATACATACCCCCGAAGTGGTGGCATTTCGTTAGATCTTTAAGCAAAAGCTTCTCCGTGAGTTTCTGGTGGGAGTAGGATTAGTCCTCTAATATTTAATTTGTACAAGCTTTAGGAAGACAAGCGTTTAGATACAGAGGACAATACAGGAATTAGTTGAGAAGGCCAAATACGTGTAAATAATCAAAGAATATATTTCCTCCAGAAGCTCAGACCTCTTATAATAAAAGATTTTTAACTTAGAATTTATCATGTTGCTGCTTAACAACCATACTGCCCATGGAGACGAAGGAAGGATTAACAAGAACGAACTAACCCGAATTGCTCATTAACGTTATCATATAGGTGAAAGGCTTAGGTAGAAAATTAGTCTTCCTTAACTCCCTCGGCTGAAATAACCACCTTCTTCTGCAGCTTGCTGTACTCCTCCGTCAACCTATCGTATTCTTTGTTGAGGCTCTCGGCCTGTGACTTGAGAGCCTCTTTGTCTTTCTTCTCCCTATTCAGATCCGACGTGAGTGAGTGGATCTTCTCCTTCAACTCGGTAATCTACAAATGAATGCATGTAATTCTTGAACTCTCAAAGTGGATGAGATCAAGTCAAATTACCTCTCTCTGGTACCTGCCAGCGTCTTCGGCCGGCTCGCCCTTGTCTTTTGGTCCCTTGTCCGCAAGAAGATTTCTAGCTGCTTGTGTCGCGCTCTGTGCCTGCTTCATGGAAGCCTCCGACTGTGCCAGCAATGTGGCCTGTGCCGAGATGAGCGTGACCAGACGGCGAATAACTAAACTAAGGAAAATGGAGAATCCAGATATGTAGAAATTCCGCTGTGCTCTGAATAGTCTCATGCTGTGCTGCATCTCTGTCTGCAAGTGAGCCTCGGCCAAAGGATCATGCTGGTGCGAGTACTTCCTCATCTCACGAATGGCCTCCAACAGAAATAGAACGAGAACGCCGAGCAAAAGGTAAAAATACTTGCCCGCCTGCCGTCCCAGCAGGTCCAGGAATCTGGATTTGAAGAACTTCTGCCATCGCTGAGGACTGGCTACCGGCAAAACCAGCAAAAGGACAATGGCGATTTCTGCGTACAGAAATGACGCGATCAGGGTCCAAACTAAACTCATTTCTTTTACTTTTCCTCAGTGTCCTGCAAAAGTTCGTAGTTTACCTATTTAGAAAATCGGTACAAGATAGCAGCTAATTTTACTTACTAGATCCGCCGACGTTCCCCTTTAGACTTTTATAGAAATCTCTTCTGACATCAACTACGTGTTTGCACCGAGAGAGGGCTGAGTCACAAAGCTTTTTCAGCTGTCCCATTCGGGTCAAGCTCATGCAAGGTAGGCAACTTTACCATCGAAAAATCCCATAATAAAAATATTTTTACTTTTATTTGCTTATTATTAAACGAAACCACGAATTTATGACCAAATCGCGAAAATACAAAAATACGGCGTCAAGATTTTCAGAAGTTTTCATTTATCACGAGCACATACTTTTTTTGGAGAAAATTGCCGGCTTATAGGCGGTAGAGGTCACTAGGAAGTTAAAATTAAAAATTATCTAAAATTAAGAAAAGGCAAGTTAGCCAACATAAACGCAGAAGAAAGACTCAGATTTTGTTCTCAATCAGCTTATTTTTCCTAATATAATCTTAATGTCTTACAATTAAAACATGAGCCGAAGTCACCAACTAAAGTTTCTCCAATTTTCTAGCTACCAAGATCTCTGTAGATTTAACTATCCGAGCACTTCATGGCACTGGACGTTGAATTTAAAAAAATGCTTATCCATCACAATTTGCTTCACTGCTTAATTACTACGAAGAAAAAAAAACAGTCACGAAGCCACGAGATTTTAGTCCTTCTCAGTGTTGGCTTTTGAACTGCCGACGCATTGAAAAAGCTGAAAATCGAAGTTTGGAAGCTCCAAAGGTGCCAAGTTAGGGATTTCTGAAATCTGAATATCGAGATTCAGCAAACGTCTTTCGTCCTCATAAATTTTATAATCGGCGGCAGCAACCGCTTCATCATCGGTGGGATTTCTTGAGTTCTTTGGAGAGCCTTGTTTATGTTTAACAGTCCCAGCATCGTCGTCACCAGAATTTCGCAAACGATGCTCTGTCTGCTCTTCGCTCTGGTTAGATTCCTTCGAGGAATTCTCGTCACACAACTTCTTACCATCAAAGTACGCTTTCTTGTATTGAATCTGACTTATTTGCCTCTTGTACTCCTCCTCTTGAACTACTAGAACCTGCACCGCCGTTGGCATCTCGATTGTTCGGTATGCCTCCCCAATGAACTCGAGCGATTTCTGCAGGCATTCCACGGCATCATCAAACCTATGCCGTTTTAGAAATTTATTCGCTTTTCTTTCGTAAAAGTGCGCCTAAATAACAAGATGTTAATTTTGTAGTTTAGTCTGAATAATTGTTCAGATACTTACCAAATTCAAAGGAGCGCCCTCCATCTCCTTGCGTTTCCTTTGCTCAAAACAAATGAACAGCACGTGTCTTACACCCTTTTCATTCTTAATTCTGTATTATGTGGTATATTAAAACATCGGACACACATTATTTCAGATGCATAATATATTTTGCGTCTCTAAAAAGGTGTTTTGTTTGTCCTACTGATAAAGGAAATATTTACAAAGCAATGCAAATCATCTGCTGATTAGAAATGTCAAATTTCTATTTACGACATTTGACAGCACTGGGTGCGAATAAAACAAAATTTAACTATATTTTGTTTGGCCAAGTGTTCGAATATTTAACAAAGTATTATGCAATTGGTCCAAAGTCTATAGGGAAAATTATAATATTAGCCTGACTTCTACAATTTCTAAAAAAAATGTTTAAAATATTGAATGATGTAGTGAAATTATATGCAAAAGAAAAACTTTTCCGTATTCAGATACCGTACTCAATATAAAATATTCCTAAACCAATTTTGATGGAATGTTTTGTTTTTGTGTTTTTTCTTAAATTTAAATTTAAATTTTTGTAATTTGTTTATCTCCCACTTCCCACATAAAAATTCAACGTCACAAAAACCGTCTTGTTCTTTTTTGTAAGAATAATAACATAACTGAAGTGTAAATAATCTAGTCTCACTAATTTCATACTTTATCTGGGAGTTCATCACACGTTCAAATATAGAGCAAACAATTTATTAATTGAGTTTAATCAAGATTGAAAGCCAAAAATAATGTAATCAAGCTACTTTCATTTAAACACTTTTTTTTCAAAAGTGAGATTTTTGCAAATTGTGAAAATGCTGACAGTAATATAGTGTGAAGCTAGATGCAAACGAGGGGAGTTATCCTGTGTACTTGGCAGGAAATGGTATTTCTTCTCCAGCTTTCAAAGGTGTCGTTTGGTTTTAGGCGTTCCGTCAAGTTAAAAAAATTGAAATCACTAAACATCCATTAAATAAATTTCTCAAATGACGAAAATGTAAGTTAAAAGTGATTACAAACAACTTTTCTATATCGGATTTTGCGAATTAACCGCACGACGTATCTCCAGGGTCGTAAAACAGTTTACGCTTTGGTCGCATTTATTCGTGCTAAATAGAAATCTGCTA
Organism: Proctacanthus coquilletti; assembly: GCA_001932985.1. NCBI lineage: Eukaryota > Metazoa > Arthropoda > Insecta > Diptera > Asilidae > Proctacanthus > Proctacanthus coquilletti. Next base: position 2,578,937 of record MNCL01000006.1, read on the forward strand.
ACTAGCATCGTTTGAACGCACTGAAATTTTAAACTGTGTTCATGGTTTTCAAGGCAGAACAAATTGTAAATATTTACCGAATTTCGCTAAAACTACATTTAAATTTCAGGATGAACTGAGTGAAGCAGTGAGGAAAAGACATGTATTTGTATAACCTCACACTTCAACGAGCCACTGGCATCACCCATGCGGTGCATGGGAGCTTCTCTGGGACAAAGTCTCAAGAAGTCCTCATATCAAGGGGAAAGAGTTTGGAACTACTTCGGCCCGATCCGAACACGGGCAAAGTTCACACCATTCTGACTGTGGAGATCTTCGGTTGCGTAAGGGCTTTGATGTCATTCAGGCTGACTGGAGGCACTAAAGGTAAGCGCGGTCATCCGATTTTGATTTTTTCTGTATCATATTACTGGAAGATCGCACTTAACCATATCGGCCTACTCTATTTAGAGTTTGTCGAATACAAGAGTGCAATAATAAACACCTTGGCGTTGCATTTGGTAAGAATTCCCATTTCTTATCGAACTAGAACTTTGAGGGACACTGATGTACTTTAACAAGGGGTGTAACTGCCATAAAATAACTAATCCAAAGGACTTGTAATTATGGGTTCCTTTTTATATTTGACAAGATTATGATTTCCGCGGTCCTCAGATTTGAATATGAATCCCGTTAGGTTTAACCCAAGCGGGATCGAAAAAAATGGTAAAAATTTATCCCGCTTTATTTCTCGAAGTATTTTGCGGTAGACTCTGTATATAGGAACTAGCAGATAAGTGGCTTGAGAATGCTTAAAAAGTGTGAAATTTAGAAATAAATATAACATCTAAACAAAGTAAGGGATTTCCTAAACAACGTTTGTGGCCTTTTCCAAATCAGTTTACTGCACTTTTTTTTAACGGCTTACTTTATTTCGGGTTTGTCGAAAAGACAAGTGCAAGAATAAACACCTTAGTGTCGCATTTGGTAAGAACTGTATTTCTTATTGAACTGAAACTCTGAGGGACACTAATTTCCGGTGAAGAATAGATATGAGCAAAAATTATATTAAATTAGGTTTTAAGTTATTCCTACAAATTGGAACAACAAATGATCACTTAGCACTTTTTACGTAGTGGACGAAGAGGGAGCCTACAATTAAACATGCCCTTTTTAATATTTACTCAATCAAAATCACTAAAACAGGAGTTTTACGATCTTTCGGCTTTACTTCCAGACTATGCAGTTGTTGGATCTGACTCGGGTCGTATCGTTATTCTTGAATATAACCCATCAAAGAACACTCTTGAAAAAGTCCACCAAGAAACGTTCGGAAAATCAGGATGCCGCCGAATTGTCCCCGGGCAGTATTTTGCCATCGATCCGAAAGGGCGTGCTGTAATGATTGGGGCTATAGAGAAACAAAAGCTTGCCTATATCTTAAACAGAGACGCTGAGGCTCGTCTAACCATTTCATCGCCTCTTGAAGCCCACAAGTCAAATACGCTTACGTACCACATGGTGGGTGTAGACGTAGGTTTTGAAAACCCCATGTTTGCATGCCTGGAAATTGACTACGAGGAGGCTGATAATGATCCAACAGGTAAGTTGCTCTTTTTTAAATTATAAAATTTACGGCGCTCCTATCATTGGTGATTGAAGAAAATATACTTCCTTCTTTACTATTCGGGGCGTCAAATTAAATAAGGAATCTTTAAACCATTGGGGTCTCCTATTATAGAGGCTTCACACTGAATGGAGATTTACATGATTTGAAAAGAATAATTACGAAAACTTAATATAATCGAAAACGTCTACTTCCAGGCGAAGCTGCTCAGAAAACCCAACAAACGTTAACATTCTACGAATTGGATTTAGGTTTGAATCATGTGGTGCGTAAATATTCGGAACCTCTTGAAGAACACGCTAATTTCTTAATATCAGTGCCAGGTGGTAGTGATGGTCCCTCTGGGGTACTAATTTGCTCCGAGAATTATTTGACTTACAAGAATCTGGGCGACCAGCACGATATCCGTTGTCCAATTCCTCGGAGAAGAAACGATCTTGATGATCCAGAAAGGGGAATGATTTTCATTTGCTCAGCCACTCACAGAACCAAGAGCATGTACTTTTTCCTCGTCCAAACTGAGCAGGGGGATATTTTCAAAGTAACCCTTGAAACCGATGAAGACGTCGTTTCTGAGATAAAATTAAAATACTTTGATACTGTACCGCCGGCAGCTGCAATGTGTGTGCTGAAAACTGGATTTTTATTTGTAGCCTCCGAGTTTGGTAACCAGTAAGTGGATAAACTTTATTTTCTGTATTTCGCATTTGTAATATGATTTTTCCAGTTACTTGTACCAAATCGCACATTTGGGGGATGATGACGATGAGCCTGAATTCAGTTCTGCTATGCCGCTTGAGGAAGGTGACACATTCTTCTTTGCACCTCGACCTTTAAAGAATCTCGTTATGGTTGACGAAATGCCTTCCTTCGCCCCAATCATAAGCTGCCTGTGTGCTGATCTCGCCAACGAGGATACTCCGCAACTGTATTTGCTCTGTGGGCGTGGTCCACGCTCTTCACTGCGAGTCTTGCGCCATGGCTTAGAAGTTTCAGAAATGGCTGTGTCTGAACTCCCTGGCAACCCGAACGCTGTGTGGACTGTGAAGAAAAGGATAGACGGTTAGTTCAATGACCCATTTTTCACTTTTCTCACTCATGATTACTGATTCTAAGCCGCTGAGCTTATAATTTTCATAAGATAAAAATCTTGTAATCATAGGCGAGGATACGTAGATACCCACAAGTACTTAAGACCTTAACACAAAATCGCGAATGTAACATTTATGTCGTAGATTCTAAGCGAAATTTCGGAATAGTCTAATATCAACTGGTGGCTTTGATGAAATCTGTATCAAACACCAGCTTTTTCTATTTCAGGCGAGAACTGGATTTGTTTGGGTTAAATGACTGAAAATTGTAGACGGCTGTAGGTAAGGAAAAACTCTTAAAAAGAGCCCCATTGAAAAATTACACTCGATTAAGATGTAACCAGGAAAGGAAATAAACCTCCCAAGAAAGCATGAAATGATGTTTCAGAACCGTGTTTCAGCTGAAATACTTTGAATACAAAATTTCGTATCTGACCATGCAATAAAACAATTCTGTCTCATCCGCGTTAAACTTTTGGGCATTGTACTAAACACGGATGTTACGTTTGCTTGTCGTTACAGATGAATATGATGCGTACATCATCGTGTCCTTCGTAAACGCCACATTGGTCCTCAGCATTGGAGAAACTGTTGAAGAAGTTACAGATAGTGGGTTCCTCGGAACGACACCAACACTAAGCTGTTCGTCCTTAGGTGATGATTCACTAGTGCAAGTTTATCCTGATGGAATTAGGCACATTCGAGCTGACAAACGTGTTAATGAGTGGAAGACCCCGGGAAAGAAATTCATAGTTAAATGTGCAGTTAACCAGAGACAGGTCGTAATTGCCTTATCCGGAAGGGAACTGGTTTATTTTGAAATGGATTCTGTAAGTACTACTTTATAGTATATCCTACTTCGCTATATAGATTAAATGCATAGTCTAGAACCATTAAATTTGTTACTAAGAAACAATTATTGATGACAAAATTACCCATTACCGCAAAAACCTTGGGGACGACACTTTTGTGTCCTGCAGTGCTGATCTAGTCTTTAAATATGAAATTTCATCACTTCCCAAAGAACCATTTATTTACAAAATTTAACTTTCGCAGACGGGTGGATTGAACGAGTACACGGAGCGAAAGGAAATGCCAGCAGAAGTCATGTGTATGGCTCTAGGGACTGTGCCTCCTGGAGAACAACGGTCGTGGTTTTTGGCTGTTGGTTTGGCAGACGACACTGTGCGAATTATTTCCCTGGATCCTTCTGACTGCTTATCACCTCGTTCTATGCAAGCGCTGCCCTCTCCAGCCGAATCGCTTTGCTTAGTTGAAATGGGGCACGCGGAAGCAAACGAAGAGGGGAATACGCAAAAGGGTGGCACTATTTACCTGAACATAGGTCTAAGTAACGGAGTGCTGCTCAGAACAGTTTTGGATCCAGTAACTGGAGATCTTGCCGATACAAGAACCCGTTACTTGGGCTCCCGACCAGTAAAGCTATTTCGCATAAAAATGCAGGGCGGCGAAGCAGTACTTGCCATGTCCAGCAGAACTTGGTTGTCTTACTACTACCAGAATAGATTCCATTTGACACCACTTTCTTACGAAACCCTGGAATATGCATCAGGATTTTCGAGCGAACAGTGTAATGAGGGTATTGTGGCAATTTCTACAAACACACTAAGGATTTTAGCTTTGGAGAAACTAGGAGCTGTTTTTAATCAGATCTCTTTCCCTCTGGAATATACTCCGCGACGATTTATTGTACACGCCGACACAGGTCGAATGATAATCGCCGAAACTGACCACAATGCATACGCTGAGGAAACAAAAAACGCTCGAAAGAAGCAAATGGCTGATGAGATGCGTGAAGCTGCTGGGGAGGATGAAAAGGAGCTGGCCAATGAAATGGCAGATGCATTTATAAATGAGGTTCTACCTGAGGACATATTTTCGGCACCGAAGGCGGGCCTGGGAATGTGGGCCTCCCAGCTCAGAATAGTGGACCCCATCCATGGGCACACGATTAGCAAAATTCAACTCCAGCAAAATGATGCCATTATGTCCATGGCAGTGCTTAAGTTTTCTGCAACTGCAGCAGACGGTCGTTACTATTTGGCTGTGGGTATAGCAAGAGAGTTGCAACTGAATCCTAGGGCTTGTGCAGGAGGTGCAATTGATATTTACCGGGTAAGACTACTTTAAATAGGTGTTTTAACAAATTACATGCTTACTTTTCAATTAGATTGACCCGATTTGCTCTAATCTCGAATTCCTCCACCGCACAGAAACTGATGACGTTCCAGGAGCCTTGTGTGGCTTCCAAGGGAGACTGTTGGCTGGTGTAGGTCGCATTCTAAGAATTTACGACTTGGGCAAAAAGAAACTGCTGCGTAAATGTGAGAATAAACACATTCCCAATCAAATAGTGAATTTGCAAACGATGGGCCACAGAATCTATGTGTCGGATGTCCAAGAGTCTGTGTTCTTCGTTCGTTACAAGAGGGCTGAAAACCAAATTATAATCTTTGCCGATGACACCCATCCCCGATGGATTACGGCGACAACGTTGCTAGATTACGACACAATTGCAACCGCTGATAAATTTGGAAATGTTGCAATTCTGCGTCTTCCACATTCTGTGACCGACGATGTCGATGAAGATCCCACTGGGACGAAGTCGTTGTGGGACAGAGGTCTTTTGAGTGGAGCCTCACAGAAAGCCGAAAATATCTGCACCTTTCACGTTGGCGAGATCGTTATGTCTCTGCAAAAGGCTACTCTAATTCCAGGAGGTTCTGAATCGCTACTGTATGCAACTCTGAGTGGAACCGTTGGAGTTCTGGTACCATTCACGAGTAGAGAGGATTTTGACTTCTTCCAGCACTTGGAAATGCACATGAGGAACGAAAATCCACCGCTTTGTGGTAGAGACCATCTGAGTTATAAAAGCGCATATTATCCGGTGAAGGTAAGTGCATTTTTGTTTGCGCGAAAATTAGTGTTTACTTAATTTTTACATAAATTTCAATAGAATGTCATGGATGGAGATTTATGTGAGCAGTTCACATCTATGGATCCTGCAAAACAGAAAAGTATTGCTTCAGACTTGGGGCGAACGCCTAACGAAGTTGCTAAAAAACTTGAGGACATTCGAACGCGATATGCTTTCTAAACTGTTATCAGCTTTACAACGTATGATTTATGGTAAATAATTTATTCCTTTATTATCTGTGCATTTAGATAAGTATTCGTCCTTTTTAGTATTAATGGATCTCCTATAAGATGTTTTACTTTCTATGAGCTTAATAAGGTGAATTATCAAATTACATTATTCTACACACTAAGTCTACATGATGATTTGTCTTTGGCGCATGTTAGACTAACGAAAATACTTTGATTAAAATTACTTCACTGAAAAGTTGGGATCTAGAATAAATACGAAAACATGTCTATTCTGTTTTCTAACATTCTGCTCTGTTTTATTTCAGTTCACAATAGTATGGATTAGATAAGGTAGGCATAGAAATTATAATAACGGTAAGTTAATACATACAAAGCTTTATTTAAAAAGGCAGTGTAGAAATATACGAAGTAGTTTTTGGTGATGATTTTCATTCATTTGCACATGTTAGACAATGAAAAATCTTGATTAACGTTTTGTACACTGAATCACATGTTCTAACAGAACTATTGTCAACACAACAAGTTTATTATGATAGTTTTATTTTTATTTTCAGGTCCTTAGAGCGTAGGCACTTATTTAATTTATCAGTAAGAGAAAGGTTAGTACTTTAGTTTTATCCTTTTTTTTTCCAAATTAGAAAGTAAAAGTAGGGTTAGTGTAAACACTTAAATTATTAAAGAATGCATTTTATTAGTGCCTTGGCACATCTTTTGGTTACTGTACAGAGATGCTCTGATAATACTTAATTATTTTAAGTTCTAATGCCTAAGGAAAAGGCTTTATGAAACTGAATTATTTTTCATTTCAGAATGAAAAATTTGAGTTGCATTGTGTGTATTCAAACCAATTCACATTAAAAAGCTCATATTTATTTTTAATTTAATCTGTATTCAATGATGATAGTTTTTTGTACCTTGGGACACCTATGAAATTATCATTGATTAGTGTACAAGTATAAAACTGAAGCCTTATTATTTAAGCTAATTTTAGTCTACATCTTTTGGAACAGTCTTAGAATAACGTGTATACTTCTATTTACAGATGGATCTTCTGAAAGCAGAAGGAAGCGAAGTAAATTGTCCGCGTGCACGTTTCATAAAGATTGCATTTTCTTTACTAGAATTTAATTATGTGGATCAATAAAGTATTAATTTTAGTGTAATTTGCTGTTTTCGAAAGTCAGTGAAAATGATGAATTAAATTATTTTCTCAGTTCTCAAATTTATACGTTTTAAAGCTTTTTGCAAACGTTTCGCGATAGCTCAGAGCACGTTGGAGCTCGACTTTTTGGCTGTATCTTGGTCTTTTTTAAAAAGTGCTTTAACAGCTCCTACCTGATCTATATAATACAAAAGGAGAGAAAGTAGAGAATATTTTTTTATTATCTTTTGAGTCGTGAAACTCTAAAAATGTGGTGATTGTTTCTTCAGGTCTTAAAAAGAAGTAAAGTAGGAAATTCTCTAATATAAAGCATTTCCTAATGTAGGCTTTAATAAAAGAACGAATTGCAAAGGAAACGTTTGCATTTTATTTGCATGATTAGGGACTATGGTTCAACATCTTTGATTGTTTCCCTAGCTGCTGTTGGTTGTTTTTGCTCAGCAGTTCTGTCGCTTCTCGCTTCCACTTTGGTTAGTAGATTTCACTTTTTCCTCCTCAGTCCCCTCATTAGGCTTGGTGGCCTTTTCCGTGCTCTCTTTTCTCTGTATATCAAATGCTTCCTTGTTTGCCAACTCGGACAAATTATACTTCTTCAATCTGAGGTAGTTTGGAACAACGCCCAGGCAGCAAAGGCCTTTTATGATCTCCACAACTACTGTGGTCTCAGCGTTTTTCAAATCCACTTTGTTTTTAATATTTTTTGAAGAGACTAGCTCAGCTAGCTCCCTTATGATATCATCTCTCTTTATGTCGTTATTATAGCGCTTGTTATACGCTACCGAAAACGTTTTCGGTTCCTTTAAGAAATGCTTGTCAAAAAGAGCCCCAGCCGCCTCAATTATGTCCTTAGTATTTGCTTTGCAAACGATGTCAATCGGAACGAGTCGCAGGAGGTGTCTGGTCTTTCGAGCCTTTGTGTCCGATATATCTTTAGCGATGGTGTGGCCTAACTCAACGGGATCTTTCAACGTAGTTTTGATGAACAGGAAATTGTTCGCTCCCGTATCAACGACTTGGAAACGTCTTGGTTCCTTTGCATCTGCTTTGCTCTCGTTGATTTCCTTCTGCAGGCTGTCTGCTATATCATCGTCGTCATTCCCCTCACTCTCCCTAGCCTTGTTCTTTTCCTCTGGACCGTAGAGTGTATCGGCATACTGATTTAAAATGTTGTAGCACTCTCGGATGCAATCCTTCTCTTGGTAGTTGCAAGTTGCAAGGAATCCCCGCTGTCCTGCTTCGATGAATTGCTTCTTATTATTTTTTTGTGCATAATAATTTGTTCTTTTATAATCCTTGTTCAACTTTGGCCTTTTTGAAACTGGTTCATCTCCCATTTCCGCGGAATAGTCTAACTTTTGAAACAAACAAATTCTTTCAGCGGTCCGTACAATAACCTAAAAGTTCTTAAATCGCAAAAAGAGCCTTGTTCTTTTAATAAAAAAGTATCGTAGCTTGTCCGCGTCAGAATTTTAAACTGTATTGTCCGTTTGATGTTCGTTATTTTATCCATTTCTCAATTTTTCCGTTCGTTTATACATACTATTTTAAAGTATTTTGGTGATCATGCAAAATAATATAATCTCATGTTGTAATTGAATGATATGGTATTTTCTCTATTTAAACTTTATACAACGGTTTCGCATTTATTCCCTTTACTTTAGGTAAGTCAAAATATTTTACAATAGGACTCTTCTTACAGTCTTGAATTTATAGCATTTTTAAATGATAAGATATAAATAACAGAAAGACGAGAAATAAATTTCAAATTCAACAACTCAGCGAAATTTATTAAAGTCTCCACATAACTCTCCACAGCAGAAGACACTCCGCGCGCGGTGCGCTCTTTGCAAAACGCCATGTTTGTTATTTACAGTGAGTTTGACGGAGTTTAAATTGAACAAGTATTTCTGAAGTTCTCGTTGAGAAGGCCGGCATTCTCCATAAATAATTGTGTCAAATCGAGCTTAAAGATTGGCTAGAAAGGATGTCTAATATAACGCTGGATAAAGACACGTTTTTCCGGCGTATAAAGCGGCTATATTCCGAGTGGAAGGTAAAGTTGATGTTTTCTGCCCCTTTGTGCGTTCATCGAAAGGGAAATTGTCGCTTCGCATAACCTCAAAGCCTGGCTTGTGCAAAAACCTAATAGTTTGCTATAGACTGCATTCTAAACTAATAGTGCATCTCCCCGCAGGAATGTACCTTCACTCACGACGATGCATTGTCTAAAGCTGATTGCATTATGTCCGCCGTGGGAGTGGATGAGGACATCGTTTACAGCAAGTCCACCGCCCTTCAGGTTAGAATTGCTAATCATACAGACTGTAGTGTTTCCAGCATGTTTTAAAACTGATCCTTTGCGTTCGCAGACATGGCTATTGGGCTACGAACTTACAGACACCATAAGCGTTTTTACACATGAGGCCATTTACTTTCTGGCCAGCAAAAAGAAGATCGAGTTCCTAAAGCAGACGGAAAGTAACAAGGAGGATGGGGTGCCTCCTGTTAAATTGCTTGTCAGAGATCGAGTATGTATTTCATTTCATAACATCAGGGAAAACGAGAAGACAATTTTTAATGATGTGATTTTTCTAGAACGACAAAGACAAGGCAAACTTTGAGAAGCTCGTAAGCGCTATGAAAGCCTCGAAGAAGGGAAAGACTTTGGGAGTCTTTTCCAAAGATGGATTTCCTGGAGAATTCTGCGAATCTTGGAAAGCGGTACTGAAAAAGGAGAACTTTGAAAATGTGGATGTGGGGGCCTCTATTGCGTACATAATGTGTCCAAAAGAAGATGCTGAAATCAATTGCATAAAAAAAGCTTGTATGGTTTCAGTGGACCTATTTACAAAGTACCTCAAAGACCAAATTATGGATATTATTGATTCAGACAAGGTAAATTCCTCACTGTGGTGAAATAATTAATGCACGATTTACACCTGAACTTTGAAAATTGAGCAATTATTAGCGTCTAAATTTAAGTATTTAAGAGCCAAAGCAATTTAGATGAATCTTCAAGTCCATGCACTACTGCTTTTAATGATTTATTTCTGGCCTTCCAAAGTTTTCCTTTTTTTTTTTTTGAGTGCTCAACTCTCAGTACTCAAACGGTTAGAAAAGTAAATTTTTCTAGATTTTACGTACCATATTTACGTTGAATATTATAAAGTCTATTGAGAATATACAACTTATTTCACAATATTAGGAAATTATACAATCCATGTCCCAATATGTTTTCATTTTCATATAATATACGAATATTTGGAAGACAGTCCATAAGGCATATTGGACTTGGAGTGTGGAATTTCTTAATATTGTGAAATAAGTTGTATGTATTCAACAGAATCCTCAATTTTCAGCGTAAATATAGTATATAAAATCTAGTATATACCAGTACCAGAGTACAAGCAATGTTGATGGAGCTGCTTTCATGAAATGATGTAATTCTGTCTACATATTGAAACTAAGTAAGTCAATATTTCTTTCAGAAAGTAAAACATTCTAAACTAGCCGAAGGAGTAGAAAGTTCAATGACGAATAAAAAATATGTGACGGGAGTAGACACATCCCAGTTGGATATGTGTTATCCCCCCATCATACAGTCGGGTGGCAACTATAGTTTGAAATTTAGTGCTCTGAGCGATAAGAATCATTTACATTTCGGAGCCATTGTCTGCTCTCTGGGAGCCCGGTATAAAAATTACTGTTCCAACATTTCCCGAACATTGCTTGTGAATCCTACGGACGAAATACAGGAGAATTATAATTTCCTTGTTAATTTAGAGGAAGAAATCCTCAAGTTACTCAAACCAGGATCAAAATTGTGCGATGTATACGATGCTGCTCTTCAATTTGCTAAGAAAGAAAAGCCCAACTATGTCGATAATCTAACAAAGACTTTTGGATTTGCGATGGGCATTGAATTTCGTGAAAGTTCCATTATAATTGGCCCAAAGTGTAATGCTGTCATGAAAAAGGGAATGGTTTTTAATATTAACGTTGGGTTGGCGAATATTCCGAATAAAGAGGCGTCCGACAAAGAGGGTAAGATTTATGCTCTGTTCATTGGTGACACGGTTCTTGTGAACGATGAGCCACCCGCAAGCATCTTAACACCATCGAAAAAAAAAATTAAAAATATCGGAATATTTATCAAAGACGACGAAGAGGAGGAGGACGAGAAAGAGGAAAAAGAAGACGATAAGAGCACCGAGATTTTAGGACGAAGTAAACGGAACGCAGTTCTCGAAAATAAACTTAGAAACGAGCATAGTACTGAAGAAAAAAGGAAGCAACATCAAAAGGAACTTGCACAAATTTTGAACGAGAAGGCGAAAGAACGTCTAGCGAAACAGTCGGGTTCTAAAGAAATTGAGAAGGTTCGAAAGTCCACAGTTTCGTATAAAAATATCAATCAAATGCCCCGGGAGCCCGAAGTCACTGAGTTGAAATTGTACGTAGGTAAGTTGATTATTGCATATTTCGTTTTAATACGTAATTTAATATTGGACTAACGCTTTCAGATAGGAAATATGAAACGGTCATAATGCCGATTTTTGGAATACCTGTTCCTTTTCATATTTCCATGATAAAAAATATTTCCCAGTCCGTTGAAGGTGATTACACATACTTGCGTATAAACTTCTTCCATCCTGGTGCAACTATGGGACGCAACGAGGGAGGAATGTACCCGCAGCCAGAAGCGACTTTTGTGAAAGAAGTGTGAGTATATTTTTCAAAGTTGTTTTTTTTTCAATATTTTATTATTTTTGTTTGGAGGGAAGGAAGTTTGGGTTTACTTATGAGTTGCTAGAACGCGGAAAATTGTCTAGCCCTTAAGTTAGATTTAATTTTAAATGTTTATAGAAATAGTTCTATTTTACTATTAGATAATTATCGTTTTGCATCTTTCTATTTACAGAACTTACCGCAGCACAAATACGAAAGAGCCGGGCGAAATATCAGCACCATCATCGAATCTGAACAACGCTTTTCGTCTAATCAAAGAGGTACAAAAACGATTCAAAACACGAGAAGCAGAAGAACGTGAGAAGGAGGATTTGGTAAAACAAGATACGCTCATATTGTCCCAGAACAAGGGTAATCCTAAACTTAAGGATTTGTACATAAGGCCAAATATTGTCACGAAACGAATGACTGGCAGCCTAGAGGCCCATGTAAATGGCTTCCGCTACATTTCTGTGCGCGGAGACAAAGTAGACATCCTTTACAATAATATAAAGAGCGCGTTCTTCCAGCCTTGTGATGGAGAGATGATTATTCTACTGCATTTCCACTTGAAGCATGCAATCATGTTTGGCAAAAAAAAGCATATTGATGTTCAGTTTTATACAGAGGTTGGGGAGATTACGACTGACTTAGGGAAACATCAACATATGCATGATAGAGACGACCTGGCGGCCGAGCAGGCCGAAAGAGAATTGCGGCATAAGCTTAAGACAGCATTTAAGAGCTTCTGTGAAAAGGTTGAAGCAATGACAAGGCAGCAGGTTGAATTCGATACACCATTCCGTGAACTTGGATTCCCAGGTGCGCCGTTCCGCAGCACAGTACTCCTTCAACCAACTTCGGGGAGCTTGGTGAATCTCACAGAATGGCCTCCATTTGTCATTACTTTAGAAGATGTTGAATTGGTCCACTTTGAACGTGTACAGTTCCACCTTAGAAATTTCGATATGATATTTGTCTTCAAGGACTACAATAAAAAAGTCGCTATGGTGAACGCTATTCCAATGAACATGCTGGATCACGTGAAAGAATGGCTCAAGTAAGTTCAAATTAATTTGTTTGTTTGCTGTGGGTTTTATAGTGTTTACCATGTAGTTCGTGTGACATTCGCTACTCCGAGGGTATACAATCTCTAAATTGGACTAAAATTATGAAAACTATCACCGATGACCCGGAGGGATTCTTTGAAAATGGTGGGTGGACTTTCTTGGACCCCGAATCCGGTAGCGAAGATGAAAATGCTGAAAGCGAGGAGTCCGAGGAGGATGAAGCCTATGAACCAACCGATATTGAAAGTGATGAGGAATCAGATGATGATTCTGAATATTCAGAAGCATCAGAAGATGAAAGTGATGAAAGCGAGGAAGGTATGTCTCGATTAAACTAACAAATACTATTGATGCCATGTTTATTTACCCGTAGAGCTCGGTTCAGATGAAGAATCTGGCAAGGATTGGTCTGATTTGGAGAGAGAAGCTGCTGAGGAGGACAGGAATCATCAGTACAGGGATGATATAGAAGTGAAAGGAAAAAAGGGAGATAGACGGGACTATGATAAAAAGCATGGCAAGCACAGTAAACACAGGTTAGTAACCACTTTATGGCATATACTAGTTTCTTAAGAATTGCGGAAATATTTTCAATAATTTTCCATGCAACACAGAAAGGAATTACATCAAAAGAAAAAGAAGAAGTACACAGCTAGGTTTGTACTTCATTCCAGTAACGATTTACTTTTTACTTTTGATTTGATTAACTAGTTTCCATCCATTACATAAAAGAGCACTTGTTCATTTAAATTAAAATACTATTACACTTTTCTACTACTTAATTTCTTTTGAAGTTTTATCACATTTTCTGTATATTCTAGCAATTGATATCTAAATTCAAGAGTTCGATTAATTTTTAAATGTTATTGAGTGTATAAAGTAAATTGTTTTGTATTGTAATGGTAGTGGATTGTTGTAGAAATTCCTCAAGTTTAAAATAAAATGTTTATATTTTCAGTAGTCCGTCAAAAAATCGAGATAGAGACAAGGACAAGCATCACGACAAGCACAGAGACAAACATCGGAAGGACCACAAGGACAAGGATAGGCGCCACAGCGATAAAAGCAGTAGTCACAACGACAAAAAGCGCTCTAGGGAAGACAGTAGAGAGCACCATCGAAGTTCGAAGAGGTCAAAGCACTAATGCTAAGAAAATATCTGTTCGTGTCAGTTAAACGTGAAATTTATGTTTAAAGATTGGTCCATTGTAAACTATTCCATTTCCAAACGAAAGCATGTAACGATTCAGTATTAACAAAAGCAGTCGTGGCTAGCTCGAGTTTTAACTGAAAACTTGTCCCAAGGATTATTTTGTTGTTGGCAAACACTAATTTTTGAAAGTATTGAAAAAGAAATTGTTTTGCTTGTTTTTGTTAATGCTGAAGGCGGTTGTATTTCAGTCCATTTACTTGCTCGGCCACAAGAGAAAGAAAGAATTCTTAGTTGTAACTATTATTTAAAAGTAATCCCATAGACTTCAGTGTAACGATAAAAACTTCTTATTAAATTTCAAATATACATTTTTAAGAAAACAATTCTCGACTATGCTGTGGCCTCTCAGTTGGCCAATTTGAATAATCCATCCCATCAATTTGTCGAATTGTGATTTATTTGCCAATTAGTGGCTCGAAATAGTTGTTCTTCCATCAAGCCTAATGAGACCGAATTCATGACATTACCTTACCCATCGACGGTGTCTATTTTTACTCGCTTGAAATTCGCTCCTCAAGGAGAACTTGCGATTCCGAAGAGGCAATGGAACATGTCACGTGAAACGTGCTCGAACCCACATGGAGGAAATTCAATTAACGTGTTTTTCGACTGGGACTTTCACTTGGTGTTCAGCATGCAAGGAATGCATACCGGGTTCGGCGTCCACATCAAGTGCTACCGTGGTGAAGCGGACTGGCATCGATCTAACAGTATAATCCGTTTAAAAGAAGTTTTGTGATTTACGACGGGCCGTACCTATCCGTAACATAACAGGGACAGAATCGCGGATGAGCTGACTCGCGAGGGAAAAATTCAAAAGCCCAATGATAATCTAAAAATAATTTCGGTTGTCGATAGAGGCCATTAGGACGCTCATATTAGTAAGCATGTTCGAAAATGAAGTTGATTCGGATGACGATTTCGAAGGATATTGTAAGTGGTTTACGGTAAGCGTGTCATTTGTGCAATCGTTTGTTCTATTTTCTAGTCCTTAAGCCCGTCAACGAATACAACATTGTGGACAAAATAAAGGAAGCTAACAAGGAGCTCTTTTCGACACCAGAACCGCCTTCTCCATCAGGACAGCAGCGAAAAGTCACCTTTAGGGCTGTACTTGAAGATTTTGAGCCTCAGGAGCAGCATGCCGAAGAAATAGAAATTATTAGTATTAGATCGACCGAGGAGTGCGTGATAAGTACACAGCAGTTTGAAGCCCATCCTACACCGATGCAAGACTCACCGGAAAAAGCTTCAGAAACAAAGTCCGAAGAGGAAAGTGAAAATGAAATTGAGGAAATTTGTTCTGAAGTTGTGGATTTGGATATAGAGCAGCCTACGGGGGATTTATCAGCAAATGTAGAGGAAAACAGTCCTAAGGAGGAAATTACTGAAGAATCCGTTGAGAGACGCAACTCAGATGACTCCTGTAAAGCCAGTGACGATGACTTATCTGTGATTGTTGCCTCCTATATTCAAGACGATCTGAAGAAATGCGACGAAGAGGATGAAGATAAGTCTAAAAAACAAAAAGCACAACACAAAAGGACATTCAGTTTCAAAGTGAAGAAAAAGAAGAAGGAGGAATGTGAAGACATAACAAAACTCCGGCTAAACTACAAGACCTGTTGTGAGTACAAAAATGCAACACAGCAGCCTTTGCCTAAGTACACTGGTTACCTTTCGACGTACGGACTATCCAAGGAACAGTGGGAGCGCAGGGAAAAGCTGCACGATAAGAAGAAGAAACATGTGATTGATAAAAACCTCCGTGCTACCGTGGAGGAGACCAAAAGGATGCAGGACAATGAGAGGGCCTTCACCAGTTGGTTGAAAAACAAGATGCGATTTCCTATCAACAAAACGAAGAACATGTTCGACTTTAAGCAGAAGAAACAGAAAGGCGCGGCGAAATGAGATCTACCTTCTGATCTTCACATTTGTTCAGTTTTTGCAATGTTTTTGTATTGTGGCTGCGTGGGTGGAACATATCATCCGCATATATTTTTGTAATTTCCAGCAATACATTTCATTTAATGTAACAAATTTGCTTGAATGCGCACTCCCTCTCAACCCAAATTCACTATTTTTAGCGCTTTAATTGGATTCGTCTTTTTATGGCTGAATGACCTTCCATGGTTTTTACAAGAAATTCCGTCTTAATTCCGGTTGTATGAGGTCAAAGATAAAGTGGTTCGGCTTATGCCGTCTGATCTTTTGTAATGCCTCCAAGATAAGTTGAGATGTGTAATGCGTGTTCCTGACTTAAATCGTCAGAATTAACACGTACTTGACCTCACGTGACACGGGCTTTGTTAACCTAGCGAATTAAAGGATTTGGTTAGCTCATTTTATAATCAATGGGAATCGAACATATCGAAATAATTCGTTTCGCGTCCGCCCACAAAGGGCTTGTAACTTTACGATTGATTTCGTGCTCTCCATTCGTCAGGTTCGCCTTGACTTTTTTGATTACCTTGGTAAACATTATTGACTTTAAAGTGTGCTCAGCATTGCAATGTTATAAAATTTATTGAATTTGAGCAACAATGAGTTTTCAGCCGGTATTTGGAACTTTGTTACGAAATAGGATCCGCTCGAGAACGTTAATCTGTTACTTCTGGATTTGCATAAATAAATCAGAATAATTTCAGAAATTAGTTAACCAGTTTGAAATATTCTTTTATCATTCGAAGATTCCGATGTAATATAGGCTGCATAATGTTTCGTCTTTTACACTGATCAAAATAAAGTAACAAGCTATAGATAATAAAAATGTTTACTGCATTATTTTCGAATATTTTAGTGTTGTAGCTCGCTATAAAAATTACCAATGCTCCAATACATCTACTATTATTTTCAAGCTAAGCGAACAGATTAGGACTTGTCTTCATTAATGACTTTAATTTTTTCTTTTTGGTTCTTAGAGGTGGAACATCTAAAATATTTGCAACCAAAAGCGATCGATCCCCCTTCGTTCAGTTTTTTGTCCCTCCTATAAAAAACATTTTAAGGGAAAAATTCGCTTCTGCTCGCCATCTCCTCAAATATAAGATATCGACGATTTGGCAAAACGCCTACAGTTTTTATCTACTTAAATATACTTACCGCAAACTTTTAAATTTGCAACTCTATAAAATGTTTTACATTTTTTTGGAAGGAAAAGAAAAATACTTTTGTTCAATGCTAAAACTTTCTGCTTGATTACTTTTAAGGTCAAAACTGTACGAATATACGATCTTGCGTAATGGTTGGTAAATTAAAAATAAAAGCCTATTTCGGAATTCTCGGTATTCTTGGAGTATATGTGGAGGAAAGATATGATGTTAAATTTGGAAATCAGACCTTTTTAATTCCTAGTAATCAGGAAAGTTTAAAAGACATTTTTCCTACTTCCATACACGTGAGAGCACGCGGTGTTCGTCAAGGATTTTATTATGCTTTGCCTTCTTGCTTTCTAAAAAGTGCCCCACATTAAAATGAAATAATACAAACAAAACAAATTCTGAGCAGATAATATTACACTTTATTGCAATGTCTATAAGAAACTTATCTTAGAAGTCTTAACTTAAAAGAATAAATAATAGTCGCAGTAACCTACAATACAATGCTTATTTGTAAAATCACTTAAGTCTTAAAAATCCGCACAACACACTCTGATTAAGTCGTAACGTGGACACGCTGCTGGTTGGTTTGCTCAGTCCCGAACGCAATTCGAAAAAAAATCGACTGGAAACGGTACGTAACAAAATAGTATTCAACAAATAAGACGAAAGTACGCGTACAACTCTTAAGTCTAGAAATACCAAAACATTGGTACAAGTAACTCGTGAAAGCAAGACCGAAAACAATGCAAGACCAAAATCTGAGTAACTCAGTTAATTGCGTGTATCTATTTTTCTGCTAGATTCTCCTACAAAGAATTTGTAAGCCTCTTCTAAATCCTATCAGCCCGTTCCGGCGCCAAGTAACAATTGCTCTACGAGTAAGCGTTGCGATAATATGAAAATACTCTTCTGCTGGCGAGTACAAATCATGGCTCCTCATAAAAACGTTAAAAGTTGTAAATAATCCGTATAAAAATCATCTCGTCTTACTATCGACTACACTTAGTTATTTTCACAAAATTTCTGATTTCTACGGTGTCGTCACCTTCGGAAAGCGAGTGTTCTTGAGCAAAAATTTATCCAAACTTTCTTAAATCGTGCCTGCGTCTATTTTTTTTTTCTTCGATTAATGGAGGCGAATATTAAAGGTGAACAATGTTTTGAATTCCCTGTATGCTTTTTAGATCATTATCTTCTTTCAACTAAGTGCTCGTGTCGGTTATTTTTTTCATATTTGAGATTTTTATGGTGTTCGGAGTTGAGCTTCGATTAGCGTCCTCTTCGAGATTTCTCCTATTTTTTGTAATACGTTCATAGATTCTTAAAAACAGATTCTAAATTGTATTTATAATATCATCGCGTTGTATAGCTGTAGCGTTATATGGTAAAACAAATAACTACTTCACTATTGGGAGAACTATTTTTACGTTTATCGTTATCGAAGATAGTTTTTATAGGTCCGGAAGTAGGGCAACAACCTGTTCACTCCTTTATTTTTATTTTTGAAATAAACAGTCCTCTTCTCAAGTCCTGCGAGTTTCGAATTTGCCTGTAGTTGTGTAATAAGGAAATCATCCCACTTATTGCGATTTTATTGAGAAAATGATTAGTGATTTATTTAGTGATTCGCATACACGGCTTCACTTTCATTGCGTGTGCAATATAAAAATATCCCTTAATCACGTTTACGGAGTTCTTTGAAAACACAAATTAGTTTGAAAAGCCGCAAGGGATTGGCTAGACCGCTAATAATTCGACTCAGTTTTTATTCCATATACTCACGGAAGATCTTTCGAAATCACATGTTTTATAATATTCTACTATTTTCGTTACCTAACAAGAAATAATTCAGTACTGGGCCTCTGTGAAACCTCAATTCTGATTTAATGAAAATAGTGTACACAAATAATGAAAGTAATTAGCTTATTTTTGCGAGTAGTGTGAGCTAAAAAGTCGTAAAAGATATTCTTTACGATGAGATTGTCCTGGACTTTTTGCAGTGAAATCAATAAAATATTTTCACGTGAAACATGCAAATTAATTAGTGCAACAAGTTTTTATCTACATTTTATATATCATTTAAAATGTTTAGTTTCAGTGCCAACTCTTTCAAACTAATGTGAGCTTTATTGCCATTCATAAATTCTCGTTTCGGGGCTGTGCAATCTATCGCGTACGTTAAGGATTCATGGTTTGTGTGTTAACAAATAGCCCAAGCTCACTATCGAACCAAAACCAACTTTTTTTTAAATAAATATAACTGCAGTACTTAATCCTACATTCTACAATTTTAAATCTATGCTCGAGTATTTCAAAAACTGTATTTTATTAATTGGCACATTAGGGTTCTGCTACAGCCATAACGTGTTTCGATCCTTGGTAAGAAATGTATTTCGTCGATTACTTTACTTAGTCTAATTAAACTGCTTTAAGCGTTCGAAAGTGCTGATTTTGGTGTTAATTGTTTGTAGTCAGGTACGCAAAGGGTAAATATAGAAATATAAGCATAGATAATGTTTGAAAATAACCCATGTATGCTTTTAAATTAATGTATTATGTTATTTAAGATGCCTTTTCATTTATTTCAATACAAGTGAAAGTACCCTGTTAAATCTAACATAGCTGTATCATTGAATTTCGCTGATATTCCTCGACCTTTATATTTTAAAGGTTCAGAACAATTGAAGTGTGTGCAATGATCCCTAGAAATTTTGTCTGCAAGTCCTTAATGAGTTTTATTTAATCAAGTTATTAGATCTGTATTGGCTTATTGGTCTGGCAAAAATGTATGTATAAAGTGAATTGTACTATATAAAGTGGAAGAATTAAAATTTCTTGAATTTCTCATCAAGTTGATGTTATTTATAAGTGGTAACATAATACTTTTGCTCCTGTCGTTAGAACAAAATATATGAAATACTATTAGACTTGCCTAATGCGTTTTATGATAGTTTTTTCCTACATTGTTTTGCATAGCATTTTCCTTTTGGTCGATTTACTTTAAATTGGTTCTTTTGATTTTCGTTTTAATATTAACAACAACAATCAAATGATCTCGTTTTTCTTCGTATGGGCTAAATGAGGAAAACGAAGTTCAAACTCCGAATACCGCAATTGCAAAGTGTTTGAGATTCAAGTTTGTACAAATTTTAGATATGAAGACAAGTTGTGGCTAATGTAAATTAGCGAATTAAGTTAAAGGTTATACTGTGATTCCCACTAGATTAGTAAGAAGTATAATATACATAGTTGAAAGAATTAATTTTGTACAAATTTTAAGTTGTTAAAGCATTGTTCGATTATCGGCATATTAAAAGTATTAAACAAACCGAACTGCGAATGCAGTCCAGATCATCACAGGCTGGACTGCGCTGTCTTCGTATATATAACTTGTAATAAAAGTCTTTTGAATCCTAAAACAGTCTCACTACTTTTGTCTTACAAAAATAATAAATTAATGCAGTATTTTTTTCTTAAAACATAAGTGAGCTAAACATAAAATGCTTGGACGAAACTTATGTGAACAGCGGCAGATGGTAGAAATCGAATCCTCTGTGGCCCCGGGCTGCTAGCCAAATGTAGACAACGTGATATGCGCCTGGGATAAAACAAATGAATCCAGCTACGAAAAATACTGCACCCTGTGAACTGTTTGCGGGATCGGCCACAGCAAATGCACCCATTACAACGAGTCCAGTGCCGACTAGAAGAAGAGTTACGGCTGCTAGGACTGTTCGCCAATTTTCTCTGACCTTCGGGTGCCTCCAGCAGTATGTGTTTGTTTCACTGTTTGCAAAATTCCCATATTCTTGGATTAATGAGTCACTGTCGCGTGATGTTGTATCTTCAGCGTACTTATAGCTTCTGAAAATAAGTAACAATATTTCTTATACAATAGATTTCAAATTAAATTGGAGACCTATTACTGAAAGAGGTTTATGCCAGTATATATTATAATACAAAAAAGTACGTTGTTTTCTATTCGCATTTAAAAACTCCAACATATTGAAGATTTCTAAGTTCTACAGTTCAAAACAAAGGATATGATTGTGGTATCTCAGATAAACCTTAGTCATAATAATTTTAAATTAGATATAAATCATACTTTTGAAATCAATTATTTTATTTTGAGTACTTTTACGATTGAACGTTTTTGTCTACAAAGTATATTTCGAATAGAAAAGAATGCCTGATTAATTAAGATGACTAAGAAGCGGTTGATGCAACTAATTACTTAGTCACATATTCTAATAAAATGAGTAAAATACAACAAATCCAATCTTTTAGAATGTAAAACTTCACAAACAAATGTTTAAGAAGAAAAATACAAAATTACCACTTGTTTTTAAAAATGTACAAGAGTCAGAGTATTAAAATAAAATAATTAAAAATAAAGTCATGGTGGGGATTGCTTTAATCCGTAAAATTACGTATTTAGCCGTTTTGCTCTACTTTCTAGTTTTTTATTTTCACGAAAAAATAGTACTAACAAATTGTACGGTTTTTTTAAAACTTCGTCAATTGTAAATTCGGGTCCATGCGTTTAGAATTTTAGGTTTTTTGTTCCTCAGAAATTCTACTTTTTACGCCCTCGCAAAATCTTTTATGGTCGAATTCGTTTTCTTATACTGTGAAAACTGATAGTATATAAAGAAGATATTTCTTAACATTTCTAGACTAGAGCGATCACTTAGACTTTAAGAGGTCAATAAATCAAATCGGTTTCTAGAATATCTGGAATGAAGCGCTAGGACAAAGCGAAACGCAATAACTGCAGCAAAGCAGATTAGATGGAGTGCCCATTCGACAATGTTGTGTTAATGCATGTCAAGGACGTCTGCAAGGTTACCTAGTCTTGCTTACATTAATTGCCACAAGAATAAACAAGCAATCTTATCTCGGGCTACATGAAAAATAAAAGAAGACACGAAAATGCGACTTAAAACTGAAAGCAGGTCAACATTATTGGCGAAGCACTGGCGACGACCGACGGTCTAATTAGATTAAGAAGTGAGCAGGAAATTCCATCCAATCTTTAATAAAACTGTTATTGAAACAAGAGGAGCAAAAACTTGTTTCTCCTGGAACAAAGAGATCGCCGTCCTGGTTCATGATCTAGACGGGAACGAACAAAAAGACTGTCGTTTGCATCACCAAAGATGACTAGCGTTGTTGTGGTTAGAATTTTAAAAACCGGAAAAGAATGCTTCTCCCGGTGATGCACCTATTAGTTAGTATGCAGCCCACACAGCGGATTTACTTTCCTTTCATGGTCTATGATAGTGGCGACACGAAAAGTCTGTCTGAAAACCCAAAAAAAACTTTTCCAATATCGTGAAACAGGTGTTCACTCACCTAGGGTCGTGGACTCTAATATTGACATCGTCAGTGGATCGCTGTTTGGCTCTCATTGGGGTAGAAATGACTGTGGATCCGTAAACACGGATCGCCTCGTCGGTTTCTTCTTCGAAGGCATCATGAATGGAGAAGCGTTTCTCTTTACTGCTGCGACCACTGTTCGACATGCCGTTCACTAGATTCCTTGACATTACCCACTCTCTAGCTATTACACTTTTGTACTCACTTATCGGCCAACAATATTAGCCGTGTTTAAATTAAATTAGCGCGAAATTACTTACGATATCACAGACGATGCAGTTTTTAACTGTCACTGTCAGATGTAACGAACACAACCGGGGTGCCAGATGCAAGGGTTCCGAATTAAAGAGTGGCCAGATACGAAAATTATAATTCCAACCAGATTTATTTTAGTTCATTTGTATTTTTGAAATTTTTAATTTTAAACTATACTTATGCTCGCCTCTTATTGAACAAATTTGAAAAAGAAAATCTATTTTTCGTAAGTAGCGGAGAATCGTATAATGGTTAACGTTTTTGTGCCGCTTTCTAACTATACTGTGAATAGTTTTTAGTTCTATTTCATTTAGACCATTCTTCCGATATATCGATATTTTCACACATCCCTACTTCATTTGTGTTCGTTACGTTTGACGGTTTGATTATGGCGTTTTTACTCTGATGTTATTTGCGCTTTTTAAGTGAAATCGACAAATTTCTGAATATTCTAAAAGTGACATAGTGATGAACAAAATGACCACGACTAGGGAGCCCATAAGTGTACGTACCATTCGCCTGAATCATTTGATTCTCGGCCACTCAAAGGCGACTTCGAAGACGAGCAAAGCCGTTGCAGATGCACTCTCAAGGGAAGGCCTGCTCGACGCCTTCTGCCTACTGTACCATGAATGCGACAAGGAGTTCCTCAAAAAGCGTGATAAACACATCGCAGAATTTATTACGAAGTGTAAGGATGACGAATGTTCCAGAAATGTGTGATTCAAACTTATTCCTTCTAGATCGCCCCATCGTTGATGAGACGCACAACCTGCGTGTAAGCAGTCAGGATTTTAAGGAAAAAGCGCTCATCGGCAAGGGGTACTTCGGGAATGTTCATTTAGTCACTGAGAAAACAACCGGCGATGTGTACGCCATGAAGAAGATAAAAAAGTCGGTGGTGACTAATTTTCAGGTGAAAGAGGAACGAGACATCATGGCCAGACGAGACTCGGAGTGGATAACATGTCTCCAGTATGCTTTCCAGGTAAAATGTCGTTTTTACTTTAATTTCTTCACACTGAAAGTGCTATTTAGGATACGGACTGTCTTTACCTTGTAATGGAATATCTCCCTGGTGGTGACTTGCTCAGTTTGATGATAAGAAATGGGGCCTTTGACGAGGTCTTGGCTAAGTTCTATTTGGCCGAGCTAACATTGGCTATAAATGCACTACACAACATGGGATACGTCCATCGAGATATTAAGCCAGAAAATATCCTGATCGATCGATTTGGTCACATAAAACTGGCGGACTTCGGGAACGCCGCAGCTTTAAATAAGGATGGACATGTGATCAGTTTATCTCCAGTCGGAACTCCTGATTACATAGCACCTGAACTGCTTCAAACTATATCATCCTATAAACTGTCGAAATCGAAGCATGATGTAAGTTCCTTGTTTTGCAGCCATGGCGTAATCAAAATGCAAAGAAAAAGCTGAACGATTTTGAAAAGTGGACGTCTTGAGTCTGCTTATATTTCTTTCCCCCAGGGTCGGAGTAACTCTTCATCTGAGAATACTGTTAGCGGCCGGCATAGTTTTGCTGAAGAAGAAATTATAAATTGCAGAGAGCTTCTCTATCTCAGGGTGCCTTAAAAAACCGTTACTTAAAATTACTGTTTTAAATAATTTGATGCTTTGTTATTTTATTCTTAAAATGTTCTATTCTTCCCCACTTTAACGTTTATTTAAACCAAGTGAGAAAAGATCTTTTATTTTCTTTTTTGGAAAAGTAACGTTGCAACAAATATATTTATTACCTTACATAGAAATTTTAATGGAGGTACTACCTCAATTAGTCGGAATATTGGACTTTTACTATCCAATTATTTTGAAGACAATAAAAACGCGAATATCTAAACGGGCTTGGGATGATATATCCGACGATCAGACCAATTTTGTCTTATGATATAAATTAATTACAACTCTTAACTTAAAGCCATTTTACGTGTGCGTGCAAAGGAACTGAACCTTCAACAGAAGAAACATTCAATTCTAGAAAAAGGAAGTTGTGTATTTACGAAGAGAGATCGAAGAGTTTCGGTTGAGTATTATAGCAAATAATAATTTCTCTCAGTTTTCAATATATTCTATTTAAAAACATAAAATTAACACTTAAATCGGGTGTTTTTAAAAAATATCTAGACAGGAAATCAGTCATTTGGTGGCACACCCTATTCCATAGTTAAAATTATTTTCGAAATTAAGGCCTGTGATTCAAAAATACATTCTGAAACTATTAATCGTAGCTTTATTGCAAAGGTTGAGTCGATTTAACCTAATTCCAACCTTCTTGAGACATTTTTAACACATATTTTTATCTTTCTGTACGTTTAAAAAGACACTTTGGTATTATAACAAATATTTGTGAATTTGTTACTAGGTAAGCTGTGATTTCTGGTCAATGGGTATAATTGGTTACGAGCTTATCTACGAAACTACGCCATTCCACGAGGACAACGTCCATGAGACTTACTCAAAAATCCTCAGTCACTGTGATGATACAAAGCCCGAGGTCATTACCTTTCCAGCAGACGTTAAAATCAGCACGGTCTTCAAAAATCTCATAGAAGGTCTTGTGACGAAACCCAGTCGGCGTCTGAACTACCAACAAATCATTAAACATGAATTCTTTAATGATGTAAAGTGGGAAACTATAAGGCAAGAGGTGCCACCTATTATCCCAACTGTAAATGGAGATGATGATATCTCAAACTTCGAGGACATTGAAAGGCACAGAGGCAGGCGTAGCACCTTCGTGAAAAAACCTACAGGGACACTTTTGAAGGCGAATGAATTTTCTGGGAAAGATTTGCCTTTTTTGGGCTATGGATTTATTCATGAGGAAAAAGCAGAGGAGCTGATTGAAGGGGAGGATAATGTGAAAGTTAATAAATTAATAACAAAAACTAAGGAGCTACAGAAGGTGATTGCGCAACAGTCCAACGAAATTAAAAGTTTACAAGAAAATCTGTTGAAAGCAGAACAAAATGCGTCCCAATCACAATCGCTCAACAAGATCCTAAAGGATGCCAAGGATGAGATGAATAAAATGAAGGAGCGGTTGAAGGAGAAAACCATGGAATTAGCATCGTGCCGCACCGAAATCAAGACTCTGCAAAGCTCTCTAAAAATAGAGGAAGAAATGCGACTGAAAAGTGACGCAAGCATCTCAGAAGTGCTGAGCTCTACTTACCAGAAATGGGAAAAAGCGAAGGCATTGTCGGACCAGAACTACGAGAAACAAATCGCTGAGAAAAAAACCGAGATCTCGAATATAACCGAGCGTCTTAAGGCGTGCGAAAGTGAGTTGTCTGTGAAGTCGGAGGAATGCGATCATCTTCAAGAGAAGATTGAGAACTACAAGGAGCTGCTGAAGTCGATCAAGGACCAGAGCCATGTCGACAAGCTGGAGTTCGAGAAGAACAAGAAGGAGCTGACCGACGCCTACGAAACGAAGATCATTGAGTTGAGAAACAGGCTGAAGATGGAGCGGGACTCGAAGAGTAAATTGAGCTCTGAACTTAAGGAGGTTAGGAGCGAGCTGGACGAGTCGATCTGCTCGACCAACAGCAACAAGCAGGCCAAGTTGGTGACGGAGAAGAACGTTGAAGAGCTGAAGCAGCGTTTGAATAGGGAAATTGAAACGAACAAAAATCTTCGATCAGAGAATGCCACGCTTGAGAAAAAGCGTTTGGAAGTTGAAAAGACTTGCGACAGTCTTAAAGCTGAGGTTGACAAGTTGCGCAAAGAGCTGCAGCTGATCGAAGCGAGCAAAAGCTTGCAGACAGACAGCACCCTGTCCTCCCCCTACATAACTGCACACGGCAGCCTCACTGACCTGAACGTGATCGAAGAGCAGCTGCGAAACGACTTGCTAGCGGCGAAAGAAAATGAAGACGTCCAACGGAAGCGGGCCGAGAAGCTCGAGAAGGCTGTAAGTCGACTCGAGGGCATGATCGCCAAGCTGAGCGAGCAGCCGAAATCCGTTGGAGATATGCTCGAAAAACAGAATGAAAAACTGGAGGATAAACTAGCGTCTGCGCGGGAACAAGTAGTTATCGAAAGGCAGTCTGCGAGGACTGCCAATCTTTCGTTGTGGAAGTTGGAAAAACAAGTAGAGGATTTGCAGTGCGAGAAGAGGGTGCTCCAGAGGAGAATGGAACTCACAGAGGAAAAAATCAAGAAGGTACAAAATGAAAAATCTGAAGTCGAAAGGAAACTGAATGATGTTCAGGAAACTATAAAGCTGAAGGAGTCGACGATAGCTGAGTTGAAGGATGATATAAAAAGCTTGAAAACTGATTTAAACAATGAGCACAAAATGTGGGAGAAATCCGAACAGGAACGGATGAAGGAAAAGTCGGAGGTCATCGAGCACATTTCGAAAGTTCACAAGTTGGAGGAGGAAGTGGCTGAATACAAAAGGAAGTTGTCTCAATCCGTGCAGAAGAGCGATGGACTTTCGCTCGAGAACAAACGGCTAACACATGAACTGAATGATCAACGTGATCGCATCTCTTTCATGTCGGATACGATTAACGAACTCCAGATGAAATTGAAGTCTTCGCAGGACAATTACGAAATGCTGAAGGTGGCTTGCACAATAACCGACACTCAGCTGACCGAAATTGAGGCCATGCTAAACGCTGAAATGAAGCGCAACAAGGCGAACATGGAGAAGATCGAAGAGCTCTGTAAAAGTGTCCGGGATAAGGACGAGAGGATTGCTAAGTTGAAGCAGAAGATTGATGATGAAACAGCGATGAAGCTGTCGGCCAAGACTAGAGTTAATGAACTCCAAGGTGAAGTAGGTAATTTGAAGAAGGATTTGGAAGAGGCACAGAAACGGGTGATCGCTCAGCAGCAAGAATTAATCGTCAAGACGACGAATTTGTTTGAGGCACAAGAGAAGATTGAGCTAATATCCACGGACTGCTTGAATTTGCAGACTATGAATGGGAACCATGAAAAGGAAATTACTATTCTTAAGGAAGAGAACTCGAGGATTTTGACTGAATTGTTTATGGCTAAAGAGGAAGGGAATCGGCTCTCACGGGAGCTTAAGGAAGCAACCCAAACGATATGTGAACTGAAACAAGAAATAGAGCAGCTTAATGGAACCTTGGACGAGCAGAAGAACTACTACGTTCAAAGAGACATTAAGGCCGAGGCTACATTGGCTCAGCACAAAAAGCTTATTGACTATCTCCAGCTAAAGATTGAAGATCTCTCTCAGAAGAAGAAGAAATCGCTTGCCGATAAGATCTTTGGGACAGGAACAGGCACCACGAAAAAGGAGAACATTTCCCCGAATGCTTTTGAAAATTCAATTCTGTACCGAACTCTTCAGGAGGAGCTGAAGCGGGAAAAACAACGCAATGAACAACTCAAAGAGCAGTTAGAAAAGGCATGCCAGGAAAATCGGCTTTCCAAGATAGAGAGTTCCCCTAGGAAAGAGCTGGATGAAGTCATCGATTGTTCTAGCGTGTCCCGTCAGAATAAGAAGGAGACAATTAGAAGTAATTACGACACCACGTCTAACAGGAGGAGGACGTATCAAACTCATCGTTTTGAGTTGACTCTAGACGCCTCGGAAGATGTGATGGTCAATTGCATAGCATGTCATAAGCAAATTTTGTCGGGTTCGCCCCATTGGAAGTGCAAAGAGTGCTCAGTCTGCGCTCATCGGAAATGCAGAAGCGACGTGCAGACTTCCTGCGACGGTATGGAGACTCTTTATCCACCTCTACCGTCTAAAGATATGGAAACAATTTCTGCAAAGTCGTCTGAGCACCTAGACGACAATTTGCCAGAAGATCTCATCAGTCAGTATCATGGAGATATGCTTTTCAAGGGTGATGTGACCTCACCACCTCTGGAAATTAATTGCGTTTTCGAGATTTCGGAGAATGTTGTCCTTTTAGGTGAGCCCGATATAAAAAAATTGCTATTGCTTAATAAACATATTAGGGACAGGCGCCTAATTTTGAATATGTTAAAAATGATTTTGTACTTCCAGGATGCAGCAGTGGATTGTATGCCTACCATGAGGACTCAGGCAATCTGATCAACATTGGAGGGATAGAAAGTGTTAGCTGCATAGCAGCCACAACGGCCTTATCGAAAGTGATTTTGGTCGGCACCAGTGGGGAGTACTTGTACCAGTGCGATCTTCGTCATCTGCAAAGCCGCAGTCAAGCCAGTGCGTATCTCAAGCCAAAGTTGGAAGCCTCAATTTTGGATTTGCCGTTTGCTAATCGGGCCTCGAACGAACGTTGGCATCTTGTAAAAATCTCCAATGAAGCCGATGACGTTGTGGAAACGGTTGCTATCGCAGCAACTTCAACCAGGATCGTTATAATGAAGTATGACCTTCACTTGCAGCGGTTCAAGCCGGTTAGGGCCCTTGATACAGCAACTGCTGTATCTTCCATTTTGTATACGAGGCATACGGCGATCGTTAGTTCGGACAAATTTTTCGAAATCGACTTGTCGTCCTATTCCGCTGAAGAGTTCATTGATCTGTCCGACGCTACATTGGCACATACGAGAACCTGCCAGCCTATGAATGCGTTCCGGATAAGTCCTCAGGAATTTCTGCTTTGTTTTGTCGAGTGTGGAATTTTTGTTGACGAGTATGGATGCCGGTCTAGGCCTTATGATCTCAATTGGGAGTATACGCCAACAGGGTTTGTCTACCGAGAACCGCTCCTCTATATTTCACATTTCCAAATTGTCCAAGTCATGAGAATTCACAGATCCTACCGCAACGAAATGTCGCACAGTATTACGACCGACGACGATGAGCCCAACTTTGTACGGGCGTACATTAATCTGTACATGCCCACTATTTTGGGGGACTGCGGCAAGATAAACGTTTTTGCGATGGCAATAGAGAGGGCGAGCAATCTGCAAGTGTTCTACATTTTGGATGGAATAAAGGCGTTTAAGTCGAACACGAATGTGTCCCTGGAGACCCTGGCCTCCGAGGCGACTTGTGTCACTCTGGACTCGGGAGAAAACACTGATACCAGTTAATTAGTGCACCAGGCACAGGTGTGGATTATTTTACTAGAAGATGCGCTTTAAGTTCTCTTTGAAGTCAAGGATATTAGTCATAATTATACTTTAGACCTTTCTTTGTGTTTGTTCGTTTACGTCCCAATTATTTATATGTATTCAGTTTCTCTGAAGAAGTTCTGTACATTCGTTTGGGGACCAATAAATTTTGTATAACGATTTTTAACTAGAAATGTGTATTTTTTTGTATGGATTTAGATCTAGTTGGTTTAATAGGGCTGTGATTTCGGATAGAATAATGAACGCTCGATATTAAGTTTGAGAAGAACGCAAAGTTCTTGCGTATTATATTGACGAAGCTTTTGTTTTGAAGAAAATTTTTGCTATTAACTTCACGAGGTGTGCAAAATATAAATTAAGTCGAAGCAGTCGCCAAAAAATTTTACCTATTGTGATTGCAAGAAAAAGTTTTGTTCACACATATTTTAAATTATTTTTTGAAATAAATTTAAAATTACCGGTTAAAATATTGAAGGGATTATACTTATGTAGAAAAAATGAGCTTAAATTAGGTTTTGCCGTTTTTTTCAATAATTTTATTACACGTTCTAGGATTATATAGTTACTTTGACCTTTGTCAATTATTATATAAAAGGCATTATTTTAATATTTCCAGAAGTGTAGGTTATTATGATCTTACATTTTAAAGGTTGAATTATTTTAATTTCAAAAAGCGTTTCCACCATAAATAAATTTTGCCAGAACACCCTCGTGCAACTGGCAAAATCAGAACACACTCGAAAATACTCTTTGCATGTTTCACTTCCATGCAGTCTCACATATTTCAAATAGTCCGTTTTAACGAAATGGTTTTTTGAGATTCAACGTTTCGGTTAATTCCAGCACCTGCCCTAGCCTGAAATCGTTTTAATTTAATACACTTGAAGTTTTTTACCAGAGCTCCTAAGGCTATTAAAACACGTTTTCAAGTGAGTGCTTTTCAGGCGAAATATCCCAAAACAAACACCATAATAATAATTGGGAAATTATATGAAGTTGAGCTGTCAAAATCAGTTTGTCAAAGTCAGTTCGACTTCATCTTTAATGGCCTTGTTTTAAATTGCATGTATTTTGCAGTGTTTTGGTGGATTTTAACATTTAATGTGACTTAATACGCGTGAAATTTAATATCGGTAAAATGGAGGCGGATAAAGAGAACGAAGCAGTCGCTGAGGAATGCCGGGTGGACGAAAACCTTCAACTAGGGGATGCCAGTAAAGGTTTGTAAGCTTTTTCCCACGGTAGTGTAGTTTATTAAGTTTATAGAGGTCTGCAGCAAAACTAATAGATTCACAGAATACAATCTATTTGTTATCAGTGCATGAGATAAGATATAGATCTAGTTGTACTTCATAATAGCAACAGGTGTCAAAAGCGCAAAGCCTGCGCGTTTTTTCCGGAAATGACTTCACGTATTTCATGGCCTATTTGCAATAATCCTGTTCGGTACGAGAAGGAGCTGCAACAAATTAAAGTGCATTTCAATTAGGTTTATGCAGCCTAATAACAGGAACGCACTAGGCTTTCTCGGAATCGCTTTAGTCTTGCTGCATCATGAATCATGACGAGATTTGTTTTTCGCTTTTGCAATACTAAGAGCCAGTGGATGGCATCGTGAATTTGAGCCAGAGTGTCTCAGTTCCAGAGAACCACCTGGAAAATCTGCTGCAATTGAATTGGAATACGAGTCAGAAAATTACTTGCAGATGTCCTTTCGTCCTTAAAAATGAATGCGTTCTGTTTTTCTTTTTATCATTTAAGTCATTATCTAAAGTTTTGCGCAGAGTTAATAAAAAAGTAATTAAAAACTTGTTCATAGGGGCAATTGTTTAACTGGAATTTTTTACGCTTTGATAATTCTTGCTTCCTTATGTAATGCAACTGAGTTCAGGTTCGAAGATGTAGCATTTCACAACTAGAACTAGTCAACAAAATTTCTTCTTAGGAAGGTTAATCTCAATTACTTTAGTCCACAATAATCTGGAAAAGTGCATAAAAGGGAATTCGAAAGAAAATGCGAAAAACGTCTAAAGAATTGAGATCTATGCTGGTGTTAAATAAATTTTTTATAGATAAAAAATAAAATAAAATGAAAACAAGACCGTAAACTGTGATAGTCTGGAGAAATAAGGAAGAATCTTGGATTAAGCAAATATACAATATTTAGGATATTTCTGATTATTTGCATAAGACATATTTTAATAAGATTTGCTTTAGCCTGTTTAATGAGCAAGAGAGGGGTTCACAAATTACACCTTTTTAGATCAAAATCCTTCTATTCATCCATCTCAATCACGGGTAGACGAATAAAGGTGCCCTCTAATTGGAGCACTTCGTACAGGCCAATCAATATGCTGTGATATCTTTTGGAGAATACCCTAATAAAATTATCCAATGCCACATAAGCCCAGGGTCTCGTACGGCTCTAGGCTTAATTTCTTTTAATGGACTTTTTACGTTTTCTCTTACGCACTCTGCTCATTTATCCCCGATTCGAATGTATTTCCCTTCTGTAAAGAGCTGTACTTCAATATTGTCATGAATTCGTGCAATCAAAGGATAAGTGCACTTATGTTCGACCCGACATTTCAATCCGTTTGGTATAGGGGTACTAACATGTTCGTTGGGGATTATTTACAAAGTTTAAATATCACGAATAGCCCATGTAAATCGGTATTCATTTCAATTTTTTTTATTACAAATATGTTTTAAACTGTACGAAAATTTTATTTAATGAAAGGAGACAAATTTTCTGTTTAATTATACTATCACGAATTCGTTTTCTTTTTTTAAAAGTAGGTTTAGATGGTGTGTCTAATTTTCGGCAAGTTTTGAGCAAATTTTTCTATTTCTTTCAGCCGAGCAGAAAATTTCCTCCTTTTCCAACTTAAATGGCGAAATAATACTCCTTTTAGAAGACTCAACATTGCTGGAGTTACCGGAGTATATCAAAAATATATTTGAAAACATGGATATTCAAGATATGACTCAAAATGATATTTTGGCAATATTAGTCTTCTGCATCGCTTTGGAAAGTGGATTGTATCCAACGAATGCAGATGCTTCTAAAAAAAAGTGTGTACCTTACTGGGGATTCACTTTCCACTCTTGTAACGTACAGGATGTGGCCAAACTCCCGCACGGGTATTGTGAAGTAAGAGACACTGTCTACAAGTTTAATGTGAAGCTGTTGTGCTACAGCCCACGAAATTGCTTACTATTTTGTGTTAGAACTGGAGATTCCTTCTGCGTTACTTTAACGCCAGAAAATCTACCTGGAAAAAGCATTTTTTTGTCAACATCGAGATACGTTCTTTCACCGCAGACAAAAACAATTGCTGGTCGGTTGCGAAATCTCAAGGAATTCTCATTTCTGTTAAGGGAACAATTGTTTATACCCGTAAGGAACGTGCTGTTAGATGAAAGTGGTTATTCATTTCCTGGACTCTGCGGCATGCCGTTGGAAATCATTAGAGAAATACGCAAACGTTTAACGAAAGAAGATGTTCGGAATCTCCGTCTCACATGTAAAAGAATATGTTCAATTTTAACTATTTTATCTGAACATAAGACAACAAATTTTGCTAATATCGAAATATAATATTAACTTTGAAATCCAACTCGTTTGTTGTATGCAACCAGTCCTTTTATTTTTTGTTCTTTATTAAATGTATAACATTTATTTATATTATTTATTATGTAAAATTATAAATTTTTTTCTTCAATTTATGATTTTTGGTGTAAAAATTTTCAGACACGGACTCCACAGTGGAAACAAGCAGCATTGTTTCGGATAGTTCTTCTTCAGGTAATTATGAAAATTGAAACGAATTTTTGTCCACGCTATGTATCACAACAACAAAAATTTTATTTTTATGGCAGCTGCTATATTCAAATTTAGAGTAGAACGTAGGCTATTTTTAAGGTATGGGATGTGTTCTTCTACCCGCAGTCTCTTATATGTGTCCTTAACTTCGGCCCTGTATGTCTTTCCCTAGCGACTGCCCTCTACACCTTTCCATTTGCGGCAAAGCAAAAGCAAGCAGAACTTCTTATGACACTGTTTTCCAATATTAGTTTTCAAATATATTTTTTATTGGTCAGATAAAAGATAAAAAAAATTTTTAAAGTAATTTGGCTGTACTGTACGATCAATGAATATTCGTCTTTTGTACAAGATGAGTGTGTTTAACTAAATTTAAGAACTATCTTTTCGCTGTGAGGTAGATACTCAAACCGCTTGGTGGAGTTTCATTACTTCTTGCAGGGTGCAATATGAGTCTCAAAACGCGAAGGTACATAGCAAGCACTTAGTTCAAGTATAGTAAATGAGACAGCTTGAAGGAGCAAGCAAGTCCTAGGCCTTGCAGACAGCCAAAACAATCCAGATCATAACGGACATGCCTTCTTGTTTCATGGTCATTTTTACTTGACCGACTTTACTTGATTCATCGACCAACAAAAACAAAAAATACGAACAGCTTGATTCAAAGTCTGTGCGCCGTGTTTTGCAACCATAGCTGTCGACCAGACGACTACTGTCGTAGCCAAAGTCCACATACTGCTCGATTCCAGAAAGTGAGATTGTATTTTTCTAAGAACAGCAATATAAATTTTTTTCCTTTTCATACTAGGCTGAAATTTGTAGAATTAGTTCAGTGTCCTTTTATACCTTCGCGACGACATGTGCTGCAGAAATAGGTTGAGTATTGATTCAAATTTTCCGCAATTATCCTGAAATATGCCCTCCATCACCCGCGCTATTATTAAGCAATTCTCATAACCAATATTCATTACGCATCCCACCCTGGTACTAAATTTATATTATATGGCGCCCATCGTCAAGGGTTTTTAAATGGGAACCAATGTGTTTTTTTTTTGAGTGGAAAACAATAATGGAAAATAAATGGAAAACAGATAAAAGAGAGCCCAGAGATAGGTTTTGTTGTCCAAAAGAGTGGAATTGCCAACGAAGTCGACAGGAGGAGGACAGAAGGACCGACTATTCGACAGGACGGCATTCCCCCAAAAAGTCGTCCCTACGCGTCATCGTGGTGCCGATCTAGAGCTCGTGCAAGCTTAGTAGGGCTCTAGAATCCTGAAATAGGGGGTACCAAGGGGGACGGTGGCACCAAGGCATGTGCCATCTGAAAGTGTTGTTTCTGATGCCTAGGAAGCAGTTCTATTCTGAGATTTCTCTCGTTCAGACGTAGCACGACTTCTCGGGACATTTAGGACGAAGACGTGAATTCGCTTTGGTCCTCCGTCCTTTCTAAGGAGCCATTAGGACATCCGTGGTTGCTTTATGCCGCGACACAGCCCGCCTTGTTTCTGAGGTGTTGTTTTCCCCAAATACAGCAATAAAAGGGATTTAGGGAAATTGTCGCATTCCCTGGCTAGGAGCGTTATTATGTAATTTCAGGCAGTGTGTTAGTATTCGACCTGCCCTCGCGGGAAATGGTAACCGCATAGGTCCATATGTTCGCGGTGAAAAGTTTTTTGTGCAACTTGTTGTACTCGGTGCAAATGGGGTTTTATTTAAGTGGATCCCCACGCCTATGTGCTTGCGAATAGTGTCAACCAGTGAGGCAGGTTGATTGACTGTCGTACTTGCCAACGTATTTGTAGTTCATATCCGCAGGGATTAGGCGAGACCCATTTTCTGGATATTTTTGGGATTTTTCTCTCAATCCTGGATTTAACGTGTGGCACATGGGGTGCACCGCCACCGCATCCCGTGACGGCACTCTCAGCACCACCATCACGATGCCGCAGTCCGATGCTCTGCCACAGCCACAGTGATGGAGAGTTTCCGCTCTACAAACAAGGTAAGCCGCCGTTTTGGGGTCGCATTTTAATTGGGACTCCATTGGGGAGATCCGGTCTGTAGTCTATTCAAATTGGTTTCCCAAACGGGTATTTAGGAACTTTGTGCTAGTCGATTCAATTGTTAGTACAAAAATTGGGAATTACAAAAGGTAGAGAATTATTGGACCTATTAAGATGATTGGGGCAGGAGAGCAACCATTAAAATATATTTGTTGTGACAATACCAAAAACTTATGGTCCTAAGCTCGACATTCGATTACCGGAGATGGCAGATTATTGGATATCTCAACGGTCGCTTCATGTATTTAAACATGTTTTTCCACGGGGTTTGTTGTTGTTTACAGGGGAAAGGACCTGCCGGTCCAGTGACATGGGCGCCTCACCGTCTGACCTCCATTCCCTTGATTACTATGCTACCCTGGCTCGAGTCGATACCTCACTTCTTTGTTCATATGAGCTTACACTGACAGATAATGCTCAGCATTTTTTGGAGCAGCCTTTTATGGGTTTATTGATCTATTTTTTTGCACTCGTGCTGAACACTATTAAATTTCGTACTAGGGAGAATTATAAAATACCCTTTATGAGTACGGGTCGATAGTACCCGGAAAATGAAGGCTGAGGATGCTAGTAAAAACCTTTGGTTGTCCTGTTGTCGGGTCTCGACAGTTTATTTTCTTATTAAGCTCGAAATATTGAGCAATCTTTTCAACACCCCTTGCGAGATAGGTAATCTGTATAAAATTTATTTTCGACACAGACGTACGTCTTTGGCGAAAGGGTCAATTGGCTGCTTATAGGCTTATGCTTGAGCCTGTCGTTCCGAGTGCACACTTGCCGTAAATTGGTCAATGTGTTTTTGCTTACCTTTCATTTTCGTCAAGAGATGAGTTGGCTTTTTGGAGGTAACTACCGCTGGAAATCGATTGCTCATTGATTTCCTTCATATTGCAAAATGTTTTTGTTAATTGTTCTAAATTTTCTCAAAAAAGCAAATTATAGAGAGAATTGTTGGCGTGTAATTGGTTATGAACAAATATTTTTAAACTGGTTAAACTTGTTAACAAGTGCTTAGTACGAATTTAAGGATATTTGCTTTATTTTCTGATTCGGTAGAGTTTTAAATTCTAAATTGTTGATCTCTAAAAATAATAAAGATAAAAAATATAATTGTTGTATTGTTGTCGTTGTTCTTTTCAACTCTTCTGCAATATTGAAATGTCATTTTAATGCTGGTGAAAAGATTTTACACATCTATTTTGTATTTAGCTCTTGAAAATGATCTTATCTTATCTTACCTTGAAAAGTCACTCCTTTCGAGACTCAATTTTTCGTTCAATTTCTGGGCTAAGTGATTTTTTGCATAAGAAAGCCAGAGTCAAGGGCAAAGATATAACAAGAATAATTCTATTAAAAGTTCACAATGAATTTAGTATTCCTCTGAGTTTACAAATATAAAAACTGTGTTAATAAAATTTTCTTTTTTGAAGTTCTTTGATGTTCACAAATGTGCACACTGGGACTGAAAGGCGTAAGTGGTGTTTAGGGAAAGTAAAAAATCTTTAAATTTTCAATAAATCGTATCGATTTATTTATGTACAATTTAATTGAGAAAGTCTCAAGTAACTTTAAGAACAGAACATTATTTAGAAAAAAAAATGAATTAAGGTAGACGTCATTTACTTTAATAATTCCGTTTGCTTAAAAATTCTTACACTTTGATTTAAACATATAAAAAGATCGGTCAAGGGTCCAGAAAGCCTAAATTGATTTTTCTTCTAAATAGACAAATATGTTAAGACACTAAAAATTTACAGTATACATTGGATGGCTATAATGGCTTTAATATTTTTTCTTCAGAATTACTATTCAGAATAGATGAGAATAATAAAATCTAGTCAGTAGATGTGGTCTCTAAGACGGTTGAACTATGCCTGCAGTTTAAGCGATCACAAATAACTATTTAGAAGGAAAATGGTGCCTTTGTACTTTTAGTTGGCCGGCATTGACGTCACTCTATATATCTCTCATGAATTAGGAGTTTTAGTCAGGTCTAGCCATCCAAAATGTTCCGGGCTTCTAGGTTCCCGCAGATTTAGACACTGATTTGAAATGGTGATCAACTACCGCTCGTTGTGTGATTTATTCATTTTAAACAACTAGTTGAGCTGAGTGAAGCTTCAGATGCAGTTAAATTATTGGAGAGACTGCAAAGGTGTTCCTAGATGGTATTGTTTTTTGCTTTTGCTGGTTTATGTTAGCTTATGTTTTGTTAAATTCAATGAAGTATTAAAGCTAGTTGTTGTTCCAAAACATTAAGGAAAATTTTCTAAAATGGGCAGGCAGGTGAATAATTTGTTGGCAAAGTTCCACTTCATTGTAAGTGTTTGAAGTGTGTCGTACTTACTCCCACTGCGGAAAAGTGCAACATGCGATAAACATGCAGAAATATCAATTTTCATTGCTAATTTGCGGACAACTAGGAGCCTAAGCTCATTTCATTCGACTATTTGTTCTTCAGGGCGCTCTCCGCCAACGTTCTGTGTTCTATTATTAGAAGCCAGAGGAGCTTTCCGTTTTATGTGTACTTTTTAGAAAGTTACTTTCGAGTGGACTGTCCACATCCACAATAGTTGCAGGGTGAAGACCCACAACTGCTCGAGTGCTCTCAATGCTATCATATTTTCCATATCAATGCTATTACCGATCACCTTCTAGCTTCTAGCCTCTAGCTTCAGCGGCACCGAGCGCCTAAATCTGCCGCGGGCTTTCCACGCTTACACACGGTTTTTCTCGATTGAAACAAGGCGAAACTCACCGGGATGTAGATCGTCAGCCTAGCTTTAATCGGGCTATCAGTGCATAATTGCTGTCGCCCGTATTTTTATT
This sequence comes from Proctacanthus coquilletti, assembly GCA_001932985.1. NCBI lineage: Eukaryota > Metazoa > Arthropoda > Insecta > Diptera > Asilidae > Proctacanthus > Proctacanthus coquilletti. The sequence continues at coordinate 2,617,481 of MNCL01000006.1, forward strand.
TAATAGTGCTGCACTCGGTGTCCGCTGTAATCGTGTTCCGGAGAAAAGCGACACAATTGTTATCGAAAACCCGCGATGGCCTCCAGTGGATATTTACTTTTAACCTTGTTTTGCGTTCTGGTGGCGCCGAAACGCGGATAACGAGAAAATTTCAATTCGCAAAGATGCTTGGTATGTGTACTATTAGTTAGCACAGTGCAGCAGACTTTATAGTGCAGATTGCGTAGAGGATTTTTGTGTGAATGCCGGGTCACGAGAATGACGTATTTTTAAAGTGTGCAAAAGTTCGTGTTTGAAATAGAATTCTGTACTCTATTTTTATATGCCTGCACAAATAATCGGATGATGTTTAGTTTGCCAAGAGCTGCAGGTATGATAAGAGCTTGATTCCAGGGGCTAGATATATCTAGCAATGCAGGAGAAAATCAATTCTAGTGGTAACCTTGCATATAATTTATTTATAGTATAAACAATATTTTTTTAAAAAAATAGTAAAACTATATGTTGATTTTCCTGCCTTTATAGACAACAGTGTATGGGTAAAATCATGCTTCTTTTTCCTAGCCGATTTCTAAAATTTATAAAAAAATACACAGTGTAAATTTGTAAATATAATTTTTTAAGGTCAATTAATTAAAAAATATGGTTTTTAAAGAAGACCCTTATGACAAAAATTATAAAATAAATGATATAGAAAATAATTGTAACGAGTTTTATTAAAATCGGTTATGATAAAACAGCATGTAAGGTTCTTAACTAGTGTATTTTGTTTTACGCTAGGAGTTGAAGGTCATAATTTCCCTAGATTCACATAATTTAAAGTAAAATTTTGCGAAAGTATAATTTACAGGCAGTCGTTTTAGCTCCCTTGCTCAATGAACTCTTTATAAAAGGTGTTTGATCTCTACAATCGTGTCCTTAAAATTTCTTTTGGCTTCATTTTTCTTCTATTTTGATGTTGTAGAAATTATAAGTAAAAAAGTTCGCTTTGATTATTTCATTAAATGAAAAATTGGATTCGGAGTGAAATTATGAAAAAATAGGATAAAAGTGAAAAGTTTATAAAAAGTGATTAAGGAATAAGGAAGAAAAATGCCGGTGATTTTGATTCCCAGCACTTTGTAAAAAATAAGAATGTTTTATATGCTTGAATCGAATTTTTAATATTTCAGAAATTGTGTCAATCATTTTGAAAAATTTGTTTTCAAGATAAAACTGGTTTGAAATCTGGCTTTGAATTTATCCCGGTAATTCCGTCATTGGATTTCCTCAAAATTATATATTATAGAAGCTTCAAGGACTCTTATAATGTTAAAAAGTGGATTCGATTTTGTGACTCGCCAAAGGAGAGTACTTCCTTGAACAAAAGGTTTTAATAAAAATGTACCCCAATATGCTGAGTTGCTTCTTCGAATTCCTTTCCTCGTGCAGAAAACATTTTCGACAAGAAATTACCTGTGGGTAATGTGGATTTTAAATATTAAATGTTTGCGATGTTTCTTATATTTATTCATTTCATTTTATTTATGGTATTTCATTTATCAGAAAATTTATGCGAAATTGTTTGATCTGGTTGCTCTCACTTTAAAATCCTCGCAGAATTCAGATCTCCTTGTCATGGTGAAGAAGCAAATTTTAGATTAAAGGGTTAAATTATGGTACCTTTGCGAGAAGAGACGTATTTATAAATTGTGCCGAAAGCTTCTTTTCGCTAATACAATTTTCATTCTTGATTGGAAATTTTCTTGGAAATTATGGATTTTTGCAGGGCGTTTACACCGAGTGAGGCAATGTCTAGTTGCTGGGTTCAGATTATTAAGAGATACTGAAAGTTCACGTGCGCATCTTTACCTCTTGCTTTTATTTTTGCTGATGTAGCACAATAGGCTGCTCTTCGATGAGTTGATGGTTGTAGGCATGATAAAAAATGCCCATTTTACCCCGTTGAGCAGTATGTGTAATTTTTAAGTGAAAGAAGGTAGTTCAATTCCAGGATTAGCATATGAACTGTATCCATTCAAACTGGAGGCTTCTTGGCAACAGTAAGAACCTTCCAATTATGATAATAAATGATTTTCTTGGAAGATACTAAATAAAATTAAAGCACTATTTAATATGTAGTAAAACCGAAGGAGGTTAACCAAAATACAAGCAGTGACGATTAAAATTAATAATTAGTAGTTAATTAGTATGCCCTCTTGGCAACAATTTGGGTGCCTAATGTAAACCAGATATGGGTAAAGTACGTGTTTACTCCCAAGATTATTACAAGATTACACGACGCTGATGAGCGTTCATTTTCGCCGACGGCAACAATCATTTCTTCCTTCCATCGTGTACATTTATTATAACTAGCAAAACGGATATAGGTGATTTCATATACCGTTTTTTAGCAAACTACTTCTACTCAATCACCACTTCTGTCATCACTCATTAAGATTGAATACTAGCGTTGGCTGGTACGAGTTCTATTGGCCCGTGTAGAGTTCCAAAGTCTTGCGATATCATTGTTTGCCTGTCGTGCCCTGTTTCTAAATTTAGCTAGAAATTCATAGAAGCTCTGGAATGGTTTCTGAGAAGATCCATCAGAAGGACTTTGTTCGTGCACATCCGTTTCTCCAGTATGCCAACATATTAAGATGAGCGGCAATATACACGTTGCACAGTCAAGAGAGGGGTCTACGAGGGCAATTGACCCAGGTTTTGCTTCGTCCTCTTCCTCCGTTTATCTGTGCGATTTAGCTTCTGGAGAAAACAAAAATACAAAAATAATACCGAAGAAGAGCGGGAGCAGCAACTGAAAACGCCAACAATGAGGACAGTGGCACATCCCGAGCGGCTCCATTGTCTGAAGATTCTTTGATTCCCAGACCCACACCATTCCCTGAGGGGTTCTTAGATCCTTCTTCACTTCATTCCATGCATATTCTTTTCCTTGCCGAGATAAATGCTTTTATCCGCCAGCCGGAATTGTCCCTTTCCGCAGACCCTGTCTTAGCGAAAGTTCCTCCTGGCATCTTAGATTCCCCTGCTGTCTTAAAGACGTTAGCAATGGTGGAATTGGACGAAGTGGGTTAAGTTTACCAGTGGACCAATTAATCCCATTTTTTTTCGGGTGCCCTGAACTCCGGGCCGGTGTTACTCGGCATGTGCGGGGAATATCGAAAGGTTTAATCTTAATCCTTGACACTTAATGAATTAAGCAGAGGGCGAGCGCTGAAATGGCTGCAAATTCCTGAAGTATGTAATCAATTCTCGCATTCCGGTGGTAAATAGTCATTTGCAGAACGCCTAAACTCTGGAATGGCGTAGTCGAATAGCCACCTGAAAAATGGCTTTTACGTGCACTTTGTAACATCCCTGTTCTTTCGTCTGGTTCAGTGTTACCGTAGGTCTCAAAAATAAGCATCAAGATTTTAGTATAGCTTTATCATAAACCTTTTGAAGCATATTCCAAATTCCGCACTTAGTTTCTGAAGTAAGGATATTTTTTAATATTTTTCATCAAAAGTATCGTTTTTGCTTTCTAGTGGCAGTTGGTATTATTCTTGACGTCCCTATTGTGCTAAAGTCTCTAAACTCAAAATATTTAGTCAAAAAAAGTGTAGTAGTCTTGTCGTAGACCTTAAAAATATATTTTATTTTTGTAATTATCTCAAACGACAACTCTAATCATTTCTTAGGTTTTCGCGGAGGACTAAAAAACCGATTCAAATCGTTTTTAGTCGCTGCCTTGAGTATGAATCGAGTCGGGTCAGAAACGTGACAACACATTTCGTAGTTGTCGAATAGAACTTCTTGGGTGTCAAGAGCCTAGTGTGCTAAGAACGTTCGGAATCACGCGTCTCATCCTTCGAAATGTTTTTTGTTAGAAAAAAGAAAAATGAAAACAAGTGGCGTCTCAACGAAATTGTCGTGACTAGGAGCCACTCGCAAGATGGAATGAATCTGAGCTGAGTCTCCCATAAGGGTGCAGGCGGAGGTTCCTGAGGGAACTTAATGCACCCGATAGTGACCTCATATCGTTTATGATTTTATCAGATAGTATGACTTAGTCAACCCGAATAATGGACAGTGGAGAGTATGAACTCCCCAAAGACATAGTCGTAAATATTACTGTCTCCTTATCGCCCCATTATGGCTCATTCGAATAATTTTATTGCGAGACGTGAGCTCCTTCCGAATTAGAGTCGGTTCACTGATTTTAAAAGGACTTGTCTTATTTTGCCATAAACTTGCTAATGCTATTTGCGCAGTTGAAGCATTAAGATCCTCTTTTGTTAGGTCTTCCTTCATTATTTGTTTTTATTGAGCTCCCATTAAGAAAAATTGGTATTTTACAGCATCAAGGTAGAAATACCACTAAAACCGTCAATCGGGAAAATTTTAAGATTCAATAAAATCTCGCCTTACCACAGACAAAGGCCCTATTTATCTGATTACAACAATTCAGTTTTCTGCAGGACATTTTCTGGTTCGTCTGTTTTCTTTAATTTTTCTTCCACGTTGTATACATATCTTTAAATAAAAAAAACTTATTTCGAAAAAGAGACATATTTTTTCGTCATTGTTATTTACTTTTGCTGTTATTTTTTTATTAATAGAGAAACCAGACTCTTAGAATTACAGAATCTCGCTTTTTATAAATACCCATTAAATTTTTGTAAAATGATACGGAAAAGTGTATTACTATTATTGTATTATATATTTGCACAACGAATTGCTACATCCTTGGATAGCATCCGCATCGTCCTTGAAAATGTTTTTATCAAATTTGGCGAAGGATTTTACGTTGCAGGTATAGGATGAAATTAGTCAGCCATCCAGAAAGCGCTGGAGGAAGGTCAGAGGCAGAATGTTCCATACAATTTGGCACTGTGCCCCGTGATAGACTCAAACTTTATTTCAACTTTGAATCTTGTAGTGCAGCAGAAGATCTGCCGGTGGATGTTGCTTGAGGGAGGGTCAAAATTAAAATTATAATGCTAATATTCAAAAAAAGTTGGAGTGGCACTAATGCAGCAAATTTGAAAACAATTCGCATATTTTTCCCATATGGATGATATCGTGTTACAGTCGTTGAAGTAAAAATTTCCTATTGAATCTCCTGAATCATGTTCGGAAGAAGGCCACATGATGGGTCCTAAGTCACGGTCACGAGGCGTATGGAAACAAATGAAAAAAACTTTCTGAAGGGGCCGGGGGAGATATTTCAAATCGAGAACACGCGTCTCCAAGTACTGCAAGGGAACATAAAATTTAATTCTTGAACGTGCCTGGAATACGCGTGAAGAACGAGAACGCGAATCGCATACATAGTGACATCAAGTCGAAGAAAAGCTACGATGAACACATCACCCTGCCACCCTTTAGGGTATTTGCGAGGCTCACCGAAATCTGTTTGCAGACATTTTATGTGATTTTAAGAGTTCCTTTGTAGGCAGTCGAAAGCTACTTTCCTTCAAGAGCCCCGTTTCGAAAAATAGCCTGAAATTACTACGAACCATCGATGTCATTTAAAGTTAACTCGCATTTATTGCAGTGAAATTAGCTTAAGCACGGGTACTACGACACTTTTCAAATTGTGTCGTCTTTCTTTAGATTCCTATTCTCTGTTCAAATATCAGACGGATTAGCATTGAAAGTAACAAGTAATTGAAAGGATTAGTATTGAAATGAAGTACAGGAATTCGAAATCCACATTCTTACACTTTCTTTGCAAGTATAAGAACATCAACGAGTTCCTCACTGCACACAAAATGTTAGTGTAAAATGATTACATGCAAAATAATTATAAATCTTTGAATAATTTAAAATTAAAGATATATTTCTCTGCGTTTTTTCGTAGGAATTGTATTCTTAAAAGACGTAAAATTTCAAGCGAATTATCAGGAAAGTTAATTAAAAAGTTATGAGAATTATAAAGTTGAATACAAAGTTTATTTTTATGTTCTGCTAATGAGAATCATGTTTTCACTGCAATTCCCTCAGAAGTTTTACAAATGTTTAATGATGTGTTATGTTTTTGTTTGTTTTTAAGGCCGGAAAGAAAAAGAAAAATCATATATTAATATAATATTAATATATTTTCAATTGCGAGAAAAAGTCTTTTTTTGCGAATGAATTAACTTTAAAAATAAAAGAGGATATGTTACTGACCACACTTTGAAATAATTTTCACTTAATATCTTATTAAACAAAAAAGTCAAGTGAAGACCTTTCAAAAATAATTGTCTTTACAATCTTCTTGAAACCTCGGGCATGGCTTATTTGAAGTAAAAATCCCGAATATTTTCGCTGTTTGTCACTAAAAGGGTTACAGTGCAGGAATAATACTATCATTAAGCATTGCGGTTTTTTAATTAAACTATTTTCTGTTATTTATTTTTACTGAGTGTATGAAATCTTATATTTCCTTTTGAAGTTTTCTGACAATTATTGGTGCAATTTTTAGTGATTATGTATACAATACAATATAAACCCAATTTCACAAAATGATTCAATTTATAGTGTAATAATGTTGAAAACCGCAACAGTCTTGAAATGACGCTAAACTTGAGATTAATGTGTTGTCATGTATCACATATCGTGTATATTGTAATTGAGAACTACTAATAATCCAGGTGATGTGTACAGATTATACGACCTATTACTGCTCGTTTGATGTAATAACCAGAAATAATATGACAATTCAAGTAGTGAAGCTAAAATAGCTGATGCGGTCGTTCACGGCATAATTGTAAATTATAAGTTGACACCCGTTCCTCCCCTAATCGACTTGGCGACATTATCAGCCACTTAGCTAAACACTTGTTTTCCTCCTTTCAGGTAAGTCCTAAACGGAGGTGAGGTCACGAAGCTAAGAACTGGAGCTCTTTCCAGGGGGGTGATTGAATAATAAAATGCCACAAGTAAGTTGCTCGACATGCAAACGCGGCACGGAAGTGATTCATTTCACAACAATCAGTTCACACCTATTTTGGGACGGGGGTGTCTCGCGGGTGAGAACTCTCCACCTTCCCTGGTCCTGCGAAACTCGAAGAAAGAGTATTGCTGCGGTTTGATGAAAGAAAGTGCAAAGAAGTCCTTGATTTATGTTTGCCGGCGTCTTCACCCTACGCTAGTCGGCTGGTTTAGTGCCCTAAGAGCTTAGCACTTAAACTGAACTCAGACGGCGTGAATGCGACCCATACCCCCGGCCTCTTCATTGAACATTTTTCCTTCTCAAAGGATGTCTGCCCGTTTGATTGATTCATCCGCCCTCCCACGTGGCTGAATAAAGTTTTCATCGATTACACAGCCCCGCATTACCCACCCCTTATCGTATACAAGGACCGGGGGGACCATTAAGGGACCCCTGAAAGAGATTCTGAATTTGAATTTTCTAGCTCAGGAAGAAGTCAGTGTATGCGCTGAGGATTTATTCATTATTTAAAGCGAAAGTGATGAAGACGTCGGGAATCGACTCTTCCAGAACAGACTCCGTACTGTAGCATACTTGGCAACAAAAAATTACTTTCAGCTTTTTACGTGCATCGCTTTCTTTTGGGTCCTTCACTCGAAACATCTGTGAATTGTGGTAGACTCAATAAGAAAGATAAAGCAAGAAGAAAAAAAGGATAATGGTGCAAGTTTAAGGAGGGCTTTTTTCCTGAAGTAGTACGGTAGATAAAAAACTCTAAAAAATATGGACTCCGTCTTCGGGAGGATATTCAGATATTCGTACTGTTGTGCATTCCTAAATGTTTTTAAATTATGAATGAACTTTTGTCGGCTAAAATTTAGCTAGCATGGAACTTGATACCATTTACACTCTCCAGAACAAAGTGTTAAATATAATCCAATCGGATTTAAGAAGATAACAAAAATGACGCTTGCGAAGATACTATACATACACAGTCCTTACAGTGGTTACTATGGGCAGAATCCTGTAATTTACAAACTGCTGCTAATTGAAGGTATGCAAAAATTACATGGAAATCACAGGCAATCTTCAAAGAAGTAATATTTATATAAAAGTTCCTTGTCATTGTATAAAACCATAGTACACTGTTACTATACTTCCTTAATATTCTTAGTAGACCGCCAACTTTCATCGCATGAAATCTTCAATATGACGAATAGCGGGATCGAGATCATCACAACTCCCATAACGAAAAATAGTTAGGATTTCTAATTTTCGATAATAATTTGTTATTTTGCCCACTTCTTGGATTTTACAATATATAAAAATATAAAAAATCTTGTGGTCAGCATTCCCAGATGTGGAAAAGTCAAACTAAGTTTAAAGAACACAAGAGCTTATTTAAATCTTAAATCACTTTGAACTCCTTAAGGGTTTTCTTTTATTGCCTTTATGGACCTGGTTGAATGGAAATACTAACACTAAAAGGTAGACCTTAGAGATTCAGCGCTCTGATGTGCATAAAAGGATTTACCATCAAATTTAGAGCAAAGGATTTCCAGTCTTAACGTGCCCCAGTATTTGAAACGTAAAAGACGAGCTCGAGTCTACTGGGATTAGCCGAAAGTCGGTTGCTGTCTCTTCAGAAAAAGACAATTCCAAAGTTTGAGGGAGGACGTGCAAACAAAAGCACAAAAATAGAACCTTTGTGCCTTACTTAAAAAATCCCGCCTGAATACCCTTGGGCGAATAGGCGTACACTCTAAGGAGTCCCGAGTGTAAATATGAATTTTAGGCGGGAGATTTTTTCCGTTCTGGAAAATGGCAAAATTGCATTTGCCTCAAAGTGGGATTATGAGGTAAAAGGGATTCCGGCAGTATCGCAGCGCCGCATAAAAGGGACTCCTGTGTAGTCCACAAAACATGGCGTATCAGGAGTGTAGCCATGCGTGGTATGTGCTAGCTCCCATTTCGCTTTAGATTTCAGCCAGCGATAATCCGTCGTTCCTGCTTTTTCTCTTAATTCAAAATAATTCCCAGCGAGCACTTCGGAGGACATCTTTTGCTTGACGGGGCCTTAAAAGTTGCAAACTAAAAGTTTGTTGGTGCTATGAGGGAGGAAGAGGCCAGGGGATTGTGTCTTTTGCAATTCTCACTTCCTGTGTCTCAAAAGTTTTATTTTGTGTAAGATGCCACGTTTTTGCAGGAGCGGATACCCTCTGAGCCCTTCTTTTCGCCAAGATGGCTTCTGAAAGAAAACTTAAGCTCAGCCCATTCGAGCGAGTTGTTTTACTCAGGTGTGTCGTTCCCCAGATTGTTCGGTTTGGAGTTGCTAGAGTTCCTCCTTTTGCCACCACTACCGCCTCTGGGAAGTGAGATCCTAGAAAACTGCGGAGAATAAATTAAAGTGATGATGAGTCCGCTTAGAAGTTTGGAAATTCTGCCGAAGGACGCTAAAAGATTTATTGCTCCATTTCTCTGAGAGACGTAAAGGACTGGCTTAACCACAGCATCATAAAAAGAGGAAGGTTATGCCATAAAAAAACACTTTGAAAAAGGTTTTAAGCCTTTAGATACCGAAGTTTTACATGTTTTTAAGATGTCCCCCTTTAAAAGTTTCAGAAGTATTCAAAACAAGACGAAATAAACTCAGTTACAAACTTCGGTCGATATAACATCTAATCAAGGTTTTTTTTTTAAATTTTTCATCATTATTTTAAGAAAAAATACCCAGTGAACCATTTCGAAAATATGTTTATACAAAAACTTACGAAATTATTTTAATAGTTGAATAATTGTTTCTTATCAAAATAACATATTAAGTGTCAGGTCGAAATTAAACTTTTCGTATTTACGTCTAGAATTGGGTAACTATTCTCTGTCTATGTCAGATTTCAGCTTTCTATGTCAAATAGTCTTTGAGACCTGTGGCAGATAGACACCGATAGATAGTCACAATATACTGAAAAGACAAATGGTCTCACTTTATAATACCATAAATTACACTTGTATACATATGTATTATATACAAAGAAAAAAAATTACTAAAACATGGAAAACACATTTTCAATTTTATAGTAGAACAATAAAGTTTAGAATGTGTGAGTCATTTTCTTTGGCTGCATTGTAGGCAGAAAATGGCCTTTATTTACACATCTCCTTTCTACTTGGGTCATATCAGAAAAGTTGTACAAAGATAAGCGATAGAAATGTGAAATATGTTCTGTCCGACAAATTAATAATCTTAAGTGGGATGATTTATTATTACTAAGTATTTTATCTTAAAAACGCATATTTTACGACCTTACGAGAAGACGCTTTCTTCATTCGCCAGCCATTTTTTAACAGACAAAAGAATACACCGCTAGAGGCCTCAGAACATTTGACAAGAAATAGTATAATAATATGAAAATTTATGTACTTTAACTTTGTTTGTAAATACGTATGAAGAATGTACCGTATCTACAAGTATATAAACTCCATGTCTGGTCTGGTCCATAACTATTAAAAAAAAGAGTATAGTGGTTCAACAATTGCATCGGAAAAAATGTTCATTGTCTTTTTTCTATGAAAGTTTTGTGGTTCCTGCCGTTAGTTAGATTTGACCACAATGGCGTCTTAATTGCTGTGAACAGACGTAATTATCGCCTTTCCCCATTCGAAAGGTAAACCTAAATAGGTCTGAACAAGTGATGGCTATCACAAAAATAAGTAAACGAAATTTATGCGGGCAATGCAAGTCATTAGACAAAACAATGGCGGACGCGGTTACTTCCAGGAGTCCCAGAAGAAGATCTTGACTCAAAAAATTTTCCCATTAATCGCGTAAATATTTGAGGGCCTTCTAAGTCCTGGTAATCCGGAAATTTGCTTTTGAGCTTTCATGAGGAGTCCCTGTCGTTCGCAAGTCGAGGGTCGAACGAATAATCCTTCGAAGCGGTGGGAAGAACACGGAGTTTTATAATTGCGCGTATCATAGCAAGTCACTAATGCATGGTCGGATCGATTTGGTTTCAATTTTAAAATGTTTTCTCTTTGGCTAGAAGTAGGTGGTAGCACCCTGTCGAAATCACGCCTCTCGTGCCGAGCAGTCTCTTGGTCCCTATTGTTTCAGTTAGAGGTCTCTAGAACAAATGTATTTTACCTCATACCTAAGCTTATTATTGTTCCATTCGTTTTCATTCATCCGAGTCGGAACTGGGATCCAGGATCCTGGATCCAGGGTATGGGCATCTCCCGGTAGTCAACCTGCTCCGCAAATAAACTTCTGCAGCCTCATATGAACTAGAACGGAGCCCCTATGGAGACTCGTGTTCCTTGCGTAATCAGACCGGTAGGTTGACGGGCGAGAGTTTTGTATGTCTAACTTTTGTTGGGTTTTTCTCCGGCAAGTACAACCTCTTACCCAATCCCAGACGCCCTGCATTGCGATGTTCGTTGGGCTGAAAGTTTTCTAACATCCGTCGCCGTCTTCTCCGTTCAGGTTGCCCACTTTTGGGAATATATTGCCCGGGGCGGCCGGAGCAATCGAGGCTTTTCCATTTATGCGGGCAAAGTCCTCTTTACGAGTGAAATAGGCTCACTCAGCCATGCCGGGACTCAATATCTTTGATGTGCGCTTCGGCAGGTATCCATCAACAGTTTTTCTATCTCATTTGTGGGCCAACGCGGCCAACGGCCCTGCTCTGATAAGGTCGGTGCTGTTTACTATGCATTATTCGTCTAGCAGCCATCCTCGGCCGGCACCCGTGCCGATATCATTTTTGCACGAAATTGCCTGCAACGAGGTCTGGCGTAATAATGGACATTAAGCGTCCAATTCCAAGACAATTTGGATCGGCCATGTCCAACTGTGAGTCCGTGTGGAGTCGGTTTTATGGCTCCTATTCATATCCTTTGCCGCCTCCATGAATACAAGGTCTTTGAATCTCGACGTCGGAGGTCCTTCTTTTTGGGAAAGTCCTGGGCCCTGTCTGTCCTACTCCAGGATGAAATTTAGAAGCAATAAATTAGGGGAAAACCTCATAAATGGGAAATAAATTGAAAATTCTCCACAGCAGCTTCGATTCCTTGAATATTTAATGGGCTCCCAGGGCAAGGCAATCCCTCCCGTCTAGTTGTCAGGAATTGAACCACGAACCTACAGCCCGCCGGTACCATCCGCGTACACTAACGCACCGTTGTTTTCATAATTTATTCCGTGATTTCCGCGAAGCGCACAAAACGAATGGGCTTCCGCCTCGGATGTTGTTTGTTAAAGTTCTGCAGGTTTATCCATCTGAGGGATTCCAGGGCATTCTCGGGGATGAATTTAGGCTGGGAGACATATTTCTTGTTGAGAATCGAATAGGAAACACACGGCTTGCCCGTCGTGGGAACTGTTTGTGCAAAAATTTCTGGAACGGTGGATTACAAGGGCGCGAGACGTGCCTGTGCAGAATTTAGACCTCTTTAAGCGTTTCCAGCTTTCCCATTGCGTCGGGTTTTATTTATTGACTGAGAATGAAAGCATTATCCCGGCATATTTGAAAGAATAGACATGGAACACGCTGCCTGCTGGTTTTGGTAGATGTCTTGCCCGACCACGGAGGGAAGTGTTCTTCAAATTCTATTTTCTATGGAATTAAATCGGAGCTTTAGGAGGATCTTGCAGATCTATTTATTCGACTTTCGAATTACCTGGAAAATTTAGTATATCTCCACCGCTTATTGTTCCCCGAGAGGTCATTAGTTCAAAAGCTTATAAATATACATTTATACAGGGTTTTTCATTAAGCGTGTCTAAACTTTAAAATTAAATAAAAAGAGTTTTGTGCGACATGTGACGGAAACCTTTATTGCGTATTAAAGTACATTCAATACCATTATGTTTTAAAAATGATATCATTCAAATGGTCTCCGCGGCTTCGTTTACAGGACTTGATTCGAGAGGTCTAATTTTGGTCTGTTACATAAGTCGGGCTGAACCTCACCAATGGTTTGAATGATGTTGTTCTTCAGTTGGTCAATTGTTTTTGGTTTGTTGCCATAAGCCTGCGACTTAATGTAGTCCACGATCTTGGCGGCCATTCCACATCGTGTTCTGATTTTTCTTGCAACAACTCCAATGTAACGCCCGATGTGTGACAGCTTGCGCCGTCTGATTGGAACTACATGTCTTCCAGGTCCATGTTATCCAATTGAGGCCACAAAAAGTCAGTTATCATGACCCGATACCGGTCGCCATTGACAGTCACCGTCTGACCATTCTCGTTTCGAAGATGTACGGTCCAATGACGCCGCCTGACTAAAATCCACACCAAACAGTAAGTTTTTCCGGATGCAATGGAGACTCTTGATACTGCTGTGGATTACTCTCTCCCCAAATGCGGCAATTTTGCTTATTCACGAAGCCGTTCAACCAAAAATGTGCTTTATCACTGAAAATGATTTTTTCGCCAAAATTTGGATCCGCTTCCAACTGTTCCAGAGCCCAATCAGCGAACGTATGACGAGCTTGGTGGTCTTGGATCTTCAGTTCTTGCGTCAATTGGATCTTATACGGGTGCATGCCCAAATCTTTCCGTAAAATTCGCCAAGTTGAGGTCGCAGAAAGGCAAACTGCTTGTGCACGACGAGGAATCGAGAGGTTTGGGTCTTCAGCCACACTTTCAGCAAAAGCAATAATATTGTCGCTTGACCGCGCGTTTCTGCGTCGTACAGGGACTGCTCGATCAGCAACCGAACCGCTTTGGTCGAATTTCGCGATAATTTGTTGAATTGATCGTTCAGTTGGACGATTATTTTGGCCGTAACTATTTCGTAGCTCGCAAAAAGTTTGGCGAACAGAACATGAATTTTTATAATAAGTTTTGACAATTTCAACGCGTTGTTGCATAGTGTAGCGCTCCATGGTAAAATGGTGACTATGGCAGAATACAAACGTCGAAGAATGACAGCGCTTCCACCTGAAACGTCTCAGCAATATGCTGTCAAATTTCGGACATAGCTACTGAAAAATCCTTTATGTCGAGGACAATGAACTTTTTGAGTCAGACACACAAGAATTCTTTGTGGCTATATTTCACTAAAGTTCGGAGAGGGATCAAATAGTGGTTTCAAAGTTGTGATAGTTCAAAATTAGAAAGAGTCATTCAGCCGGAAGTTCTCTCAAACTTTTTAGTTCACAAATCTGTCGTTGGAAAAGCAATAAAAGTTAAAATCTTAACAAACAAAACCCCTGTTGTAATTCTAACAAGTTCAATTTCTAGTTTGATATATTGTTTTTAATACAAAGACATCTTCTTCTCGTCCTTAAACATTTTTTTGTTTATAGATCATATATTTAAACCAAAATACTTATTTGGTATTACTTTTGTCTAAAATCGAAAAACTCAAGAAAAATTTTATAGAATTTTCTTACTTCAGTACTTTTCGCATGTTAATTGGTTTTAAAAAAATCGTTTAAAACTTTTACAACGAGTGTTAAAATAGGCAATTTGACTATTTTTAATATTAAATCTATTTATAAAAAATTCCTTTAAAATGGTCAATAATTTTAATAGATGCCACAAAAGTTGATATTTTTTATTTGAGACAAAGAATCCTTATGAATGAATGAATCTTTCATATAACGACCAAACATAGGCACGAAATATAAAAAATGGAAAGTCGTTAAAATCAGTGTCTCACTCCTGAATTTCGTAAGATACGAAAAGTCTTCATATATCACTCTGTATAGAAATTTACATGGGAAATCAAGAACGTGTACAGGGTGGTATATAGCAGGAAATATTGTATCAATGAATAGCAACTTATAGTTTCGATTGGACTATAAATATAAAGGCAGTAGTACTTTGCTTTCTGAAAGTCTAAGCGGGATGTCAACGAAAATTTGAATGAACATTGAATACACTTGACAAAGAGAAGTTTGACAAGCACTGGTTTTTCCTACTACTCCCAATCTCATATATTGTTCCATTCCACTTTCTTACACTTCTGGAAGAGGAGCAGTCACATGCTACTCATTCCAATTTGAAGGCACGGCATATTCCTTCTCAATGTGTAAACAAATGCAATGCTGCCAGGCCCCGTTTCCGATTCTGAGAATTTTGTAAAAAAGTTCTATCTTTCAACAGTAAGTTTGCAAAGTAAAACCGCCAAAGTGAAATTTGAGCACAGTCGAAAGTTTTTCCATAGCTATGTAATTCTGATAACCAAAGGAAATTTGCATTTGCTAAGAACATTTAGTTTTATTGTTTTTATCGCCTAACGAGATGAAGTCGAGGGGTTTGTTTGATAGCGGCTTTGTTCAATGGATTAAGTGGAGATTTTTATTTGGTAATGTGACTTTCACTTGGAGATACGAAAGCGAACACTGTAATTAGCTGTGGGCCTGGCAACGTCGTGGACAACAGAAAGCTTTCCGCTTTAGTACAAACTGGAAGAGTGTTCCTCCCAGAATTTTTTTTAGTTGAATGTCGCCATTCGATCGGAGTAGGTGGCGTGTGGCTTGTTTGCGTCTCAATTGGATGTGGTAATTAAAGTTTTCCCAGTTTTGCTAAATGAAATCGCCGCCAAAATCAATCAGAAAGCTAACGGAGCCCATCAGCGAATTGTCCGGAATCGTTTGAGACTTATTTGAAGTTGTTCAGTGTCCGAATCGCGGCGCCAGACGGAATTTTAATTTCAATAAACATCTGGTAAATGGCACTGTCGCTGCCACTTGGGAAAACCTCAGTGGTTTTAACAGTGTATAAAGTGTCAGCTTGAGAAGCTGGAATACATATTTACAGTGCTGTGTGCACCGCTTTGTTTTCTTCGGGCGGCGGAGTTGTGTTTGAATGCATACTCTCTCTTTCTGCCATTAATGAAATGTGCTTTCGCTGGCTTACATGTGCGTGCGCGGAAGAGACGGCGGATCATGTATCACACCGAGATGTTTGATGCGATGGCTATGTGTGCGTTACAGTAAATTGTCGGCTAGTGGAACTGCTAGTTTGATTCACGGCGAAAATATTCCTCTTTCGGGAATTCATGACCACGACTGGTTGGGTTCGCCTGTGACGAATCTCAAATCGGACTTAGCTGTTATTGAAAACAAATCCCGAAATCGCGCCGCCGACGCTGTCACTGGTGACGGCCACATTTCGTGCTAATCACCTCCCTGGCGTCTGGCGGTATCGATCAGCAGCCGTCAACGGCCACTTTACACACGGCTACAATTTCACAGTGGCTGCCGCTAGTGCGCACCTTGCGACTGGAAACCTCGAGGAATTCGGTGGCATGTGAGGTTTGATCTCGCAGGTGTCACCGCCAACACTCGGGGTGCTTGAGAAAGCGGGACTGCCCAAAAATCCAGTGATCGTAGCACAACAGCCCAGCCGATCTAATTGTCGGAGTAGCAATTATTGTCTAGGCACCGCACCTTCGTTAGCATATTTCACGCACAGAAATTTTTGCGGTCAACAAGTTTTTGCTCGGGGTTTTTTCATAAGCAGTGATCATCTAGACTGCACCGCTGGTTAGATAACAAATCTAAGTGTGACTAACGCTTTGCGATCTAGTCAGGTGCAAATTCACCTCGCTTTCGAGCTGTTCACGGATAAGTGGAATTGTTTTGCTTGCTAACTAAAGATATTCCATTTATATAACTGGCTGTAATTAGTATTTCTCAAAAGGAGCCAGAAAACCGATCTGGGGGAATGCCATAGTCGTGCGTTTATAGTTAATTGGCAAAAATCACTTTGGGGCACTTAAAAAGCAAGACAAAAATAAAGAGTAAAGATAATAACAAAACACTAGATATTTTGAAGCTATTGAAACTCCAATTGGCACTAGGTAGAACAAAGTCAAAGTAAAAAGCGACATGTTGTATAAAATAGAATGTAATTGCATTGCAATGTGTATCCAAGGAAAACAAAGAGAAGATTAAAAACTAAATTGAAAAAGCGTTTACCTAACGACAAAATTTACTTGTTACAAAGCGAGTTTTAAATATGATCAACAAAAACTTTATGCTTGTGGATAATTGTGAAGTAAGAGAAATTTGCGAGACGAAAAAAGTGGAATATAATTTCCTAAACGTTTACATGGATTTTTAAGTATAGTTCTTTGCTTTGTCCAATGCTGACTAATAATTCTGTTAGTAATTTTCCCCATTACTGGGAACATTACTTTTCCTATGCAGAGCTTACCTTCTTTATTTGAGCTCTCGATAGTATTTTAAGCCAATGGAACAAATTAGAAATTTGTAGAAGTAGATTAAAAATCAAACACCAAGCAAGAAAACACCGAAAAAGGTCCTAAAATATTTTGTATCAACCATAAACCAATCAGTTTAGCACTTATGAAAAATCCGCATTTTATATGAGTCGATAACAATAAAGAAATTTTAAAAATTTTAGGCATGCTTAAAATATTTATAAGCTATGTCTGCAGCAGAGGAGAATACCCTCTAAATCGAAATACACGTATGTAGCAGTGAAATTAATTAAAAATTCGCTGTAACTAAACTTTTGAAGCACGTCGCGTTCTTGAAAATTTTTTAGAGAAATGAAATTTATTTAATCAACTTAAAATATTTATGAAAAAGCTGAAAAGTATGGACAGTTGAATTATAAAAAAAACAGACAAAAGAGAGATGAAGAATGTTTTCACCGAGGTTGCTTTTAATGACAACACTTATAGTGTTTTTTATCAGGCTAATTGCTCTGCGCTTTAATCCCTGCTATGTAGATCAACACGTACAATGAATAATCAGAGAAGCGAGGAAATTTCCACATAAACAGGTGGAGTGACTTAAAAAGTACCAGCAATGCTCACTAATAGAAAAGTAAAGGTGATTTTCCTCGATAAAATCCAAAAAATGTTTCTACGTAAACAAAAAACTCTGTTTGCAACAATTTTCCGCGAATATATCTGCTCATTAACAGCTCTGGAAGGATGGGGGCGGAGGTGCGAAAATGGCACGATAAATCTGTTTTTTTTCTCGCAATGCGCGAAGATTCTTTGTGTCAACAAGTTTTATTTATTTATATTTATAAAATTCACGCTGCTCGTATAAAAGCACGGTGTGCTTTAGGAAGTCTCGCCATTCCCGATTGATCAGCGATCGACTTGATGGGGTCATACGATTGCGTCTCTTTTGTTTGATATTGAATGGAAGACAAAAGTTTTAATTTGCCTAGCTACTGTACTACGGGCAACTCCACTCGGTTCACCTGTTTGTCGTGGGACGTTGTCCCTGCATGGCGATGTGAACATGTGATGTAGTACTAGGAGGTATGCGTAGAAGTGTAAAACGTTCCACTTGTTTTGCGCTAAAATAATTAGAAAAGAGTCGAAAAAGACCCGAAAGCTGGGGCATTATATTTGGAATGTCCGTCGCAAATCGTTGCCGTCAGAAAATGGATGAAGTGAGAAATTTGTTGATTGGCGTTGAGAGGAATTTTCTCGCGTGTCGATAAAGTTATATTCAATGAGAGTTGCGACCGCAAAGTGGCTGTTCCAGACACTGGGAGTAATCCTGCGACGGCTTTGGAGATTAATACCGCTGCGGAGCCGCCAGCAAAATGTGGCCTATAATTTCCGCGTAATACCGTAAAAATTTGAAAGCTGGACAACATAAAAAATTTCCTCCTCATCTATGGGGAGGCTAGAAAACCTTACCTGTGCAAGAAATTTTTAATATAGCTTAACCTACCCCCTAAAAGTTACCTCCAGCCGCCCCAGGCTGTTCAACGTTTATTCGTACCTTTGTTCATTCTGAGCACATTTTCAAGATCTTTACAGGTTTTCATCTCTGCCGGGGGAAAAACACGAATGAACGCTTTCTTCGGGATGTCACCTTATTCCCTAGTGGGGATCCTGGTGAAAGCCTATCCCGACCTAGTCGTCTTGAAAATGTGACGCCGTCGACGACCGGGGTAACGATTGCAACTAAAAACGCAGAGCTCCCGAGGACGCTCCAGTTGGAAGAAATGCGACAATTCCTCCCCGGGACAAAATAAGTGGAATCACATGTGAGTCATGTGGGGTCAATGAGGACGACCCTCAGGGAGCGCCAGATTGGGTTTATTGTCGCCCGGAGAGAGGGTTGTGCTCCTCCACCCTCTTGGGTGGAGTTCGGAAGCTAAATTACGCACAAATCTTTCCTTCTTACAGCTTATTTCTTCCGAAAGTGTTGCTTTGTGAAGAGAAATATTACATTTTTACCCCATTACCCTAAAAGTACGCTGCTTCCCTCTTGCCACTCGGATAAGCTCTTCTTATTTACGTAATGAAGTGCTGGTGTGGAAGTGGTTTTCATTCGTAATATGCTGTGCGGGATGGTCCGCTCCTCTTTGATTTAATTAAAAAAGAAAAAAAAAGCAAAAACAATTGGCCGTAGAGTAGCGGTAAGCTGCGCCTAATTTCATCTCAGAAACGATCGCCGTGGTCCATGGCAGATATTAAAAGCAGAAAAAAGAAAGTAATTGCAATTCCTTAGTGCCGTCAAATTTGGATAGCAGGCCGCGGAGAAAGTTGTCGGTCATTAGCACTTGCTGCCACTCCGAGGACAGATAAGTTGCGAAATAAATTTCATTTTCTTTGTTTTCCTCTTCGATGAAAATCGTTGCCATGTCGGCCATAAATGGGTTTTCGAACTTTATCGGCCCGGACAGGTTTAATTGTTTCTCTTCGCCATTCGGTTAACACTCAGTTGCAAGATGTTTACATAATTTTAAGTATCGTATGAACTGTTTAAAACATGTTAAAAGCGTTAACAATAAAAAATAAATAAAACAGAGGTTATAAAATTGATGACTGTAACTAAGCTGAAGACGAATGGCCGTTGTAGAGTTTTATCTCTAACTCTTTGAAATTTGAAGGTGTATCGTTAGGGATTCGATTAAATCAGGAATGTTTGCTTTAAGCTGGGTCCTATGTTCTTTGTTTTATTTTCTAAACTTTACTACATGGGGTACCTAGTAAATACTGCGTCGAACGAATTCGAGTGATCATCTATCATAAAATCCAAATTTCGTTTCTATTGTTTTTTTAGTTTTTTTTAGTTCACTTATTTTGAACAAAATAAAAAATATATCAATATAACAGTATTTACTATCTAGGCAAATAGAAAAGTCTAGTCTATTGTTTTTTTTTTTAAATATTCTTGTCAGTGGGAAAGATTCAACTCCAAAACTTTTGCTTGATAAACTTGAGGTTCCAAGTTCGAATCCTGGTCGGTGCAAGGAATTCCATTTTGAAAACTCCTGCATACATATGTAAACTCTTACATACATATGTAAGGAATAGAACAATTCCTTCTAACTGTGAAGTAGCCGTTGTCGTTGCGTCTCTACCCAACAAGTGGTCGTTAATGTTTTGCAATACTGTGACAAAGTTAATCGCACGATATTAATTCCCCTTTGCAGTTCCCACAGCCCATCGATGAAGTAACACCTGAAATCGAAGACTGATTGAAATCTCGTGCCAAATTTACCAAAACCGATTGCGAAGGCTAAAAGTTGCTTAGAGTGGCAGTGCGCGCGAGCAGCCACCTCGGCGGCTCTTGGAGTGAAAGAAAAATCGTGTCAAATTTGAATGGGACGTGAGTGAGTTACTAATTTTCGCCACCGCTGCCGCCGTGACCGGTGACTGTGGCAAGACGAAGGTGACGAAAGGTGTGGCTCGCCCGGTGCAACAAGCGAGTCACTGATAATAAGCGGTGCGTGAGCGGCCACCCGCGCAACGTGCGATTCTGTCGTTACAATTATTAATAGTAATACTTCACCTATCCACTAGGTGGGTGTCAGTTGTGGGCGTAGAGGTGTGTTGCCCGCTTGCTCAATAAGTTTTCGTTGCGGCATTACGCACCTTTGGCTTTTACGCATGTAACTAGTGCGTGTGCTTCAATTTTTTTGTGTATACCTGTGGCTT
The DNA here is from genome assembly GCA_001932985.1 of Proctacanthus coquilletti. Lineage (NCBI taxonomy): Eukaryota > Metazoa > Arthropoda > Insecta > Diptera > Asilidae > Proctacanthus > Proctacanthus coquilletti. The sequence goes on from MNCL01000006.1 coordinate 2,638,287, forward strand.
AGAACATCGCGATAGTTATGTCTATGCGTAACAATAATAACAACAATAACAACACCAGCAATCACAGCGTCCGTAACAATTTCACGGGCAGCTTTATCGGGAATAAGTCTACCCTGGCAGCCCTAAAGAATAATGACCAGTCACCCCTGTCCGACCCGGAATCGGACCAGCAGGTATGCGTCGTTGCAAAGATGCAAAAGTCGGTGACCATCACCGTCACACCTCAGCGCAGCAATTCCTTGGACTATCTCAACTTTGAGGAAAAGAGGCAACTGATCGCATCCTCACTTTCGTTGTCCGATATTCTGCAATGTGGCCCAGCGGCTGCTGCTGCTGCAGCTAAGGAAGTTGCCGCCACCACCGTCATTGTTGGTGAGTATTTTTAAGTGGTTTGCAGGGAAGTTTCATTGTCTACGCAAGCTGTTTAAATATTATTAAACCCAGTAGGGCTTGAAGCAGTGTGCCTAAAACCCTTAAAATAAAAAACAATGCTTTAGCTGGATTCGAATCGTGAACCGTGTGCACTGTAGTGCTGTACCACCGTATTACGTTCAGAACTGCTATTAAACAATAAATCTTGCTTTTCTTCCTGCTGATAGAAAAGTTCAAAATCCGTTTTAGAGATCTATTGAAAACCCTTTTTATTTTCATTTAAGATTTAATTGAACAGTAACAAGACTGCTTTGAGATCCGTCTGCATCTACAAACAGTGCGTGCTAAGTGATATTGTTCGGTTTGCTTGTTTCTCTGTACACTATAGTGTGATTAATTATTTTTGATATACATGAAAAATGATAGAAAGTAGCAAATGCCACTGAGATTTTTTTACATTGTATTGTATAATAAGATGTTTTCCAAATAAGCCGAAGGGTTAACCCAAAAGGGTTTACCAGTTAATCCCCCACGGCAAGTAGGTAAACTTCCGGTATTGGTGGCGGAATGTCCTTAATTCAATAGTCCTCGATATTCCGGTAGTAATTAGAAAATAAACACCAATTTAGAAGTCTTCCCAGGAGAGGTATTTTGGAGAACCCTTTTCCTGGGCGGAAAACATTGGACGTAGCATGACGCCAGCACGACGCCCTTTCTTTGTTCTTACCCAAAGTTTAACGCGAAACTTGGCCTCCCTCCACAACTCGGCTTTTCCTGGTGCGTAGCATTCGAAAATGTCGTATTCCCCTGTTAGGAGAATCACCCTGTGCTAACATTAGGAACATATTTTTAGCTCCGGGAAGCCAAAGCCAATCGTGAAATCCCGCGTTAATAGCCCATCTTAATGTCAGTAGGAAGACGAGACGAAAGTAACACGTCCTCGAATTCTCCTCCTTGTTGTAACTCCCAGCCCCTGAGTTCACCATACGTCGGGACCAGGCAAGGAAATCCTTCCTAAATTTATTTTTCAACTTCTCCCAGAGAACATACTTTTCGGATCAAGTTCAGTGTTGGTTGACCCTAAAATTAGGGACGGTGGTGGCAACTAAAAGTATCTCTCGGAGTTTTCGGATGAATGGGCTTCTTCACGTAATGAGGATTTCGGCAAGAATGGTAAAATCGTCTTTTTGTGTTCGAAGAAAAACAACAAGCAAACTTTCCGGATGTTAATTTTCTTTGAGGCGATCAGACTAACTCAATGTAGGAGGGCCTACCCAAAGATTAACAGAACTGAACAATGCATTTATCCTCCTTACGGGTACTTGGCTACTGCCGAACGCCGATAATGCCTAAAGTTTGTTTTCCATTCTTGACCTAACCACCACAGGATCCCACCGGAGGACCGAAGAAGTAAATTCTTCGGAGTTGCCCGTGTTAAATTGTGTAACGACAAATATTTGCCTTAGCATGGCAAATATTTGCCTGCTCCGGGAATGTGGAGGACACCGCGGGGGTCGCTTAAAATGTTTGGCCTCGGAAAAATGCTATTTATGCCCTTTTAGAGATCCTCCATGCATTCTAGGCTTGTGCGGATTAGGTTGTGGGGCAAGTATTCAAGATAGGATCGCTTTTGGGGCTCAAAATTTCATAACGTAAGTTGGAACGTCTTACGGAAATGAAAGCATGTGCTTGTGCCAAGGCAACCGAGAAATAGTAATAAAGTGGCTCGAGATATCTTAAATACGACTAGGCTAATGGAACGAAAAGGGTCAATTACTGCTCTGCTGTCATTTTCATGTAGACATAGCCTTTCATGTTTTTCACTTTCTTTTCATATTATGGTTTGATATTTCGTTATTGAAAGAGCAAAATAAATGAAAACTTCGATCGCGTTTTTTAAATTTGAACAGGTGCAATATTTTTTAATATGACTTTTAATTTAGATGCTAACTTTAGAATTTCAGATATACATTTTCGAATTACTAAAAGCAACCACACAAAATTTCCCCTTTAAAATTTTTTTTTTAAATTAGGAAATAGTTAATTGCAGCTATATTTGATTTCTTTTACAGTTCTAAGTTTAGTAGATGGAAATCTTTTCAGAAGTCAGTTTCAAATTTTTGCATAACTTTAGCCAGTTTAATTGAATTCTCATTTTCGGAAACTATTGTTTTTGTAAAATAATCTAACAATTAATTCTAATACGATAGCTCGGAATAGCTAATCAAAGCTTACGCTGGTATTTTGCGAATTTCGGTTGTATATTCTTATATAAACAGTACTATTTAAAATTGACTAGATCTTGAAAGTTTATAGCTTATTTCATATTAGGTTTAATTGAAAACACTATATTACTACTCTTTGGTTCTTTAGTTATTTTCAACAAAAATAGTAAATTAATATACTTGCATTACTGTAGTGAAAAACATTTTGATGAATTATGTTTATATTCAATCCGACTATTAAGCACAGGCATTAAAAATCTTTTGCTTCTCAATATAAATCGGTTGTTTACGTTCGATCCCTGTCTTGATTATGTTGTGGCCATTGAAAGGTCAATTAATTTCCCGACTTGATTTTAATTGCCTTTTTACAATAAACAGAAAATAATGGTCCTAATAAAGATCCTTCTGACATACCAATTTTAATCGAATGCACTAATAAATGAGCACTGGGGAGCTCTGATAATATATCGGTTGTTTTCATTCAGAGCATTCAGAGGAGTGCAATAAATGCTGATATTTTTAGCAGCACTGTGCGTTAATAAAGTAATAATAGTGTAAGACTCACAAATATCATCGCCGATTAAGTGGGAGTAACAAGATCGCAAAAACTTTAATTCGCTCGCTTTCGATAACGATAGGAGTCCATATTAGTGCGAACAAGGCGAGTGGAGCCGGCGGCTTCCTTCTTCACCATCTTTTCCTCCGTCTCGAGATTGAGATGACGGGTTCGCCAATAACAAGTGAATCACTGCTCGGTGCTCTATTAGTTTCCCGCCCGAAATAGCGCTCTGATTCATTCACCAAGTCCAGCGGATCCGTGGTGGCCTTGCCTGCACTACCGTGCTGGCTGCGACGACCAGGTGCTCTCAAGTGCTCCCAGGTGCTGTCGTGTTTTGGCCGTGTGTCATTAACACTGACCACTTGACCACCACAGTCCCGCAGTCGCGAAAAACAGCGAAGGTGTTTTCAGATTTATGTCAAATCGCGAGTGTGATAAATGATCCGCACAGGCACTCTCGGAGTCAATGTCACGAGCTCGTTGGTATTCTGGCTGTTCCCATCTAATCCACGGCTCATTGTTTTCTAATTTATGCATCTTCGCCTTTTCGTGTTTTTCCCATTAGAAAAACAGGCTGACGCCGCACGTTGCCTCACTGCCACGACGAAGACGGTGACGGTGTCTTGACGCTGTCTTGAGTCGTCTTGGGCCGCGGGCATTTCTATTTTTCATTCCGACCACAGTCTCTTCCCTGCTTCTTGTGCATGCTAAGTGCAACCAAGGCTAATCGTGCTCTGTTGGAAAATATGTTGCGTAACCTTGCAACCTAGCAGTCCGAAGCAGTCTTGGGATATTCCTTGAAGATTCTATCGTTGTGTCTACCCCGCGAGACATATTCGATAAAATTTGTTCGCGTAATAGCACCAGGCGATTCAGAGCTTAGACGCTGTTCGAGGATATCAAGCCAACGATTACATAGTTGCATTCCTGCGACTTGCTTGCTTCTTCTCACATATGTCGAAACGGATGCTCACATGCTGCTGAACGTGACTAGACGGAGGTTTCTTCCTACTGTGAAGGCAACGAGCTACTAAAAAGGGCAATGAGCGTTAAAATTGGCTTGAACGCTTGGAATTAAAATGTCAAGATGGGTTCAAACTGGGAAAAGGTTACGAGCCCCAGAAGACCGTTTTCTAAAGGTGGCTGTCCGGTCAAATGCAAATGCACAAGGCGTCGCGGAATATTAGACGACGTTTTTGCTGCTACCACATTCTAGGCATTACCTGCTCGAGTTCGTCTTCTGTTGAGCATGTGGCGCCAGGACATTGGTAAGACGATTGGGACGTTTGGATTCAACATTTCAGTACAATGACTTTCAACATTTCTGTTGTTCTTATTTGAAAATTATTTGAATCTACTTTGAATTCATTGTCATTGTCTACGCGTATTCGTGACAACCCTTGATAGTGTAACATTCGAAAGTACATCATATTGCATTTGCTTTAGAATTCTTTGTGATATTGCTTTCTAGGCAGTCTATAGGGTTTATATTAAACGACGCTTCAAGATGGACTCATCCGAAAGGTATCCGACAAAAGAATGGCCGGTGCAAACACTTATGTTCATACGGAGCCACATGATAAGATATCGATAGAGATATCTGTGCATTCTTAACTTCCACGTAGTTGTCTTCATCTTCTTGAAAAATTAGGTTTTTAATCCGACATATCCCAAATACCACTAACGAATAGTCAAATGCAGGCAAATGGACATAAGCTCCCACCTCTTATCCTGTCCGAAGGAAGATATTTTTTCCATGTTCTAAATTGGTCTTCTTGTAGTTGAAGAATTGTAAGTTAGATTTGTCAATTGGGAAGTTTCTGAATCGTATGGTTAGATCAGTCCATATAGAGGTTGCAAGTTTACTTACAGAATTGTTTCAAGTGGACTAAATATGAGAGTAACTACATGAAAACGCAATAGCCTTGAGGTTTATGAAAACGTCGAATCAAAGTCTCCTCTCCTGGAGACCCAGGAGAAATTTATAAGACGAATTGGGACGAGTGTTGACATATTCCTTTACGGTGCTAAAGCCCCTCGTATGCAAATTTGCTGTGTAAGCGCATTATAACTATCAATTATAGTCCTAGAAGAAACGCAACGTCGTCGCTGTCGTCACCAGCAGGTGTTTGCTTAGCTCTTGGCTCCGAGTAGGATTGGATTAAGTCGGGCGCGTTTCAATTAACTAAAATTTGTTCATATCAGATGTGAATATCGCTGTGGTGCAATTAACTAAGCAATTCATAACGAGCTTGTCGTGATACCGGCACGTTGTGTTACAGGTAGGCCTTAACCAGGAAGTTGTCTAGTTGCCGCTGTTTATTAGATTAGTCGCGGTTCATTGTAGCGCGGAAAGGACTCTATTCCACCTTGAGTACGCCATCGCAGGCAAAAGGTTAATCTACTCCCCTTATATTTGTAGAAAATACGAGTAGAAACCGCCACTCACACCTGGTTCACCTAGAGAAGTTGCTGGTTCTTCCGCTAATTTCCACCCCACTGTGTCGGCTCACATGGGGACTCGTGTGGGGCTCATGTGACTTCATTAGTAAATAAATGACAATTTTACGTGTCGTGAACAAAGCGGTCGTTTGAAAGACTCTTGAGTGCCCCAATGTGTTTTGATCGCCAACTGTTCTGCATTTTGAAGTCGAGAAATACAAGTTCCACCTGGCAGGAGCCGCAGCATCCTCAGGGTGCGGCAACCTCTGTGGAGAGGGAAGCGTAGCCAGCCGAGAGGGCAACCGGCACAAAGGTTTCCGGTATCCCCTTCAAAGGTTTTAATTTAAATTAATTTCCCATGCCCAGAAGAGCCCACAACTGCACTAGATTAAACACAAGTGATACGGAGATGGCTACGTGTATAAAAAAGCCAGCGTAGAGTTTAAAACGTTTTTTAGGGAAATGTTTTTACCTCACGTTATAAAGGACGTGTTCCTAGGGTGTATTGAATATGCAGCATGCAGTACAAACGAGTAGAGGGACAACAACATATGAATTTTGGTAATAGCGATTTGAGGTAGAGCTATAAATCAATAGTAAAGTCCTTTTATGGAAATTTAAAAAAAAAATTGAATGAAATTCTTTTATATATGAAGGATTTTGAACCTTATCTGCAATGTGAAAGTTTTTTTTTATTGATTTTTAGGAATTAGTGGTGGAATTTAAACTTTAAATTTTGCAATACCTCTTTAAAGTTGTTTACTCTAAATTAAAATTTCATTGTTTAGTAAGTTTTGCTGAAATTCGCAGAATAGGGAAAATTATAGCGCGCGAAAAGGAAAGCGTTTATATAAATGAAATATGGTAGCTTAATAATTTTTCCACGAATTTTGAAAATCTTTATTAAGTTCAGGAATGCATTATAAATTATGGTATAACACTTTGCTTAGTCTAGTTTAAGAAAACGTGTGACTATTTGATTTTATATGAACTAGTTCTGGGTTTTCTAGTTGACTTGGGGGTTGTTTTTTCACTTGATGTTCGATTTACGATTCTCTCCTACTGTCACTCAGAAATCACGAAAATACTTTTATGTGACAGAAATTGGGAAAATATATTAGTTACTAATTATATTAAAATTTTTAAGTAGGTGAATAATGCAATAAGGAATATATTTAAGATTATCTTATAAAATGTGTTTAAATGTTTATCAAATCTTTAAAATAATTTTCTGTGAGTTATAGTGCTTTGGGGAGTATAAAATGTAATCATGGAATTACCTTCACTTGAATATAGTTTTATTTTTTATATTTAATAGAATTTTATCGATTTTTAGGGTTCCTTACCTCAAAAGAAATAAAATGGAACCCTTATAAGATCACTCTCCCGTTTGTCCGTCTGTTCGTTTGTTATTTTTCTTGGAAGCGGATCTTGGTGACACGCAGATATTCCGGCAGTCTGAATTTATGAGATATTTTTAAAAGGGGTGAGTCGAGATCCTCAAAATAAAAATACTTTTTTCTGGTTCGTGTGGAGTATCAAAATATTAAATGAAATCCCTTTAAAGTTATAGCTGAAAATGTGCGAAAAACGAACGTTCCACCCCTGTATCTTCTAGGTTTCTAAAGCTAAAGTTAGTAGTTAGGAAAACTGCAATTTTTTGTGTCTAATAGTTACTGAAAAATAATATTTTTAAATATAACATTTAGTTAAATTTAATCTCGGTAGTTTTGCGGATTTTATTGTTTTGTTTTAGTAATTGTTTTGCATATTAAATGTAAGTAAATATAATTCTTTTTGTGTTTGTAAAGCGTGTGGTAGGTACATTACTACTTTAAACTTGTAAAATTTTACGGAACTCTCATTGCACGAGGCCGACTCACACTTGACTGGTTTTTTTTTCTATATAAAATTTTTTTATTTTATCAATTCGATAGGAAATAGACACGGTTATTGAGCCACTTAACTTTGATTTCCACATATAACACATTTCCAATAGGTGCAGGGAGGTTTTGTAGTTGCGTATGTATGAGACATAATTACGAATATTGTGATATTTATCGTAAGACATTTTGTGCCTGACAAAACTTTCTTAATTTGAAATATGTTTATATTTTTGAGGAAAATGGCGAAGTTGTGAGAAATATTAATTTCCTTAAACGAAAAAGATTGCGCGACTGCTTTGAAAGACTGATAAAGATCTTTTTGTTGTTAATGATAATATCCAGCTTTTGACTTGTGTTTAGATTGCTCCTTTCTTGATATTAACTCAGTGGGTGTACCTTATTGTGTTGGCGTTTTAATTTTTTCTCAATCTTAGATTTCAAATTTTAGATATCACATTTGAAATGAGTGTTTTGGAAAATCTCTCTGTATAAAAACTTAATAAAAAAAAACCGGGGGCGAGTCTGGGTTTGGCGTATTTTTTGTTTGTTTAGTAATTTTTAGTGTACGAGATTCTACATGCCTTTGTCCCTAATTTTTCCGAATTTGATAGATTTGTTTTTCTTTTTTTTTTTAAATTGATGAAACTTGATTGCATTGGTGAACTTTAAGTAAACAAGTCTTTTGATTGAGCTACGGAAAATTCATGTGGGAACCCTCATGTGTTTGATCCCATTTGTTAGAAAAGACCTTTCGCTGACATCCAATTAAAACAATATCAGTCAATGCCACCCCAAACACCTCCTTCCCAAGTGATTGTGAAAGCAGTTTCTTACAAATGTGTGTTCGATATTTTACTATTAGCATTTTATATAGAATTTGACTGATATGGAATCTTTAGATTCATGTTGGTGGTGATAATGGCACTGGCAGTTTTAGAAAACCAATATTGCGAATGTTCTATGATTTTGAAAGAAATTTTTGCATGTCTCTTGTCCTAATGGATTTCATGTATAAAAGATTTAATTAGTGTTTTTTACTTTCATTTATAAAACGAATTTGTCTGTCGACTTTTCTATCTCTATTTCTGGCTACTTTTCTGCGACCACTCTATCATAAAAAGAAGTAAAAAATCATTCTGCTGAATATGAGAAAATTTGAATGTACTTTCTTTACAAAATTCTTTCAACATTTCGTTCATTTCAATTTTATTTTCAATTTTTGATTCTGGCGCGATTCCTAAAAGCTCGTCATTGAAAACTCCCGGAACTGTGTCGAGGAACCGAAATATGGGAAATAAATAAAGATCATTGTCCTAACACCACATGCGTGAACAAAAATTTTTTAATGGCAATTGTAAGAAGAATTTTGCAGATTATAGGAAAATTATTTTTAAATTCCACTTAATTTGTTGTTGTTCATTTTTGGGTGCACCTTTACACACAATAGCGACGCAGTATCCAGTAAATATCGCTAAAGCGACCTTGAAACACACTCGCCTCGTAAACTTGATTTCTGCAGAATGTTTCCAGAACCTGTCCAAAATAACGCCTAAGTAAGAATTTCCGTGGACATCAGAGAAAATCTATTTCCCACCATTGAATCCATAGGGTGATGAAAACGCATGGAAAACGTTAACCAGACAAACTGGTTGTGTTGCTGGGTGCTGTCGGTTGCGTCAGTCAACACCAGCAACGCTGACACTTTTCCTTCGGGGAAATTTTAATGTAAACTTCTTGAGAGGTCCACTTGCACTTGCCAGTACGAATTAATAACCCCGCTACAATTTTTCCTCATCGACAGTTTAATTGAATGTGCTAAATCATTCAGTGACCAGTTACAATTAAATTTGGCGGGGAGATTCATTGCAGCTGTGCCGCGTGCTAGTGCTGAATCATAGTATGCTATTTTTAGCGACCGCGAGGCATGCTTGCAGAATCTTCGGAACTCCGGCCGGTCAAGACTCAAGGAGCAATGGCGAGCGCCCTTGGCCGGAGTCCGTACTAATAATCGCTAGTGACGGGGAATCCGTCACGGGGATCACAAAGCATCGGTCGTTTAATTGCTAGATTTGCTACCGTAGTCCGTGACTTCTAAGAGGTGTTCCTTGATTCGAGCCTTGCTTGAGCTTCTTCAGGTTTCTTTGTCTTATGGCAATTGTTTGATTGCTGTGCTTTAATTGGTGTTACTGCTGGGGAGCGCCAGTGCGGGGGAATTACCCCGCGGATACTTTGAATATTTACACCGGCTGATACCTGCAGCGCTCGCTTAGGAAATGGCACGGCGACTTTGCCACTACTTGGCATTGCTCCAAATTGGTATGAAATGTTGCGATTTAATTATAACAAACTGAGGAAAACTGGCAGGCGTTTGAAATTCACTCCTTGTTTTTAATATTTGCAATATCATTTGGTCGTGGTCCAAAAACTTAGTCACCGTCTTTTTATAACGAATCTTCCAGAGTCTAAGAGTACATATAAGAGTAGATCGTGAATATTAATAATAGGCGCGTGTGATTATAAGAAGTGTTCATTTGGTTTGCGAATAATTAATAAAAAATGTCTGTAAATAAAATAGTTGTTTTCTTCAATTACGTAAGATGGATAGCAGGTGAGTTCCTTATTTGTTTATTTTGTTTATCGCAATTACGTGATTTTAATGAATAAAGTGTTATGAAAATGAGGATATTTAATACGCTTATACGATTTTTGACCCACTGGTGGGTTATGCCAGATCGAGTGGTCAACTCTTATTACACTTAAATTTACTGGTATAGTTTCAGTTTTAGTTTAGTTTAGTTTAAAAAAAATCATTAAAAAGAAAGCAGACCGTTTACCGAAATTCGATATTTTAATGTGAGAGATACTATTTTTTCATGTCTTTTTAAATTTTCTTGTTTTTCTATGAGTAAGTGTAATAATAACCGTGTTTAAGGGGGTACCGCAATTTCTAAGAAAAAATAAGGTGCCGCAATTTCTAAGAAAAAATAAGGTAGCCGCTCTACGTTAAATCGCATTTGCACTGATTAATTTGCTGATAGCGTGTTCCAGGGTTTAATACACTGGCGAATGGTGGCCTAGGTGTACCATCTGGGGTTTCGCACTTTTGCAGATACTTGCAAATCAAGCCAGGCCCTCCATCTTCGGGTCTGATCCGCGGATGCAAGTTTCCAATTTGACGCATCATTAAACCTCTGCAGAGTCGTCCCGGAGCAATGTATTCACAAAACCGCGTTCATATCAAAATGATTTCACAAAATGGTTTATTAACCAATCCGTGTGCTAAGCTTAGAGGATGGTCCCGTAGGTTGTAAATTAACTAAAACAGATTAACCCCGGAGCGAATCTGTAGGGATCCAAGGGGTCTAAGGGCACGATTGGGGACTAGTGGCTCCAGTCGGCAATCAATAATTCTGCAATGTTTGCTCGCACGGTTGAAATGCTTCCGAAAGATGCCGTCGCAGACCACCGATAGGGAACTGTCGGCTGCTCTGAATTCTAGATGTTATTAGGGGCCGTCAACATCGCAGGACTATTTTAGCTATTCCGGTATCGATTGGTGCTCCATCCATCGGATGTTTGGACGTCCCTTGAATGACCTACGCTGCTCTTATGCTTCCTTCGGTCGGATCCGATTCAAACGTTCCGCGAAATTAATTTGATAATGGCTTTGATAATGATACTTTGTCTATCGCAAACAAGGGTGATTTTGGCCTCTAGAAAGGTCACCTGAGAAAACAAATATTCGGCTTGTGTTTCCGCTTATTTAATTTCTTAGCGTTTCGCACTTTTGTCCTGGTATTTGGACGTGTTAGGGAATATCATTCGTCCACAATCGATTTTGCGAACACTTCACTCCAATCAATACTGCTGCCGTGGCCTGGCTTGGTGTCATGTTTTTCCAGGCCATTTCCATGGATAACTAATAATTTTCAGGAGTTTTATTTTAATTCCCTTCCAATTTGTACTTTTTATTTTGAAAAAAATGAATGGATCTGTTTTGATGAGCCGATAGAAAAATTCGTCAGGAAAGTGATGGTATTTGTTAATTCATATTAAAAAAAATTAGTCAAATCGAAATTTTTAAATATTGTTAAAAACGGTTAAGTAAAATGTTTGTATACATGAAATGAGGTAAAAAGGTTGAATAAAATTAACATATAAAATTCAGAGATGAGAATTGCGACGTAAATTTTAATAGTAAAATACGATATTTTTCATTTTGCCTTAAATTTGAACAACATACCATCCAAGCCATAGGTCTCTTTACTTTACAATATTTAAACTAAGAATTTTTTAGCCACTAGGAACTCATAATTTCGTCATAATTTTATTTTGTCCGTCCATGGGCAACAGTCTTGGAATTTTTTCTCTTTTTCGTCATTGCTGATGGAATTTGGTATGAGGATAAAAGCATATAAAGACAAGCGACGTGAATAGGAATCATCAACAAAATTTCCCATAGGATAGGCGTCCATATATCGAAAGTTGAGAAAAACAATTTTTCACGTGTCCTATCGAGTGGGGTAACGTTGGGTGTATTTCTGAATGGGTCGAAGAAAAGTGAAACAGAAAAATAATTCTAGAAGTATGAAAACAAAAAATAAAACAAAGAACCGAAAAGGTTCTTGTGGTAGAAATGTAACACGGATGTCAGGGTCTTATTTATTTTTATAAGAGCTAAAAAAGGTTGTGTTTGATACCACTTGACCAATTTTCTAAAGTTTTAATATCATTTGAACGTATCGCAAAAAATGATCGAGAAATTTTCCTGAAAATATTTCGTCACTTTCACGTTCATTCCGATTTTTCTCTTTTTGAAGATAATTGAAAGTCTCTATTGTGTCTTATGAAAGTCTTGAGTAGTTGGGTTAATTGCTTTTAGTATAAATAATTATTTAAACCTATAACTAAAAATGTATTGGCTTGAGGAAATTAGAACACTTGATTTCGTGTTAAGAATATACAGTTTAAATAATCCGCATGTGTTAAACTGATATAAATAAACTTGTAGATGTTACAATTTAGTTCTGTGTTAAAGTTATGGAATATTGTTAAAACATTCTTCAAGGAATTAGGTCTTTCAAAACTGCAAAGCATTGAAGTCCATCCAACAATTTAATAGTATGATGGGGGAATAATGTCAATAAAATTTATACCAAAGTGGACGAAAAAAATCGTTAGTATTTTTCTAAACAAGTGGCAAATTTTGTTCCTAAGTATTAGAGCCAATATCAAAATAAATAAAATCTTTTTAGGCAAATGGGACTTGTATTGTTTTCCATGTATTAAACGAAGAGAGAACCCCCAACGTCTGAAATGGTAGACACGTCGTGTTGCCCCAAATCTGTCGAAGCTAATTATATTTTTAAAAACAAAATAAATCATAAGATTTAATTGTATTATATCCCTATTCTTTGCCAATTATAAGTCGATAAGATAAGACGGGTGTCAACAATTGTTGAAAACGCAAACTGCCAAACAAAGTAAGCCTGTTTACTTGGGGAATATCGTAAGAAGCTTGGCTCTAAAAAGTTATCGGATGGTCCCCATAAATCATTTTAATTAAATTACGGTGGGTACGGATAGACGCGCTAATTATATTTGTAAATACATCCGCTACTGTGAATGCCCAGTAGCCTATGCTAAAAATTTCGCATATTTGAAATTCCGGGATAAATGGGGACACGCTGGCATTCCCATCACGTAGCCTTAACCTCCATTGAAATTGTGCCTCTTCCTTCTCGCAATCTGTCTTTGGGCGCTTTTAGCGACCAAATCTAGCCGGGCAGCTGCACTGTCTAAGCAAAACATAAATCACTACAACAAAGTATAAATCTAGTTCGGTAAAAGTTTGTTTTTCTCCTTTTCGCCTTGTGATAGAGCGAAAGCATTGGGCGGCCATCAAATTATTTTTATTACTTGGGCTCCTGCGGAATGCGCGCCATGCGGTCTTTGTTTGTCGTTTTTCATCGTCGGACATTAAACTTGACTACAGGAACGACCGAAATAGAATCAGAGTGAACAAAAAATGTCCCACTCCCGAACGCGGTCTATTTTTGTTCTGAGAGCAATTAAAATAGAAGACTAGCACACAGTCTGGAGGGGCGTTTAATTGAGCCCCGTCGCAGAAGTAGGTAATCGTATAATTGGACCCGTAAGGAAATTAGTCAGCTAAAAGCTCCTTCGTCCTTTACATGAGGACTATGTCTACAAAAAACCAGTGGAAAGATGGTGGCGGGCCGAGCCTTTCCTATTCCCTTCCTTTTCGGGAGATGACTGAAACCCTCTAAAGCTATCAAAGCTCCGGGGCTTCGTACCCTCCGTTAATTCGATACAATTTTCCACTGAATATCGTTCCAACAGGCTGTTAATTTTAACGAATTTAGAGAGAAATATTGGTCTTCTGGCGCCACCTAGCCCATTTATCCCGGTCCCATGACGCGACAGGACTGCACGGCCGGCGACGCTCGTTTGAAGCTCGCGGCTAATCAACCTCGCAGACCATCAAATCGGTAGCGCTGGGAGGTTATCGAAGCGGTTAATTGCGTTGCGCCCTCGTGCAAAATTAAAACCTTCGTACAAACGGGGGTTTAGGTTTACCCGAAAAGGTAACCTGTACTCCATGCCGCCATCAGAGGGACAGAACCCTTTGCGGCTGCATTCGCAATTCCGACGAATACAATGCGCTTTTGTGCGAAATTTCAGGGAGGGAAAGATTCCGGCTTTGTCGATTTCGATTTGGGGACTGAATTGCAATTTTAATAAATACATATGAGGCTTTTCACGCCATTTACTAATTACTGAATGTCGGTTAATGGAGGTACAAACATTCGCCGTTGTTTCGATAAAGTAAAGGCAAAGCCTGCACTCATTCGCGAATTGCAATGCTTTTCATTTGTCTTTTATCTGCGATGGGCCCGAGTGCATTAGGACGGGGCTTTAATCTATGCGCACCCGATACGTTTCTGAGTGCTCCAGAGTGGGTCTTTGATGCGCTCGTCAGCGTATATGGGACAAAAGTGCGTTGTATTGTAAGGATTCAATTGCAAGTGAAGTCGACAGGCATGTTGGCAAAAAAAGTACTTATGGAACACTCCTTAAATTATGTTAGCAAAATGCATACAACCCTAAAGACAATTTGTTTTAAATCCGAAAATAAGGTGGTCACTATTTTTGTCTATTTTCTTAATATATATGTATAATATACAATAATATACTAGAACAGTAAAACTATCAACACGAGCATAGTGGCCTCTTAAGCATTTTTTAGTTGCAAACCTTTTGCTTACTAGACGTCTTTTTCGACTACAGACTTGCAAGTAGCAGTTTTTTGATCATGACCTATGTTAAGTGTTTGTGCTCAAATTTGGGCGTATGAAGGGACATATTGCAATTTTGTTTTTGTTTTTGGTTCTATCAGTAACAAAGAATCAAATTTTATTTAAAATCTATAATATTAATTAGTTTAGACTTGACTAAGATTTTTTAATTAGGTAATGAAAAATGGATGACTATTAACTTTCGATTTTATACTTAAAAATTGACATTGCTATTAACAGTATTTTATGAATTAAAATTTAAAATAAGTCCGATATTGATAAAAGTTTCAATGGAGACTTAATGACCGGGTTCATAAGAAATCCCCCTTAATGGAAGCATTTTGCTTTGTGAGGTCTTTTTAATTTTATGTAACTTTGCTCAAAGGTATGTGTATAAATCTTCAAGTGCTTCGCTTGCACCTTCCGATTCGACACTCATGGCCAAAAAGCGAAATTCCTCCTTCGTGGAAGATTAACACGCAAATTTGCAGCGACCTCAATTCTCAGGAATCATTGGGGGAAGCGAAACCCTTTAGTGAGTGCACCCATTGCAAATTTGAAAACATTGCTGAAAGTGCTAACTTTTTGCTGCAACATGTGCCCCTTCCCGCCCTCGCTCCGTCTTGAAAAATGTAGGCCTGCTTCCGGCCTCTGCATGTCCTCCAATTTGGCTAAATTTTGTGCAAACACCAACAACAACAAGAGCAGGCAGTTTGCTAAATTGTTTACAGCGCGATAACTCTCATTACACGAAAGTGCAAGAGTGAACTTTTGGAAATTTTCCAAGGCTCTTTCGCCGACACCCCCTAACCCCCTGGCAGCCTGTGGGAAATTATGCTCGCGGTTTATCGCTCAGTACTTTGCACTATTTCACGTGTGCAATGTGCATCCCCTTTAATCAAAGTGCATTCTCGCAACTGTCGTTCAGCACTGCGGTTACACGTTCTTACCTGGTTCGAGCCAAAAGTGCAAAATCGTCTTTGTTTCCTGATTCGAGAATTCTGCAGACGGGGTTAATTATCGCGGACGACATTTATCGGCTTTGGCCAAATGCAGTCTTTTAGGGATTGAGCATTTCGAGGTTATCAAGATGTGAACAAATTTAATAGATGCTCACTGTATCGAATTTATAAAGAAAAATATTTTATATGTTCGACTTTTCCTGAAAATTAAATATAAAAAGTAAAAAATGACAATTTTCGCTTACTTTTTATTAATTGTACTTTTTCTATAAAGCCTGAATTCGCTTTTTCTTTTTACTATAGAAAAAACTTTAATAGTTAATAATTTTCCTGGTCCCAATTATTTGTTGAAATTATTTAGTAGGACTATTCACACAGCGATTGTATATTTATTTACTTTTTTTTGAAAAATTAATGGCTATGCTTAACGAATTTATACAGATTATAGAAAAATCTTTTATCAATATCGTTTAATTATAAACAAGTTTAGTTATATTTTGCCTTCCTTAAAAACACAGCGTCAACTAGGAGACCTACGCAGGTAACCTGAGCAAGCGAATGAAATCAATAAAAATGACAAAAAATAATAAACGGTAAAAGAGGCAAACTATGCGAATTTCGTGATTTTTCGTGAATGGGAAGATTTATTGTGAGTATAACGCGGCGTGTAGGCGCATCATAGCCCGAGGGAAGCTGGCAGAGCGCCAGAAAAAGTGAGCGATTAAAGCACCCGGCATGCGAGCCGAGGCATTTCCCGCCATCGACGGCACCTTCGCGTGCGCTTTAAAATTCCGTAAACTCTTTAACGCCCCGATTGCGGTCCCGATCCCGGGTCCCAGATTGCGGAAAAATATCTCGCTCTGAGTTAATTTCTGACTTTCCTCCATTCCGGACCGGGGAAGCAAGTTCCCGTGGCTGCAGCGGCAACTTTTCAATCTTTGCACAAACAAGTGGTCCCGTCATCAATTGGACTCAGTTTTCTACCGTTTCGGGAATCTGGAAATCCGGGAATCCGGCGGAATCTACCGACAGGATGATGTACGACCGGAATATTACTGACATACGAAGCGTCGAAATCGGGATTTATCCCTTTT
Source organism: Proctacanthus coquilletti (assembly GCA_001932985.1). NCBI lineage: Eukaryota > Metazoa > Arthropoda > Insecta > Diptera > Asilidae > Proctacanthus > Proctacanthus coquilletti. Next base: position 2,655,146 of record MNCL01000006.1, read on the forward strand.
CGAGGCGCCCAAGGGTTCTCCTGGACGTTGCGTGCCGGGTAACTTTTTTTTTCGTTTTCCCGAAAGCCTGTCAGAATAAAATAAAATTTTCGCAATCTGATTGAATCCCATATCTGGGAAAATGACTCTTTTTTGCTTTCGTCACATGCTGGTTGTGTGATGGACGTCTTCCGAGACGGCGGACACGTCAATCAAAAGTCGGCAGAGGTATTCTTGTTTCGACGGCTGTTTCCCTTTCTGATACTGAAGGATGCTGAGGATCGATTTGACCGACGAAGAAATTGAATTCATGCCATGAATGAAATTTTACGTTTTTAATGCAAATGAGATAAATCTTTGAAAAAAATCAGATGCTAACCCAAAATCCTTTAAAAATTTGGAGCAATGTTAAAAACTTGACACTTTTTAAAGGATGAGTCTATTTTGGTGAAAAACACATTATTAAAAAAATTTAGGGGGGAAAACTTGAAAGTGTGGTCATAAAAAGTAAAGGCAAAATTTGTTGAATGCTGTGATTGCAGTACACAATTTCAATTTCCTCCGCATCTGCTGTTCGCTGGTGCGATGGACCAGATTCTCAGGAGATAATCCCGGATGAGATAAAAACAAAATTGTCTTTTCTCTGTGCGCGCTTTTTACTGTCGCGTGAAACGCTGCAAACGGTCTTCCCGCTTGGCACACGGGTGACTTGGGACTCTTCTTCTATGGAGCCCCAGATAACAATAATCACCCACTTGATTGGCTCCGCCGCGTTCGCGATGATGCTAACGGCGTTGTCGCGAACAGCGCGCGGCTGTAATCAACTTTTATTGACCCACTTGACCTTTCCGACGCCCCCGCTCTCGATCTCAAAGGCTCTCGTCAGTCGACAAACGTTTTAAAATGGGAATTCCTGTGTCATGCAATAATTGTCTGTAATTGAGGTGGCAATGACTTCATGACTCCGGTGATTAAAGCCTTAGAAATGTCATAAGCCGTGCCCGCGCGGTCCAGGTACGGTTTGGTAGAATTTACGTGGCCGCCCACCAAAACCCTCCTCTAGTAATTTGGGAAGATACATATACGGGCTCAGGAAAGATTCTAGTCGATTGTGTTACACTTTGAGACGCCGCTTAATTTAACATGTCCCACACGTTGCTGTTAATTTCGTATAAGGTGTACCACATTACACTACGACTTTGGAAAGATTTGCGTTCAATTTTAGTCGAATTTATCAAAAATTGCTAATAACCCAACTCTCCTAAATAGGTTCTCATTCTGTCTTGTAACGTTCATAGTTGTCCTTAGCGGTTTTCGAAGTCGAGAACTTTATTTTCCTGCCTGAATTAGTAAACTTCCTGATTCACAGCATCCTCTGCGTAAGTTGCACAAAGGAGCGACGTGATTATTCGAACATAAAAATTCAACTAAATCAACTAAGGGCGGAAGGTTTAGGTTATATTCAAATAAAGAAGTTCTTAATATGTATACTAGCTTTTTAAATAAATTTAGTAGTTATTCAGTTTTAATATCACATAAAAATATACCAAAAAACTTTCATATGTAAATAGGCTATGTGTTAATTGTAATTCTAGTTATTGTAAAGTTCTTTATTTTTAACAATGGTTTTTCTGCGGTTTAACAGACAATAGTACTTATTTGCAAGAGCGGTATTTTTGAATAATACGTTAACAAAATTCTTAGATCAAAGGTTTGGAAATCATGGGAATCTCTACATATAGGAATGTGTTATTTGGGCTCCCTAGTTTGTGTATGTCTAATTGGTCACGGCCAAATTTAATAAAAAATCTCAACAAGTCTGTTTTTAAAATTGAATAGAAATTGAAACAAATAAAACAAAAACAACAAATAGTTTATGAAGTATAATTTAAAAAGATGTTGAAAAATTCTAATAAAAATTTGCAACTATGGAAATTGAGTGGAGAAAAGCGAGGCTTAAGAAATATGGAAGAAATGAGAATTGATATTAACAGTTTGACTCTAGTAAGAAAACGCGAACTAAAGTCAGTAATTTTAATGGTTTTGGTTGATCCAAATTAAGTTAGCCTGGGATTGGAGGTATTCCTCTAATAGGGGCCTGGTATTAAGTAATTACCTTACATTTGCTTTTAATTGAGACAGATTGGGTTATAGCTTGAATATCACTACAAGTGGTTCAGATTAGTTTCGTTTTATTTACGAAAAATAAAAATTGACAAACCATTAGACCTTCTTACGGATAGTTGGGAAATTGTTAGAGATGTAAAGTTTCGAATCCGTGGGAATGAGCACTAGCGTGGCTTTTTTTAAGGCTTGCCTAATCGTCAATTACCTCACCTTTTCAAATCCCATTAGCTTCCATCATCTGGGGTCAGTAGCGTTAATCAAAGCGATGCTTGACGTGCGATTATTGTTCAATTTGCGGCAGGCACACTGCGCGAAATTCCATAACGCAATGATCCGCGACGGATCTAATTTTCACTTTTATCTCTTTCTTACAGGTTAGTGTCAGAAGTGGGATCCGTCGCCGATTCTATGCGGCCGCGGAAGTGTTTCTCCGTTCAAATTAAATCACGGAAAGTGGATGGATTCTGGGACCGGTCCAGGTGTTGGATGTTGGGTGCTCGTAGCACCTATGGAATTCGGTTTGAATTTCGTACCGAAAGCAATGAACGTTCGTGGTATGTAAGACCGATACCCAGGAATACGGTTTGATAGCCGAGGGCAACTTATAAGGGTCCGTTCCCGTTTGGGTAATGGGTATTGTAATGGATAATGAAAAATGATGGGACGCTGGGGTCTGCTGGAGCTAGGCACGGCCATGCCGCTTCGTTAAACATTAATCACTGTAAAAGAGAGCTTCTTAGCTTCTTTCTTACAACTGGGTGCAGCTCCGCTTGCTAGCGTCTTCTCGGTCGTTGCCATTTCGTGATCGCGATCTCGTGATTGATCTACAAAACGGCGCGGTCGCGACGCATAAGCAATTTCATAGGCTGGGTGTATTTGAAGCTGAAGAAAAACAACTGCTTTGCGGCTATGATTAAAATTACTAATTGTTCTGCGCGTTTCGGCGCGTTTCCCTGATGGGTTTGTGGGTTTTGTGGGTTTGTTGCCTCGCACAGCGCGCATTTTATGACTTTCACATAGTTCTACGTCAGGGCAGCCAACTGACTCCAGTTTTAATTACTATTTAAGTTCGTTTCCCGCGAATTGCAAACAGCCTGAGCTGAGACTGTAATTGAAACAATTCGCGATTCACTGGAATTGGGTCAGACACGAACCTCAAAGAGGTCCATTGTAATTGGTATCCCGGGAAGAAGCGCTGTGTACAGCGGAAGTGGAGACATGCATTCAACTTCTTGAAATTGAAATTAAAATTTCAAATATGAAATTGGAGGTTGGAAGACCTAAATGCTTATTGTCAGTCTGCGCTAGTTTTCAACAGCTGGACTGTATCCGTTAAAGTGCAATTTGCCTGCACGGATTTTGCTCCAATCAGATTACATTAGATATTAGAACTTTCATAAGTCAAATTCCGTCCAGCTAAAGGTCTACAATCGGTTTTAGAGGAGCTCTACCGATTCAGAGATGCACTGAACCAGATGGGGTGTAATTCACTGCAATTTCCACTGATACGGGTCTTCTGATCTCATGTGCTTTTCGCGACTTGCCCTCCTGTGGGCTGTGGGCCCGTCCTTAAGCAAGCAGATCCATAACGAGGAGAAATTGAAAATTTACGGGCTAAATGGGAGCACAAGACGGCGTACTCTTGGTATCAGTCTAAATTGAAGACATTAATCACAAGCTCCAAACGACAACAGGGACGTCTTGACGGAGCAGCCGGGGGAATATACAGAGGTGCTCCTCCATTCGCGTGTGTGACGCCCCATACTTCCAAATGTTAGTTGCTCGCCCATTTATCTTAGCTTAATCTAGTCAATAGCATGACGCCAGGTTTTATTAGCTAACTCAGTCGAAGTGATAATTCCTTTGTCGGGACATGACAGCGTTTGAACGTGAGTTAAACATTCAGCACGTCCTGTCGTAGATCCTGATGAGCTCTTGTTATGGATATTAAGGAGCGAATTTTACTAATCAATCTTCATTGCATCCATTTTAAGGAATTTTTTCGGGGATGGGCGATTTCCTTTTATTAAGGTATGTATTTTGAATAGGAATTGTCAGATCAACTCATAAACTGATGGGATGCAGTGGTAAAACACTTTCGATAAGAATAGCGATAACCAGAGTTGTCGTTTGTTGTATTGCAGATGATGAGGTGAATACAACAGTTAATTTTTTTTTGTAAAAATATTAATAAACCTATTGTTTATCTTGAACTATAATTTTCACAAGAAGAAAAGTGATGGAGGTGAAATTTGAAATGGAGTTCATACCATAAAATTTATTTAAAAGGTATTCTTAGAATGACATGGATACAAGGAGTAGACAAGAAGATAGTGAAAATTGTACCATGAAAATTTCTAGCATCATGTTTATATGAACAAATTCAGAAATTTCTATTAGTAACTCTTGTTTATGTTTTCGTTCAAAATATGTGTTTTTTAGTTAAGAAAGATTTGTAGTTCTTATTTCAGGTTGGTTATCAAGTTAACTGAAAATTCTGCTCAATAATAAATTGTCTAACTACGGATAAGGGCTTAAACTAGAATGCTCCATTATCTATCTTCTATAATTTTCATCATGTTGTCATGTTGAAAGAAAATTTTAAAGAACATGCAAAAATTTAACTCAAAACGTGTAAATTCAAAAGTTAACACTTGATTAAATCAACAGTGCTTGAACGTTAGTTATGCGAAAGTTGTACTATGTGTCCTCGTGTTAAGCTGCATGACGGACAACATCATTAAATAAGCACTGACCTGAAGCGGATTATTTATGGAATTTGAAAGAATATGAGTGGAAGTCAAAGCATGGTCATAGTTTTGTGTTACAACAGTAGCTACTGTCACCGCAGTCTAAGTAGACAACCCATTGGTCCTTCTCCTTTTGAGTTAAGGCCACCACTTATGGAGGCTATTTAAGCCAACGCTTGAGCGATTTAAAATTGTTATGTGGTATCTCTTCGCCGGCACTTGCCCCCGGGAGTTGGTTTATCCTCCAAAGTGTGTCAAGATCTTGCTGCAGTGCCTCACGTTTGTTTGCTTGGAGAAGAGCTAGCGCTCCGCCAGAAGCCGGCCTAGCTCCTCTCGGTCCAGACGTTTGCACTGGAAACAAAAGTAAATTTCCTTATTATGCAGTTACTGGTCAAGTTCTCGTTCGAGTGTAGTTTTCACGGACGTCTGTCTGTCCGCCGCAAGGTCCGAGCACGGCTGAGAGGCATAAATCAATCGTCCAGAAACGGGCTGTTTTCATTGTTCAAAATAGGAAATTGATTTTTTCAAGTGCAGACTGCTGCATCTTTGAGCCGCCGTAGAACGCTGGAAGAAATTGCGAATATATTTTAAAGAATAGTTTAAAATCGACATTTTTCTTGATAGTATCGAGGATATTAAAAATTTTTATTCGTATAAGCTTTAAATTTCCTTTAAGCGATTTATTTATTCGAAGAATCTTTTGATCTACGTTAAATCATTTTAAGATTCTACGTACACTAGTGGCAGCTGAAAAAAATATTTATTTTTTTTGTTGTTTGACGAAATATTTTGTTTTTTATTGCAAAGGAATTACAAAGTGTGTTCTAAGATTTATTATCTATTTAAAAGTTTTTGTGGTTGTAATATTCCTCAAATTAAAATTTATTTCATAGTCATAACAATCACAAAAACTAACTCTTCGAGTCATCTAAAGCATGATTAATAGCATAATAAAGTATAGTAATTTTTTATACATCTTTACGATTTTTTCTGTAGGGGTTCAGTAATGTAAAGTTTTTTGAATTATGCAGAATTTGAATTTTCCGCGATCACAATAGATAAATAAATTAAGCAATGATTTGTGTTATCTAAAATCAATACATAAACTGACCCAATAAAATAACAAAGAGCTCAAGATGAAACGAACATTAAATCGACATCTTGTGTCAAGTAATTTGGTTATATTAAATAATATTTGAACAAACAAATTAGTTAAAGATGTTAAGGTTTCAATTTAACATTTTGTGGGAAGTTTTTAAATTACGCTTATATTCAGAAGTGTTTACATATCTGTGATCTTTATTTTTGATTTATACATTTACGAATATATCAAAAATGGTTGATCGATTGTCGTTTATTGTCAACTTTTCTACCGAGACCTCATTCGAGCGAGTCGACCATCAATTAAGGAGTAATATAAATCTTGTGTGCATCTCGGAATGTGCGACCTGTGATTTCCTTGTTTGTGGCTCAAGAAAAGCAAGTCGTCTTTAAAATTTCCACCTGCCTAGAAAACGACGAGGTCTGGTGATTCTCCCCGGGAAACATCTGAGGGGCTAAGCGCGTGGTGTGCAACAATAATCGTGCGGAAAACTCTGAATGGAAATGACAACTTTGTCCCATGGATGGGACTCCTTCAATGGCGACTCAAGCTCTGACTTTATAATGTGAAGAATGCGAAGTCTACGAGTGCACGGAGCATCCGAGCCCCGGTTCGAATTATGCGGCTACACGGGTCTCGGCTCAGGCACACTCACTTTCCACATTAAACTCTGCAATTCAGTTTTGCGCTTGCATACAGTGCACGGCGGGAATTTGTGTCATGCACTTACTCAACAAACGTGAAGTGAAACAGAAACTCTCCGCCGACGTCCCGGACCTACCCGGAGGGAGAAATTAAAGTCGCGCGAAACATAAAAAGACGAAATTATCAATGGCTGCCACCGCGGTCTGGAAAGCCACCGACCGCTGAAGCAATATTATTGCGCAAACTTAAAATATCGGAAAATTGTCGGCTCGGAAAATCGGATTGTCGAAGAAAATTCAATTAAGGGAAAGCGGAATGTGGACCAGGGCCAGAGCACAGCCACTTGTAGGGTGGTTGACATGAATTCCAGGATTTTCGGGGTTTGTCCTAGATGAAGGTTGTGGATGTGATGAGACAGGTTTCCCAATCACTGACCCTTGAGACTAGTTCGTAAAGAATACTATCCATTCTTCTTGTCAAACCATCTAGGTCGGGTGATGCTGTTGAGTCTACCAGACCTATATCGAAACCTACCTCATTTTTCTCATAAAATATCGACCCTTGGGTATACGGCTGTTTTCGGAATGAATGGCATGGTAACAACGTTGGAAGGGCAGGCATCCTTTAAGTCATACATCAGGTGCGCTGACAATGGCTTCTGTAAATGACTGCGAAGGTAGACTAGTGGATTTTCATCGTCATCTTCGGAAGCACTCAGATGTTCATGCAAATTTTTCTAGACTCCTTCTTTGACTCCCACCCTAGTTCCCAGAGGTATCAGAGAAGCTCCTTCTGAAGTGATTTACTTGTGTTCTTACATTAGCCTCTATGGGGCCCGTTTGCATCTTATCTGGTTTATTGAAATTGGCTCCGGGTGGAAGCTCGTGGCCCCATCGGGGGTAATTTAATCTGCTTTATTGCAGCTCGAGTGCAAATTTCCATAAAAGTCCTTTGAATGAAGTTAGAGCCTGTCCCAATACCCAGCGGGACATGTCTGGGCTTCGCTCACTTGCTCCTTTGAATCATCCTAAGACTTGACGGATTTTCGGTAATTTCATGAGCATTGTATTGGTATTTAGAGGGTTCAAGTCATCTAGAGAAATGTTCGCATTTCTGCGGGCTGATTAAAAGTGATAAAACAGCTGGCAATTTTCCTTCTACTTGTGAGTTTGTAAGCTACATTTATGAGTATTGATAACAGGAATGATTTCTGCAATAAGGAAGTGCGAAAGTTTTCGAAAGTTTGCCAAATTTGTTTTGAGAACGTGCTTAAGGAATTTTTGCTGCAGAGTAGAGTCACAAGTCTAAAACCACAGTTTACTTGGATCTAATGTGGTAAATACAATTGCTCTTTTGGAAATATTATCCGTGATTGTAATAAAGAAATGGTTTGGTTTAGAATTATGAGTTAGGTGTTTCTTGTCTTTTGCGTAGCGATTTAAATGATCAGTACGGATTTCTGATTTCTATTCAAAAATGTGGAAATTCTTGACGATAAAAATATAAGTGTCACTACTTTTTATGCACGTCTTGTATCTTATGCGAATTTTAAGAATCAGTCACAATTGATTCACTATCTTAACACACTTTGCGATTGAGGGATGGGTTCACTCCGGAATGACCAGGGAACTGTTCCAGGAAAGGTGTATTATGACCATTTATCTATATCTCCATTACGATACCGATTCGCTTGAATTATAGTGCAATGGAAGGACAGGTAGTTTTTCTTAAAGTTGCAATGTCGCTATCACTGGAATCAAATAAGCTTCATTCAAGATTATTAATTTAACAGAACTTCTAAGTAAAACACGTATGCGTCCTCAATGGCTATATCGAATAGGTATCAAGCAAAGTATGGCCGTTACAAAAATTTGAATTTGGCAATGAAAAAATCTTTACATAATTTGATTTAAAGCATTTGCTCAGTTCTGACCTCATACAACGGAACTGGAAATTGCAAATATTCGGGAAGATTTCATAAAAGTAACCACTGAAAGTAAAGAAATAAAGGCAAATATTAAAAACGTATTTTTACGTGACAGCATGGAAAAACGTAATTTTATGTGACCGGCGCAAAACGTGTTAAGTTAAGTTGCCTAGACACGACAGATTTAAGAATTTAGAATTTGAAAATGATATTTTAAAAATAAATTTTTAAATGTTATATTTCTTTAGTCTTTACATATTATTATATTTATTAGGAGAAATAGTTATTAGTGGAAATAATTGGACTCAGAACGTAGTTAGGTACAGACATTTTACGGGAAAATATAATTTGAAATACAAAGTACAAATTCAGTTTATAATCCGTGACAAGGAGTGCCTTCGTTTAAATGGACGCTCGCTTCAGCATGGAGGACGATTAGATGATGACCTAAACAAATGGCATTACTAGTAATTCAAAGCTGACATGTCGAAATTGCTTCTAAAGCTGAACGGCTTTACGGGATAAGTCTAATAATGAAATTTGCAATTATTTGCCGTACAAAATATCTGCCTACAAATTCCAAACCCACAATTCCAAGTAGTGTCCCCGCGCCCGTGATCAATTTTGTCCGCAAAAATAACAATGTCGCTATAGAATCGCCTCGCCATAATTGTGCCGGTTCGACATTCAGCCGAGCCGCAATGAGGCTAATTTCTAGGCTCAACCGCAATGGCATGGTGTAATTGAAATCTGTAGCTGGCTCACGTGAATAGGTGGCCATCCGAGTCGCATTGAATCAATTTATGAATCCCCAAGATCATGTTCAAGGGAATACTAGAGCAGCTGGAGCAGCGCAGCGCTGCATTTCATTTCACAGGCCCCAGTGTCGTGGGAAAGTCTCAGCTCGCTGCATTCAAGATGGTAGCATTTTCTTGGAGGTGGAGGCGAGCACGCCAGTGAGTCAGTACTATGTGAACAAAAAAAAAAGATTTTCTTCAATGATAAAGCCAGGTTTGGATTCCTGCAAAGAAAATGCTGTAATACTCCCAGGAAGTACATTCGAAAGAAGATGTCGAAGTTATACAAACTGCTTAAGAATTTACTACTAATAAAAACTAGCGAGAATATTCATAGTTTCCTTGACGGCCTGAATTTCGATTCTGCTAAAAGGATTAAATACAGGATACAGAAATGTGCATCGTACTTAGCTGAACAATATATTTCTCAGGACTCGAGAAATATTAGAATAATACTCCTTTTAATTTAGAAATGTTCTTGGTAATTTTTAGAAAATCGAATATCTCAATTCTAACAATTTATTTTGCAACTTTTTTACATTAAAAATTAATTTCCGATATTCATATCAAAAAAGGAGCTAAACATTAAATTTCTAAATGCTAGTCTTATTTACAATGCAAACCAGCTTAGAAATTTTGTTATCCTTTATCTTAATTATTTCAAAGTCATATTATCTAGGATTTAGGTTGTAGAATAATACTTTGGACTTATGCAGTTCATACCCAAATGGTAGGCAATTTGCGTAGGTTGTTTTTCTTAGTGAATTCTCCAGACTTCGGGTAAGTAATCAAGTTGCTAGTGCAACGGCTCCAGAAAGCTTAGCTAGCAATTTGGCTTATACTTATAAATGGATATAGGCCAGGGAAGCAGTTTTCGGGAGCCAGGAAATGACTCGGCTTTTCCTGGCTCTTCTTTGCGGAACCTTCGTCGTCATAAGGACGGATGTTTGCGAAACTCATTCCCGTAAATGGGAACTCATCTGGGCGCGGAATCGCATCGTCAATGGGACTTTGAACGAACTAACTCCCCCATACGCCCCAAATTGCTGCAGCCCCATTTGTGCCGAACCGTGCAAATAGTGCAGACAATTTGTTTGGGCCCGATGCTTATTTGCCATGACCGGTGGGTCCCAGAGAGATTTATCGTCTGCCGCGGGCGGGGTGGTCTGCTGCCGTGCAGACCGACTTGAAGCGTTTTTCTGTTCTCCCACTTATAAAAGAAGTTACTCAGTTCCGGATCGTGGGGTTACTGGAGCACGTCGAAAGCGACAGTTTAATCCATTCGTAGGCGGTTGCGAAACTTTCTGCAATTTGTTTTTTTTCGAATTATTTTTTGTTGGAATTATGCTCTCAGTATGGTACTAAAGTTAATCGCGAAATGGCGCGATTTAAAACGATTAAATCTCATCAAGGCTGAGTGCAGGTTTTTAATAATCTCTATGATGAAATGGAGCAACTCACGCTAACCTCACATGTCGTCTAGCAGGCAAACTAGTAAAAAGAGAAAATCAATTGCACTAGACAGAGCTGCGCATTCATCCGATAATTGCTTTCAGATGACCAGAGGACTCCGATGTTCCGACTTTGACCTCAACTTGCTGATTTCTTTCTATCTTTAGTATTGGAAAGGGTTTCAATTTGAATGCGAATCACATAACAAGAGGTTCATTTCTTAACTTAGTTAGAAAATTAAGCATGCTTTCTGTTCCTGTAGAAATTTAAACTGTCACTTTTTATTCAGCTAGTGGTGACATGCCAGTTTAAGTGTTAAAGATATAATTACCTTATAGGTATATAATTACCTTATTAATGAGAACTACACATAGTCTATTCGTGGAAAAAGAAATGGTTCGAAACATGATTCTTGTGGAACACTGGAACAAAAAGATGCTGGGCTAAGATTGGAATAAATGTTGTGGCTTTGGTGGCGTAGGATGTATTCCTGTTCTTCGAAGTACTTATTCCACTTAACTTCCTAAAATATTTGGATTTAATAGCCTGAATGACATTATGTCAAGAAGTATAAGGTATTTTCAACTGGTACATATTCCATGCAGTAAATTGGAGCCATAGAAATACTAACGCAAGAGAATATTTATCTTTTTATTCTAATTAACGATAACAAACCAGACAGCGGCTATATTTATATCTTAATCCGTTTTTTCCACCTCACCATTAACGGCACAATATACTTTACGCAGGGCTATGACGTTCGCAACATTTCGCAACAAATTACTCATATATGAACGAATGAATGAACATTCCGTACCCCTGTTGGCCAGAAAGCCTTGTGGGATAGCATCCCTTCCGGTGGAGCACTGGGATGCTCTAGACAACGAGCAAATAACCTATGCGCCCCATTTACCACGTAAACAGGCCCATTTTCGGTTCGTTCGATAAAGCAAAAAGTCTCGGTGCCATCGTCATCCATTTGCAAACAGTGTTATCACCCATTTCGGTGAGGAGTTCCCCGGCCAAGATATACTCGACCAGGAGCGGCCATTTGTTATTCCTGCCAGGCAGTGCAAGTGGGCCGCCTCTGGTGGATATAAATTCGAGCCTTAGCATGAAAGCTAACTGCCCCATTCCCGTCGTTGTCCTACACATGAAAGACTCTTTTTGCCCACCCTAGTCCCTTGCACCACTCGTCGCCCACTGCAGGGTTTGTGTGAGAAATCTGCTGTGGCATGCAAATACGGCGCGGTGTCATTGTATCAAAACCACATCGTAATGAAAACTTAATGGCCGCTTTTATAGGACATCACTCCTGAGAAAATTAAAATCTTACTGAAGTGTCGGAATCTTTGGTTTAATGCCCATTTTGCGCCTCAGGCTCCTTTCAGGCGACAAACGCGTCTTAAAAGCCTTTCAAGACGGTTTAGTGCTGCTCGATGAGCACAATAAATCGCCCCCGATGCGATCTCCCATGGGTTTAAGAAATCTGCAGTTAAAGCGCTGAAAGCACCCTGCCGGGATTTATCATCACTGCGAATGCGAGGTGATAACTTCAGCGTTTATGGCCGGAATTAACGATCACAAGTTTCGTTGATGAAGATTTCAACCAGAGAAAAATTCGGAGCAGTTACGGCTAGAATGGAACTCCAAAAGGGAAAGAAAAGGGTTACTCAAGGTTTATAAAATCAGCAACAAAAAAGAATTGGAAGGGTTGTCCTTATATAAAAGATTATACTTATATTACTTTTTTAATTTTATTTTGATAGAGTAAAAGCTAGTTTCAAATAATTTAATATAAAATAAAGTGCAACTATAGTATATAAATGTTTATCGAAATTTAAACATTAACAGTGACTAGTTTTTGGGGGTTAACAGAAAAAAAATGATTTCATTAATTTTATTATCGTTTTTCACAACAAAATGGAAATATCTTATTTTGAAAACTGATCAGAATTAAATAGAAAAACTAAAAGTGACCTTTTTTATAGAAAATTTCAGAATCAAATTTTGATTTTTGAAAACTTCATCAAAACGCAAATAGTTAAAAAGAAGCACAAATTGTTTTTATAAAAAGAGATTAATTTTGTAGATAGCGAGTTTTTGAGTGCTGAAAAGGAATTTACTATTATTTTCTATCAGCAGCTCCGCATGAACCTCATGACTTGAAACTAATTTATACGTTAATTTTATTTAAATATTTGACTTAGCTTCCAAACATTGTGCTAGTCGTCTTATCTATGTAAATCTTTACACCTTATTTTAAACAATCTTAAAATTTACGAGTTGGCCTTGCATGAGAAGTGTTCCGTACCGTAATTTAATTTTTAAGTTTATGCTTTGTATACATACATAAAAAAATAATGAACACATATGACGAATGTCGTTTAGTGTTAGATAGTAACGGTTCATCGGTATGGTCTGTTGTCCTGTAAATGTAATTTCTGCAATTTCACGGTTCTGCTGTAGAATACATAAATCAGTCGATATGTGTGTACATCTCTGCGTAAATTGAGCCTTCTGTTATTTCTGATTCCCGCAGATGAATCGATTTCGATCTGAGAATTCGTTTAATTCCAATTTACCCATTTGCAGGTTTTGATCGGATTAAATAAGAATTATTGGGCCATATATAGGCTTAAATTTACCAGAGTTGTTGACACTGCGTTACCGCAAATTTCTCAGCTCATCCGAAATTGGAAAATCTAGCAGGTCGTGGTAATGACAGGTTTTCCCTCCGTCGATGCCGGGAAATGCTTTCAAAATTAACTAGATCTCTCCCTTGTATGAAGTAGCTCCTGCAGACAGAGGGATGTGTGTGTATTGCAATGCTAGCAAATCCTCTTTTGGTCCCGACTATCACGGGTCAACTTATAGGGTTTGGGTTTCGTAGTGGTTAATACTTCTCCATGAATGGACTGTTATGAGCGAATGTAAAGATTTATTTCCGCAGAATTTGTGTTATGGGTTTATGTGCTCTGGAGATGGGAAAATTGATATGTATATTAATATTAACCGTTGCTATCTACTCTGAGGAATGGTTCTGACGTAAAGATCTTAAAAGTTCCAACAAAATCTAGACCAAATTCAGAATTTTTGGCAACCGTGCTGGAAGATCGCGTGCCTTGAATTATTTTTATTTTTCTTATCGATCTCAGAATCAGAATAATGCTGTAATCATCCGACGGGTCTGTATTCGCCTGTCCCGATCCCTCTCTTGTCTTGTTAAGGTGGAGACATATCCCAAGGGGCTGGTACTAAAATACCAAACCTGCTGGCGACGTAAGTGTTGCCAGAGTGAACGCATCTTATGTAAATGACCAGCGTCCAGTGGGAAAGTGAAACAGGTTCGGCGGGTCTGCGTGTCTGTGCGTCGCAAGTGGACACCGGACAGGTTGTTTTGATTGCGATAATCTGAGAAGAAAGAAAACACGTTCATACCCGTGCTTACTAAGGAAGATAACTGCTTTTGTCTGAACCTGAGACATTCGTGTGTGGGTCATCTTCCGTGCTATCTTGAATTTTTCTTCACCGATAAGAAGTCGGACAGCGAGTCGTTTCCTACACCGCCGCATCGTCCGAATTCCTGCATTATCAACGAGATTTACTCACCTTGTCGGTTTTAATAGCATTTTTGATAGTGACGCTGAGTGGGAAGTGGTCACGCGGTGTCCACTACTGGTCCGGTTAGGCAATGCGAATTGGGTCAACGGCAACGGATAGAATTTTCGTAAACCAGGTGCTCACGAGTAGACCTAACGGCACTCCGTAATTATCAATTCGATTTTACTATTCATGATGCTTAAAGGTGTTTTTCAGGCTGTGATATGCGAGCGATAAGGCAGCGATTAAACATAACCTGGTTGTATACAGTGACCGATAAAATTATCGGAATCAATTCGCAATCCGGCATTTTGCTTTGGCCGCCGAACACATCTCGTTCGGCTTACACATCAAATCACTGAATAAACTTCCGCTCGAAAATGATGCGCCCGAGTTAACTGCATAAAAAATTCATATCTGATATTTTTGTTTGGATTCGAATTATTTTTTACGGGAGGGAAATAGAAAGGAGTTATGGTGTATCCACAGAGGTATCAAGCGAATTTTCTCTTTACAATTCCTTACCTCATGGATACGTTTTTGAGGATAAAAATATCCGGCGGTTTCCCCTAGTACCTTGAAAATGAATTAATCAATCAACATCTTTCCTGATATGACGTCAGTTTAAGACTCGATGATGTTAGGCATATGCTTACAGAAATAATTTCAGTAAATTTTATTTGAACAGAAATATAAGCCAGCTTATAAAATTGTATTTAATGTTTTCCTCGAAAACTGCATTCAAACATAAAAATTAAATTACTTACACGCGTTTCTTCCTTTTTTGCACACCATTGAATGGAAAGATGTAAGACGATAATAAACAGATGGATGTAAAAAATGGGTCCATATGAAATATACTATAGAATAAGAAAGGAAAGGAAAAGGAACCAGCCAAGATTTCGACTTAGAAATTTCAAAAATAGTTTTTTAGGCTTCTTCTAAGCACCCAATAAAAAATGTTCATTTCTTCTGTTTTTAGCGGTACCAGGTAGTTTTAGTGTCTGCGTTGTGGTATTATTTTCATAATGTTGATATTTTATTTTTTACTTCTCATTTTAAAAATGATTTTTATTATATTTTTTGAGAATAATAGTCCTCTTGCTCCTTGAACTTTTCAGTTCAGTGGAAATTCAGTAATTTTTGCGATCATATAAGTACATATTTCATTCTTGTCCATAGCTCGCTCTTTAAGACACATGAGTTGTACAGGTAAGTGCAGGTGTCAACAGATTACATAATCAGATCTGATGCAAAAAGATGTAGCTCCTTTCAGGCGAGTCAGCGACAGCTCGATGTCGTCTTTTAGTCCGTGAAGTCAGTTGCGTTCAGGTTTGAAATGACCAAAGCGGTTGGCAAAAACGGTTAATTGCCACATCAGCTCATTACCTGCGTCTTTGTTGGCGCAGCAGAAAAGAGCAAAACGCACCTGAAGACATTTCTCGTATCGATGTGAAAGAAGTAATCTCTGCATCGTCACGCTGACTAGATCTGCACGTGCTTTAATAACTCCGTTATGCACTATGCCGTTGGATGATGATGATGGCTGTGACGACGACGTTGATGAATGCACCCCGACTCCATTACCTCATAGGTGCCATGAATAGCGTATCTACGTACGCAAATTACCGTTAAGTGCATTCGTGACTACCAAACAGCACTCTAATCGATTATGTGGAACAGGTATCACAGAGATACTTGGTCATATAGCAGAATACAGCCTGTCCATTCCCTGATTGGTAATCACCTGTGCAGTCGCAATAAACTTCTTCTTAGCTTGATACGGCTTTTCCTTTCGTTCTGCAGGCCACGGTATCTTCGGTCGATCAAGAGCATTTCCTATTTTTCTGGTTTCTTCCTTCGGACGACTGCCGCTGGTCAGTCCGGTACACCTGGAACTGGGAATTTATTCCCCCCCAACGCCAGTCGCAACCACTTGTTATGACATTATGGTCGTCTGGCCATTTATTGCGAAACTGGTTCGCACTTTGTCTCTTTTAAAGATTGCACACGAGTTACAGCAAAGTGACCATTTAGCCAGTCATACTTGTCGGGACAGTTCTTTAGACTTTTCGATATGACTTTCTGAGCTGAGATTTTTTAGGCTGTCGTTTGAAGTACCGAAAATAACCGTTCATACTTCCAGCATCTACCAAATAGACGTCACAAGTAATACAAACCAAGTAGATCTACGCAAGCTCGAAATATTATGCTATTTTCAACATGTAGGCCAATTTTTATCTTTTTTTTAATATTTTTGAAATGTTAAATATAGTTATGCCTTTGTTTCCGAGAATAAAACAAATATCAACAAAAATAACTAGCCATATTAAGTTTTTTTTACCTGTAGATTAGTTAACGTTTTTTTAATGTCTCCGCGATAACTTATTGTTTATTTATTTTTTTATGCAACCTGTACACCGTGTCCGGCCACATTGTATATACAAGTGTTTTATATAATTTTTAATCCATTTGTGCATGTCGGATAAGTAATGGGCGTTTATGACTGGTTTTGGAGCTAGCAACAAGCTGAGAATTTTAGAAGCTTCTATCGCACAATTTTTGAAAATTCTTTGAGTGATTTTGGAAGAACTAGCAACTGCTTTTTTGTTATAATGCAAGTGAGGAATAAGATGATTGGTTAACTAAATGTTAAGTGAATTTTGGTGATCCGGTAACTCAAATTACAAATGAAATGGAAAATCCAGTTAATCTCAATTATAGAATTAATAAAAATAATATTTAAGATGTATTCCTTTTAAAATTATCACAAAATTGTCAATCTGTGGAGATATTCTTTCTGATAATTTAATACTCTAAAAGGCCTTTGTAGCTTTTTTTTTAATCATAAAAATAAATAGTAGATTAAAATAACCTCCTTATTTGTAGATGAATTATGAATGTTATGAAAAAATTTTTTAAATTTGTCTAATCTAAACTACTATGACTCTAAAATTGATATTTGTAGACTTATAAGTTGATCTAAGTTCATTGGATAGTGAGAAATCCTATAGGATCTTTTGGAAAATCCTGTTTTTTAAATTGTATTCGTTTATATACCTTATTGCATATCAAGGAATACCTTTACATTTTAAGGTAAACTATGTTTTTCAAAGCAAGGAACCAATATTGACTCGACAGTTTGCATAGAAACAATAATATTAGCATAAATACTGAAGAAGAAACCATCCGAAAAGTAGTTGAAATTTCGAAACGCTAAACTCTGTGTAACAATCTTAATAATAATACAAATAAGAGTTAAATTAATAGAAAAAATTACTTCTAATTTTTGGTACGCAAGGGTAAAAAGAATCAGTGTAATTTTCTTATAATTTGTTTATTCCAGGCATCAAAGACAAACTAAATGTGCTACTTAAAAACTACAATTAGAATGTGTTACTCAAGTAAAGGTAATATGTTTATTAGTGTAAATTTGACTAATAGTCGTTGTTTTTTCCGTCAAATTATTTATATTTTTGCTAGAACTTCAGTGATATAACAAACAGTGAGAATATAATTTTTTATTTCCCACCATTCCTTCCTTTAATCAAATCGATTATTAGTTTTCTTTAATATTTGCTTTCGCAAGATCGTGACAACGCTTCGTAAAATACACATCACGTGGTTTTTGTCGGATAACGAATTATTTGGTATTTCAATTATCAGATTTGCTTCAAGATGCCTTGTTGTTTGCTTGTTTAAGTAAATAATCTTTAAAGAGCTTAACAGGGACGATAAAGTGCGGTTCTATAGACGTTCTTTTTTCAATTTTTTACGAGTGTAGCATGAGCGCATCGTCTACATTGCAGACACAGTTTGGCGCCACGATATAATTTCGACAAATGCAAAGTGCCTCCAATTTGAATGGAAATGAGAAAGTACTTTCGTCCAACGAATAAACACAAAAGTTCACTTAAAGACGGAAGTGAAACCAATGCGGGGCGAGTACGTGTGAATCGCTTCTCTTTTCTGTGTTTACTAACAAATGAAATTTCAATGACTTCACCCGGCGAAAGGGAGGAGTATCTCCCGAAGGAGCCCGCGCTCGACAATTCGAAGTCAGAAAATTAAATTCTTTCTTTTTTCCGCGAATTTCTTGGCGCGCAATGTATTTGCATAAGCTCCTTGCAGAGATGCGATTACGTTCTAACTTTTATTTCTGCCAAATTCCGTGCATAATTGACTTGGGACGGTAGACGGTAGCTAGTCTACCTTGTGCCCACCTGTTAATGAGATTCTCATTGCGCGGGAAGGACAAACTTCTTCTGGCAGAAATAATCCATCTGAGCTCATTTCGAGTGCATTTCGTGTGAATAATTTGTTCCTCAATTATTCCCTTCCTTGTGCTCGAGAAGAATGAGAAAGAGCCGTCTGGAGATATAATTCTAAAATTAAATTTTGTTCAGAGATGCTGGCTCCCGAGAGGAGAGAACAAATGAGGAGGGATATTCACCAAGTGGTCTTGCTTGCTATACTACTATCTCGGGAAAAAGGGTAGAGGTACATGCGTCCATAGGGAACCAAAACCTGTGTTTCACTTCTATGCCACTTTGGATGAAACTTGCATAAACAGCAAAAAATGAGATTGTAAGAGTAGTGTCTTACAACTGTGCGGGTTTTATATCCATCCATCCCTTAGGAACTAGGTTGTTTCATCCAAAAATCTTCCGGTGGAGCACGCGAAGCCGGGGTGCTACCTGGTGGTGGGATTCATTGTTGCCAGTCGAATAAATTGCCACATCTGTTGAATTAAATCGTAATTTATAGCATATGACAAGGTGTTCCTAATAAAAAAGCAAAATATGGAACAACTTCGTGGGGAGTGGTTTCAGAGAGTGCGATCTTTAGTGCAGAGACCTGCGCAAACATCGATTCTGGTCTCTAGATCAACCCGGACCAGATTTTCCTATGAAAATTTACATAGATGGTGCGATTTTACGCTTCACCCCCTGCTGCTCGCATCCGTAAAAGGTACCAGAGCTGTATCACAGAAAAGTGCTCTATACCGTGTTATTTATGAAATGCTATCCACCCGGGGGAGTACAGCATTTTCGAAAGTACTTCTGTCCCCTGACGACTACTTCACATATTGTCGTATATTTTTTAATATCGCCCCAAATGACAAATGCGTCGACAAGTGCAGCAGCACTCGCCGGTTGCGTCATTTATTACGAAATCATACCCCCGGTCACTCTAGAGCCCGCGGCGGGAGGTGCCCCTATGGCGATTTTGATTATCTTTTTATTTTCACGTATCGCTAACAACAACAAACCGACCCAGTAATGCGAAACCCTGCCAGGCACTTTGCCTCCACGGGCGTTGTCACGCGTTAATACCGCAACCACTGCTCAGCGGTTGGAACGGATGGGTGCGTTTATTGCATCGGTCGCATGCGACACGTGATCCCCCCTCCCGCAGGTGATGTGATTAGTCGCCTGTATTAGCGAAAAATTTGCGGCGATAGTGCAACACCGCCGATGGCTGATTAACGGCCCATCAACGTCGCGGTTGTTATTGGTCTTCAATGAAAGCGTATCGAATCGCGCCGATTTATCCAAGGATTTGGGTTTATGGATCTCTAAATATGAGTTCTTTCGTATAAACATGGCATGCATGAATTTCACTTAGAAAAAGTCGTGTTTTTAGGGAAAGAATTTTTTTCTTATAGGAAATAATTTTGGATCATGTTTTGGACACAATGAACGAAAAAGGGATTTTAAAAATAAGTGTATAAATTTCAAAAAAAAATGTTAGTATTCTAAAACACTATGTTCTACCTATCGTAGGAATATTATAAATATATGCGTAATTGTATACAGTCTAAGAAATGATTTGAATTACGGCACTTAATCAAACATTGAACTATGATAGTTTAGTAGAGTGGTTTTGACTATAACTTTTTAAGACTGGGAAATGTTCAAGTACGTTCTTCAATATTGAAAAAGCGATTTTTTAATTAAAAAATATCGGCTGATTCAAAAATATTATTTAATGTAATTGGTTGAAAAAAACATGAAATATAGGGAGATTCAAGTGAATTTTACAAAATGAAGATGAACCCCTTCGATTTTTTAAACGACTTTGTGCAAAAAAAAAGAAATTTTCACACTTTACGGGTAGAGAAAAAATTCTTTTACTTAATAGAAACTTGACTTCCTCAAAGCTAGTGGGTTAAACAGCACGAGTGTAGTGCAAAGGATCGACTAATACATAGTTGCTAACTCGGCTCACCGCTGCAAGGGATCCTTATGAAGTAGGAGTAGGAGTGGGGAGCTCGGAGAATCGTTTCAACTAAAATTTACAGACAAAACAAAGTCAAATATTTTCACCTGCGGTCACTGCAGAACTTCTGCAAAGCACTAAAATTTTAATGTAAACCTGAATAAACAGGAACGGTCGCCACACAAGGAACAGTGTGAGTAAACTTGAAAGTGGTTCCTGGCTTCTAGTTCCCGGAACCTCGAGTCCCGGAACCTCGAGTCCGGGAACCTCGAGTCCCCTCGAGATCCTGTCTCTATTTGCGGCTCCATATCCAGGTTCCGATAAAACGAGCTAAATGGGAAATTCCAGTGTTTTGTGACTTTTAATTATGCAAAACTGCTTAGCTAGGCTGCAATATCACTATCGCCTCGAACGTGGGGGAGGGGTTTCCACTAGTTGAGAACTAGAGCCGTCATTAGACGTTCCACGATGGAGCGGCAGGTGATTAACTCGTGAGGGGCAAGGGGTCGTGGAAATCGTGTGTTATGAAGACATAGACCCGTAGCTATCTGCGAACACTCGTTCCTCTGCTCGTATTTCATTTCCCGTACGATCTCGGAGATAAAGCGAATAACAATTAGAGGATGAGCCCGTTCAGAGATTGCATATCTTTTGAGGGACAGGTATGTCATGGGATTACGGAGTTTAAACTGTTGCAGGACAGAAAAAGTGAAATTAATTAAGGAACAAGTGCCTCTCAAGTATGTGTGCCCTGAATGATAAATATTAGAGGAAGAGCACAGGGCCGTTCAGGCTGCGTAAGGAAGACCCATTACGTAATTACGTAGACTTAGAGGTCTACTTATAATTGGATATCCTCTAAACCCTGAACGAAAACTTGTTCCTTTCTGAGTCGGTTCTATACTTGAGTATTGTGCCTTTCAGCCTCCTGGTATCAGAAATAATACCTTTCTCAATCTCACTGTAACTATAACTTTTAAATCGTGTAAGCAACAGGGCGCTGTTTAGAATTTTAGAAATCTTCTTAGGTGGGTCACTCGAATTGTCCATTATACTTTACAACTTCTGATAGACATAGAGAAACCTTATAACCTTATAATCAAATTAGGCAAAATATTGAGAGTATTCGCTTTCATTAAGGGAATACGTACTTAAAAATATGGTACATTTTTTCTAGTTCTAATACTTAGATCATATACAGTTTGTTATTACACTAAGGTTTTCAACCGAAGCAGTCCGAAATTGCCTTTATCGTCTATTACTTAGCTATGAGTTGCGGTATGTATGAAGCTCTTTTGGCGCTGATAAAAAATTGTGTATACATTTTTTAAACCTTTACCCATGACTGTCTTTTGAATGGATCGACTTTGACTTGGCTGTTTGAAATTGAATATATTGAAATAAATGTTCAGTTCTTTATTTGTAAGTTTTTAATTTCGTAAACTGTTGCTTTTCTCACTTTTATGTTATATAGCGAATATTCCGTGTCATCAATACCTTCTACAACTATGGCAAATTTCAACTGTTTCTACGCCACACGTTATCTGAAAAAAAAAATTGCCTGTAATAGAAAGACAGGCAGACAGACAGACAGACAGATACTGGGGTATTCCATAGGTTTCGTTTTTGCAATTTCGTTGCAATAGGAAAATTGAATTTGAAATATGTAAAAGATATAAATATTTCATTCTTAAAATTTTCTAATGAAAGACGTAGTTTTTTTCTGGTGATAACCCTAAATAAAAAAATAAAAATTAAAACGCATCTTATACCCATAAAAATTTTTTTTAATTGAAGAATTGGAATAAGAAAGCGACATATGAAAAAGTCATGATTCTTGGACTATAACTCCACGTTTAATAGTCTAATTTATCTCCTTGTGTGAAAGGAGTCATTTGTAAGTACTCTGGCTGATTTAAAGATTCTTTCTGTAATTCAGCAGTATCATCGGCGCTAGTCCCAAAAATGCTTCCTAGCTGAAAACATCGGTCTATTCACCTAATGGTGCCCATTAACGAGTGCTGCGGATTAATATTTTGCAAATAAGTGTCATGTAGGCGTTTCCCCACCTCCCCAATTTGAGTGTTTCGAAAAATGCGGAATTCGTGAGTAGGGCTCAAGGATCGCGGAATCCTTCATTCTTTCATTATCTCGAGATTACTCCGGTTGCAGAAGAGCTCCGGGCAGGAGTAGGAGCATTCAGTTGGCCCGAATTAGCTTCAATGCCAAATGTGAGTTCCGCCGGTGTCAGCGGGAATTCGGCCAACCATTCGTCAAATATGCAGTTCCCACTGCGATTTAGTAGAACAATGATGAGTTAGCTGAGCTGGAAATTTTTCATAAACCTTACTGCAATGGATGGGAGTTAGAGGGGTTGCGTAAGGGTTATCAGGATTTTCAGAAGGTTCGCCTCGGTTGACGATGGTTTGAAGCAAACATACGAGTCTATCGTCGAAAATCCAGGCCTAGCTGAGGCATTTCTGTCAGAAGCCTATGCAGCTGTACCTTGTGGGGTTTGGGGAATTGGGGTTTGGGAGTTGATCTTTGCCCGTGTACTTGTCAATCCACATGAGCCGCATTTCGCTACCTCTGACGTGGACGTGTACGGAGTTTTTAAGTTGAATCCCTAAGTAGCTGATCAATTGCGATCGTGGCTCAGAATTTCCAATGAAAGTTTTAGCAAGCTCTGGTGATGCTGGTGTAGGTTTGACTGCTGACATGGGCATTATTTGTACCTGTCATCCTGAAATGTTCCTGTCGCCGGATTGATGGCGGGGGAGTGTTCGCTTAACAGCTTTCTGCTGTTTCTGATAACGCCGCACAGGATTAATCGGTGGTAGACATGCCGCGCCAATACTTCAGGATGAAAAGTGTGCGACTCCGTAGTATCTAAACATGACTTCACTTTTTTCTCAAGCTCCATTGTAACTACGATGTTGCATTTTAGGTCTTTTTTTAAAGTAAATTGGGGACAAAGATGTGAGTTCATTTTAACTCGCGTATTGCCGGATGAGAAATAAAATGATATTTGGATATCTAGAAAGTATTAAATTCAGATTGTTAATACCGAACCTTTTTCATAAGACGATGTCCTAACTGTGGGGTGTTTGCCTCTGCGGAGTACTGCAACTTCTGATATTAAGGCGTGGGTGTATTGCTAGCTTTCGTTCATTATCCTGCGGTCTTTGAGTTTGAGAAATGTTGACATTAAACTTAAACTGCATACTAAAAGTACGTCGATAATATGCAAACTCAAAAGCAGCAGCTGCAAGTTCTAGTGGACGTGATTTTAATTAAGAACACCTGGAAGTGCAAATTGCACTTACCTAAAGGTGCCCAATTTAACCTGCATAGGGCAAGTGTTTGCCTTGATCAAATTATTTTACTTAGCTCAGCTCAGTTCAGCTCAAGGAGCTGGAAGTTTTCTTAATATATTTTGAAACTTTTTTAAGTATGCTAACAAATTTTCTGACTAATTGATATTCTTTTTATTTTCCTTCCAGCCAAAAAACAAAATGGTGCTGCACTCCGAACAAATAGCTTAGGATCCGGCACGAGAACGCCTCCATTGGAACGAAAGAGTAAATTCAGTGCGTTAGGGCGTTTCTTCAAACCGTGGAAGTGGAGGCGGAAAAAGAAAAGCGAAAAATTTGAAGCAACATCAAAGTGTAAGTAATTTTTTAACATGATTTAAAATTAGAAAGGGTATGTTTTGTTAAGTTTGGCAGCAGTTTTGATTTTCGGCGGCAAAACTTCTTTTAACAGGATGTGTTGAATTTCTCCCTAAAGATTTCCTCACAAGATTCCTCCTTTGGATTAATTTAAAAAATCATGTCAACAGGTGCGTAAGTCTCTATATACCATTAGCACGACTTTTAAGGACTCTTTCCCCGTTTTCAACGTTTGTTATTACCACCAGAAATGCTGAGAGATTTGAAACGCTCATTCACAGTCTTGTGCTTTCCACGAATATTTTCTTACACTTTTCACATTCTGATTGTAGGGACACCTTCTCATGCAAGACCACAATGACAGCTTTGATGGCTAATAAATATAAAATAATTCATTTTAAGTAGAATTATTGAGTTCTGGAAAATCTTGGAATTTCGTTTCACTCTTGCATAAATGAAAATTTATTGTCTATATAATCGTAAGGCTGTTAGTGGAACCGACGATAAGAATCTAATAAAAGTCTTCAAGGAATTGTAAATATTAAAATAAAAACTCAAGGCTAATACTACAACTTTAAAAAAGTTAGATGCGTTTTATATAAGAATTTGAATTACCTAAATAGTTTTCAGACTTCAGAACTTTTGAAGCACCTGTTGAACCTTGGAAGTCACTAAAGCCACAGCAGTTCAGTGAGAAATTTTAAGTTTATTAACAGATAACAAATCCTGTTCATAAAAGCATGGTGTTCGTTCGGTCATAATCATTTCGCCCCGGGATAATCCTTTGCCAACGGCAGCGGATCTGAAATTGTTGAACTGGCATCTTCTTAAGTGGAATGAGTCTGGATTTGATGACTTTGTCTCCGTTTTATTAACTTTGCGATTCCACGCTAGCCAAGCATGTTCGTCTTCGTGATTGGGAGTGCCTTAAGTGGTTCCATCTTAGAAATCCGAATGCCGGTAATTTTGGGTTTTGTTCTAGTGAACAGATTTCCTGCTCGACCAAAAGCTTTGTCTTCAATCATTAATTAACCTCAAAGTTGGCGGAACAAAAGGATTCGTTTGTGAAAATTCTCCATAATTCCAGGACCAAAATGGCAGGCATTATGGGGGCGGGAACAACTGTCCCATTTCAGGCTTAGACGATTTTCTTTCAGGTCGTCGAGGGTACCGTTCAAGTGTGTCGGCGATTGTATGGAGCTATCCAGAAATCCCGGGAGTAGGATGAATTTGCATTTCGGTTATTAATTATTCCAAGAGTAAGAGGGGGACGGAAGAAACCAGAGGGTTACGTGATGTGACCTGGTCTTTCTAATCTGGAACTTCTGAGTCCAGGCGTGACCCTGGGTGAGCCGGCTGTGGACATTATCAGTCCATCGGCTTCACCTCTAGGGACATTAATCATTTGTTGTTCGCACATTGATGATGAATTTTCCAATTCCCAGTCACGTGACTTTTCCTTCTTTTCGTTTTAGCCCTGGAGAGAAAAATATCAGTACGTGCCAATAGAGAGGAGCTCGTCCAGAAGGGAATACTTCTGCCGGAAAGCCCCATCGGGACCATACCTGAGCCAGGTGAGTGATTATCTTCATTTTTCCATCTCGTCGCGGCGACACCCGACAAATAGTTTTCCTTTGTAATTGGCACCACCGTGTCTTGCTCTTGTTATTCGGCATTCCTTATCGGCGTGTGCGCCTTTATTAGAGCCAGTCTCTGTTATTAAATCATAAACCTTGTGCCGTGTAGTCATTACGTGACTTCAACAGAGACACGTATCCGAACCCGGCCTAACTGGCGCTAAGGTTTGGGGTCACTATGGGACCTGCTTCTGAATGAGCTCTGTCTAAGCAATTTGAATTTTACTTTCGACTGGTGCTCGCCTCGCGCAGTGGACCCTTGAATTTCCGAAGAACGATTCAATAAATTTTGTACATGCTTTTGTCGGCGCTAATTGCAACAAGTAACATTTTTTAATTGACCCTACACTCTTCGCATAATTTTTGTAAAAACTTAGAAAATGCTTAATTTAAGAAAAAAATTCTAGATTTGTTGATTTGATTAAAATGGAGTATTCGATTTTTTTATTCATAAATCCATATTTATTTAAAAAACGTATAAACGGACGGACGAATGAATTTAAAATTTAACATTTGAGCCACGAATTTGATGGGTTCTGACAGACCTTGAGTTCATCGGACATACGTAGGATTAAATAGGCTATTGGACAAATTCAGAAGACTGTAAAGGGAGCTGTAATCTTTGAGTTTAACGGGTAAAATGTAGTTTTGTCGTCAGCAAGTACGGTCTTTCAAGAATCGCGTGTAGAAATACTAATTTAACTGCTATTGACTTCGTATATAATCAAAAATCGCAAAAAATATCCTTTTTAACGTTTTCCATTTCGCAAAACACGAAAAGTGGTACCCAAAAGAAAAAAAATGAAAATCTTCTTATGACTCTTTTTATCACCCAATGCTCTGTTTTTTTTTTTTAATTCCCGCTTTATTTTGAACAGTTTTTTTTTTCAAATAAAAACAGTTGTTTTTTGAAAACCTATGTGTGTGGATTGTTTTACTTCTTTTAGGTGTAGACTTCTGGTGTTTAATAATAAAATCAGATTTAAAACACCGTTGAATTATTTACACTCTTAAATTCGGTATGTAGTGAGAAAATATTTTTAAATTTGGATTTTTTAATCGCACACCATTACTTTTTGTATGTCTGATGAAGGGAGTTAAACCCTACGCAAAATTCTTTCTATAATTTTGATTTTTTACATGAAAGAAGGAAGAAAGGGGTCGGTATTATTTAATGGTTTTGTTCTAGATTTCGTGGAAGTGGAAGAATTAATAATGTATCAAGCCGAATGCCCCTAATTAATTCGTAAACAATTAATTGCGTTTTCAATTTTCTCTCGAACTACGTTTTGTTTAGAGGTCTATTTTAAAACGTGAGAGAGATGAATTTGGAATTTTTCTAAAACACTTTTTGAGTGTACGACCCAGGAGTTGATCAGCTTCTGTTTGGTACTGTACTTCAACCCGAACTTGAGTGCCGTGAATGTGCCTCGGGTGGAGGTTTTAGCGAGGGTGCGCGCAGACGGCATTGGGATTTTCGTCCCGGTTTAAAACCGGGGAAGACCACCGTGTGCAGAAACCCTTTTAAGCTTCTTACAGTGGCCTCCAGAATGTTCATGTTGATTTTTTCCCACAGGTGAGGAGTCCCACTACAACACTTCATCAGGTGTAAACGGCACAAGCCAACTACCTGCCGTCCAAAACAATCTGCCGACGAACACGAGCACAGGTACGGGAACCGTAATCACGACAACAACAAATGTGCCTTCGTCACATTCAGTGCAACAATTGAGTTCGACTGGTCAGTCCGTTGCCAATAGTCACATCGGTGCGTGCGGGGGTGGCGGCAACAATCACAGCAATTCAAACTCAGGCACAGGTGGCGGTGGTGGTGTGGGGTCCAATCAGACCCATCCGAGCCTCACCGGCGGCCTTTCGGTGCCCCACTCCCAGTCGGCGCATCAGCTTGGCCAGCCGGCCCCCCTGACGCCGCTGGCCCAGCACCATCAGGCGCTCGCCCAGCAGCTCCAGCAGCACTTCGCCAGCAACAACATCGGTAAGTACAGCGAGGACTCGAAGGTCCGTCCGGATCATCGTCCTGCCGTCTTTTCTCGACTTTTCCTTATTTATGGCTTGTGCGGAAGAAACGCAGCTAACCCCCCGAACTGCCGGCCGCCCCGACCAGCTCCAACCGGTCGGTAATTGATTTGTGGACAGGTCAGGATTTGGAGTCTCACCGAACCTGACCTTAAGTTAATTTCATTTGCTGCCGCTTCTTGGCTTGGTGGCTCTACCGTCGGCTGGGTCTGCTGGCCACTTGGTGGCATTGACTATTCGGCTCGGTGACATCACCAGCCCAGAGAGCAGCTCCTTGGTGGGTAAATAATTCTATTGATTTGTCGACGGATTTTCCTTTGCGCTCCTAGCCGACGATGTTGAATGTCGGAACACGGGCGGTGGCAGTGAAACGGCTGCTCGCTGCTACATTCGGCACTTATCCTCGCAGCAAGGAGCTAAATTGATTGTTACGGCTAACGCGGGCAACGAGCGCCTCGTTAGAATCTTACATTTAGCAGCATGAGCGCAATTAGAGGACGCTTTATTTCGATCCTGGGTAGCTTGAACTCGATTGTTAAATTAGATTTCGACGGATTTTATTACGATATTTACATTTTTAAGCAGGTTAATTAGTGGTACGCTTTAGATTTGCATATGTTTTAGATTTACCGAAGATGTTTCTGATATCTTCATAATTTCTGAGAATTTTCTATGCTGGAGTAAGCCGTTTTTGGCCGTAAATGTATGTACAAATATCTCAATATATGGTAATTTTAGAAAGAGACGATTTATGCTATTGTTAGTGAATAGGGCAAAGCGCTATGAAGGCGAGGAAATTTCAAGAAACACGTTTTATTTGTTCTATTAATTCCACACTATTTCATTCCACTCATGAACTAAGTTTCCACCATTTCGAACATACAGCAAAAACCTCTTTGGAATGTCCTAGAAGATGGACATCTCTATAAATTGGACAATTTTGTATATCCTGATATTCTCTGGTGCGAAGGCATCCTTATGAGTCAGACATTTCCTGTGAATTGGACGTGTTATATAACTTCATGGAGAACATTTTGGGAAAACGCTCACTGTTTAAGTTCGCCGTCAGGGATGTGTATGCGATGATGTGATGTGTGTTATTCTTATCTCAATGGAACGATAGACACATTTTTTGTGAGCGATAAAATTACTTTATGATACCTACCGCAGTGCTATCGATTTCAAGGTTTTTTCATCAGAATTCCTGTTTTATTGTATACCATAGGAATCTTTGATCGAGATAAAAAGTAGCCCATATTTTAAACTGGTGATTGTGGAATTATAAACCACCAGACCAATACGCCAGGGTAACCGAGAAGTTCTGTTGTAGACTTGAGTCATCTCATTGTGCTGTTGTTTTTCTAGAACTTCATACCTTGAATATTGAATTTGTTTATGGGCGTTAAAGCAGCGTAATCCTGTAATTTCGTTGAGAAGAATTAAACGTCGGTATTTTTAATCTACACCTGTTCATTTATTTATAAAAAACTTGTAGAAATCTCAATTTTCCTCCGAAATAGAACTTCCACTGAAAAACAGGTTGAAAAGTTTTGTCTACCAATCATAATTAAAGTAGAGCAGCGTTGAAGTTCGCTCGTTTCGGGTATCTTAATCAAAATAAATGTTTTCGCGCTACGGGCGAACCTGGAGACTCCAGGGTCCTAGCAGACTCGATCCCGGCTCCCCGATCCCCGCATCCCCGAGGACAGAGATCCTTTAATGCCCGGATGACTTGAAAAGCCTGGGAGCAAACTAGCCCCATTCATTAGTGGACAAACAATATTCGTCCTTCCAGGCGCCGTGCTGCCATCTGCGGGCCGAGGCGCGGCAACGAGCGACGGCCCGTCGGCGTCGGTGTGCCATTTGATATGAGCAAATGAGTAATGCGACTTAATGCCGCCCATGTATCATAGAGGCCGGGCGCGTCGGTATGTGGGAGGACGGCCGCGGCCACATGAGACTTGTAAGCCACAGGACGGGGGCGATACCAAGCGCCGGTCGCAAGAGTTGCAGATAAAATCGATAACGGTCGCGGCGCTCCTAATTGATTACGCGATGCAGAACGAATCGCTGTAGGTGGGGCGAGGGGTCTACAAAAAGATGCAAAGCGACTGCACAAAGGATTCCGCCTTTTACCTTAGAAAAATCGGATTGAAAGGGAGGGAAACGGGTACCGGATTAGGGCGATCACGTGGATTCATTAAATTTATGGGTGACTGACTGGACGGATGCTCCGCTGCTGTATAATTGATTAATGAGGGGGACTTGCAATTTTAAATGCACCATGCACCGCATCCCCGGAATGACATCATTCCAGAGTCGTACGCAAACCTCTGCGCTTTGACCTGGACTTTCGTTCCCAGGAATATGGGGGTTAAAATCCTGCGCGTCTGTTAATTGCAGATAGGAAATTCCTCCTATTTTTGGGTAATTAAGAATAAAGTTCCGCATCTGCAAGAAGGGCTGGGTGGAGTCGAACTCGTAACAGCTGCCGCGCCTCTGGTGACCTTTATCTTGGGTGACCTTTAATCTTCCAACTTTGCTAAAAACAAGCAACGTGCATGGATAATCCAAGTTCTTTCGTCAAGGATCTCAGAGCATATAATTATGATAGCCTAGAAATTTCCAGAGGCGTTTTAAACTGCAGTAAAAACACCCTCAGCAGCCATTTACTCGACGGAAAGTGATTTTTACGAAAAATCCAAAATGAGAAAATGTATTTACCGACCTTTCAAGACTTTGTGAAGAACAAACACCGTTGCAGCACCCCCCGCCGACGGAGGTACACTGCCACTTGCCTACTTTCCGTACGCGCGCAGAAAAGATAAAATTATCTCGCTTATGGAGCACGTACATCAAGAAGCTGTCCGCGGAATGATGTGTTTATCGTGTTTGAGTTCTCCTGGCTTAAGCCCTTAAATGCTCGATGTTGCTAAATAGCAGCGAAGCGTATCTGCGATGAAATATTTGCGTTTTTTATTCGCAAAAAGTTTCTACTCGGAGTTAAAAAAGCAAGAATTACCTTATAAATGGTACCGTGAAATATTGCTTCAACTTTCCTTTAAATTAAGGAATATGTAGAACTATACACCATGCCTTATTTATTTCCTAGCGAATTACCTCACCCACATGCCATTTTTTATTAAGCAAGTAGGTTGGGGATCTGAAAGGGTTTTCGTCGCTTTATCAAGTATTCATTGGCTAAATTCGCCTTTATTAAATTTTTTTTGTTTTTTTGCTTTTATTTCTTTAGGCATGAAAATCTTTTGATACGTATTTGTTTTAAAAATTATTTTTGCACTAAAACTACGATGTTAGTATTCATTTTAAAGTGTTGAAATTACTTGAATTTGTACGATTATGAATTTTTTTATTTGGAAAAGTAAAAATTGGGTTAAAGGTAAATAAGAGCAAATATGGTTTTCTTTTGTTTTGGTTATTTATTTTTTATAGTCATGTATATTTATCGGTTTCGACAAGGTGCATCTCTTATAAATATTTTAAGATGGGAGCGAATTCTGCATTTGAATTATTGGCCAGCTTGCATCTGATCTGAAAGCAATTAGTTTAGTTAAAATAAAAATTTTTCGTAAAATTCAGTTTTAATTCGAAATTTAAAAAATTCTTATCGTTTATTTCCCATTTTGAATCTGAGATGAATGAAATTTTAAAGTGAAATGGTACATAATCTAATAAGTGACTATTTTACGTGCGCGTTAGCGAAAGATACTGTGTCTAATTGTGAAATTACAAGCAAGATCATAAAAGAGATTACTATTTCCATGTTCTATATTCATCTTATATCTTTTATGTAAATTTTATTGAAATCCGATTATTGTGCAAAAATTGTACAAAGACGGAAGATTCTTCCATAATTACTTGATATTTCTAAAAGTCACCGTTGCCTTGTTTAAATTTTGAACCACTGTAACTTTAGAACTGAACTACTGAATCGATTTGATCCATATCCGAACCGAGACATGGACTTAAAGCATTTGTTTGCCAATTTATTTCAATCGATTCAGAAATACCGGCTTCAGTTTGTACATTATCTCATACATAAATATCTACTTTTGAACTAATGGGGGAACACTGAAGCATTCCGGAATGCAGATCCTTTTACAACAAGTTGATTTATCCCCACCGTTATCTAGTGCTACTTCAAATAACGTCTCTTTTCACAAGACTGAAGGAAACATGATTTAGCAAATGGTTTTTTTTTTTAAAGAACACGCTTGAAAGATTTGTTAAGCTACTTTTGAGAAGAAGATTAGAAAATGTGTATCGTCACTAAAATATGTTTATATGTCTACGGCAAAGAGTCGGTATAATCTTTTGAAAATTTCTTGCACAAAATCCCTCATTAATCATTTTTTTTGTTAAACATTTCGCTGGTGTCATTGCCCAGCAAATTAATTATAAAAACGAATATTTGCAGTGTCTAGCTTTACAAATACGAATGGAAATTTCTCGGAATTTTAATTTATGGACCAAAGAATTACTAAAGATCGTCCTTCGTAAAGCGCATGGAGTCTAGACATTGCATGTCCATTATGCTAAGACAGTTAAACAAATGTAGAGCGATAAATTTTTTGTAATTACACAAATTATTTGTTATTTTTTCACGGCACGTTCGCGACAGAAGGAAAGTTTCACAATTTCACAACTAAAATTAATTGTTATAGCTATTTGTTTTATGCAGGAAAGTCTTTCTGGTGGGATTGAACATAAAATAGAAAAGTGAATATTATTTTGAATGAAGAAAATAAATTGTTAAACTGGAGCACTTTTTCGAGCCTCTTGTTTGCATATCGCGTAAATACGCAGATGCGATAAGATTGTTTTTAACACAACGAAAACACGCCGAAATTTAATCGGGAATTTGTTGGGAAAGTTCTTCAAGAGCCTGATAAGTTGCTTATGATTGATTTTGGTAATTTAGTTAATCTGTTTGATATGGCTGGCGATTATTTCAATACAATTACACGTAGCCAGAATGCAACTATATGAATTTTATAAACGCTTCTGAATTTTTCGATTTTTTTTATCAATAGAGTGATTTGTTCTATTTTTATGAATGAGCAATTATTTTACTGCTTTTTATGATTTCCTTTCCTATAACTTCCCCCAAAACTGCACATAGACCTTTACATTAAGGCTGACGTGTGAAGTGCATTCAACCATATTATCAATTAAAAATAAAAGTGTTCTTTTCACATCTCCAATGCAAGTGTTCTTTTCACATCCCCATACTTGCCAAGAATCGAGTGCCAACAACTTCAAAAGAACGAGGTGTGCATGGACATGGCTCCATTCTTGGCAACCTTTGCTATTCTAGGCTAGTTTTGGGGAACAGACCGTCCAAAGAGCAGTCGTCGCCTTGTAAACACAATCGGACGGCAATTAGGACAAAACGACATTCCTTTTCCAAACGACTGCTGCGGCTGCATAAACAAGGTCTATTGTGGTTCTTCCATTGTGATGGACTTCGATCTACTCCAAGCCAGACAAAAGTCCGGAGATCTTCGATTTATCCTCATCCTGAGATGAGTCACATCACGAGCACCTAACGATTTGATGCTGCTACAAATCAATCGCCATACGTCTAACCCTCTGTACACCTGAAGAATGCCTGTCTACTGTGTCGTCAGCGATAAGAAGACAAAAGACATCACCTGGCGGGGGGCGTCGAACGATTTCCTTGAGCTCGAAATGATCAGAAGAGCTGGCAATCACTCAGGCTTTTGTCAGCCCGGTGACTTCCCAGCTCCCCAGTTCCGACGACTTCATTTCTCGTTGAAGATACTGCACCCCCCGAACTTAGCGTCTAGTACGACATGTGAGGTAATCTGTAAAGCTGGCAGCCGAGTCCCTTTTTCAGGATAGAAGGACACTGTTCGAGCGAAATGTGCCTTTTATCAGTTCGTGGGCAGCACGCAAGATACCTATCGCAGATGATGGAAAGCTCGTGTGTGTGTCTCAAACTCGGTTAACACGAATTCTTGCTATGCAGGCCTTAATTGGGACAAGTTCAAAGGAATTTTACGGTAAAACATGTATACTAATCTGTGGCAACTCTCTAAAGGTACTCAGGATTGTGGTAGTTACAGAAGCAAACGCTAAATCTGGCTGGGTGGATGGATACATCCTGCTGAGCAACCATTCAATGGGATGACGGCTTCTGAATACGTTTCAAAATTATTTTCTTTGCATCATGAGTTTTCTCTTTTTCGTGGTAGTCCCTTCAACTGAAATAGAGTTGTATAAATGTGGAAATGTTTCGCGAATGTCTCGACGGGAAAATTTAAAAATACATATTTTGAATAGTCGTCCGTGGCATCAAAGGCATTAAGAGATTTCTTACGATTTCTGACGGCGCAAATATTTTTCTGGATTTATTTGGTCCCGCTGTGTATGAAAGGCTTAAAGTATTACAAAATGTTGGTAAAATGCTCGCCTGTATGGAAAAGTACTTTTTTTTTTTGAATTGCATACACAATTGAGGAAAAGTATATGCTATTTTTTCCTTTTCCCTGTGACATTTTTGAGATTTCTACGAAGGCCCACTGTATTGTATCATGAATTTACAATGTGTTTCTTGAAACGTTTAAAATTAATGCTCTGAATTGTGCTCTTCAATTTTAACCTCGATTTTAGAAGTCTTTAAAAGCCCGACTTTGTCCTAATTATGAAAACTTAATGGGCATGTATTCTGTACGTAATTTCAATAATTGCTGCACTTAATTCTACTGGATGCAAACGGTTATTGCCTGTTAATGTCGCCGATAGAGGCTAAAGATAAGTGCAATCGATAGCGGGCCATAGTGGAGTTTTATGCCATTTCCATATAAAATTACCCAGCGTGTCGTAGTCAAATGATACTACTGTCAAGCTAACAGCCCTAGGCAATTATTAACAGGTTGACACTCAATTATATTTTATTTTAATATTATAGCAATGCACAGCAAAGAAACAAGGTTTTTCATCTTGTCTGGATCAAATTTTTACAATGTCTTTCTGATATTCTACACCTACATGTAGATTTGATAGAAATTAAAAGGGCGCAGTGAAATTTGACTAAAAAAAATTACAAAAAAATGAAAATATCTTGCTTGGGGGTTAACAGATTTTTGTTAGGCTGGAAAATCGAATTTCCCTTTAGGCATCTACATGAATCGTGATTATATTTTAATAATTTTGTTCTTACACGATTCGTCAAATAGGAAAATTTTGTTTAGTATTAAAAAAATTATTTTATATATGCATATTTATTTTATTTGATTTTTTTTATTTTCATTTTTTCATATTCACATTGTTAGTTACTTTTTACAAGGACTTTCGAGAAGCTATTGGCTTTCTCGCGAAAAAAATTTCTTAATTAAAATATAAATGAATAAAATGAAAAGGAAAACACAAAAATATGTTTAACACGATTAGTTTTTTTAAAATATGCTCATAAAAACCAAAAAAAAATACGGCTCGTAGTAGGCCAACTGCTTCACCGCTTGAAACCACAGTGAAGTGAAGAGGTTTGGGGATGAAGATAATCCTGAACTGTTCTCTCTTTGTCTTTGAAGTGCGTACTGAAAGATTTAAAAGTTAAAGAAAAGCCCGGTACGAGTTATACTCACCAAAGACCAAATTAAATTCTCAATTAAATGTATTGTGTCTTTTCGAACAGTTCGCCAGGGGTTTTAAGCAAAAGCTAATATTGAGCTTAATGGGATTGGGCGAAGCGTTAGCTCTACGAAATAGAGTTAAGTTTTTAATCAACAGTCAGTAGTCAATTGATTCCCTGCAATTTACAATTATGCTGGCTTTAGAACTTTTACTAAGTAATATTTTGCTTTTAAAAAAATTGGTATTGACTGACAACACACTTCGACGGCCTTGTAAGTCGTCAGAATCCGTTCTAAAGGCTAGTGCAAATGGCCAGTGCGCTTATTTATATAGATTTACATGTAGGTTATTATTTAGACATTTTTCCAGTTCCATTGACATGCAAGTTCCATTAAATTTCACAATTGGCGTGACACAGTGAACGCATCCTCGGGGGCAAATTGAAAAGGTCGCGTTTAATGGGGGGGACCCAGCTGCACTTTATTGAATTGCCGTTTATGTGATTTTATGAGCTCAAAGCTACAACCCAAGAACATTTCCGTCGAGGTATCCCGCAGGAGTAATTAATTGACGCCATCAGCCACTGTAGTGGCCGTCAAATGCCGACGACGCCACGTTACACAGCAGGCGATCTATTTTCGATTTACATCACATCAGCCCGTCATGACGCAGCACGGTGTAGCGGTAAACCTCTCAAATAGTGATAGATCGTTCCCTTCTGGAAAATAATTTAATTTCGGATAGGCATCCGAAGCATTCGGGGAATTCGTCTCCTAGGTCACGAAATTAGCATACCCACGTCGTTTTGGCCACCTGTCGTTGAGATGCCCGTACCGTGTCCGGGATCCGTCATAACCTGGCATCACTCTTGAATTTTCCGAACGGGACGCATGCCTACAACGACAGCCTGGACTTGGTCGGGCTTCACCCGGCCACCCACAACCCCAACATTTCATCACTAGCTATCTGTCACCCGTCGGAGAGCACTGTTCTAGTCCAATAACCGGAGGACGGCTCTCCCGATTGCACTTCTGTTACTTCGGACACCGGAGAAAGTGCAGATTGGTCTTCCGTTGGTGGCTCTCAGTCCCGAACTCCGGAGAGCTTTTCGGTTCATCGAAACGGTTCTGTCGCGAAAAGCTCGTCCAGCTTGCACGGAGATCCGTGGAAAACATGGGCGCCCGCTCGAGAAGCCGTTGGCCCGCATAGACCGCGTGCTCTCTCCCGCTAGCGGTAATAGTCGCCGGAGTCGACGGGTAGTAGACAGTTGACACCGTATTAATCTGCCGACGTAACGGGATTCGTGCGGTCCTCAGCTGCCCAGTGGTGAAGTGAAGCGACTGAAAAAGAGGGCGCCGCTGGCGAAAGGACGCGTGTGTTGTTGTCTTGTTGGAAAACCGACCGATTACCGGTTCGCGCGGTGATTTTTTTCCACTTGTGAAGAAAAAAAAAACCGAAAAGCCAAGACGCAGATTTTCCCCCATTTTTCAACAATTTTCACTCGGTACCTTTGCTTTCTTTATTATTTGGTGGCCGTCTCTCTTCCCCCACCCACCGGCCGCGTTTGCTAAGTGTGGTCTCCAAACAGAGCCAGATTGTTTTCCTTTTTCTCCGTTTTCGCTCCTCTCCGACTCTTCTATTCCATCAACGGTGTTACTTCGTTCCGCACTCCCCCGCCTCCGTCACGGTTATTTCGAAGAATCAGCGTAGTCCTGATCTAGTACGCTATGACTTTTCCGCTTAATTGTTTTCGGTGAAAAATTTTTGAATTTTGCGGGCGCGCTCGAATGAGGTCGTGAACCCTTTTGTGTTTTCCGCAGATCGCGTTCTCCGGTGTCCATTAGATTTTTGGTTCGGATGAAAATTGATAGTCTTATAGTACGCATCTTCGTGTGCTTTTATTATTCGCCATTTCTTGTGAATTGTTTACGAAAATCTTAAGAATTCCTCATATGCTTTCCGCTCGTGTCCTCCGTTCAGGGTGATGGTGATGATGGTAACGGGGGCTCTGTGCAAATGCTCATGAAGTGCTTCTGTCCCACTTGAATTTTTAATCGCGATACTGTGTACACTTAGCTCTAGGTCAGATAAGAAGTTTTAATCAAAAAGTGATTTTGGCCGCTTTGCTACGCTTATCCGCTGCTCCACTCTCGTTCGCTTGCAGCATAAGACGTGCTAACGAAGTTTTTCTAAAAAAAGCATAAAGTGATAAAAGTGACGGAGGGAATCTTCTGTGATAAAAAAATATATGTGTGATGTCCCCCTGAGCCCCCGGGTGACCGAAGCACGCACAACCCGATCTGGACTTTAGCCGCAGGAAAACTCGAGGGGAATCCCCAGATTCGGACATCTACTGAGTATTAATAACTCACCATCAATTTTTTTCTCTGTTGCAGCAGCCGAAAATGAAAATGTTTGAAAATTTTACTTTCTTCTGCCGCACACACCACACGACACGACATTAAAATTGCAAAAAAATTTCCATCACGTCTTGTTGGCGCAGCAATTAGGAGCTAGGGAACATTCCTTACCATTTGGGGTCCCGGTCTGCTTTCTAACAACTCGGGGTTTGAATAAAAATCATACAGTCGTGCATAGTTTCACGGCGCTCTGTTATGGCACCCCGTTTTGAGGATGCTATAGACTTGTATGCAGAAGCCGCAACCGATTTCGACAAATGTGCACAGGGAACACGCTCTAGAAATCGATTTTCTTATTGCTCTTTGAAAATCTACTGCTACTAACCACACGTCGTCAGTAAATCAGTGAATCCTGTCCAGGATTCTCTTCCCAGTTCGCAAGGGAATTGATATTTTGCTCCATCCATCGCTCAGATTGCTTCTGTTCCTCCTCCATTTTCTCGAAAAGCAATTCCCCAAACCGAAAACCCCGATGTAGTTCTTGTCTTCTTGTCATCATATTTCTGTATCTGAGATCTGAAGAAGCGGAGAACAACATCATGTGCTTGTCAGCGACAATTTGTTAATACTACGTCTAGGAATTTTTCTAAATATTCACGTGTCTTATAAATTCTCTAGATTGTTTTCTATTTTCGGCGTTATGGCATGTCATCTGTTTCTGTAAAGTACTTTTTTTTTGCACAGTCTGTTGGCCTTTAAAGCACATTTGTACATTTTTCTCGGGACTACAAAAACAATGTTCTGACCAGATTTGAAAATTCTAGAACTAGTTATTTCCGCTCTCTTAAAGCTGTAAAATATCACTTCGCTTTGGGCATCAACAGCCGTTTATTTTTGAAGGCGGTATGAGTATTTTACAAAAAAAAATTTATTTCGTATTGCGTTACTTTTATACATTGCGTATCATAAAATTGAAGAGTATGCTTTTACTTATTTATTTTTTTAAGTTAATACATTTATAGCAAAAGAGGACTTCCAAGAATTCTGTGTTTTTTGTATAACGCTTTCTAATGTTGTTTTTAGTAGACATCGGTACAATGAACGTGCTTTACATACCCCTAATTTATTCAACTTTGCTTAAATTATTTTGATAATGTTGTCTAATATTTCACTTACATGAAATTTCAAATATTAATATTTTATAGAATTATTCTGTAAATTTCAATAGGCTTTTATGTAAAGACCTGTAATGTCTTCATACTAAAATAGAAATTAATTATATGTACCCTCTGTATAACAAAATCTTTGTGTGAATTATCTTAGAGCCCTATTAGAATTGATTATTTTTAGTGATTTACTAGATTATTAATTTTTTTAACCAGTTGCAGCGCTTATATGGGAATCAAAATTTGTTTTTGTTATTTTCTGCGTTGTTGCCCCAAAAACATCGCACACAATTGAATTTAAAAGTTTACAACGTACAAAGCGAACTAAAATTGCAGGTCGAAAAAGCATACTGGAACGTTGAACTCTCTACGCCCGGGGAGGTGCTATCAATTCTGCTCCGTGAGTTCGCTGCACCTGTCGACACCTGTGAACTGCGTCCTCGTGACACATATCTATCTCTGCATTGGAAGCACCTGACTACCAATTATCGTCGCACCGGAAACTTGTTACACGACTGTGTGGAGTTATTTCAGATTATAAAGAGGTACAGGGAAACTCGCACAACCCTTCGTAATAGGAGTTTCCCGTTTTAATGACACTTTAAATGGAACGACTATTATTTAATGGGTGAAGAAAGTACGTGTCAAACAAAAGGCCCCAGGTTCGATTCCCGGATCAATACAATGTTTTGAGCATTCTTAAATGTGTGTACAGGATAAACCTTACTACTGGTCTGGTAACTGAATCCTAATATTCTCCGACCTTTGTTCGAAACTTCTGAAGCTAGAACGAAGGTCAGGACCCAATGGATGCCGGCAAAATTACCGTTTTGCACGTTTCTTGGCGATCCTGCTTGCCGGTAAAATTAAATTCAATAGAAATGGCGGATAATGTAGCCAATCTCTGCTAAATGGGATTTCATCAGAAATGTCAATATTCGGCTCGATGCCCTGAGCCAGCATCCTTTCGGAGTCGAGTCGGAGTCGGGAATGGAGTTCGGTTAATAGCTCCGACATGAAATTTCAATTTTCCGCCGGCCTGATTTTCCAACTGAGCTTGCAACAGTGAAACAGCCCACATCCGTTGGTGCAACAGTGCCACCAACTATCTAGGCCATTCAAATTATTATTATTATTTTTTTTAATGCCATACTGCTGCTAGCGGACTTGCTGTTGTTGCCTTTACCGCCTTTGTTGCCTCCTTGTTGCCCCGGGTGAGAGTTTTTCAAGTCTTCGGTGTATTTCTTTTGTTTGGACGCTAGGAAATGTGGAGCTCCTGCTTGGTGGCCTCCCAGCATGTTCTAGAACGCCAGTAGAAGCACCAATTATGGGTGTAGCCTACCCCTGAAGGAAAGTGGATTGTTTAATGGCCAAGCACTTAACCTCCCCCGTAAGGCCACATAGGGTTTGTGGGGTTTTACGGGTTTGGCGACTCTCAAGCTGCTTGCGTGCACTTCGATCGCACTACCCTCCAGGACCATATCAATATGGCGACGGGAATGTAAATGAAATTTATATCTTGTTTTGCGTCACACCTTCTGCCGCAGACCGCTGCCGCCGGAGGAGCTATTCTGGCGGAGAATGGGAAAATTTATGAAACACTTCACATACGGGAATACTTCGCCTTTCGTATGGGTATATCCCCACGGTTGAAAGTTTTTTTTCCTACTCTTGCCGCTGCCTGGTCCTTGAAGGCTCCTCGGACACAAATCATATCGATATAATATCTTCAAGGCATAGTGGAAGCTGAAATGTATCCCGGAATATGGTGCTTTCCATTCCGGGAATCCAGGATACCCGAGACTTTGATCGCGATCTACTCGTTTGAAGTTTTAGTTTTAATTAAATGTCCCCCACCACCATCTGCCTGTGCACAGCCGACAAGGGAATTAAGAAGTTATTAATTTTTTTCCACAAGATATATGACCGCTATTCTGGACAGTATGCCATGGCCAGTCGACTTCAATGAGAAAGTTTTTTGTTTTGCTTCTGGCTGTTCAAATTTGAGACCCTTAAAAAAATAATTCGCATTCATTTTTTGCTTTTGAATCTCGAATGTTGGCTGCGGTGGTCTTTTATGCATTGACATCATCCTTCTTCTGTTACTCCTAGAAGATCTGCTTGTAATAGATTTCAGGCTAATCAATCTTTTGAAATTGGATGCTATTCTCATATGCTCCTTCATGGAAAGACAACAATACGGACATCTTGTTGTTTGTATCCAATACAAAATGGGATTGTTGCTGAAAAAGTTCAATTTAAATCCGATTTGCTTTGCAAAATGAACGCTATTTGTTTTTTCATGGTTTCATTGTTAGTGGTGATCTGTATAAAGGGCGCTGAATTGAGTTAGTAAGTTCGCTTTTTAAGGTTTTCATTGTTTCTTTTGAGCAGAGTGCTCAAATAGCTTTCGAATCGATTTAAAAAGTATTTTATAGTCAGGAAATATGATCCAATGATGATTTTTGCACCGAAGCGCCTTTATTTCTGATTCTTTCATTGTTTCCAATTAGACACAGTTCTGCATCAAAACTAATTCCCTGAGCATGACAATTCATGTTTGTAATACGAAAAGGTTCCATTTAAAATTGTATTCTTGAAATGTTGTAATTTCTGTGGTTATACTGTCGCGTCTGGTTTCGTTCAGGTATCGGATACATAAGATATTAATATTGAGTTAGATTATGTTATGTTATTGATGAATTCCGTAGTGATGTTTGACATACTTTCGAACAGCTATAGGATATCTAAAAGTCGATTATAGTAGTGATTTATGTCTTCAACTTGTTTCCCA
This sequence comes from Proctacanthus coquilletti, assembly GCA_001932985.1. NCBI lineage: Eukaryota > Metazoa > Arthropoda > Insecta > Diptera > Asilidae > Proctacanthus > Proctacanthus coquilletti. The sequence goes on from MNCL01000006.1 coordinate 2,697,035, forward strand.
GGAAAAATTAGGAACCCATGAGTAATTAAATTTAGGTTGTACGAATAATATTGATAGACACTTCATCCTATAATACATATTTTGTGTCGTCATTGAATACCCTGACCGATCGTTTTGTGAAGTTTGATTTACAAAAAATTTTATATTTGTTTACGTTCCGTAATGTGAATGTAATTTCCCGTTTAATTGATTGTTTTTTTATCTCAAAATACAGGTAAATAATCAGTTTTATGGATAAAAAAAATGTCGTGATGAATTGACAACCTTACCTTACCAGAATCTACATGTGGATGAAAATTCCTAACAAACTCTCGATCTTTTAACAGCTACGAATTTTTGTAAACATTGATCTAAAAACAAGTTAAGCTGCGAATTCGGTTTTTTTCGGAAAGGAACTCGATAAGCAGTCCCCTAAAAGACGTAAAAGCACACAAAAACATTTTTTGAAAAACTCCTCTTTCGTTAAGTCAAATATCAATGCTCGTGAGCAGTATTCAAATTGGAGCTTATACCCTTGTTAGCAATTTCTCATAGCATTTTAATGGTACCGATTAAGAAGCATCTCGTGTGCATTTATGATGCTTACGTAGCGTTGGCGGCTATTAAAGTGTTAATATCCAATAAATTTCCGCTAATATCCTTTGTAATATATCTGAGTAATATACCGCGTGCCTGAACATGATCCATTTTGTATAATAACCCTAATTACGTTACTCTATCATCTGACATGGCAGAAAATGGGTACTTCCTCACCCTCTGGAGAAATTGCTCTGTTCCTTCGGGAAAACGGAGGCAAAAAGTGATCCAATAGGCCAATCGGGAAAGTTTTATGAAACCCAAAACTTTTTGAATCAATTTTCTGGTCGCGGTTGATTATTTAAAAAATAATAAATTTTAAATTAATGGCGAAATATTCTACTGGAGGGGAATAATTGTCAAGGGATAAACGAAAAGGTATTTCGATCGGAAATTAGAAAATTATTGCAGGTTTGTTTTAATATTGCTGATAAAGATCGAGTGATGGTAGAAGGCAAAAACTTTAAATTAATATTGTAGAACGGACTGCTCGTATAGATTAAATTTAAATGCTATTTTATAAAATTTTCTTGAAGCTATTAAAAGTTATTTTGTGAAAAATATCACATTACAAAAACTAAAAATATCTAAAATTTGTTCAAGTACATAATTGAAGAAGACATGATTTAAAATCGAATTTTTAAATATCTTTGTCGTAGTTTCCTTTGAAAAATAAATACATAAAAATTTTTTAAAAAATTAATTGGTCTTCCTTCAAGAATAAGGTTGTAAAAGTGTATCTAATTTTAAGATTTTAGGACTATGTATTTCAATCTGTATCTAGATATTTAGAAGAAAAAACTGAATTAGTCCGAAAAATGTTGCTATTGCTCCGGTATCACTAAAGTTTTGTGTTTCATTTGTGAAGGACATTTTATTATAAATATTTATTTTTAAAGACGTTTATCTCACGATTAAGAGATTAAGAATGCTGAACATATACTTAATTAACTAATTAATTTCGATAAACTACACATTAATATGAATTTGTTATCTTCTTCTTAGTGTTGAATTTCTACCTCCATTCTAAATATTCTCTCATAAAATTAATTGGTCAGATATCGTCTGCTGTGATCTATGTAAAATGCTATGCCTGTTAATTCTATTCTCCTGCAGGTGTGAAAACTCATTATATCGCCCGGATTCAAGATGATTTCAAACAGGCGTTCAGGCTTACTTCTAGATCACTCTACGCCCCATAAGATAATTTGTGTTCTGTGTCTTCGATCACTCCCGTTAACATGCTAAATTTAATCTAATTCCGACAACTTGTATCATTCTCTACACAGATTCAGTTTTAATGGGACTCGTCTTGAGTAATGAGGACTTTAATTAATTCCTTTCGTGGCAAATTCATCTGTGCAGTAAAATGCCAAAACAAGATTGCCATCATTATCTACCGCTTCGATAGTGTGATATCGAAACAAGTTAATAATAGGTTTATCGATTCCATTTATTTCTGTCCTGTTGTAGTGTACTGGTGCGAAATTTAGGAAAATGCAGTAGGCATTTCTAGAATATGAAAGGTTTGCACAAAGTGCTAATTCAGTGTTCGCTTTTTAAGTCGCCGTTTTGTTCGGCGGGAAAAGGTGACGGTATTTGAGTCCACAATGGAAAATAATTTTATTATTGTTTGCATTAAATTTGGATAAATGATCGTGAATCATTTTTGTCATAAAAAATATCCGACATTTTAAGAACTGTCCAGAGAAAGAATCATTGTAAAGTCGTTATAACGTCATGGTCCTTTCAGGATGAATATGATGCACCTAGTGGTTGAGCTTTGATTTAGAATCTCTTCCTCAAGAATTCACGTTGTTCCCTTTAAGAATTGTGCTTCACGTTACGTTTATGACTACTTTCTGAACAAACCACAATAAGTCCCATTTTTTGAAACAAAAGATACAACTGATTCAGAAAATATAAATATTATTTATATTTTTTTTCTAAATTAAAAAAAAATCAGTTTATATTTTATTTTAAGAAGGTGTTAACCAACTTTTTAATACCTGTGATATTTTAAAGGGTGTAAAGAGCCACTTTAAAGAATTTATTTTCAATTACGCAATTTTTTCTCTATCAGTAAAACTTCCAAGCGAAATTTGCGTATTCATATCCTTCAACATTTTCTGCCTTTATTTCCCTAAAACATAATTTGCATAAATCTACTTTAACCAGTCCTAAGTCTGTCTATTCTATAGATGTCGGCGACACCTGCGTTCGAAAACCTGGTGATATTCAATTCCATTCCGCAAGCAATATATCTCTTTTTGGATGTATCGTGACTTTCAGCGATCCTAAAGCGTATGCACTTATGCTTTATCTAAAGAGCGCTCCGTATGACAGACACAAGGGAATCCGAGTTCAAGGTATTCTTACGTGATGTTATAAATTTTTGTCTGGCAAATTCTAGTGAAATCTTGGATTGAATACATTCGTTTTTATTTTATTCTAGGAGTGTTTCGTTGCCTGCCAGGTAACATAGGGTGAAATGTCCGACTGTACCCCCGACAGTCCTATCGAATAGCTACAACAGAAATTTTTTGATTTTCCCGAATATACTGAAAAAGGGGATTACGATGTTTCGTCCTTTTGGGGACAGAAATGACTAATCCCAGGCAGGAAATCGACAATTTACAATTTTATCCTTAGGAAATTGTAGTGGGACCTGAATCTGTCTGCATTTTTTAAAAAAATCTTACTTTTAGGAAGATGAAGAATAGACGGCAAATTTAAGGCTGTTTTCTTTTTGTATATTGCCAAGGAAGTTTACGCAATCGGCAATCTTAATTTACTACACAAAGGGATGATATACTCATGGGTCGACATAATACCGCAGATATTCTTATAGCATTTCTAATATTTTCTTTTGAAGTAGCCAATTTCTATCAATTTTAATTTTTTTATCGGTTTTCTCCAGGTTTAAAGCTGTCGTATGAGTCGTAAGCTGTATTTATGATTTTCTTAAAGTTTTAAAATATAAAAGAAAGAATGGTTTTTTAATACAATAAGCACTTTTCTCTGAAAAATAAAATATGAAGGATTATTTCGATTTCGGCATTCAAATCATATACCACTTGTTAAATGGTAATTTGAGAATGATGGTTCACTGAACGTTTTTTAGAGAATTTAGAATAACCTTCAACTTTTATATGTCGAAAATCAGGCCCAAGTCTAATAAGATCGTATATGATATTTTGTTATTTTCTATTTTTTATTTTTCCTTTCAACGCCTTTTTAGAAGCACGTGTTTTGGTGTATATTGTTTTTCTCAAACAATTTTTAACAAAAGTTTTCGTGACTTTCTTCAACAAAAAATTTTATTTTAAATTCTATAAATTTATAAAAGCGACTTACCTCTCTAATAATCTCTCTAATATCTCATACCTCTGCTCCTAGGTATTATATTCTCTTTCGGAAATTGGCTAAGGAGTTTTTATTTATCAACAGAATTTACACTATTTAAATATCCGCAGATCAACACGTCGTTTACTATATGAAGTTGCTTTTGTAGGTATTTTCGCCCCCTTACTCTTTTCAATTTTTAATGGTATAGAATAAAACTTTTAATGAAATTTATTCGAATATGAAAAATTCATTTTTTAACCCCTTATTCAAAAGTCAAGAATGTTTTCTTTTTAATCTAAGAAAGTAGCTTGAACTTTAGTTACACAAGTATATCATTGTCAGTTTCATTGCATTTATTGATCAATTATTTCCTAGAAACTATGCCAATGAAATTCTCCCATTACTTCTCTGTATTCCAAATTCAAGAGTGCAAATATGCAAAAAGTTCTTATTCCTAGAATAATTGATCAAAGATGTTTGAAAGGCAGCCTGCAAGTGGATCAAAAATGAAAACATGTTATTCGGGATAAATTTAATGCAATCACGGCGACGTCCTCGGTTTCACTTTACATAATCAATTTTCCTCCGGCGTCAACACGTTCGGCAAACATGGCCCATGCAAAGGAAGGCAAAAAGGGGAATCGGAAGCCGCCAAAGAATATTAAAATTGGAGGCACATCACCTTCAGCTGCACGGCCAAAATTCAAATTCATAAATTTTCAAATCAGTGGGCCTACGATTTGCACCTGTACTTGAAACACTTCGGGACGCCTCAATTTTCGCGGAGGCACCCAAGGTCACCTCATTTCTTCTAATTTGTAATTTTAATTCAAGAACCTTTCCGGGTGTGCTATCGGTGAGGGTTATCCTCGAGCAAACAAGGTAAACACAGGGAACATTCTGACGTGCCGTTCCCCAATAAGCGCGACCAGCGTATTAACTACTGTTCGTCGGAATTTCTGAAAATTACCTTATTCCGTGAGGCTCCACAAATGCTGAAGGTTTGCACGAACCCATCTGGGTCAGAGAAGTCTGTTTGACTCGGGGGTGTTTGATTTGGTTGCTAGACTTAGAACCTGGGACTAGTTGGCGGTTGCCAGACACTGTCTAACCCAGTTATGGATTTCATATCGTAAACAAATCGAACGCAATGCCGGGCGGGGAATTGGAAGTGCGGCTATTCTTTTGAAGATATTGGCTAGCTGGCGAACGCAGTGGAATTTCGGGAGGTATTTCCGTTGCGGCGTTATTTGCGATTTTATAAGACGGGCAATAAATCGACTGGTGAGTGCGAGTGGCCTCAGAGGCCACCATTGTCATTCATATCGGTCATGCGCGTGATCTGTGGACCCAAAAATAGATTTTCATTCATAAACAGAACACAGAACAGAGCCGGGGCTCTGGTGCTCAAAAGCCGGCGACATTCTGGCGGAATGAGCTCACAATGATCCGCGGACCGCGTCACGAGTCCGCGAATCAAATGCTAGTTTAGATCGCCATCGCCATTCAGACTCTCTTATTACTTATTAGTCAAATTGATCAATTAAGACCAATCAGACCTAATAAAGCCAGAGCGCTCTTGGTGAGTGCCATCATGCATTTAGCCGGATTAGCGGAGGTGTACCTACTCCTGTCCGGATAGATACAGAGTACCCACGTCGGCGGGTATTTCGGGAAGATGTTTTCCCACCGAAACACACTTGTGCGCTGAAATGAACATGAACATGAATTCCCGAAATATACTGGCCAGACGGTCCTAAATTTATTTCCAACTACTCCGCCATTCTGCCTGGATTTTGTGATACTCGAATTCATCCCGGCTTTTGTTTGCAGAAGGCGCTAACCTTGTTAACTCGGCTTTAGTATTTTGGTTCTGTAATATTGTCATTGATATATTGAAATAGTAAGACTTGTGTTGTCTTTTGGTTTGATTAAACTACCACATCGAGATCCGAGTATCACTATTTTCATGTTGGCGAAAGGCACCGTAAACAATCCCATACTATCGGAGCTCTGTGTTTAGCTAAAATCATAAAGTTCATTACCGTATGATTTGTTACTATTCTGTAGAAAGGGCTAACTCAATTTTCTCGGAGTATATTCAAAAGATGAAGTAGGTACAAATGGCTTTAAAGATGAATTCAACTCTCGCACTTCGGGGATTCGGTACCTTCAATGTATTTCTTTTTAGAGCTTATATTTAGTTTTTTTAGTAGAATCGAACTACAAACCGTAAATGGATTTTCATTAGATGTTCCTTATCTAATTGAAAAATATACTTCATTTTTTACAATTCGTTGAGGGTTATTTATTCATTAATACTTAAATAAACACAGTACAGAACAAGTTGTACCCCTTTCAGACCTTCATGTGCAAATAGAGAAGGTGAACTAAAGCTGATATTGAACTTTTGTTTTTTAAACATCTTACGAAACGTAACGAATAATGGAAAAAACTAAAAGAAAAATTTTGGATTACTTTTGAATAATGGTCTATTGTTGCCATAAGTAAATAATCAAACTGGCATACATTTAAAGTGAAATTTTTCACTTTTAACGAGAAATTCAATAGTTCGTCTAAAGTCTAATGTTTTTTTTTTATAGAAAGTGTTTTCAAATTTTCTCTCGAATCTTCACTTGATCTTGATTTTCACAAATGGTAACCTTTTATAAATCGTAGCACTATTCTTTGGTAATATTAAAGAGAGGATTCATTAAAAGTCAGCTTTGGTGCAACCAACCTAAGGTCCAGATTTTCAAAAATCCAAAAGAGTGCCAAGATTTCAGAAAATGTGAAGTTTTTTATTGATTACTTTCGTAGTGATTAAGTTTTAGTTGAATGTTCGTTCGATATTTGAGCGTCAACTTTTTATTTCCTGCTATAAGTGGATAATTAATTTTTATTTTCATAAATATTTTTCCAAAGATTTTATTGCCCAGTAGCAAAATGCCAATAGTTTGTTCGGTTCTAATTGTTATTAGTAATAATAAACCTCAGTGGAATTTGTGGGTCTAATTACTAGAAAGTGCAAAAAAGTGCAAAATTCCGAACATAAACTAATTTCAGTGGTAGGCGTCAGGTGGAGAATAATTAAAATGTTTCCGGGAATAAATTTTAGTTTTGGAAGTTGCGGATTGGAACACGGTGCTAAGTTGCATTCTATGCTTTATGACCGGAAGCGGGAATGAGAAAGCGGTGTTTAATGGGGGAATTAATCCAAATCTACGAAGTGTTTTCCGTGATTTCCTGCATACCGGCCGATCCTTACAATTGCGCTTATATCATCGTTTATTTATTTTTTGTGGCGTCTATTTACTCGAAGTTGTGGCTATTTTTAGGCAGCAAATGGCGGTTCCGATCCAAGCGAACTTCTAGGAGGTAGAAATCGTGTTTTGGCTTCTAAGAAAATTCAATTCAATTCAATTCAAAAATTTATTACGATTTACTTTCACCAGTGGGGAATTAATTTACTGCTGCACGAGAACAGAAATTCCCATTGCCCGCTGCCGGCCCTTCAGAAACAGGAAAGACACTCTGCACCTTTTGGCTCTTCGCTCGTTCAGGTGAATTCTGCGATGAGGTTGCACGGGCACCTAGTCGTTGTTTATGTAGTAACAGCAATGGTATTACATTATTTAAGTGTTCGCCCTTGCTATTTATACTCAGTGTTTTATTGCAAGATATAGAAACTGCTGCTGCTTTTTAAGTTTTGTGCTATGCGACGAATTGCACGAAAATGTATGTATAGATTATTTGAATAGAATATTTGTAATAATTTGCCTGTCCACGTATCTATTCTATGTTGCTTAAATGCAGTTCGTACAATTATAAATTATATTGTATATTATTAAGCTTGATTTACACGCACTCGTCTGCAAAGATTTTATCCCTGAGAGATGGTATATGATTTCGGAATATAGCGAAACCAATACCTGAATATGAGAGGGTTATGTACTACAATACAAAAGTAAGATAACCTTGGGAAAAGGATTCTTAAGAGACAATGCTGACTGGTTTATAATTTAGTGTGTTTTTATGGCTACAGCTTAAAATTAAATTGTCTACCTAGTACCTATGTTAAAACAATGCGTTCGATTTTTTTTGGATTAATTATATGTCCCCTGATAGACTAAAATATGGGAATTGCCATTTCAATTTTATGTCCTTTTTCTTTTTTATTAGAATTTCATTTTTTGCATTGACGGTGGACGATCCCAACTCACGTCAATTCAAGATTTCTTGTACTGATATTAACGATCTTCTTTCTCTAAATTTGTTTTACTAACATGTTCACCATCCATTGCGATTCTTCTAGTGTGCTCATATACTACACTGCTAGGGGCATCAAGGAACACAAAGGCATCGGATAGCAGAACCTAAATAAACGGGGATTATAAAAGCCGGTGGGGCATTGTAAATATAATAGCAAGTTATGCGTACGACTATTTCAAGTTATGCGGTGATAACTTAACCTTTTCCCTCGAAAAACTGACCAACATACGGCCAGACAAACATTGTCTATTGTTTATCTTAATAACGGTTCAAATTATTGCCCTGAAACAGCGAACAAAAGATTCGGCGTGAAGGTTTGCAAAGACCATCCCACTATTTATTCTACTTTTGGTCGCTTTTTTTCCTGAACAGATCGAATTTCCTGCTGCCTTTGGATGGAACTGGACTGGTGTGATATCATTGCAGTGACCCCCGACATTTTAGCCACTCAACCTCCACCGAGACCACTGTGTTCGAAAACAATTCTAGCATAAATCCGAAGTAAGCCAAATTCCCAACTTCATAGAGTGTGTATTACTTAGCGATGTTGCAAATCTATCTTGTGAACAGAGCCCTTTGCCCTCCGCTGGACACTTTGCTCGAGACGGGGACCAAAAGAGGCTCTGTTATCCCGCTCCAAATTAAGTAGTCCCACTGGTGTGGGAAATAACTCGTGCTAAGCGCTGTTTTATTGCTCCCAAATGCCCGATGCCCTCCCCTCCTAATTTATTAAATGAACTTTTTGAAAGGAACTCCAACACTCCAGTTCCCCGCAACCGGAGGGCATTATGAAGACGAACGGCAGCTGGCTCTGGAAGTGGAAGGAACTGCATTTTTCCTAATTACCGGCAAGTTTATTACAATTGCTTTGTCCCACAAAATTCGTTTGTTCTCGCCCGATTTCCGCTGCGCGAGCTGGGGATAGATTCCGAGATGGGACATACCCACTCCGTCGCAGAGTTGTTCCCGAAGATCCTGCTGCACCGGAACTTTGCTGGCATGGGACCTATGTTGTAGTACTAGATCTCAGCTCGAGCCATCGCCAAAGTTGTCCCCTTTGTTTTACATCAAGTATGCGGTCACTGACGGGAGCCTCCCGTAGCTGCGTTACTATGCGACTGCGACGTCATAACAAAAAGAAAATCATGCGCTCTGAATCGCAGTGCTGCTCTCCGAGCTTTTCATGCTCCCGAATTCCCTTGGGGAACGGGAGGTATTCTCGCTCCCAGACCTCCTCGCACACAGTCTCCTGCAGCAGGACTTCGACAGTACAGCACACATATTGTCTAGATCCCGGATCAAGAACGACCTAGAATGCTGCTTCGAATTCTAGGCTCGCGGGGAAAGTGATGTTTCCCTTCTGTTGTCTGCCGTTCATCGATTAGTACCCCGCCCCGCGCGGCACCAATTTCAAATCTGACATGTGTTGCATGTTAAAGTTCCATGAGGAGTCAGACCATTGTACCTTTGATTACCAGCCAGTGCTTCCCTTTTTTGCCCGACTGCCAGGCGAACGACTTCGCTTCTACTCCATTTGCCAACGGCTGGCGGCGGCTCTGTTTCCTTGCCAATTCTATCCGGACGAATTTTTTTTCCGTATTATCCCGCAAAGCTGTCTCGCTCCCGGGTAAAGTTGCCTGAATTGTGTGCACATTGCCAAGCCAAAGGAAACAACAAGGAATGCAATAAATCGCAGATTTAAAGCTCTCACTATAAACTTTAAGGGTATTCCTAAGTAATTTTCGGTATTTTACTCATTTCATTCTACTCGGTGATTAATGGGTCGAAAACATGTTTTCGGACGGACCTTAGACGTCTGATTAATTGGCGAGCTAAATCCCTTTAAAGGATTTGCTGCCGAATACCGCGCTAAGTTTAAATATTGAAAGTCGTCCTGGAGGTTTTCGAGAACTTAGTTTTCCGAAATCAAATCAGTATCTACGATAGTTTCGATAGATTCCGAATAGCACCAATTCCTTTTTGGTCACATCAGGACGAAGGTAGCATGAAAAAGGAACAGTAATTCTTTAACAATGAGAAAAGTGTTGGTGAAACTTTGGATTTTGATATAAAGAAGGACTGTATGTATTTCTGAGAAAATATTTTTTTTTGTGTATTGTTGGACACTCTCACTTTAAACTGGACAATTTTTTAGATGTCGATCTTCTCCAGTATGTAGGCACCTCCATAAGTTGACTATCTTGGATATTGAATGCATACGTCATAAAAAGATTCGCTAGAAAATTCTCTTCCTTCCTGACTGACATGAGATGTATACATTTTTGTATAGATATGCATGCTTTTCCTACCCTAACTTATTTTTTGTTCAAATTAATACATGGCTCTTTACTTTAGTGATTACAGACGAAAATTTACTTTTAATTACCTCTATGTATAGTATATAAAAAATTACATCTAGTCTTTAAAACAACCCCATTTTATGAGCATTTATAGGCTTCGTTTTTACATTACCGGCGTGAGATTCCTCTATTTGATTTTTTTTCACTGTTTAACTATTGATTTCGATGTCTTTTTTAGAATTAATTATAATTGGTTCTTAAATGCACAATGTACAATATGCGTATAATATACAAATGTGGAGACTTGTATTTTCGAAGTTTATGAGGATTTTATATCTTTGAGAAACTGCATTATGTTCTTAGAGACCTTAATAAATTTTTAATTTACAATTGGAAAACAATTGGGAAACAATTGAACATACACCATTCCACTTTCCAGATTTACAAGACTATTCTCTACTTTTGAGTAACTGTAAGTTTATGTATGTAGCAATAGAACCACTTTTATGAAAAAGGACAGCTTTTCAGTGTTGTCTTTTTTTAAAGTCCAGAGTGGATTTTATTCCATCTACATACCTGCAAAAATACTCTATCCACTTAGAGAGGACGACTCTGTTCAAAAAGTGTTAACAGTTCGCCAAAGTTTTCAGGTTTATTTAAGCGAAGACTAATTACTTCTTTAAAATGAGGCGCACGTCTGTATGCCGCCTCGAAAGCTCAGGCCAGAAGTAAGGTTTCCAAAATTCATTTGCTAAGACCTCTCTGTTTGTTTCAAATTAATTACAACGGCTTATGCCGGTAGCGCTTAATTACTTTTACTCTCGGGAATGGGGCGGGCAGGGGGAGTTGGCAGCTTAAGCCTATTACCCGCAAATATTTCTATTATCGACTTTTGCACTACGGACTTTTGAAGTTTCTTATCTGCGGACGCTTCACGCCCAATTTATCAAATATCGATAAGCCCGGTTTGTCTTAATGAAGCAATTAGTTTGCAGTGGCATTTCTTGGCTGCTGTCGTGAGGGAAAAAATCTTATTAGAGGGCAGTTTTGTAATTTGCCAGCGACAATGAAAGTTTCAAATTCCTTTTCCTGTGGTGGCAGCAGGGAGGGAGGATCATTTAAAATTTACGATGCCTGAACAACTTTTCATTTTACAGAGTTCATCTACGTTTTTCAAGTGAATTTATTTCTCCTGAAACACTTTCCATCTTATGAATTTCCTCCAAAAGGAACACTGTTCGGAAAGACATTTCATAATGAGCAATTAAAATTTCACGTGGAGTTCACGTCTGCGGGGAAAGTGGGCGACGGGGCGGGTAGTGCTTGCCTACATACTTCTTTTATAATGGAAATGTATTTAAAGCACGGAGTGTGTTTTAATTAAACCTAAATGCTCCAGTTTGGTGTTGATGTGATTTGCCACTAAGCCTCTCAGTGAGCAGGGCTTTGTATTTAGCGACGTACACTGAGTTGGAACGATTTCAAAAGTTACCTACACGGGAGGGTAAAGGTAGAAGACCTTTAGTACTTTCACGAATGAATTCATTGTAATTGGATATTTTGTTCATTTCTTTTATTCCTTATTTTAGAATTTTTTTTCCAGCCATCAGACTTCGGCATTGCCTCAGGAAAATGTGAGAATTGTATTTTTATTTTTGAACTTACGAAAGTGAGGTGTTCATATGAAGATAAGATCTTTTTAAATCGTACGTTCCCTTATTAAGCAGCAATTGATAACAACTTGATAAGATCTGCGCGCTAATTATCAATTACAGTACAATAAAATATTTAAGCCATTTTAATGCATGGAAACCGCGTACCTCCAATTTACAATCGCGTATAAATTCGGTCATTTTATTGATTCTCGTAGTTTTCTAATTGATACCCCAAATGATGCAGGGAAGGAATCCACCGTTGAAATGAAATAGATGAATTGGTATTGTACGGAATGTTAAAAAAAAAAAAAAATCAAGGAGAAACATTGTTCTAGTATACGTTTTTATAAGGTTATTCGTTGAATTTAGAAGAAATGATGTTATATATGGATTCGTTTAATCAAAGATTAATATAATTCATAAAACTAAGAAAAAAAGACACTCTATTTCATATTGATTGAAAGTCAGCAAAGAGAGCTACATCGTTTCATTTTCATAATGAGCTTTTTCGTCTATGTACTTTAGGTATTAGAAAATGTCCATTTCATCAAAGCCAGAATAAAATGATAAAAACACCAAAAGATTTAATAAAACACATTCAAGTATGCCATTATAACTTTTGCAAATTTCATGGTGATGTGCATCAACTTTAAGAAAGTCTTGATTTTTTCGTTTAAAATCCATTAATTTATTTTCTAATTATTAAGTACACCCATTCCGATTTACACGGTACTTAATTTACACAGTATTTAATTCGTGATATCAACCAAAATTTACTATAATTATCGAACCCGACAAAAGACTGTAGTTCACCTCGTCAGGTGGTAGCTATGACAAAATAAGACATCCTCCTGGATTAAATTTCCTTTAGGGACTCGGATCATGATTTGTGGGACATCAATGAAAAAAGAATCCTACCTTTTTAAAACCTTTGGCGACAAATAAGGACTGATTTTAATTTTCTTTGTTTTTATTTCTTATGGATAATTTGTAACTTATTTTTATATTTTTCATTTTTATAAATGCATTTAAATATTAAATATAGCATGTTTATGTTTGATTATTATTTGAATACCCTTCGACCTTAACTTCTATACTTTTCGTTCAAACAACCGACCTCCGTATTTCCATAAAATTCTTGCCCCATTTTACACGGTTATTATGAGCATATTTGCGACATTTCCCTATATTCTTTGATTCGATTTACACGGTGTAAGTTTTAGTTGAACCTATCCTACTATTTTATATGCATACTGTGTATCATTTTACACGATTTTCCGTATAAATCGAGGGATGGGTGTATTTTTACGGCCTCTCAAAAATCTTTGATTTATTAGTTGAAACCTTTTTTCTTTTCCTACAACCTTTTAGTCTTCATCATCCCTTTTACTGGGATAACAATCAGGCAAAAAGGTAAACGTATCAGATACAACTTTCAGATACTTTCCATAGATGTTTTTATAAAAAGGAAAAATCTTAATATTACTTATTTTTCCAAGAATTAAACTGTCTATCAATTAGGAGTCCGTTTGTACGTGGAAATTATTACTTTACAACTTTTTATTAAATAAATAATCATTTATAAAATTTGAATTGACCTCTCACCTATTATTTTTCATAGAAATTTCGTATTGTCGATTTTCCTGAAGATGAAAGATAAAATTTTTGAATCATTTTCGAACATTATGGGCCATTAACTGTAGTACCAGCTTAACTAAAAGAAACTTTCCTAATAGCTTTGAAAAAAATAAAACTTTATGCTAACTCTGAACTACTACTGCTGTCCAATTTCCTTATAAATCATAAAGTTATCGTCGAGACTTGCTGAGGCTTTTTTATTGGACCTAAGGACCTTTAATAGAATAATTCGATGAAATATTACATTGCTTTTTTTCTTTAATAGAATATTATAAAAATGAAGCTTTGTTAATTTTAGTTTCTTTTTTAATTTGAAGATTCGAGGTTAGAAGATTAACATTTTGAATATAAATGTTTTCAGACATTTTTTTAAAATCTGGTCTATTTGAAGATGCTGTCCTTAGGATTTCCTACTGATGTTGGTTCGAATCAAATACAATTTTCCAAGAACCTTTAATCGTATTAATATCCACAAAATAAGCTCAACTCAAAGGTGGAGGTCATTAGTACGCACAGATATTGAACAGCTTGTTAAGAAAATTCGCTCATCAGTCCTAATACGGCCAATTACCACATATTTGAGAGCTGCTGCCAATCCCGTGCTATGACGCCATTATTATTTGTATTATGATATTTATGGCATAGGTAATGAGGGTTTCTCGCTTCGGCGCCCGGAGCTGGAGCTGGAGGACACTCCTAAAAATTTCGATCACATCCTGAGGGAATTTTGTATCATTTTCTTTGGTCTTAAACAGTTCGCCCCGGACGGAGGGGACGAAAATCGGAATTCCATGGGATTGCTTTTTGGGTCACACAGCAAATCTCAGAATTCTTCGGAAGCCCATTACACTCCTTTGCAAACTCCTAAGAGTTAAAACTGTCCCCCAACTCTTCTATCTCACAAGCAATCTGGGAAGCGAAGACTATTTAGAAGGAGCAGTTTTGCTCTTCAAGAAGCCCTCCGAGGCGATACAAGGAGAGTGTGAAAGCACGTGACAATTGTATCACCGACAAATGATCATAAAACGGAAAATTACGTGATTGCGATAAAAAGGATTTTCTGCGAATGGGAGTGGGTGTCCCGGGAGTTGGGGATGGAGCGCAATGTGTATATGAAAATTCTAGCATGTTCCCATCATCGGTGGCAGGTTTTAAGAGGGTAAAATGAAAGCCACGGGATAAACAAAAAGAAATCCGAAACGAATCCGCGGAGAAGTAGGTCAACATTTGAGTTTTGCTCGTATGTTTAGTTTTCCACGCTCGAGTGCAATATGCGCTTGTTAAGGGCTGAAGTGGCTCACTTAGTTTTGCTTTACGGCAGTCTCTTACACTATACCAGCTTCGTCTACGATGTGTGTTTGCATTGGCTTTACGGGGGCGTACTTCCCACCACCGGCCCCATCCATGATGTGTGTTAGCATTTGTACAGCGCTCGGTTTCATCAGGTGCTTTATATGTGAAAGAATGATTCGGGAGGGGTTGGGGGGGCGGGGTGGTCGCCTCTTTACTAAGCTCTGCATCCTGTTCGCATTAGACGGACGCCCACTCATCAGTGCATAACCTCTCGGCTCAGCTTAGACCCTTCAGACCTTACCAGCTTAAAAGTCTCAAACCTTGGCACTATATGGAGCTATTAGTCGGCCTCTGGGCGGAGCCCTAACAAATCGCAAATTTCTGATGAGTGTGGAAAATAATTTCGTCCCGAAGTGGGTAAGTCGAGATATGCTGGTTGCTTCGGAACCTTCTAAACCTTCTAAACCTTCGAGCGTACAATTTCCTGTGCGGGTAATTAACAGCGTTGGGTCCTTATTAGGTCGAATAAAGTCTTCCAACGGAGCGGATATGCAATTAAAGCGCGGCGCTTGTTGGCGCTCGGATTTCATTTCGCGGCTCATTCAACTTCAATTCACTTTTTGAATTAGCCCCCCGGTTGATGAATTTCGCCCCGAGAGAGGAGCCCCAACAAGGCCGCGATTCAACATTTGGACCGAAAAAGCTCCGGTCGGGTCATCATTTAATCAATAACTCCTGTGCCAATGGCAATTAATTTGATTTGTTGGAAGGGAAAAATTTTATATACGCCGCCATAAATCACATCTCGGGTACTACAATTTGATCGGATATCTGTACTGGACCACTGGGATATGGTGTTAGGCAATATCGTTGCTTTCCAACTACCTACCCATTCGTCTAATGGACTTTGTTTGCACTTCGAATTGTCGCTTCCTCTGCTCACTGCATTTCGATTGAAAGTAGGGATTAGATATAGTCGTAATAAAAGTACTGATTTTCCTTTTGGGGAAACCCCCGGTCGGGGAGTTCTAATTTACTATGTGACAAACAGAATTGAATTGGCCGTGCTTTGCGCCGCACTCAATCGCTGAATTGCGACTATTCTAGAGCTAAATTCGTAGTTCTGTGCTGGAGTGCCGATCATTAATCACCCGTGTTTTGTGGAGACATTTGACAGTGCTTTAATGCTTTCCATCAATGGCATATTATTGCTGTAGTGTCCCTGCTGCACGAGTTGCTGCTGCCGATAGTATTCACTAGTGGAAGAAGACATAGTCTTTAAATATAGTCTATTTACTTCTCCTCTTCAGTTCTCAAATATTTTGTTTTCTTGAAAGTGGAAGACTACATCCAAGGATTAATTGGTTTATTTTGGTCTGGTTGTTTACAGTCTATTCATTGAGTGTGTTTAAAGTTATGGCTTTCTTAAGATGTTTTAGAATCGTGAATTGACTGTGATTAATTTCCAAAGTAGTTGTTTTTAATCCTTAGTTAGGCTTCAGTTGCAGGATGTCACATACATTTCTGAAAATAATATCCGTTGCCAAAACAAATTTACCTCTGTCTTAAAGAACTTAAAATTGTTTCTTTGGTATATTTTTATTTTCGCAACAAATTAAAAACCTATTAAAGCTTCGTCAAATCTAACTGCTGCATATCCTCTCCAATTTGACAAAGTACTAAAATTTAAAGAAATAAATGTGTTTTCTGGGTAATATCTAATAAAATTTTTATTAAAAGAAGTGCAGAAGTAATTAAATATTCTGAAGAAACTCAGATCCTCTATAATTATTTAAATTACTATCCATTGAAACAAAATTAGTATTACTAGAGTTATATTGAACTGAGGAAAGTCTAGTAAATCCTATCACTAACGGTTTGTCGGCAATTTTATTTCAAAAAACGTATAGTAAAGTAATAAATGTATATTAATGCATTTATCTGAAAGAAAAGCTTTTAACACCTTTAGAAAATAGATTGAATGTCTTATTAAAGCCTAGTACAACTATAGTCTTCATTTTTAATTGATCAGTTAACAATGGACATATCTTAGAAATTAAAATTAATTCAAGAAGTAACAGATAATTATACAGACGGGTAAAATTGTGTAGTATATTCACGTTCCAAACATTTATCGGTAGTTACCTATGAAATTCTACAACAATGATTTAAAAAAAAAAAAACTGTATTGCAAAAGACCTTAAGACGATTTATTTCTTATATAATAGTTTTGATTAAGAAACACATACCTAAGGTAAGAATTTACCAGCATAATCTGTGTAAATAAGGAAACAATTAATTTTGTAAGACTTCAAAGCCCATGGAGAACTCACAAGCTCAAAATTTATATCTGCGATACCTTACTCCATCAGATCCCTTTTTCTATCATTCCAATTCTTCTATATTTATGATGCCATTTTATTCTAGAATAGAATTATGGTTTTTTCCACACGTAGGGACCGAAAAAAAGTTAATCTAAATAGAATTTTCCACTATACAATTTCGATCTTGTGCGAATGGAAATTCCATTACAGTTCTTAGGGCACCTGACAAGTCAGCATGGCGTATGCATTCACCCTGAAAATTTTTTGGCTTTTTCAGCCCGCAGCGAAGATTCAAGATTTTTCCAACATTTGCCCATCGTCCACAGAAGTTCATTTTAGCACAAACATGTTCGTTCAATTCAATTTTCGCTCCACTTTTAAAAGAGATTCTGTGTCCACAATGGTGCCATAGCGCCCTCTATTAAGGATCTTTGTCGGTCAGACTTCGATGCTGTGTAATTCTGTTCCAGTACATTAACTCAATTTTATCAAATTCAGTAAAGGTGCAGTAGACGGGGTATATCTGAAAACCCAAAAAGATCATTTCAATCCGTTAAGTGGAAGTCCATGTGAATTACAGGATGGCTCAGATCATCCACCCACACCTGTGGGCTGTGACCTGCTCTTCCGCCATTCTGGCATTTCCACCAGAATCTACCTTTAACCTTTGCCTACCGTTTCTGCCCTGTACTTTATTTGCTTGCAATTCCCAGAGCTGGAGGATTACTTTTGACCCCAGGCAAGGGTGGATGGGCAACTGCAAAACATGGCTCCGCTAGAGCGCAGTCTGGCGAAGACACACCATCACAACCATCTTATCCCCTGCACGCAGGCCTGCAGTGAGTTTAATAAGCAAAAAAAGGAAAAAGTATCAACAAAGCCATTTGCACTTGGGCTCAAGTATTGCACTTTCCTTGAGAATTCCGGGAGCCTGACTATTTTCGTGCAAATTACCCTTCGTTCTCCTATGCCAGCAACGCCATCTGTGCACGTGGTCGTGGCCTGCAATTTTAATGTCGAAGAAACACACTCGGCCAGGCCTTAATCCTTCGTCTTCCTGTAATATAGCAGGGGCTTTGCTTTCAGCTCCTTTAAACGCGCCGTAAATAACGATTTTCGCGAAAAAGGTGAAATGCTCAGTACATCGTTGAGCCACTGTAGTTTCTGCTAGCCTCGTCTACTAACGTTCAAAACAGGCGTTGTTTCGTCGACTTCTAATGCGAGCAATGATAAGACGATAGAACGACTATCACATGAAATGTAAATCAATATCGTCCAAGTGCGGCAGGCCAAGGTATTAAGTACCATTCAAGTTTGGAAGTCACCGTTCGGATTTCTAACGACCTAGACGATTTTGACAGCAATTTACAGCGATCTATCACCGGAGGATTAGTTCCAGCACGAAGTCATTGTGGTAGCTGTTAAGGTTATTGCCTACAATCCTGTCGTGGACGTTCAGAACCGTCGTCATCGCCTTGTTCGAGGTGAATCCGTTTGGAGTCACCAACATTACTTTAATTGTTCGCCGCCAAAGTTTTTCTCAAGTTGCTCTGATGATGGGATACATCATGGGGTGTGCTTGTTTTAAAGGTAACATGTTTTTAAGGAATCGAAAATACTTGACCGATTGATAGAAAATCGAGGCAGAACTACTTTTGCGCAAAAAAAGTTTTATTTATTTATTTTTTTAAGTAGGTAATTTTAAGATAATTTTGTTAAAAGTTGTAGGAAACTTCGTGAAAAGTACCATAAGAGCTATTTAAAGGACAAACGGTGTTTTACGCTTAAAAATAAAAATTAAGTTTGATTTTTTCTCTAAGTTAAAGTTAAAATTGGAGAATTAAATTTGATTTTTCCGTTAGTGTTATAATTTTTGGTCTGATACAGCTTGAACATTTTAAAATTCTCAAATTAAAAAAAAACACTCAAGTTTTATATTTGATTTTGCTTCTACTTAAATTAATGTTCTAATTTTTACCCAATCTTCCAAGTTAAGTAAAGTTTTGATTTAGTATTGTTGTTTTTTTTGTACATAGTATGGATCTGTACATTTGCTTATTACGAGTTTTGCGTGAGGAAGGAAAAAAAAATATAAAACAAATGTGACAAAGCAAAAATAAAAAAAAAATAATTAATTATAAAGCCTCATATCTATGCTGTGTCCAGTAATTTTTTTTTATCGTAATAAAAACCCCATCTTTTCTTTTTTTGTTCGGACGAAGGCAGATAAGGGGAATTCGGTTTGGTTGTTCATAGTGTCCTTGTTAACCTAGGAATTTAATTTAAAACTGAATCAGGAATCATAATCCAGAATGAATGTTGAATTTCCTTAAAGCTTTATGAACTGCGGGTGTACCTTAGTCCTATAATATTTGCTGTTCTTTTAAAGAAGTTTAATTGTAATTATTTCTTTTGTCTTCAATGGCTGCCATTTAAGTTATTGTCCATTAACTAGGAAAATTCTGTGCGTACATTCATGTGGTTAGTTTTTACTAGGAACGAAATTTCTTATTTCTTTGGCCCGAGCCAAAGGCGTTCTATCCTTTGTAGCTAAACTTCTCCAGAGATTTTTATTTCCTTAAGGCATGTCAAAATCATAAAGGAAATGTTTTATCTAGAACCCTTTGTGCGCCTTGACGACTGTTTCGGGTTCCCAAAGATTACTTCAGTCCAGACGAAGAGATAGGCCTGTAAGTTTTTTGCCCCTCGTCGGTTCCACAAATCGGCATCCTTGTGCCGACAGACGTTGAATCTTAAAATTTGTATTATTTTAGTTCTATCCATGAAGAACATGTGGGCGCCCCGCCAGCACATAGGTTCGCCTTTTGTTTGCCCTTTTTACAGCAACGTTAAGCGGAGCTTTGGCCAACATTCCCACCTCCTTTCCTTTCGTTTTGCATGTTTGGGGCTTGCGAAAACACATGAGCTATATCTTATCGTTTTTATGCTGATGTGAAGTGATTTTTGAAACGAGGAACGTAAAATACATTTTCATATTTTTTCTTAAGAAGAAAAAGTATATTTTAAGTCTATATCTTCAACGTCTGGTACTTCGTGTATTCTTAAGATCAGTTTCTTTACTTTAGTTTAAATCTTCTTTTAATAATTTTTCATGGTATTTTTGAGCATAGCAAAATATTTATAAAACTGTAACACAGGTGTAAATTTACTACAACATGGAACTTTTTAAAGATAAAAAATGATTTAAATGTGAAATGTATGGTAATTTTTATACATTTGATTGGATTAGTTTTAGCTGTGTTCGTTTTAAACCGTATGGGAGTGTCTTTTATTTGCTTAAAAATTCTTGAATTGATGTATTAGGCTTTTTGCTTCACAAGAAGTGAAAATGTAGCATATTTAACTTAGAAACAAGTATAAATTGATTGATACATTGAGTTTATTGAGTCTTTTTTTAAGCAGGGTTCAATCGAACTGCCTTATTCTGTCGGATAAATGCAACATTTTCTTTACATTACTAATTCGATCAGTAAAATGTTCCAATTTATTTTTAATTCACTTTTCTTTTATTTTTAGGTAAGCTTGTGAGCAATACCGATGATGATAGTAATGGTAAGTTGGCTTGTTACTCCACTTGCATATTTCCATTTTCGAAGGTCATCTATTTACGAGTAAAAATGAGAAATTGTATTGCATTTTAGTTTTCAAAGTCGTGTAATTTTGCAGTGAAGTAAAGTAGAGTATGGAGTACTTAAAATTTAGAGAAGTTTAACTAATTCGTGTATTATAATATTTCCAAAAACAATAAATGTTAAAAATCAATGTTATCATTCAATTGAAAACACCGTTGGCTTTGAATATTTTTCTTTCAAAAATTAAAATTAAAAGGATTTATTCATAATTTCATATTTTGTTAGGTTCTTAATTGTAATATTTATCCCGATTAGAGAATTTTTATTTTATGTCCCCTATATTTTTAATAGATCCAATTCGTTTAAAATAAAACTTAATATTTTCTTTATAAATTAAATGTTTTTTTTGCACTAATTCTAATCAGAAAAATATAGAAATAACATGTCGATGAAACGCGCTCATATTAAAGATAATATTTCCTCTTATTATTCATCATTTAATAAAATTTTGAATGTGGAACTAAATTATTAAGAAACAAATCGTCTGCAGGTGGTTAAGGGTCACACTACACTTAATATAAGGTATGAAACATTTTTTGCAAGTCATTTGGATTAAATTAATCATGTCACTCCTGGTGTCAATAATAAAATTAATATTGGCGCTAGGAATGTCACCTTTTCTTAAGGTTTCTTAATTTTAAGAAATTGTGTCGCGATAAAGAAATGCTAAACTGGAATTTGGAAATCTTTACGTAGGCTCGTCGTTGGAATCCGTCGTAATATGGCAATAAAAAAATATTTATACATGAGACCCAATGTTTTTGCGAAATGGAAAGTTAGGAGCTTTCTGGAGGAATTTCGGGAATTATTCCTCGGGGTGGGAGCTTCGCACGAAAGAGTAAGGCGCGCAGCTTTTTTCTCTTAATTTTGAAAAAAAAGCTACGATTGGTTCCGGGTTATTGGATCAGCTTTCCGTTTTCAGCTTTTAAGTTTTCTTGAGTTTTCGTTTAAAAGCGTAATGAAAAGCTCTTTAATAAAGGGTGCTCCTTAAGTCCCCCAGAAATTATTCTGATTTTCTTGAAAAATCGAAGTTTTTTTAAAATTTAATATTAGCATTATTTTTTTAAAAACAGTAGATAAGGTAAGGTATATAAATTTAATTTTATCTAGGGTCTTTTAAGTTCTGAATCGGAAACATTCCATTGAAATCCGCAAGGAAAGAAAACATTAAGGATTTAAAAATTTACCCCGCTTGAAATAATTTTTGGAAAAACTACAAAATAACAAAGACGTTAGTTATTTTAACAAATGTAATTGTTTGCATTAACATTAATCACTTGAGTAGCATTAATTTTGTTCATGTATGTAAATCCTTTTAATAATTATGTGCCCTTGGAATACTCTCCAGAGCTAGAAGGATATGGCGTGTTATTTATTTCTCTTAGCTTAATCACTGAGACACGTGCTACATCTGTCCGAGCTGATAAAAGCAGCTGAAATTCTCAAAAGGAGCCTGAAATATTAAGCTGAGGGCCGGGTCGAGTGTACTGTATTAAATCGTTATTTTCTCTCTTGTTCCGGGACAAGAAACAGCATTTGACCCGGGTACAAGTAATGGACATCAAGACGTAATGAAGTCAAAACTTGAAACGATTAATCAGATCCTCCCTGGTCGGCCGGAGATGGAAGAAACAACCCAAATAGAACTGATTTGTACGCGAGTCTGCTTCTAGCATTTCGTCTGATTGTTTTATTTATAGTACGAAGGTCGTCGGAGCCAATTTGCAGTATATTAATCATTTTCGCAAAATTAACTTTGGAAAAGTCACATTTGGTTCAGGTCTAATATGATGAATTAGACTAATTTCCGAAAATCCAAGATTCTTTACAAAAAATAGGCAAACATACGTTAGACTTTTAAATTCGAGTGTCTGGTTCGTGTCGACTCGTCCTTGTACCTTTCAAGTTTACAACTTTAATTTGCTCTCGGTCTGTATTCAGACTGCGTTATTATACTTAGCAATACCCTGAATCCGACGAACCCAAATCTGCTCCAAAATATTTTTCTGGGCAATTCTTCATTCCTTTTATAAACATTCATTCTTTGAAAACATCCTATCTGACCATTCCATGGTTTTATCTTAAGGCTCAAAAAACAAAATTACCGATGTCTAGAGATTTAAATTTTGTCTCTAGCGGGAGTGGGTGGATGGTAGAGATCTAGTCACTTAGGGGACTCGGAGGCATTTCGAAGGGTTGTGTTTATTTCGTTGTCTGTTTAAACAGCGTACGCCTGCTTTGTTCCTTTGCAAACTCCCCAATCGTTAATTATCAGAATACTAACGTCAGAGCCAATTCAAGGCCAGAAAGTCCCAATCCCAAACCCCCCAGCTGTGGATGTTTGCTTCTGGGTTGTATAAGACCTTCTTATCGTTGTTCTGGAATTTCTTGTGAATTTGGCATGGACTCACAGAAGAGAGAAAAGGGTGCCTCTCGAAATTCCTGCCTGTAAAATATTAAGGGAACAGGCAAAGACATCGGTCTAAGTGGCTGTTTGCGGTGGAAAGACCTCAAGGCAGGTAGAAATCTACATTCTTGAAGTTGCATATCATATCCTTGAGATGCACTTCGTTGCGGCTGAGGAACTCCGCGAAGATGCAGTTGAAAAATTGAAATAAATGCATTAAGTGTTGGTGTCTTCAACTGGAATTCCTTAAAGCGAACACGATGGTGGGATGTACACTGTCCCTGGCTGTACTTTAAATAAATCGACGACAAGGTTGTCGAAAGGAATGAAATTTAACACCTGTTGAGTATTCGGATCTCTAAGGGACTACTTTCCTGACCTCTTGAATGGCAAATGCGACATTTATATGTTTGAGATTGCAAGGTGACGAAAAAATTCCAGACAAATGAAAAACAGGCGTGTGGTAGCCTATGTTAAGGTCGAGGAAGTTCGCACCTACTTGAAGAAGGCATAAATAAAGAAAAATGTTTGTTGAATTTCTGGGAACAAGGCATTGCGGAATAAAAGGAATACATCTCCAGAGGATCTGGAATCTCCTTGGTGAAATCCACTTACTTTAAAGGAAAACATCAAAGGGAGTTGCTCATACTAAAGACGACTATACTTATCTGATAACAACAAATTGAAATACATTTCCGGATTTTGTATGCGTGTGCGAAAAATTTTAATTTCTTACATATATTTCGAAAAAAACTCCTTTTGTTTTACTTACTGTAGTCACATTTTTTTTTTAGAAAACCTAATTCTGGTTCAGGATGATATAACCTTACATTGAACCAATAATTTTCGATTCTAGGTTAAATCACTTTAAACTGAAGTTCTTTTAGTACACAGAAGTAAGGATTTCGTTTTACGTTGTGTGAGCTCTAGAAACAAGAGCATCAAGTACGATTTTACCATGTTGAGATAAATAAACTATTTTTGCGCAATTCTAGAAGGGAATATTCTTAAATTTTGCAGAAATTAAATCTCTCGACCTCCTTAAAAGATACTCAAATTTATTTATCCGATTAACTTAAATTTTTAGTAACAAATGTCGCTTTGTAATATCAAATTCAATTTTTTAAAGTTCGAATTTTTACGGCTTAAATTCAACCCTTTCAATGTGTGTTTAGAAACAGCCATGCTCCAACTATACGAAGTTTACAGAAATCGAATTGTTACTTTAAAACGCTGAATGTGAATGGTGAACACTCACGTTCGAGATTTAATGAAACGAGTTTGTAGCGGGAAATCTAAACTTAGTATTTAGTAATTATATGAATAAAACGTTGCAAGAATATTGTTAATATTGTTAAGAATTCAATCGCAGGAAGGGAGCACATTGTTGTAGTTTTTGTTGAGATCGCAATTATTCCACGAGTTTGTAAACTAAATTTACAAATTAAAAATTCATTCTAAAAGTAATTAAGGGTTATTGATTAATTAAAGTAAAATTGGCGTGATTTTGTTCGATCTTTGTAATGTTATTAAATGTGCTTGAGAAATGAGTTTGACAAAGAATCGACGTGTGTCCTTCACGTCAGCGCCAGCTGGTCCATTTTGTTTTAAGAAATTTCAGGGTTGTCCTTCGTCGTGTTACCTCGTTGGTCCCTTCCTAGTCACCGTGATTCTAGTTTGCATCGCAGCGAATCGTAAGTGCCATTGTTGCTCAATCAATTGCGCGCTCGATTGCATCGTCAACCCTGACCCAGATCCGGATGCTGCGGTCCGTCTTGCTTCCGTGGTGACTGTTGATACCCGTTCCGAGCGTCGTCTATTTAAAGTACGCGACGGCAGAAATAGTCCGCAGTTAGGACGATTTTAGACACAACGACCTGTTCGGTCCATCGGCAGCATCCCGTGCGCGTCCCACGACGCCTTACCCGGCCGACGCGTAAATGAAAAGCTCCCGGTTCCCCGCCATCCCCATGCAACGGCGCCCGAAGTTCTTCACATAATTCAAGTTCACCACGATGGGTGTTTGGTGGCGAAACGGGCAATTGATGGAGATTTGCGGGAGGATGTGTCCTAGACCGGGACTGGGAGTGGGACGGGGAGCGTGTTTACGGTCGTCCAACAGCAACTCACCCTCGCCCGCATCACGCGCAACCGTAATTTTCTGCATAAAAAGTATGTAAACCGTTATTTATGTGCGCGTGTATTTGACGCGAGAGCTTTTTATGTGCGCACATATGTACAGCACGACATCCTTGAAATTAACAGGTTTCTTGAGATGACGGCGGAGTTTTATGGCAACGGGCATGGGACCCGGGAACTGCCAGGCCGGGGGATTCTGAAGCAGTCTGCTGGCAGGAGTGATGATTTCGAGGAGCCAAGGATGTCTAAAACAATGCTAGGTGAATTAAATTGTATTTATCGATCGCCATTTCGTTTTCCACTTTGACTGCAGACAATGCAAGAAAAGAAAAAAAAAGCACATTGTACGAGCTACTCAAGATCTCACTGCCACATTCAAGCGCGTTCACTCGAAAGTCTACGCCATTATTCGAGATAAAATAGTTTGCGCATTGTTTTTGCGTTGTCGAAATTTAAAAACTAATTTCATTTCCCAAAACAAAAAAACGAGAAAAAGGAAGTGTTGAGTCATTCTAGACATGGTCGTTTGTCTCTATGCCCCGCTTCAATTCAAATCTGTAGCTACAACAAAATTTCAACGGGCATGTTGCTGTAGAATGGACATATTTCTTGAAAAGTGCATTAATATCGTCTATTCGTAATTATTAGATGCCAAAATAAAAATGTTTACCACTTTTGACTATTTTGTCTGTTGGTTCAGGGATCGCGTGGTTGATTGCATGCTATCATTGTATAAATTTGTCACGTAAGAATAAAGCAGAGTATGCATCATTTTGGTCCGATATTCGGGAAAGACCTAGGAAAGGATTATGGCAATAAGTCGAACATAAATTTTAGTTTAGCAAGTTTTAACAAGCAATAGAATAAGAGTGGGAACAGAGCGTAATTTGTTGTACCGTGCTCAACAGAAGTGGTTATCTTCACTAGACATTTGGGAGGTATTATCAAGGTGAGCTTTAAATAGGGAGGGTGAAGAATTTTGCTCGTTTTGGCAAAGCATAAGAATTTAAGGACGGCTTATATAGTATTTTATAAATAAGAAGGAAATAAATTTTTCCCAACAAAGCATCAAATTTTTCGTTTATTTTGTATTAGTTAGAGTTGGAATTTTGATTCTAAGTGTTGTTTTGATTAGATAATTGTAAAATTGACCCATGGGGAAATTCTAGGGCAATCAGCATATTGCATCGACCTTATTTCTTCGATCTATTCCTAGAAATTCAAAAGGGATTTTAAGTGTGATTTCCCTTAGAATCATTTTGAATTGATTTTGGATATTCAGGAAGTAAAAGACCATATGAGAAATCCTTCAAAATAAAGTTTTAATTTACAAATTGAATTTAAGTAAGCTTTTACTTTGTTCGAGGAATAGAAGCAAAGTAGTTAATGTGCTCACTTCAAGGCATATTTGAGCGGATGACTCAAGATATGTTCAGTGTTGCTGCGCTATTGATGGGTCACATAGGGATGATCATGTTAAATCGAACGAGTTAACTAATTAGTCCAACCCAGTTCGTTTAGATTTACGTACAAAAATCATCAAGTGTATATTGTAGTTCTATAAATGGATATAAAAGTGGATGGGCAAATATGATAATATTTTATATATTATTTTAAGATATCCTCTATGAATTTAGGCAATAATATCCTTTAAATTTGTGTGCCTGTAATTTTTATTTTAAAAATTCAAAAGTGCAATGTGTTGATGAGAATTTATTTTTTATGCAACGTATGAATCAGTTCTTGAATCTTTAAATCCAATATCTTTGATAGACATTGTTTTCGACTCCAAATATTTGTACAAGTATTCTGTTGGCAAACAAACAACTAGAATTGTACCATTTACGGAAAAGAAAAAATCCGTAGAGCATGAAATTGAACTTCGACGGCTGCCTAAAGTTCGCCCGAATAAAAAATTCCCTGCGTGTAATTAAAACAAAACAAAAGCCATCAAAGGCTAAACGTTTCAATTTCGCGTAGCTAGGCCAATAAAAACATTTAATGTTTTCCTGCTATGCACGCGTTTAATTTCCTAGCACTGTTCTTTGTCGGGCCTGGCAGAATAGCGGAATTAAATTCGTAAAGTAGTAGAATGCGTAGCGCGACGAAATGATACGCGGGTCGCGGAATTGGACTGTTCTTTGAGTGCTTCGTAGAATGAAAGACGCCCTTTGATCCAAGTTCGCAGAATTAGGGAGTTGCGAAAGCTCCCTCAGGTTCTCAGGTTGTGGCTGTAGGAAAGTCTAGAACAAAGCATTCCTAGCAACGAAGAACTGACTCCTTGCATGTGTTTTCTTCAATTAAAGAAAAGTTTGGAATTCGAAGAATTTCGCCAATGTCTTTCAAGCAATCCTGGCAATCCCACTTTGGGCCGGTATCGTCAATGGCAAGGTTTTCTGCTCTACCATCATCCCGAAAAGTTTATGGGCTCAAGTTTATAAAAGCTCCACATTCCCCACTTGGGGCCTGCATCTATATACAAGGGTACTGCCGCGGCTGGCGCACGAGAGTTTCGCTGAAGACGTTCTCCGTCATGTAACCGAAGTACAGAGTCTCCAATGAGCACGTCCTTGCCTAAGATCAAGTCTTCCCTTCAGCCTCGCACACCCCCTTCGACATCCACGGGGGTCTATACATAGGAGCCGTGCTAT
This sequence comes from Proctacanthus coquilletti, assembly GCA_001932985.1. Classification (NCBI taxonomy): domain Eukaryota; kingdom Metazoa; phylum Arthropoda; class Insecta; order Diptera; family Asilidae; genus Proctacanthus; species Proctacanthus coquilletti. Next base: position 2,725,291 of record MNCL01000006.1, read on the forward strand.
ACCACCTGGGAAGAAAGCCAGGAGGCAGATGGGCCTCAGAATTGTTTCCTCGTGCATTTCTACCAGTTCAGTTCACCCACTGAGTGGCGGTGGTCACATCATCATAGTTTTTCCCCCCAAAAGAAAATTTTCTTTTTATTAGTCAGTTCTGTTTCCCTTCAGTGAGAAGAAGTCAATCAAGTGGCGAGTGGCGATACCTGTACCTTATTTTCATGTTGTAACCACGTCCATGATTCCTCTTTACCTTTCCGGTCTCTCCCGTTTTTCCGTTTGTAAGCAAACAGTGAGATTTTCAAGTGTGGCACCTTAAGGACGGCCTAGTGAATTCTAAAGAAAAATTATAATAATAGCAGCTTGTATGTCTAAAGTCTAAATCAAAACTCGAAGTCGAAGTAGAGGTCTAGACTCAGGCTCTAGAAACCTACTCTAATTAATCTGCTCCTCAAGTAAACTAAGTACACTTCAATACGAATACTGTCGTAGTCTGTTGTTATCTGTAGCCTAGTAGATACTTTAGCGACTCAGTTATTGTTACAAAGTGCAAATTTAATGTGGAAAGTTGTTGAATTTGTTAATGGTTTGTATTTGCCCCGCCTACGGGCGTTAATCTCTTGTATGTTTGCAATTAATCAATCAATCGAAGGTCTCAATTCGAAGACTTCTGTAAACAGGCAACGAAAGTAAATCTACTTTTAAGAGCACCATTAGTAAGATTTTAGCGCCGTTTCACGTGGTCATTGTTTTTCTTTGCAGTAAATTCGGGCTACTTTGTTGAACTATGTTTTCCAGGGAAATTTTGTGTGGGTGGTTGGGTGTTTCCTCATTACAGTCTTGCTCTTGAAAAATGAAATTCCCTTTTTTCTTGGTTTTTAATGAAAGAAGCAGCAGTCGTTGAATTACATAATCTTCCGAGCGAATTAACCAGCGATACAATTATTACGTGGGATGCAAAAGTTTTTAAATTTAATTAAAAATTAAATGAAAAGTTCTTTCTTTGTGATTTTCCTTCTTACCCTTCGGGAATAATTTGCCCAAGTTCTGGTTCTGATACGCTTTACTGTTGCTGACATACACACAAAGTTACTTTATTTTATTTTTATTTCTTGTACTCGTAATTTTGAGACGTAATGTTCATAAAGGTGGGATAGCATTTTTTAAGTCTTCTTTTATTAGCCAGTTTCTTTTTTTCTAGATAATTTGTAAAGATTTTTATAACATTTTTTTAAAGGACTATTTGCATTGTACTTTTTTATTTATTTAAAAAGGTAAAATTTTTATTTATCACAGATTAAAGTTAAAACAGAACCGTTCAGAACTCTAATTATTATAGAATGAAATTAATTTTACAATAGCGAAGTATTATATCGAAAGTTCAATGAGTAAACATTTTTATTGAAAATTTGTAACTATACTTTAGTCAAGGCGCCATTTGAATACAACAATAGTTTTTTGCGTATTTTTTGTAATATATAAAAAGAACTTATGATATTACAAATTTCTTAAACAGAAATATAATAAATATCCATAAGCTAAATATAGTAAATAAAAATTGAAAAACGAATAAACAATAAAATTTGCTCATAATGACCCCACGAATGGTTTGCGTTGGAGAATGCTTTTAAATACGTCATTTGGAGAATTAACTTTCGATGTTTTTTCTCTTTTATGACTACGAAAACAAAAAACATCAAATACTTTAATTTAATTTTAGCATAGGCTTTATTCAACGTTTGCAGAAAATAAGCAAAAAAATTAGTACTGATTTGTCGAGCCTGCTTTATAACACTAGGACGCTAATTCGAAATAATAAATTTTCTATAAAAGTAGTAGATTTATTATTTTAAAACGCTTGGTATTTTAACTAATTCGTATGAATTGGATTTTATATTTTTGTCTCAATAGTTGAAAAAAAAAAATACATTCGAATCCTTTTTTCTAGCCATTATTTTCCCAAGCTTTTGTATTTTTTAAGTAAAAACACATTTTTCCAATTGGGTTCAAGTTAACTATTGCTGTTTATGCTTAAATTTGAATATAAATTCAAGAAAGTATTTTGTTAAAAATAATATTGCGAATTTTGTCTATACTATTTGATTATTTTGATTCGAAGTTCGTTTGTTGAAAGTTTGATTTCGTGTGAAAAACATCGTCCAGGAATGACTATGATTTATATTTGCGAACAAAGTTCGTTTCATTATTTGTTGTAATATTAAATTACTACCAAATATTTTTTAAATTCAAGATATTGAGTGTTTTTTTAAAGTATTTTGATTTATTTTAAACTGTAAAATATCGTACGTATATCCCTTTTTGCACAAGTACAGGAATTCATTAAGCTTTTTGAGTTGGAAACATTTTACATAATCCTCAAACATTTTCAACACATTTCACTGGAACTTATAAAATTGAAGTTCAGGTCGCAAGTAGTGAACTTACGTGTCGGATTTTTTCGAATAACTTCAACAGAAGAAAACAAGAATCAAAGTGTTCCGCTCTACCGAGCAGCTTGTTGAAGAGGAATTAATTCAAAAGTGAATTAAAAGACGAATGTCTCTATTTGGCGACATGCTTCTTTTCTAAATTATACTTAAAAGGAGCTTGACAGTACAACGCCTTGCCTGAGAATTACCCGGGAGTTTTGCGTACTTCTCCTGTTTTTCAACTTAGTTAATCGACATGGTGACTTGATTAGTGGGACAAGGGAGGAAGTTTTGTACCTTTTTCTCTTCAAGTCGATACTCGCTACATTGTCTAAGGTCTCGTTCTTAGTTTGAACCTTTGTCAATGGATTTGTTCGACTGGTTGCCATTCCGGTGTTCAATTGTCGTACGCGTCGGACCCGTACAGACGCCAGATCTATCACAGTCGAAATTTCCATTTTGTGAATGGATTTTCGGCACTGGCCCGCATAAATTTCAACATCTTATGAATTCTAATCAGCGTTTGCGAAACTCCAAATTCTGCGCGCCTGTGGATTGTGGTTCTCAGGCAGCCAGGCTAACAAAAAGCGACTATGGTGTCTCGTTTGGGAATTGTTTACAATTTACGTATCAGCATATAAAAATCGGGCTAAGAAATTGCAGCTCGCGAAACGGTTGCGGCCGGGTTCATCCCGTAACCAGAGTTATTTATTCAAGGATTCCCCCAGGTTTATAGGTTTTCAAATAAAGTTGTTTGAACATTTCATACTTGTGATTCTCCGCGGTGGTGGGTGTACCATACGCGTAGGCTTGTTGCGTAATGGCATCCATTGCTCGGAACTCTTTAAGGAGGAACAATTTTAATTTTGCTTTTCCGCAAAATCTTAGAATCAAGCACGATTTGGAAATTTGCGAGAAAACACGTTTGTGGAAAAATGGAGTTGAAATGAAAAGGTGCACCCGGTACGTATTTGAATAATTTCATACTTAATATTCATAAGCGCTCAGCGGTACCTCGGAGAAAAAATCTTAAAACATCACATAAAATGAAATTTGCGATAGCAAAAGTAGCCTCCAACGGCGACGGTGCCCTATAATATGGTCGTCTTCTCCGGAAGTCGATTGGCTGCGATCAATCATCATTAAAGTCCAAGGTAAAGGTAAGACAATATACAGGTTGTGTGCATAGGATGTCTTGCAGGCGGTGCCTAAACTGCCGCATTACATGGTAAAAATTGCGAGAGGAATTCTTCCATAAAATCCTGAGGGAAAGTTTCATCGAATACATTGCGCCCTAAAGGGGTTCTGCAGGGAGGACGGGCTGCACAAGCTTCTTAAACCATCTTAGACTGAGTGTAATAGAGGACGAAATTGTGTCAGGATATAGAGAAGCATAAAGAATGACTAGGGGTGGTGGCAGCGGGGGGTTTGTCGAAATAAATGACTAGAAATAGTCGACAGAAAAATCGACATTGCCTTAGCCGAGGGCAAAGGCCACGAACGATATTTTCTGGCGGAATGGATTGTAATTCCTCATTACGCTTGCTTTTCAATTCTAGCCAGGACGGTGGTTGTTCTTCTTACTCAAGGAGGTGGGGGAAGATGGGTCGTTTGCTAGGATTAAGTCGCTTTCTGCAGTTTGAGTTTCTCTGATGGCGCCCCGTCTTTACGACACAAAAGATTAAATGCCAACGGCCGCTTTAGAAGCCCTTCTTTGTTTACAAAGAGTTTAACAGATAGTGGTTAGACTAACTTTGTCTTGTTCATTCTTTGATTACCAGGAAGATACAAGAGAGCGGGAAATCAAAAAGGACATTGATAAATATTTTAAGCTTAAAAGACAATTCCCAGATATTGTGTAACATTTCCTGAACTCGTAACGCACCCACGTGCATACATCAGCCCAACATCATTACCCCGTCACGGGACGGGATAAGCTCCCTTATATCCTTTTAAATGAAGTATGAAATTATTCAAGCTATTTAGGGGTGCAAAATCTCTTGAACCTAAACTTGCCTTTTCCGAAAGCTGGCTGGAATTTGCAAACATTTGCTCCGAAAATTACACAGGAGACTCTCGTCCCGTAAGCTTGTGTATATCGCATGTTTTCACGGAAAACTTTCTAATGAGTTTTTGCTTTAGTTTATGCACAAATTTTCCTTTTCGTTCGCTTACTCTATCTTAGTACACAAAGGACTCCTACAGTTTACAACCTTGCGGAAGTCAATTTAGCCAAAGTATATTCGTAAACATATCCATAGCATCTCGGCACGTGTTGAATATTCCTTCGCAGAAGGATCATTCCGTACTGAACCACGTTAGGATTAAATCACAAATTCAGTGTGAGTCTAATGGGGGGTGTATTCTTTTATGCACGTTGAACTAATTTTATTAAAAAATGTGAACGGAAAGTAAGAAAGGTGAAAAAGAAAAAGAAAATTTTGGGAATTACGCGATAAACGCCCCCGAGTATTTTTCGTGTTACTTACTTAATAATGTTAAATCTATCGAGTGTTTAATATTTGTTAATTGCAAACATACAAAGACCCAACTGTTAAAAGTAAGCGTTATCAAAAATAATCCCTCACTCTTTAATTTCAGAAATGTTTTTAGTGGAAAATTATAAACAACTGAGACTTTGTTGTTGTTGAACTGTTCAAGTTTCAAAAAGTGCTTCATGAGCTTCTTGTTATTAAAATATTAATGCAGGTGTAAAGTAGAAAATTATATTAAAATAATAATATTAAAAAAAAGATTAAAATAAATATATTCAACGAGCTTTCTCGTCGTCTTTGTACACACGCGCTTTCTATCCTATAGAATTTCACTTTTATTCTTAAACAAAAAAATAACATACAATAAAACAAAATAAAGAAATTTCAAAATTTAGACTATGTATGTGTGGAAAAAAGTTATCTTGAGAGAATTTAAATAAAACAATAGAAGAGACTAATGTCCACTCTAACAATGAAGGCCATTGCTCCAAGTATTCGTCGAAGGCGACGTTGTGAAAAACATCATTTGGAGTTGTATCGTGAACAACCTGACGTTGTACCATGCTGGGATTCTATTCCAGCACCACCCATTACACCACCACCAGCTTTTCTGGCACCGGGGTTTAAAAAACTTTCGGCTAGAAAAGGTGAGTTAATCAATTAATAGTTAGTTTACTATTGTTTATTTGATGTGAATGCCAGTTCTTAATTTGGAAATTAAACTTAAGCTAATAGTAGTATATGTCTGCCTTGTAACAGAGAAGGAAAGGACACGGACACTGTGGACTTCAAACTTATATTAGGCAATAGTATGACTACTATACAAATTTCGGTTGAAGTTTAAAATTCATAAAATCCTTTTCAAATTGTACCATATAATGTAAAATTATAATCCCATTTATGTATTCATATTTGAAATATTTGTTTATCATTTTTTGAAATGCTGTGTATCCTATACCATTTATGAGATCAATACGGAAAAATTTACTTCCAAATCTTCGAGCGCCTGGCTTCCAAAAGAAGACGCAGAACATTATTACATAGGCATATGAATGCGTTAGTGCCATCTGCGATAAGAAATCAGGATAAATCATCATTAGGTCGAAAATGTGTGCACCAATACCAATGATTAGATTTCATGAGGTCTTAATGTAACTGTAATAACAGAAATGTACTCCTTCGTAAGTACTTCATATATTTTCAAAAATGTTAGTTTGATACTCTTTAGGCTTTTGTGTATGTGCTTATGCCGACCAAATTTTGGGAAAAGTCCGTCCAAGCTGCAGGAGTTGCCCCGTCTCTAGGAATCGCAACAAATCACTCTGAAGTTTACTAATACTTAGTCAGAAGTTTCTTGACCTGACTAAATTCGGACAGCGATGGTCATTATGATTGCGAGTTTTCGTCTTCGTTAAGAGTAAGTTAAGCTGACAAAGTTGTCCGCAAATTTCTCTCTGGTCTTGCGTTGTCAACGTCCACCAGTCGAGTCGAATGGGGGTTTCATTACTTTTTCATTTTTAATAAGAGTTTCTGATATCCGCTATTTCAAGGCTCCTCGAGTCGGGGGGACAGAAACTTTTTTTTTTTACCTCACCCGGTCGCACTTAGGGATGTAGCGGGTAATGCTGATTTTGCTGATGAATGCCGGTGTTCTTTATTTCGAACTCGAATCACGTAGCTACTGGTAAGTGGCGACATTGCCGAATTCCGTATCTGAGAAAAGGAGCGGCAAGGTTTCACGTGCCCGCCAAATTTATGGTGCGTGTGTTTTGCATGTCCTTCGAGAAGAATGCCTCTAATATGTTAACTCGACACATTTCCGTGTCGCTTCTTCAGCGGCATAGATCTCCTTTTTCTTGCCCTTGTCCTCCTCAGCGGGACATTAATCTCCCCAAAGTCACTGAAAGCTCTAAATTTGAGCTCACTCGTGGCAGTCATCGTATTTTTTTTATCCTTCCATTACGGTTGCGAAATCTGGCGATTTTATGTGGTGGCTTACATCCTTTTCTGCTTTCCTTCAAGATTAAGTTGAAGGAGAGCGTAAAAGGAGCACGTACCAGGGTTGGGCTGCTTGCAATTCGAAAAAAGCGACCCTGCTTTTTGGACGAATGGCAAAACCATATGTTCCTGGTTCTTGCACACGTGTGCATTTCTTCCAGTGGTTTGTCGGTCCTCTTATTCGAGGAAGAGAAGTTTAAATTGATTTCTAAAACAGCGATTTAATAGATTTACTTAGTACTGCCTATAGATGTTTCAGGGAACTACTATTTAACGCATTTCCATTAGCTTCTTAGTATCATTTCAATTATCCTGGGCAATTCTACATTTAGGAAAATATTTTGTAAATATTCTTAGAAACATTAATTTATTAACAGATTCAACGGAAAGTCTACTTTCTTATTTTATTTTAGAAAAATAATTTTTATTTAAAAAAAATACTAGACTCTTAACATTAGCTAGTAATTACTTCTAATTAGTTTAATTATTCATAATTAATTATATATCATAAACTTCACTGCAAAATTTAAATGTTACGATTTGAAAACAAAAAATGAAAGCGAATTTTTATTATAAGTATCATAAAAAATAAGTAATGCAAAATTTTTTTGTTTTTCTTTTCAGGTGAGTATAGGCCCTTGGCGAAGTTCGTCTATTTAATTTATTTGGTAATCGAGTCGAGTCGTAAGTATGAAATAAAGTGCCTTTCTTGAAATTGCAACTATTGCAATTTTCGTAAATTTTGCTCAAAAAAATTGGAAAATTTCATCGTGTAAAGGAAATGTATGAAATTCGCTATGAGTTTTGGAATTTGCTTTTATTTTTGATTTTATAGCAATAGTACAAAATGAAGTATGTATTTAAGAGAAAATGTGCTAAATATTTAAAATGAACTTTCTTACGAGGCCATAAATATGTAGGATAATTATCGATTGTTTTTTTTTTTTAACACAAAAAAATTACATATTTGTTTAATATTATATACATGTTTTCAATTATATCCACAAATGTTTTTATTGAAAAATATTCAATCATAGTGGTACAGCAGACTAACAGACGTTTCTTCACAGGGTGTCTTTTAAAATTGAACTCATGTGATAAAGGAAAGAAAATTCTATTGACATATGAATTTTTCTTGTCGGTGGTCATTCAATTTTCGAAATTTTAGTTTTAGATTCAAATTTGATTAACAGTTTTTAAGAAATCACGATTACAAAGTTTGAATGTATTAGAATATAATCGATTTTTAAAAATTAAAACTAGATACGACCCCATAAATTTTTCGGGTAAAACATAATTCATTCATTTTTGATTTCCATTAATAAGAATTATGAAGTAGTATGATGATATAAATCCCGGGTTGCAAGGGTTGTTTTCTGCTCCAAGCCACCGTAGGCTTTTTACCCTTAGGCATTTCCAAGCGCGAAGGTGGGTTCGGATTCCATCAAAATACTTGTAAAGTTTTCCTTAATTGTTGCTTTTAGGATTTCGTCGGGAACTCTGAGAGAGAATTTTAAAAAAAAATACTTATTATTAGACATCATAATGTTTAGAATGGGTTTCACTTAGGCACAATTTTCACCGAAGGTCTAAAGGGTATAAATTTGGGCTTTTCATTAAAAGTAAAAATTTTGAAAAACAAAAACTACTACCGTTCCACGCAAATGCCGTCAGGTTTTAGATAGCGATGACCAATTAATTATTTCATATAACCAGTTTTGGCGCATCCTTTGCCGGGTCTAAGTGCCATTAAATTTCTTTTGGTTGATGCGCGTCTAGGTATAGATCACGGTCACAATAACAGAATCCAGTGTCCTTGAATGACCTCTTTGTGACCTTTACCTCTCATTCAAACTCCAACAAAGCAACCGACTTGCAGTTGAAATATCCAAGCAAGGATGAATTCATGAAATCCTTATGGACTATTTTCAAGATGTTGCAGAACAAACCACGTCCTGCCAGCGACTTGCCAATAATCCTTATCCTTGTATGCCACGGTTGGAAGCGAACTCCTGTAGGAACGCGAAGCTCGCTCGGGGCTCTCATCTTCTATCAGTCGAAAGGACGTGATAATGAAGTTTCCATTTCGACAGCTTCGCCAGTGTCATTGAACGCATAAAACACAGGGTGGTGGTCCATTCCGGGAGAGTGGACGACTCCGCACGGGAGCTGACTCTGGGGAAATCAGCGGTCAAGAACGGCCAGGTCTTTTGACCTTTACACTGAATTATAGAAACAAACTGGAAGATGTTCCCGCTCATGTTAGGTGGTTTAACACGGAATTTTGCAAATTTTTATAAGCTTAGCGGGGCATTATGGAAATGAGGGGCGTTGTGTTTGCCAACGGATTCTGTCCAAGAGTAGAATCTGTTCTAAGAAAAAGAGTGGGCCAACCATGAAAGGGAAAACTCGTTCTGAAAGCTAATAGAGCCCGCATAATTCCATCTCTGAGTGGAATAAGCTCTCGCCATCGTCCCAGTCTGAATAGAGTTTCTGTGATAGGGGCGTTGAGGGCCGGGAATCTCCCTGTATACGCGGGAATCCTACAGATGGTTCGGCCTCGGAACCGATAAGGTGCCCTTGACTTTTCGACATCTCATTACCAGCGCCGACCCAAATTTAGTGTCACTGTCAGCATTTCGTACTGTTGATTGAAGCTTACTCTGCCAAGCGGAAGCCGAGCCTACCTTCCTACTGTATCCAGAACTGAGTAGGAAGGCCGAGTCGGGCCGGGTTCCCGACGGAAAAGGTTCATGGGCAAAGCACAAAAAAGCTTTCACCCTGTGTGCCAAGGTACAAGGTTAGGGCGCATGTGTACTGCCTGTTTGCTACAGATTACAATTATATAACACTGTTGCAGTTGGGACGCTCTATGTACTTGGGTATGTGCCCACTCTTTTGGGCTCCCCAACAGGGGCAGAAGCGGAGTAGGCTTGATAGTGCGCGCGTGTCGGGAAGAGAGTTGCGGGTGTTCGGAGCAAACCAGGAAAAATGTTGCAGTGGTGCCACCCCCGCATGCAGCCATGGCCAAAGTAGTTCCATTACAGTAAAAATTTGCTCTGGACAAATGTCGCACTCCTGTGCGGGTATACCGCCAAGTGACGGCATTGTGCATTCGACCGATCCAACCACCGCTCCTAGTTGAAGTAACTAGAATGGAGCTAGAATGGGGCTCCATTTCCAGTCGTCTTGCGCGCCCTGTTCACGAGTGGCGCTAAAACGTTCATTTGCTCCAGAGTAGATCTGGGAATGAGATCGGGAATTAGTGAGTCCTGTATGACCTAGCAGAGTTCGTTTGAAGGGTAAGGACAAACGGGGAGTGGGAAGGGAATCATTGTAAGAAGGGGGACTTCATCCAGGATTTTTGCAACCCGAGATTGTGGTTCTTGCTGATGTGGGCTCTTTTGACATGCCCCCGTAGGCTACTTCATTGCGCATAAATGTACGCCACAGGCCCAATTGGTATCTGCATGGTTCTATGGAAGCCGAGCCAAGCCGAGAGAGCACCCTGTGCCGCACCCTCAGCCTTTTATTTTTTCTTGTGGCCCCCTTTTAATCAGGACCGTATTTATTTCCCTGAAAAGGCCTCAATGTGGCAGAGGCCTTCAAAACTGAACCTAATTCGAAGCGGCCCTCCATGACGAATTTGAGGACCCTTTTCATTTAAAGGTTCCCCCGTCTCCCACTTGCTTTTTGCGGAAGGAGATGTAGAAAACTTTGACCTTGGGCCTGACCCGTACTGCCGGAACACGTGTGCTCCAAGTTTTCGATGTTCCTGTTCTCGAATAAAGGAGGCACGATTTCAAAGGCTCTCTTAGGATTCCAGAATTTGCCTTTAGTAGGTTACTATTGATTCATTCATAAAATTTGCGCAACCGACTTGCCCACAACGATGGATATGGTAAGGATAAATTTAATTTCTACATACCATACACATTCAAAGGTCCTTCTGATCTATTTGAGAACTTTTTTGTTTTTGTCCGTTGGATGGTAAATATAGACAACAATTCAGATTCTAGTATGCACCTTTTGGTAATACTAATTAGCAACCAAATGTCGATAGGTAATTTTAGATAATGAATGCCATCGACTGCGGATATATGGGGTCAATATTTAAGTTGTCCATTGTGGACATTATTTGGTCATTCAATTGCCTGAACTCTGACATCCGTTTTGGATGGAAAAAGTATATTTCCAGTGGCATGGGGCTCTTTATTGGCTCTTCATTAAGCCAAAGAGTTATTGTAGCCTGTAGTGGAGCCCTTGATGGCCACTCTATCGGCCAATGGAATCACGTTCGCCCACTTGTATTCCCAATATTATGTGGACGAACTCGTCTGTTCGCCTTTATTAAGGATGCTTATGGCGATGCAAGCAGCCATTTTATAGCTAGAAGAAAAGCAAATCATCCCATCAGTAGGCGATTGTGTTTTCTTCGAATGCCTTGTATGGGAGCCCACTAATAATGTTTTCAGCCTTAACCCTACAAATTGTTTATTATTTTTTACCCCGAGGGCGTTCGCAATAAGCTGATTGGATATATCTTTGTCAGGGAATTGTTCTTGATTAGGCTTTTTTGATATGTTTAGGTGGGATTTACGATAAATGAAATATTATCTTCATATACACGTTTAAACGAAAGAAATCTAATGTCGTTATTCGGGATTCAATTCAATTTATTCGTATCAAAATTATGCGTGTGATAGGATACCTTCTTTCTATTTGGAAATAATAAAGAGATTGAGAGAAATTTAAGATAATAAACTTTGATATGTTATAAAGACACCAAAATATAAAATATATCAAAAAAGTATAACTAGCTTAAGGCAAAGTGTAAGGTTTTTTTTATCGCTATTTATTATTGTTTATTTTTTGTTAACTTAGTTAGCGAGAGTAAATGAGAGTAAAATTCCCCAAACCTTTTTTTTTTTGTTATAACTTTATAAACATACAAAATTAATTAAATAAAGTCATGACTGATTAAACGAGTCCCTAAATCGAATTAAACCAATAATATAAAAATAATATAATAACTTATAAAAAAGGAAAAATACAAAAAAAGTTGTTTAAGAATTGTTTTATTAGTCATCTGCGTAAAATAAAATACAACTTTTTTAAAACTTTTTATTATTAAAATTGAACATGTGATTTGTCTTTTCGTCTAGTTTACAACGAGTTTGATATCAAATTTGTTGTAAAATTTTTCTGCGGGTCAACTTAAAATAAGTAATTTATAATTTCATGTACTTAGCGTCGCGCGACTCTTGTCCGTATGCGAAATTAACTCTAAAACAATATATTTTAAAATACGATGGGATATAAGATTTTATTTTGGCCTAATTTGTAAATTACAAAACTATGTTTTTTATTACTTGACGGGATATTCATCTAATTTAATTTAAAAAGTTTTATAGTTCATTTCTTCGAAAATATGGCATAGTAAAATTATTGCTTTAACGATTGTAAAAAGCAGTCTTTAAACTAAAGAATTTTAATGAATGTGCGATAAATAAACAAGATCATAATTTGAACGTAAACATTAAATTAAATCTCGCTCCGTTTCTTCGACCAAAGAATGTGGTATTCATTTAATTTGTATTTGACGCAATAAAATGCAATAAAAAGATTCTTAACATTGTCGACACGGTCTGACATTCGCCTCTTTGTCGGCCTTTAACAAAATCACAGCGTTGATGATTGATTCCCTCATTCAGAATAATTTGCGAATGCTATTGTTGTCTTTGAAAAATCCAAAGTCGAATGTCATTTGGTTGCGTTACGTAAAGAGTTCCCTGTGGTGCCTTATTTAAACGTGTGGACAACGGTCGTGTCTATCACACTTCCAAACTGACATCATCGATGAAAAAATGTGCACTTGAAAAGAGTCAAGATCAAGAATTGGCTGTGTCGAGGCGGTTGTCAATGCGCAACTGGGCATATCTTCGACTTCGTCTTCCAAAACAAAATGTTTGTTGTTTTTATATTTTTTTTCGAAATTTATTTTTAATTTTCCTTCTCTTTTTCGAAAACAGTCTTAGGTATTGGTGATTGTTGTTTTTGTATCGGTGGGCACCAAATGCTTCCCTCTTTTTTAAATTGCCACGAGCACGTGCAAGTTCGACAGGTACAAATCCGCACCGAAAACTTTCCCAACAAGTTTCTTAGACAGAAGACACGTATTTCCCGTTTGCATTTCTCAACATATTTTAGGACATTACATTGAAGAAGTTCAAATTCTCGAAGGGATCGATTAATTAGCCTTTGGGCTGTTGTGATTTTCAAATTCCTCCCCGTCGCGATGCCCCTTCGACATTGTCTGTCGTCTCAGCGCGTGATTAAAAGCGCTCAGGTGTCTGTAAGGAATTTCTTATATCTTTCGAGCCCGTGGGGAAGATAAATGCCAAACAGGTGTACCGGCTGGGAATTTAGTTAAACTCATTTTATTTTTTTATCTGGGTCATACCCATTTTAAACTGCCAAGCTATGTAATCTAATACAAAACTGATGTATTTAATGGCGGGGGAGGAGAACAAATTAGAAAATTGGAGGATTAATTATTTATGCAGCTTATTCACTTGCCAGAAGAGGCATCCTGTAGCTGGTGCCGTAGCTTGACCATGTACCAAGTGTTAGCCAGTCTTTTGATTGACCCACTCTCGTGCTCGGAATTAGTTATCAGCAAGACGTGAGCGGCTTCTTTGAATATTAATAAAAACATCTTTGGAGCACAAGAACACGTCTGAGTGCATTCAGGCGGTAGAGATTTGCATAAACTGCATGCACCACCAGTGCCAGAGGGAACTAGAGGGCGTTGCTCAGATTTATTTACATATAAACACCGGGTGTTCCTGCTGGGTAGCTTATCTATGAGCCGATAAGCTTGCACAGACTGTAAACTCCCGGAATCTGGTCATAATTTAAATTTGAATTGCTGAAAACTTGAAGCTACTTCGAGAGCTGCAGAAGCCCCTAAATCTGTTCTCGTTCTCCTCTCTGGTTTTTAAAGTAGTTCAAGGCTTTGTTGCAGCTATTGGAAGGTATGGGCTCTTTGTTCCTAGTACAAAAGAATACCCGGCCAAGGAAAGATAGGTGCACATCTGAGGTACTCCTGCTATGATAAAATAGACTTTGAGTGGACTTCGTAACCTTTTCACTGGAATGGTTCAAGCTAGTAGGCTAAAATATTACGTAAATTGTATAGCAGCTAGGTCTAGAGGCTTCAAAAGTAGGTATTTTTGGTCAATATTGATATTGCGCTATTGTTTTTTCAGTATTCGTGGCTTTATTTATAAATTTTGAATATAAAATCAAAGTAATAGAAATTATGAAAATTATTCGAAATGAAATGAATTTAACCATAACTTTAAATTGTTGTGTTTTGAAATTTCCATTAAATATTTTTGATTTTTGTTGCGGAGGGAGTTTAAAATTCTTTGCTAAAGTTATATAACATAATTTGAGCTACATTTTACACAATGACGCACACTTTCCCTAGACCAGCATTAGGAAAATATTCTTTTAATGTTCATCTGCTGCTAAAACGAGTTAAATAAAATGACAGTGCTTATAACAATTAATTACCACAATTTATATTACTCACATGTCATTTCTTATGTAAATGGAAATAAAAAAGTAAAAATATACATGATAGCTATAGATAGAGTCGTCATTTGCGTCAGTGGATTTAGAGACCAATGACTTTACTAAAACAATTTGATGATTAGGCATAGTTGAGTAGCACTGGGAACTCAACAGACTGTGATATGTTAGTACATGTGCTCAGGCATTTTTAATTTAATCAAATTTTAAATTAATCAAGAATTTGCTTGTTATTTTAGAGAGTGTTTTTAATCATTGCAAAAAATATAAAAATTCCATCATTCAATGAACTTTTATAGCATTTATTTTTATATGAAGAAACAGAGCTAGTTTGATGATGTGATGCGACTCAATGCGCTAGTGAATGCAACCAGTTACATATGTTAACTAAATAAAAGTTGTAGAACTAATGTAGAAATGCCTTATGAATAATAAGCAAGTTGGGGGAAAAATAATAGGAGTTTAATACAAATTTTTACGACTTCCGGATTTGTTTTCAAATGTTGTGATTTTTGACAGGCAGTTTAATGCTTTAACGAAAACAATGTAGTAAAATAAATAAACCGATTTTCGCCATTTTTAATGAGTAAACGATTAAAATATTTCAATAACAATTTCACTTGACAAGTGAAGACGTAAATAACAACCGCATTTTATCGTTCTTTGTTTAGCGAAATGACTCAGAAAATTAAGACACGATGGGCAAGAGTGCCAAAACGATGAATCTGTCGAATGTGGCTGCTTCCCCCAAATGGTCCCCTATAAAATTTCGATAGGAGCCAAAAGTCGCAGCGGTGAAGTACGCGTGTCATCGCCACATGTTGCGAGGGGTCTCGGACAACCTGCGTACCCTAAATTTGGCGGAAAATTAATAAATCTGTCCCAGCGGCTCGGCCGGGCAAGTTCATTAATTAGATTATTAGCTCCTGACGAATTCCAATCACCCGGCTCGGGTGTAAGTATTTTCGTCCTGGCATTACGTAGCCCCTGAGTCAGAGTCCGCTTTTGGCTCAGCGTGCTATTTCGTAGCCCCCGAGATGTTTGTTTACGCTTACGAGCAATTGAGAAATGTGCACGATTCACATTTAAATACCTCAGTTGTTTTCGCTGCTAGGTCGCGTAATTTTCGAGAAAATATTCACTAACCTGGCCCGCAGTCATATTCATCACCACTTTTGCCAGATTTAAATTGCTAAAATTTTCTAATGTCGTGTCCAAGAACAAGACCATTATTTTTGGTAACGATAAAAAACGCATTTTCTCGGGATATTTGTCTATTTTTGAAAATTTAATAATCTTTTCACAGTAGCATTCATTGAGGCAAACCACATTTCAAAATATATGACATTTGTTTTTTTAATAAAAACATTTTTTTTTCATTATCTGAATCACGCGGATCTGTATTTTGTTATTTTTATAAAATTAAGGGCAGTGTTGGCAGATGGCAACAGCGAAAAGACAATTCAAGGCAATAAATGTGTCCAATAAATTCTGATTAATATTCTACACAAAAGCCCACAGCCTCCTGTACACATAATTTCATAGAAATAGTCAACAATTTTATATTATAGAAAACAAAAGAGATCTTGTTATCTTAAAGGAAAATCTAACGCGCGTTCTGTTTACTGTGAGAAGAAATCTGCGTTGGAAAATAGTGGTGGAAATTAAAAGAATATTATTCAGAACCTCTCTATTCAAAAATTACAATTTTAAGAAGAAAGGCGCACCTTATTGGGTAAGCAAATCCAGAAGTATAAGACACATAAGATAGTCAACTATTAATTCGCCTATATACAAATTTGTTGCGGTTAGATACAATTTTAAAAACAAGGATTACACAATTAAAAATTTAATAGCATTATAAAAACGTCAGTGTCGTCATTTTATTTTTACTTACGTTTAAAGCAATTTTAATGCAAATAAAAAATACGCAAAAATAAATTTCTTGGAAATTTCATTACCATTCCCCAATGTGAGCCAATGTTCTATTTGTGTTCTTTTCCCGAAAAGGAGTTTGAAATGTAGAACTTTTTATGCTTCTTTAACAAATCTTTATCGATCGTTTTTTATGTTTTTACTTTTTTACATTTTCTTCACAATTTCATTCTAACTCAAATGCTAGTTATATAAATTCATTTTAAACTTTGTTAATATTTTTTTCCTCGTATCAACGAACAAAAACTGAAAATTGTCTTCTTTGAAAATTCACTAAACATTTTTGGAAAATCTCAAATTTACCTGAAAGCGGTGCACTAAATATAGCTTGGCACTTATTTAAATATTTTCAAACATGTGTTTCTAGAGATATATAAAATATTTTCCCCATAATGAGGCGGAAAAGTACTTGCGTTTACATTTGTTTGTTTTATGCATATTTGGAAAAAAATATTTCACACTTTGATTTTGGATCTTCTAATTCCTTTTAAAAAGGTTTTTAAATTTAGAGTTTGTAATCACTAGTGGTGGAACGTAGTTTTTTTTCCGACTTAGCTCAATGAAGCGCTAAACAGGGCACGTGGTTTTATGGTTTATTAAAATTTTAAAGTTTCCGAAATCGGATTACCGATACATTTTTTAATTACTATAGGATTTATGACGCATTTGGATTAAATTCTGTACATGTTAAGTATGGACTTTGATTCCTTACTACAACAAGGCGTAGACGTGTACGCAAGGTGGGCGAATACAAAATATTTTAAAATGTTTTGAAAAAATTGATGAAAGCAAAAGCTACAAAATTCTTTTAAAGAAGTAACTTTCAATTTTTTGGTCAAAATAAATTCGAAACGCTAAAAAAATGCATAACTAAAACCTAGAAAGGTTGTCTAAATTTAACAAAGCTAATCATTAAGAAATTTATTTGTCTTTTAGAAAGTGCAATTAAATTTGACAGAAGCGCTGAGGGAAATGAGCGATTTCGTCATGGAGCCTACGTTGCTAGTTTACGTCCTAGTCAAGTTCAATGTGAATTCCTTAGCCCCAATGGCGGTCCTACTAATTGCTTCCAAAAATACCTCGCATACCGCGTAAAAATACCCGCCCTGTAAGCGCCATAAAATCTGGCGGAAAACAAGTAAATTACCGCCTGGCACGGTTCCAAAACTTTGTGTACAATTTTCACAAACGTATTATTATCAGCGCCGAGGAGCACTGTGCCTTCCGAAGGTGCGCCGAACTGCCGTGCATTCGCCAAGTTTGATTGATTCAACTGCGGAACTGGCTCTGCGAATTTAGCCATTATAGACTTAACTTGGTCTAACCACGCCTTTGCGAGGCTCACTGAAAATAGTGGCTTTTGCCCTTAGAGCATCATTTGGAAGGCCCACAAACCTCGCCCGCAGGCTTACACTTTAATTAGCAAAACTTGAAAATCACCCAGAGTAATCCCAACCCGTTGCGATTATAAAGGGCTACTTCTTTTCAGCGAACTCCATTTGTGAAAACTTGCGGTTTACCACCATTCGAACGAATCTTTTCTCCTCGCGGATGACGTCACAGCCAGAAATGTTCATTCATGAAAATTTGAGGAAGTAAGTAGCAGTGATACTGACGTCAGATGGTGCCAGCGGATGTTTAATAAAACTGCTCAAGGAAATAATAAATCAAGCCGAAGTTCGCCTACATGGCTGTGACAGCATTCTGGGAATGGTCTCACCGAACAGGAGAGCACAGAAAACACTGTTTCCAAATCGCAACACAGGGACCATGTAATATTTCCACTTGAACCTGTGCCTTTTGACCATAATCACCTGCAGCCAGGTGGGAGCACGCAGGAGCAAGATGTGTTACGTCCATTTAATTGCGGAAATATAGCAGCTCCGCATCGTCATTGACGTCACGGCGTGTTAGTGAAAACAAGGGTTCCATGGCGTATGGTTTCATTCATGAAACCGCGAAGCGCTTCAGCTGGCTGAGACTTGAGAGTCACATTCAAGGAGTTTCAGAATGGAGCTGGTATAGACTAAAGTTCACTGGGAGGGGAGCGGGGGGCACTTCATGTATTCTTCGCTTTTCATGCAGGGGCACATCATGTGCTCTCCGCATTTCTTGTCAGAGCCAGACCTGAGACGACATTGCCTTCCTTTCCCTGGCAGTTCCCCCCGCCGAGAAGGGTGTGTATTGTGTGAAAGAGCAGTAGGCCGCCAAGCTACACTTCCCTTAATGTGTTTGCATGGTCGCCCATAAAAAGTCACTTTAATTTACATTCTGCTGGCACTGCGGCTCCAAAGGTGGTTGCCCGACCGACTAAGGCAGGGAAGGATACGGGACTTCTCTTTGCGATTAGCCCGGGCAAAAATACACTCAGGCTTGGCTTACACGCAGCATGTGGGTATTTCATGATGAGATGTGGGATGCTATAAAGGAGAAACAAGGCACCAATTAATCAGTCCGAGTGCACGAAACCTCACCGCAGTGCGTCCCATTTCGAAAGCCCTTTTTGCAAATTACCCAGAATTGAACAAGTGAACCCAAGTCAATTACGAACACCGTTACATTCGTTAATTATTAATACTTCCATGTTACCATTAAAATTATAACTTTACAAATTGCGTAAACTTGTGTAATTCGCTCATTGTTTCCAATTCAAAGTATGTAATATTTTTGTTAATGTATGCATTACACGAACCAAAGACCAGAGGACTTGATTCGGCCTGTAATGGATCTATGGAACTCTTTCCTGGAATATTGGACATGCATTTTATGCCTTTAAAAAAAAAGTATATAATTTTGCCAAAAATGGTAACATCAGAATTAGATTTAAGATAATCAAAGGCTCTTATTAGAATTTTTTTTTAAGCAAAGAGTCATGATGAAACTATAATTTTCCTAATTAACACTTCACTTACTTTTTTTCGTGTTTAATGAAAATATGTGCGAATTTTAAACAAATATTTGACAAATGAAAAGAAAAAATGATGTAGGGGATTTTTTAGGAGATAATCACTACTACAACTTATAGTGCAATTTGCCAAATTGGGATTAAAAATGGTATTGAACATAATGAAAGGTAAATGGTCATTAGATTGCAAGGTTACAAAAAATATTTTGTTAAAAGAATTCACGTAAATCTAAATAACGGGTTATTAAAGCAATTCAGGTTATGTAAATTGTTTATATTTCAAACAAAAACTAAAACTAAAAACTATTAACAATAACATTATTTACTATTTTCTCTTTAAAAAAGATCAGCTAAAAAAACTAGCATTACGTAAACAGTTTTTTAAATTACTGAATTTACATTAAATGAAATACGCAAAAGAATTAGAAAAGAATTTTACGTCGTAAAACGAAAAACATTCCAGAAGAAGATTTATTGAACGCCGATTTATTGCTAGTGTGAAATTCATTAACTAATTTTATTTAAATTTGGACCTATTACGAAATCGTAGAGGAAATTGAAAACAGATTCCTATTTCTTTATTCATACTCAGATTTTGATTTGATGAAAAGAGGCCTGTGAAGAAGATTTTTATTCGTGAATTTGTAGAATTGGAAGATGCAGAATCTATTCAGTGATATAATCAATTAATTGACTAGTGAAGAAGAAGTCCTTTCGTATAGAAGTATTCCGGGAAAATTCGGGTCAAGAAAAATTTGCAGATGCTATGGTCTAAGTAAGTGCTTTTCTGGTTGGATGTCCGGTGGAGCAACTGCGAAATCCCATGAGATGATTCTAGTTCAGTTTACTTCTTTTATTGAAGCAATTTATAAAAATTGTTTCGGAAGAAGGACCTTCAAGGTTCTTATAAGAGGATTCATTTCCTACCTGTTCTGTACCAATTAAGTGACCTCGGTTCTTCTACGTCCCGTGAGGGGGGGATTTTCCGCCTGTGTGATCTAGAACTGTCAGCAGTATTACGAATGCTCGAGTGGCTGCCAAAGCAGGACGTCTGTGCTCATTAGGGTGGAGCGGGCGATGAAAGGCTTATGGACTCATGCCATTAAGACTGACAGAAATAAATGCGCGCTCATTCAGGACGAATTTATCTGGGAGTGCTTGCGTATGTCCGCCGTCGACTTCTTTCGATTCCTAATTAATTTGCGACAGGCTAACGACAATCGGACGATGCCAAGACGCTTTTCATATTCGAACTACTTAATTATTTTAATTGAGTTTTCGGGCGCACCCGGCGATCGGGAGTCTTCACCCGGAAGCAAGCACCATTTAAAAGAATTAGTTTTGCATCTGTTAAATTGCTTGCTTCGTAAACAAATTAAAAGTCGCAAATTTTCGGGAAAGTTTTCATTCTGCGGCATGTTGTCCCGAAATTCGCTCATCTTTCATTCGGTCCATTTTGGGGCCTGGTGTTCGGGGTCATGCTGGCAATTAAGCATTCCTCCGGGAATAGCCGCCGGGTAAATATAGCAGTGTGCGATGCATCCATCAGGCTAATGAACTGCTGCACCTGATGGGTAAGCAAACTCTGTGGGATGACCTCGTCACGTTGTCGACTTGTCCCCACTTGCCGAAATGAGTTCCCCAAAGTCCTCTCCGACAGTGCCCGAGAAGTGGATGAGGTGCATGCTGAAGAATTGTTTCGAACATTCCGCAGATTTGGTCGCCAAATTTATTGCAGCATTTTTAGAATAATTTACGTCTTCGCGTAAAGGGGGTTTGCCAACTTTTTCATTCACGTGAATCAATCAGATTATACCGAAAAACGAAAAATTCTAGTCCAAGAAGCCTTCCTTATAATTATACCTTTTATCTGTTGTGACACTTTGATTAATAAATTAGCAAACAAATATGTTAGGAATGTTAAAATTGTAGACGTTTATTACGTTACCTTGCTCGCCAAAAACATTTTGAAAGGATATTCATCTGCTTCATTATTCAGATTAAAAAGTTTTATCTTATTGTTTGCTAGCAGATCTATCTTACTAGTTTTTCTCATTGTTGAAAACTCCCTTTAAGGTCTTTAAATGGATTACTTAACACTAGCTAATTTTTAACTTGGGCTATTTTTATCTGCTTATCCAAAATTATATAAAATTAATGTTGAATGTGAATGTTAATGATTTTTTTCGACAAAAAAAAAAAAAAAATTCATACAAAAGTTTATTATTGTAATATTTCAATATTTGTTTGTATGTTCAACCGAATAAAAGCGTGCAACATTGTCCAGATATTTTGAGATTTTTATTTTGAAAAAGAAAGGAGAAAGTATTCATCGATAAAATTTATCGTGCCGTCGTGTTCCAAAAAAATTGCGTCAATTTGATAGACTGATTTATCATTGTTATTTTGAATATAAGAAAAATCGGGTTTGATAAGTTCCTAAATCAGAAATCAGAAATACAAAAAGCTCAAAGCCACCCACATAGACGTCGAACTTGGTAGTATTGTTTATGTTTGTATAAAAGAAATTCGAATACAACTAGTACGTGAGATTGCATGGTCAAACTGACCTATGAAATGTTAATCTCTTAGACCTAACCCAAAATGGCACTTTGTCAATTTTCTTTAATATCTAAACTAGAATATGAATTAATATTCTTGAATTTAGAATCAGTTGAATTTGTTGTAGTTGAGTTGAATTTTTCTGGTTCATATCCGTATGATCTGGATTTGACAAAAAAAAATAAATACCTCTATGGAAAGATAGTTCTATTTTTATAGATATTATTTTTGAATTGGCCGGAATTTTTACATCCGATCGCCTGGACACGGATAAATCTACATAGAACCAGTTCGCCAGTTCACCGGACACTATAGGTAACACTGCGCCGGGACAAATCAGCGCCGAAAAAATGCTAGGCACTCTTGATGCTTCATCGGCGCCGCACATATTCGAGCAAGGTCATCTGGCATCAAAACAAGAAACCTGGACATGGGCCAAGAGCGCTAGAGGCATGAGGCCGGGGGGTACCTTTCTTATTCTGAGTCCCGGATTTATGACGAATTCCGAATTCCCTGAGAATTTCTCCCACTCGTGGCTTTCGGCCGCACTAGATACTCGAGTACCTCGTGACGCCTTTGGGATTATGGTCCTCGCAAGTGCTGACACCCACCATGTTACGGCTTTATTTATACGGGCGTTGACATGTATTGAACATAATCTTCGTGTGGAAAGGTTTTATTTCGGGAGAGATTTTTTTTAAGTTGCCATTATTTGATGATGTTGTCTGTTGATGGCGTTGTTTCGCTTTTCTGTTCACTTCCACTCAATTAAATCTCTCGGCCGTTACTCGGCTGTTGGAAGTGGAACTTCGATATTCGTTTTTAAGCCATCGGAAATCCAAATTCCGAATTGCTTTTGTTTACACATCGTCTTCATCTATTCTTCTGGGGATACAAAACGAGGATCAGTCGTAGTCAGATCGTAGACAAGTGAAGCCACAACTTGACGAGGCAAGCCATGAAAACCGAAAGGGATGTCATTTTCAATTTCTACTGCAAAAGTAAGCATCAAAGTTTTGTAGATTTAGCAACATAGACGTTGAACAGTTTTGAAATTTTTGGCACTTGTCGATGTCGTGACCGATGAATTCTTGAACTTAAACTTTCGAGAACGTGAGAAGGTGCCAAATGTGAACTCAAGGATGAAGATGAAGTGTAAAAAAATTTATTGTTGGATAGGTGCGCTTATAAAAATGTGTCACATATAAACCCGCTCGTGCTGTAAGATTTATTGATCTTAAACGATATATTTGTGGATGACAAAATATTTTGAGTTAGTAACTCTCAAAATATGAAACTTTTGTAATTTAATGTGGTCTCAGACACCTGTACAAGATGCTTCAATCTACCTGAGTTATCTGCAAAAAATAATCAATAGATAACAAAAGGGTTCACGAAAATTCCTTGCTAACAGAAAAATTTCGTGTTATAGATTGCATTTGATGGTATTTGACTCTACTGTCTATGCGTTAAGCATGATTCCTCCGATCAGGATTAGATGGTTATCTCCATAAATTCAGTACAAATTGGAATTCAGCCAAGCCTTATCGCATAATTTATTAGCAATTTAATCCCGTCAATGAGAAAAAATCCCAAACTTTATTTTCAAAGATTGCGGCACGTGTTTAAGTTTCCGGACTTCGGGAAATTTATTAGAATGAAAGTGATATTAAATTCAAGTGCCGGAGGGGAAAACGGCTAACAGGTGGTTTCTTATCTGATTACACAGATTAGTACGGAATGTTCAATTTTTAAAAAGGCAAAATACTTGAAATATTTATGAGTTAAATTTAGATCATTTCTACATTGTTTTTGAAGTAATACAACATTGTTGATAAATAATAATAATAAACAAGCATTTGATTTTAGTATATTTTCTACACAACCTGCATATTTTCTATGTTGCAGATTTTTAAAACTTCCTTAAACCTCAGACCATAAAAATTCTTATTTTTTTACATTTTCTATAAAATTCTGGCTTTCTATTACTTGTTTACAAATTCTTCTGGGTAATTAAGTGAGTAAATGTGTTGCAATGTTTCTCAAAAGAAGAAAGGTTAAATATCATATAAATGCAATAAATATTAAATTCTGCTACGTTCATTTTGACTAAAATAGAATATAACTCAGATTCTTAAGGAATTTGAAGTCGATTTGTTCTATATTGAAGAAGTATGTTTAAGAAAAGTGTAATTTAAAAATTTGCCGTGTGTAGAACGTTTCTAGTTTGCTTCTGTTAAAACATTTTCAATTTTTTCTTATCAGAACTGTCTGTAAAATTGATTTTGATTTTGTTTTTATTTGAATAAATTAGAGAATTTCGCATTTATATTGGCGCCGTTAAAATTTTATTTTATTTAGCATTGTGAATTTAATAAATTTCGCGATTCATCGTCGTGTTTTAACTGTAATTAACAATAATAATAATAATAATAATTTCCATTTTAGTAGGAACTGTAGTAAAATAAGTTCAAAATCAAGAAGGAAATTGATTGTTTTTGTTATATCGTGACCAGACCCAAACCACAGATGTGATTTTATTTGTCATACAGCTTTCTTGCATAGTAGAACTTATTGAAATTTAAAAAAAATATTCAGCAGCAGTAAGAATGAATTTTTTTAATCCAAAAACAAAACAAAAACATATTGAGTAAAGTACAATAAAATTTTATATTTTCTTTGGCTTTCATCATATTTTAACTTGATTGAAAGAACCAATGGATCTTTACATCCGAATCAATGAAACAACTTTTTTTTGGTTCCTCAAAGCAATAGTAAGAACGGAAATTTTGTTTGTTTATCCATAGAACCCAGAAAAGACAAGACTGATGCACCCGTGGGTGGTAATGGAACATTATCACCAAGCACAGAGCAACCGTGTCAAGGATCCATTCTGCCGCCTCCGGGCGGAGGTAACCTGGATACCCCACCAACATCAAAAGTAGAGCGTCCAAATTCCCTTGGACCAAATAAAATATCACGACGGGTTATGTGCTACCACAATGATCATTGTAAGTTTGAGTTTCTCTCAGCATCTCTACGACTAATTTGTTATACTTTTTGTTTGTTCATAAATGAATTTTATTTTTGCTTTGATTAGACCCTGAAGGCGGTGGTCCCCCAGGCAGTACACCTCCTCCACCTCCAGGTGATGGTCAACATGCCCTTCCAGGACATATTTTATTATCTGAACTTCCAGAACCTCCAATTCCATTGTCAGAGATTGGACCAATCCCACCGCCACCGATGTTTTCAACACCAAGTCCCACGTTGGTAGCTGGTCGTCCACATGGGCCTGGTGCCGTCAACGATCAAGATTATCAAGATTATAACTATGACGGTAAGGAGATTTTTTAAATCTCGTTTCATTTGACAAGGTCAAATGAAATGAGAGAAGTACTAAATTATGAAATGGGATATATAAAATCTAATTTTCTTCAAATCCCATAATAGAAAAATCCTATTTGGTCGAACCACTGTTTTTTACGGCTCAGAAAAGTATGGTTGTTTCGAAACACCGGATAATGTACCTAAATCCTGCATACTAAATAAGCGTCCTTTTTCTCTAATTAGATCATGACGGTGACCAGGATGAATTAGACTCTGATGAGGAATACATGTTCTCAATGTCACAGCCAAATCCCAACATAGACACCTGTCGAATCGAAGAAATTCCAGCCAAAGAGCCAAAACTTAATGCAGTTCCTTTAAAGTCAGCATTAAAAAAGAAGCCCGGCCAGACAAACTCCTCGCCAGGTACACCGACGCAGGATAACACAACAAACAATCGTCCTCTGGTTGTTAGACAGGAGGCTAATTATTCCTTAAAGTAAGTATCCCGCAGCGCGGGTTCTTTCTAATCTTATCCAACAGAGGCAAGAGCTTTGGTCTGCGGTATTGACTACCCTAATAAATGGTAATTTTGCCAGCGCCTTGAGTAAGCAGAAATTTTCTTGAGAGAACTAGGAGAGGAGGCTGGTAGATTTTATTAATTTAAAGTCCTCGGTTTTCCAGGCTGACAATGATATAAATATCCAGACTTAAAAGTAATTGCCGCATTTCCTGCGGATGAATTCACAGGTGCGAACGTTTTTCATTCGTTTTTCAGCGTCAGTATCTTGACGTCATAAGACAGAATTTCGTATCGGTTTATTCCTTTTACTTTCTTCGATGGATTCTTATAATCTTTTGTAATGCAGTTTCTGAGGTTTTCTGTCCGAAAGTTTGCACTGGATGATTTCAGCTTTGTGTGTTTTGAAAAACTATTTTGGATTTTGTCAAACCTTAGAAAGTATTTAGTTCTTCTTCTTTTATGGTTCTCAAGACTCAATTAACGAAAGGCGTAGAAGAGTACACATTACGATTCTTAAGTATTAGGGTAAACAAATCGAAACAATTTAAAGTTCTAGTATTCCATGCCAAGGCTCTTATTCCTGCTGTTATAACAACTAAGGAACATTCACTAAAATAATTACTAAATTTGAACTAGATGAAAGTTTAGAATTTAGCAGTAAATAAATCCTCAATCATATAAGTGTGACGTTACAATTTTTCACTTATTTTATGTTCAAAGAGATCAATGTATTATGTGTGTGTGAGTGTGGTTAATATCCGCCCAATACAATACCTGACAAAGATTTAAATTTTAAATTTTAGGCCCATCCTCCGACCACGGATTAGGATATGGTAATAAAGATTTCTTCCCAGTATAGTCAATCATGAATTTCTGTTGCTTATCCAAAGGACAAAACTCACATTAGCCGCGTCTTGTTTATTATTTTTTCTTAGTTTTGCCATCACTTAAAATGTTTTCATTCATCAATTATTATTATTTTTTGATTTTTAACACATTCATGTTTGCTGCTCCTATGCCAGAAGTACGTTTAGCATGCTACATCTATGTTTAGCATGTAGATTAGTTTTAGTTTGTATAAGAAAATAAGCAGATGTCTTGGTTATTTTTTAATCATATAAACTAAATTATTTGTAAGCCGCGTATTGTCGAGAGAGAGGCGTAATATTACGTAGCACAAAAATATAAAATATAATATTTTCCAATAACTCCTACAATTATTTTCACATTCAGCGTAAAATAACCGAATTTGATAAAAATCTTTTCACTTTTTCGATCTTAAATTAACCTCTGCTTAAATTTTAAATAAACAACGTAAAGTAGTTTATGCGCTAGATGAACTGAAACGTATAGGAATATCTATTTAATAATCCCGATATATTAAAGCTAAGTGGACTTGTATGTCCATAAATAAACTTTTTTATTATATAATTGAATTTGAAGCATTTGCCTAAATTAGTAATTTTGAAAAGAGGTTAAAACACGAAGATTTTCTCATCTGAGAAGCAATTTTTGGATGTTCTACAAGATTATAATATTTATAATGAGAAAATTTTGAAAATTTGATGCTATAAGATTCAACTGTGACAAGTTGTGTAATTGAATTAATCAGATCCTTTTCACCTTGAATAACTTAAAAGCATTGAGATTTTCTGTTATTAAATGGGAACACGCGTGAATTCCTTAAATTTTTTTTCCCACAAAATTACCCTGGTAGTAATATTCATTGGCTTTTCTGCCATTATGTTCATTAACCACTTCGTTATTTGTTGTGGGGAAAAGTTCGTTCGAGTTGTAGCTCGTCATAGTAATTTTTATTTGATGAGGAAAATTAGTTCTTCCAGGAGCATCCCGGTCTCCTCTTCGTGCAGAAGGACTAAGAAAATGGGACGCATTGGAGTGACACTGTGAGTAATCGTGTTAATTAAAAAGTTCTCCCTTATGGAAAATCTAAAGATGCCTTACGCTTTCGCGTCCGGAATGCGGAAGTTCCTGCCATCCTCTTTTTTTTTTTCCTCTGTAGCGCCATCCATTTAAATTTCCCGACATCAGATCTTGTATCTAGCATCTGGCTCAAAATTTAATTCCGCAGATGATCAGTGACAGGAAATAGAGTCCGAATTATGGGAGTCTAATTAGGTGCAGAGAGGAGCGTGAATAATTCATCAATGAGTAATTTGGCTTCTGACGGTTGAAAGATAATCCCGGGTACTCCAGGAGGAGTCAGAGCGTTATAGAAATCACCTTATAGAATTTTATCGAAGTCAGCGATTTGAGTTCAATGAATAAGAAATTTATCCAGCGCGCCGACGATGAACTGCCATAAATTATTAAAAAACACTGGAACGGAAAAAAGACAATTTTCGATAGATCTGACGAGGTGTATAATTCTAGAGAAAAGCAACAGAGCGCCACGGGCATCGTTTGCCACGGAGTTTCCTCCCTATGCTTTCTGAGGCGTGACTCACTCATGGGATATAGGCCGACGATGTTTTTTCCAAATTGGAAAGTTTCAAATCGCATCAAATATTTTAGGTTCAGCTGAAAAGGTTTTTTGAAAGGGTTCCCTCCACCAGAAGGAATTGGCGCTTGAATTGTTAAATGTCTTTTTTAATTCAAGGGCACAGGCAAATTGTTCGCATTCATCCTTTCAAATTTGTCTCGGTAAGAGCTCTTGTTTGAACTTTTGAAGGTCCCCGCGCATAAGGAGCTTTTACAGGTCCTCGGGGTAAAGACTATTTTAATTTGGAAGCGCTACGGCAGAAAACCTTCACGGATAACCTTTACAACAAAAATGATGGTTTTATACGACGCATTTTTCCTCCTTTTATTTTGTTAATGGTGGGCAGCTTGTTATGTTTGTCGTATATAATTTAGAAAATGTTAGGATCGCCTTCGGTCATTCATAGATTTTCTCAGAAATGACGGAACACAGGTCCAATACAATGAATCAATCGTAAGAGTTTATCGTTTTTTGAAGTTATTTATTTTTTCTAGGGAATATTAAAATAAATATTTCAATGCCTACAGCACATGAGTTGTAGATATTTCTTGTGTTTCAAACTTTCCTATTTATTTATTAACATGATATGGAATTATTAAACAATTTTAAGCCTATTTTTTCGTATTCTAAAAGAATTTGTCGAAATTTTTTTCTTGTTTATATGTAAGCTATGGTAATAGAAACATTTTAGAAAATAATATCGATCAAGACATCATATCTAATATATAATGAAATGGGTCCACAAGCTTAGAAATATAGAGTACTTGTCGTTTTTCATCTTGAAAATAGTAAGAACTGATGGTGTTGCGTAAGACGAGACAAGTTTATTGAAAATTTATAGTTAGTGTTCATTTAGAACGCTTATAATCTGAGAAGGGTGAAGAGCCTTTTTTGAACGAATTACGACCTGTTCCGGTAAGCGGGTAATTTCTTTAGTATGTTCTGAAACAATTTACATATTTATTTTTTAAATTAACTTAATATTTAAAAATTCGAAAGTCTAAATTTTAATGATATAATCCTATTTTTCGACTTTTTTATTCAAGTATTGCACGATGGCAAGTTTAGTGCATTGTCTAGTTTTTAACAATATTTAGAATTTGCTTCGAATTCTAAAGAAATTTTTTACATATACTACTATTATTCAATCTATATCGTTATTATTAAAATGAAATTGCAAATTCCTTCGCTTGTACTATACAATTTAAATTTAATATTTTTAAATATAAGTGCTAATTCTTTGATCGAATTGTATTACATATCGCTGAAGACTCTCCTCGAAATCTTAAATACCGATAATACTTAATATTTTCTGTTTATCGTTGTTGTGCACTGCATGAATTTAAGTATATTATGGAATATCGAATTATAGTCTTTATTTGTCTACTTTACTCGAGATTCGATTGCATGTATTCGCTTTGCTCGACATTATAAGCGTCTATTGAAGATTCGAATCTTTTAAAGGTTTAGTTAATTTTACCTTTTAATTTTTCTTCTATTTTTGAAACAATAGTAGTCGGCCAATGCGATTTGGCATCGGACTGCCGTGTACGTTGGAGAACAAAGAAAATGCTCGACCATATGTGATACGTGAAGATAACGATAGTGATCAAAGTGATGGTCCCATATTGTACCGGGAGGATGACAATGATCGTCAGGCGAAAATCGCCCGGAAGGAAAGTCTTTCGTTGAAGCTGCAATTGCGACCAGATAGGCAGGACCTTATCAACAGGAACATTCTACACCAGCAGTCGGACAATGAAAGGCAGGAGTCGAAGGAGGCTATTGGTGCACGATTGATTCGTCGCCTATCGATGCGACCAACAGCTGAGGAGTTGGTGGAAAGGAATATCCTTAAAAGTGAGTTGTATCTTTGTTGCATTCGAGCATCTTACAATAAGTATAACATAAAACCTTATCTTTTGTTATAGCTCAAACACCCGCCGAAGAAAAGAAACAGAAGGAAGAGAAGAAACGCTACCTGCTGCGGAAGCTGAGCTTCCGTCCGACCGTTGAAGAGCTGAAGGAGAAGAAGATTATTCGGTTCAATGATTATATCGAGGTCACCCAGGCCCACGACTACGACCGTCGGGCCGACAAGCCATGGACAAGACTGACTCCTAAAGATAAGGCCGCCATCCGCAAGGAGCTCAACGAGTTCAAAAGCTCGGAAATGGCTGTGCACGAGGGCAGTCGACATTTAACGAGGTGAGTTCGATTTGCACTCAACTTCCGCACGAATGGCCACCATTCCGGCCATTCCATTCATTCTATCCATTCTGTCCACTCTGGCCTGAAAGGATTCGCTATACAAAATACACAGGGTAAATATTTGTCCTCTTAAGGCCTGGCTGAGCGGCTGTGCTGAATGAGTTCGCCTGCAGTTTGCACTCATGCCGAGGCTATTCAGACTGCGACTGTGCTGACAATGAAGCATAGGCGAACCGTGAAAGTTGTAAACTACTGAAAACCCCATTAAACTTGAATTTATTATGAGACTTTGACCTTCTGGTGAAATTTCCATGAGCAGCCATGGCGCTGCGAGGACCCCGAATAAAGGACATTAAATTCTCCTCAGCAAGCTGCTGCAGGCGTTCTCGTTGTGCTTGCCAGCTCCCTCAGTCGAGAAGTTCTTGCTTGGAATTAATAATGAGGGAGTTTCCTTTTTTCGGTTGCCACAGCCTCACCGAAGCTAGTGGAAAATAATTGAATTGGGAAATATGCTGCACTCAACTTTGTTCTAGAATTCGACGCTTTTGCTCGTGGTAACCACTCAAGGTGATTTACGTGGCAAAGGTAGCTCAGTGCAGGGTCTCTTGTTTAATAATTTGGACCTGTCTGTTTCACCTTTTGTTTTACCAAAGAAATTTTGATTTATTTTCAATATTTATGAAGTTGACTTTTGACTTTGTATTGAGCAGCTGTCGAATTCGAATTGGAGATAGATTGGAATTGAAATTACAACAAATAAAAATTTTAGTAAACGTTGGGAGGGGACTTAATTTAGTTATAAGTTAAAGCCAGTGTTCTCTTTTAAAGCGAATGTGAAGCTTTATGCACTCGCGACTACATTTAAACCTACGTAAGCCATCTTTGTGCAAATATCTGAATACCAGGCTCTAAAACAGAACTCACAGTTCATCAAATATACTGAGCCGGGTACACTATGTAGAGTTGCTTGCTTGAAAAGCTAGCAGTTCTAATAAAATTTTACTCTAAAATTATCCCTTAATTATGTCTATTCACGTATTTTTTTACTATTTTTTAAAAGTAAAGCTTTATTACTTTTAAAATATCCACATATTCTAAAATTGGGAGAGAAATTTTAATGTGATGATTTCTATCCATACCATCTCTTATAACTATGTCATATGTTGATTGAGAATGTATGACGCCCCAGAGTTGCATATATGTTTATATTATAAAAGTAGCCGAGTTGTACCATTTGTCATTTTCTTTAGGTTGTTAAAATACGCAGTTGAAGGTATCTAGCATTGCGGCTCGGCTGAGGAGGTATTAAAGGTACCTACTTTATTTGTATAATGTTGGACTTATCCAAAATGTGTATCAAATTGTTCTTGAGGTTTTACCTTAAAATCTCTTGTCTTGGAATAATAAAGAAAATTCTATAGACCTAACTTGGGTATCATCTTGACGTAAGATCTGATAAGGGAGAAATTGGTGAAAATTGCTAGGGTACGCAATTAATGTGAATAGAGATCTCGTCTGATTCCTTTCATTAGAAATTCGGGAGGTGTTATTAGTGGGTTAGGAAGTCAAATAGATAAGGTAGGGACGTTTTAACGGGTTCTATTTGCATGCGAAGTGACGCAATTAACTTATGATAATTTCTTTTCAGGTTCCATAGGCCATGACAATTGCAATGGGATAGCAAAATTTTACCAAACTCCACCATCACCACCATCATCAACAATATCACTAGTATTACTACGACAAATGCTGGGTCAGCAAATGGGCGTAAAGAGACCGGCGGCGACGGGCCGAAGGAGAACCAAACTCAGCAACAAATCATCACTTCAAAGTCAGTTAAAATTTCAGAGATTGTTTCGGACCGAGTGAGCTCTTCCAAAAACAATGAAGCTAGCATTAAGACCTACATCAATAATATTATTAACTACAGTTACAATAAACAACAAATTAATGATAATAAGCAAAATAAGGATAGACGACAAACTGACGACACTGCAGACGACATTGACCCGACCAGTGAGGACAAGAACTGCGACGGCTACTGCTCCCCGAAGGACTTGGACCAGGACATTAATTTTAATATTGTATTCACGAAGCAAGCTGCTGTGATAGACCTGTTGACGTTATTAGAAATGTTACCTAAACCTACTCGATATCGCGTTACTACTTTTAGAGGGAACTGAAGCGAACGCGGAGGGACGTCGTCCCCAACCAAGACAGCCAGAGCGATCCGTACTTCTTCTCGGAACAGCTGTGAATTTGAGTTTCTTCTAGAACGGAGACTGTTCTATGGTTTCACGACGCTCCGTAGCCTTTAAATTAAATGTTACGTTCGACTTGGGTCTTGCAAAAATAGTTGCTCGGTTGCCTCGGCGCTGTGTACCACCTCTGGGTATGCGGAGCGGTGTGTGTGCGTAGCTTACTCGGCCGTTTTTCTACTTTGATACTTCGGTAGAAGTTCTACATATCCGTAGTAGTTTCTGAGTAGATTTGCTAAAGCAATAATATGTAAGGCTCTGTAAGGTAGCGAATCAGTAACGGTACTTTTATACTTTTTTAAAACTGTTCCACTATGTTAAGTTCTGATTGTATGTCATTGTTGTTAATTTTGTGAGGTGAAATACAACAATTCGATAAGCAACTCATAAGCTTAAGTTATTTTATGTTTTTCTTTTGCTTATACTTGCGTTTCTGTTGGCACATTCTCAGAACGTTACATAAAACAATTATTACAAATAAAGACACTAATTTTATGAAATATTGTTACTTAAGAAATTTTGCTTGACAAATATACATTTCCACTCTTCGTTGGATTCCATTAAATATTTTGGTTCTTGAAATTATATAGATTTTTAAAATGAATAAGAAACTTTGCTGTAACCAAAAATGTTCCTGGATTTTTATGCTTTTTATTTTTATTTCTTTATACTTTTATACTTTGTTTAGAGAGAAATTGTTTAATATTGGAAAATTAAGTAAGAGTCATAAAGTTATTGCTGTCGGTATTGTGATTAATTTATTTAGGTAACTTTTAGTATTAATGTGTATTATTGAAAAAAAAAAAAAAAACAAAGTGGACCGCAAAAGAAGAAAACCGAAAAAAATTAACAGATCAGTTTGTATTGGATTTTATTTAAAAGCTTCAATAATTTTGACATTGTTGTACAAAAACAAAAAATGTATTAATAATTAACAACATTTATATAATCTCTAACAGTGTACTAATTTCTAATGTGCCGAACTTAAAAATTGGAGATGTTAATGAAGAAATAATTCCTAGGTCTTTCTGACTACCAATAGAAGAGGAATCAGTACTACAAGCTGTTGCTTTATACCGGATACTATGCCATTTATGTGTTTACTAATTTTTCTCTGTTTTTTAATTTATTGCCAAAAATCTGCAGTACGATTTTTGAAAACCAAAAAAATTCCGGGTTTCTAATTACCATGAGCATGAAGAATTCTTTATTTAAAATTATTTTACGTATTATTTGATTACACTTTCCAATTATGTCGGCTTTTAAAGATCGTTGAAAAGCGCAAGATAAGAAAAAACCAATTATTGATTTTACATTAGACAGTTTTATTTAGTTCGAAGGACATATACTGTGAAATTTAAATTATTGTATATATAACTTCGATTTTTTGGAATATTTTTACAAGCTGGTGATTTTAAATTGTAACAGATAAAGACGATTTAGATATAGAAGCATGCGTCAAGGTCAAGTCATTATACAAAGAATTATGAAAGCCTATCAACATACTCAAATCATGATTGAAAGGGCTATTCATAAGTGGGAAGAACACACATCCTCATCACTTAAAAGCCTATTTATAATATTAACTGGTAATCCATTCAAATCCAATTCAAATCAAAAACGGTTTTGAAAGCAATTGAGAGTCAATTTGTCTTTGTTATTTTTATATTTTATCTTCTGTCGCGATGCCAATCCGTGAAATTTCTATGTTAAAATTAGAAAAAGTTGGCTAACATTCCTTCAATCATGGCGAATAGAAGATATTTTAAATATATGAAATATAATACATTTAAATTTCAAATTAGGCGGGCTTTTCCACATTTTCAATTTAAATAGATTTTCAAATGGAAAAATCTCGTGTCGAAGTTTTTTCGCGACGTTCTTACATGTGTTGTCACGACACTAGATGAGGACATTGATTTATTGTTTGACGTCGATCTTTTATTGACGTGACCAGCTTCAACGTCAACAAATTGGTTCAGTGGTGTCATATGCTGTCGCGAGCGCGTGTATGTTCCTTCTGATTCTTCTTTGACAAAGGTCGATTGTGTCACATTCAGATTGAAATTAAGCCGAGGTGGTTGAACCTGTGAAAAGCTTGATAACACTCCAGAGATTGTTTTAGTACTATTTCTTCACAGCGTAAAATAAATTTTAAATTCGATTAGTGTTTCGCGAGATTTTTTTCGACGGTCATACGAGCCAATTCATAGTCTCGTACATAGAACCTAGAACAATGCGTTTCTTTAATTCAAATTGTGATACTATAATAATTCATGGGTTGAATTTATTTGCTTATGGTGTACAGATGACGAATGTAGAAAATTTTCTTCTCATTCTCGTCTATTGGTCTCTTCTTTTAGGCTTCACGCGAAATTTAAATCACGGATTTATTTAGTTTAGCGATACCTTGAAGAATACTGAAATGAATTTACAAACTCACAAATCTCGATCTGGGAACAGTGGATGCATTTAACGAACGATTACGGCTAAATTCACCACTTTGGTTTGTTACTTTGTATGCTATTTGAGCAAATTGGTCATATATCCCATAAAAATATTTTGTCGTCCAATTTGCTATTTTTTTATTTTGATAGCGAGTTGTTTGACTATATTTGCTTATTTTTCTTTATTGTGTTAAGCCACTTTTTTTTAATGTAGAAAATCAAAAGAAGTCGATACTAATAGAAAAGATAACTTATTATACGTTATCACAATTTATAATGCTAATTTTAATGAATTTCTTTGTGAATTTACTTGAATATTTGGTAGTTGGAGCATGTAAATAAAATCATTCAAATTTATTGATATAGCTCAACGCGTAACATTCCAAAATAGTTCAATTCGTCAGTTCAAAATTTAGACTGTTGATAAGTGAATGGTACTGTATTTTATAATATTAAATTGAACTTGAAGCTTTTGGATAGTTTATATAAATGAATTGATATATTTCGTACAAAAAGAGTTACTTCATTTGTCATTTTTCAATTAAATTAAATATGCGGTATATACGTGTTTGCTTTCGTACGAATTAAATTTAAAGTTTTACATATCTTGTTATAATCCACAAAATTATCTTTTATAAAATTAAGTTTTTATATAATCTTACAAGAGGCAAAATTTTTTTAATCTCTATTGTGAAAATGCTAACAATTTCATTGTTTTTATGTAGTGTATGTTTACAGTCAAAAAGAGGGTAGTGGATGTTCATGATTAACAGAAATAAAAGCTCCAACATCTTCAAGATAGAATTAGAAACCCCGCCTAATTATTTCAAAAGACATTGTGTGAACTTTTCTTGTCATTAAAGAATTATTTTCTTGAGTTATAAATAAGGGCTATGAGGATGATATACGAAAGTTAAGCATTATTCTCGTAAATTTAATATCGTAAGGAGAACGGATTCTTATTTCAATGTCGAGTTGTGTTCATATAAAATCTTTTGATTAAATGTACATAATATCACGTTATTTCGTAATACTCTTTCTGATTTTGTGTACTTTTCACGGATTTCAAGGCTTTAGTTGGAACATCGTAAATTCAAGTCCCTGTAGAATCTTTCTCTTTACAATCTAAAATTATTAAGTTAAAAATTTTCTAATCTTCATGATTACATTCTTTCCGCTTTTCAACTTAAGGTGACGTAAAGATAAAAAGTTGTGCAATAATTTTCAAAATTTTTAGGACGTCTCGTTCATAAGCGTTTTTATCAGTTTTTGTGAACACGGTGTAATAAATTGGCCAAAGTTTTTAATGTTGTTAGTTGTTGATTTTTCTTTACCGAACGTACGTAAAAGTTTCAATTTACGTTATTAAATATAATTTTAGAGTTATGGAACTATCCTTTAATTTAAATTTTTTCAAAATGTGTTTAAAAGTGGATTTATTTCTGTGTTATAGTTGCCTGTTTTTGATTTTTACTTTTTATTGTCCATCTCCTGTACGTTACAAACATTTCCTAAAGGCGTCACAATATCGATAGTAAAGAAATATTCGTTGGAAAAGTAAAATTGCAAGCAGAATCTTTTATTTCTATAATATTTCGAGTTCTGTAAAACAGAAACGCTGTAAAGCTCAAGAAAACAATTAAAAAACAAACATCAATTGTATTAAACTATGCGGGGACTTTTAGCTTGTTAATAATATTATGTCTTTATAAGAATTCTAAACACTTTTCAATAATGTAACAAATGTAGAAGAAATGTAATAAATAGTGTATAAGTGCAAACTTCTAATTACGCCAAAAGAAACGCAAGCATCAGTTTTCAACGCCAAAGAGCCTCCTCACATCGATGACATGCCTCTAAGAAGAAATCATTTACAAGAAATTCTCATTTACAGCTATTTAACGAAGAATATCTCATTTTTTCAACTCTTTTTAAGAAAATTAATTTTTTTCTACGCTTTGACGATCATTTGTAACAAGAGAGCAAATAAGAATACAACAATTTGTCGAAGAAGTCATTTTGGTAAAAAAAAAAGAATATATCAAACGAAAACCCACTAAATTTTTAAAGCGTAAACAATTATAAGAACAACAGTAAGATAAGAAAGCAAATAAGTTAATACATAAAAGTTAAACACAAAGATGAGTTTCAGCCTCTGAAAGCTAAGGTAAAGGTAAAACAGAAATTTTAAGAAAAATGCAAGTAATTTGTGTATATTGTGACAACGTCGGCGAGCTAGACAACGAAGGCGTGTGTTAAGGTAGGGAACACGTGAGATAACTAAACGTAAGAAAGGAGCTACAATAAAAGTGATTGAATTTTAGCTGAGGAGAGGTTAAAAGCGAAACAAGAATTCCATAAGATTAAAGATATTTTCCGTTTATTCGAAGAAGCGGTTTAGTTAAACTCTTCTTTTCTACGATAAGTAGGACTTCGTCACTTTGTTTTCTATTTTTTAAAGGGACATTTTGTAATAACAATTATAAATAAACAATGCAACTTTAAAGTTGTCTTTCTACTTCCTTAGTGAGAGAACAAAGCGTAAATGATAACTGCTGAAAAAATTGTAATTATTAAATAAATAAAAGATTCAAAGAGAACCTGTTGTATTGAACTTTGTCCAATGTGTCGTTTGTAGGCCTATTTTTATGCCGGCGCCCAGCTCGGCGCTCTTTAGTTCGCCTTACTCTGTAAGTTACTCAGTCCAGTCCTTGGTTCAGTTTTGTTGTAACATAATTTCACTCGTTAAGTTTTTTCTTTGTCAATAATTTGTACAATTTTTGAATATAATTCAATAGTAAAAATTTGTTAGTGATTTTAATTTGCCCTTCATTTTACCACTTGTTTTTGTATAAATCATCTTATGAATTGTCGACTGAGTAGGAGAATGATATTGGTTTCAAATTTTCGGAAGTTCCACACTTTCATTCAAAATAAGCCAGAAAACGTTCTTAAAAAATGATTTGATGGAGTCTTTGAACATTTAAATCTTACGGAAGGGGACTGGCTTAACGTCAACTCATCTGAAGAAACAAATTCGAAATTCGTACTTTAAAAGAAATCAGCTCCAGATAATGCCTCTTTTTAAATAGACTAATCCATTTTTAGTGAGATTTTGATGTTAAACGTTTCGGGGCTCAATTCAGGAATATCCTGTTTTTTTAAGGATCATGATTTTCTCGAACAGTATGACCTTTGAACTTCGTTACTACAAATTTTCTTTTAGTTACTTGAGACGTCTTCGTCATGGTTCCTTTCGATAGAGCAGCAGTCTTTGAGATGCCCATGGCACTGATTTCAGAAACAAGTCCAGCCTCTAACGTTTTTCCTTTATGTTAAGTAGATTGTACCTTTCCCAACTTTGGGACTTTTGAAATTGTATGAAAATATATTTAAAACATGTTGCTATCAATCAAAAATACTTTCTAAACACTTGGATATAGCTAGGCAGTTCCTTAATCGCGCATACTATGTTTTATCTATCATAGTAAAAGTAATCTAGAGATGGTCCATCTTCATAAACAAAAATAAAGTATAGTGCTGTAAAAACCTGAATAAGTCAATATGTTTCTCGTGCCATCTGGTCCTTTCAATTTTCGTTTCATGTGGTGACAAATTTACTGGTTTTATAATCTCTAACGCTTAACAAATTGTCTTTTTGGACAAGTTTGCACTAGGAAAAGCGATAAATTATGTGAGTAGAATTTTCTTTAGTAAAATAAAACAATAAGAAAATGTGAACAAGGCCAATAATTTACTACTCTTTCTATTGCAAAAATATTATTTGTTAGTATTATAAATTGTAAATTATTTCCTTTTCAAATTTCAGATTTTTCAATACTTAAACTGTATTTATTTATTTTTATATTTAAGTAATAACTTTGTCTTATTTGACGTTTTTTAAGGAGCTAATATTTTCTAGAATTTGCAGAAGTTACAAAAATTGCAATTTTAATAGTATTGGAAAAAATTAGGTAAAATGGGAATAGCTGGCATTCCTCAAAATCGAGGTTTGCGCATTTGCTGCAATTTTCTATTAACGAAAGAATTCTTTTTCATCCTTTGAGCTTTTCCTCCGCGTAGCTTAAATTCAATTTTCTTAAGATGGGGAAAAGCTTTCGTTCAAGAAAGTGATTGTTTGTCAAGCATATTTTCCGACTTCACGGTTTTTTTCCGAAAGAGCTTCACTTGAGAAATTCTATTTATTTCTTTATAGTAAATTGAATATTGCCTATGTTTAGTGCACTCTTAGCTTTCTGGTTTCAAATTTTTCGCGATCTTTTTAAGATTTTTAATATTTTCTAATTTGGACAACAGTTCTGCGGTTTTAAGTATCCAACTTAAAGAGTTCTCACTGTATAAGCTTGCGATATTCAGAACAAATGCTCATTTTACATAATGTGCAAAGTATTGTTTAATTCAGTACTTCAAAATGCTAGAAGATTGTGGATTATATGCGCTATGAAATAACGAAATCATGTTCCATTTCTAGCAGCAGGTAATAAAATGAATTGCAAACCTCACAAAGGGCTCTTCCATACTCAAAGATACTTCTCGGGAGGAGGATGTTTGGAATGTGAATGCATAATGAAATTGCTTGCCGAAATCAAAAGGAATCATGGGTTGCAGTAATGCACTTATGGCAGGAGCATCCTTTTTGAGGAAGATAGAAAAAATCGACGTCGCTCCAATCTTTCCAGAAATTAGTGAAACGTGGTTAAATGAAACCAAATAATATGCAGGAATCTAGGGAAGTTCTTTTGAGGCAGCGCCATTCCGCAGGATTCAAGGATGCTCGTAATTGTTCCGGTTTGCGACATTTGAACCTTCCAATGTGTGCGCCAGATTGGAATTTGAACGGAAACTATGAAATTCGAGTTGTTGCCATTTCGTTAAACGTAATTCGTTGTGTTCATATTCAGCTCTTTGGGATTCAGTTTCAAAGGCCTTTCTAGAATTTAGGCAAGAAAGTCTTTTTAATGAACTTTGCAGTGGAATTTTCTATTGTAGACTTGCTTATAAAGATGAGCCAAAGGATTGATTTAATTTCTTTTTCACAAATCACTTTTTATATGGAAATATGTGATACGGAAATTATATAAGATTCTTTAGAAGCTATGTATTCATTTCACATTTAAATTCACCTGATGAAAACGATATTAAATTATACATCGTAACTTATGTTATTATTGTTCTGGTAAAAGCAGAAAATATTTCGGTATTTTATAGTTTTCAAGTGCTCTAAGAACTGAGAAGATTAGTTCAGTATTCTTACACTACGTCTTCTCTTTTTTAGATCGCCTTTCAAAAATAGATTCAGTTGCTTTGGTTTTGAAAAAATGCAATCAAATACCTATCAGAGACATATTTATCGCTATTTTTGAAAATACCTGGAAATTGTGAAATGTATTGTATTTAAAAAAATATGGATGAAAGGACGCGTAAACTTATGCTAGAGTTTTTCCTAATTTCCTCAATTTTTTTTTGTTATATTATGGTGGTTTTTGTTTTGGAATAGCTGGCTAAAATTTAATATGTTTGTAAAAGACTTCCTAGTACGAAAATATTTAACGACTTGAATGAGTTTTCTATGTAAATGTTATTTTAAGGAACTAATTAAAAATTTTCATCGATCACTGCTTCCGCGACATTTCAATTTGCAACAACTTTCCTTTTGTAAACCAAAAGGGTACTCTATATAAAAATATAATAAAAAATTGAAAATGTTTAAAAAATTTATTTGATTATAGTGCCACCTCCTAATTCGTTGTGTGGCAGGCCTCCGATGAGTTAATCTGTAAATAATCCTTGAGGGAATTAAATAAAAATGCAAATTCCACTTAATTGAGGGTTGAATTAATCAAGTCAATTTCGAAAATTGACATTGTCTCGCATATCTTAATTGCTGTGGCAATTACAGCCAAATCCGGGTACGGAGCGTGAGGAAAAATCGATGGGGATTTTATTTTGCAACATTATAATTTGGGATATTGTCCTCAATCCGTAAATTATATGCCAGCCTTCCCCGAAATAGGAGTCCCTACAGCAATAAAACCGGAGAGTCGAATTTTGTCACCATACCCGGCGTCCCTTATCAGCTATAGGGCAGACAGCTAAGGATCTCATTAATGCATAGAAGCTTGCGACGAGAACAAGTCAGACCCACTTCAGGATATATTTAGAATACATTAAAACTTCGTTGGTACCCTTATTTATACGCCGGCAGACGAAAAGTGTCAATACTGGAAGTGGCATACGAAGACTGAAGGCATACGAAGACGGAGCTGAGTACGGGGTCAAAGCAAAACATTGTCTGTCTTCTTCGGTTCGATTCACTGCTCCTATCTTATTCTTAATCTTCGCTTGGGAGGACATCTTTGCCAATTTTATCCGGCGAGAGGAAGGCGCTATGTCCCATTTGGGAGACAACTTTCTAATTGTTTATTAAGTTCGTCATGATTCACTTTTTGTGTACTATCGCTACTGGACGGCGCCATTTTTGGAATAGTCGGACGCCCATAAAGTCAATTAGATAAACCTACCGTTCAAACGAATTGCTCTTAAGAAGGAAATTGCGTAATACCATAGTAATTAAATTAATTACCTTTAGCGATTCGAGGGAATCCGCAAACCATCGTTCCACGTACATCCATACTCTGATTGATTTATGACGTGGTGAGCAATGCGGCGTATCATTAATCTTGCTAAATAGTTTAATTGACCTTCTAATTTTCTGATGGAAGGCCTACGCACATGGGGAGCGAAACGCATTTAACTCAATAGAGATGAAAGTTAGAAGTATTGAACCATAATATTGACTCACATTGCATATCTGCGTAATTTACACAATAAATAAAAAATGTTTTAAGTTTAATTTTGAAGTACAATTTAAATTGAACGGGTTGAATGCAGTTTCAAAATTTCAGCCTATATTAAAAGAATCTTATATGCAAATCTACTTAGCTTTTTTGACTATAACAGGCGTAATACAAGAGCTTACGCTTTTAAAGTTAACGAAGCTTTTCCGTTTTTACCTCTCGATTGAATTATATTGAAAAAGTATTTTATATTTTATAAGAATGTTATAAATGAGCTGCGTTTCGCTTAATTGCGTAGATCAAAAACTGGGAAAGAATATTAAACTTGTATAAAACGTGAAGGTATGAAGTAAATTATTTGTAATCACTTTTAATTTCACCCTTGACGAGGATGTACAATATTTAATTTCTAAAAAAATTATTACCATAAAATCAAATCAATAATTATACTGATATTTAGGAAGAATGAATCAAATTTTTATTGTGTATTTGCATCAGTCGTATCAAAAAGACCAATGTTAGTTAATAGAAAATCAAAATAGTAGAAATTACACTACATTAGTTGCATTTAAAGTGAGCACCCGAGTTAGTAAGATAATTGAAAAAAATCATATCAGTGGATTTATTTTGATTATGTGCTCAAAATATTTTTGAAGCAAGTACCTTTCTGGCAAATTTCTTAAAAAGAAGTTGCTTCCTATTGCTGTTGTATAGTACTATTTAAAATGCCGTTTTATTTTCACACGATTTCAAAAGAGGGCTTTTAAAATTTATTTTGTCTTATTTAAATATCATGAAATTAGAGGGAAGATCAAAATCTTCATCAAAATTTGACATCCCATTTTTTCGACTTTAAATGAAAGTGGACGCAGAGAGCTACTCGGAACACTAAGCCTTTTTGGGCGCAGGCAATTGTAGCGCTCGAAATAGAGCATCAAACCTGCAGAAAATGCGATTTTTGCTAAATTTTTTCCTTTGGTCCCCCATTGCGACTTTTTTGGGACGAAATTTGACATCCCATTTTT